>LR989954.1:14078935-16478935 GCA_905147015.1 Laspeyria flexula
AAAATATCTGTAGACTTTGAAATAATAGATAATATTTTTTCCTGAATGTGAATAAAGATCTAAGATAGTTTCAAAACTGAACTGCAAACGAAAAAAAAACATTGGTACCTACTACTAGCAGTTCGATTGATAGAACATGTTGTTTATGTGAATAAAAATTTATAAGTCTTTTTTTGCGAGCTACCTATTTATTTTGTTAAAGAATGTTACGATTGCGGTCGATGGTCGTATTAATCTTCGTGTGTTTTTAACGAAAACCTGCTTTTTTTAGTTTTTAAATAGAAGAAGAGAGAATCAGATTAGTAATCTCGAGTTATTTACCGAATGATATATTTCCTACATTCCTAATTACATTCATTTGATTTTTTCAGTTATCGAACGTGTTTGTAAATGTATACCTATATTTACAAATCTGATATAGACAAGATTGAAATGAAGATACTTTATGATTGAGTGATAGACGATCTTGCTCACAACCTAGGAAAGCATTGAGTTTAGACACGGAAACAATGTGAATGAATCTATTTTTTTTTCATTCACATGCTTTCATGTCATTCACATGGTTTCATGTCATTCAAATGGTTTTATGTCATTCACATAGTTTCATGTCATTCACATCACTTATTGTTTTTTGTCATTTCTCAGTTAGTTATCAATTTTAATACCTAGTGTATTAAAATTGATAACTAAAGACAAACCGGTAAAATAAATCAATATCGTCTATCGTTTGGTTATTTGAATTGGAAAAGACTTTGGTTGCGGGTATTTTGTAGGGCGCAGCAGTTTTTGCATTCTAGTCTACTCATTCTTAAATACTTAACCTAGGTATCTATTTTGGTTCAAGCTTCAATAAATAAATAATTATTTAATTGTTGCTACAAAATATTCGAGAAGGCCAGATTACACAGGCAAGGTTCCCATATTTAGAAAGAAACTTAGGTATGTTATTAGTAACAAAAACGGTAATTATTATGTTAACACTTGTGAATCCCACGTTGCTACAAAATAGATTTAATTACTAACTAATTATTAAGTATTATTCTACGTGCTGTATTATTATGATTGATTGGTTGCCAAAACTGACTTAAGATCGACAACGATACGCATTTAATACTAATGTCTATCTGATATGCAAATATTAAAAACACGTCCCTTATTTTGAAAATTAAAATCTGCTTTGATTATAATTATACACTTACCTGCAGTGTCTCAAAAAATCTCTCTAATCTCGTAAATATGAAAGTCTTGGTGAGACTTACATTTTTGAGCCTTTTGGGGTTGAAACTCTTGGACCTTGGGGGCCAAACGCTCATAAATTTTATCGTGAAATTTGTAAGCGTGTTTCTGAGGTATCACATATAAATATTTATAGAACACCCATTCATAATAGGAATATTATAATTTGTGAACTTTATCGACGGGTATGATCGACATTACCCTTAATGGCCCTTATTTGCCCATTTTCTTCTTTCTTGCATTTCATTCCTTCCTATCTGTCAATAATAGGTGGGAATGAGAGGCTCTCTGTTATGTAAATTGGTTGAATTTGCAATCGGCACTTTGTTGGTTATTCACGCATTCCGTAGGCCAGGGATCGTCAACTAGCAATTTGCGGCGTATAGTAAGTAGTAACTCCACGAGATTATACTATTCAAAAGAGAGCTAAATAAACCAATATTTGGTCCTTAATTTGAGTAGAAAGTTTATCAAGGCCTACATTTAAATAAACTTTAAAATAAATTCTGAGGTAACTTTCAGGATTAAGTATAAGAAATAGAATCACGACTAGTTTAGTGCCCACTAATGACTAGTTTAATTTTAAAATCTACTAAATGAAGAAGCAATCGATTCTAATTCTTTGTGAGAAGAGAGTGGCTCATACAAGACGTACAAATGCAACAAACTTGACTGGCCTGTTGGTCTAGTGGTTAGTGTTAGTGGTTAGACCTTCAGCTTAGCAGTCTATAGTCTGTATATATATCTAGATTCGATCCCCACCCAGGACAAATCTTTGTGTGATGAGCATGATTGTTTGTTCTGTGTCTGGGTGTAATTTATCTATAATACGTATCTATTTACAAAAAAATATGTATTTAAGTAGTATATCAGTTATTTAGTACCCATAACACAAGCAAATGTAATTGCTTACTTTGGGACTAGATGGCGCTGTGTGAATGTGGTAAAAAAAAAACTAAATTATCAATTAGCAAAGCAGGATATTAAACATTTCTGTTTAACTTTTTGGAAGCATGAAATATCACCCAAGGTTTACCAAACCTTTCATAGTATTTTGCATTATATCTAAGGTGTTTGCAATGCGAAACGACCTGCCGCGGTACCTATAACTAGCATACAAATTGTCTATCTGTAGACATACAATAAACGTACAAAATGCAATAAGGTTTATATTACTTTGTAACTGTAATGCGTAAATAGATTTAAGGTCCATCTCCGATGTAAATCGCAATTATATATTTGATAGAGCTGAGCAAAGCAAGATTCTTAGTAGGCCTAAGAATCTTAAGATTTGTCTCTGTCGATTTCAATATCGCTGTCAAATGTTTGGAAACTTAAATATGATCGCTATCATTTTCATCTCCGAGTTTGGAACCTTGGCCAGACATAACCTACATTTGCATGCACTCTCACGAGTCTGTGCAACAGACTCTATTTCATATTCCGCCACTGAGAGCGATTTTGTGGGGGTCCATTCGGTGGGGTGGGGGACCGTCCTACGCTGCGCTTTCCAATACGTGGCCGCCACTCGAGAACCTTTTTGCCCCATCGGTCATCAGTTCTGCGATCTATGTGGCCTGCCCACTGCCACTTTAGCGATGCGATTCGGTGAGTTATGTCGGCAACTTTAGTTCACCTGCGGATCATATACGGATCACTAATGGATTTAATTCGTGAATAATTTATGGATAACATATTTTTTTTGTCTCTTAGATCACGTATTCACAGAACAATGTGTTATATAAATAAAACAACATTAAGTATCACGAAATTTGATACGGTTTACTTAATTGTGTAAAAGTAAATATTTTTAAAATGAAGACGATCGATTTAATCGCCATGCTACAATCGATGATTGTTTTAAAACTGCAGCACTTACTCGTTTATTTCGAAACACATCGTTAAATATAACTTCTAAATAATTCCAATCGTAAACTGTTAAATCCGTACACAATAAAATACCTTTACATAATCCTACGCAAGATTTATCATCGAGTCCATCTAGAGAATCGATGATCAATGACAAAGTATTCGGTTGGTTGCGAAATGATCGAATCACGCAAGATAATTTTTATTATTTATAATTTATTGTGTAGAGACGAATCGCACTTGTTCCGATTTCGTAACAGAAAGTAGTGGCTTGAAATTATGTTATGGAACGAAATCGATGATTATGATGTTTGCTCACTTCAGGGGGCAGCAGGTATACAAATTATACGGGTCCGTCTGAATAAAATATAAAAGCAAGCCTCACCTAATTTTTTCCACAACGTGCGGCTCTGTGCTGCCAGTAGGTAACCCAACGGTTGTTCCTTCGTCCATTTCGTGGGGGGCCATCCCACGCTGTAAGTCTACACTAGACCAAAATCCAGGCAATAGTGATAATCCAAAGACAGCCCGCTAGATACTTTACTAGATTATGTGTAATTTAATTAAAAGTAAATGTTATCTATGAATTTTTGTAAATAATTTTAAATTTTATGATTAAATTGATCAAGGTTAATTTACGCCTAATCAGAAGTTTGCTTTCCAGCAACCCGCATTAGGCCAGCGTGTGGGGATAATGGCAAAAAATCCTCTTAGTTCTCAAGGTAGAGGAGAGAAGACCCGTGGCCAGCAGTAGGACATTAATGGGTTGCTATGATGAGTTTTGTATTGGTGAAAATTCAAAACAAGTGAGAAGATGAGGCCCTGACTCCAGAGATGTCTTTTAACAACCCTTAGATAGTACAGTGAGCGTCTCGTTTCACATAAAGAACAGAGCCAGTTGTTTAGTATTTAAAGATCTATTCAATATTTGACAAGGATTCTCAAGAGGATTCATTATTTTAAAAAATATGCAATTAAATAAGATAGACCGTAATTCCAATGTTCTAAAGATGTATTTTGAATACCAACTATACAAATTTGCTATGTGAACAGATACAATGACGTATTACTTTTATACGCTTAGGCAGTCCGGAATTTTAAATATTATTAAATACAAAATTTTATATCACGAATGCTTCTTTTGACTTTTATTAAAATATAATTAAAATGTAGGTACCACTAATCCAAGAATCAAAACCGAAACAAAAACATAATGTCATCAACGAAACATTGACGATAAAATCAAAACAAAACAGCGAAGTAATAGTACAGTTTTCATTTAAATCGTTAATTAGACCACGTCTGGAAGCAACAATCGAATCGAGAGCGGAACTCTCAACCACCAAGTGAGCAAGTACTAAGACACTGTAGGTAGCACTGTTATTTGCCAGATTACAAATAATCACTGACCTATTTGTTGGCGATTGTATTGTTGTTTGATAACCTCGATACATAACAACAACTGGTTGTTGCCGCACAATAAACTTTGATTGTAAGTTGATGTTGGATTTGTATTACATGTTTATGGTAATATTTAGAAACTATTTTCACACTAGAAAACTATATTATAAGAGACCTTTGCACTGGTCGTTTTGTTTATTATGTTTAAAAATAATAGCGACCATATTGAAATTTATAATTATTTGACAGCTATATCGAAATGAAATACACAATAATACACATGTGATGATTTTTAAACTATTTAGGGTCCGTTCACACAGACCGGCTCAAAGAGGAGAGCAGATTTTTATTACGTTTAAAAAAGAGTTTTGAATCATTGTAATAAATTTGATTTTTACTTGTCAGTTCTTTTATTATTGAGATTCTTTTGTTATTGATTAATAAAATAAGTGACATGTAAAAATAAACCTTATTACAATGATTCAAAACTCTGTTTTAAACATAATAAAAATCTGCTCTCCTCTCCGAGCCGGTCTGTGTGAACGGACCCTAACGATTCTACAACTTTTACGGTTTTTTTTTTTTGCCGTTGCATGTGATTATCGCATCTAAAACCTTTGGTGTGGTGTCAATACGCAATACAATAATAAGAAACCCGTGCAAAGCAGTTGGGTTGCTATTATAAAGTGCATAGTTTGATTCGATATTGGGGACTTATGGATTTTTCTATATCAAAACATTTTAAGTAAAATGAAAGTTAATCTATCCCAGAGCTTATTTATATCGCGTGCATTCTTCTATTAGAGAGGCACCACTTATTTCAACTTAAAGATATCAAAGAGAAGGGAGCTATATTGCTGTAAGATCATTACTTATAAATAATATCCCGACGTGTTATACAACGGATAGAAAGTTAATCCACGATTCCTGACGTCTAGTTGCGCGGTTTGTGCGAACTAGTTAAAGTATCGGTGTCCGTTAGACTAATTGAGTTCCATCAATTAACTTATTAAGTTGCCACTAAGTGTATTAGTAATTTATCTAATTATCTACATTACATAAAAAAGAAGAGAACTTTAAGATGAAAAATTAACGTAGTAAATGAATTATTAAGTCATTACTCCCATGTTACTTTTACAGAATTGGGTGAATTTCAACAGGTCCATTAAAATATTAATTTCCGTGGATTTTTTTATCTTTAGTTTTATTTAAAAAAATTAGAGTTTTTTAATTTACGTGTCTTTTTTTTCATTGCTATAGCAAATTTTGGGCACGGAAACCATAGCAATGAGAACATGGCGATGAAAATCAAGGCAAAAATATAAAATAACAAAAAGTCTATTGATTGTTCGAAGTAAACAAATAAATAAACAAATAAACAAAAGAAATGGCGTTCTATCGAATGTATAATCAAGACGACAAACTTATTCAATAGAAAGTTATATCTATCCATAGCGATGAAGATTTCATCGATGCCACGCAATTTTTGGTCCCGGGAAATTCACCCAATTATATATTATATAAACCAAAATATGTTTATGATTTTCCATAGACTCCTTTTGGCTGCTTTTCACTTAAACGCACCTAATAAAGTTGATATTAGACTAACCCTCCTCGCAATCTCCACATACGATTGATCAATTTCAGTATCGATATGAAAAATTTGTAAGTAATTTTTATATTTGGTCATAATTTTAAACATTTGACAACAATATTAAAATCGAAAATAAAAATTAAATTCTTCATCGCTTCGCTACCGACACCTTACAAGTCTTTTGCGTCTACTGACGCAAAAGACTTGTCATTAAATACCCAATAAAACATCTTTAAAAGTAACTGCACCATAATAGCACGTAAATTTACTTCGTACTTGACCGTGATATATAAATCTTGTGCAAATGTCGTCTGTGTATTGTCTTGTTCTCGGGTATATACCGTCCATTTGTCTCACGTTGACTACTTATCGACGCGTCATCGCATTGTCTCCATGGCACTTAACACGATTTTGTCAGAGCAAGAAGTTTTGCAGTAGGTTAATTTACAATAAATTGTCGAAACTCTGAAGTCACCAGGGTCATACTCGCAATCTCGTTATTCGATTGGTCGATTTCAATATCGATGTCAAATGTTTGAAAATGGATGTATTTTTCCGACATTTTTCGATACCCTACATAATAGCCACAGAAATTCACAAATAAAATATTATCAGATAATTTTAATAAACTGTGTCTGAACACAATAACTTGGTAATTGTGATAGGAGCTTTATTGTTCTGTTTTTTCATTAGTTACTTAATGAAATTAAATCAAATAAAGAAAATAGAAATTCACTTCATAACTTTAAAACTTAGAGCTTACGAAGAAAAATACAATATACTTATTTATAGTTATGCTTGTTTGTAATTGAATGTTATCAGATGGTAAAACACGGTGGTTAAACACACACCTGTTCACTTCAATGAACATAATTGCATGCTAAACTTGGTGACAATGGCGATGCCATCGGTTAGTTGCTCACACACATTTCAATCGCATTCCTTCACTTTACATAATGAGATATTGTACAATTTAATTGTATTAATGTTGTATTCTGTACAGTAAGCCCTCGGTAAAAATAGATTAGGTATATGACAAGAAAGAAGAAGTTATATACACGACGATTTAATCATGTTTTCAAAACTTTTAGTAGATAAAGATGATCAACCGGGAACATTTATTTACCAAACTTCTGGCAAAACTTTATTAATAAAAAAGCCCAATACTATTTTCACCCGACCCGTGAATCAGACCCGGGACCTCTTGCACAGCAATCGTATACACTTCCCGCTGCGCCACCAAGGCAGTTACAGTTAGGTAATTAATGACATTTTGAGATCTAAGCAATATCTTTCTTCATGAGATTTCATTTTCCTTAGAATTTAAGGAGCTTTCAGTCATGCACGAACCATTAATTACAAATGGCAAATATGTTATAGGTATTGTTATTTATTCTACGTTTGACTAGTGACTGATCGATGTCAAGGAAACTTTAGAGGTCACTCTCAAAGTTAATGATAACTTTGACCACTGGCTTTTATAGGCTGTAGATAATTCGACGGAATTTTGCACGAATTTGGTCTTTTCTGTTGGGTTCAGTATCAAATTGGCATTTGGAAAATCATAAATATGTATAGATATAATCAATCTGTAGTGGATGACCATCGATTGCATCCTTACTATTATCGAAAGTGTGTTTGTTTTACTATACACTGCAATAAAGTAAGGAATTAACTATTGTATAAATATGAATAATTACTTATATTAAATGAGCCAGTTTTAGTTTGTGTCTCTGCATCATCATTTCAAAGCATAAACGACCCGTCTAGGAAACCCGTGCCCAGTAGTGGGACTACTGGGCATGGGTCTACTCCATAGAATGTGGAGGGAATTAAGGTTACACGCTGCCCAGACGGGTTGGTTTAAGGTTTGTTTAGAATTTTCCTTTTCTCGCAGTGCTCTTGTCTGCATAAGGTTACTCCCTTACTCGCCTTTTACGACATCCACGGGTTGAGATGGGATAGTGACATTAATCCCTCTCTACACGGAAGTTTGCATCTAGGTATACCTAGCCATTTCATTTACATTCTCATGTCTTCTTCATGTCTCTATGACTGTGTAAAACACCAAAGAGTAATAATAGATGAGTTCTTAATTTAAATTTCATCATATTAGCCTAATGACATCAACTACTAGAGTAGGCTTCTTCTAATTGTCGCCATAGCGAGGGATTTTGTACGTCTGCAACCAATTTCACTACCGATAAAGTCGATTTACTAATTTTTACTTTATTTTATCCAAATAAATCTTAATAAAATCTATTGAAACATTTATAACAATAATAATATTTCACCACATTCTCACAGCGCCATCTAGTCCCAAATTAAGCAATTATATTTGCTTGTGTTATGTAGTTATGTAGTACTAAACAACTGATATACTACTTAAAAACTTTTTTTGTAAATAAATACATACATTATTACAGATAAATTTCACCCAGACACAGAACAAATAATCATGCTCAAGAGTTGTCCTGGGTGGGGATCGAACCCACGACTTCCGGCTTAGCAGTCAGGGTCACTAACCACTAGACCAACAGGCCAGTCGAATTTAAACTGCAATTTCCTCACTGTAATCTCTGCATAACCCAATAATACAAGCGAGATTATTCATAATATGTAGAACCGCTACATTGTTTTCTTCACTTGTAGTATAAAGACCAAGATTTCCATACGCAAGTAACCATGAACGTAGCGTGTGAGAGTGAAACAGTTCATAGGAATCATTGTGTATACGTTTATGTAGATCACAATCATTTATGTAAAACATAATTGTAGCACGACTTGTACGTGACTCTTTATGGATTGTTTTCTATTTTACTTCTTTTTTTTTTGTTGATTCAAGAGAAGACTCGTAATCTCGACATTATGAAATTCATAATTTTTTTTCAAATTCAAATGATTTAATGCTCACCATATGTTTTACATGTTGTTACATAATAATAAAGACCAAATATGGACCCTGTCGGGCACGACAAAAACGGAAAGTAGACAGGAGGAAGCCACTGATTTTAAATTTTATTAATCTAATATTACATAATTAACAACTTGAAAAACTAGTTTAGGGTTTTTAAAATGCGTAAAGGCGCACCTAATGCTCCTGTTTCAGGCGTGACGGCTACCACTCACTACCAGGGGGGCCGTTTGGATGATTGCCACCATGGTGATACAAAAAAAAATCGACATACTTGCGATTGGATATAGATGTCAAATGTTTGAATATTTAAAAAATGACACCGACCATGTGTCATTTTCGATCGAACGATTTTAAAATCGGTCAATCGAATATCGAGATTGAGAGTTCAACTACAAATATGTAAGGTAAAGAAGTAGCCTAGAAGGAACCTAGGCCATCATGAGCGAGAATTAGTTAAATCAGCAAATATTTCTGTGGTATCTATGAAAGCACACCTTGTAATACTCTTTGTATTCACAAGATTTCCTATCAAATAGGAAAGAAATATATCTACACACCATCTTATTTTGCGCAAGCATTAGTAAAATCATAAACTATAAAAAATACTGTTAAGAGGAATGGCAACATCGCAATTTTTTCAAAATCCCCCTGTATCAACCCTCTTAAAACACGTAATAATAGTTATGGTAGCTTACAAAACAAATTATACCTAGTTATTTTCAGCTGCTATGCTTTCCCAAAATAATACGATAATGCATGTTGAATTTAAGATTTAGTGCAAGTCACTCAGGGTATCGACTTCGAACAATCGATCTATTCAAACTGACACTGTTCTATTAACGTCAAGGGTTGGAAACCTGCTCGATTTCTCCTTCGTAATAGATGTCACATCTTGTCAATTCGAGATCTGAGAACAATCAGCCACTCTCACAACTCCTTTTACGTTCAGTCACAGTTACGCGTTTAAATAGCAACATTTGATCTCATCTCTAAACGTGTCTGTCGCCATAATGACTGTAATAACACTGTGAAGGATCGTGGTGTAGTTTATATAAGCACCGCCTTTGATATATCAATCAGCGATTAGCTATGCGCGTGTTCTTGGAACGTGTGCCGTTGATATCTGTTTTAGTTCTTATATGGTACCCCTGTTCCAAAAAGGCATTAAGTTACAATTAGTCTATTCAGCGGTTTCCATCTTGTTTTAATTGCATTAAGGTTGATAATCATGAAATGGAATAGATTGTTATACAACACTTTTACAGCGAGGGTGCGATATGGTACGTCAGGTTGCATATTCAGTCTAGAGAGTGTACTAGTGATGTAATTTTAATGTGCAATTATGTAATGAAAAGCTTCCGTCGGCTTCCCTCTTATGATGTTATAAGAAGTCGTTTTAATTCCGTCACTCCAACTATCTCTGTGCCAAAAATGGCGTCAATTTAGTCCGGTTTTTACGTCAAAGTAAGTAAGAGAGGAAAAGTTGCAATTCTTCTTTACCGAATATTATATTGACCGGACGTCTGTAATGATCTTCAAATACACGACAATTCGTAATGAATGACAGATATAGATTGCATTGGTATTAAATAGAGAAATAGAAAATATAGCTGGCGAAATGTGGGTGTGAAAAACCTCTGCTTACCCCTTCGGGGAAAAAGGTGTGATGCTGTTATGTTATGAAAACAGCGGGTGAACTATATAATACCCCGGATGCAAATGACTAGATATAACTGAAACCTTAGATTTTTTTCTATGTCTGCTTATTACAGCACATGATCTAATGAATTTTAAACTATAGTAACCTCAGATACACCTACTATTCCCAGTATTCTGGCAAATTACGTGTAAATCGTTCGATTACGTAACGTTTATAGCGGAGTAAACTGTTTCAATGAATTATGATTCGCAAACAGAGACTAAATCATCTTTGTTTAATACTGTTCTTGCTGATATATCTGCTCCATAAATATGTTTTGTAGTTTCAAACTTGTTGTTTCTAACAACAGAATAGAAATTCAAAAGAAGTCTGTTACTGCATGTACTGTTGTTATTGCATGATAATTTGATAATACATTATTTCATTATATTTGTACGCCAAGTATGGCAAAACATGTTGATACAAAATATTAATATATTATCTTTTACTTGTTGTATCTCCTGTAAATTACACATGTTTTGAGAAAATAAAAATATCTTATCTTATCTTACCCGCCTTCTCTGGATTTCGAGGATTTCTTCTTCCCAACAAAGACACAAATGATTTTATGTTTGTAAAGGCACCCACTACACTGAAACAGATTCATATTGCTGGTTATGTCCTTTATATAAAAAAAACTTTATATTTGTACCTTGCTATTTTCTGTTAATCTGACAATTGTTTCATTCAACAACGTTACTATTCTTTTATGCACGCTCCTACTTTGACCCATCTCTGCATCACCCTATAGGTTGACTGGTAAAGAATGCCTCTGGGATTAAGTCCGTCCGATCATAAAGTGTCAATAAATAGGTGGCTAAATTTGGATTTCATACACTGCTGCTTATTGTTTTGGGACAGAAAACTTTTTACCAAATGATGACTTTTATTATCATCCCATAATCACTTTGTAGACGTCCATTTTATGTTGGAAATGGGCCTTGCAATGGTCTTATACAATGTTACTATGTTCCAAAAATTCTTCCACATGTGTAATATCAGCCCCCTGATTCTGACTCGTCGGATTGCTCCCGGATCGTAAACTTTTTCAAATCTTAGTACGACGTTTTTTTACGGCTTAAGTTATTTAATGTTACAAAATATAGAACCCGTAGGTACCGTATAGAAAATTAAAAACTGATTATTTTAAGATTTGTTCCTACAACCATCTATTTTTTTTACATTACGTTTTTTAAGTTTAATTAAACTTACATTTCCGTCCGAAAATTTTCCAACAGCTTAGAATCAGGGGACAGGACGGATTTATGACTCTATCGCGGAAAATACGCGTGACGTCGTAACTGGTGGCCAGTACCACAGTGTAATTAATGATGTAAGAAAGCAAGTAGAGTAGATCCAGTGCGTTAATCTTGGATAAGATAACGATCTTATTGATACTGACGAAGCATACAGCAACGAGAGTGTTGCTATACAGGGCATAACATTTTGTACGATTTGTGTTTAGGGCTGTCAAACATACCTAAATTTAGTTTAAATACTTCCGATAGTATTAATAGCTTTCAGAGCTTTACTTATACTCTTGAAAGGAATCTGTACGTTTGAAAATCCTTGAACCTTATTCACGTTATTGAGAAAGTCTAGTGCTTTCAGGAATCGTCATTCTCCAATTATTTGTAGGGCATCTCAGATGCAAGGGTGAAAAAGTCATATTTCTCGCGCGATTTCAAGTTCATTGATGATTGATGAGTCTACATCGTCAGGTTCCCAGCCTCTATCAGCTTCCTAATTAATAGTTATTATAATTTGAAAACAATTTTTTGCTAAAATATAATAATGTTAACATTTATATTAGCAGTATTTACTTGACAAACCACAATAAGATTTAAATCTTCATGTTCTTAGTTAGATGGGTGCAAGAGACACTTTAAGACACTTCTAAGAACAACTTCTCAAAATTTTTTTGCGTTTGGAAAAATCTCTTACTTTAACAAAGTAGTGTTTTAAGCTTCATATTGAAGTGGCAACCCTACGTTGCAGTGTAATGTTGTTAACGGAGCCTACCGGATGTTTACTGCACATTTCCTGCTAACATGAAAATTGACCAGTCCAAATGACAGTTGAGACTTCTAACATTTTTACTTGTTTCTCGTTATATTTTATGCAGAGTTGGTTGTATTGCGTTGCAATTTATTAAAAACTATTCACTCACTTCGGCTATCGAAAAAAAACTGCATTTAATATTATTAATTTAATAGTATATTTTCAATCGTACCTTAAAAGGTGATATTCGTGTTTAAATTACTTCCAAGTGCGTACCTGCTTGCATGCAGTTTATTTCCGAGTAGCCCTACTACACGCATTGTCCATTTTGATGCAGTGTCACATGCATGCGAAGAACGGTAACCGCGGTTTTTTTTAAGCTGCGTTTTTACAACAAAATAATGTATTTTTCCACTGACTTTGACAGCCTTTATCTCTCAGTGTATCAGTTGTATCTCAGCGTAATTCAGCTCGACATAAACCTCTTCTAACAAGTGCCATAACACTCAGTCCTCCTTCCGCATCCAGTGACCTTTTTTCAGGTCGTCGGTCCACCTAGCTGGAGGGCGTCCTACTCTACGTTTGCCGAGTCGCGGTTTCCACTCCAGGACACGCAAACAATTAATTCTAAAGGAAATACCTCATAATACGAATGCTGTCTTACATTTACTACGAGTAGTTCGTGCATTCTCGTGAATATAGTAGGTAAGCACATACAATCATATCATTCCCTTTCTAGGGCACCTTCTAATAAGTACTTTTATAACAGCTCTCCTTGGAATAGAGCTGAGTGTACGAGGGAAAGCAATAATGTGCTATTAACTCGTTATAACACCGCGATAATTTTTAATTTGATTTATAGTAGGCAATTGTAATTATTAGAAAGTTAATTTATTTTCCTGTTATTTTGTGCTGTTATTTTCTTTTGTAGGTAATCAACGGTTGTGGTGGACCAACACGATCGCTTCTAACAATATGGTGCAGGGAAATAATTGGTAGGGAGGTGATAAGAGAATACGTGCTGTGGGGTATCCACCACTCTCTTACTAGTTACTCATCTTTTAATTTAGAGATCGTTAAAGGTTATATGTAAGTGACTGCTAACCACTATGATTATGGTGGTAGTGTTTTGTTTGGTTGCGATTACTCAATGCACAAATATTTGTATGATTTTTCGCTTCCTTTTGTATAGCGGTGGCGGCAGGTTAGTAAGGAACACATCTCAAGAAGAAGCAACCATCACCGTTTATGGATATCGGCAATGCTACGGCCACAGTCAAATGGCTGCTTAATTGTGGCATATAGTTTTAAAGCCTCATTTGAAGAAAGTTCTTGTCGAAGCTTTCATTGAAGAATGATAGATCAGCGCTACTAAGCTACGTGGGCGGACGTCCCTGAGATCGAATTTATCAAATAGTCAAAAATGACTTGACTAAATTTTAAATTACCGAACATTGGACAACGATACGAACGATACATCAGCAACCCATTAAGTCCGACTGCTGGGCTCGGGTCTCCTCTCCTCTAACTAGAGAGCTGAGAGGATTTAGGCCATAATCCACTCACGCTGGCCTAGTGCGGGTTGGTGGATCAGACATACTCATAGAATTTCTTCTAGGGTATGTGTCGTCTTTCCTCACGATGTTTTCCTTCACCGTTAGCAGATGGTAAGTCACTTGACTAGTACATATAAATTCCACAAAGTGGAATCCACATTAGTACTGCCGGTGGGGATCGAACTCGGACCGCGTAATTTGCACGCCGATCACTTATCCATTCAGCCACCATCGCTTTCTACCCTTCCACTATCGCTTTCCACCCATCCACCATCGCACCACGAACGATACAACGATACCAATCTCAAAATTGCAAGTAGGGAAGAAGTAATTGTATTTTTAAACGACATTTCTGTCGTCGATTCATCATTATCATTTCAAGCCATAAACGTACGTCCTCTGAGCACGGGTCTCCTCCAAAGAATGTGGAGGGAATTTAGCCTACTATACCACCCTGGCCAAACGGGTTGGTATAGGGTTTGTTTCAAATTTTCCTTTTCTTGCGACTTGCAGTGTTCTTGCCTGCATAAGGTTACTCTAGTAATTCTCTTACTAGTCGCCTTTTACGACACCCACGGGTTGAGATGAGGTAGTGACATTATGTATTCTTAATCGTTTATTGAATTTTATGGAGGTACCTATTATGTAACACATCTAACAACCCGGTGTTTATTATGACAGCTCTTTAACTCAAAACACCTGCTGTTGATTTTACGTACTTTGGACTCACTTATATCTTGACAATGAATGAATCACTACAAACGATATTTGAATAACATTCTCCTATCGATGGTGTACATCAAACATATCGAGTATCGATGTTACAAACAAATCGATGCGAGTGAGCTCGTGTTGTGTCAATCGAGTGCGATGATCCCGGATAGGGTCACCATATTCGACAATTTAAAATGGAATATCATGTCGTGTCAATATACCTTTATAGGTTTACCCGGCTAGCGAAGGAAATGATTTTTTTTTGCTTTTTGCCAGTTTAATTTCAGTAGTTTTTATCATTTTATTCTCTTGCCCTTTTAAAATACTTCAAAGTATTGTTTGCTTTTAATCTTTGCTAACTACTGTTTCTATGTTACTTGAAGTTAGTTGGCAATATAGGCACAATTGAAACTATCTGAGCTTTTACTGTCTCTGATGAAAAAATCCGTCCTTTTCCCATCCTCAATAACTGGTGCTCCTAATGTTGATGCTATGCATATTACACTATATCAAGTTACACGCCTTATGCATCGGTTCTTGGTACTAGTCAGTCATACACGTGGCGCAGTAATCACGGGAGCCGTTGCCAATTGCCAGCTGTTATTGACAAGCTATAGGGTCTCAACGTCCGCGTCGTTAAGTGCTATCGATCGCATGTGCTACCTTGGTAGCAGAAATTGGGGTATGTTAAATATATATAACAGTACGAGTAATATATATTAGGACTTGGTATTTGGATTGTTTTCAGATAAACATAATTATACATAAAAGCACGGTGATATTATGTAATTGTGGTCGTAATAAAGACTTTTGGAAACTAAATTATGAAGTAATGGATGTTAGAATAAACATGTTATTAACTGCCATTACTTAATAATTTAATTTCTATAAGTATTTTATGATACATACCTAATGTATCTAATGCAATACCTACCTATAATTCATGAATTTGTTTTATTGTTTTTGCGTTATTAACTACGCAATTGAGATATGAGTTTTACATTCTAAAAGTTAATGAGACATTCTGTAAGTATTTTTAAGCCTAGAAAAATTTATCTTCGACTCTCTCTCTCAAAGGATAGTAAGTAATATTTGGTAATACTTACTCATCATAATCTAACAAGAAATTATGCATTATTTATTTAATAATGAATATACATATACCTACACAATTGTACAAATAATAATCTAACAATCTAATTTATTTAATAAATATTTACATCATAACTTAAAATAATTAACATTAATATTTAAAGTTAAACAATAATATGTTTAACTTTAATATTAATGTTAATTTTCTAATAATTATATTTAAAAAGTCTCCTTGATAACTCGTCAGCGGTCGCGAGGTACCAGGCATGCAGACAATAGCAGGCGGTTGTGGCTTCCTGCGACTTTGTGACGCACGAACAATGCCCATTGTACCAACCATGTTACCATTTCACCGGTAATTACGCTACTGCACTCTCATGCATATGCAAGTTATGTTTTTGTACACACGGTAACAATAGAGGGTCCTCTGATGTAATGAGATGAATGAACAGTTTGATGGTAGTTTAGCAAGCTGATGATAGAATGTTTATAGAATGGTATCGTTCTCTCTAGACGACTTTGTGGTTTAAATCAAAAGGGATATGAATATATATACGACCTTTTCCAAAATCAGCTACAATACTGCCATTCATTGTCGTTGTCTCTGGTGGTAGCCATAATTAATAAATCATCTTGAATTTATACTTTGACTGCCTCGGTGGCGCCATTAAATTAAAATGACTTTTTAATAATTTTTTTTTTTTAATATTTCACAATTCCCTCACAATACTAATTCACTATGAAATTATTATTTTATCATAAATATATACTTTAACCCCCATTAAAATAATATAAATATATTTTTTTTAATTATAATATAAATTCTTAATTTTTTCGAATTTTTCATATACAATCTGTCACATAAGTTTTGAATAATTTATCGTACACTTATCAGTGATAAAACAAGGCTTTAAAGTTTATGTTTTTATCACACATATTTAAATACCAGTTCTTATATAATAAGCAAGCAGTATCGTATCACGAGATTTCAGTGTTTTATTTAAAACGTCACTGTTCGTTTTAAAATATTACTATACTTATGATATTTCCATAGCCATATTGCTATGTATAAACACTTCATACATCGCTTGAGAAGAAAGCGTGAGAGCACACTACACTTATGATGAGTTTTATCATTAATAGTAGTGAAATTCTTAACCAGTTCGCTGATGCTTATGTTATTAGGTTGGAAACAAATTAAGGCCAACTTATGTCTCATCTTAATATCACTAGAAAGTACGAAATGTCAAGTACAAAAATACCTTTAATAGGTCCAAAAACAAAGAGAAAGAATGAAGGAAACTTTCCATTGAAATATGACTAGGAGCCCAGCACAATAGAGTAGTTAAGTGTAGTAATTAGTATGTGAAAGGCCACTCATGTCAACGTATGCATTGTTGTAACATATACTACCGCGATTGTCTGGTGCCCTGGTACCTTCGCTGCACCGTTTATTAACCATAAACGATTTCACACAAAGTGTTCATTTGTCACTAGTGCGACGAGTACGATGACAACTCGCTCGGACTTTCTTTTACTTTTCTTTTAATTTGTTTTTTAATGCCTCTGCATCTTTGTTGTGACTGCGTGGAGTGATTTACCTATGTATGTGTTTATATGTATATAAGCACTAGATGTCGTGCGATGTTTGACAAAGCTTAATTATATTAGTATAGAATAATATAATGCACAGTTTGCGAAACATTATTCGCCTAACAACGCAGAACATTGTATAGAAGAAAAAAACAATATGAACTTACTTTTTACAGCTGAAACGCATGAATGAACAACTCACAAGTAGTAAACAACAATCCATTTACAAAACAACACTCTGTTTACACTGTACTTTAAACTTTCGGAAGTGTACTACGCTTGGACCGTGGCCGCGTGGGTCCGTTCCAATTGCATCAGAAACACCCAGGAAAAGTTCGCAACTCGGCCATTCTCGATTGAACGTTACGACTAGTTGTCACGGGTCATTGGGCACTAACAATGACTGGGGCAAAGGCTTGCAAGCACTCACTAGGTTACTATAAGTAGGACAATGTATACGGGCTTCACTCATTCTAATGGGCTGCTTAGGGCCTAAGGTATCAATAATACATAATATTATAAACAAAGGCATTTATTTATAGATTTATTTAGAGATTCTTATATGGCATGTGAATGACCAAATTTCTATGAATACTTACTTAAGAAAAAATATGTACAATTAACTTAAAAGGGGAGATCTATCTCATTCCTAACTGTAACTAAATCCGAAGAAAAACTACAATTCTAAGAGTAAAATTTTTAAACGAAATTAGGGCACTGTTCTCGTCTCGTGAGTACTAAAAGGTTTAAAATAATTACGATGGTAATTGTGAAATTAAAAACAAACAATTAATACCTTTAACCTTTAATAGATTTATGATCCCACCCTCCTATAAACAAAAGGAAAGCCGTGCATTCCCATAACATCATCCATAAATAAAATACATATCAGCCACCAATAATATCAATAATGTTCTGTGAAATTGTAGTGGTTATGTTAAGACAGATTATAAATACATAATATAACTACCCCATCTCAATCCGTCGGTGTCGTAAAAGGCAACTAAGGGAGTAACATTATGCAGACAAGAGCACCGCAAGAAAAATCGTAATCTGCAGAATTTGTTTCATGACTCGTAAGTAATAGCTTCATAAATTACTACAGTATTATGGAATTACTTAGTTGGATTCCTCAATGTGACTGAAAGCTTACCAAGCTCTTCACAAGCTTACCAAGCCCTCAATTTCATAATATTTTAAGCAAATTGTCTAGCACAGTTTGAAGTAAAAAAATTAATGCCCTGTGCTCTATCTATTTAAAAAGCCCCTTCTCTTATTATGTTTATATTAAAAATGCGAAAAACTCTGTTTATTTGTAACGCTTTCACACGTTAACCACTCCACCGATCTTCATGAAATTTCATATAATATACCTGAAGAAGGACACTACTTTTTTCCGACCACACGCGAACCTGCAGGACGAAGCCAGTTTACCACGAAAAAGGTAGCTAATTTAGGACAAGAATATGTTAACAATGGCGCATTAAGGTGACCTGGCGCGTCACGATTCTCCAATAGTTTGTCAAACCGTGCCATTTGCGTGCCACATGCGCTGATGCGCCTCCAACGTGTGACGAATCAAATATTGCATGTTTTTCGACAGTCACTACTGACCTCTTAGGAAGATGTAGGCGCTGCAACGGTGGCGTCTCCTACATTGTAGCATAATAACCTGATTTAAAGATATTAGGTACTTCATATTAATTTAAACGGTTTTATACAAGTAAGAACGCGGTATCTAGATATTCTTTCTTAGTCAATTTCGAAGTCACTTTCAAATGTTTGAACATTTGACAACGATGTCAAACTCGACTAAATCGAATGTCGAGATTCTCAGTAGGTCGAATTACTATTGTATAATAATACCGATAACATAAGTTTCAAAGTTAATTGAGAATCAGAAAATTGATATGCCAAAGTAACGATTTTGTGTCTTAAACTGCCAGCTACTTAATAGTCCAATAGTCAGCACCTATGGCTGAGTTTCTCGTATTATTGGATCGTCTAGCACCTGCAAGATGCAGGCAATCTGTCAATCTTTAGTTGCAATCTGTCAATCTTTAGTAAAAAGTAGAACTAATTTTCCTTTAAGATTATTGCAATATTATATTGCTTTTCCCAAAAATAATGTACTCAGCTCTGATATCTCAGTGTAAACTAGATGATTTACATTCTACGGGCTCTGTATTCTGCTGCCCTACTTAACTAATTGGAGCACCATCGCTTGCATACTCTTACGCAAATGTGTGACAAAAGACGATCCCAGCTTTATGGTGTTGCAACCTTAGTATATAGAAGCATTAAGATACCCTCATTCTTGAGATTTTACAGCGTTCATGTGGTAACTACTATAAACAACTTATATACTCGTTTAAGATACGAAGTTTCGACAGAATTTATCATGGATAATAATTAGTAATAATAATTTAGATAAACTGTATGGGTTATAATTAAATTACCAAAATGTGTAATAATAATAATATCAAAAGAATACTAAAATGATAAATTGAATACCTACATTAACCTTTAGAACTCGACAAGCGCAAGCGTGCCCTGAGTGCCGATGTCGGCTATAGTCGACAAAAATCAGGTCTATAAAAATACAAGATAAAGATACAAAATCTTTTCTTTCGTCTGTATTTTATTAATAAATCTTAAAAATTTCATAGCTTGGCGCTCAGGGTACGGCGATGCCGGTCAAAGGGTTAAAAGTATTCAATCTCTTACTATTAGGTCATAAACACATCTATTAGTCACAAATAATGAACTCAAATTTCTAAGTTATTTTCTTATAGAATCTTCGTGGGAACTTACTTAAACTCAGACTACTTAAAGTACGGCAAGTAAGATTAATTTCATGTCGCATTCGTCAGAGCACAATAACTGAATCAGTCAACAAGTAAGGCTGGCTCCAAATGTTGGGCCAACAACCAATATAGGCCACAGCATAAATAAAGTATTCTTACATAATTGAACTACTGTCAATTTGTATAAACTTATCATTGGAACTTGGATACACTGTAAACGATATTGGCTCATATTGGGCCAATATATAGAGGCGGTATAAGACTAAGAAATGAGATCATCGTTCAAAACTTGGATGATTGAAATTTATATGACCGTCTGACACGATATCGCAAACACGATAAGATATTGGAATCATGTTTTAAGGACGCTCAAGTGAATCGTCACAAAAGTAGGTACCATTCAATTTAAAATGCAAGTCAATTTAAATATCAGTAATTTACGAAGGGTATTAACCCGATAATGCATTATTTATCTTTAGCTTGTAAATTGAAAAGTTGCTGACTGCCGATGACATGTTCAAACATTTGACAATTGATCGAATACTGCACGATATCAAAATCGTTCTCGAATGTTTGAGAATAACATGAACTAATTAAAATTTTCATACTGGGTGGCGCAAAAGTAGTGGCACTAAAGAAAATGCTTTTTTTTTTTTTATTATACATTTTCTGTCATTCTGTTGTTGAAAATTGTGTAGTGAACAAATGTAAAATACACTGAAAATAAACATGGACCGTTTTACTCCCCAAGAACGTGGAATATCAGTGATAAGAACACAACGTGAATTTCGTCGACGATTTCCCCACCGTCCGGCACCGATTGGTCGCACAATTCGACGCTTTGCCACACACCCACTAAAAGTTACTGTATGGTGTGGCATCTGTGTTGACAGAGTGATCGGACCCTATTTTTTCGAAGACGCTGGAGGCAATGCGATAACTGTCACTGGAGAACGCTACAGAACCATGTTACGTGAGTTTTTGATACCCAGTTTGGACGAATTGGGGCTGGAGCACATCTGGTTTCAACAAGACGGCGCTACGGCACACACAGCGCGCGACACTATGGACTTAGTGAGGGACGCTTTTCCAGGCCGAGTTATCTCTCGTTTTGGCGATTTGCCTTGGCCTGCAAGATCACCCGATCTGACCAGTCCAGACTTTTTTCTTTGGGGTTTTTTGAAATCTCGGGTGTATGTGAACAAGCCACAGACTCTCGCAGCTCTAAAAGAAAACATTCGTCAAGAAATAACGAACATATCGCAGGAAGTGTTACGGCAAGTTATGCAAAATGTCATAAATAGGGCTCAAATGTGTATCAACTCTGGAGGTCACCATTTAAAAGACATCATCTTTAAATCCTAATGGTACGAAATTTAATGGCACAAATATACATTTAAAAAAATCTAAATCTAGTTTTCTAATTTAGAAAAAATGTTATAGCTGAACCAAATAGGGTCTTTACTTTTGCGCCACCCGTTACATTACAACGATATTAAAATCGATCAATCTAATATCGAAATAACGAGTAGGGTTGTAGACAGACTGGTAGGTCTGTGCAATAATCGTAGTCACAAGCTAGTCATAACATAAACAATTGCTATGACTAGCTTATCTAGATCAAACTAAGATATAATGACATGTGATGACTTAAATATACAAGTACCTTATTATCTCGAAAATAATATTAAGATTAGGCCTATCTGTACAGGTAGATACGTCAATTTTTGCCTGTAATTACTGCAATTAAGTAGATTATATTGTTTGTTTATTACTTTTCTGTAAGAACGTGACGATGTCAGTCATGTATGTGCCATTGTTTTTCGGTTACCTTGTAACCTTAAACATTAGCTTGACCGATTTTGAAATGCAAGGTGTTGTTATATTCGTAGTCATCCCCGAATCTCTATATCTAAGCCTATAGACCTCTTACCAATGTATTCTTCGAATTCATTGCCTTAAATTGACTGTAGAAGGCTACTTTTAGGCAGTCGGGTTTTTTGGTTCTTTTTTTAATTCTTATTTAAATTAATTCTTGTTTTAGGAACACATACACACACTATAAATAAGATATACAGCATAAGAATACTTACACGAAAATATCCCAAGTTATAGTAGCAGTAGTACTATTGTAGCAGTTATTTACTCATGGCATACGACGTAATGAAATTAAAGTGTACCTCGTCATGCTAATTATCTTATTTAGTAAATTATGTATAGCTAGTTGCATATGATTCATGAATCGAGTGATGTGATGTAGGTACTCGACTTATGGCTACCGATGACACATAATGGAGGACAGTAAGTTCTGTTTTTGCTTTAAAAAAGTTTGGATCAAATAATACCCTGTGTGGTTGCAGAATAAAAACTGACATTCACCACTTCTTTTTATCCCTAGTATGTCGCCTGAAGTAGGTATCAAACAACATCTGTACTCTCTGACTCTCTTACCTCTTTCTCCCTCTCTATGTGTGTCGCACTTCGCACTCAAAATTACTGAAGGTCGTGAGCATTCTAAAAGGCCAGATAGAAAGAACCCGCATTTGATATACTTAATAAGTACTTTTTCTATCTAGTTTATCTTCTGGACGACATATGGCGGCAGAAACAGGGAGACGTGTTAAAGCTTTATGTTGGTCAGACTAGCGGATAAGCATTCGTTCAAATAAGATTTATTTTATCACCCTTTTCGGGACAATCCCATCCTAAGTAAATGGAGGAGTTGGAAAGAAACTATCCAGTTCCCTAGCAAAGCGGGAGGCAAAAGTATTCTGTATAGGATGTAATCCTATTAGAGAAGAAAATTGAGAACGTTTTTAAAGTCGGTGAAAAATGACGAAATGCGTTTGATTCCAGTAATAGGTATGGCAAAAACGCTTAAACGCACAAAATTCACCCGGGTCGACAAAAGATCTATATAATACACTAACTCCTGACGATACTTGCAAACTATCTAACATGACGTGCATTTTGCCAAAAACTACACCTACTATACTATAGCCTGCTATCAAATAATATTAAAGTTATGTATTTATAAACTCAGTATCTTTTGCATTATCTCCATAACAAGATAATGCGATATGGTTTCAAGTTATTCCAAGCCGTGTATTGTTCTTCTTGTTATCTACGACAGCTGTCATCGCATTATACTGATAACACAGAATTATAACGATTTATTATGTAGTATCTTTATGAACCCTTTCACTTGAATGAATATCACTTGGTGTGGATTATTGGGGTTCCACTGTTAGCGATATATGAAAAAGAATAATAAAATACCTAAATTAAGATATTATAATGCATAGAATAAGTAAGAAAGTTTACTGCTTTGTTGATACAAATATTTGACGACTAGCTGTTAGCCGGGGCTTCGCTCCCTTCGTTCTTTTTTTCGCCACTGCTCAGCCCTTATTGGCAGTAGCGTGATATTATATAGCCTATAGCCTTCCTCGATAAATAGGCTATCCATCACTAAAACAATTGTGCAAATCAGACAAGTAGTTCCTGAGATAAGCCCGTTCGACCAAACAAACAGACAAACTCTTCAGGTTTAACAAATAGCTGTTCTAAGTTTGAGTACGCGTATAGTCATAGAGAAAAAAAGAGTTTGTTCAGTATTGCAATTATAGTATCATCATCATCTCAGCCTATTGCAGTCCACTGCCATCTGCCAGTAGTGAAACTGAGCCTTAGTTTAAAAATTGCCTACCGTCAGTGGCATAACTATAGGGTGGCAGGGCTGGCAAAATGCCACGGGTCCACTACCCAAGCGGGACCCGGCCTAAGAAGCCCCGAGCTCACAAGAAAATATACCTATTTTTAACAATGTAAGGAATGTACCTGAGTTATATATAAAATATTTTATTAAGTAACTGCTTAAAGTCTATTAAAGTGCGGCAACAAGAGACCATAATACAAATAAATTTAAGTTAATTATTAAGGATTTTAACACATTTTAAGTGGATTATTAAATTTTATTAAACTAAGTACAACGCGACGATTCTTCCTGTTATGGCCCCAAAAGAAATTGCCACGAGCCCCAGATGGTATAGTTACACCTCTGCCTACCGTTATGGTGCATCCAGAATAAAATATTATGTCATCTCGATGTGTATCTAATCGTTTTATATTATAATGTAGTCATTAATTGATTACTTTACTGATTATTGCAATAACGTGAGCGATTGGTTTTCACATGATGGACTTCGTTTAAAAAACATTGTAGTCAGTACGTAATAATGGTTTCCTTATTGAATCTATCAACTCTCTCCAATAGGCAACGGTCTACCGCATATTGTAAAGAACTTTTATACTAACCGCAGTCTGTTGAAGTGGTGGATTTTCACTTAGAAATCGAAGGTCACACCTGTTATTTCACGTAGGGGTAGATAGAGCTGTTTCACACCTATGTTGCACCAACTAAGTACGTTAGGTCCTATATACTTCTTTACTAATCCAGTATATAGGGAACCCCACAAGCTACCACAAGTGAAATACCCACCGCCATTGTTTTAGAATCAGCTGTCGATCTGTCACTTACAACATTGACTCGTTGTTTTTAGTAGCACTGCTGCTGAGAGAAAGTAAAACAAACGGCTTAACAGTGTCTTAGAAATATGATTTATAATTTTGAAGCGTATTCACATTGGCGCTTTTTCGTGCAGCCAATATAAGTTTGTATGTCTGTCCAGCTGTCTAGCAATTTCCTGTC
The DNA here is from genome assembly GCA_905147015.1 of Laspeyria flexula. Lineage (NCBI taxonomy): Eukaryota > Metazoa > Arthropoda > Insecta > Lepidoptera > Erebidae > Laspeyria > Laspeyria flexula. The sequence continues at coordinate 14,104,126 of LR989954.1, forward strand.
TATAAGCCTATCCACTGCCTCGGTGACGCAGCGACCGGCTAGCATTTTTTCTTCTTTTTCTTCTACCCCGTATCGGGAAAAAATTGTACTGGGTTTTCTGTCTTGAAATGTTTAGTTATGGTTCACCCCTAATCATAGCTGACTGTGTGAAGTGCCTACTGCCTGCCCGTTCCTAAAAAAATGCGTACACTATCTTATGTTTATAAGCATAAGCTTCAAAATTGCCTAGTAGTGTTTCCACTCTTATCTTTATTTTCTGCGTGTGCATTATGTTTGTGTACACAATGAACACCAGTGTGCAAACGCAGTAAGTTATTGTTTCAAAACAATAATTTAGATAAATAACGTCTAGATATTAATTGATGAAAACAAATCATAACAGACAGCCAGTTATTAACATTTTTTGTATTTATCTTGAATGAATACAATTTCTTTTTATGATTAATTTGACAGCTTGCGTTTTAGTAAAGATATTTAATGATCTCAGACATAATATGTGTGGAGGAATTTTCACAGATTGGTTGAGTCGATCTATCCGCACATCGAATTAGACTGTCGTTATTCTAATTTTTATTAGTCAATTCAATTCGATTTAATCCGTGTAGTGACGAATTAAGAATACGAAATATCACTACCCATATACCTGCAGACAAGAGCAATGCGAGAAAAGAAAATTCGAAACCAACCCTATACCAACCCGTCTGGCCAGCATGGTATAGTCGGCTAAATTCCCTCCACGTTCTTTGGACGAGACCTGTGACCAGCAGTGGAACGTTATGGGTTATATAGAATAAGAAAAATTTACTGAAAACTTATTTTCTTTCTAAAAAGCGCTTTTCTAAGAAAGTAATTTTTTATATTAGCATAATGTGTTGCAAATTGAAAAGCATGACTATGTATTTAAATGATAATTTGTATAAATCAAATTAATAAAAATTAATAAATTGCCTCGGTGGCGCACCGGGAGGTGTATACGACTGCTGTGCAAGAGGTCCCGGGTTCCGGGTCGGGTGAAAATGGTATTGGACTTTTCTATCATGAAATTTCATTATTGAGATTTTCCCGGTGTTTGGTAAACAAATGTTCCCAGTAGATGACAATAGGCTCGCCCCCTATTTCATGGGACCAAACATAGCTGGCGAAATGTGGGTGTGAAACACCTCTGCCTACCCCTTTGGGGAAAAAGGCGTGATGCTATGTATGTATGTATAAAATTAATAGGTATACGTAAGTAAGTGTTATTCTATGTCATCGTAACGGTAAGTTTAATTACACAGGATCCTATAAACTCACAAACAAGTACCGACCAATTAAAGCCAAGATTAAAAGCCTATAAAAATATCTATTTGAGATGCCTACTCGTGTGTCTAATTACTAATTAACTCACTCTTAACGAGAGATTTTGTAACGAAAGTGGAGTAGTTTCCTCATTTTTCCTGTTGACTTGTGAGTTTTTGCTGTCTCGTCGCGTCGGAAACCTTACGACACAACGCAAATACCACCGCTGACAGAACTATTCTGTGTTAAATTCCACACCAACTCGATAAATGGGTTCGAAATATTTGTTGATGTTTAGGGGGAAACGTGTGAAAATATGAATGACCGCAGCAAATACGACTTCGAAATAGTATCGATTTTGTGTCACTGCTCTACAAAATTAGTTAATCAGTCAGTATTTAACAATATAATATAATTTACTTCTTTTCGCTTCACAATAAATGGAAAGTAATAATAATTTTTTAATTTATTCTATTTTTTTTTTCAAAATTTTATTCGTTCAATGTTTATATTTTGTCATAAGTTTATATAACTTTAAGTCTGTATAACTTTATGAAGTTTTGAACTTGCCTTTGCGCAAAAATTTTAAAATTCTTGAAACTGTCATCTATCCATCTCGGAGATTATGATAAAGACCTTAACACACAAATAACTACAATCCTACAAGGTACTCAATGAAAATAAATTCAAATATTTAATGCTTATTTATATATTTAAGTATGATCGTAAACACAGATTTATCCACCCACAGCGCATGTAACAATAAACTAAACTTTGTATAAGTTAGAGGAGAAATAACATCAGAATAAGCCGTAATCGCAGGTACACTTTCCCGCATCATTCGCGCAACCGCTGCGTTTCTAGGCTTTATCGGTAATGTCTGCTCATTTGTCGCTTACTCCGTTTGTAGCCAGGCAATACTTTATTACATACCCATTTAAAAGTGTAATTAGATTTAGATACCAGTTTATCACTAATTGGAAAAGTTATAAATGCCCGGTTTTTGAACCCTCTTCTCCTTATTACAAAATACGGACTGAATATTAAACCAGGTTTAAATTGACAACTTGGACACTAAAACAATGGCTTATGTCAAATTAAACCAGGTTTAATACTTAGTCCACATTTTGTAATATGAGGGACAGAGTGAAGTTATTATAACTAAATTAAAGTAATTTTAGAAGGATTAAAATGCCGCTGCTCCCTTGAAGAAGATTACGTGAAACCATCAGTGTACAGGAAGAAACCGATTAAAGGGTTGAAAAGAAACCATAATTTATGATGCCGGACCAAAAAATTGAACCATTTGATGATCTTTGATGTTCCATAGTTCATAGATATACAATGGGTAAGAATCAGCAACTATATATTACTAAAAACAAAGGAGAACTTAATTTTACACAACATTCAGATATTCACAGACTCTAAATGGAACAAACTTAATAAATAAAGTAATCTTATAAATAAGTCTTAATCGACAAAACCCATTTTATTAGCCACTGCGGTGTGGCATGCACTTTACTTCGAATATAATAAACGAATATTAATTGCTAACCTACCCAACATAATATTGTTAAATGTGGGGTAGGATTTTTTATTTTTATTTTATTTACAACATATATATAATGCCTATCGAAGCAATAGTAGCGAGATCATTCGAATTTTATCTGGGTAGATTTCTTGCTTTTTTTTTCACGGAAAAAACACAAAAGTTACACAGTCGACCACATCGTTAAATCAAAAATCGGCTTCCCATAAAGTCAGGATATTCAGAGAAAAATCTCTTATATCTTTAGCAACAGTGCAGAAAAGACTAGTTTTAAAATACGGAGGTTTATTAATTACGTACAAAGTCAAAGTGGTTAAATATCAGTCAAACATAAGAAGAAAACAATAATATTGTTGTTCAAAACTCAAACCGGTAAAAGTGAGGTACCGTTTTAAGAATGGTATTACTAAAGCCACGTAGAACAAATACTTTGAGTAACCAGAAATTATTAAGTCGGATATCATGACTGTCACGAAGCGGCAAATTGTAGGTTATACCTTTCTATTACCGACACATAGCTCAACTAATAAACTTATAGATGGCATTTATGCGCAAGACGGAACAAATTTGCTTACGACAATTTAGCAAATCGTTCATTGAAATCTAAATAAACTAAATTTAAATATTGGTTTTTCTGTAATTAAAAGCAAAATCAGCCCGAAGTTTGTAAATGGTCTTCATCATCATCATCATCATATCAGCCGTAGGACGCCCACTACTGGACATAGGCCTCCTCAAAAGATTTCCAATAGGACTGGTTGTATAAATGTACTTACCCAGGCTCTAATTCTGACACGTCGCCGTCGGGTTGCTCCCGCATCGTAAGCTTTTTCGAATCTGGGAACGAAGTATTTTTACTGCTCAAGCTATTTTTTAATGTTAGAAAATAGTTTACCGTATAGAAACTGATTTATTAAAACATTAACATACAACCAAAATATTTTTTTTAACAAACTGACATTTCCGGCCTAATACTGCCTTTCAGCAATCCTTTCGAGAAATATGTCGTGATAATTACTTATTATTTTAAGATTTGTATATTAAAATAATAAGTATATTATAGCTCGTAGAACTGATGGCCGATGGGGGAAAAAGGTTCTCGAGTGGCGGCCACGTATTGGAAGGCGCAGCGTGGGACGGCCCCCCAACAGATGGACCGAAGACCTGGTCAGGGTGGCGGTCGGCCGTTGGTTGCAGGCGGCACAGGACCGTTCGCAGTGGCGTAAATTAGGTGAGGCCTATGTTCAGCAGTGGACGTCGTTGGGCTGATATGATGATATTAAAAAAGCCGTGGGAATGTAGAAAATGTCTTTGTAAAAACCACATACGGAAATATTTACGCGATTTGTAGAATGTTTTGAAAAAGAGCTAGGTTTAGAAGGAAATTGTTCAAAACAAACATACCACGACACTGTTGAACTTTCATTGGCGATGCGCCAGAGATACGATCGTAGGTACTGTGAGGGGTGAGCGTGTTTAGAACTTTAGCTGGTAGAGGATTTCTTGTACTACTTGAATTAAACACTTTTATTTTTAAATATCTTCGTTTATTCTCTTTTATTTACGCGGGAGAACTAACTCAGAACGATAGTAAAAATACACACACTTATTATTATGGGGCTCCGGCCCACACCCAAATTCACATTCAACTATCTGCCTCGAGAATCTTCTCGAAGCTCATACTTTTACTTCCGATCAGAATTCAAAAAGTGACAGCGTAAGTGTAATGAGGTTTGCCATAATAACAGAAAAGGTTATATGCATGGCAAAACTCCACTTCCCCGCCGCCATTGAGATTGCTTTTACCCGGTAGTAAAGCAATCTCAAAATTTAGGTTAGTCTGCCTAACAGGTGGAAATGATTTGGTGGATATGTCCTTACTAACTGGACAGCCAAGAACAAGTAATCTTGGACTCTGCGAATTATGTATTTTTAAAGCATTGTCCAGATTATACGTGGTGATGGCTTTGAGAGCCAAAAACCACTAAAAAGATTCTCATATCCCCATGTAATATAAGTTTACATATAGTATAAAAACTAGACAGACATATTCAACACATAAGTGTAAAAAAAATAAAATTTTGTAACAATTATTTCAATCAAAGCTCCAGTGCAATTCAACTTCACCCATTTAATTATCAATAACCTTGTGATGGCTGATATGCGTAAAGCATTCAAGAAATCATTGTCAATTCACAACGAGGACGTCATACAGCTCACATCTTCCAACCAAGAAGACTCCCGACACTAGTGTGCCATCGTGGGATCGTGAAACTGTACGTCGACATCATCTAGAAACAGTTCCAAAAAGGAATAATCTTACAAATTGAAATTTTGATTGCGGGGAGTGAGGGCATCACGCTCCTCATCAGGCTCCCCGAAGTTGTCCTCGTGAGCGACACGTCGCTCGGCATGATGAGACGCTCAGCCATCAGATATGAAACATTTTTATACATAGATTAATAATAATATTAACATTAAATATAAATTAATACTGAACACATAATAATAATTATTCTACTAGTAACTATAGTAACATGTGTCAATACTTGACAATAAATAAATGCATGCATGAATGAACGAATGAATGAATGAAGAGATGTGCTAAAAACTTTTTTAAATGACAATCACCTCTTCACAAGAATAAGTTATAAAAAAAAAAAAAATATATATATTTGTTTTTTATCTAATTATTAATCTTTTTAATCTATTCACACTAGCTATTCTAGTTTGATCTGTGTCCGGTATACGAATAAGATAATTATTGTCTGTTCGTCTATTATCGACTACATACGGACCTCTATAAACCTTATAAAAGTTTCTATTTAAATCAGACCTCATTTGGTAAACATTTGGTAAAATTTTATCATCTATGTCGAACTCTTTGTTTACAAACGACTTATCAGAAAAGTTCTTTTGACATTTACTGAAAGTGTTTGTTCTACGCCTAATATTGCGTAAAACCCGTTTTCGCTTGTTGTTTTGGATGGATGGATCCTTTGGATCCGTATCCAGAGAGACATTGAGGTCTGAGTAATATTTGGATAATGGCACATCTTCAATTATTTTTCTTTCAACCAGAGTTTTATTAAATTTGTCTAACTCCTCAGGGTTAAAAGCGAAACGTTTATTAAAATCTAAGTGGGAGTTAATAGTATTTACTTGACATGATGTCAACACTTCATTGGTGTTGAAAATCGTATGTTCTGTATCCCTACACGATACATAGCACATCTCTTTATTTTTATTTACGTAGTCATGACAACCTTCCTGCTTTCTTATATGAAGAATGGGATCGCTATGACTAATAATGACCTCTCTGGGTTCACAAAATTTGACTTTAACATTTCCTACAGTAATATATTGTTTACCAAAGTCTATCAAGACTCTATACTTTAATAAGAAATCTTGACCTAGAATCAGGTCCTGGCTGACGCCATCTATTACAAAAAAAATATGACTAAAAACTCTAGACCCTATTACTAGATTTATTTTACTGCTTCCCATCACTTTTAGAGCTTCAGCATTGACGCTACTTAACCCAATCTTCTTGTCATATTCTACATGTATGTTGTTCCTTGACACGAAGTTTCTGGATATAATCGAAACGCTTGCTCCCGTGTCTACAAGAGCTAGGAGGTCACGCTGACAACACTGACACTTAATAACTGGATTAAACCGACCTGAATTTATATATTGTGGGACTTCGTTCGATCCCGTCGTCATCACAACATTTAATGACGCTTCATTTTGTTTTGGCACGGCTGCTACACGAGATGTTTCCCTCGTCCATGAGGGTCCTTTTCCCTGCTGTTTTATTCTTTTTCTGAAATCATAATTTCTGGGAGTACAAAGATTCCCAGGTGTAACAGAACCACCCTGGTTTGGCAAGTTCAACATATTCTCTTTGTGATCTGGTTCATCCAGACTGATCATTTGCATTATCGTTTCCTTTAAAGTTTGTTTATTTGGAAATAATATAATGCTCAATTTATTCTTATAAAATTTATTGCAATTTTTGAGAAATTGCTGAATGAAAATTCTATCATCATTTATTTTGGCTTGGTATGATAATTCATCCAACGCATAATAAAACGTTATCAAGTCTTCTTGATATAATTGTTTTCTCAAGTAGAACTTTTCCACGAAGTCTACTCGAGATGGGAATTCTGTCCCCAATTCTTTAATTAGATCTGTGAACCTTTCAGTAGTTTCCACAATTTTCTTATAAAAATACAGAGCAGGCCCCGTTAGGTATGCGCCCAACAGTACTTTTTTCACATCATCATCTAATTTGTGAATCACCGCTATCTGATTGAATTGTATAATAAAATCGTCGAACGACCCATGTATTCCGTCAAATGTGGATGTGGTTGATGCCATTTTATGCGGAAACACAGTATACCAATTCCAATAATAGATAAAACCCCAAGATCAAATTTGTTAGTGATACACTTCAAACTTTCTCTGTGGGTGAATACTTGCGTTTTTTTTCTTCTTTCTTCAATTTCTAGGACGCTTAGGCGCCTCCACCATGTGAGGGGTGAGCGTGTTTAGAACTTTAGCTGGTAGAGGATTTCTTGTACTACTTGAATTAAACACTTTTATTTTTAAATATCTTCGTTTATTCTCTTTTATTTACGCGGGAGAACTAACTCAGAACGATAGTAAAAATACACACACTTATTATTATGGGGCTCCGGCCCACACCCAAATTCACATTCAACTATCTGCCTCGAGAATCTTCTCGAAGCTCATACTTTTACTTCCGATCAGAATTCAAAAAGTGACAGCGTAAGTGTAATGAGGTTTGCCATAATAACAGAAAAGGTTATATGCATGGCAAAACTCCACTGTACCTACTCGTGCGCACCATTGTGTGGGAACATAGTGCATCATAATAGATAGTATCTTTCGAAATAGTCTTCCGAAACCCATCACTTATGATTTAAGATGTGTTTAGTGTTCTATATTTTAGTGCGAGTAACTAATTTTATTTATAACAATCTTTTGAAAGTGGAGCGCAGTCTTTCGTCTATTTTATGTTTTCTAAAACGAAGAGTATTATAATTCTTTTAACCTATAATCTGCTTTCAACATTTTTCTCGATGCTCTATTTAATTGACAGATATTTGTTAAAATAGAACAATTTAAAAATGTCAAATAGATGCTAACAGCACTAACTGGCGTACTCAAATACATTACTTAACTAGTAAATACTTAAGTTTATAAAGATAAACAAATGTTCCCGGTTGATGACAATAGGCTCGCCACCTATTTCATGGAACTAAACATAGCTGGTGAAATGTGGGTGTGAAACACCTCTGCCTACCCCTTCGGGGAAAAAGGCGTGATGCTATGTTATGTTATCACTCAATGTGGTAGACGTTAAGTCTAGTTGGAAGCCTTCTAGGCGACTTGATAAATTCCAACACAAAGGTCTGCCTCAAACCCATACGATAAGAAGCTACGTCGAATAGTTACTGATATATTGTACCACATACTGAACCACATGAATTAGAATGTTACTCACGATGTTTTTCTTCACCGTCAGCTGATGGTAACATAAATTCCACATTCATACTGAAAGAAAGAAAGAAAGAAAGAAAAGCTTTATTTTTAACACGTGACATGTACAGAAGAAAAAAAAATTATAATAATAAACATTTATCAGTGCATCATTTTGTCTGTGTGTTAAAAAAAGGGTTTCCAGCTCAGCTTGTGTCAGACTACTATAAAGCAGTCTGACGCTGGTATTCTGCTGGAGCCTGGTAAGTGACGCGGATGCCGAGAAAATACATACAAAGTGTGTGTTCGTGCGTGTGTGACTGTGTGTGTGTGTGTGTATGTGCGTGTGTGTGTGTGTGTGTGTGCGCTATATATATACTGCCGGTTAGGATCGAACTCGGACCGTATGATTTGCATGCCGTCACATATCCATTCGGTCACCATCGCATAAAATTCTATGACCTTGTGTTAAAACAAAAGTTTAGCGGTATTATTTCAATCACTCAGTAATCCATCTTGTTCAAACTATTTCCGTCGACTTGAAGACTGAATACGTAAACAGTGTGAAATATTTATCCCACAGATAAATAATAGATACCTATGTATCTACACAGATACACGCACCTAGATCGAGTGCCAAAACTACGTTAAAGATTCGCGTAGTAGATGAAGCGAGACTACAAACTTTTTACACATTATTTTCTTCTACAGCTGTTCAGTAGTAACCCATTTAACTTAGTGTAAGATTTTCACACGTAGGTTGTTGTAAAAAAATATGTTTGTCACTTTTACATATTTTTTGTACCACGGCGCATCATCAAACATGTTTGCTAGCAACGCAAACATGTTTGATGATGCGCCTGCAACATCGGAGTCGCTTTGGACACCATTTCTCACCAGTAGGAACACAACGCTACCGAGGTAGTTTTCTAATTGCTTTTTTCTGGTACTAAAATTTTCAACTGTTAGGAAAAAGATGGTGGAAATATTAATTAATTGTGTTAAATAGAACTTTTAAAACCTATATCTTCTATACACATAAATAAAATTGATATGTCTATTTGTAATATCACAATTCACAACAACAGCTTTACTGAGTAGGCCTAAGAAAGTATATAAGTAGGTACCTTTACTTATAACAAAACACTTTTCAAAATTTTTCTCTGTCTGTTTATTTGAGGTAAAACTCCGAAACGATTGGACTGATTTCGATGGGGCTTTTAGTGGCGGATAGCTAATGTCACAAGGAGTAAGTTAGGCTCATCTATTTTTGAAAAAAAAATTGGGTTCCACGATAATAGAATGCGAGATTAGTAGTCCACGTGAACGAATTCGCGGGCGGAACTAGTTTGTAATATGTCTTTTATAAGATACAGCCATTCGGTTCACACAACCTCACATTGTTTATAAAGATTTGTAGACTATAATGTTATGCCGGTTCTGTTCAAAACAATATTATCATAGTGAATAGCATCGATAGTTCGATACACGAAATCCCTAAAATAAGTATTACTGCAGTATATCAGGTAGATATTTGGCTTCCTGCCAACACACTGTTTATCCTCTTAAATTCTAATCTCCACGCACTAAAGGGAATATCTGGAGACATAAAGTGTTACGTAAGAAGAAATAGAACCCAGTTCCGTGTTACAAAACTGCTTCATAATGGGCATTGTGAAAAATTGGAACAAATTCTTGTGTAGCTTTGACTTCAATTAGTCCAGTTTCAGAACTGGTATTCGTTTTGTGTCTCAACATAATTAATGTGTTGCCTCTTAATTGTTATACTTTATTAGATATATGTTTTGTAATTGTCTTTATGAGAATGAAAATAAATTATTAGATTTAGGAACAAATTGTGTCATAAGCTGTTTGGTCGTAATAATATAAAGGCTTTTAAAAATCCTATTATGATGCTTATTCAATCTCCGTTTTTAGATAAATGACACGAATAGCATCTAAGTAAATTATGTCTTTGCTGTCTTTTAAAAACAGTTCCTTAGGTCTGTTAAATCACAAGGTACTTATTATGACGAATTACAATGACAGAATTGAGCTCTTTGAAGAATGAATTACTCAATAAAAACATGATACTCCCAAAGACGGATATCCTCTGAGAGAGGACCAAATTTATAACTAAGAGTACACATGTCTAAAATAATAGGAAGCAGTTGTAGTGACTTTAAACAGATTGAATGTAGCGTATACTGAATGTAAATAGAGCACTGAAACGTAAAGATTTGAAAATTTAAATATGGGCGGCGTCGGTCACTGATATTTTCAAACATTTGACATCGATATTGAAATCGACCAATCAAATGTCCAGATTATTAGTAGGACCTCAATTGGTAAAGCCAGGGATAGAAGCAATTATATGTACGTGTATGCATCATTAAAGATTTATCACACAAACCAGCTGATTTTGTTCGTTATCATCATTATTACAACCCATAAATTAATGTCCCACTGCTGGGCACGGGTCTCCTCCAAACATTTTGGAGGAAATATAGCCTGCGTGGTATAGTAGGTGAATTCCCTCCACATTCTTTAGAGGAGACCCATGCCCAACAGTGAGACGTGTTTGGGTTGACATGATGAAGTAGGTGAATCGATACATGCAAGTAAAAAGATATAAAACAAGAATCTTATATTTTATTTATTTTTAAAGTATAACTTCTTAAATATTAGCTCAGTGATCTTTACAAATAAAATACAACAAGCCATCTCCGCGGCCCAGTAACCTTTCATTTCTTATGTTTCAATCCTGAACGGATGACATTTGCGGTCACTAGTACCGCATAAAATTTGTGCTTATGTTTTCGTCATGTGTTTTGAGCTTTGAAGTACAGTTACAACCTATAGCAAATACACAGAAATGTTCAATAAATGTCTTAATTTAAACTAGATATTTCTAACACATAATAGTGCAGAAATTTATCATAATTCGGTGTTAGCAAGGTTCCATCGCTTTTAATTCTGGCTTATAGGATTTGCAGTGTGAGGGTGGAACTGTCACAGTTTAGGAATTTACTACCTTCTTGATAGTTGACCGTCCCTGATCAACTGTTCCTGCTGCATATTTATTTACTTAGGATTTTTGTGAAGAAGTTTGTATTTGTCTCACGATCACAACTTACATTTTATGTTCCTATGTTCCCTATCTGGGGCAGTTTTGATCAGTCCAATTTGCTACTGTTTCCCATTCTTGAAACATTGATTTTCAGATAGACAGGTGATTAACCTATCGTGCTCTCGCTTGCAGTAGCCCTGTGTTTCCACTAAAATCATACCTCAGCTTCCCACCCCATTCCCTTCTCTCGATAATATTAATATTTATCACCTTTTATTTTGTCTCTAGTCAAAATCTTCAGTAAACTTGTGTCGTATCACATTCACATTGGCCTTTTTACGACTGGAAATAATTTTTAAACGAATGTAAATGAATGCTTAATTCTTACTGAATATGCATGCGATAGTTTAAATTTCCTTTTATGTCAAATGACCAACCTTAATTGTCAAAGAAAACAAACCAAACACTTTATTAAAGGTTAAAGTACACTATCGTTAAAGAACCACAACATGGTATAGAAAGCGAAGATCACACACGCGAGATCCAACACATTATTTTTACATTAACTTTTACAATGAAAATACTGTTTTTGCCGCCATATTCTTGGTAGAAACATTTAATGTTTATCTAATGGCTTAAGTACCTCAGTCAGGACTTGTTCTTGCAAAACATTTTCCCATTCTTGGAAATAAACGATAATAATATGTACATTTGCAACTGAAAAAATATTTAATCAGAACATGCTAATTATTCGTTAGTACAGTATCTACGTAGATAGACGTAGAAATAGGTTCAAAACATGTTTTCTGTTGATATTTTGTTAATAAAATGTGTGTACTTGTATAAGTACGGGTAATTAATTATTATAATTATTTAATATAATTATTTACACATAGAAAACAAAATTTTACTGACAATCATCATACACATCTCTATAGATAACCACAAGAACAATTTCAAAAATGTATGTAGCTTAGAAAGGAACTAAAAATAATCTTATGATGGCATTGTAGCATTGGCACGCTCAAAAAAAGGATTTTTCAAATTCCCACGGGATAGGAAAAAAACAGGATTAATATTTTTGCTGTAAAGTGACACAACTATGGTTACTAAAAATTCGCAAGTCCAAATTTGAAATGCTACTGCCTGTAAAATTTAGATTTATTTTGAAATTCTCTTGAGAGAACATGGTAACTTTTTACCGTCATATTATGCGGATGAAGCCACGGGCGAAAGCTAGTAAAGCAATAAAATTGTCAAATTAACAGACAACATGACATAAAACTTTCTGTGGAGAAAATTCACATCAAAATGGTCAAAACGAATGGAATATTTAGAAATATTTAACAAAAAGCTATAAATACCAGTACATATTTCACGTTTCAAATTGATATTAACAAAAGAACTGAATTTGAAATCGCTAATAGAGAGATCGCTACGTAGTCAGTGACTTTATTTTTTTACAAAAATGGTATCATAGATAAAAATAGAATTTGGTTATAGATTCACGCGTTCTCTTTTCAAACTTTCTAATGTTTACCATGATGTTTAGTAACGTGAGGATCAGTAACAGTTACGGCACGTTCGGATTCACGTAAGTAAGGTAACTAATCGTGATCTGTGTAGCTATTAATTCGACATACTTAAGAATTTCTTAAATAACAGTATGTATCTTTATTGCGGTCAAAGGCCATTGAATTGTTTTACAACTGAGATAATTAAAAAAATTACATTCGTAAATCCGATAAGTTTAAAAAGTATCAGAGTATATTAATGTACTAGCCAAGCTTTATCCATAATGTATGCAACGGCCTATAACTTGATTTAGCCTTGCTTGATTGTACGACTACCGTTTAACCTGCGAGTGTGATCCCACTTAACCTACTAGAAAGAATACCGGTACAGCGAACTGCAGTAACTTTATGGAAGCCTTTAAAGCAATTTGTGGACTCAAATAGGTCATTGTTGAGCGTAGACACGCACGACCTGTTGATGGGGCTTCACAACGCTAGCATAAAGTTATTCAGATATGTTAAAATAAAAGAGTTAATTCTACAGAAAATTTCACCAAACTATGCCGCATTCGTCCTCGTGTCCAGGTGCGTTAACACCTGCTTCAAGGACAACCAAAAGGTCACAAATAATGCTGTTACCGCGACCACCTTTATCGATCACAAATTCTGACCGAGAAAATAATTAATATGCATCAACATGAAATTAATTTCACGGTCAAATGAAACAAGTGGATAAAATAATTCAATAAATTTGAGAGAATTTGCTCCTAATATGGTAGTAACAGACTCATAAAGTCTTAACTACAATATTTTACATTTAGCGTTGCCTTGGCTGGAAGTATTCTGCTGTAGTTACGTACTACCTATAAAGTATCGATAACGAAAACAAACTTAAAGGTATGTATTGTCTCTCTGAGAAACTGTGGCAGCTGAATATCAACAAAATTACTTTATTTAACGAATTTTCACAGGTGTTAATAACCTCAACGAAGTATTATCGATTGACTCTAACATAACAAAGAAAATATTATTGGTCGTTTACTGCAGGAACCTACCTGCACCTGCATCTGCTGTAATATGCCTTTAAGGCATCTGTATCTTCTTTAATTGAGTAAATATTACCAAATGGACCGCGCCGCTTCTGCAACTGGTTCCCAGCCCGTAAATCTAGTTTTGCGATTGTTGATTCAGTTTCCGTCCAAGGGGCAGCAGGCAAAAGCACAGCTGAGGCGTAGCATGGCGTCTGGAGTTTTTTTTACAGCAATAGATATCGGTTGGAGAGATCGCAGCGCGCGCGCCAGAATGGCCGCGCGCCAGTCAGCCGCCGCTCCCCGCCGTGCGCGCGCGTATCGTGGTGAAAGCAATCGTACACCTGCCGGTGCTCCGCCACACAACGACCGTTATCGCCCTAAATGACCACCTAATGGACGAACGAAGAGGTAGTCCATGCATGATTGTGCTAACTTAGTGTGAACTTGCCCGTGGAGTGCAGTGTTGTGTTGATGTACAAATGGAGGAGGTCCGGATTTCGGATTGGCCTGAGCCACCGGGCTCCCATGCATGGCTCCCTGCTTATGGCTTCCAGCATGACTTATTGGATAAGGATGAATATTTTGGCACCAACGGTGAGTGCCGATCGTGTAGCCTAGACCTTTTGTGCATTTAAAAGTAATCTGAATGTCACGTCATTAAATTCGGCAAAGTCGTGACTGCGCTAAGATGAAACAGGCTGTTTGTTTGCTAAAATAACTGCAGATGGCTTTGTGTGTAACATTAATGAACGAAGTCACTTTTGTTATAAATCTTGCTTAAACCACTTTACGTATATGCTGCTGCATGTTTCGTAATTCGTTTCCTTCAAATAAATTAGATCGCTATCTGATCTGTCGTTGACCCAATCTAACCAAAACACTGCTAGTTAAGTGACTTGTGGTTGTTGTAATGGGCGAGTAACAAAAAGTGGCTTCGTTTTGCGTTTTGTAACAATATTTTTTTATTCACACTGACTCTCTTACTTGCACCCGTGTTGAAGTTCCTTAAATATACTAAAATTGTTCTTTCTTCCGTTGCATACCGTACGTCATTATTGACGAAAACTAAGGAAGTAGTTAACCGTTGCCACACTTGCCACAAGACTTGTTAGTCAAATTACACTGTCGGTTGGCTACCTAAATTTATAACATTTAATTGCAAGTGACCAAACAAAAAACAAAAACAATTTAAATCTGGTGCGCAAATACAATTCCGCTGAATCCACCATATTAAAAGTAATTCATTCTTGAGTATATTTAAGACAAGTAGATACCTAAGTATAGTTAACGAAACATAAATGAGTTAAATGCTATTAGCACAACAATAGACGTAACTGCTCGATGTGGTAAACTAACATCACAGATGCGAAATATATGAAAAATTCACACAAAACAAAACCAGATCGATTAATGATATCTTAATTGTACTAAAAGAAGATAGTCTATTATAGAAATTGTGATGTAGTAATACTATTTGGTGCTATCAAAATTTATGGAAGAAAAAACTTACCATTTTTTTAGGACATTAGACAAGTCGTGATTTTCGCAGCAGTAAGGACGATACATTTGACAGGGATATGAATAATGAATATCAAGTTAATTCAGAAATCTAATTTTTTTAAATTGTTGGGTAACTTAAATCTGCCAAAAGGATTTATTCTGGGTCCATTGACTTCGGCAAGTATCATTTAGGTGAATAAAATAAACATTGCGACCTTGTGCATTTGCGTTGAATATTATTATTATTATTATATTATTATTATCTTAATATAGGTGCGATCTCATTCAATACAAAAGAGAGAGGGCTCAATTTCTGATGGAAATAGCGGCAATCATTCATTTTAATAGTAGATTAGATTTTTACCACAATTTTTTAGAGAAAATCAGTGAAAGTATGTAATTAGTAACGTGAAACGTACGAAGCTTTATAAATAACAAACCATCGGATTCTATAGCATCTATAATTACAAGGCTATCGCATTTCTTTATTACTTTCGATATTAAAATTATAACTTGTAAGTCAAACTAAACACGTCACTAAGGATTAGATTCTTCGTACCTATATCTTTATATTTTTGTAAAACGAGATTAAACTAACTTAACTGCAATTTAAATCTTATTTAATTGACATAGAGTTCATCTTTAAAATGTAGAGCATGAATAATTTGAAAACAGTAATTCTATTTTGCTATAAACAGTAACTTTATTTCTATCTATTGGCAGAATACGAGAAGACAGCTTACGTCCAATTTACAATACCGTCTCTAAAAATCTTAACTGTACCTCAGCATAAACCTGTAATTAATAGATAACTGTAACATTTAATGTAGATTCTTGTTCAGAAATCTAATATTTAACTTGAAGTTTAAAATTCGCAATAACAAATTTAATACATGAGTTTTTATAACTTCTATATACCTATATATTCTATATAACACTCTCAGCCTTCTCGTTTTCTCACACAACGTAAACACATTAGTATCAAAATCATTTCAAATGTGATCTGCTTCACCTTTTAACTCTATTGCACAACTATTTGTTGTAGTTTGTAGCCTTATTTATGCCGTAGGTTCAGTACGGAAACTGCCTGATATCTCAAGTATTTATTTACAAGCAACAATTTCGTCCTGCCAAACATAAAATTCATTAGATTCTCGACTATCGATTGTTGTAGGTCGTAGGAATGAACTTTGTAAAAACACATAAAGAAATGACGTTTCAAAGGGCCGTTTACCTCAAGCTCAATAACCTCAAACACCCAACAATCAATATTCATATTGGTATTAAATATAAGCCATTGGTAATGAGATTAGCGTGACGTCATATATACAACTTTCCACGCGAATTATTCATGTTATTCACAGTTCATACATCGTCTCGACACTTTATAGCTGTTCTTGCTCGTATGAAGAAATATCTAACTTTAATGTTCAATTCACTGACTACGCTTTTCTATTTGTCTATAAGAAAGTTACGATGATGGCTTTGGTGACAGTTTCTAACGTGACTTGGGGGTTTTTGAGGAGCTTCTTGGTATCAATATGACATACGACGTGTCTTCTCAAAGCCATTATTAGTTATAATAATTCGCTTTAAAATTATTTAACAGTGTTAAGGTTAGGTACATTTGACTGAAAGCCTCTATTAGTTGTGAGTCATAGGTATTCTGTCATAACTTGTGACACATTATCTATTTAGAACTAAATAATTGTATTTTTAACATAGCTACTATACTTACTATTTTGGTTTGTCTATTTTGGTATCAGTTAATTTATTCACATGATTAAAGTTTATGTCAGTATTCAGCAGGCTTACTAATTACCAACAAACCTTGCAATTTATCTGGATATCCTTGTAAGCTTGCTAGACCTATCATTAATGTACCCACGTCGTTAGCTGCTACACCGGTCCAAGTAGGTCTAACGAACTTGTTGTAGGACTTTATACCCTTCACTGTATAGTAAATAGCCTAAAATAAATCGGATAAATCGTGTTAACCTCAATTAATTAAGATTGTACATCAAATCTAGCTTGAAGCACTTAATAGCTAGTCGTTATTGTAATTTTAACTTCCAGATTAGAAGAATTCGATATTCTTTTTACCTAAGGTCATTAGTTTAAATACACGATATCAATACACGTATCTACTACGAACTAAAATATTTATTCGTTCCAATTATAATACTTCATGTTTACCACAATACAGAATCATTTGAAAACTGTCTTGCAACAAAGAGAATTTCTAATTAAAACGTAAAGAAACATTTTAACGTAAAATTTTTATGACGGCGTACCGGCTTTGGCATCGCGTTGGTTGGTTGTAAATTCCACATGGGCCCGAGTGCAAAGCATGCGGTCCGACCAGTCCCCCCGCCCTAAAGGTCATTTCTTATCCGTAGGCGAATCGCATGCTTGGGACAGAGCGACCGCTTCTCAGAAGCTGTGGGATACCACAGGGATGCATTCTCGGGAATTGACTGAACTTTATAAATGTCATTGTATGCTATTGAGATTGATTTGAATACTTTGACATTGTTATTGAAATTAATTATTATTATTATTATTTGTTATTCAAACATTTCTATTTTAATTGAGCAGAAACAATAATGGGTAAATTGTTTTATTGTTAGTATTATTGATAAGTACTTTGTTTACTGCAAAATCGTCTAGAAATTAATTAGCTGCTCATTCTTAGTACGTTATTTATTCGTTCCCGATACTGGCTATAATATCTGCTACCTTGCAGAATGTTTTTATGAAGGTTTATTGCTTTTTGTGTAATTGACCGTAGATAACATTGTTAACAACGCAGTGGACTTGCTGATTTATGCTATCAACGAAAATTATTATATCTTCTTGTGAATAGAATGTTTCAGAACTTAGAGCTAAATCTGCTAAATTCTCAAAAACTCTTAGTCTAAAGTCAAACATTAATTGTAACGTTTTCAAAAGTATAAGTATTACAAACAAATAAGGCATTTGAAAGTAGAGTAACTGTATACTATCATGTGGTTAGCGAATCGTAATTGCTTGTTTGTTGTTTTAGTGGTATTTATAGACATCTGTTTATTATTATTATTACTGTAATAACGTTTCACATTTTAATCGTGTACCGTTTGTTTAAGTATTTCATTTCAATGGCAGGGTTACAACAGTTTGAAATTAGAAATACTTCATAACTGAAACATGTTAACAAACAAATGAATTAGATGTACCTAGGTAATTTAATTTTTTTGTTATTGTTCTATACTATGAACCCAATCTCATTCATATTAAGATTAACCCAAGCCTTGAGATGTCTCAACCATGAGATAAATTGTAAAACAGATAACTGTATAACCCGATCATTATTAAAAGACGAAGTTGTGTTTTGTTGTTTAATAAGTTTCGAATCATTTAATTTGGTCGGCTAATAATTTAGCGGACAGGGGAATGGTCCAGAACATGTTGTATTTGTCAGTAATTGTTCTTTAGAATGTCTAAATATTCCGTGTTCAACTCTGATTTGTTATTTGTTGTTGTATTCGTTAAAAAGCATGTTTGGTTGGAGAGGAATCAAGTTTTCTGATTTCTTGTTTGGATTTTGTTTTAATTTATGTTTATTTTGTTCTTTCTATATCTAGAAAGTTTATAATTGCTTAAATCTTTTCTTCTTTCGAATGTATTGCGATATTAAATTCGACTTTTTTATGTTTTCATGCTTCAAAATGCCTAAAATAATCTCTGTCAAAAATCGAAGTTTGTTTACTTCAAGCACTTACATTCACTAAACTCTGCTCTTTTGTAATAATTCTGTGTCAAATAAGCAGTACAAATTGAAAAGGTAGGTAATACAATTGTTAATACGCTGTTATAAATGTGACCTTATTTTTACGCTTATACCGCACATATTCACATGGCCCTTGACACACTAATAATTACCATGATTTTTGTTACTACAGCAACGTACAAATGGTCTCTATAACTTTTACTAGTTAATAGTTATAGTATGAGGTACCTATGATTGCTTATTCTTATAACTTGCTTCATATTAAAAGCTGTTAAATGTCAAAACTCGATATAGGGAATTTTAGATTGCGAAAATAATCGATGTTTGAAGTCGAATTGAATTGAATCAAAGGTTTGAATTTACGTGATTAAAATATTGCGTAGTTGTTATGTGAGATATAAAATGTGTGTATTTTAGAAGTATAAATAATATAATACTATTAATTAGATTAAGTATCAGCAGTTTCATTGAACACTGATAATATTTTTTTTAATTTTTAAATATCTACAAGAAAATAATATTTACAACTAAAACTAAGTAATAAACAAAACAAAAATAAAAATACGAAAACACCTTATATTAAAATGCGAATTTTAATTTAAAGTAAATTTACAATTATTAATTACAATTTCAATTATTTATTTTTTTGTATTTTACAATTTATAAATTGCTTCACTCTAGTATTTTGATAAAAAGTAGCCTGTGTAGGTATAGGGTTTGTATCGAATTTTCCTTTTCACGCAGTGCTCTTGTCTGCTTACGGTTTCTCTCTTAATCGCCTTTTACGACACCCACGAGTTGAGATGGGGTAGTGACATCATGTATTCGTAAATTTAAAAATAAAAAATAGAATTGATATAAGTAATAAACAGGTTACCTATAGATAATTGATGCAATTATCACGCAAAACAATAATGGTTTGCATTTGTTCGTGAACGTGTTTCGTATATAACCATACTTATCTTATGTCATGTCTGTACATCGTGCTTGCAAATGAACTCAGTACAAGAGGCAATACTTGAAGATAATACATCTATACTTCAAATATAATTAAGTGCTCATTAATTTGTAACAATGATTACATTTATCATTCATTTGTTTATCTTCGAATGAATCGGGCGTATATTTACAATTTTTATTATCTGTATGTCAAAGTCAATGTCATATTATATTTGTCATTCATTATCAATATAGCAACTCAATTGCGAGGCAAAAGAGCTTAGCAAAACAACAAACATAGTCTTCTGAAGAGCTGCCATGCATCGGACAGACCGCTATTGCTAGACTTTTTAATAATCGCATTTTTTTTTGTATTGAATCAAACTGTCTGAATTATTAAGATTTAAATTTAACATAATAAATTGAAATAAATTAATCAAGTTTTCATATATATATATTTTTAATATGAATTTAAATCAAAATTAAATGTCAAACATCAAGACATGAGTAGAAACCTAAATGATATCTGAATCAGACGGATCTGAGGTAATATTTTCTGACAGAAAGGATGTCACCACAGGCTCTGAATGGTAAATAGTGAATACCGCAACTTGTGAATCACGATTACACTTATTTCCAAATACAACAGTTTCGTATCTTCATGTGAGAAACCATGTCGTGACGTCATCTACACCTGTACTACCCATTTAAACATAAATTGTATTAGTGTCATTAAAATATCGGAAATCGGAATAACGGAATTTTATCGTAGACGTAAAAACAATCAATTTTAAATCATGTATTTGTTACTTATAGATTTCCTGTATTGGCAATACACATTTTTATTTTAAGTTTTTACGGGAAAAGTAGTAATGCCTAACGTGGATACCTATACGGAAACTTTCAGGTACCGATACAGAGAAACAGCGTAAGTAGTAATTGCTTGGTCTGCTTTATGAATTAAGTTTGCCTGTATGTACAGGCGGACTTAATTCATAAAGCAGTTATAATAAAGTTCAAAATTAATAAAAGTCACAGACAATTAACTATCGTAATTCAATTTAAATGTTACAAAATGCAGTCTAGACGAGTGAAATGCTGCAATGAGTCCGTGGCAGTGTGTTCTCTCACGCCTGATAAATGAAAAATATGATGCCAATAATACTAGAATTATTAGAATTCTATTTAGTGATTATAAACTTGAGAACGAGGCCTTAGTTTTTTGCCAGTTCGTTTCATGACTCTATTTTGTCAACAAAAAGAAGGAAGCTGTCTATATTAGTAATATTGTGAACCTTTTTGTCACATAAAAGAGATAATTCCTAATTAAAATTGCTTTTTATACATGTATGTTTTTAGTTAGTAAAAATTTGCTCGATTGTTCCACTTACATACATAGGTAAGTCATGAATTCATGATAAGGTTTAAGCACCCTCAAAGTGTATAATTCTTTTTTTAATTACAACTTTCAAAATCATGCAAATAGTATTGAAATCTTAGAAAGTAAATAAATAGAAGTGGTTCCAAAAATATGTGCCTAAAAACCGATTTTTGGGACCTTCAATAAGTTTAATATTTTGAGACGCTGCCACAAGACCTGTCCATAAATTACCGGACTATAAATTATTTAGAAATGTAGACAGGAGGCTTACTATGAATTTGTACATTCGAATGTCCGGTTTTGATATCGCTGTCAAATGTTTGAAAGTGACAGCGAGCATTTCAAAATTTTCTTAAAATGTCGAATGTCGAGACTCATACTAAGCACCCAGTACGAATCAATACAAAAAGGTACGATTCAGACCAACCGGCTCGCGTCGCGCCGCATCGGAACGGAGCCGTCCGCATGCCGCGGCAGCCGACAGCGTCCGCTGGAATCCGTACGCACTGCAAGCGCCCAGAAGTGCCGCTCTCTTTGCGCCGCGTAGACGTAAAGTGAAATATTATTTAAAATATCGCTTGAAGAACACAACTTGAATGATTCGCTAGCTGTTGCTGCACCGTAATCTCCGTACGACACACGGCCGACCGGCTCCGAGCGGACCCGACGGCAGCCGGTCGGAGCCGGTCGGAGCCGGTCGGAGCCGGTCGGAGCCGGTCGGAGCCGGTCGGCCGTCGCGCGTCGCGGGGTACCGACGGAGGTAACTATGCGTAAGTTGCATGCAAATGTGAACTGTAATTACTGTTGATACATTTCAATGTTCTTTAACGCATTGTAAAATGCCGCCCGGCGCGGGCCGATGCGAGCCGGTTGGTCTGAATCGTAGCTAAGAAAATCTAATAACATTTGTTTGTTAGTTTGTTGTTAGCACGTTTAGAAATGCAATACTGTTTCGCATCGGTGATTATTTATTATTGCAATTTTTTCCTTACCAATTACTTGTGTTTTCTTTATTTATTGAGCAGTTACCAATTCGCATTGCCGGACGATAAGTATTGAAAATGTATGCGACTACAACAGACTGTTTATTTTTGTCTTAGTCATAGTTAACGGGTCAGTGACTGCTTACGTAATATCAGTTTTTATAATGATTTGGCAATCACTATGTTTCATTGTGAGAAAAACATTGAGTTTTAATTCAAGGTCTCACATAGATAAAATAGGACCGTGGTAAAGATGCTCTTAATTATTATACTCATTTAATTGTAGACCAATCAAAATCGAAGAATGACGTAAGATGACTTTTGAGTCAAGCTATTGAGTAGTTAGGTTGTACCAGTTCTAGCTCACTATCCAGTCTGTCTCCGTCTGGCTCACTATTCTCCTATTCTCGAGTCGACAAAACCTAAAAAAAAAAAAAAAAAAAAAAAAAAAAAAAAAAAAAAAAAAAAAAAAAAAAGTTTTGCCATGCTCTGATCACGAATCTGCGGTCCGTTTTTGTCTAGGATGTGTGGTTTCAGAGATGTGGAAATCAATTAAGAAGAGTATCTAATCGATATCTAATCCCGCACCCTCATTAACGTTTCTTTTGTTCTCATGTTTCCTATTATCTATTGTTTCTGGTAGACCCTCATTAGCATTCTTATCTATTACTTATTGTAAGCCCTTTCTATCACTGCTATTGTTTAAGAACTTCCATGCTATTCTGAATCATCAATAAAACACATTCCTTCATTTCTACATTTTTATTGCTTATTAAAATATGAATGAAACATCTGATCCACTAAAATATCATTGTATACTGTGTTCTCTGCAAATATGTTCGTAAAACTACGCATTGAACACCCCTGAAACTTATATAGCAAATACATTAAGCAATATTCACCGCAAACTGATGTCCACTCATTCTGAATTCTATCCACATTCCAGTCCCATCTTTTACAATTCCTTCTTAAAAAGTCGAGATGATATCGTGTAGGTGCACGTCCATATGAATCAAAATATTGACCAATACCATTCGTATCGACATGTAAAGCTATCCAATGTGAGCCTGGTTTATCATCCGTATCCAAATTGCATATTGTGTTCATAGGTACATGAGTGTAAATGGGTAGTCTATTAGCAGCATACACATTATATTTGATAGATTAAAGTTATTAATCGCTTCAAGAGATGCTGGTAATACAAACCATGACAATGAAATACTATCTATTACACTACTCAACGACAAAAAAATATCTGGTTCGGCTTGTACTATTTCATAATCAGGATGACTAATAAAAAAACTTTCTGTCACATCTAAAAATAGAGAAATTTAATATTTTTAGTTTTCATCTCTTTATTATTTTTTAGACTGAGGTTAGATCGAAATTATGACCGATTTGCTAACACAATCGTTACTATTTGTTAGTTTGATAGCTATTCTTTATGATGTCACGCGTGTGTGTAAACAATCTAGATCTTTTCTGTTATATTTGCGGCGAGTTTACGCCAAAATCGCAGAAAAAACCACTTTCGGACTTAATTAAAAATTGTTACAAAGCTTATTTCGACCGGGAAGTTATAAATATCAATAAATCGTGGGTGCGTAATCAATTTGTGCAGATCTTAGAGTGGTTTATTTCTTAACTGGATTGCAGTCGGGTTATACAACATATTGCTGCTTTCTTTGTGAGTGGGATAGTCGAGCGCGATCAGAACATTTTGTAAAAGAACATTGGCCATTACATCATTCTTTTGTACCTGGACAAAAAAATGTTAAGAATGAGCCTTTAGTGGAAGCCTATAAAATCATTTTACCGCCGCTACACATAAAATTGGGACTCATTAAGAACTTCGTGAAACGTTTAAATCACGAAAGCGTAGCTTTTCAGTTTCTTAAGCAAAAGTTTCCCAAGCTTAGTGAGGCAAAAGTTAAAGAAGGCATATTTGTAGGTCGGGACAAAAAGAAAATGATTGAAGATCCATCTTTTATATCTACTCTTACTCCAGTCGAAAAAGAAGCATGGAAAGCTTTTGTAGAAGTGACCAAAAATTTTCTTGATAACAACAAATCTCCTGACTTTCGTGACAAAATAAAATTAATGTTGGACTGTTACCATAGAATGGGATGCAATATGTCGCTCAAAATACATTTCCTTTACTCACATTTAAGCTTTTTTCCTGAAAATATGGGTTCAGTTAGCGATGAACAAGGTGAACGTTTTCATCAAGATGTTGCAGCGATAGAAAAACGTTACCAAGGAAGATGGGAGCCCGCTATGCTAGCAGATTACTGTTGGGGCCTCATCCAAGATACCCCTGAATCGCACTACAAGAGAAAAGCCAGCCAGCCCCAAAAACATCGCCTTTCCGTACAAAATATTGATAAGATTAGTTCAGTCCCTACAAAAATTGTTATTTTTGACCTGTCATTATATCTGAAAACTGAGATGTGACCGAAAACGTTTATTTATGCAATCCTGTCATATTTGGTGTAAGAAATAAGAAAAACATAGTTAGACCTCAGATAATTTTAAAAGTTTGAAATTTGTTGAGTAGTGTTATCGAAGAGTTAAAGGAAGCTGGAATAATTACGGAATAAATAGCGACCACTTGAAGATTTTAAATCAGTATGGTTAACTTATTCATACTGAATGTTAAAAAAAAAAATATTGTGTCAATACGCAGCGCAGACATAAAACTCAAAAAGAGTAATAAAAATAATCAACATGAGTAAAGCGGATGTGGTAAATGAAATTCATAAAAATGTTAGAGTCAATTTTCCTCGAAGAAATGTTGTGATGAAAGATATAGATGATCTCTGGCAAGCAGATTTAATTGACATGCAGTCTGTTTCTCAAGAAAATAAGAAAATGAAATATATTCTTACAATTATTGACACATTTTCAAAATATGGATGGGCTTTTCCTATCAAGAATAAAAGTCAAGATTTTATATGTGACACTTTCAAAACCTTGTTTGTTAAGGGACGTTACCTAAAAATTTACAAACTGATAATGGTACAGAGTTTTACAACAATAAATTCAAAAAGCTAATGAAATTTTATAATATCAACCATTATTCGACACTTTCGATAAAAAAAGCTTCAATAGTTGAACGATTTATCAGAACATTAAAATCAAATTTATATAAAACATTTAGTTTAAAAGGCAACTACAAGTGGATAGATAATACCCTCAATGATATTATTAATAAATATAATCATACATACCACCGAACCATTAATGAAATGCCAGCAAAAGTAAATAATAACAATAAAACAAACATATTAGAAAGATATAATAATATTAAATCAGAAAATAAGGGTACTCTTACAAGAAAGTTTAATGTTGGTGATTTTGTCCGTATTAGTAAATATAAAGGAACATTTGAAAAAGGATACACCCCTAACTGGTCAACCGAAATATTCAAAATCAGTAAAATACAAAATACAATACCTGTAACTTATTTAATACAAGATACAATCAGAGGCCAGCCTATTTTAGGAGCATTTTATGTGCAAGAACTTCAAAAGACTAACATCCTAAAGTTCCTAAAGACATCCTAACGTTTATCTCGTTGAAAAGATCCTGAGAAGAAAAGGAAATATGATTTTAGTAAAATGGTTAGGTTTACCTTCCAATGAAAACAGCTGTATACATAAATCAAATATATTATAAGAAACAAACTATTTGTCACTGTTTTCATTTCATTTATTTATTTTATTTCATTAACAATAGATTGTGTTTGAAAAAAAAAAAAAAAAAAAAAATACACATACAATAAAATAACATTTAGATACAAGATAACTCATTACTCACAATACATTACATTAAAATAAAATTAAATAGTTATTACGATGTGTTATACAATAAATTAAGATGTCAACATTAAGTAAATAGGAAGTCAAGATTGTACTTAAAACTAAAAATATTATATAAAAATAGATTTAAATGACAATAATGAAATATAAATTATATATAAAAAAATTGGATTTATTAATTGTCATTTGTTTTATTTGTCATTTTAATAAAATCTTCGATGGAATAAAAGCAATTTTCTAGAAGATAAGCCTTGACCATTTTTTTAAAAAGGTGTGTTTTATAAATATTTTTTTTTATATCAATTGGCAATTTATTGAATAATTTTACTGCCTGATACTTAGCACCGTGACCTACAATATTAAGTTTTGGGTGTATCTTATTTTTTAATAATAGGGTTCGTGTGGCTTCTCTGATCAACCTCTCTTCACTTGTTTCAAAACTACTTATATTTTTGGACAAATTTTCAAGAACCGACAGTATGTAGAGGCTAGGTACTGTCAGTATTGACAACTCTGTGAAGTACTCCCTACAGGACTGCCATTGGGGAATCCGTACAATTGTTCGGATGGCTCTTTTTTGCAGAACAAAAGCTCTGTTGCAGTTGTACTGATAGCTATTTCCCCAGAGCTGAATGCTATACCTTATTCTAGATTCAACTAAGGCGTAATAGACAGTTTTTAGATGGTCAATACTAACTTCATCACGAAGGCTTCTTAGGGCATAACAGGCGGATGATATGGTTGAATCTACAGCGTTTAATTCTTTTTTCCAATTTAATAAAGCATCAATATAAATACCCAAGAACTTTGTTGATTCGACAAGGTCAATTTTATGATTATTTATTCTAATATCTAATGTGTCTGAGCTACGACTGGTAGTCTTAAATAAAATTATATGTGTCTTGTTTGGATTTATTATTAATTTATTCGCAATGAACCAGTTCTGAAATATTGAAAGTGTGGTATTCACACTTGTATTTAATTCTGCTATGTTATGAGCACTTACAATTGCATTGGTATCATCTGCAAAAACAGTAAGTCGAGCATCAGGGTTTGCTTGCATCTTATAACTGATTAAGTCATTTGTAAACACTAAAAATAAAATTGGGCCTAAAATGGATCCTTGGGGAACACCTGTGTTTACATTTTTTATTCTGGAACAGTAGATTTGTTGCAAATTGTTCTCACCAATTTCCTTTATCTCAACAAACATTTTTCGGTTATGTAAATATGAACGAAACAAATCTAATGCTTTTCCTCGTACGCCGTAATATTCTAATTTAATTAATAAAAGTTTGTGGTCCACAGTATCAAAAGCCGAACTTAAATCAAGGAAAATCCCGGCCACTTTCATCTTATCATTCATTTTTCCAAGAATGTCAGTGATGAGATTGTCAATAGCATCCGTTGTACCTACACCCTTTTGATATCCAAACTGCCTGTAATTGATAATTCTATTTTGATTTAAATGACTGACAAGTCTGACCTTTATGAGCTTTTCAAAAATTTTTGAGAGAATTGGAAGCAACGATATAGGCCTATAATTTTTTGGGTCTAGAGGTGATCCTTTTTTAAGTAATGGGACAACTTTGGCAATTTTTAATTGCTCTGGAAAAAGGCCAGCATCAACAACTGTTTTACATATATGCATATTAGAACAATGTTTATCGAGACCCTTGTTGTCTGGAAGAAATCACTATTAGCGATACGACCGCTCATTGACACTGTTCTTGTATTTTGTAAGAAATCTATGTTACTATGGAGCACACAAAATAATATTCTATCTATCTATCAAATAATTCTCGATTTATATTTATTAGGTTGTATAGACTTTATTAAATTGCAGATATTTTTGATAAAACCACCATTTCCATTTCATGAATTGACTGAACGGGAAAAGAAACAGGTGAACTGGATTGAACGTAACAGAAAGATATATTGGAGTGAAGGATTTATAACATATTCAAAGTGTCAGTGTTTGATAACAGATATATTAAAAGATAAATGTATATATGCTAAAGGTTTAGAGAAAGTGTCGTGGATGAAATGTATTTTGAAAAATAATAATATAATTAATATAGAAGACAAAGGTTGTCCAAGTTTGTTAAGTCTGTATAATCAGTATAAATATTCTAAAGATGTGTATAATTGTATTTATCATGATTCTGTTTGTGCTTTGAAAAATATTTTATGTTTAAATAAATGGTTCTTAAATTACAATAAACAATTTTATCAGTATAAGTTGTTTTATTCTTAACAAAATAAAAATATTATTTCCCCTCCCAAACACCTACTATTATTACTAAACGTTTATATGTAACTAACAACACTTATTACTCTTCATTACACTTTCATAAATATTTGCATCTAGTACCTTGGAAACAAGCTTCAAACATTGAAAATGCATCAAAACAAATACGAACCTCATTATGAAATGTATCATACCAATAAGATGCGTTTATTTTCATTTAACTTTTATTGGGTTACCGCTAATTCGCATAAAATATTAATAACAGAAATGGCTAACGCTGGATTTTTTTATTGTGGAAATGGAATAAATGATGAAACTGCATGTTTTTCTTGTGGAGGAATTATTAAAGATTGGGAGATTTATAACGATCCTTGGATGCAACATGCTATTCATTATCCCAAATGTATTTTTTTGAATGCCGTAAAAGGAACGAATTACGTGTTGAATGTCTCTATGGAAACTAAAAATTTAAAAATCTGTGACAGCTGTAGTCTAACTGGTGTTATTTGTGTTAGACAGAATCACCCCACTTAAACAGATCCTAGCAGTATTGGGGCGCCTGCATCACTCACCTCGCTTCGCTCGGTTCGCAATGCAGGCGCCCCAATAATACACTACTGCTAGGATCTGTTTAAGCGGGGTGATTCTGTCTAACACAAATAACACCGGTTAGACTACAGCTGTCACAGATTTTTAAATTTTTAGTTTCCATAGAGACATTCAACACGTAATTCGTTCCTTTTACGGCATTCAAAAAAATACATTTGGGATAATGAATAGCATGTTGCATCCAAGGATCGTTATAAATCTCCCAATCTTTAATAATTCCTCCACAAGAAAAACATGCAGTTTCATCATTTATTCCATTTCCACAATAAAAAAATCCAGCGTTAGCCATTTCTGTTATTAATATTTTATGCGAATTAGCGGTAACCCAATAAAAGTTAAATGAAAATAAACGCATCTTATTGGTATGATACATTTCATAATGAGGTTCGTATTTGTTTTGATGCATTTTCAATGTTTGAAGCTTGTTTCCAAGGTACTAGATGCAAATATTTATGAAAGTGTAATGAAGAGTAATAAGTGTTGTTAGTTACATATAAACGTTTAGTAATAATAGTAGGTGTTTGGGAGGGGAAATAATATTTTTATTTTGTTAAGAATAAAACAACTTATACTGATAAAATTGTTTATTGTAATTTAAGAACCATTTATTTAAACATAAAATATTTTTCAAAGCACAAACAGAATCATGATAAATACAATTATACACATCTTTAGAATATTTATACTGATTATACAGACTTAACAAACTTGGACAACCTTTGTCTTCTATA
Source organism: Laspeyria flexula (assembly GCA_905147015.1). Classification (NCBI taxonomy): domain Eukaryota; kingdom Metazoa; phylum Arthropoda; class Insecta; order Lepidoptera; family Erebidae; genus Laspeyria; species Laspeyria flexula. The sequence continues at coordinate 14,134,060 of LR989954.1, forward strand.
TTAATTATATTATTATTTTTCAAAATACATTTCATCCACGACACTTTCTCTAAACCTTTAGCATATATACATTTATCTTTTAATATATCTGTTATCAAACACTGACACTTTGAATATGTTATAAATCCTTCACTCCAATATATCTTTCTGTTACGTTCAATCCAGTTCACCTGTTTCTTTTCCCGTTCAGTCAATTCATGAAATGGAAATGGTGGTTTTATCAAAAATATCTGCAATTTAATAAAGTCTATACAACCTAATAAATATAAATCGAGAATTATTTGATAGATAGATAGAATATTATTTTGTGTGCTCCATAGTAACATAGATTTCTTACAAAATACAAGAACAGTGTCAATGAGCGGTCGTATCGCTAATAGTGATTTCTTCCAGACAACAAGGGTCTCGATAAACATTGTTCTAATATGCATATATGTAAAACAGTTGTTGATGCTGGCCTTTTTCCAGAGCAATTAAAAATTGCCAAAGTTGTCCCATTACTTAAAAAAGGATCACCTCTAGACCCAAAAAATTATAGGCCTATATCGTTGCTTCCAATTCTCTCAAAAATTTTTGAAAAGCTCATAAAGGTCAGACTTGTCAGTCATTTAAATCAAAATAGAATTATCAATTACAGGCAGTTTGGATATCAAAAGGGTGTAGGTACAACGGATGCTATTGACAATCTCATCACTGACATTCTTGGAAAAATGAATGATAAGATGAAAGTGGCCGGGATTTTCCTTGATTTAAGTTCGGCTTTTGATACTGTGGACCACAAACTTTTATTAATTAAATTAGAATATTACGGCGTACGAGGAAAAGCATTAGATTTGTTTCGTTCATATTTACATAACCGAAAAATGTTTGTTGAGATAAAGGAAATTGGTGAGAACAATTTGCAACAAATCTACTGTTCCAGAATAAAAAATGTAAACACAGGTGTTCCCCAAGGATCCATTTTAGGCCCAATTTTATTTTTAGTGTTTACAAATGACTTAATCAGTTATAAGATGCAAGCAAACCCTGATGCTCGACTTACTGTTTTTGCAGATGATACCAATGCAATTGTAAGTGCTCATAACATAGCAGAATTAAATACAAGTGTGAATACCACACTTTCAATATTTCAGAACTGGTTCATTGCGAATAAATTAATAATAAATCCAAACAAGACACATATAATTTTATTTAAGACTACCAGTCGTAGCTCAGACACATTAGATATTAGAATAAATAATCATAAAATTGACCTTGTCGAATCAACAAAGTTCTTGGGTATTTATATTGATGCTTTATTAAATTGGAAAAAAGAATTAAACGCTGTAGATTCAACCATATCATCCGCCTGTTATGCCCTAAGAAGCCTTCGTGATGAAGTTAGTATTGACCATCTAAAAACTGTCTATTACGCCTTAGTTGAATCTAGAATAAGGTATAGCATTCAGCTCTGGGGAAATAGCTATCAGTACAACTGCAACAGAGCTTTTGTTCTGCAAAAAAGAGCCATCCGAACAATTGTACGGATTCCCCAATGGCAGTCCTGTAGGGAGTACTTCACAGAGTTGTCAATACTGACAGTACCTAGCCTCTACATACTGTCGGTTCTTGAAAATTTGTCCAAAAATATAAGTAGTTTTGAAACAAGTGAAGAGAGGTTGATCAGAGAAGCCACACGAACCCTATTATTAAAAAATAAGATACACCCAAAACTTAATATTGTAGGTCACGGTGCTAAGTATCAGGCAGTAAAATTATTCAATAAATTGCCAATTGATATAAAAAAAAATATTTATAAAACACACCTTTTTAAAAAAATGGTCAAGGCTTATCTTCTAGAAAATTGCTTTTATTCCATCGAAGATTTTATTAAAATGACAAATAAAACAAATGACAATTAATAAATCCAATTTTTTTATATATAATTTATATTTCATTATTGTCATTTAAATCTATTTTTATATAATATTTTTAGTTTTAAGTACAATCTTGACTTCCTATTTACTTAATGTTGACATCTTAATTTATTGTATAACACATCGTAATAACTATTTAATTTTATTTTAATGTAATGTATTGTGAGTAATGAGTTATCTTGTATCTAAATGTTATTTTATTGTATGTGTATTTTTTTTTTTTTTTTTTTTTTTAAACACAATCTATTGTTAATGAAATAAAATAAATAAATGAAATGAAAACAGTGACAAATAGTTTGTTTCTTATAATATATTTGATTTATGTATACAGCTGTTTTCATTGGAAGGTAAACCTAACCATTTTACTAAAATCATATTTCCTTTTCTTCTCAGGATCTTTTCAACGAGATAAACGTTAGGATGTCTTTAGGAACTTTAGGATGTTAGTCTTTTGAAGTTCTTGCACATAAAATGCTCCTAAAATAGGCTGGCCTCTGATTGTATCTTGTATTAAATAAGTTACAGGTATTGTATTTTGTATTTTACTGATTTTGAATATTTCGGTTGACCAGTTAGGGGTGTATCCTTTTTCAAATGTTCCTTTATATTTACTAATACGGACAAAATCACCAACATTAAACTTTCTTGTAAGAGTACCCTTATTTTCTGATTTAATATTATTATATCTTTCTAATATGTTTGTTTTATTGTTATTATTTACTTTTGCTGGCATTTCATTAATGGTTCGGTGGTATGTATGATTATATTTATTAATAATATCATTGAGGGTATTATCTATCCACTTGTAGTTGCCTTTTAAACTAAATGTTTTATATAAATTTGATTTTAATGTTCTGATAAATCGTTCAACTATTGAAGCTTTTTTTATCGAAAGTGTCGAATAATGGTTGATATTATAAAATTTCATTAGCTTTTTGAATTTATTGTTGTAAAACTCTGTACCATTATCAGTTTGTAAATTTTTAGGTAACGTCCCTTAACAAACAAGGTTTTGAAAGTGTCACATATAAAATCTTGACTTTTATTCTTGATAGGAAAAGCCCATCCATATTTTGAAAATGTGTCAATAATTGTAAGAATATATTTCATTTTCTTATTTTCTTGAGAAACAGACTGCATGTCAATTAAATCTGCTTGCCAGAGATCATCTATATCTTTCATCACAACATTTCTTCGAGGAAAATTGACTCTAACATTTTTATGAATTTCATTTACCACATCCGCTTTACTCATGTTGATTATTTTTATTACTCTTTTTGAGTTTTATGTCTGCGCTGCGTATTGACACAATATTTTTTTTTTTAACATTCAGTATGAATAAGTTAACCATACTGATTTAAAATCTTCAAGTGGTCGCTATTTATTCCGTAATTATTCCAGCTTCCTTTAACTCTTCGATAACACTACTCAACAAATTTCAAACTTTTAAAATTATCTGAGGTCTAACTATGTTTTTCTTATTTCTTACACCAAATATGACAGGATTGCATAAATAAACGTTTTCGGTCACATCTCAGTTTTCAGATATAATGACAGGTCAAAAATAACAATTTTTGTAGGGACTGAACTAATCTTATCAATATTTTGTACGGAAAGGCGATGTTTTTGGGGCTGGCTGGCTTTTCTCTTGTAGTGCGATTCAGGGGTATCTTGGATGAGGCCCCAACAGTAATCTGCTAGCATAGCGGGCTCCCATCTTCCTTGGTAACGTTTTTCTATCGCTGCAACATCTTGATGAAAACGTTCACCTTGTTCATCGCTAACTGAACCCATATTTTCAGGAAAAAAGCTTAAATGTGAGTAAAGGAAATGTATTTTGAGCGACATATTGCATCCCATTCTATGGTAACAGTCCAACATTAATTTTATTTTGTCACGAAAGTCAGGAGATTTGTTGTTATCAAGAAAATTTTTGGTCACTTCTACAAAAGCTTTCCATGCTTCTTTTTCGACTGGAGTAAGAGTAGATATAAAAGATGGATCTTCAATCATTTTCTTTTTGTCCCGACCTACAAATATGCCTTCTTTAACTTTTGCCTCACTAAGCTTGGGAAACTTTTGCTTAAGAAACTGAAAAGCTACGCTTTCGTGATTTAAACGTTTCACGAAGTTCTTAATGAGTCCCAATTTTATGTGTAGCGGCGGTAAAATGATTTTATAGGCTTCCACTAAAGGCTCATTCTTAACATTTTTTTGTCCAGGTACAAAAGAATGATGTAATGGCCAATGTTCTTTTACAAAATGTTCTGATCGCGCTCGACTATCCCACTCACAAAGAAAGCAGCAATATGTTGTATAACCCGACTGCAATCCAGTTAAGAAATAAACCACTCTAAGATCTGCACAAATTGATTACGCACCCACGATTTATTGATATTTATAACTTCCCGGTCGAAATAAGCTTTGTAACAATTTTTAATTAAGTCCGAAAGTGGTTTTTTCTGCGATTTTGGCGTAAACTCGCCGCAAATATAACAGAAAAGATCTAGATTGTTTACACACACGCGTGACATCATAAAGAATAGCTATCAAACTAACAAATAGTAACGATTGTGTTAGCAAATCGGTCATAATTTCGATCTAACCTCAGTCTAAAAAATAATAAAGAGATGAAAACTAAAAATATTAAATTTCTCTATTTTTAGATGTGACAGAAAGTTTTTTTATTAGTCATCCTGATTATGAAATAGTACAAGCCGAACCAGATATTTTTTTGTCGTTGAGTAGTGTAATAGATAGTATTTCATTGTCATGGTTTGTATTACCAGCATCTCTTGAAGCGATTAATAACTTTAATCTATCAAATATAATGTGTATGCTGCTAATAGACTACCCATTTACACTCATGTACCTATGAACACAATATGCAATTTGGATACGGATGATAAACCAGGCTCACATTGGATAGCTTTACATGTCGATACGAATGGTATTGGTCAATATTTTGATTCATATGGACGTGCACCTACACGATATCATCTCGACTTTTTAAGAAGGAATTGTAAAAGATGGGACTGGAATGTGGATAGAATTCAGAATGAGTGGACATCAGTTTGCGGTGAATATTGCTTAATGTATTTGCTATATAAGTTTCAGGGGTGTTCAATGCGTAGTTTTACGAACATATTTGCAGAGAACACAGTATACAATGATATTTTAGTGGATCAGATGTTTCATTCATATTTTAATAAGCAATAAAAATGTAGAAATGAAGGAATGTGTTTTATTGATGATTCAGAATAGCATGGAAGTTCTTAAACAATAGCAGTGATAGAAAGGGCTTACAATAAGTAATAGATAAGAATGCTAATGAGGGTCTACCAGAAACAATAGATAATAGGAAACATGAGAACAAAAGAAACGTTAATGAGGGTGCGGGATTAGATATCGATTAGATACTCTTCTTAATTGATTTCCACATCTCTGAAACCACACATCCTAGACAAAAACGGACCGCAGATTCGTGATCAGAGCATGGCAAAACTTTTTTTTTTTTTTTTTTTTTTTTTTTTTTTTTTTTTTTTTTTTTTTTTTTTTTTTTAGGTTTTGTCGACTCGAGAATAGGAGAATAGTGAGCCAGACGGAGACAGACTGGATAGTGAGCTAGAACTGGTACAACCTAACTACTCTATTGTAAAGTTTAAATGAAATACATAATGTTATAACTTAATTAATTTTTTTTATTTATTAGAATGATTTATTGGTGTTATATAATTAAAAATTATTAGATGCTTTTGCTCATTAATACAAAACGTGTTATATTTATAATTGTATACTATGCCAATAAACAGTGATATTGTCAATACTTCCAACACATTCATACGATACGAGCATAATTCCAAACAGGTATAAAATTTACTTTGGGCAACGATTTTGACAAAACGATATATCTTGGCATCTCCCTCAAAGGAAAAAAATACATTCCAAAAACAAAACGTGCGAAAAAGACAACACGTAAATCGTTTTTCGGAGTAGCGCCACAGATTTTAAAGCAACATGCGTTTATGCACACGTGTAGCCTGCAGAAGCCTTGCAAATTGCACGTGTTGTGTAGTGTGTAAAATAGCTAGCCACTTTAGATTACACCATTGTGAACAACTAACTGATTTTATCAGCCACATGTGTTTACGTGTGTATAAAGTGTGTGGTCTTGAACAGTTTTGTGTTATTACTTCCCGTAATTGTGAGGTTTTGAGATAATATTACTAACAATGACTTTAATGTTTAGTTGTGCTTCTGTATTTTCTTTTAGATCTTGTGTGATCTTTGCCGATCTTTCACTTTTTTTTTTAAATTTAAAGACATAGCGTTCATTATTGCCCTGTGTCGCGGAGAATTTGAAAACATACTATTAATGGACACAAAGTACGCTCAGACTCGAAACAAATATCAATGAGTCACACAAATAATTAATTGTCTCGTGTGGGAATCGAATCTACTTCACACGATGCCGTGATGTTAGTGGTGAGCGGTTATAAACAGTCCAAGTGCCATTCTATTGATGATAATTTTATTTCCCTTGATGTACTGAAAAGGTTTAACTTGTTTACTTAAACCATTGTGTTTATAAAAAGTCACGAATATATTTGAGACCAATAACAGACTACTCCCTAATTCTAAACACCAGTAGTACAGATATCACTGCGCCATAAATTCTTCTTTAACCCTGAGGAATAAAGTCTACATTTATCTGCAATGACATTATCGCAGCAGACGTCCTTGTTCCTACCTTGACAGTTGGCACATTAAAACGAATTATCTATAATAAATAATGTATGTATTGAAGAGGCCGGTGTATACGACCAATTGGTATCAATTGCATATTGTACGGACGCACTGTCCTTAGAGAATGGTTCATACATCACTTGATGCAACTCGTGACAAGTTCACATAGATTGTTCGTAACAAGTCAAGGCGACCAGTGAAGTGAATTGTGTTCTTTTATTATTAGTCACGAAGTTCACCAGTGAACGTCAGATATGTTACAAGGAAGTTTTTAAAGGAGGTTGAAACTACAATAGTCAGATCGAAGTACGTAGATTCTGAATTTCTAGGTTTTCAAACCTCAAATCGTTTGAAGTAAAGTAAATGTGTCCGTATCCAACTGATATTCTATGCATTAATCTGTAGTTTTAATATAAAAAGAAATCCAGTTTTAATGTTGCGAAATAAACAAGTATATTAATGATATTGATATTAAAGACATGCGATTTGGCGATAATTAACTGGTAGCTATATAGAGCATCGCACTTGTGGTCCTTAAAAAGTTATTCAGTTATTCAAGGTTAAACATCTACTTATCAGTATCGAAATTTAGTACTAGAGTCTAGTAAACTAACCTGGGGGTTTACTCTGAATTTCGACATTCGAATGTTCAGTTTTGATGTCGCTGTCAAATGTTTGAAAGTGACAGCGACCATATCTAAATTTTCTTACATTTGACAGCGACATCAAAGCCGAACATTCGAATGTCGAAATTCAAGACCCCTGATTCTCTTCGCTTTTGCTGTGAAATAAAGGCGTTACATGTATAAAGGCGAACAATAGTCAGATTCACCTTAGAGATTATAACATCATCTAATTATAGTGTTGCGAAATATGAAGCAACATGCTTTTATCAGCAACAAGATATATCGCACCTTGGACCATTATTGTTATTAAGAATATTATTCAAAGTATTTTTAACAGAGCATTCAGATGAACTGATGACTAATGAACGTAGGCTCAGACTGAAAACCGTGCTAATTAGTGAATAGAAAGTGCGCACGAGCAGCTAGATAATAGACAAAGGCTTTGACGTAAGGTACACAACTACAGATCTAATTTGGAGAACAAATACCTATTGTACGAAGTATCGATAAGAGTTGCGAATTTTTAACAAAGAGATTTCTCTACGTTGGGCCTGCCTGGGAAAACCTCCACCGTACTCGTTAGAAGAACAATCCTATTAATATTATAAATGCGAAAGTTAGGTAAGCCACTTGTCTAGTACATATAAATTCCAAAAAGTGAAATCCACATTGGTACTTCTGGTCGGAATACTCGGAATCGAACTCGGACCGCGTGCTTAGCACGCCGATAACTTATCCATTCAGCTACCATTGCTCGCTTTAAAACTAGAAATCTTTCATTTCATATCATCACTAGAATTACACATAGGCTACTTTTTAAAGACATACAGGCGGAAGATAGTTGATTCTTAAAGAAAAAATCTGTCAATTGCCACTTAATTTAAACATTTTTGGGGATAAATAGTTCCAAGAGCCCTTCAGAAATACATAATAGCTTTAAGTGGTCCTTGTTTCTTTGGCTACCTAATCAGTATGCTATATATTTGCAGTAATGACGCCCCAGTCCAAAACTAATTAGAAGAAAAACTAAAATAATGGGCAGCCATTTAATGCATACCCAGAATCTAGAAAAGAAAGTTATTGGGCTAAGCCTATGTTCATCAGCAGATGTCTACAAGCTGTTGATGACGATTTAGAGACAATTAACAACATGCAATTCATGTTCAAACATCGTAACGACGTCGACTCGCTGCAGCAATGGCTTGCGGACCTTATGCTTGTCTGACATTTCAAAGTAATAAAAACCCTCGATTAACCAGATACATTGAGTGAACAGTAACATTTTGTACAATGAACTGAGTAGGTATACAATATACATGCCAACAGTTCGGCAACTAAAAAACAATTGTAGCCATGACAATTGATTTCACGGATATTTGGCGTTCAGACGCATTGTATGGTCCCATTGTAGGAATATTCGCAAAATTGTCCAACAGAATAATAATAATAATATTCTACCACATTTACACAGCGCCTTCTAGTCCCAAATCAAGCAATTATATTTGCTTGTGTTATGGGTACTAAACAACTGATATACTACTTAAATACATTTTTTTTTGTAAATACATACATATTATAGATAAATTACACCCAGACACAGAACAAATCTTTATACTCATCACACAAAGATTTGTCCTGGGAGGGGATCGAACCCACGACCTCCAGTTTAGCAGTCAGGGTCACTAACCACTAGACTAACAGGCCAGTCTTGTTAGTTGCTATTGTTTTATCTGTGTTATAACAACACTACTGGTCTAAGGTAGGTCCTTATTTATTTACTAACGTGATATTTCAACAGCGGAGGAAGCCGAATGGATAAGTGATCGGCATGCAAATCATCCGTCGGTCCGAGTTCGATTCCGACCGTAGTGTAGTGCCAATGTAGATTTCATTTTATGGAATTTACACTTACTAGTGAAGTGACTTACTATCTGCTAACTTTGAAGGAAAACATCATGAGGAAACCTAAATACTCTAGAAATTCTAAGTGTACGTTTGATCCATCAACCCGCTCTAGGCCCGCGTGTGTGAATTTTGACCTAAACCCTCTCAGCTATCTAAATAGAGGAGAAGATAGCCGACTTTATTAGGACATTAATGGGTTCCTAATTGCTGATGATGATGATGATGACTGCACTTTCGTATGGCTTAACTAAAGCAAAATTAAATGATTGTGCATAAAGAACATTCGAAATTGGAGCTATAGTAATTAATCACATGTCATGATCTCGCTATAAAACGAGTCCAGATCAAACTACATCAAAAATGCATCATGTATAGGAAGACGATTCAACTCCCGCGCATTACTTTTACTTCGGGCCGCATCACACTAGACCAATTTTACGATACATATCAAACACAAATTATGTACTTCTAAAACCTTTACGATATACAGAGGCAACCGTCTGTAAATTTAGGGTAGGTAAATGATATTGTCCTACTTTCGATTAATTACGAATACGTGTGCGGAAAATGTTTCTCGGCCTATAAAATACGAATTATGGAATTAATATGTTGTGATAGAAAGATACGTTCTTAGTTTTGCCTGTTGAAAAAGAATTGAAGAAGAAAAAAAGTGCTTCATATCTTGACATTTAACATTAGGTGCGATTTTTGCAAAACAATTGCTAACAGGGCAGTGCATAAAAAAAATTAAAAGCTCTAATTATATTTTACGCACACTATTTGGTGTAGAATTCAACTAATATAGTACAAAACACAATGAAGATGAGTAAACTAAATAAATGACTTAAAATTATAACACAATTCTCGGTAACTTTAATTGAACAATTTCTTTACATAGTCGTAATAGGTATGTATGTCATTTTCAACACAATATTAATATAATTAATTTGGCCACAAAGGGTATCGATCGTCGATACCCTCGCGCCATCTCATCTTCCAAATACAACAGTTTCCGCCGGCACTGCTGCTGTATCTGCTGAAACTTCCAAGCGGCGCAAATATACCAACCTCGCTGGAGATTATCTATTTGTGCCGTTTGGAGTTGAAACATTTGGGCCGTGGGGTTCAGGGTTCGCATTCTATTTAAAGAGCTTTCAAAGCGGTTGTCCGACGCTTCCCGTGACCGACAGGCTGGCTATTTTCTTGCACAAAGCCACATTGCCATCCAGCGTGACAATGCTGCCAGTCTGTTGGGCACTTTTCCCACAGACAATGGCAGCGATGCGGAGGAATTTTATGATGCCGTATTTTAATTTGTAATTTCCTCCCCTTTTTTATTTTTATACATTTAGTTAGTTTTTATTTGTAAATATTATTGTTTAAATTTAGTTTAATATTATAATGAAAACTTTTTCTTAGATAAATAAGTATAAATAATATGTATGAATACATAATATATATTTCTTTTAATTAACAATGCAATAGTCTTTAAATTATTTAAAAATGTAAACAGCGAAAGTAAGGTACCTATACTCCTCACATAGGTAAGGAAAAATTAACAAAATACCTCCTTAATTCTTCGTGCAATCATATTGTTTACGGAAAACACATGTATTTCCCGAAGGCAGCAGTGCCATACAACTGGTTGCTATTCACACACTTCTACGATCATAAAACCAACGCCTTGTTTCCATCGGTAAAAGTAACGGTTTTCTATAAATATGATAAGCCTCCTTTTTACCGAACTATGATGTTGTTTCTTTGCTTGTGTACTTAAGATATATAAGATCGAAACGCTATTATATTCTATATTATATTGATCGAATATTCAATTTGAAAATTTGAATTTTCAATTGTTTGATATATCAAAAACAATTGACATTTCAATAGCGTTTCAATCTTATGTACAATCACATCACAGAACACCTTAAAACAAAATAGTTTTTATGTTATTGTTGATTATGTTAAAAACACCCTAAAATATATGTAACTTTTTTATTCAGCTACCAGTTAACCACAGAACAAAAACCTGTCTGTTATTTGCAGTTAACAATGAAGGTTTTGAACTGGGAGTATGATTGGTTTTAATTCTTATTGCAAATATCATGCACTATTTACTTGCGATAGCAGAAATTAATATAGACTGTTACTATTAAATTAATTAGAATATCTGTAGTTAGTTCTACAACAGACATTCTAAATACATGTGTCATAATATAAATTAGTTTCCAGTTAAGATTTCTTACTAGAACTATTTGACGTAACCGTCTTGTTTAGAAAAATAGCCCATAACTTTTGTTGTTCTCATTACAATATTTTATTAGCACATAAAATTTAATGTTGTATTCAAATGTTTAGGTTCATTAATTTTTATACATCTTTCTCTGACACATAAAAACATTAAATACTATTATAATAAAGACAGGAACACTCGTTTTAAATTTTATCATGCTTATATCCGTAGGCATCATAGCAGAGGCACTATTACGCTAAGGCGTAGCCAAAACCTACCCATTCGTATAATTTTATTCATTACGCTCCATTGACCGTATATCGATTTGATTTTATATCTCTAAGACATGAAACGGAGATAGATATTTAACGGTCTTGTGGGTGTAAGTAATAAATCGGCTAACGATTCGCGCATGCTGAATTTAATAGGAATGTTCGTTGGTATTCGCATGGTACGTAGTTGTGGGTGAACGTCTTAATTAAATTTATATGCGTTGTCTAGTATTATAAATCAAAAAGTTAGGATCGATGTATGAATGTCTATATTTCTTAATCAATGACGGCAGTACGGCTGATAGGATCTTTATAAAATTTGGCACAGACACCTTAGTCTGAAATAGCACATATACCTCTTTTAACCAACATAATACGTGGGAGAAGCTATATACAATTAAAGTTAAGTAAAATGTAGTATAAATCTAAGTATATAAATAAAAATGGATCGCCGAAAATCGACCGATTTGGCTAATTCTTTTTTTGTTGTATTTGCTATTGTCGAGGCAAGGCATATATGTAAGAAATTATAGAAAAATTGAGTGTTCAATTTAAAATTTTGGATTTTAAAATCTCCATATATAAACATTTGAAAATGAAACATTAACACGAAGTTCGCCGGGTCAGCTAGTAATAAATAATGAGTAAAAGTCTTTTACAATGTCACACGTCGGAATGCAATGTATTCGGCCAATTCTTAAGGATGATTTAGCATTCTTTGCCAATTTTTTTGCATAGTCACAATGGAGGTCTACCTACATTCTACGTCAATATATTTAGTTAACAGTTACAATTTAGAACGGTGTTTATATTAATAGTTTTATAAAGGAGTTGTTTTTATTGGCATTGACATTAATAATGAAAGAATCTTGATTATCAACTACCGGTATAACAACTTCAGGTAAAACAATGACAAACCGACTACAACTATCTAGGGACGGAATTCATTGGGTAACAATAAAGATAGCCTGATATAGGCTTAGAATTCTTAAATCAAGAGACGAATTTATTAATACAGCGCAACTTATTACAAATATAAGTATCGAATATACATACTGCTATCTAGAAACATAGTCTCTGATAGTAAACTTAAAAATCTAAATTATTTTTGTAAGTATTTTCAAATTGAAACGGAGTTTTACAATTCAGATTATTCGATATCAATATACTTCTCAAATGTTTGAAACATTCAAGAACAGTCCGTGTAAGATGGATTAATTGGATAAGACTTCGTGTGGCTTGGATGTGCCCTTGCCTGGAGGTTTCCATGTGTAAAGATTACGACTAACCATCAAATGGGCCGCTTGTTCGTCTGTCACTGCTGAAGTGATAAAAAAGGCCATGTTCACTAATCGAATATTGTCTTAAAATATACACAGTAACACAAATGCCCCGTTCAATTTCTCAATACGATACAATTTCACAACGAAGATTCTCATGCCACATTGTGCAAGTAGCGTGACTTCAACGTTCCCATACGGAATTTTCTAGAATAATTTTCTCCCTATTATGCAACAACGCCTTTTCTAATTAATGTTGAAGGGAAAATAATATGTTGATATATTTTTGTTTCGTTAGTGCCAACGACAGGTGTGCTGGCACGGATATAGTCATGTATTTGAATATGAACTGACTATTGTAAGTGAAGCGAATGTCTTTAGAAAGTACCTAGGTCAAGATAGCAACCCTGGGATACATAAGTTATTGCTGTTTTACATTGTGGATAAAAAATACTAACTTTACAAACTTGAACCACAATAATATATCTTAACTTAGAAGAGGCAGTTGTGAAACAAACTGATGCTGAAAAATGTCGCTATACTGTCTACCGCTGAGAGACGTTATTCAGTGAAAGTTAAGTAAAATTATTTTGAATTGTATCACATAATTCTCATCCTCCCATCTCATTACTAAAAGCACTAGAACAGCACTGTTACAAAGCACCTATTTCACTTTTGACTAATGGGCTAATTTAAATATAAGTATTATTTCATTCAGTTTATGACGAAATTAATTTCAATAATAATTGTATAAAGGAACTTACACAACATAGTACTGCTATAATAGTACCTAGATATGAGAACATTAGCGGTGGCGACACATCCGTGTTAGTAAGACCCGCCATACACGGATAACTTAGAACACTTGGTATCCTTCCGTTTGGCAAAATATTTTTCGTCAAATTTTACTTCCAATAAAACTTATCGCACTAGTTTCATTTCTCAAAAGAAACTTTAGCATATTTATATTTCGCATTTTAATCACTTGGTCAATTAATATTGGCTGGCTAACTGGCCTGTTGGTCTAGTGGTTAGTGAACCTGACTGCTAAGCCGGAGGTCGTGGGTTCGATCCCCACCCAGGACAAATCTTTGTGTGATGAGCATAAAGGTTTGTTCTGTGTCTGGGTGTAATTTATCTATAAAATGTATGTATTTATAAAAAAAAAAGTATATAAGTAGTATATCAGTTGTTTAGTACCCATAACACAAGCAAATATAATTGCTTACTTTGGGACTAGATGGCGCTGTGTGAATGTGGTAGAATATTATTATTATTATTATTATATTAATTTGGCAACTTTTTACTTGCTCAAGTTTTATTAAGTCTATGCCTTAGTTTGTAAAAAAATATATTCCAAAAATAACTTCGTTTTGGGAAACCTACTTTGGCATGTGATACTTTGTGAAACGTTTTTTGCCCAAAAAATAGTAATCCAGAACACTTAGAGCAGTCAGTAGCAACAGCTTCAAGCGTTCCCAGTTGGACGATCTGCAATTCTGCAGTTTCAATACAAAATTAACATTCGCCATACACGGACCTATATACTTCCCATTGCTGGGCACGTATCTCGTCAAAATAATGTGGAGGGAATTTAGCCTACTACCTATGCCACGCTACTAGACGTGTTGGTATAGCGATTGTTTCGAATTTTCCTTTTCTTGCAGTGCTCTTGTCTGCATAAAGTTACTCGCTTTGTGGTGTTTTACGTCACCCACGGATTAGAGATGGGGTAGTGGCATTATGTATTATGTACTTAATCCATCACTACATGGAATATAATAACTACATATAATAGCTGTTAAATGGTGAAATGTGAAATGTAATTGTAAACAGTAGGAAAATTATATAGGAATGTTTATCAGAAACATTATAAAATAATTTTTACCCATTACGTGTTTTATTCATGTTATTAACTTGTTACAACTACGAGAATTCTATTTTATTGTTTTACTGAATATTGAGGCCCGCAAAGAATAAATATTAATTTATTGTAAACAATAGAAAAGTTAACAAAAGTGTTATTTTTCCATCAATAACAACATATCGTCACGGTTTTAGTTTCACAGATGAGTAGGCAGAGTCATACGCACACAAAGCTTGTAAGGTTTGGTTACGTATTATTGGGGCGATCATAGATACTAAGAATTTTAAGACAAAAGATCTTGTAATTTGAATATAGGAATTTCCAGGTTGTAACTGGGTTGCTTCCTGTAATACAGGTTATAACATAGTACATGAGATATAGCTAATTGTAAAAGAATTTTTGTACTCAATGCTAACAAAAATATTTTTTTGGACCGTGTCGTTTCTTCGATGACTTCGACGACCCACCCAAGTCCTGGAGAAAGATATTGGCTAATTCTCATCGATATACCACGCTGTTCAAGTAGTTGGCGGAAGCTAATAAATAAATAAAAGATCGAACTAGTACCTGAGATCCGATCAGTACTCACATAAAAATTTCTCGATTAAACTTCAAATCGTATAAACTAAATGCAATTATTACGATTTCTTAAGTCATAATTAAGTTACTACGCGTATGTTTATAACCTTTGATACTCAGTCATCATCATCATTATAACCCATATATGTCCCACTGCTGGGCACGAGTGTCCTCCAAAGATAGTGCAGCGAATTTAGCCAACTATACTACGCTGGCCAGACGGATTAGTAAAGGGTATTTTTCGAATTTTCCTTTCCTGACACAATTAAGACATTTTTATTTGTTATGATATTTCTTTGCTGAACGTCCAAAAACGTCACTTAAGCGTTTTGGCCCCAAGCCAGATAACAAAGTTGAGTTTGTTATGTTTTCACGCAAATAAATTATACATTATTACAAGAGGTTTCCCAATAGAACCAGACCGTCTGGGACATACTTTCGCTTACAGAAGTTCACCCCGCGTTGAATATGACGTGTTTCGACTTGTCATAAATATTTACTGCATACTTTCATCGCCATCTTATCAATTTATTCATAGTAATGTATAAAGATTGCGGGTGGCCGTTGGATGCGGGCGGCACAAAATCGCTCGCTGTGGCGGAAATTAGATGAGGCCTATGTTCAACAGTGGACGTCATTGGGCTGATATGATGATGATGATGATGAATGTATAAAATTAATCTATACAGATATTATAAAGCTGAAGAGTTTGTTTATTTGTTTGTATAATATACCACATAAACCCGTGGGTTGACACCGTACAAGGCGATTAAGGGAGACCTTAAGTAGAAAAGAACACTGTAAGAAAAAAAGCCAGCGTGGTATAGTAGGCTAAATTCTCTCCAAATTGTTTGGAGGAGACCCGTTTTATCTTCGTAATCATATTTATGTGTGTAAAACAAACTGTCTATAACACGACATATCCACACTCTCGACCCGACAATCTTTAATCAGTTTTATTTAGCATACTAAATTTATTAAAGTATACACAATCTTATATCATTATTTTTAATCAATTCAGCTACTTTAAAATCAGATTCAATCAGAACGATTAAATTAAGTGGCTGAGAATTGAACGACTTTACAAGCTGTTGACTGTCAATCCTAATATAGGATGAAATATACTTAATATTCATGAATGAAAGTAGTATTCGCCAACATAACTTCTTATAACTTGGATAAAATCCAAGTGACTACTTACAACTTTTTTATATTCAGTAAGTTTAATATGGCAAAGGATGGCGGAGTCTAGTGAAATATTTTAAGTGGTGTTGCCATTTAAGACAGAGGCGTGGGTGAACCTGTTGGCAGTCTACTATATGTTGATCTTGTTCCAAACAAGCTTGAGGAAGGAAATTGGAAGTCGTTTTAAGTTCATATTTTCAAAATGTTTAGTTAAAAATATTAGTGAAATGGAAGACAGGATTGAAGAAAACGTTACAGAGATTTTTTATACTTTTGAAATAAAATATAGTGATTATCAAGAATTCAAAGCTATAGGTGCTTGTTAAATATTGCAATAAACAAAGCAACAAAGTACTCTTTAGATTACCAAAAAATTTTTTAGATGGTTTGTAAATTTAACCAAATTTTAGTATCAATATACTTACTTGTGACAACTAAAAGTCGCGCAGTGAACTATGGAACGGGCTATGCTCAGCGTCTTCTTGAAGGATAAACGAAATAATCCGACAAAGAACCAAAGTAATCGACACAGCTCGTTGAATAAGCAAGATGAATAAAGTGGCAATGGGATAGTCACATCTGCAGAAGGACCGATGCACGGTAGAGCAAGTGTGGAGACCGCGACTCGGCAAACGTAGAGTAGGACGCCCCCCAGCTAGGTGGACTGACGACCTGAAAATGTCGCTGGATCTGACTGGGTGCGGAAGACGAAGGACCGAGTGTTATGGCGCGTGTTAGGAGAGGCCAATATCCAGCAGTGGACTGCAATAGTCTGAGATGATGGTGATGAGATGATGATACTTGTGATGACTTCTAGACATGATTCTAGACTTTAGACGAATGATGAATTATTTTATCAATATATCAAATCCACTAAAATGGTCGACTTGTTTTGGAGCGATGATTTTCAATTTCAATACATGCGTAGTTCTTATTTCTATGAGTAGATAAATATGATAAAATAATGTAGGCATACTCCATATTGAAACTAGTGAATCATAAAACGCATAGGAACTGGTTGCTTTCACACGAATCGAGTAAACAGTACCCCTAATATTTGAAATTAAAATGACCAACTATGAATAAATAATAAACTTTTTTGTTTGCTTAGGGTAAGCTATTCCACTGTTAGCTGAGAATGAAAAACATATGACGATGTGCTCAATGATTCATGACGCATTACAAATACTCTGTCTTTGGATAACAAAACGTAAAGTTCACTTTTTTATTTGTTTATTTTTATATCGACTGAGTCGGCTAATGAGTAAACTTACTAAACATTTATTTATGGGCTTCTAATTGCTTAATTTTTTTTAATGCTTGCCACATCCGCCCAGAAATTGGTCACCGCTCAGCATTAATGCTGACGTACCAGTAGCAGGTTGCTACTGACAGTGGTACAGCGCTAATTTTCAACGGGAACCATAACACCATATGGGTGTCTTTTTTTCTACCCTAATAAAGGAGTCAGTAGAAATTTACGGTGGATAGAAGTATTTCGATAAACCATTTTGATTAAATTTAGTTCCAGAAGGTGTACCTACTCAAAAAATCGACATTCGAATTTTCGATTTTATATTGTCGTCTTTTATAATTTGTCGTCATGTGTTTGAAAATTACATAGATTTAAAAATTGACACGTCGAGAATCCTAAAGCTTGTAAGTTTCATGATGATTTTAAATCTATACAAATAAATAAATTTGAAGTGTCTGTTTGTAATATTAAAATAACCTCTTTTTTCTACATGCATATGAATGTATAGGTATACGGTATACAGGGTGTATACGACGATACGACATTAAATGAAACCACGTGTAGCATGTGATGTTAGAAGGCTATACCAAAAAAATTAAACAGAAATTTGCAATAGTTTAGACGCAAATGTACTTTCTTTATGTCACAGTTGTTCACAGTTTTAAACAACCTGTAGGTATTTACGTTGATCGTATGTTGTCATTACGTCATTCAATTCATTTAAATATCTCTGACTCTTTCATATTATCTTATCTCTTACTCTGTTCCGCACTGTTGTCGTCGTCATGTCGAAAACGTCATGATAGAAAAATAATGTGTAGTTTTATATTCTTAAATTTTTCGACTTTAAATAATGTGTAGCTTTTCTTTTTTTTTTTTTTTTTTTTTTTTTTTTTTTTTTTAAATAATTTATATTAGAATATGTTTATAAGGGTTAACACTGGCTGCCTTGTCATTTAATGTCGTATCGTCGTATACACCCTGTATATACCTAAATAATATTTTTTTTTAATTTTGTCTGTCTGTCTGTTTGTTCCGGCTTATCTCTGGAATGGCTGAACGGATTTAGACGGGACTTTCACTGGCAGATAGCTGATGTAATAAAGAGTAACTTAGGCTACTTTGAAAAAAGTAATGTTGTTTTTGTTAAACTCCACGTGGATGAAGTCGCGGTCACAGCTAGTAAATGATAAACCTATATTGCTAATGTAAGGATAGGTGAAATAGATATTATTTTCTATTAGATTTATAATAATATCTTAAAAAACCTATTTGATTTAAAATTATTAGAAAAAAGAAAATAATATTCGAGAATGTAAGTCATATAATATCTATGAACTACAATTGTTACATAAATACCTAGCATGTGTAAGTATGTATATTAAATGCAACATAATATAATGCAGAAAGTTTGTATAGTTATTGTGTGAAGAGAAAGTGAGGTCATTGAACCGATTGACATCACACAAATAATAATATTGAGGTTACACATGAACATCTTACGTAGGTACGAGTATTGTAAATGTAATCTGACTGCTGACTATACATATTTCGAGGCGGTGCATTCGGAAGTTAACTTTTATGACTCTTATGTAAAAAGGAGAGTGGTGATAAGTTGGCAGGCTGCTCTTCCAAATCCGAGCTGCGGTGCCTTTCGAATTTTTGGAAGTCAAAATTAAGATTCATTAATACTATATGCATTTAGCAAAAATCATATAATTTTCTTTATACTTACGAAATAATCAAATAACCTTGTGTAACGAGCACTGCGAGAAAAGGAAAATTCGAAACAAAACCATAAGTATACCAACCCGTCTCGTCTAGCCAACGTGGTATAGTTGGCTTAATTCCCTCCAAAATATTTGGAGGAGAGCCGTGCTCAGCAGTGTGACATTAATTTATGTGTTGTAATGATGATTTTTTATTTTGTTGCACATCGATAGATGCCAGTCAATAAACACATTAACATTTATGAATTAATTATAATATCAGCGACTATTTTATAGCCCAGTTTGTTCGTCTTTCACTGAACTACAAAATATTACACTGACGCGATCACGGTGAAAAAAAATTAAAAATAACAAGTGCGCCGTAATTTTGAACCTCATGCTTATAGAAAGAAGGTAGAATTTGCCAAACGAACAAAATGGACTTAAATCTGTTTTACATTGGCAATGAGGTGTAAATTATGCATATTATTTTGTTACTAACTTTTGATAGCTGTAAAAATAACAGGTGTAAATATATAATACTATAACGATTACTACGTGACTCTATCGAGACTCTAGTTATATTATTTTGCAAGCGTACGCGTACAGTTACTACCATTTAGCAGTTACTGCGGCTTCGACAACCGCATAACTGTATCATTTCTTTTTATTTCTTTGAGTAAAGAAAGTAAAATAAAGGTGAAAGATCTGATCTGAATAATTTATAATAACAGCGGACTGTGTTGAATAAAGTGTTTATTTTATCTTGATCTCTATTGTTTATTGTATTAAAGTCAAATGCTAATTATTATAAACTAGTGAAACTTTGTGACAAAACATTTATTGTTTTATATCTGATCGACTGGCCTGTTGGTCTAGTGGTTAGTGACCTTAACTGCTAAACTGGAGGTCGTAAGTTCGATCCCCACCCAGGACAAATCTTTGTGTGATGAGCATGAAGATTTGTTCTGTGTCTGGGTGTAATTTATTTATAATATGTATGTATTTACAAAAAAATGTATTTAAGTAGTATATCAGTTGTTTAGTACCCATAACACAAGCAAATATAATTGCTTAAATTGGGACTAGATGGCGCTGTGTGAATGTGGTAGAATATTATATCTTACATCTTCTCAAGATAACTGTAACACAAACTTGTCACATTATTTGGCATTTTTTAATTGTTTAGCACGTGAATTTATTATTATACAAAAAAATATTATATCAGACGATATAGACATAAGACATTCCGAACTAAGACATTTACATAACAGCATCATAACAGACCATTAGTGACGGGCGTCGAATCACTAGTACACAAACAGTCGAGCCTTGCTCTTGACATGCGGTCACTCGCCACGCATATTAATAGAGTCAAGTGATTCACATCACTAAAGTACTACCATTTACTTTTATGAGTCGAACGCGAGGTATGACTAGGAACGCTCGCTTTTTGTCTCGAAACCATTCGAATAATAAATTTAAAAATCGAATACAATGTAGAATACCGCGGGTGCAGTGAACTAGTGGTGTGATATGCTAGTGATTATAAATGTCGAATCGGCGGATAAAAATAGGCAAGTAGTGAATCGATTGATTTAAATATACTTAATTGTTTGCAATAATTGATAAGGAAGCATTGTCTGTGTCTGTGCGTTAAACGTGACAATATGGTGCCATATGGTTATAAAATACTTAAGTAACTACTTATTCAATGTTTGAAATATTACTTTAAATTACAATATTTAATTATTAATGCTTAGTAGGAATGTGTACTAATATTTAATGTTAAAATTATAAGCTGTTATAATAAAAAATAACTTTACAATCTAAACTTTACACTTATATTAATGGTAAGTAATCTTAGCATAGATTACGATTTTTTTAACTTTGTTTCAAAAACTTCCGGCTTAAAGCTGCTTGTACACAAAATACCAAAGCGCAAACGTAATATCCTAAAAAATAAACCACGACCTATTCTCGAACTCGCTAAAACCGACAGAATAAAAAAAAAGGTTATCTCAAAATGCAGTTGTGATCGTAAAAGCGGGTATAGCAATGCTCGTCGGCATTCCTCGCATGCCGAGCGGTATCACGAATCTGTTGCCATTACATGTAACGAACCGGTTCTACATCCTTTGAGGCCGTGTCTTTGTTTGTATGTTTTGTATGGAATACTTTTTACTGGTTTGTGAAAGCTCGAGTCAATTAATTTTAAACGTTTTTGTATTGGTGTACCTAACCTAACATAAAGTTTTTCATTGTAAGGGAAAGTGGAAAATATTACTATCATCTAGGTATATAAAAAGCATTCGTACCATCAAAAATTGCCTACGACGGATTGCTTTTGTATTGCGAAATGTTTTGTGCAAAATCGATTTTTAACAGCAAGATATGTAAAGAAAACCGTGAACAAGCAATCATCATAATATAAATCTGACGACCTAAATATTGAATTGTTGTCTTCAGTTTTATTCATAGTATAGACATACAGGAAGTCAATACAATTCAAGAAATATTAATAATAACTGATCGAATACGTTTCCTACTTCCGCTAGTCTTGCAGACTTTAAGAATCCTTTAAAAACTACGACCGAATAAATCGGCGAGTTGACCTAGAGCGACAGAATGTTTTGGTAAAACTTTCTTCGAACTTAGTTTGGTAATTTGATCTAACGAGTGAAGAACATTCGTTGCGGACATCGACGAGAACCGATGTCAATGTGCCGAACCGTCAACGTCACGAGATATATATATTTTTTTTTTCAATATAAACGAAATAAGAACTGACAAAAAGTTATTGAATTATTTTATTTTATGGGCTCCAATTGTGTTAATCGTGTAAGCCGTAAGAAGGCTACCAAATTAATTGGAAATATATACCTATAATTTTTTTAACTACGTACCTATCTGTATACAAACTATCACAAGTATGTCACTTGTTTATTAAACTAGTCAAAAACGAGCAAACGTTTTTTTCTTTTGACATTTACATATAGTTTACGAATACATAGATAAATGTGAAAATAGAAAAAGTGGATGGATCTTTTGGATAGAGAAATAACTCTGGTATTTCACATTTTAACAAAACATCTTGTTTACGATAACTTTAAAGTTTTGTGTAAACCACGCTGTCCATAGTATTTAAATATGCTCACCTTTTAAGTCTCGAAGCGGAATGTGAAATTAATCCATTAAGGTCGCTTTAACCAATTTTGGTGACGCACGGAGCCACAGACGACAGTAACAGGATACAAGATCCAGACTTCATAGTTATTAGTTAGTTGGCTACCGATGTGAATGACTTTATTTTTAGATTGTAACTAGGGAACACATGACATGAGCCTGTATTTAATATACACTTCACCACTGACTCCTTCAGCGTAGCTTTATGAAAAAGTAAGGATTTCAATCAGATTGTAAACTTAATGCTAATGATGCCAAATCTGGATATTGGCTTTTAGTCTCGGTACATCTCTTAAAAATAAATTAACCTATAAGTGATGAAGTGAATACCTAGTTATGGTTAATAATACTGGCTGACATGTGTGACGAGGTTATAAACCATGATACAATAATTACCAGTCTTGCAAAGAACTGCAGCAATGCAGCTTCCAAACAGTAGCAAATAAATTTCCTGAATAAATGAATCTTATCAAATAAAAGTTATGACAACAGCTCGCCTATTAGCTTTCTAGTTAATATTCATAGTTCATAACTCGTAATATGCTATTGAACCTGCGTTGACTAAGTTTTAGACGTGTTGACGTTCTAAGTTCTATAAATTATTCAAACCGCGGCGATTTCTCAACGAATTCCTGAACGCAGCTGCAATCGTCATCCTTGATTGGTTGCGGCCAGCGTTCGATTTTCAAATCATACCGCGTTTTTTATCATGGCTGTTAGAGAGTTCCATGTACTTTAATTACACTGTCGTAGTGATGAATTATGTCGTTTGTACCGACGAAAATCCATAATAATTATGCTTATTGCGGGAATTATATAAATCACCTTGAATGATCTTGACAGTCGTTGCAACAGTCACTGTACTGTAAATACTTACGATACAATAACACCTTTAATTGTCCGTAATTACTATGCATAACAGACCGTGAGTATATCTCGTTCTAAAAGGTTAAAATCACTGGCAACTTAACGCACTACACATGTCAAATTCGACAGACTGAAACCATTATATTTACTACAACGAAATAAACTTCCTGATATCGATATTGTACATTCGATAATCGAAAACACGGATGTGACAGCACTAGGTTCGATTAAACATTTTATTTTGACATACGATCCGTCAATGAGTGAGTAATGAGAATTATGAAGAATATATTAAATCTGGTATTTTTAACTTGGTAATTTGGTATCCTATTCCTCGTCACGTATTCTGAGTATACATGCCAAAGAACCATGTTTCGGTGTTCTATTTCTTCACGCTTAAGTGGCTTATGACATTATGTTTTTGACTGATGTTGACGATGTTGTTTTTAATAATGTTTTATATGTTCTCGTTTCAGCGCTGCTTTAGTTAGTGTTTGATATCCGACACTGAGTCGACAGATATTATTATAGGTTTTCGTGTAAAATTTGTCACTTATTAAAGGTAATAAAGAAGTCTATTGTTATTATATAGGTAGCCTTTATGACCATACGTGTTTGTATATAAAACTATGACAATTGAAGGACTTATGCCGAAAAATAAATATAATAAGATATATAAAAAGGTACTATTTGCTATTGCATTGCAAGTATTGCTACACATAAAAAAATGTTTTCTTTATTTTAAAGAAATACATACTAAGTTATTTCTTTCAAAGCAATTAAGCTACAGTGGCATGGTAAATCGCATGGGAATGTTTGAGAGCAACATGGCTGCTTAATTACACCCATTCGATAACCAGAAGCACTGCTGACGTACAATTTGATTTATCGACCGCATATGGCCTGAAGAGTAGGTACTTTTAATATTGTATATCTTCGTTTTATGTCCTCAGATCTTTAATATGAGTTGCGAGTTAATCACTGGCCTGTTGGTCTAGTGGTTAGTGACCCTGACTGCTAAGCCGGAGATCGTGGGTTCGATCCCCACCCAGGACAAATATTTGTGTGATGAGCATGATTGTTTGTTCTGTGTCTGGGTGTAATTTATCTATAATATGTATATATTTACAAAAAATAAAGTGTTTAAGTAGTATATCAGTAGTTTAGTACCCATAACACAAGCAATTATAATTGCTTAATTTGGGACTAGATGGCGCTGTGTGAATGTGGTAAAATATTATTATTATTATCCTCTTTATTAAAATTGATTCACAAAAAATTACATTTTTAAATATATATATAAAAAATACATTTAAAAATATAAAAATTTGGAGACCGGTATCGGGTACAGGGACCAAGCTATCGGTGGTTAGGGCTCCAGAGAGAGGAACCTCCTCACAATGCGTGCCGTGTCCAGAAGTACTGCCTTCTGCATCTGGCCCACGACCTATCCACCTAACGCGAGCCTCTTCAGGTGTCGATGGAGGCTCTTGGCAATCAGTCCATTGACTGAGACGACTATCGGAACAATGATTGCCGAATCCACATCCCACATGTCGACAATCGCGTGAGCAAGGTCCAAATATTTTACTTGTTTATCTTTTTCTGCTTTCACGAGATTCTCGTCATGAGAAACGGTGACATCGATGATCACTGCAAGGCGCTCTAATCGATCTATCACCACTATAACGAACGAGCCTATTGTCTGAGCCTGAGTTTAAGCAAGGTAGACACCCCCCCTATACCACTCAGACAATTTCGTGTCCTTAGATTTTGGTTAATCTGAGCTTTAAATGTCGTCATACTAAGATAATCACTATTAATTATTATTCCCAATACTAGTTACTACGAGTACTTCGTTATTAGCACCAAGTATTTGCACAACATACTAAAGCAATTAAATATTTACATAGCAAATATTTTATCAGATTGCTTTACGTAAATTACTATAATAGGTTCCTTATTTGACGTAACTTGAGAGGTTTCAATGGACGTGCATGATTAAAATTAGGTAGGTATTATAGAAATATTGCGAATGTGCGAGGCTATCTTGGGGTCGAATTGAACACGCAATTTCATACTTCCTTGTTCTGCAATAATAGTTTAAGGTTATTGGTGATGGCACATCACTAGCACTAACTACACGCAATTCGAATTTCGAATTGGAATTAGGTATGACATTCTAAAAATAAATAGGTACTTAAGTAGTAAAAATAATTTTCTTTTTTTTTTATCAACATAATAGTAAGTATTGTATTTTTTTAATAATAATTAAAATAATTAATTATATCTCTGTATAATTATCTATTGTGTGCCTACTATATAATCTATGTGTTACAAATCAAAATGCAATGCTTATAGCTATATGAAATTCTAATTTTAAATTTAAATTAACTTTTCAATTGTTCGACAATGACAGTTCGACAGAATAATGCAATTTGCACCAATTTGCGGTTTAATTGTGAGAGGTAAACAACAAAGTAATGTAAATGTTACTATTGCATACATAGACAATAGACACATTTCAGCCTATTTGTTTTATAAATGGCCTACTACTGCCAGCGATATCCTAAAGAGCTGGGGGCTTAGGTATCATGAATGTCGATATTCGAATGTTCGGTTTTGATGTCGCTGTCAAATGTAAGGAAATTTAGTTATGGTCGCTGTCACTTTCGAACATTTGACAGCGACATCAAAACCAAACATTCGAATGTCGATATTCATAGTAAGCCTCCTGTAGTCAAATTGCGTAACTTTAACTTTTAATTTAACCCAAGATAATAAAAAAATATTATTGGATTTTTCCTATAATATGTGCTACGATAATAGCACACATTAGATAATACGATAATATATCGATATATATATTGCCGATATGCCAAATTCTCAGAAGGTATGTCTGGAGTTTGAAAATGTGTCCGTATCGAAATAGGCTCGCCCCTATTTCTACCAAACGGGTAGGTAAAAGTTAACATAGCTGGTGAAATCTGATTGAGATGCACCTCTGCCTACTCTGATGATGTGATGCTATGTTTTGTGTTTATTTAAGGTTGTCGATAGACTCATTGTTTTAAACTACAATATTAATGTGTTATTAAACAGAGTTTAACAATATGTTTGCCAATATAAACAGTGTACCTAAATCAATACATCTCTAGTAATAAAGCTTCCTGGCTAGCAATTAAAACGATTGACGCATTTCTCTGACTGCGCACGGTCCCGTTTGACTTAGGTAGTTACGTACTGATCGATTCAAGGTGAATACAATTCGATCAGGTTCATGTTGCGATGTGGGAATTAATCGAGTGAGAGATGAGATGAGAAATCGACATTGTAAATATAGAAATTGAGAGTTGGTCTCCAAAAGCAAAACTGCCACAATCTGCCACCCATCTAATATACCGACACCGAACGTAGTTTACTTTAGACTTTATTGCACACAAAAAAAATAAGTACATAACATAATTTTACAAGTTTACAACACGAAGTTCGTCACATTCAAATGCTGAAAATCGTCAAATTAAGAACCTGAAATCGTCGAGATAAATGTAGGTAGTGAAAGCGAAAGAGGTATATAGATATTGTTCATGGCTCTGATTGTGAACTATCGTAAAGGTGGGTCGAAGAAGGTCTGGATGGAACTTTATTTATAGATAAAAATACAAAACAATAAAAAAATAGATGCTTCTGGAAAAAAACATTTTAGAATAATAAGTTTTAAACTTTCTATATGAATTAAACCTATTTTCCTACCATTATATAACTTAGGTTTATACATCTCACTCTTATAATCAAAAAAGTTCACAATGCGAGAACATTCCGGTGGTTCAGTTTGAAGTATTAGCTAGTTTAAATGGTTTTCACCCGTCAAGTGCAGGCAGTAGCAAAAGATAAAAATCTGTAACCTTTTGCGATAGTGCGTTAAGGCGTAACTAGTCGCCAATGACCTTGAGAGTATGGGTGGAGCTTAGCTTATTTCACTGCATATCCCCGCTCCTTTGCCAACTCGCGCACACTATAATAAAATGGTCACAGAATAAGCGTAAACGCAGACATGCGCTTCAAGCTCGGCATTTTTACCTACGATTCCGGAATAACAGTTTTAAAATTGGTATTTTATTTTGTATAGAGAGTTTAAAGGACTCGTGTACACAATTATTTGTTTGCCAATATTTTTATGTATTGAGATTTTTTTAATTTCTATGTTTTGCTTTCGGTATTTATGTAAGTACTTACATAGTTTTATTGGTACTTATTTATTATTAGTATCGAAAATAATTATTTTATCTTGTAAATTATAATTAAATAAATAACTATTTTAACTTACTTTTGTATTAAAAAAAATATTTACCTATTTTCATTGTTGAATTTAATGTTTTGTTTACAACACTTACTTTGTAATTACGTTATAAACTACTATTATAAATTGTAAACCATTTTATTGGATCATTTGAAATATTTTGTTTGAGAATATAGCTCGCAGAACTGATGGCCGATGGGGCAAAAAGATTACTCCTTCTAAACGGTTAGGAGGAGTAGTCGTCAGAAAATTCAAAAAAAAATATTAAAGTTCATAAATATTTGCACAAAAGGTTTCGGCACACAGCGAGAAAGACGTGACGGCTCTGCGTGACACCTTAGATTTATTTACTCGTCCCGCCGCGCTCGCTGTTTGTGTGTATATTATACCTGTAAGCACTATATTCAGTCGATAGTAAAAATGGAGCAACGAGCGACACAGCCGGCGTTAGCCTTCAGACGGGAACGTCTGAAGGCTAACGCCTGTCTGCCGCCCGCGCCCGCGCAGAGCACCTTTGAATTTCTAACGTACAGAAATCGTATTATGGCCTATTTTCTTAAGAAAATATTGATCGATTTACATATGCTATGTTCAGATTAAAGTAAATTTTACCACCAATTTATCAGTGTAAAAATAATTTCAAACTATAAAGCCGTTTTAAAGTTTTAGGGATTTTAAGATAAAATATAACTCAACTTAAAATATTTTTTGAGGCAAAAGTATTAGTCGTACGAAAATTTCATATGTTGAAAATGTAGTAATAATGTAGTAAAATAGATCAATTATCAAAATATATTTTTTTCAAATTTTTCGAACAAGTCGTTTAGGAGGAGTAGGCTTCAGAAAAAAGCCGTTTTTGGTGCAAAACCGAGGGAAGGCCCTTAAGTTGTGTCTACCGCAAACCGTAAGCTCAGCTCCCAACCGTGACCGGATAGCGGTTTGTCGCTTACACCGGTAAAAAGTCGCGGAATACGACTCAGATCAACACAGGTTGCAATAATTTTCAATGCAAACTTTTTTTTTTAAATTATTTTTGCACCTAAATCAGAAAGAAATTTTTAGAGATACGCTATATTAATTTTGTAAATATGAGTGCTCATTTTTTTTTTTTTTTTTTTTGTTTTAAAAAGACAACGCCCGCACTAGGGAACGAGCCCTGTGTCGCGGGGAGCTTTACAAACATGAAACTAACGGACACAAAGTACACCCAGACTAGAAACAAATATCTATGAATCACACAAATATTTGTCTCGTGTGGAAATCGAACCCACGTCACCCAGCACGGCGATGTAGTGGCGAGGCGACCACCTTAACCACTGCGCCACGGTGACAGTCGAACAGTCGGTTTTCATCATTATATAGGTTTTATAGGGCAAAATGTGAGTTATGTTTGTTGTTCTCAGTGTGCAATTCAGAAGATACTACGGGCTGAAATATAACGCACTGTTGTTATTTGATAAGACGATAAGTCTTTCATTCATCTAATTACGCCAAGTCCTTGACATCAATCATTATCTTGTCTTATTTGCCTGCAGTAGCTATGTCGCAATTAAAAACAGTAAACAGTCTATTCAATTCTGCAATCAAACTGTAGATTAAGAAAAAATAAATGTAGTATTGAGTAATGAACGTTTAATAAGCTTCAATTTATTCAATCACATATCACATGATGTAGAATGTAACGTTAGGCGCAGAATAGGCGCAGAATTTTATTGTATACACACAGTCATATTCAAAGCACGTGATTACCTATCTTCTTTTAAATTATTAGGTTCATTATAATATTTAAACAGATTCTTTTAAATTTAGAAACGACGGTTTATTATGTAAGATACAGATTTAAAAAAGGAATTCTTAAAATAAAATAAATATATCGCATTACATAACACTCTTAGCATTACCTATTATTAACCATAATTTCATTTTATTTATATTTTAAATTATTATATTATTAAACTTATGATATTCTTTATCGACTCAAAAGTGCTTACATTTTCGTGAGTTGTCGTTGTCAATGTTTTTGTTTTTATATTAAGTGACCATAATCTACAATATTATTTATGACACACTAGCAACTAAACTAGGCCGAGTATCTGGTACTAGTATTGTATCTTAGATGCTAGCCACTTCCTAAGACATCAATACATAACATTAGTGAATAAAAAGTACCACAACTAACCTTTCGGCTTAAAGTAGAAAATCCAAGAAATGTCCAGTTGTCCACCCCAATCCACCCACACTTATAATCACACAATAATTTATTGATAATGATTACACATTTACACATTTTTATTACATAGGTATGTTATTTTAACAAATTGAAACACTTTCACTTCACAAGATTAGGTTACGTTTTACAAAAGAAAAAAGTATAGGCTCTCAGTGCACACCGTGTTTACATTGTAATAGAATTTTATAATGAACAAAAATTTGTTCGAGGGTAGAATAGAATGAACGTCAAAGTTAGACCAAATTGCATTGTTATCTTGATTTTTTTTTATTAATTTAATTTTTAACCTTAAAACATTTTTTTAACAGCGATATTTACTTATTAAATTATTTGTAATAATACTTTATAATAGGTATTACGTGTTTTAATGACTGTATGCTTAATTTACTTTAGGTAGGGATTATATTGTAAATGATATTGATATCATATTAAAATCAGAATTGCGCAATTCAGTAGGGATGAATAGATTTATGTTAACTTATCATATTTATATTAAAATTAATATTTTCTTTACGTAACTGCATAACACTAATTTTAATATGTAATTATTATTTTAAATACTATATTTTTTGTAAATACCACGGTTATGGTAGACAGGCTTACGGCTCGCTTGATGATATGCGGTTACCGTAGCCGTATATGTATAGTATGTTTAAAATCACATGTTTTCATACATTTAAATTACACTTGCAAGTAATCAACACTAGAAAAAACAACGAGTTTAATTCAGTGTGAAAAGGTGCTAACCATTCAAGGTATAATTATCTTTGGTCATTGCACACTTTCCATTTTGAAACTTGTAAATACATAATAGTGATTGATCTTTTGTTGAGCAATCCGGTCATTGTTCTGTTACTGTCGGTTACTTGTTGGTGGTTACGTCATAAATGCAACTGATCAATTATGCTGACTTATGAACTGTGACAACCCTAAACTAGTAGAGCATAAATCCGCAAATGTTTTACGTAGATTTACATCACTTTTTTTTTTAATAAAATTTGTTTCCCTTACGTTGAGTCTCCCTATGTGGAGCGCGAGCGGTGAGAACGTTTTTATTGCCTAAATATCGAACAAGGAATTCTTCGTCGTTTTCATTCTCTTAACGTCGAGTCGAGACAAGTTTAGTTTGAATCGACTTGTCGACTTCGATATCGTTCTCAAAATGTTACATCTTGACAAACTTAGTATTCAGCCAGGAATAAAAAAAAAATTGTAAAATATTAAATATTTTTTTAAGTAGGTACATTCTTCCATAACTTTTCAACATTCCTTTTTTAAAACTCTAAAATGATGAAATTCAGTTGTCTATAATTTATTATAACCTATTTTAGGAACGTAGACAAATGGAAGCAATTCTATAATAAATGGATTCGTGTTAGAAAGGGGAAGTTATAAAAACTTTCACCACTAGCTTCTATAAAAATGTAGAGACGTGTCTATGTCTACAGATGTAGGTTAAGGGATATGTCGTCATTCGTTGGCAGCTGAAAGTTGACTTTTTATGTCAGTTTTTATATAAGAAAAACCATGTTTTCTAACACAAAGAGTACAAGGCTTGTTTCACGGTTGAAATGTGTATAACTTGGTGGTAATTTGGTTATCAGAAGTTCTATTTCTTTACTAACATTGAAGGACAAACTTGTATGGCATTCAATGAGAAAGATAGGCTAACAATGATGAATATGATTAATAATATCAATATTAAACATTACCTACATTCTATATTATAAATATTATTTATCAATATCTCATTTTATGAAAAACTAGCTTACGATCACAGGCATATACTGCGTGGTATGTTGGTAAAAAGTAGCTATGTCCAGATCTTAGATTTATCTCTATGCGAAGTTTAATGAAAATCGGATGCAACATTAAAGTAATCAGGGGCAAGATCCACGGGGCGAGCCGAGCCTAAGCCAGTTGTTTTACGATACTGTTATTTTCTTCTTTTATCGTAAAATCCACAGTCAAAATCCTACACATATACAAAAGAAAAAACATACAGAACTATAGTAAGTACTTTATTTTAATAATGAACCTTTCTTTCCATAGACTCAGCTTGAAATAACCTGATGTGTTGATGTTGTAAACAATCTTGTGAGATACACATCAAGCGCTCACTTTTTATACAATTTCATTATGGAATTATCTATTTTTACATTTTAATCTTGTACGTACAACATACAATATTAAGCATTACGAGTTAATTACTTTCATTATATCTCTGCACCATCGCAGGTTGACTGATAGAGAATGCCTTTGGCATTAAGTCCGCCTTAATACATAAGTTTAAGCAATGATATTGTATGTTAAACATACAATATCATTGAGTTTAAGTACCTATTTGAAGTTTATAAATAAATTCAGTGTGTAAGAATACTGAATAAATACTGATTAAATTCCCTCCACATTCTTTGAAGGAGACCCGAGCCCAGCAGTGGGACTTTTATGGGTTTAAATGATGATGAAGAGTACTGAAATATTTTGTATGTACTTTGAATGTCCCACTGTTGGGGACGGGTTTCCTTACTCCTCTATATAGACAAGAAGGTTGTGGTTATAATTCACACACGCTGAACCAATAAGACTCACTAAAAACTAACATCGTAAAAATATTATTGTCATCAACAAGAAAGAATCTTTTAAGATCACAATCTTGTTTAACCGAATACGAGACCCTCTTAGGAAGTAGACAGCTAATATTAATCCCTGGATTCTTGCCAATATGTTCGTCCGGTTCTCTGTAAGCACAACATTATCATAATGATGTACTATTTATGAGAACTATTCTAGAAGTTTATTGCAGCTTTCTTGTGTTACTTTGAACTCGTTCGTTAGTGAGGGTGGTCTTCTAGAGTTATTAAGTTTATAACCTAATATTTTGTATTGAAATTAATTATACGTTAGAGTAAGTATTTATCAAATTTAATGCTTTAATTACAATTATAATTTAATATTGCTGATTATAATAATCAGCAATATTAAATTATAATTTAATAATTCTATTAATGTATTCTGCTAATTCAATTTAATTTATTCAATTTACTAACATAGCTAATAAGTTATATGTTACTAACCATCTATGTATTATTTTATTTTTTTATTTGTTAAATGCATGACCTCTGTATTAACAATAAATTACTCGTATGCAACTATTTTAAGTTTTGTAGTCATTTTGTGTGTGGTTTTAAGATTGCTTTGTATTAGTTTGTTTGTATCGTGAATACAAGATGTCACTACCCCATCTCAACTCGAGGGTGTTGTAAAATGCGACACAAACCCTATAGCTATACTAACCTGCCTTGAGTGCCTTGCCAGCGTGGCATAGTAGACTAAATTCCCTCCACAATCTTTGGAGGAGACCCGTGCGAGTAGTAGGACATTTATGGGCTGTAATAATAATGATGACCACGCTGGCCAGACGGGTGGGTATAGGGTTTGTTTCGAATTTTCCTTTTCTCGCAATGCTCTTGTCTGCTTAAGTACTCTAGGTACTCCCTTAGTCGCCTTTTACGACATGTATATGTATGTATTCTTAATCCGTCACTACACTAATTTCACGATGCGTATACCAATGGATATTTATGAAGATTAAGCATCAGAAAGTATAGGAAATGATAGATAATGCAAAACATGCATCATGAATGTAATACGCGGATATCCGAGCTCATAATCTCTGTATACCGTAACTATTATGTTATATGATGATTAATGTTCAATATGGGATCTAGAAATCAAAAGCATTATGTTAGCATCTATGAATTTTCTTGTGTAAATGTTGTTTAAGCGATCGTGGCTGAATGGATAAGGGAGCAGACCAAATCACGCGGTCCGAGTTCGATCCCGACCGGCATTACCAATGTGGATTCCACTTTGTAGAATTTATATGTACTAGTCAACTGACTTACCATCTGCTAACGGTGAAGGAAAAACATCGTGAGGAAACCCACATACCCTAGAAGAAATTCTATGATATGTCTGATCCACCAACCCGCACTAGGCCAGCGTGAGTGGATTATGGCCTAAACCCTCTCAGCTCTCTAGATAGATGAGAGGAGACCCGAGCCCAGCAGTGGGACTTAATGGGTTAAATTTTAATAACTATCGAAGTAAGTTTGAGTTTATATAGATTGATTATTATTTTTTAAAGAACAAATAAATTTGTTTTGGGGCATTATTGTTCCTTTTGCGTATTTTGTTCCTAATGCATGATCGTGTAAACTCCCGTTCTATATCTATACTATTATTATTATCTCAGGAAGTACTGGTCTGATTTGAAAAAATCTTTTAGTATTGGATAGCGATTCGAGAAAGGCTACACAGGCTATATAACATCACGCTAGGGCTAATAACAGCTGAACTGTGGCCAAATAAAGAACGACTGGAGCAGTGTCTCACGCGATTCCTAATTTTTAATAAAGTAAATATCTGAAATTGATGAATACAATAAATATAAGATGAATACAAAACTGTGAACGTTACGTCAACGCTACAGAGTTTTGCCTTATATTTCGTACCCGTTTAAAAGCTTTGAGGTCAGCCGTTAGTATGATGAAAATAAAATTGTATAGTAATCAGTATTAAAGCCGTCATTGTGCATTGTCTGTGTATATGAGCTGTACTTGTTGCATACTAATGTAGGTTGTTGTAGCCCACAATCGTTGGGTAGAGCCCTTCGATAAATGGTAATTGTACAGAACATATCCCATGTAAAAAAGATATAAGTTGACATTTGTCTGTCTGGCATTTTCCAACTTCTGTCTATGATTATAACGTTCAAAATTGTCCACAGGCGTTTCTAATCTTATAACTATTTTCTATTGTGACATGTACTTATGTGGCTATGTATACTATAGCATATAATTCGAACTTCATTAAGTCTGATTGTGTTTATGTATACCTTAACTTGTATGGCGCGTTTAAGATTTACAAATCAATTCATTCACTGTTCATCATTCATTTATCAAACAAATTGTTCAGTATATTTATTAATCGCAGGGTAGTTATAATAATAATTTAATGTTAGATTAAAAGTGTACTGATAGATTAAATGTCATTATTTCAACCCATAAACGTCCCTGGGCACGGTCTCCAAAGAATGTGGAGGGAATTTAGCCTACTATACCACGATGGCGAAACGGGTTGGTATAATTAAGCGTTAATTTTCCTTTTCTCATGTCTCTTGTCTGCATACGGTTACTCCCTTAGCCGCTTTTTATGACACCCACGGGTTGAGATGGGGTAGTGACATTATGTATTCTTAATCCGCTCGACCGAAACATTTGTTGAAAAGGTTGTTAAACTCAATAAAGATTATTATTTAACAAACATCAGGAATATGAACGAACTAGATTATTTTCGAAATCACCTACCACCAGTATAAATAACAACCCAATTTCACTATTTCCTAACCCTAAACCTGAACCTATCTAGATTAATTGCAGTATGAAACTTTACGGCCTGTTCCTATTGTTAGTGTGGCAGCAATCCGTCACACATGAGGCAATGCCTAATGAACTAATTAGTTCAAGCAGACACCGCGACTTGCATACCTTTCTTCCCTAATTACAAGGAGTTTGCATAATATGTTACAATATTTGCGTTTCTAACTATCGGGTGAATGAGTTGTGTTGTTGGTCATCGTTACTCGTGTTATCGATTACTTAATTAGTCGATAAATAACTCAATCATGGCTCAATTAACAGATAATTTATACACGTTGTTTAGTTTATAATGCTTACTTGTAAACAAAATGTTAAGATTTTTTAAATTTCGAACATAGTTCAATATTAACCCTTACTTCCAGAAAGCGCTTACCATCAGGCGGACCGTACGTCTGTTTGCCACCGTCGTGGTATAAAAAAAAAAAGTGGAGTTATAAAAATCACAGTAGCTTTTTATAAAAAACAGGCTGACTGACTGACAGACAGACAAGAACGCGGCGTTTTCTCCTTAACAATGTTGGAATCGTAAAAAGCTCAATTTTATTGAAAATTGATTCATTCAGGAGTTTCAGGACCGCAGTGTCGCCTCACTTTCAGCTCGCCTCTAAAAGATTTTTTTTATTTTGAATAAAAATATAATAATATTTTACCACATTTACACCACGCCATCTAGTCCCAAATTAAGCAATTATATTTAATTTTGCTTGTGCTATGGGTACTAAACAACTGATATACTACTTAAATACATTTTTTTTTGTAAATACATACATATTATAGATAAATTACCTACACCCAGACGCAAAACAAACCTTTATGCTCATCACACAAAGATTTGTCCTGGGTGGGGATCGAACCCACGACCTCCGGTTTAGGGTCACTAACCACTAGACCAACAGGCCAGTCAAATCAGTAGTTTCTGAGTTGAGTGCGTTCAACCAAACAAACATACCCTTCAGCTTTTCTAATACGAGTGTAAGTAGATTATATAGATAGATTGTTTAATTGCTTTAGAAAATATGATTATGTTAACATAATAATATATTTAGTAGCAATGCTTACAAAGTTGCTATCTGGCGCGTACTGGGTGATTACCATGCATCCTGTTACCGTCGTGAACTAATCTAATCATCAGGCTAAGGTGAACCGGAACGGAACCTGTCCAACAAGCACTCAACTCTTAACAAATTATAGACATAACTCAGAAATATAATAGGAATCTTAGATAAATACAAAAAATAAATTCAACTGAAAATTAATCTTAAATAGTACATGCTATCAAAGACATTCGATTGGTCGGTTTTGATGTCGCTGTCAAATGTTAGGAAATTTAGAATGGTCGCTGTCACTTTTATACATTTGATAGCGATTTCAAAACCGGCTAAGTCGAAAGTCGAAATTATAAGTAAGCCCCCAGAGAGAGCAGTTATACGGGCGCTGCATTTGCTCTAACTTTACCCTACAATTTTTCTACCATTTTTTGAGGAAAGTGAGTTAGACACACGCACACTGATTTGAAAAAATCCATTTTTCTATAAACGCACACCAAAATAAAATCCTTTATTCCCAGTAGTTCCGTGGCGAAACTAGTGGTATTTTTTTTCCCAGTTGTTCCGCGGGACAACAACTAATTAACTTTTAATAATTTTTATTCCCATTAGTTCCATGGAAGAAGTTTCGTGGCGGAACTAGTGGGACTTTCGCTCCCGTTACTCGTAGTTCCGTGGGACAGTTATCATTTAACCCAGAAGTTAGAAGCACAAATAAACGGACGACCGACTTGTTCGTGTACTTTGGATGAGGGTAAGCATGTGCTTGGCCACTGTAATTACTCTGAAAATCAGAGGCATATTTAAACAGTAAGCGGCGGCCTTAGGACCAAGATGGCACCAAATTTGAAACGAGACGAGTTTTGAGAAGAGCAGAAGAATTGTGTTGCAATATCCATACATATAGATCATGCCTCTTTCCCAACAGAGGGGTAGGCAGAGACCATTTCCTTCCACTTGCTACGATTCTGACTGGCTTCGGATATATCTTTTGGCTTCTTCAACATTCATCAGTCTTTTCATGCATTCTCGCCGTTTGAGGGTCTCCTGATCTGTTATAATCATAATCATAAATCATTTATTTGTGTAATTTTTGGTGTTACATAATTAAGTATGTAGTTCTTAAAATATGATTCACGTTTCACAAAAATTTACCATAAAGGCAAACAAATTCAAAAGTCGTTATATACATGTAAATTAAACATACAGAGTCTATTATAATAAAATGTCAAAAAATATTGTAAAATGAATGTCATAATGTAAATATAATAAATTGAATAAATAAGTAAGTGATTAAATTACATGTCCATCACTAAGGAAGCTTTAATAGTATAATAACACTTAGAAACTAATAGACCTTTTAATTTGTTTTTAAACAATTTAATGGGTAGGTCCTTGTATGTATTTGGAATTTTATTGTATATTTTGGTAGTCATACAGAATATGCTCTTAGCCAGTAGTGCTGTTTTGACACGGTGCGCACATAATCTATAGTTGTCACGGTGATTACGTTGGTTTACGTCAGATAATTTATTAAATAGGCATAGTCCCTTCTTTTGTTGCAAACAATCATCGATTCAGAGAACAAGAACAATTCGGAGTACAGATTATCTTTGACACTTCCACCAATGAACTCTGGAACAAAAAAATTAAACGATATTTTATAAAATTCGACAAAAACAAAAAGATTGATCAATATGCATTTTGTTGAATAGCGCTGAAATGTATGACGAAGATATAGGTAGTGATAAGATTTGCACTGACGTTTCTTAAGCCGAATTATGAGATAACACCTACAGTATCTTTATGAAAATATGGAAGTTATCCGAGGATATAAAATTTGTAGACCTTCTGCACACGTTACTAACATGATTGCGTCACGAATTCACGATATCTTTCCTTTTTTAGAAAAATTCCATACTAGGCAAAGAAATTCTTTAAAAAAACTGGCCAAGTGCGTGTCGGGCCACGCACAGTGTAGGATTCCGTAGTAGCCCGTTATCGTTATAGTACAATTCTGTTGAGGTACTCGAATGAAAACGTAACCAGTCAGAGTCAGTCAAGTCAGAACTACGGAACCCTAAAAATTACACTCACATTTAGGTAAACACATAGATTTAGGTAGCACGGATCCTAGATCTATGGGTAAACAGGGTTATTTGTTACTGTAATTAGACATCTATTAAAAACTAAACACGATAATAAGTATTTATATTTCAGTTATTTTAAAAAATACCGGACAACATTGAACATGCAATTACATCCTTTTTAGGGTAACAAAAATAAACTCAATAGAAGGAGTATGTCTCGTCAATGCACTGGTAAATGCATTTTTAATTTAGCTCTATTCCTAGTTAAGTTTAAATGCATTATCGCGAACTCCTTGGCACATCCTTGGCTTGAACTCATAATAACATGCCTATAATACTTATCTGACTTTCTTTATTTAAAACACTTACAAACTAACTAAGGAATTTTAAAGGTTCCTTCACCCACTTATTTTTAACCAGTATATTTACGTGAAATAAGATATACCTATGTGATTACAATTTGTATTAGGTCTCACTCCTTTTTTGGTCAAATATCACTAGTACATGCTTAGTCTGAAAGACGCCTAAACGTATTATTTAGCCTATTAAGTATGCACTATGACGTCACACACTAGAATAGAACTAACTTTCTGTTTCTTGTCTGTTTATTATTTCAACTGTTTAAATTGTCATCGAAGTCGACGAACCGTCATTAAGTTAATTGTACACAAACGAAATCTAATACCGGTTTTCGTTGTATAAAGACGGTAATTGCTATTATCGGTAATAGTGGAATGATTACCCTGTTTTCGATTTTGTCGTATAATAAGACTAGGTGGGAACCACAGATATAGGTTTTTTCTTTTTTTATTGCAGTTTTAGATACTATTTTTCAAGTACTAACGTTGGATTCGATTTTTGTGATTTACCTTTGTCAAACATTTAAAAAGTAATTTATATGCAACCGTTCCGTATCTTATCTACCTAAATAATTATGTAATTGATAACGAAAATGTCTTCATAACTCCCAGTGTAGTGTCCAAATTCAACGTAACTGTGTATGGGTCGCACAATGTTTATTTCGTGTTCGATAAAAACTTAAGATCACTTGCTGTAGCTTGAATGATAGCTATAAATATAACTTAATTAATTAGTTTTTTTCTTTTGTTTTCCATAGAACATTTATTTAATAATTGCACTGTGACTACACGTTTAAATGATAATCTGCCAAAACAGAGTGGAAGACGCTGGCAGTTGTTTATTTATTTATTTATTTATTTCTGTTCAGAAAGCTTACAGACTAATAGGATACATGTGTGGTTATAAATAAGTAACTTAAATTGCTAATAACAAGCTTTCACATATTGAGTTCGTGTAGGTATATAAATATTCTTGCACCAGTAATATAAAATTAGGTAAAAAACATGTGTTTTCTTTTCTTTTCTTTTTTACAATAAGTAGAAAGTTATGTAATATGTAGCATAGAAGTATTAATGATAATATTTGCCAAAATTCGGTCTAAATTTGTTGATCTGATGTGAAAAATTACTTACTTAAAAGTAACTTAGTCGTTCTAGAAGTTGTACAAACACAGTTGGTTTGTGGTTGTGACA
This sequence comes from Laspeyria flexula, assembly GCA_905147015.1. NCBI lineage: Eukaryota > Metazoa > Arthropoda > Insecta > Lepidoptera > Erebidae > Laspeyria > Laspeyria flexula. The sequence continues at coordinate 14,174,349 of LR989954.1, forward strand.
CAGTATTAACAAAAAAATAAGAATGTATAACTGTAATTGATATTATAATTGCTAGGCTTATAATACGCTTTCTGTACATTCAGGATTTTTACACGCAACACCTATAAATTCCTCAATATAAAATATTACTATATGTAACTTGACAAGTAACACAGTTTAGCATAAAGCTACCCCAATTATGTCTATCAAGTAATTTGCCGTTGGTATTCTAAGGTATTACGGATTCCTTCGCACACTGAACGTGCGCGGAATCGAACCTTGAACCAGGCCGACCGTTATAACATGTGTCCGTCAGGTGGGCTGTACAAGTGTACACGTCGGACTCGCTCTGTTCCCACGCGGACAGAATTCTCATTATTTTGCTTAGATATGGAAGGTGCATTATAGATATATAATTTAAGTAGTGATCGATTTTATTTACACTCCTTTAATAACCTTATGCAGAAAAGAGCACTGCGAGAAAAGGAAAATTTGAAACCAACCCGTCTAGCCAGCGTGATGATGATGAGGCTAAATTCCCTCTACATTCTTTGGAGGAGATCCGTGCCCAGCAGTGGGACGTTTATGGGTTGAAATGATGTTGATAATAACGTTGAGAATGACGTTGAGAGACGAATGAGTGCGTAGAAAAGCCTTGTCTTTTGTTTACTAATCTTTTATATTATATAAATCCTTTGACAGACTGATAAAATTTGGTTCTTTCCTGGTAATAAAGAAAAATAATTTTTAAATTAGAAGTCTGTTTGCCTATGAACTCGAATTTTAAATGAATTGAAAAAAGCATGTCGAGCCATGCTCAACGTATCATGCATATGTGGAATACCTAAGGTGCCATTGAAGTGGGTAATTTGGAATACAAAAATTATCATACTAAGAATATCTGTATGTATATTATTCTTTGTGGACGAAAACATATAATTATGTCATATAATTTACCTTTATTACGTTTTATTAAGTATTTAATTATAAGCCGATAGTGATTCGTCGAAATCCTGAATGTATGTGATAAGGTATCTTATTGTAATCATATTCAATCATTCCTGTTGGCCGTTACCTATTATACATATTTTAAGGATCAAAGATCTGAAGCTTTCTTTTCATTCAAAGAATTTAAATAAATTAAATTCATTTTAGAGAGACACTCATTATATATGGTATCAGAATTATGGTATACCTATATTATTTATCAGAATCCCTGTTAAATGCACTAATCGTTCATAATGCCAGTACCTAAGTATATACATGTTGGAAATTATTAATGCCACCTGGAGGGTAGTACGGGTGGAAGTACTCTAAATACTGGATATAGATAATTTTACTCAAAGGAAACATTCCTTTAGTTTTAAGAAGAAACAAAACTGCATTCTACGAGTTTCGGAAATTCACTTGCATTCAAACAAGCAATCAGACCGCCTTGCACTAGATACATAATGTGAAAAACAACACCTGGATATTAGCTTTTCTGTAAAATACTTGCCTTGTAACTACATTTTAATGGACGATATTCATTTTATTTTTCAATTGGGACTAGTAGTTGCGATTAGCGCATTCAAAACGGAACCAAACAAAGTCTTCCGCTTTTTATTATTAGTATAGATAACCATAAATAATAATTCATACCTATTATTAACAAGTAAATATAATTTAAAAAAATAATAACCCGACTGCAAATGAACAGAGAGCAACGCACTAAAAAGACCGTAAAATTATTGTTATATTATTATACCTGATAAAATTTAAATACATAACATATGTATATATTTGTAATCTCCTTTTGATTCTCTTTATTTTGATACCAAACTCGATAGGTTTGGTTAAAAAAAAATTGAACTTCTTACAATTTGGCGTCAAAAGCCCGCCGTTTAAGTTTTATTCTTAAAACCTATCTAAGGACACTTGGGTTTTCTAGACGAATCTAACGATACCCTAATTGTCAAAATCCATCCAGCCGTTTGGAAGATTCGTGGGAATAAAGAAATTTACAAACATACAAGATACGCGCGAAAAACAATACCCGTCCTGACAGTCGGGTAATAAAAATTGAAAGAAATTGATCGAAAGGTGATACGTCATACTTTTTATTCAGTTCTTATCAAAACGTAACAGGTGTGGTGACGTCATACGTCGCACACGTGTGTTCACACGAGGTTTTTTAAATTACCTAGGTACTATTCGTTTATTTTAATCGATTTCTAACGATACTAAGAGAGGTGATATATTATAATATACAGGGTGTATACGACGATACGACATTAAATGACAAGGTAGCCAGTGTTAACCCTTATAAACATATTCTAATATAAATTATTAAAAAAAAAAAGAAAAAAAAAAAAAGAAAAAAAAAAAAAAAGCTACACATTATTTAAAGTCGAAAAATTTAAGAATATTAAACTACACCTTATTTTTCTATCATGACGTTTTCGACATGACGACGACAACTGTGCGGAACAGAGTAAGAGATAAGATAATATGAAAGAGTCAGAGATATTTAAATGAATTGAATGACGTAATGACAACATAAGATCAACGTAAATACCTACAGGTTGTTTAAAACTGTGAACAACTGTGACATAAAGAAAGTACATTTGCGTCTAAACTATTGCAAATTTCTGTTAAATTTTTTTGGTATAGTCTTCTAACATCACATGCTACACGTGGTTTCATTTAATGTCGTATCGTCGTATACACCCTGTATAACCATATAACTTAATGACAGCTCTGTCATGCGTTTCGGCTTCCAATCTACCCAAACAAGCAACCGATAATTAATTAATTTTAGCGACTATAAACAAGCAAGAGCTTAGAAAAAAGAATTATATCTTAAGCAGTTATCTCACATCTACGTAGATTAGATAGGTAATACGTAATAAGTAGCACGGAATTCATTCAGTATCTGACTTGCGCAATAGACAAATCTAAAAGATTAAAATAATTTAATTAATCGCTACATTTTAGATCATGTGAGGATAACAAAATGTAGTCTAGATTTGTGTAAACTATGAATTTTATGAAAAGCAAAGTGAGCATTGATGACTTTTTTACCCCCAAGCCAAAGGCGTAAACATGTATTACACTTACATAGAATGCATTAAATGTCACCAGACAGAAACCAAATTCAAAGTTATGTAAATAGTAGATAGGTATAACATTTAAAGACTGACATATACCAAATTATACACAAAATGGCTTTATTTATACAAATGCTAACTGTTATATGAAACAATTATTAACAGATATTTAATGTGAATAACAAACCTCATGTGCACGCATGCGCAGATCCGAACGCGTCAGCTGAGCGCCACCGTACCGCCACCTGTCGGTCAATTACCCGTTTAGTTCTACCTTGTAGAAAGGAATACAGGTGGTTCTGGCTCGTACAAGGGTCCGTAATATTTTCATAACAATTTTTGCATCAAAAATATATAGTCTTCACAATGGTGGCGGAAAAACTGGCGGCTCAGCTCGTAAAAATGGTTACCGGCACCCATAGTAAATTCGAATCATAAAGTTGCTGTATTTTAGAAAGTTCATTTATTAAAAAAGTCAATTTAATTACTAGTCCAGGTAATCTTCCATTATAAATAAAAAGTTTAAATGCGTTGCTAAGAGCGTAGACTCTTTTTAAAAATATTCGTATTCCGAAGAAAGTGAAAAATGCTATTTTATTTTTATTTTCCTTTATTGGGACACAATTTGTATTAAATAATGACATTATGTATTCTTAATCCGTCACTACACGGCTCTTAATTACCTTTAAGTTGTAATTGTGTTAAAAAACAGTTCATACAATTTTAGGAAAATTATTCTATGTGCATTGTTATGAGTAACAGTATCAAAATATTTACTTAGGTACGTCATTGCGTGTGGCAATCAGAGAAAGTTCTATTGTGACGATTAACAGCTTACCATGAATACATGTAGGTGCAAACATATTTGTTTTGTATTATAATATTACATGTTACATGACTGTTCAAAAGTATCACAGCTATGTCGTGTAGGTGGTACGGTAATAAAGTTTAATAATTTAGAAACTAGTTAACTGTACACACAAATCAATAACTAGTGATTATTCAAGTTATAGTAAATAGCTAACTAGTTATTTAAGTTGTAACCGATTACTTAGTTATTTTATTAAATACCAACCGAACCGTAATATTTTTTTATGTAATGGATCTACGTCACGTATATTTTATGGAATATTAAATAGGTAGGTACGATATTGAATTTTCCCTGTTAATAGGTACCTTATAATTATTTTATTATAAAAATTAACCTAACCGCTAGTTAAGTCTGTGCTAAAGATAAACAATAAATCGACCAAAACACATTTAGGTGTATATTACCTAAATGTTTTTTGGTCGATTTATTGTAAAATCTTAAACCCTTATAACAAAATAATGTACCCTCAAAGCTTAGGATATGTAACATTAAGTTTTTAGAATAATAATATTTGCACAATAATTCGCACATTAACTATATTCTTGATCTCGAACCAACAACGAGATAGATTATAAAGTTCTTATGCCTGTGTAAATACTGCTTTCAGCGCCATCTAGTGTCTAGTAGAAACAGCACATAATTTTTAATGTAAATTAAATAACTTTATTTTGGTGGTTGATCTAACATTTTTCTTTATTTAAATCATTATTTTTGTTAACAGGTGACAATGGCAGCACTCACGCTTTATACCTCGAAACTATAGTCGAGGAAACGAGTGATGATTTGCGTTCCGAACGTTCGTCTGCCGCAACATGGCTCTCGGATTCAGATGCAGACTCAGTCATACATGTACAAGGCACTCAAGGTATGCTCTATAAATGAAATGTAGAATAATAAATTATCTATGTTAAATATTACCTACAACTTAATTACTTTGGAAAAAATAAATTGATCTTATTAATAATAAGCTATGTAATGTTTAGATATAAAGCCTATGCTTCTACTTAAATTTCTGTTATCAAAACATTAATAAGAATTTAATGAAGAATGAAATTTCTTATCTTCGACAAAGCAGCATTTAATGCCACCTAGCGGGCAGCGGCGGTATTTCAAGCAATGGATGGTTTAGTTTGTTATGGTTCGGATCTAAAAATATAGATGGCAGTTTGTAACATAAAATATTCGAGGGTGACAATCTTTTAGTATTTTGGTAGGGTATTCCTTACTTGCTACATTTACATTAATTATATTACGAATCCTTCTTGTCTCTAGACCGGTTTTGGCAACTACATTGAAGTTTATCCTACTGATCTCTTGGACTGTGTCCAAGTAATATAAAGAAGTACGTTGTGTTCCCATTCGATGTCACTGTCATTGTCGTCGTCTAATCGAAGCGACGTACACCGGGACTAGTGAATCTGCATCGTTCTTGACGGAATTTTGTTTCTATCAGGGTCAGAGTGCGACAGCGAGTCGGAGCGCGAGTGGGCGTGCCCGGCGAAGAGGCGGCGGCGCGAGCGTGCCTCCTCGCCGACCAGCTCGGGCTCGCTCTCGCGCTCCTCCAGCCTCGCGCAGTTCGAGTCGCTGGAGCGCTCGTGCGCTGCGCCCGCTTCGCCCAGCCTGTCCCCGGACTCGTTGGAGTCGCCACCGCCGTCCCCACCGCCCACGCGAGTGCTCGCTCCGCGCACCCACCTGTCCGCCGAGAACCTGAGCGAGGACAGCGGCTACTGTGAGCGCTCTCGGCGGCCGCCCCCGCCCTCGCAGTGCCGCCCGCCCGAAATAGCGCACCGCTCGTCCGCCGCCGGCAGCGCGCCCTGCCTGGCCGCGTCGCCCACCTCGCCCAGTGCCGAGCGGCGCCCGCCCCGCGCCGCGCGCGCATTGTCGCTCCCCGCCGAGCTCGACGTGTGCGCCGAACCGCGTCGTCACACAGCACACCGCGCGCGCTTTCGCCAAGCCTTCCAAGTGTCTGACAGCCTCACAGTCAGCGTGGCCGACCTCACCGCGCTCGACTACCGCGGCGGGGTGCGGCGCCCGCGCCTGCCGCCGCCACCGCCGCCGCCGCCGCGCGCTCACCGTCAGAATGTGCCTCCTCCGCCGCCTCCCCCGCCGGTACAAGTGCTCGTCCGGCAGCCCACCGCGGACCCTCCAGTGCGGGAACCTAGTGCTAGTAGTGACTCTACCACGGAATCAGAGCGTGCTTTCGCCCGCGAAATGGAAGCGACGGCGCGCCGTCTGGACGAGACGGCTAGACGAGCGCTAGCCGAGAGTGGTGACTACGACCGAGAACTATCTGTGATGACCGCGAGGCGATTACACGACTCGTGGGGTGCGTGGGACGACGTACTCGACGAGCTGCGCCGCCGCATGGACCCTCCCTCCCCGTCCCCCTCCCCGCCACGGACACCGTCACCTGACCCTGTCAGAGAACCACCCTTCACATCGACACCCCTAAGATCGTGCGACGCACGTGTGAGATCGACGCCGGAGTTGCGCTCGCGAGGCACCCCTCACCGTGAAACTCCGGAAGAACTTAGAGCGTCGCTACAACTAGTAGCGCCACCTCCCCCGGACGCGGCGCCTCCGGTGCGCTCCGTGTCTGCCGGTTCCAAAGGAGTGACGTTTTCACCGGTAGTCGCAGAAGTCAGCTGGCGAGAGACGAGTACGAGCACCACCGAAAGCGAAACGACCGCGAGCGACGACGCGAACGACGCGGAGGTAGTGGTCGTGGAGGGGGGAGGCGAGGAGCCGCGCGCGCCGGCCGCAGAGCGCACTGCCGCCATGACGGAAGCAGGCGCGCGTGCGCCGCGCAGCCGCATCGCCGGTTTCCTCTCGCGATTCGCTAATTTCCGATTTTCGGGGCGTAAAGAGAAAAAAACAAGGGGCGCAGGCGCGAACGCCCGACCCTCTACGAACGGTCCGGCGTCGCCGGCAGATGCGGGGCAGGCACCGCGCGGGGCGGCCGCCGGGCCGCAGTATGTGCGCATCCCGCTGAAGGAGGAGGGTGTGTCGCGGGCCGCGGCACCCCCCGCGGCGGGCGGCGTGGCGCACAAGCCCCCGAGGCCGCGCCCGCCGCCCGCTCCGACGCCCGGGGTGCTGGAGACCGACGTGGACACGCAGCGCACCGTGCTGCACGCGCGCTCCCTGCTCGCGCTGGCGCCGCCGGACCAGCGCGCGCCCCGGCCCCACAAGTCCATGGAGTTCCTGCTCGACAAGGACAGCGCTCAGACGGTCCAGGTGAGTCCACTTTCATTCATGCATCTTCCTTAATTCGACGACCGGTACAATGTTTACAAACAGCGCGATCGATACCGGCTGACGACCGGCGACGCGCTCCTCCTGTGAGACAGCGCACGATAGGTGCAAACTTATATCTATATTTTACAATTCACCCGCATCTTTTTCGGTGCAGGTGCAGCTGCAGCGAAAGCTAGTACATGTCATCACGTCTTTTGGTCACGTTTTTCAAACCGCAACGATGTAGGCCGACACGGCCTTAGAAACTGTCCTCGAATGTCCATTGAATATCACTCACAAAAAGATATCTCGGGCCAGCAAAGCGAAGTAATAAGTACAATGCATTAAGTCCATTAGCTGCGTAATAAACGAGTGGTGGCCCGCGCTATCCCCGAGAGGGACATTACGACACTATACGGGTCGCTCACAGTTCACACGCGATCATTTGAACAGGGCGGAGGTGAAAGTGCGCTCATGAGCACATCTGCACGTCGCACATTATGTTCGCACACCATATCCGTCACATCAACAACGGTGGGCGTAGCTCTATGTAAATTTATCAAAACGTCACGCACTGCCGACAGACATCCGCAACATCTAACGAACCGCTCACTAATCGATTTTCATCTGTCAATAATCTCTGTGGCAATAGTTTCCGTAATCCATCACTCCCGCAACATACCTATACATATGTAGACAACATAAGAATATATATAACAGAATATAGTAAATCTACATACAAAAGCTTCAGAGGTTTAGTAGCCCATAGATAAGATAGCTAAACGAAGTAACAAAGGGAGCGGATAATGACGACCGAATTTATTGGTAAGCACTCGCCGTCAAACGAAACCAAGCCAGGGTTATATCGAGATTACAAGAGTCAAGGATAACATACACATCGATAGGGAGATCAAATTCATGTATTCATTAATACATCGCGTTATCGTATCACACACTGCAGCTTATAAATAAATTTCATAGTTTCACAATCGTAGAATTGAATTACTATGTATCAGCATGTTATTATATCCAGTCCTAGGTTGATACAAGTACAAGCGCTATTGTTATGTCAGCAATATTTTCTATACATCGAACAATGTCTTTACTACCGCATCAACACAATACCTCGGAGAGCACAACAAGAACCGTTCTACACGTTTCTCACGGCAATCAGATGTAATTTTGTAGCACTTAACACGCATGACATAATCCCCACTGCGTTAAATTCGAAACGTAAAATGACGCACTTTTGCGCAGTTGGAACAGCACCTTGACGAATGCACCGGTGCACCTATTTGTGTATTTAGAGCTTCGGTCTCTTAGGTAATTATCGTCCGTGACACTATTATGTGGTATATGGTGTCAGCAACTACAGCCGTGAATAATAAGTCTTATATTATCACACCATATTTCCTTAAGGTTACACAAACGTCTCAAGAGGCGTGAGTGTCGTGCGATACGGAATTATTGTATTGTTTGTTTGGATTGTAATTCAAGATACATGTCGTGACATTCTAATATAAGTCAACAATACGTTTACTTACAGAGCGTAGATACGTCTTGAAACTTCGCGGTATAGCTGAAGTTTTATCAGTTCAGTGGAAAATTAAATAATAAATACTTCGACTTTGTAAACTTCAAGCTTGCATTTTCAATGGCACGTACTTATCTTATATCTCAATTCTCAATATGTCAGTCATTGTGGTAACTTTTACCACAACTAAATTGAGTAATCGAGATCAATCAGTCTGCGCAATCACGAGATCTTATTATAGGTAATATTACTACTTACAAATTGTAAGTAGTAATATTATCTATTTTTTTGATTGATTGTAAGTTACAATCAATTTCTATAAAGTTGCAATAATCCTAATAAACAAGCTAGAAATCATTTTCTATTGAACTGTACTACCTGAGGATTGAATATGCAAATTCAAGTGCTAATAAAATAGAAATGGCGATAAAATGTACTGAATTGACCATAATTCTTCCATTTTATTGATTGTCTCGTTTTCTATCCTTTCGCTGAGGTAATTTATCAACTTGGCAAGCCAATTAAATAGAAAAGTATCATAGATATCTGTGATAAGAAGAAATAATTAGATTTAGTGGCAGACAGAGCCGAGGGCATAGGTAGGTGTGGCCGTAGGTCGCGAAGACGATCAATACCTGACTACTCCGTTAAACATAGTTGAAACTAAGGGACTAGAGTATGGTTCTTCAAAGGGAGCGAACTGGTTTTTGAAGGGTTGACAATGCCCTTATTATGCTTGTGTTGTAGGTGTCCAATGTGTCCATAGACTGTAGCAACCGCTTATCATTAGACGGGATGTTCGCTAGTTTGCCACCGTCATGGTATAAAAAAAAACTAAACTGTAGTTATAAAATCTACGGCAAAAACTATGTATAATGTCATTCACGTGATGCAATTGGCTTTTCAATGTCACGATCTATCATATCCAAACTTGGTTTAATAGAAAAAAATGTTGCATTATAAACTTTAGTATCATGGACATAGAGTTTCTTTTAAGATTTCTGTTAAGATCTGTAAACATAAACTTGATAATTGATGATAAATTTTCAATTTACTAAAATTAACTTTTTACTACTGATTAACTTTGACCTAATCTGCTGTTAATTACACTTTTAACTTCTAAGTTAAATATTATTTATTAAATAATGCCATGTTTGAAATTAATACAAATGGTTTACTAGAGATGCAATTTATTTTAATTTTAAACAACAATACTAAACCTGTTCAAAGTCAAAATGAAAACTTAATGAAAAGGTATTACAGCTGTGGGCGGTGGTTTCATTAATAAAGTAATGCAAATGATTACAGTAGGGGGCAGCGGATATTGCATCGGGAAAGCTCTTAAATTACACCATTAGGTTAATAGAAATAGGGTCTAGTTTAATTAAAATAACGACGTCGCTTCAACCTTTTGCTATTTTTGGAACAACTTTTGTAGCAATGACCAAAATCTGTTATGTGTCATTCGTTACCAAAACAAGTGAAATCCCCCTATTGTTTGTTATACCATAACGCCATAGTGGTCAAAAGGCGGTGACATATTTGTCTATTCATTCAAACAAACCTCGACCGACCTTGTCCGACTTGATCAATTCTGACCTCGTCTACGATAACTGGCTCTCAAATATTTTATTTATGCAGCACTTTTAACTTGCCAACTCTCTATTGTGGGCCTCGAAGTTTGGCTACAAGCAAAAGGGAAAGGGTATTAAATATTTAAAGTCGAATAGTTGAAATATGTATATTGAACCAATTTGCTTCTTTGGCATTTGTACCTAGAACTTTTTTATAGAAAGAATTCACAACATTATTCAATGAAGCAGGTTGAGTGATTTTTTTAAATTGTAACATTTCAATTCATATCAATGACATTTTGTCAAATTTGAAATTGGAACTCTACAAAAATATTCTTGAATCGATTGTTATAAAAACATTCTTGAATTGATCGTTCTTAAAAATAAACAGCCTCCTTCAAAGCGAATTCCAGGCAGCATTCTCTCGGTATGCAGTGGACTGATTTATTTCAAAGCTCGTTATGTCAACAGGCCACACAGAACAGGATAGTTTACAACCGGTTGGTTTACATCCAGGTTTCAAACGTCCTTGTTTCATATCATATGCAACTCACGACAACCGTGAGATTCTCGCAGCTGATCTCAGCTATTACAACAATGATACTAACAATACTTGTTGTTATTCGCTATTATATGATATATAATTGAGTTATTTTTCGATTATGTTGCCTGCACTAAAATTAGGCAAGAATACAGCTGTGATTGTTTCACAGCGAAAATCCCACGGTATTACGCCCAAATCTCGCTTTTAAAATTACGCGTATTGTTTGTATTAGGCGGTAAAGGTTATTGCACAAAAAAACAAATTGTCTAACTGTAGAAAAAACAAATGCTACTATGCGCGTCAAAGGTCAAACTTCGTCAAATGTCGTTGGGTGCCAGCGTCGATCGAATACAAAACTATTATCGATGTATGTTAGTAATACGTATAGAATATTAACTGTACACAACTGTAAAATAAACGATCAGGCACACAATCCATAAGTAAAGAAATCGACAGCTTGTGTTTTGTTTCTACAGAAAGCTTTTGAAACTAAGGGATCTTATGTAATTGAAAATATTTTGTAATTAGGTTGAAATAAGTAATACATTTGCGCAACAAAGCTTGCTTAAACGAACATTATGGCCTTATGACATACAAAATTATATTTAAAACGACCGAATGCCAAAATTTTACTTTAAAGTGAAGCAAATTTTACAAATAGAATCAATTTTTGACGACATATTCTGCAAACTGTTTAACACAAATATTTTATCTCAATCAGCTCTTTCTAATCTTCAATTCAAATCTAACTTCTAGAACGGGTTTCATATGAGAATTTCTCTCGTAAAAATATTTGCCAACATACACAAACATACAGTGCACACTGCGCCATACATTCTATTGATTCAACCCACTTTTTCAATATTCAATTCGAATCAAAGTTGGAACAACGGATTCTATGAAAAAAATATTGGCTTGTTATTCGTGCCCAAAGTAGTTTTCCGAACGATATGTTCCCACATTGATTCATGTGGACGGATGGTGTAATAGTTTAACAGTTAACTGTTCAATTTATTATTACTATCACAACCTGTTAACTAAGTTCTGTGTTCACACGTAACATAAATGTATCTATTATTATATTGTTCTCGTGAATCACACAGGTATCTGATGGGGATTATAAGAATTATTTAAAGTCAATAGGTATTTAAAGAATCGGCAACGCTTGAATTATCTATTATGCTACTGCAGTTGCAGGGGTTCATAATTCATCAGCAGCCCATTCAGTCCCACTGCTGGGCTCGGGTCTCCTCTCCTGTGGGTTGGTGGATCAGACATATTCATAGAATTTTTTCTAGGGTATGTGGGTTTCCTCACGATGTTTTACTTCACGGTTAGCGGATGGTAAGTCACTTGACTACTACATATAAATTCCACAAAATGGGATCCACATTGGTACTGCCAATCGGGATCGAACTCGAACCGCGTGATTTGCACGCCGGTCCCTCCCTTATCCATTCAGCCACCATCGCTTCATAATATGTTTAAGGTTGTTTACACAATGTTGTTTACAACATGTGGTTTGGCACAATCCTCGAATAAAAATAAAATTTTATACATAACACCAGTAAGTCAGATCCTTGAGTAGTTGAGTCGGTATTTCAGACATGCCGTGTCGATTCGAATCTGACTTCGAAATCTACTTTTTCCAGTTATTTGGCTCTTAAATCTAATAATAGATATAAGTAAGGTTCCAGCGATCATTCCTCCCACGTACGTGCCGGCTCTGGGGTGAACTTCCTACAGCAGTGTTTCCTGAGCGCTATGACATGTCCTTCTTCAAACGAGGTTTAAAGAGATCTATCCTCTCAAGGTAGGCAGCGGCCTGGCTGTGCCCCTAGCATTGCCAACGTCCATGAGCGGCGGTAACCACTTACCATCAGGTGGGCCGTCTGCTCGTCTGCCACTTTCGGCAATAAAAAAAAAAAAAAAAAAAAAAAAAAGTACCAAATGTTTATTCTCAAATTCACGTGCAAAACTATACAAATTTTTCACTAATATTAATCTATTGAAAAACAAAAGATACCTACTTACATTCTGTAAGATACTTATAATAATATCTAAAGAGACCTTTTGATTTCCGAAATCAAATAACACAATAAAATATGCGACGTCGTACCATATGGAGAACTATTCCAATGTAATAGAAGTTCTCATATCAAATATATTCATTTCATATTATATATTGCGGATATCCGAATACCTGCCCGGAGTGCCCGGACGGTGGTGGTTAAATTAAATTCAATGTATCCTGTCCTATGAAAGCTGTAATATAGTTATTAGACTGTTAGGAATAGAGTTGGATTGGTTTCTCGCTTAGATTGAAAAGCCCGTCTAGGGACTCGGTTTTCCCATGCATGCATAATATATATGTTAGCTGATTTGTGTAGCTACTTGAGGTTATATATATATAGATATAGATAACTCAATAATAGGTATGTAACCGTAAACCATAATGTTACTGAAAATATAGCGTTGTTTATGCTCCAGCCAAAAAAATTCATACGAGTATTTGAAGGAGGTTGCATAAGGTTCTTCAAACAGAGAACATATAGGTTATATTGTTTATTATTTATTTATATTTATTTATTGTCTACATGGCCAGGTATTTTACGACTAAAATACTTCAGTACAGATCTCTCGTAAACATTACTAATCGAAGCTTTCGTTTACGAACTATGACGCCAGGCTTACAGCTGTGCACGAGCGACGCATGCGAAGCTAAAAGGAGCAGTGAAACAAATACCACATGTTACGAACGGGATCGTTGCGGGCTGACTCACTGACCACACGTTATCCAGAGCCCACATAAACACTATGGCTTAGTCATACAATTCGCCTTCAGACGCTATAAAAATGTAGTGCCAATTTAAACTGAGAGCATTCATACGCAACCTCTTTCGTTGTTAAAAAAGTATATATTTATTTATATATATATATATATATATATATATATATATATATATAAAGATTTACACGGTGGTCTGGCTGTGAATTACTTTTTTATAAATATTTGTAAATAGAACTACCTATAAACAAGTGACTGGTACAAATGATTTTACGAAAAGAGCTATAAAAATAATTTATATGGATAAATTTCGTTTATTGTATTACATTGTACATATTTATCGTTTACCACATTATTTACTTCAAGGGCTCATAAGCATAAATAATTATGAAAAACCAATACTTCTGCAAAAATATTGGTATGTGGATGGTAATTTAAAATCTGCAACATTTTAATAATTTACAAAACGCTGAACAGGAACAAAAGCTGGACACTTAATTAAAATTATAAACTGAAAAACATTCGCTTCTCTTAATCACATTTAAATAAAGAGCAAAACAATGAAGGTTTCCATTAAATAAAAATGTACCGATGGCCACAATGAGTGTCCGGCTTCAGGCGTCGCCATGCATCGTCCGGTCGTCCCACTTCCAGATATAGCTTGGGCTTATCTGACCCGGTCTATTGAGCCGGTCATCCGGACATTATAGGTAACCCAACGACTATAGACCAATATATTGATACACCAGTTATGGATTGCGGAAGAGTAGAAATACATTTGACGCAAAGCAGATAATGCCCATGTATTGGATCATTTTGTGGTCTGACGTCATTGTCTCTTGTTATTCATAAATGATGTCTTTTTCCCTTTATTTTAGTGTTGAAAGTCTAATAAATATTTTATTAAGTAGGTAATAAATATAGTAGTAAATATTTTATTAGGAGCCATAAACACAAATTTTATTCTCAATTCCAGCAAATATTTTATTTATTTAAAGTTTAGATTTAATGGGGATATATTTTATGAAATATTAAATGTGATATTTCGCATCGCAAGTATTTTTTAGGGCACTAGCTTCGGCAGAGTTTGGCCATTTGCCTCTTTCTAAGAAAGCAACCACTGTTGTTAGACTATTGTTTTATTGCTTATTGTTAATAATTTATTGTGAGAGAAGTTGCTGCACGTGTGACATAAGTAACCGTTTCAATGTTCCAATAAATTTAAAAACCATGCTGAGTGATGTGACTTTGATCACCATATGGAACAAATATTTGTGACCCACCAATTCGCTCTGAGTCTTGTGATTTGTGTTCGTGGATATTGATAACGTCTCCCACGAAGCCACAAACCGTGAGTTGTTTTTCTTTTAAAAGGGTTAAAGCTTATTTCAGCCTATATATTATCGAGTAACTGTATGAAGAAATAATAATAAATACGGTTACCATATATTTATAACGCGTAAAGTTAGTAATCGAAGCTTTGAAGTGTTGCTATTTTGAGAACTGTACTAAGTGCGTGATATTTGTGCATGCTATTTCTTATCCTTGAAACTGAAAGTCTTGTTTATATTATTGTTACATTCGCCCTCTTCGAAAGTATCAAATTTAATGTTGAGGATTGTGAGTCCCTTTTGGTACTTACCTATATGTCCAAAGCTGATATGTTGAAGTAAAAATATATTTTGACCTGTTACAATACCGAATGTATGCACTCGTGGTCGCCCAAGAACTCGTGTTGAGTGAGAAAGCCTCTTCAACATTCCCTTAAAAAAGAAAAATAAATAGGTTATCACAACCCTTGCTAGTAGCTACTATAATAAAATTAAACTACTGGATACAAGCATTGAAATTAGGTACACACCTCTACATATTATCGCAATGTTTAACAGTAATTGTACGAGTAAGCTATTCGTAGGTTAGTCTGTCAACATAAATAGATACCTAGATTAAAAATAGAAGTCTACTTTCTAAGCAAATTGCTACCTATTCTAAATATGATATTCAGTATTGTAATAAAGACAATATCCTTACGCAGTATTGTGCTATTCTTTGAGGTAGATCGTGGGCTTATTCTAATAACATACTTGTTGCGGGCCCATAAATATCGTACAGAATCGGCGTGGGAAGTCTTTTGAAAGCTCAATTGACTGTACTTCATTGTGATTCAATACTAGAGAATAAAATATTACCCTATAAATATCGATAAGAACTATTTTACGAGATATTTCCACCTCTGTTGGTAGATATGCACGTCATTCCTACAGAATTTCGCGTATGAAATGTATATTGCTATTCCACACTAAGCTCTAGCTCCATAGAAAAAGCATTTATTTCGTTTTGATGTTTTTTTTTTCGTTTACGCGCAATTTGATGTTGACAGCTAATAATAATGGCGGGAAACAGATCGTCAGCTGTCAATTTGTTACCCATTGAATTAATTTCCTGTTACATGCACAATCTTTATTATGTGTGGTCATTTGGTACCAGGTAACAAGTTAATAAACTAAAGCAATGAGTAGTTTCAGTTATATCAGAGGGTAAGGATGTAAAAATGTTTTTTTTTTAAATGATTAAATAAAAGTCTAATAAATAAAGATTGATCTATAAAAACTTGACATTTCTCCCAGATCATTATACTTCGAATTATATGTTAAACTATATCGAAGTTGCGCGAGGCCTCGCTTTCGTCGTTCTTTATTTGGCCACTGCTCAGCTACTATTGGATAAATGGGCTATCCAACACTAAAATAATTTTTCAAATCGGACCAGTAGTTCCTGAGATCCTAGCGTTCAAACAAACAAACAAACTCTACAGCTTTATAATATTAGTATAGAAAAGTATAGGTACCTACATAGATACAGTATAGATTATTCTAACTGGTTAAGTGCTATAGCTAGAAGTTTACCGGGGATATTATCACTCAATTAACCGATTACTTAATATTTGTAAGAGAACTTTAATAATTATTTTATAAGACCAATCATTAAATTAAACATCTACTACTTACATATTAAAACTATATATACAATTAATTATAAATAAAAAAAAGAAACTAAAACGAAAACTTAAACAATAAAAAAAAAATACAAATAACCCAAAGAAAACTTATCGTAATATTCGTCAGCATCACTGTCAACCGGAAACGTACCCAAAAGGCTGGCGGCATTGCCACGTTGAATGGCAATACTAATTCTCTGAGCGAGAAACACACCAGCCCTCTGATCACGTGAAGCGTCGTCTTATTTGTAAGAGTATTTCCTCACACGTATTTGAAGTAACTCTAGAATGTACTCTCCTGGTTAATTATGCCGACATCTTTAAACAAGGCATGCCTTGCCGTGATATACCCTCACGATGTTCAAATTAAAGTTTGAAGGTCACTCGAAATTACTCCCGACAGCTCTAAGTATGGGTTTCGTGAAAGTTATGATTACAACACCATGAGTAGATATATTATTAAAACTTAATTGTATGTTTCTAATATTAATTACGTTTTTGACAAAGCGATAATGAATCTCGGAAAATATTTAAATGCCCGTCAGTGGTAAGTATAATCAGCACAGAAAATAAAAAAATTCAGCCAGTCCAGCCAATAGCTAGAGCTGTAAAAATCTTTAGATAATTTTTAAATGTAGAATGTTTTTTTTTCTTTTGAGTTAATAATCTACATAAATACTTAGACCAATTTTAATTATTTATTATAAAAACAAGAATCATACACAGCTTTCATTCACTATCGTAATAAATAAGTATGACTTATATTCATACTCGTAGTGGAATGTCGGCAGCCATATTGAGTAACGATGGCGGAAGCTCGGTTTAAATTTGGAATAACATCGTATCCATACAGACGATGTTCGAATGCTAATTCCACAACTATTCCATTTGGATTGGGAGCGTTCCCGTTGAACGATGTTTCTCGAATGGCAGAATGATGCAAAACTCTCGACATTTTGTATATGATAATTTAATTTTTGTTATGCGTGATTAGCAACCATTTTAATGAAAATTCTGTATATTTAAATTTTCGAAAACTACTACTACTAACAACGTACAAAGAACTTCGTCGTATGTAAACATCTAGTGGACACTTTTATAGATATAATAATCTCCAAAATGCTTGCTTCACTTTACATCGAGTGGTCGGAAGCCATTTTTCAATTTAGTACTCGTCCATTTCAAATTGCATTAAGCATTGTCATGAACGGACAGTGGGATAAAACGGGATCCAGTTACGCTTATTAAGCCATGTAGATTCATAATTCTGTCTCTAATTCCATCTCTCCGGCTGTGCAAAAGTCATCACTTTATGCTAATAAGGAAACGAAAATTGTGTCAACTTGCTAGAAACAAAAAGAGCTGATGTAATGGTATTTTGATTATCTTGTATATTGTTTGGAGCTAGTTCTGTTGTGATTGTATTTTTCTGAGAAGTAATAGCAATAATAGCGGAGTGGTTTAACAATTTGTTTCAGACATCAGGAGTACAAGTCCAAAGTGATGTTGTCGTTTTCTTAGATAATTACCTAACCGTTATATAATCATGTTTACATATTCACAGAGATAAGAAAACACGTCACATGATTGTTTCAAAAACACAAGTTCTCTTGTTCCTGAAATAGTAATGAAATTGATATGTGATATTTTATGTAGATAGGTCTGTACGGTAGGTACATAAAGTATCAATAAATCAATAGCAAAGAGACAGGATCGCAATTTATCCACGGTTATTTGCGTCTTTCATTCGACTCATAAATTATATGAAGAATATGAGGAGTTCTGTCTCACACCACTTTCTTCAGAATCTGCAAAAGTCTTAAGACTAAATCAGCTATTTCTCGGCATATAAAACGGGACGAGCACTCGCCGCAGAATATTGCAGTTGAGATCATTCTTATGTCGTCATAAAATTTTGCTATAAACTTTTAATCTGCTAACGTGAGCAGTTACCTAGGTGAGCCCAGAACATTTAAATGGAACAACGTCAAGAATTATGTGCCATTCAAATCCTTTGGTGCATAATTAGGTAGTCTACGTGGGCAGCAATCTTCTTTGAAGTTTATTAGCTCATTTGTTTGTGTACTTGAGGTAACGTTGAGTAATTCAATGGTAACTAACCGTAAACAATCTATTTTATTCCGGAAAAACTGACAGTTTCTGAGAAAACAGTTAGTTGTTTATGGCTGGAAATAAGTTCGCTACTGCTCGTAAAAATTGGGTGATAAATCTGACTTTTATTTTCTATTGATACAGTGTAATTTGCAATCAATTTCTTATTCTATTTACTGACGAAATTTAAGTCGGTTTCGTATATAATTTTAAGAAAGTGCGTTAGGTAATTTATATTAGAATTGCAGAGGGCGTCACTTAATTTCATACATAAAGTCCATCAAAAATTGTCTTAATAAATTTAGAAAAACTTTCCGCAAACTAACGAATAATTAACTTTTTTAAAACCCACCCACATTTTGTTTCAATTACTACTCAATAATGCAAAAAAACATGCAAATTATTATTGGAATCTCATAAAAGCTGTTATTATATTTTCATAACGTGGACAAAATTATTTTAATAACATCAAACAACCCTTTCATATTGCCGTTTTTAGGTCACCTTGTTTGCTCTCACGGAATCCACTTACGGTGCGCTAAAACGAACTCTGTCTGATAAAAGTTTTCCGACAAATCAAACGAACATTGCTTTTTGTTTTTGTTGTTTCAGAACAGTGATAATATTGTTTTATTTATTCAATATTGAGTTTACTTTTTGACTGACGCTATCTTTGTTTAAAGAGTCGTTTTTTTTCAAGGATTAAGGAATTTTAGAGGCTATAATATATGTATTTCAGTACCAAAACCACTTGTACCAATCGGATAGCATTGGAAAGTGTTACCCATATTTAAATAAATAGAAAACTACGCATTGAATGTAGGGGTAATCTACAAACCTAGCTATACTAACCTAAATGATTTTCTTGACGAATACAGTACGCAATTGGAGTCAAATAAACGGTCTATTGTGTTTGGTGATTTTAACATAGACTTATTAAAAAATGATAGTGTCTCTAAAAATTATAAAGATACGGTTTTATGCTCTGGTTACAAAATACTAAACAAAATTGATACTGAATACTGTACTCGTGCGGGTATAACATCAAAAACTATCATTGATCACGTCTGCTCCGATATCTATACTCAAAAATTTAATTTTACCCTACTGGAATCATCAATGAGTGATCATAATCAAATCTTCCTACAGCTAATGAAATATAAACCTCCCCCAAAAATCAAATATTCGTACACAGTTTTAGACTACAAGAATTTATACAAAAGTGTCAATGAATCTACATACAAAAACACTACCAAGAATTATGATTTGTTTATGAATTTTATAAAAGAATACATAGCAAAAAATACAATCAATAAAACTAAAATACTAAACTTACCTCAAAAAGACTGGATCAACAGTACCGTCATAGATCAAATAAACACACGTAATGAATTATGGAAATCTGTACGAAGCAATCCGAATGATCAGCACCTTCAATTAAAATATAAAAAACAACGCTCTCTAACATTAAAAACTATACAAAAAACCAAAAAATTATACTATCACAAAATATTTAAATGTACCTATAACAAACCTAAAAAAATGTGGCGGCTAATCAATACCTTAGCAAAAAATAAAAATATTGAAAATAGTTTTCCATCAAAATTAATTGTGAATACTTCTACGATAACAAGTCCATCAGATATATGTGAGTATTTTAATTGCTTTTTTACTAGTATTGGTACACAATTAGCCGATGATATACGGATCAAACACGGAGATCAAACAGTAAATACTTTGGCGTGCCATTATCCTAATAAAAATAACAATATTCTTATGAACTTTGATTTATGTACTGCTGATGAAATTAATGGAATTATAGACCATCTTGATCCCAATACTAGCGCAGGTTTAGACGGCATAAGCACTAAATGCATTAAATGTTTAAAAATACTCATACTCAATCCATTAACTGACTGCATAAATAAATCGATAACTGATGGAATATTCCCTGATTCACTAAAAGTGGCTAAGGTGACACCTGTGTATAAGTCTGGTTCAAAATTCGATCCTGGTAACTACAGACCAATATCTGTACTGCCAGTACTATCAAAGATATATGAAAAGGTCTTATATTCAAGGCTAAACAATTTTTTAACGAATATTAATTTTCTAACGGAAAACCAATATGGGTTTAGGCAAGAATCAAATACTTTATCTGCAACTATTGATCTCGTAACTGAAATAAAAAACCAAATTGATAAAAAACATATAGCTGTCGGTGTATTTATAGACTTAAAAAAAGCCTTTGATACGGTTTGTCATAAAATATTATTATTAAAGCTAATAACACTAGGAATAACTGGAAAAGCCTACGAAATGCTCGAATCATATCTTATTAATAGATTTCAAGTGGTAAAAGTCAAAAATTGCACTAGTCAACCTAAAAAAATTCATTGTGGCGTGCCCCAAGGCTCAATAATCGGACCTTTGATGTTTTTAATTTACATAAATGATATCTGTAATGCAGGGTTGAAGGGACGAATCACACTTTATGCAGATGATACTTGCCTTTTCTATTTCGGCCATTCAATTCATGACATAATCAAAGAAGTCCAAACAGACTTAAACATACTAGAAAAATGGTTTGTTCATAACCTTCTCACATTAAATACATCTAAAACATCTTATATGATTTTTAGTGCAAAGAATAAAAAAATCTCCGACTTTACACCATTAACTATAAACGGCCAGGTTATAAAATTAACAACTCAAGAAAAATACCTCGGCCTAATACTAGATAATAAACTAACATGGAAACCGCACATTGAGCACATTAAGTCTAAAATAGTTTCCCTAACCGGCGCGTTTCGCAGAACAAATGGATGTATCCCAATGACAGTAAATTGCACAATTTATAATACCATGATTAAACCACACTTAGAATATCTGGTAGAGGTCTGGGGGTGTGCAGCTGAAACCAATTTAAAATCTCTCCAAGTCGCACAAAATAAGGCCATAAAAACGCTTTTCTATTACGATTACCTAACACCTACCGTAGAATTATACAGAAAAACAAAATTATTAAACATAAATCAAATATACAAATATAAAACGTGCATTCTTATTAAAAAAATTATAACAAAAGAAATCAAATCGAACTTAAAATTCACTACAAGAAATTACAAACACAACGCAAGGAATAAAAAGAAATTTAATCTACCTACACCAAGAACAAACTACGGGAAAAGAAATATATTGTTTGAAGGGGCACAAATGTATAATAGCTTACCAAGGGATATTGTAGACATAGATTCTTTCAAAATATTTAAGAAAAAACTACAAATGTACCTACTCAGCGGAAATTCACTTTAATTTTAAAATTAAAATAATAATCTTACCTATATATATATACATATATAACTTCATTTTTACTATTTACATTATAAAGAGGAAAAACCTATATTTCGCTATGTAACGAGTAAATTTAAAGACTACTGGACCGATTTCAATAATTAAATTCTGATACAATTGTATCTACCTTTTATAAATTTACATTTAATTTAATTACTACTACTACTGTTACTAACCTCTAGCTCTAAAACCATCGACTAACAAACATTAATATTTAAGTTTAACTATACATTAAGTTTCTCATGTAAGTGAACTTGTATCCTGTTCTTTATGAGAAATAAATGTCTTTAACCAGATATTTGTGAATTTCACGATTGCTTGTATTCTTCATGGTATGGCCACTTCTAATGGTTCGTTCTGAACGTTCGTTTCCGAAATTGCTCGCAGTTTTTAGCAAGTTAATATATCCCAATTTCTTTCTGATTTGTCGTAAAAATATTTATTCAGTTGGTAAATAACCCAAATACCTATAGTGAATTCTAGAATAATGATATACAATAAACAATAGTTCATAATGTTCACACAATGGATACTCGTCAAACGCTACCTATTCAAAGCCATAATATAAACTTTTGGTACCGATAGAGAGAACAGTTCGTTAGACTTATTTATTACTTATTAATTACAACTGGAAGGCCACCAGTTAACTGTTATCTCAAATTAAAGAACTGATTGATATCTTTTTTACCTTTTAAAGGTTGATAGACTAGATTTATCTGCTGAATATACAAACTGTTTTTTGTACTCCTATGTTAAATTATTTGTATTCATTATTATTATTTAAGCCGTAGATAATGTATAGGTCTGTAGGCTTAATTAAGCTGAGTAATACGTCTTGTAAATAAGATAATCTAATAATAGTTTAAGAATTTTAGTCTGCCTCTTTTGTAAGATACTCCTACTTGGGTATCTTGCAAAACAGGCAAAGAAACCCGAATCGGATAGGTATTTTTACTTTTCCACATTAACACAAAATCCAGCTCCACAAAAGACAGTAATTGTGAAAAACATCTGAAACAGTAACTGTTTACCACACTGTCTCTTGGCTCGTGTTCCACCCGCATTCCACCCTTATTTATCGTCTCACTAATACACGACCGAAATAGGATTCCTTAGGGAAGCGCCCTAAAAGTATGTCACATGGTAAGACAAAATAGCATATACCTCTATAATTGGAATTTTAAATAAAATATAATCGTTTAGGGTGTTCACAAGTTTTAGCTGAGAATTTAGATAAAGTTAACACTATAGAAAATATTTCAAACACAGATAAACCTGATAATAAAACTAAGACAAATTCAATAAATGAATAAAAATCATTACTCGATTACTAAAAAATCGAGTTACAGTTTTTATTAGCAAGAAACATAAGTTTTAAAAAGTGAAGATAAATCTACTAGGTACTTCTAGTACTTTGCAGTTTCAGAAGCACTACTCAAGAACAGTCCTGGAAGTTTTCTCAAAGTAGTTTAGCAAATAGTTCTTTGAGCGAGTTCAAAGACTTCCAAAGGGTCAGTCAGTAATGCGTAAATATTGTTCCTGGTACGAAAAACTTCCCAATTAATAAGCTGGTTACTACATTAAAATGGATGTGGTAACGTCGTACTCAATATTTCTCAACGTGAATAAGACATCAATGATAAAATGCCATTACCAAATATCAAAATGCAACGCATATCACGGCATGAACAAAGCATGATTGTTTTTCAAATGCCATATCAATATCTTAACTGTCATCCTTATTCTGGAATGCTAGTAGCATTTTAATTAACGACCAACACAACGCAAAACACTAATAACCTACCTACATCATACAATAGTATTTGCACGATACAGACATGCACTATACATCATACATAGATGCATTTGACATAATTGCGCTTAAAGACACCTTATTCTTATGTCTACATAACTTATTAACGTGTTGTTTTTCCTTATTGTATCGCTAAAATAATGTAACGATAGTTGTTATATCAAAGATAAGTATTTGAATGAAAAACAAAACAAGAACGTTGTGATTATTATTTAACATTTTTAACTTCTGTTTTTAAACGACTTCAAAAAAGGAGGAGGTTTTATGTTCGAATGTATGTATGTTTTTTTTAATGTTTTAGTTCAACTATGACAATGTCGAGTTGTAAAACTTTGTTCAACTTGTACTAACTACTTATTCTTGTAACAACCAACTCAGAAACCCTTTCCGTGTTATGTAATTTCTAGTTTTCTTCTATTTAAACCGGCTTAAAATCAAATTTACTTTAAACTACATTACTCGAGTACGGCAGAGCAAACCTCAATGCTAACCGTACCAAGAGAGTGCTTAAGACTGGAAAATTGGAACTCAAAATGCACCTGAGAGCACTTGGTGGTCTGGACCAAATTTCCTATTTGGTAAACTGCCAAGTATCTGCATTTTGAAAACTACTGAACAATCTTAACAACTTTGTTAGATTCGTGACCTACCTCTGCAATTTTCGTAACTGTTTTACTTCTTTAAATAGAATAAATATATTCGGATGAGTTATATTAAAAAGAACATAGATATTGCGAATAAAAGCAATCGGCCATTGGTTTGATTGTATAAAATTATGACGGTAATGTCCAAGAATCATATAATATTTCTTCCCTAATTGTCATGTTAACATCTTCATTTATTAGTCGGAGACTTTGATGTGCTAATGTAAAGATCAGATAAAAGTTTATGAGTGTCATATACCTTAAATTTCAGTGTCAACGTAGGTTTCCACGTTATTATATGAGTCAAGTTTTAGAAATTCAATGACTTTCTTTATTATTAATACATAAAACAGTCGTAATAAATGAACGTTTTATGATAAAGCTCTCATTTGATCTAGTCTTTGAAATCAAAGCATATCCAGAAACAATACTTTATAGTGCTCGTAACCATTTTTAGTGAGTTATTTAAATATACTTACATAATGCCGATGCATGCACAACTTTATATAAATATCCTTAAAAGATTTCCTCGTGTATAAACGCCTTCTTTTGAATCGTAAAACGAAATACCCGCTGAACGATTAGGCCTACATCTTGTTAAATAGTTCGACCTAGATTCCCACAAATGCTATAAAAACGTGATTAATACGACATAACAATTCCACGCAACCATAGATTCCAAACTCAAAACACTGCAGTTCCGTGTTCTTCCGAAAATAGTTTAAGCGTTAGATCGCTCGGGCGCATTCCACCAGCCCGCGGTGTTTGCTCGCCATATTAACATAGGCATTTCCGAACGTGAGGGAGGTGTTACATGCACATACGATAATAAATGTTGAATGAATGCATGTTGTTGTGTAGCAATTACTCAACTTTCTATGATAAAAATGAGAACTATGGTCATTAGAATGATTTTTTATGTTGATGATCTCATGTTAATATATAAAGGCAATCATTATTGCCAACAAAGCTGTCAACTAGTTTGTTTGGGTGTTGAAAACAGGGCTTTAAAAAATAAATAAAGTCTATAGAACATAATAAAAACTACAGCCGTCTGAACATTCTCTAGCAGAACATTTAAGAGGCAATTCCCAGAACTATCCATCTCATTTAATAGTCCCCTAAAATACATATATTTTGAGTAAAAAAAAAGTCATTGGATTAGAAATAGTCACGTCTATTTACGTGGATATCAGAAGAAAGGCTAATGGCTTTCGTGAAGCGTCCACTCGGTCGAGCTTACAGCCATCCGGTGGAATTGCCCGCACATGCGTGAAATTCCTTTGATGTTGAATGTTGTAGGTGATGAACATCGCGGAGAGAATGGACCCTTTTTGTTGCATTGGTTTGCAAGCACTTAGGAAGTCATAAGTTACTAAGTAACTATCACCTTAAAATGGAAAGCGTAAATAGTGTTATTGTTTATTGAAATTTCATTGCGTAAAGCAGGAAGACAACGAATAACCCATTTTCAAGTAACATCTATAACTAAACAATCGTTGTTCTGTACATTGTTTGATTTCTTATGGAATAATAATAAAATTACATTTTTTTTATTGCTTGGCAAGTACAAGTATACAAACAAGGCGTCCCATTAGAAGAATAATGTTTTATCTTCACATAAAACAAAAATGAAATTATTAAAAAATTCGGCATTAAAAACCGTAAACTATCGATTGATCAATTTTTATTTTATTCTTTAGTCAGTATTTTACAAAATACAAATTTGATCAATTTATAGTTTACGGTTTTTAATGCCAAATTTATAATAATTTCATTTTTGTTTTATCTGAAGATAAGACATTATTCTTCTAATGGGACGAAGGTAAGGTACTGGCCTAATTAAGTAATTAAACTATTTAATTCAAAGAATGGTTGACTACAAGTATTGTAATTCAGACTGGCTACAATAATTACAGAACTGATTCATTAGAATTCTATACTGTAAGAGGACAATTATTTTGTAAAGCCTTTTATGGTGATTAGACGTGCGTCATTTTAGAATACGTAATTAGATAGGTATATATTTTCCAGAACTGTTCATAACAAAACGTGAGTAACATAATAATAAATAACAATATCGTACAAATGATCGAAAATCTATCATAATTTTTTTAAATTGTGTTAAAATCAATTTTACCACATTATATTTGAAAACAAAACGATATCGATATTACCTTTTTAATTACGAAAATTTATAAGTAATTGATCTAATTTTATCAAAAAACTTTCTAACTTCCCGCTAAATTGTAGTAAATATGCCACAGACAATTCAGTTCTTTATTTAGATTTGAATTATCTATTGTATACTTATCGTTAACAGCCAGCAAATGTTTGTACAAATGACAGCATTAGTGGAGAAAGCAACGGACTTTTATAGACAGTTTCTTTTGATAGTAGCTTTTACGGTGCTTAAGCAAAGACAAACAACGCTTCATGATTGAAACTGCTCGCATTGTGGTGCACGCGGTGCTTTTGATTCAACGTAACCACTGACCAATCTTCGTTGTAATCAAACATCTGTCATACTCCAGTTATTTTTAATTTTACATCATCTGTTTTTATTTCCATAGCTATAATTTGTTTAACGGCTACTTATAATTTGTTTATGTAGACCTTTTTTTTCTGAAACTTTTAACTTTTCGTTGTAATGAACGGTGCTTTACGAATACATGCCAATAAATATTTAGTTATCGGCTTGCGTGAGCAATTGCGTCTGAAAACGAATGTAAACATCGGTGTAACTGTCTGTACGCAAATTTGAAGGAACGGAATCGAAAATTACACAAATGTGACTTAACATGCAATGTGCATAAAGCTTTCTTCCTTTCACTAAAAATATGGGTGTCGTATTACCATAAGTGGGAATGTGTTTAATAATATAAACAATTGTACATCTAATTTTATCAAACTACTAGCGTCCCGACCTCCCACTGGTACATTTTCATACAAAGATACTATTTAAATCACTGACATCTCCCGAAAATTCTTAAAAAAAAACTTTCCAAAAATTTGGTTTGACATTTACAAACACAATAAAATAAGATTATACCAAATATGTGAAGCCGTTCTTAAGTGATGCGCGTACCTTTATAGGTACATGCATTCAGCAGTTGTTTTTTTTTTGTACTTCATTGACCACTTCTTTGAATGAGATGCTCTACAAAATCAATTAAATACTAAAATAAATTAAAAAAATACAGTTTATATTACATTATGTTTATATTGTTTATGTTGCCTTTGCCAAAGTTTTGGCCTTCATTCGAATCGATGGCCACCTTGATCCGAGTTCATCTATTTGTGGCCAGCACGCTCTCACTCGATTAATGATCAAACAGCATTCAATCGAATCGATTCTTCGATTGGAATTCGAAATTGCTTATTTATGAACAGGTGTGGTTGAACATATTGTAACTTTTTTGGGTCTTTTTTTTTTATTGAAATTCATTATTTAGCCAGTAGTTGAAATTTTTATCAGAACATTAATTTATTTGTAGCTCCGGTTAGATACACGATTCTTTATTTGAATTGAATAAATTCTTATTACGTTTTGTGGGCCGCCATTATAACTGTACACATTGTATTTGGCAAAAGCCTCGGCGCCATATCAAAGTTTTTCTCTCAGCGTTGTTTGAAGTGTATCAATAATTGCAATTAAACGATTTCTCAGTCCTAGGCGTAAATAAGTAGGTTGTATCTGCATAATTTGCATGGTGTTCTTAAGTAGAGAAATAATTTACGTGGAAGTTGGACTCACGATCTGCTGTTACAGTTTCTAAAGTCTTATCTGCTGTTTTAGGACTTTGGATTTACCACATTTTTCGTTTGAGGTCATCATCTAATGTTCTGTGTATTAATTATGTTTGTCACGAAAAGCAGTTAATTGTTTCTGTTTCTAAGAATCAGTAGTTTACCTTTAATCTATTTACCTTCGTGCATTATTCGAAGAGATTGATATCATTGATTTGTATAGAAATGCTTCTGTTAACCTCTAAGTTACAGAAGGATTGCCTAATGTAATAAATAAGTTAATTTTTTAAAATACATTAGTTACAAACCATTGTGCCCACTGATGGTTGCTATTAAAAACGTAAGTGACACGACACAATGATTAAAATTTCAATAATCTTCATCCCACAAATTAACTATGCAATGTAGGGAAAATTGTATTGAATTGAAACCACGGGGATATCCCAATTCTTGTGTGGTGTACCTACATATTATATATCATAATACATTCTTAAACCACAATGACAAAGGAACAAAATGCCTACAAGGCATAATTATGAATAATAATTGTTATTCAAAAACCGTTTTTGCTTGGATGACATGATTTGGTTAAGCTGTTGTAATTACGGTGTTATGTTGATGGTATAAGGTCGAAGGATTATAAAATATTGTGAATGAGTCATCATATCATCAACGCATTACTATGGTATACTTACTAAATATGCGGGTGCGGCTGTTTTGTATAGGTTACAATTTATTAGCTTATTATTTATTTGATATATTGACACACGTATTAGTCATCATTTCAATCGATACTGTTATTTATTAAAGAATAATATAAAATATTCATAAAATGATGGATTCGAAATAGTCGACCTGTGTTTATGAGCTGACACCTTTTTTTTATATAAGTACTGTTGTTTGTTGAAGTTATAAAATACAGTTTAAAATAACATTAGATATTTAATATGAATATATGTACAATTAATTACTAGGTACATACAATTATTTACAATAACATTGAACTTAAGTATAGCTTAACTGATTAAATTTTATTAAACGACCCCAAAAATTTGGTACCTATTTAGTGTAGTAGTATTTTCTATTTACATGACCCGTATTTTCTCAAAAATACGGGTCGAATAAATGATGAAACGAATTTTATGACCGCTTTTCTTAACACATATGCAACCATTTTATCTGTCAATTGTTAAATGATAAAATTTACAAATATACTTGTGTGCTACTTAATATAACGTACAGACAGCTCAATTTGACCCTTTCTTAGTTTGAGCACCCATTAAATAAATACCACCGTCACTGTTGCTGCATTTTTGAGCAACAATTAAACGTACCTATAATTAAACGCAAACAAATATTAAATGCTGAGAAACATAAACAATAGATAAAGTTCATATATAACCTCCAACACGGCATATAAACAATTCTTATTTATTTTAACAACGAAGGTTTTAATTATACTGTGTTATTAAGATTGTAAGGAAAATAAACAGTAATAGCTTGGTTATAAGGGCATATTGTAGCTATAATTAAGAGCTATTGTTATATGAGAGACAAATGACCTTTTAGTGCATACTGACACCCACAATATGGGGGCTCAAAGGTCATGCAGTAAGTAAAGGTAGCCGCTATATTGATTACCTATGTTTTAGGCTGACATTTTTAAATGAACAAGTTCAGCCTGAGGCCAATATTTTGGTGAGGGTAAGCAGTATCTTATCTGAAATATAAAATACAAAATTGTATTTACAGTCCTTTCATTCTTTTCTTTTTTTGTCCTTTCAAAGAAAAGACGTTCCCGGTAACGTAAATTTTTAGTTACTATTTGGATAATAGAATAAGTACTAGTTTTAGCTCTTTAAAAGAGATCGAACAGGAACTCACGACTTTGGCTAATTAAAATGGTTTCCAGATCTTGTCTGTATACAGTCAATACAATTTAACGATTACTCTAGTCGAAGATGGGAACTGTAGGCAATACCAATACGACTCTATTCAAAATCGCAAGAACACATTTCAAATTCAATCCTCTCTGTCACCTGGCCCCAAATTTAAAATCTACTACAAAACAAAGTACATTCTCATTTCAAATTCAAAATGTGTTCTAACACACGGTTTAACGCGTAACCCTACTTCAAAAGCCCATTGTAAATAGTCGATCGATTCACGGAAGAAGTGTCGACCGCAGACAATGCGGTGGATATTATGAGATAGTAGTGACCCATATGAGTGGCGCACGTGTGTTTAAGTATTTATAGCTTTAGGCGCCGACGATGATCCGCGGCTTCCGTCTCTAGGAAACGGGCGTAACTCCAGATTTACGTACCCACTTGTTAGAAGGCGCTGGTTTATAAGTAGTTTAGTCGTTTCAAAACGAAAGCTGAATACACTCAATATATCCACTTAGATTTTGAGTTGACACGTGTTAAAATGTTAAAATGAAGAAAAGTTTAGTACTATCCTTAGAATCCTTTAGAAGTTAGAAACGTTTCCAAAAGAATTTAGAAGACTGAAATCTCACATTTCTAATAATCTTCAAGTTTCTATGCTTCCAAATCTTATAATCCATACACGAGTTATGCCGAGATCAAAGTTCCCTGTTCCCATTTCAATACCTTATACTCAAAGGTCAAACTTATTATGGATATGAAAGCAATTTCCCCCTTTAAGTTAAAAGATCTAATAGAAAAGCATTCCTTAGGGACATTTGCGACATGCTACGTATGAAAAGGGTTTAAAGATGGCCGTTCAAAGTACCTTTACCTGTGGCTATGAATACGTTTTGAATTTTATGTTAGAAACTTTTCCTATTTAGTCTCTTACAAGTACACGGAAAGATTTAACTGTTACTTAATCTTTAATTTTAAATTTGTCTGTATTATTATTGTATTGGCATTCAAATTTCTGAACAAATAAAGTTACCATAAACTCTACGAAATCGAAAACTCATAGGCCAATTCCTATTAAATCTTCACTCAAATTTTCTATAGTTTGACCGCCATAATTAGGCTGGGCTCTTCCGCCATATTATGATTTAGCTATAGGTACTAAAAGATGATTGGTGTGATCTGAAATTCATATTTTTATAATTATGACAGGAGATTTACGCTTATCTATAGCGGTCAAGTTATAAGTCCATTTACTTAATTTCTTTGAAAGAAGGTACGATAGGTTCTATGCATTAAAACTTCAATCGAAAGGCTAAAACGCTGCTTTCATTCAGCCTTTTCATTAAAAAATTATACAAATAAAGATGTCCAACGGCATTCTTCTGTTCAGATAATTCAATTGCAATGCACTTAATCCCCGCACTTTATCTTCCGCTCGGTAAAGACCTCCCAAGCTGTTATCAGTGCATTCCGCCGGATTAGATTCCTTGCATGCCCAATGACGTCATGCTGAAACCATTTTTATAGAACTCCTACGTGGAGTACTACCCACATGTAGTTTTCAGTCTATGCCATGACCTACCTATTGTTAATCTATTTATAAGTAAAACAGCTGTCACCATTGTTATACAAAGACACAGGAATGTGTTAATATTGTAGTAATATTATTTGTTTAAGATTGACGTATGACGTTTATAATTAATGCAATCCATGATAACTAATATATTATTAGATATCTACCTATAAATTTAATTTTACTCCACCTAAAAGTGAGTCTTAGGAAATACTATTTACATAACATACTATAATGAGAATTATCATAGCAATCGACCTCAACATCCTTACAAAATGTTTACTTTTAGTTATTATTTTAATTATGTATTAAATCCTCTTTAAAATAGAGCATAGACACATGCTTTATTCCAATTTCAACAGCTTTTTAAAATTTATTCTGAATTATATGCCAGTAACTGCAGCTGATTATTATTTAAATGTCGAATGTCGCCGTCCTTTTACAATTTTGCATTTTATGACGTTTATATTGTGTAGTAGAACGTAGTATCTTCTATTCTATTGTTTACTTTAAATAGTGATAACGTATACAATGTTGCAAATGCCAAGGTCTAACTTTATTATAAGATTACATAATGCATGTTTGTGATAATTAAAATGCAAGGTGATGCATGACATTGTGTGAAATGAGATATGCGTAATACTTTGGTAAGATCACACCCTTCGCTCGTGTATAAATTGAATTTTATATAGTTGCAGTCGTACTTACATTTTCAAGAGCTACAGTAACTTTATAAGACGAAACTCAGAGTTTTTTTGTTTTATTTCACTACCAGATTCTGAATGTTGTGTTAAAATGATTTTTCAACGCCATTTTCTAGTCTGTTAAAAGGTTAGGTCATGAATATGAGGAACGCGTGAATGGATTTTTAAGACACTATTTGTAAAAACCACAATCTAGACATTAATTAAAAATGACAGCATTACATATTGCTTACATTAAAGCACGGCTAAATCTAAAAATAACGTATAATAAAATTCTGTTATGCAGACAAATCACAGACACCTACCACACAAATTCACACTTTCAACAATAAAACATTTCTCACAAACAAACCGAACAATACAATAAATGAACAAAGTTCCCGAAATGCCCAATTATTTCGACACAAACAGATTGATTGATACTGTATACTGTTTCACTGGTTTGCGTGCCCGTAACTCGATATTGGGGCCGGTTTCGGCGACTACTATTACACTAATTTTAGTTTTTATCTCTTTAAATTACAGACAGGACGAAAAGAACGGAAAATGACATTTACAATCAGATGTGTCGCTAAAAATATTCTATTCAGTATGTATTTGTATATAAAACGATTAATCCTAGAATCGACTAGTAAGTACTTTAGAAATAGATCTTAAGATAAGTAATGAATAAATAGGCGTAATAGAAAGGGGTATTTTAAATTCTGTAGAGAACGTCAAATATACTGAAAAATGTTACTGTAAAATTATACGTTTAGTCATAAAATATATAGCTAAGCGACTTTAAACACCGAATTTCGTCAGCTATATTCGATCCTATGTATAATATTAAAGGCACAATTCTAGGCCCCGAATGAAATTCATGTAAGAAAAACCCAATACAATTTTGGCTCGCGCCGGGAATCAAACTCTTGCTCAATAAACAATATATATAGTATACAACCCCGCTGCGCCACGGTGGCATTTTTAGAAAATGAAAATCACTGTTTAGTACACCATTAGCTACAATTTATCGAAGCTAGATAAAATCTACAATCTTACGTAGACGAACAGCCTGTAGGCAGTGTGTACATAAGTCGTAAATCTATCTGAACAGATGTAGGCGATTTGCTACTAACAGTCTACCAGTATTGCCTACTGCATAATGAGGTAGTAAAGCGAGAAGTTAGCTGTTTAGGAGGCGTATATTTAATAATTATATCTATTTTTTATTTATTTTTTAAAAGACAACGCCCGTACTAGGGAACTAGCCCTGTGTCGCGGGGAGCTTTACAAACATGAACCTAACGGACACAAAGTACACCCAGACTAGAAACAAATATCTATGAATCACACAAATATTTGTCTCGTGTGGGAATCGAACCCACGTCACCCAGCACGGCGATGTAGTGGCGAGGCGACCACCTTAACCACTGCGCCACGGTGACAGTCTTCATCAGTCAGATCATCAGTCACATCATAAATGTCATATTCACGATGAAAGTTAACGTAATAATTTTACTTCCTTGAGACACAATACTTGACAAATTATTAAAAGGTCCTAAGACCATAAAACATAGTACGAAATTTTGGACCTGAAGTAAACTTACCGAACGAACATTTCATACGGTGAAGAAAAACATTGTGTGGAAACAGCGGGCAACCTACAAGGAACATTTCTAAAAATTTATCCGATCCACTAACCCGCTTTGGGCCATCGTGTGTGGTGGTTAACCCTTTTTTACTCTCTAGATAGAAGAGAGGAGACCCTTCTCCAACAGTGGGTACATTAATGGGTCGGCATATTGCCCCTTAAAATAAATATTCATGTCGAAACTTCGGAATTTGTGTCAAGATACGCCCTCTGAATATAGTCACTGATTTATGTTTTAGCGTAGAATTTGATTTTCGCAAAAAAGCAAAAAACGCACTATAAAAACAAAATTTACACTTACACTTACTTACACTTACACACGAAAAATGTTTTATTTTTAGCATAGAATTTGGTTTTTGCAGAAAAACAAAAAGGCACTATAAAACAAATGACACTGGGTACATTATTCCAGATATTTTATATAACTAGAAATAACTTTGAAAGTAAGCGTGCTCCAGAGCAGATATTTTTTTATAAAATGTAAGTGAATCACAATGAAACTGGCATCTAGCCAGCGGAATATCACAATGTACAAACTGTACCTGTGTATCTTTATGCAATCCTGGCCTGCTATTTTGTTTTTTTTTTTAAATATGGAAATTTTCTGTATCTGTACTAATATTTTAATAAAATGAGTTTGTTGTTTGGCTGAACGTTAGGCTATTAACTACTACTGGTCCGATTGAAAAATTATTTTAGTGTTCGATAGCCCATTTATCGAGGAAAGTTATGAAACATTATGCTACGGCCAATAGGAGCTGAGCAGTGGTCAAACAAAGAACGGCGGGAGCGAAACCCCGTGCTACTTCTAGTCTATGAAATTTATAATGAAATTGATTCAAACAAACTTATTCGTCCTCAGGTCAATTACAAAATCTCCAAGTATGATTTTATTTTGATGTGTGCCCACTTGGCTAATAAAAGTATGCAACGATAACTAAACTTACCTAATAAACTTTGTTATTGGCTTTGCTCCATCAAGCTGCATGTCCTACATAGAGCTTGATAGAGCTGCCTGTTGGGTGTTGTACGAATGTTTTAACATAGATTTTAAGAACGATTACTAACAAAGTATGGACCTGTCTGAAAATAAATGATTTTTATTTTATTTAAATATTATCCACAGTCATTTTATTTAAAAAAAAATAGTTTGACGTTAGTGTTTTGTGGAATGCTATAAATTTACACTAAGTGCGTAGTTGGACTGCGTTCTTATTTACAAAGTAGTTTGTTTGTATTGCCATCTATTTCGTAAATGCCCAAATACAAAGCTTTGTCTAACGCATTCAAGTAATTGTATTTGGCAACTCTGGTCGAACGTTTAGTTGCTACTTCCCACGTCATTCGCATTGCCAATAATAATATAATTTATTTCGCAAGCGTGCCATATGGTTCGGTAAGCTATCAAACAATAATGCTCAATATTGATTTAGTATTTCAATTTGAGATGAATTATTGGTTTATTTACCTTTTTAAGCTTCCGTATTACCCACTTGTCTTTTGTTTAGAAATAGGCAAATTTAAGTGGATGACGCGTAATATTAAATAAAAATTAGGATGTTATTCCAGTCATAGGATTTCCAGTTGATTACGATTATAAATTGCATATTATTTTCATCAGCACCCCATTAAGTCCCACTGCTGGGCTCGGGACTCCTCTCCTCTAACTATAGAGCTGAGAGGATTTAGGCCATAATTTACTCACGCTGGCCTAATGCAGGTTGGTGGATCAGCCATACTCATAGAATTTCTTCTAGGGTATGTGGGTTTCCTCACGATGTTTTCCTTCACCGTTAGCAGATGGTAAGTCAATTGACTAGTAGGTACATATAAATTCCACAAAAGTGGAATCCACATTGGTACTGCCGGTCGGGATCGAACTCGGACCGCGTGATTTGCACGCCGGTCCCTTATCCATTCAGCCACCAGCGCTTTATTATTTTATTTACTTTTTGTATATTGGTATATGGGCGGACTTAATACCGTAAGCATTTTTACCAGTCTACCTTGGGTGATGCAGAATAGAGCCATTTTTTTTCTTTTTATCAGCCAATTGGTAAAGTAAATTATTTAGATTGGCAACATCTAATTATAGTATAAGTAGGTCTTCTAAACGATATAAACTACCTTCAATAAATAAATTCTACAGCTGTATGAAACACTATAGTAACATTACTTGAACTTGAAGTTAAATGAAGGAAATGTTATATATACCCATCTATATATGCCTCTGCAGTTAGAGAGAAGAGATAAATGCTACTGAAAGCTGACACGGGTCGCTACTAATGAATTAATTAAGACACTCAAAAGGTGATCCGACCCGGTTGGACTACCGAAGTACCGACTGGAGCGATAATATGTTTTTAGATAAGTTACATATATTTAAAAAAGTTGTTTTGAGACTGTTAAGAGACTTAAATTGTTAATATTTTATTGTTTTCTACCCTAATTTATGTACTTATAGATATTTTAATTTAACTAAATATTTTTTTTTTTAAATTGAATACCTAGTCTGTGTTACCTTATTAGTTTTATTACGCATGTTGTGACACTTTAAAATGTTGTGCATTTAATTTAATACTAGCGTTAACTTTATTTTTAGATGTAAGCATTAATGTAACAACTACTAGTTGTCCAGTAAAAAAAGAAAAAAAAAAGAAAAAAAAAAAAAAACTGTGTGTTAATTGTAACAGACCATTATTGATCGGAAATGTGATTATGTACAGTCGAGTTCATTAATATATTGGCACCATCAAGGATTCAAAATATTGTGAGCGTTGAAAAGCTCAATAAATACTATAGAACCTATGGATCAAATATTATGTCCTCATGTGAATGGTTCAATAAAATATGCTGTACATTATGCAATAAGTTGTAGTCACCCTTTTCAACAAAAATATCGAATGATGTTCCAATATATTAACGAACTCGACTGTACATGTTTTCTTCGGCAATTTATAATGTAAAGAAATATTGAAGCTTGACTATATGTTATGTAATAACAGTTTCTTTAACCAGCTAAATATTTGTACAATAGTTTCGTTTCAAAAAAAAGATTTAAATTTTGACTGACTAGATCACTTAGATCACTGGCAACGTTGTCAGTTACAGTCTTGATACCTATAAGGTATATGGAACTTAACATAACTGGTGAAATGCGCGTCTCTCATAGTCTACTTGACAGAACATAGATAGCTTTGTGGTATACTCCCTAAAGATGAAGCGTAAAATTATAAGCAAGCCATATTATTCGTAACCTAACTTAAGACTTTTTTTTTAAATCGAATTACATATTCTTCAATTGTTTTGTGAAAATCTATTTTAAATGCTACTTTAAGAATACATAGCAGTTTATAATATTCAACACCAGTTTAAATCCAGTCTGTTTCTATAATACAGCCATTTGTAATACCGTCTAGTTTGATAGTAGAACTCGGTTGAGAAACCATTCCATTGTATAAAACGAGCTTCTAGATAGACGGATCATTGATAACTGTAATCGTTACTCCGTATTGTATTGTTGGACAGCTTTAGTATTCGCTTTTCGCTTATCTTAAACTTGGGAATAGTTAGAAACGTTGTACCTACTTACTGGCAAACTGGATATCGAACTCTGAAACTTCGTCTAACTTAGACGGAGTTTATATTCGTAAATAGTTTTCATTTTACTTTGCGTGTTTGGAAGGATAATGAATTAGGCTTGTATCTTCTAGAAATCATATTTCTATTAACTTAAAAAAAAACCTGATGTGACAAATAAATGTCAAACACTGTTTGATTTGATTAGTCCTATAAAATAAATTCGATTGCATCATGAATGTTCATGATAGGCAGTTCTAATTCAGGATAATACATATCTCTATCATCAAACGACATCATACCACTGTGACTTCTCGTTTTTTGGTATCTTAATTTTTTTGAGTTTTCAATGTTTAAAACTGTAAAGTACATTTGTAAAGTACAGAACATAACGTTACGCGTTTTTGCTCGAAGGGTTACGTGCAGACGTGCCACTTCCAACCAGCTATATTTCACGCCATATTATAGTAATCGAGCCATTATCTCGGCTGATTGCCAAATCCGATCTGCTACTGAGAATTTCAAGACAGAAAATCCAATATCATTTTTGTTCGACCCGGGAATCGAACTCAGAATCTCGTAACCAGCAACCTTTTTTACACTACCGCTGCGGCTTGATATTCAAGCCAGTAATCCATTATTCCGAGCGCAAGCTATATGCATCGTAAGTCATTACCAGTGTAGAAAATGATCTTTCGAGAAAGGAAGTATTCAATTACTTTCATAGCAACCATGGCGAACGTGCCCCGATTCGGATCTCGTATTTCCTTATTCTTTGATATATAAAATACTGAAACTACCTATTAAATGTCAAGCCGGTAATATTTATTTGGAATAAATTATAGTTAAACGTCAATCATTTCATAATTGAAATTTTTGATTGAAAATATTTATGTGGATTTTGCAAAACCAATTAAGCGTCTTCTTGTGTTATTTATTTTGACCACAGAAATATGATAATAAACTAAAAGTAGTTTGGTATCAGCATATTATATTAAATCCATATTTGCCATTTTCAAATTACCATTGCATGCGTATTCTATAGACGAAATAGTTTATCGTGAATACACACAAACATACATACATAACATGTTTAAACAATATAGAAAATAGGAAAAGACTCGAATGACTATATTATATTACTTTATTTATTACTTCCGATTATATTACTGCAGTTTAATTTATATTATTATACTTACTTACATTAATCTAACGGTGTTGTGCTCTGCTGCATCACTTTACATGCTACCCAAATTGTAAATTATCACCCCGTCAGCGAACTGGTCGTAGGCAAATTTGCTGACACTGCTTATCAGATAACCTGTTACATTCTTAACTTGTGACTTTCATAAATGTTTCTTTGTAACCTAGATGAATAAACGAGATTTCATTTAAATAAATTATGCTTGCTAACATTATATAGAATACCTAATATAAGTATTATGTACTAATAATCTTCTTCTTTTGTTTCAGGTAAATACACCAACACCTACACAATATCCAGGTTTAAAATATCCCAAATTCATCGGCGGCAGCACTCGGGTAATCGAATTAGCAATTATTGAGTGTTCATAATCCAATTAAGTACTCTCACAGCTAATAAATGTTCATGCACAAATCAAATTGGTGCCTTTTAGTAACGGAGCGGCAGATTTATGCAATATTGGATTTTGCTTCACTTAGCGGTTGGAACATGTGGATTTCACTTTGAGCAATTTATATAACTCAATTGTACCTTACCATCTGCTAACGGAGAAGGAAAATATCGTCAGAAAGCCCTCATACCCTAGAACAGCGTTTACCAAATTTTGAGTCACGACACACTAGTGGGATGCACGTGAATTTTGAATGAGTTTTTAAAATAAGATTGACGGCAATCGCTACATGCTTGGTGTTTCATTGTTCGTCGTAACTAAAATTTAAGTTAATCCAAAGTTATATCGACGAACATTCGAAGATTCTGGATCTCAAATCTGAAAGAAGGTGCATCGCAGTTCAATCAGTTTTGAGAACCACTGCCCTAGAAGCAATTCTAGTTAAGAGTTTGTCTGATCAACCACAGGCGACAGCGTTTGTAATTTTCATACCAAGGTATCCAATATCAATTCTTAATTTCCAACACAAATTGACAGAACCATATCTTAATTAACATAGTGCCGTTCCTCTGCCCGTATTCGCTTTGATCTGTCATTTCCTTCAATAATTTTCACTTCCAGATCTATATTGAGATTCAAATTGAGGGCACCACTTTATTCCGTCATCCAATTGCGAATTGTGCAACGTAGGTGCAGCTATTTTGTTAAACGGACGATTCGCTCGCAAAATTATCACGAGTTAAAATTACCTATATCAGAAAGCAGGTCAACAACACCTAGCTTCTGTCGTATTTTTCTTATATTTATGTCAGTGCACTTAGAAGTGCATAGTACACTAGAATCTCGTTACAAAAAACTTGGGATAGTATTAGTGACTATCGCAAAGTTACCGATCACCCCGTGCCGAACGGCGTCATTGGCCTATCACAAACCAGCTTAGTTTATTTCTCAATGAAAATTAAATAGAGATATTTCGACGCAATTTTCTTTTTACTGGGAGTGTTTACACATGATGCAGTAGCTCTTATACATTTTCTATTGCTTTTAGTAGTATTGTATCAGGACTGGGCAGATCCTTCACCAGTTTTCGGCACTGGGAGGGATCTTCTAATGTTATCGATGTTTATGAACCTAATAACTCAAGTTGGTAGGTCAAACTATACTCTATATATAAAGGCTTTAGTTTTAGTTTTTTTATTACCCATACAAATTAGCAACCTTAGCCCGTAAATATCGGATATACCCATCCAACCCTAAACCAACCTAAAACCCTACTTTCAAAAAACAATAACAAAAAAGTCATTCACATTCGCACGTATTGCAACGCTGATATTTCCCACCAGCCTAAGAGCATGTCATTCATCGGAGGGAGGCATTAGCCATTCAGCAAACGTTCATTTCACCGCGCTTTCATTCCTGAGCTAAAGGCAGGCTGCACTGAAAGGATACGCTTTCAATGCTGCCATATATAAGGAATAAAGGCTTCATACGAGCTTCAGGAAAGCCAGTGTCACTCATATAATAGTTATTGTTAAGTTAATCTGCTTTGGATTTGGCACTAAACGATTGTGAAGTCTTACTAACTAGCTTTGCCTCCAACTTCGCATGCTTACTATGTAAATAGAAATAATCCCAAGTGTTTCAGGTCCTAAACTGACAATAACTTTATAAAAACGTGTAAAACAACCAGCCGTGGACCAATAATAAAAAAATCATTGAAATAAATTGTCCTGGAGATTAGCAACATATTTAGTCATTAATTTTTAGGGTTCCGTAGCCAGAATGGCATAAACGGAACCCAATAACTTCGTCATGTTCTTCCGTATGTCGCGTCGCAGAAAAACCACTCGATGTCGTGTGCTAGCCGCTACATTGTTTGGTATTTTTTCCTGTATCATCCACTACTGCGCAATGGCCTCCCCCTGAACTTTCCACTGCTGTCTATCTCCAGCCCTATTCCACCAGTATAATACTGGTAGAATAGGGAATTTAAAAAAATATATAATTTAAAAAATCAGATAATAAGCTCTAAAAAAGCATAAAGATTTTCGATGACACGGATGGAAAAGTATCCATATTACCCTGACTCGCATCATTTACCTGAACGTCAGGTAAATGATGCGATTCTATTCGTTTATAGTAAACATCGCATCTGGTGGAAACGCAGCCTTGCCATTAAAACCTGTTAGTTAAATTCTATCGTAACATTGTTGTCAAAAATAAATATAAAATTAACTTGCCACGTACTAAGGACAAATACAAGTTCGTGTTTATGTGGTGTTTAGGTACATACATTTAAGTTAATTTAATCGTGTCCACTCAAATAGGCATGTGAACAAATTAGAAAGTGTAATTATCATATAGTTTTATTTTATTCGTGTTGTGCACGTGAGGTATGGTGGGTAAAAGCCGTGCTACATGGTTATAAACTTGCCTGCCACAGAGGTGCCCTTGGTGGATTCCATCGTGTAGCCGGCTGTTGTAAACCAAATTTCATA
This sequence comes from Laspeyria flexula, assembly GCA_905147015.1. NCBI lineage: Eukaryota > Metazoa > Arthropoda > Insecta > Lepidoptera > Erebidae > Laspeyria > Laspeyria flexula. The sequence continues at coordinate 14,216,104 of LR989954.1, forward strand.
CAAACTACACGGATGGCAACCAAGCTTCCACCAATGTCACTCTGTTGGAACGCAATTTTATAACCGTGTAGAACGGCTATTATGTTATCTCGCTTTTGGTTTTAAATTGAGTTTACTGGGTTTTATGTATGGGATAAATATGTAAGTGAAGATATAGTTAACGCCTTCCATTGCTGAACAGAGGTATGTTCAGCAATGGAATACCAACCAACTGACATCCACACTATCCTGACCGTCCCATTGCCTTATTTGACTTATTTTACGGGTGGTCGTTCCACTCGTTCCACTTGTAAAATATAAAGAATAATAAAGTAATTAGTCTTCTAAAAAGAAAATAGAACCCATTTACGTAGGAGAGTCACGTTCTAAACTTTAACATAAAACACACAAAGGAACGTCCCATTTAATTAAAATAACAATGGCAACAAAAACATTCCAGATAATAAAAATACTGTTTTACGTTGTAACAGTGACTTAATTAACATGCCGAGAATTTGTTGGTATGATTAAAAACAATGTTATACTCGTAACTTTTTTCTATTTTATAAAAAAAACTGTCGTGTGTTTATGGGTTATAGAGAGAATTGAATTCTTAAGCTTTTTTCCCTTTCTTTTCTGTAGTCAATATGGAATTAAAAACAATAAATATTTCTATAGGGCCTTTTTGTAGTTGCTGTCTTCTTTCTATGGCTGATTCAGAATTGTTAATAAAGTTAGTTTCGATTTTTTTTCTCTCAATCGCTAGGTATATACTTGTGTTATCATCATATACCTACATAGACTTTTTACAATATTATGTCCGCATTAATTTTAAGAAAATCTCTTGTAGCTGGACGCACAATACGTGGGCAAACTGTTGTATACAAACTATACCCATTTATAAATAAAAAATAGCGGGTATATTTATTATATACCAATGACTTTATTTTAATTTTATACCAGTCGTCATTAGTACACTACCTGCCTAACTATACTAGGTCTTTTTTAAGTCTAACTTATAAAGGAAACTAAATAAATAAATAAGAACTACATAGCACTTGCTAGCAACTTATATCTTTCTTCCAAAACTCACTTAAACTAGATAAAATAACAAATTTTCCCTCAAATCCCGCCCTTAGTTCATTAAAAGAGCTAGCAAAATCAGAGGTTAAATTTATCACTTCCACAACGTTAAGGAATATAATAGCCTCACTTTAACAAAATATTTATAACGAAGCTTTTTTAACTACCCTGCTAAAGAACAACGTCGCAACTGCATTTCAAAATTAGAGAGAAATGCGCCTTAGCTGGGACACTATACACGTGATATTTCTGTGACAGAAATCTACTACCAACTTGTTCTTTACATAACTTTACAAGAATGCTTCTGTGATGACAGATTATTACGAGTAAAAATGTCGTAACTACATGACAATGTAAAGATTGCGGTAAAATGAGCTTAAAATTATACGTAATATAGGTTATTCTTCTGTGATGGAAATGTAAAACAAACTTTAGAAGAATACTTTGTGATGAGTGTGATGACAGATTATCGTGTTAAATAGTCCAATGAAGTGAGGGTGCCCATCAAGCGTTGTAAGATAAGTTTATATTTTAAACAAACAATCGGGATCTTGTTTATTTACATAATAATATAAGAGCCTATTACTGTCGTTGTTGTTGTTGTAACCTACCCGTTGTTAACTTATTATCTGACGTCATAATTTACGTTATGAATAAATGTTGCGTGCATATTTCATAGTGTTTACTTGCATGAATGAAATTCTAAATTATTTTTTTTATACGTAATAAGACATATATATAAGACCTAAGTTTAATTAATATGGCTTGAAGTAGGTAAATATTTTCACAAAAATCTTTGCGTAGGTATGTAAGTAAAATGATTTTCATAAATGTGAATTTGAACTCCATCGTATTTATTAGTTTTTAATTTAGATACCTACGCATTAGATGGAAACGAAGAATTCATACCAAATACACAAGCGTACCTACTTAATTAAAAATACGAGCATTTTGGGCAAACGCTGTTGTTGTAATTAAACCAATTTAATAAATTCGAATATGGAATTAATCATGTGTTATATACGGGCTGGAAATAAATTCTCAAACTTCAAGAGCTCGTTCGAAATTTGAAAGAAGCCGTGGTATTCTAGTTGAACTGCCATCAGTCATCATTACAATAGTGGGGATTTAGTTAACAAATGGATCTATAGTCGGCCGGTCAATTTGATCCAATTTGTGGGATCGCTGCCGTCGCCACTTTAGCTAGATTGGTTCGGACAGATGGCAGGATATGTGTGGATTAGAGGTTTTTATACGTTTATTTAGTTAGGAAGTTACACTCGTATATATTTCTACGAGTAATTATTATGAATAGAAATTTATGTTGAAAGCTCTCATTGCGACTACCATCAGTTTGAAGTTCGATTTATTACCACGTTAACGCTGATGTGAACTTTATTCCCTCGAGAAGTACCTACTAGTAAGTAGATAGAAAAAGTCGATTAATATATATTTTATTTTGGACATCCTTTTTGCCGAGAAGGTGGATGTGCTAGCAAATAACAAGTCTTTTTATTTAGGATTCTAGCTAGAGAGGATTCTCTATTTTAGATAGTATCTTAAATATAAATAAAGAGATTTGGCAGTTTTTTTCATTTTTTTTCTAATAGTGCCAGAATAGGGCACGTGCCCTTCCCCCTCTGGTTAAATGCTAGTGTAATTTTTAGTGTAAAATATTGTCAGTTTTAGTTTATTTATTTTTGTGGTAAAGCAATAGTTTTTATCTCACATTATATGTACTTAGTTATCGATTCATTCATACATTGAATGCATAGACGGCCTCTTTGTTCCTTATCATTGAACGTAAGAAATATTTGGTGTTGCAACTGTTTGATAACCTTGGCTAACATCACAGATCACATTAAAAAATAAAAACACGAAAGAATATTTTATGAAAATAGGATTGAAAATCAACTTTCTGCTACTGAAAATAAAATAACGATTCTTTATAACAACATTGTTAGACTCAATATGTAAACTAAATCGATTGAAATTAATTGAAGCTATGGCTTTTGTTTGTTCAATTTCCTTTATTCAAGGCATTTAAGCTTCAATAGCTTGCGTGTGATAAGCTAAAACATTACATGGCTTTTAAACTAAACTGCAGACCGATGGTTTGTAGATAAAAGTGAAATTACGGTTTAACGTTCCGTTATCTTTAGAAAATAAACTCTTTACTTACTTCCGACATCGTGAGAACTATGAAGTTATAATTTTTTTTGCTTATATTGTTACAAAACACTAAAAAAACATAAAAAAAATAATGTCATCTTTTTGAGATTGATTAGTTAATATTTAAGAGTAGGTACATATTACTTAAATTATTTAAAACCTAATGCACATATTAAGTACAAAGGCGGACTTGATACCACAGACATTTTCTACCAGTTAACCGCGGTTTTCCATTAAGTTTCATAGTAAGTGTCCAGTAGTTTTTTTTTTAATCTATGAATACAGTTTTTCTAGTTTTAAAAATCCATGACATGGTAGCGTGATGTTATGTCTGTAACCTTCCTCGATAAATGGGCTATCCAACACTAAAAGAATTTTTCAAATCGGACCAGTAGTTCTTGAGATCCTAGCGTTCAACCAAACAAATAAAAAAACTTCAGCTTTATAAAATTAGTATACATACCAGGAACTTAATCCAACTCATTATGAATCAACGTCGAATGAAATTTACAAACATTAATAAGTTACAAAATAATAATTAAAAATAAATCGCAACGAAACAAAACATTTTTGAATTTCGAATAATCAAACTATCTATCTTGCACGCATAGACTAACTGCCAGTACGAATAAATATAAAAAGAAAAGTGCACAGGCCACGCTGGCAAACAGCCAGCGCATTCGAATGTAGGAAAATTTAAATTACCGTTACAAAGTGAGTCTAGATAAAAATAAATATTTTGTTGTTTACAAACGTCGCGACGACGGCGACACGCTTTGATAGTTTTGATATAAACATGCGTCGACATGAAAGGCTTTCCATATTTTTTACATTATTCAAAATAGTATTCGCTATTCTGGACTGACGCGCTGCAGATTGCCTTTTGATTTATTGTGACATTTTTGACATCATTTTCATATAAAATCTGCCTCTTTAAGTTTCGGATAATTTATCAGACAAATCAAACACCAGTGATGGTCTAAGTTGGCAATTTTGCTCGAACTTGATATTAACTCTGTAAAATAAAATACAGCATAGCTATCAGTAAACATAAGATGTCCACATCTCTGCTTTCTAACTACAAAATTTAGACACATTTTACTAACGTTTATACTTTCCCAACTATTCGGGTATAATCCAAATGCGGCTATTTGTCTACTAAATTACCGAAATTTGACATAATTCTCTAAAAGTTGCCAGTTTCATTGCAGTGTTGCCACACTGCCCGCTGCGGTTACCCGCACCCTGACTCTCTGACACTAATGCCGCTAATACGTAACGCATTAAAACTTTCGTGCCAACTTAAATATGAAGTTAACGTTTGAAGGTTTATGCTTTATTAAGTCCGTGTTTTAAAAGGATTATCAAGTTGTTTGAAATGATTTTGTAGAGCTTAGTGGTTGATTTATCACTTTGATCACGATAATAATAAATTTTACCTGGAGGGTTAGTTTTGGTGAACAATTCGGTTTTGAATAATCTTTGAATGACATAAATGTTTTGAAACTGATGATGACAAATAATGCGTAAAGATTTGACGGATTAAAAAGCCTCCGACAAGTTATATTTTTACAAAATAGTCTTATTTACACACATTGTTTCAATTGCTTTTAAAAACATTACTTTTAAAGCAATTAAACTTTTTGACGTTCACACCTCACGACAACGAAACAATTATGTGACAATTGTTTTTTTAGAGCTCTATTTTGAGCGCCTATTTTTGATCGCATGTGCGTCGTGGTTTTTTTATGTCGACGGTATAGAAATATAAATTACTTATATTAATAATATCTTATTAAGTATTTGCTTGAAACTTAATATAAACTAGTTATATGAAACCAACATAGTCTCAATATAGCTTCCATAGCATAACCATGATGGTTACCGTATATAAATGCATGGCTAAGGTACCTACAAGTAACTAAGTACCGAATAACAAGTACCTACAGTGAAGTACACAAATGCATGGATGTGCAGAGAAAGAATCTGCAAAGTATTTTTAAAACTTATTTTTAAAAATAAAAAATTGAACAGAGAGTTCATATAAAATAGAATCATTCCACTTGTGCAAAGGTCAAGTCTAATATTCGCGTGCACTTTACCCTTTACTTCTCAATACTCGAGTCTCTTGACATTTGGGACTCTTCACAGGTACTTACATTTGCGGAATATTTATAGAACGAGGGCTGAACAAAGGCTTTCGTATTTTATTTCAATGTTTAATAAAAAATTGTGTTTTCACGCTTTTTTTTACACGTAATAGCTTAATCAAGAGCGAATTCGAATTCAAGTCACGCTAGCTTCCAAAATTACTGTTTATTTACTAATAATAAAGCAAAAGCTCATTATTAATTAACAACAAGCACAGAAAATTTATTACTGCCAAGGTTGGACCGTAAAATGTCCAAATGGAATCAATCATTTTGCGCAAATATAACCCTTATCGCTATAATTTATAACTAATATTTTTTCCTATCTATATTACGGAAAACTTAACCAACTGCGTGTAACTCCCGATATAGGACAATTACACGCTTCCAGGAATATGCTCGTATGCTCCGCTTTGGTTCCGTAGAATCTGTGTTGCAATACAGGAACATACCAACAGCATTACGTCGTAATAAAATTTATAGTCTTTTTTTATTTACATTCAAGATGGTTAATAATTTTCGGGCATATAAATTTATTTGTCTACATATAAGTTAGTAGAATATTAAAAAATAATTAATCTTAATTCTAAACAAAATTATCCAACAATTATCAAAACTAGTATTCAAGAGTAAGACTTGAAGGTCGAGAATTAGAATTTTCAATCAGTTTAATAAAAGAACAGTTAGAAAGTTATCTAATAATAGCGTTAGATCAAAACACGTACACAAAGAAGTAAAGACATACATATAAGAAAGTGAAATAAAGCAAGCTGAGCAAGATACTATTAAAAAAAAATATTTTTCTGCAGAATATAGATACTCGTATGCAAGATTTAGTGACTCGTTTTAAGATAAACCACGTCGACGTGTGACAATATTCAGGCCATGAAAAATTCGATAAACAATAGCAAAACTTTTGCACCTTTATAGTTATATTTCTTTCATAAAACGTGTTTATTTCTTTACTGATTGAGTATGTAATAGATACTTTATATATAGAGGTTATTTTACGTTTAACGTCAAGCCGAAAGTAAAGTATCCTATTAATCCAAAAAAAAAGTTATTTATTTTCTTCCAACAGCCACGGGCAACGGCTTTTGATTAACAACGACACCCTGGGGGTTAGACAAATCCCGAAGCAATTTTCAAACTAATCCAACGTCTGTCCGAACGAAACTGCCCTAATTCTTGTTTTACAAGACTTTCATGACGCTAATATGTTAAAATAACGAAGTGAGCGAGGTGCGAAGCAACTTCTGCCAATTAGTAGTCGCACAGCAGCCATTAACGGGAGGAAGACGCAAATGTGTTGTCATTAACACGTAGGTAGAATGCGATAAACGCCTTTGCATCGGCTGTATGTGTTTCGTATGTGTTTGTACTGTATTATATTGTTTTTGTTTATGGAAATTTGCATACTCTGTTGACGTTGCAATTAATTTATTGCATAATTGTTTTTCAAGCAAGTTGCTTTAAATGTCTTTAAGATTATATGCTTACGGTTTTTCAAGTAACATCTACATTTAGCATATTTCCTAAATATACTATGGTAAGACGATAAAGCGCTTCTTTTCTAAATCTAATTGTTTATTAAAATTATTTTTGACGCCATTTACGGGCCTTAGGTATATTGTATATAAAAAAACCTGTCTGTTCTGTGGTACATAACACAAATGTTATTAATAACTATTTAATTATTATAAAATTAAGTTTTCCCTTCGGATGTGAACCTATTCGAAACATTTCATTAATAACTTAACAATTTACGCAACACGAATTTTTTGAATGTTAATACGTAAATCGCATGTCATATCGCCCATTAAAAGTTACGTAGGTATATTTTATTTGTTCGAATTGCCCTTACAGTAAGTTAATGGTTATTCAGTTGCCTAGGTCAGCTTTCTATTTTTAACACTAGGTATTATGTATGAATGAGATTACAACAAACTCTTTAGCTTTATAATAGTAGTATAGATTGCCTCTGTGACACAGCGATGGTGTCTACGACTGCTGCGTAAGAGAGATCTTGGGTTCGATGCGTGTTTCAGAAAAAAATACTATAAATAGGTAATGGGTTTTTTTTCATAAAATTTTCAACATAATCCTAGAGTCTAGAACTGTGGCCTCTTTGTGGCAATTTGCTTACCCCTCCGAATATCAAAGGCGTCAGGCTATAACTACAATTACATCTTTTTTAACTAAATAATATACACTTACACTCCACTACTTTCGTACTTATGAATAACTAAACAAAAAAATAAAAAAGAAGTGATGAAAAACGATGTTCTGTCGAAGTTTGGAGGTATACTAAGTATTCACGTAACATCTGAGTGTACGACGTGAGCTTGACGTGACTTGTGTATTCCCTTGTACATACCCTCAAAATAATATATTATTTGTACCGACTGTATTATAAAAAAGTTTATAACTCTATGTGTACGGGTTTTTACGGTTCTGAGAAACGTTCCGAATCTCTTTTTTCAAGTGTTTTATAATAATTAATATCAAAGTCGACTAAGTCCTAAATCGCGTATACCTTCTATCTAATGTTAACATACGAACGAGTTAGTATACTTACTAAAATATAAAGGTAATAAGAGTGATATTCCCACAAAAATATACCACAGTATGAAGTGCGTTTTATGCAGTTTTAAATTGCTTACGCTATGGGTAATTGGGTATCTTTTAACATTAACGATATTGTTGTTATTATCGTCACAAATAAAATTGTATGACTGACCAAATTAATGAAGCCTTTTTATTATAAAGACAAACTGCCGTAAAAAATAAACTTTAACGTTAATTAACGTAACTCTGAGAGACGTTACTTAACGTTAAAGTTTATTTAGTAAAAACGTGTAATACTTAAGTTTATACGCCTAAAGATGATTATTCAATGAAAAAATTACTGCTAATTGACCGTGTACCTATCCTTTGCTATCGAAATCGTAAATATCTATTAACTCTAAACATTTAGGTCTCAACGTGACATCCCTATTTGATTTGCGACAGTCATCTCGACCTAAATAAACTGAAGGCACTAATCACGCCTACGCCGTCCACGGGAAACTGTAATCTGGTCTAATCTCTTCCAATACAAACGTACCTACAGTCCTGCACATCCCTCTTCCTTCCACGTGGATCTAGAAACCAAAATAACCTAGTCTAGGTACCAATTGTCACTCGTCCTGTACAAATTGTCTCAATCAAGTAAAGGAAATTGTTTACTACCGCGTTCCTATCTGATGAACGGAGTATATAACGCAAATGTATTTTTCTAGTGATTTATTTAACTGCATGCAATCTGTTACGTAACCTTGATATGCTGTACGTTGCTTTTGTTTTTTAATAAAACAACACAAGTACCACGATATGGATATTCGATTTATATGAAGACAAAATTTCACAACGATATAGAATTGAATGTCGAGGTTGAAAGAAAAGACTCAGCTGTTGTCCGAAATGATATTACAATTCTTATACTATCTATATGTGAAACTAATGTTTTCTGAATTGGCAATGTGTGGGAAAGCTATCACCAGCCAAATCAACTTTCTTAGTTACCAAAACAATGAATAATATTTACTTATTTAACTACACAAATATTTAAAACTCCACATGAACTTTCGGTCGGCCTACTCACTATTTCAATTGCGAGTAAGGTCCCAGAAGCATCACACCATTCAGCTCTCATCGATTTAATAGTAGAACTGATTTAAACAAACCAAAATAATTAACCTAAAAGACTGCATTAGCTGCCACTAAAACTAAATTCCTTCATGTCGTTTTATTTTTCTCATGTTTTATTCCGTCAATACTTAACCCTTTCTGAGACACGGAAGAGTCCCATTTACCTCTTGTACTTACGTGATGCCAGCTTGTCCTATTTTCGGATCACGATTCGTCTTCCTGCTTCAACTCATTCTTACATATTTATGAGATTCAGACAATGCCAAACAAACTTTATCCTTGCATGAAAGTCAAATAATATTATTGACAAATCTAATATTCTTGCGTGACTCTAATCGATGACGTATATTATTATAATACATTACTATACAATCCAAAACATCATAATGGTGTAATTAGGAAAACCTTATATATAATACCTTATAATGGATTTGTCCAATTGTATGTTTGCCTGATCTTAATGACTGCAATTAGTTTAGTAAATACACAAGAACAATTTAAAAAGGTTTTTTTGCTTCGAGATATTAATTTTCTATTTTGACATTAAGGACATCTTAATTACGCTCGAGCGCCACTTAACGTCCTGATTACGAGATCCAACCTGTCACGCTATGCCACACCCACATCTAAACAAATGCTCCACTTCATAGCTCCGAACAAGTTCGTATCAGCTGTTTGCCTACCACGAGCCCATCGATATGTCAGCTATCCATCGCTCCTTCGATATTCAATACACGTAGTGAAGCAACCCCAAGTCAGCAATGTATTTCAAAAGCTGACTTAACAAATAAAACTATTTATGTGACCGTCATTCGCACAATAGATACCTTCATCTTAGTAAGCGAAAGTCCAATAGAACGAAGAAGAAATGTGTCATCGTAATGAAATGATTGTTGAAGCCACTAGAATCTGATAGTAAGGGTGTGTGAGCGGAGCATGCGCGCTGGCCAAGGACACGCGCCGCGCCTCAGTCTGGCGGGAGGCAGCGCCGCGGCCGCCTGCCCTCTCGGACACCACCTCTATGTCCCACGATGCGGAGTACCGCAGTGGCCGACGCGTAAGTCCGACCCGAACACCGCATGCCAGACCCAGCCCCAGTTCCGGCACCGGCCCGCAGAGCGACCTTAAGCTCGGAAGCCCCACGGTCGCTCCGATTCAGTCTTGTAATTGGATTTTATCGTTCGATAAGCAACGTTATTCTGATTTGATTGGCGAACGCTTTCCGCTTCGATATTGCAGCTTGCTTCTTTCACTTCCTCTGGAGGGCTCTCGTAGCTTTCTGTGTAGCCGCTTTATATGTATTGAAAGAAAATTAGTATCAAACGGAACGTGATATGACGTATACTTACGTAACACAGTATTACGGAGTCACTGGTGCATCTCGATGCGATTGTAAGATCAGTTCACAAGTGTAGAGTTGAGCGGACACTTGTCGCGAGTGAACAGTTGTTAATGGACAATATGACTTGCTGGGAAAGCGTAGGACTACTGGGCCCATGCGCGCTACTCGCTTCGTCTGATGTCAGGGTGAGTTGTGTACCCCAAGGAACCGACCTCCCGATATATGGACTGCCTCCCAAACTAAATCATTTAATGGAATTTAATTACATAAATAAAAAAATAAATCACGTCTTTTGGTCAAACTTCCATGTGTATCAAAGGCTCTAGGGACCTTTGAAATTGTTTTAGAGGTAATTTTCTAAATCAATGAACCTGCCCTTTAATAAGAGTTCCGAAACAGCGGCGATATAAGCAACGATTTTTACATCATAAATAACATATTAATGTTGTTGTGTATTTTTGTCAACAAAATCAGCAATAAGTAATTGTTCGGTAATTAACTAATGAAAGTGCGTCCTTTTCAAAATAAATAAACAAAATTTGTTGTAAATATGCGTTGTTCTAATTAGTGTTTGTGTGACAAAATTCAGTTTGAATTTAAACCTCGATTTGTGAAGTACTCTGTGAAAAATGGTGTCGGTAGTTCTTCTGACAACCGAAGAAGTGCTTCAAAGAAATGTGTTTTGGTCCTGCCTGGATTCTATATGGGCCACAGAAGAAATGGAACCATTTGAGGAAGTCAAACATGAACATACGTTTACAAAACCACTTTCAAGAGATTTTTACTATGCAAAGCACCCTGATATACCAAGAAGTGAATCGGACGACGAGAATTCTTTAAGCTTAAATGGATTTCAAAGCAAACACCGAGAATGGAAATCTAAGATCTGCGTGAGAAGATTCGACGCGCAACGACGTAATTCAAGCCAATCCTACTTAAGCTGGAGCGGTGCAAGATTAACTAGAAGTGGCTCGTTGAATAACGAAAGTAAAAGAGTAACTTCACTCGTGGAAAGCCGAAACAAAGAAGCTTTCATTGAAAAGGACAAAATAATATCACCAAAAAGTAATGATGAAAAAGTACTAGAATTTTTAAAACGATTACAAGAGAATGTGCCTCCTCCACCCATAGAAGATTTGCAACTTTCGAAAGACAAAAGTTCGGGTTCCTTACAATTTCCAAAACAACTTATTGATTTGAATGATATTGAGCTACCTGAGTATGATGATTTTGAAAACAATAAAATATCTGAATTTGTAAAAGAAGAATACTTATTACCAACAACTTCAACTTTAAAGAAATCTAAAAGGAAAGTCAGCTTTAACCTAAATAAATCAACATCTGAATTTGAAAGCGATGAATCATGGTATGATTCTATTTATGGCGTTTCTGATCTAATTATGTCAACTACAGTTAACGACATTGAACATATAATAGATTCTACAGATAATACTGAAGCGGACGATGATTACTTCCCATCGTGGTCTGAAATATTGATAGAATGTAACGTAAATGAAGACAGTATACTGCGAAGCAAGGAATCATTACTATCACCTGATGAGCTAATTAGTCAGTCACATATATATACTAAAATTGAAGACCTTGATATCGAGGAAACTGACATAGAAGAGGCTGGATATGCGAGATTCGCTATTTACAAAATATATCAAACTTTAAAAATCGAAGGTCGCGTTATGTTGGACTCATCGTCGATGAAAAATTTAAGTGAAACTGAAGATAATTTGATTAACGAAACACAAAAAGATTCATCATTTTTTGGGACAGTGTACCGTTTAGCTCCTTATTCGATTGACGATGTTAGAGAATTGGTAAATAATGTACCATCAAGTAGGTGAATCAAATGTATAATCACTTAATGTATTTCTTATGCGATTCTTGTAACTTTTATTTAAATAAATGCTTATTATTTTAGTATCGTGTTTTCTTTATACATTATCTTAAGAACATGGCAGATATAAAATATTAACATGAAACACGAAGTAGCTAGCACCTTGAACTTTGACATAAATTAGTATAGGTAGTAATTGCGCTTTTTCATGTCTTAATATCATTTTTAATAACAAGGCTTGCTAATTTTGAACAGTGTAATTTATTAAATTGTTTTGTTGCAGCCTCCTGAGAACGAATTGCAGAAGAATTCAGACCGCGTGCTATCAGAGCACGAGTTGCGAGTCCAGAGATCGTTGCAGAAGCTCAATGTGCCGGAATGGTGAGTCTAAATTATATCTATGTGTATTCAAGCAAATTTTCCACATTATGTCATGTCTATGTTTGAGATACATCTTAGGTTATCAAAGGGTAAGCAACAGACAATCCGTTCTATATATATAGGCCACATCAAAATTACTCTATTTAATTGGTCACAACAGTGCAATCTATAATATAGCTATGATTATGTAAATATAAATGCTAATAATATCAAAATATCCTTCATTATGAGCATTTTAAAACATATCTGCTCTAAGGGATGTCTAGAGCTTACATTGCGTCGTGTTTCAATAAAAAATTAACTGTCATTTTCTTAGACATAAGTTGACATAACTTAAAAATATACAAGCATTAAAGTTTAACTGTGTCTCGCTTCACTCACATTCGTGTCAAGGTTTTAGGAAAGGCGTTCGATTAAGTATATCACGATTTATTTCGTCCTGCTCTAAAACTTCTAATGATTTATTAGCTAAACCTATTTATATAAACTATAAGTTTTACTATCATGATAATAAGTTTGTTTTTTAACAACATTTATAATAAAGAAAAATAATAAATACCACAGATATTACAATTATCGTGTTTTTTCCAGTTATTAGTCATTTGTTTTGGAAACAATTTTATTGTTATTTTCAAAGGCCCTCTATTCCTATAAGCAATGCATAGAGTTTACAACTTTATCAGATAAAATAATAATAATAATATTGTTTATTTTTTTAATAAATGTTTAAATATTATTATTTGTTCCTTAATAGGCTTTTTAAATTTAATATCCCATCCTTTAATGAGAATGGATATCATTTGAACAGTAATATTCAGTTTGTGTGCCATAACATTAAGTAGGTTACGTGAGCCATGCTTAATCCTCATAACTGTCTCCCAGGCTCACGATAATGAACCACAGGTCAGTCTTTATTCTAATTAACGATGTCCTAATTGCATCTTGTTTAACTGGACTTAGCGGCACTTAGTAGCCTCTGCTAACATTGTTACATGATCGTTGTTTATTTCAATAGACTTTGTAGATAGTGCTAAATGTTGTCTTCAATTTGCTGTGCATAGTATGATAGATAAATGTTTACGAGCAATAACAAACTCTGTTGTAATATTTCGTAGCGGGAGTGGTATACCACTGCTGCACAAAAGGTTCTGGGTTCCATCTCTTAGTTTTTTATTCTCTCGAAGATTTTCTGTTATAAAATTCTCAGTATCAGTTCGGAGTCTGCAAATATGGCCGATTAATGGCAATAGGCCCGCCCACGACGTACATAATTGGACGTTTATGACATATTGCTTATCGTTTCGTGACAGTTTTGATGGATACCAACAAGTCTTAGGAACAAAATTTGTAAAAACAACGCTTTTCACATTCCTTTCGTGTTGCGATCCAATCTAATTGTACGCGGTATAGCTAATTAATAGTCAACCACCTAAGATATTATAAGCTCTTCTATTGCCAACATAATTCCCTGAGGCACTATAGTAGAGACCACTACTTCTGAAATACTGACCAGTTTATTACTATAGCTGCTGTTGGCTAGCCAATATTGCTTCTACGAAACAGCCTACATTGAGACCTAAACATACTGTTTTAACTTTATTTGTAATATAAACTCTACACCGATGAGCAACACCTTTTTATGATATTACTATGTGTGTTTTATATCTATATTGATACGTAGCGTAAAATATGCCTCAGGAAAATATAATAATGTCTGTTTTAATGATTACATGTCTGCCAAGTCCTTCGTGTGTCATTGTAATCAATTAAGTTATTAAAAACGTATACGTCTGGGCTTCCAACAATTTTATTATGTTTATAGAATTCTGCCTTTTTAATCAACTCTTTATATATTCTATTCACTATTCTACTTTTTATAGCGATTGTAACTATGCTGGTTTCCTGTATAGGTTTGATGACTAAATTTAAACTTCCAAAGCCCGTGACAGCTAAATTTTGTTACCGAATTCACTCAGACAAATCATTCAAGTTGATCTGTATAAAAACTAATCAATGTTCAGGATTAACTAGTGTTCAAATGGTAATGGATCAAATAGATTAGATCAAGTCGATTACGTAATTAGTATTCTGAATATCAATTGTAATACTTATGGACTTTAAGATAGAGTCTAGAATATTTTTAAAGAATTAAAATATCGGTATGGTTTCTCCATTAAGAGATACTTTCAGTACAGATTGGAATAGATGAAATTGGAATCCTAATCTAACAAACAATCGATTATCCATATTTTATATTTCGTGTAATATATGTAGTTCTAACATGATCATTACAGTTTAGGAGTTAGGATATGTTCACCACAGATTTCAACTCTTTTAATCAGCTTATAAGGCGGGCCTAATGGTAAGCTAGGCTATCGCAGCCTATTGACACTAACAACATCAGGAGCATCATATCTGCGTTGCCGAGCCTTTAAATCTACTGAAAGTTTAATATTTTAGATGCAAAAGGGTATTTGTTGTTTGTACTTCTTTCACATATGGAAAGCCAGAGAAGCCGGTTCCAACTGAAGTTTGTTTTTAAATATTTCTGGTGTAGTTACATTTTTAGCTACCAAATCAATTGAACCGATTGAATTTACAAAATTGTTTTGTTGTTACAAAATTTGTACATAGTCTAGAGTCAAAACTTTTAGAATTAATTCAATGGTTAAACCGTGAAAGTGTAATGAGCTGATTTACTGTCCCATCTATAATATTGGTATGAATTCCAACAACGCACCGTAACAGATCCATACTTACGTACATAATGAATATTACATTCCGACAAAGGTCAGATTGCTTGTAAAGATAACTAAGTCTTTATATCAAAGATCGAAATAATCAATCACTTGCGAGTTGTCTCGTTAATATAACACAATACTGGCATCAGTTAATAACTTTCTATTTGACTTTGAATATTTGTGAATGAATTCTCATTATAATTCCATCAACTAGTTTTCTCATCAAGAACTGGGATTGCAATTTATGGATACAATTATGTACGATTTTGACCTATATGAATCTTTCAGGGACCACTTACTACACACACTACACTACTTATGTATCAATGGGTATTGATGAAGTTATTTCTTCAGCGTAATGTCAAATGTATTGCGTTATAAACTTCTGACGTAAAAAAGTATTAATTTAAAGTGCATCGTTATTGGCATCATATAGCTCTCACAGTCTCACCCAAATGGAATAATAAGTTAAGTAGTTTTGTTTATGTTAAATAATGGAGAAAAACATACTTCTATTTATGCTCTCTTCTCTTCCCTTCTTATATGAGGATTGCACTGCAATACGACTTACTAACTAGGGGGTTCAGACATCCGCTCTAGCAAAGGAAAAAAGTAAAAAAACGAAACATTTTACACGAATTATTTCTGTTATAATGCGACACTTTCATTTTTGGATCCTTAGAACTCCTCGTGTGAAAGCTATATCTAGCGACGCCCGTGCCGTTTAAATAAGAACAAAAAATTGTTTTTTTACTATTTTTTATGTATCTATCTACTCCACTTGATTAACCAATATCTGTGTTCCAGGTACAAAAACGCACCAGCGCCCCGCGAGGGCTTCCTTCTACGCAAGCGCTTGTCTGACGCATCAGCGTCGGCGGCGCGCTGGAGTGGCCTCAACTCGAAGACTACGTCGTTGGGCAGTCTCGGTGGAACTGTTCAGCCTCCTCCACCGCAGCTCAGCCCACACACTACCAGCTTCGGAAGGTGGTCCACTAGCCGGCTTAATTCTAATCAAGTAAGTTCATTCTCTATACAAATAAACAAAATTGAAGTATCTGTTACTAATATTAATATAACCGCTTTTTAGATTTTTTTTTTAGATAGTAGGAACATGAGAGTATGTACATTGTACGCACTTATAACAAAAAACACTTTTTATAATTTTTGTCTGTCTGTTTGTTTGAGCTAAACTCCGAAAGTACTGAACCGATTTCAGGTGGACTTTACTGGTAGATAGCTAATGTCACAAGGAGTAATAAGCTTACGACCCGCTTGATGGTAAACGGTTACCTATGGACACCTGCAACATAAGGAGAATCGCATGGGCGTTCCCGACCCTTTAGAACCTCTAGTCTCTACCCTCGCCCATGAGCTCTGGATAAAAACAAGTTATACAAACATTTAAGTTATATTAACAACAAGTTATATCCGTGTTTGATTTTTGATTTTGTGTAATGACGGATTAAGAATACATAATGTCACTTCCCCATCTCAACCCGTGGGTCTCGTAAAAGGCGGCTAAGAGAGTAACCTTATGCAGACAAGAGCACTGCGAGAAAAGGATAATTCGAAACAAAGCCTATACTATCCGTCTGGCCAGCGTGGTATTGTATACTAAATTCTCTTCACATTCTTTGGAGGAGACATGGGTCCCCAGCAGTGAGACGTTTATGGGTTGAAATGATGATGACAATGTTCTCATTTCACGTAAAGTACGAAGAAGTAAACAGTTGATAGTTACATTAAAATTTCTTGGTAAATTAGCATTGAACTTGTTATTACGTAGTGTCACGAGATCGCCTTTAATTGTCTGGGACCTTTAACTAATTAGGGTTGTATGATTCAAACATTTATATCCATAGACCCGTAACAGATGTCATAGGAAAAAATAGTAGGTACTATAAGTAATTCTTTTTGAAGAGTTCATCCACCTAAAGACTAATCTTCTGCTCGACATTACTTCAAGTAACTTCATACGGCTTCTCGAGTAACTTCCGTGTAACGGTTCATTCACCATTTATTCTTGTTATGTAAACGATTCCATTGTATTGATACTGAATTATGTTGTTTGAATTTTAATGATGACCGTCCAATCACCCGTAAAATGACCAGTAGTTAAGGAAAATTCTGGAACTAATGAAGCGTGCCGTTACTTCCTCGAAAAGACAATGGTATTATTTCTCTTTTATCTGACCTATTAGCTATACAAGTTAATAAACAAATTCTAAACAAGTGCCCTTAAATTATATAACTTTTTAGACGAAAATAGTGCCGTAGGCGAAAAATGATACCAGAATGGAAATTCTGGAAACGTATTACAGCGCCTTTATTCAAAGTTACGTAGGTACAAATAGAAGTCACGCAGGGCTTCGCTCCTGTCGTTCTTTTTTTGACTACTGCTCAGCTTCCATTGGCCGTAGCATGAGCCTTCTTCGATAAATGGGCTATCCAACACTAAAAAAGTTTTTTAAATCGGACCAGTAGTTCCTGAGATCCATTCAACCGAAAAAACTCTTCAGCTTTATAATATTAATATATGTAGATATTATAATACGTAGTAGATGAACCAGCTTATCGCAATCCACTGGCAACTCGGAATCTCAATATTTGGCTTAGTCGATTTTGGTATGGTTGTCAAACTTTCAACACCGTAGGTACTTAATTTTCCAATGAAAAATTTATTAAGTCGAATGCCTAAATTTCAAGTAGGCCCTCTGAGCCTCTCGAAACGCACAACGTAGCTATACATATAAGCTACAAATTACTAATAACTTCATTCTTGTTACAGACATCACCGTGTTCGTCAACTCGAAGCAGCATCAGAGGCACAAGTCCGTTGTGTTCGCCTTCAGCTCGCTCGTCTTTCAGCGCGCGACAACCATACCTCGGCTGGAGGAGTCAGGAGCGACTGAACAGTACACCGCGCACTCCACATGAGAGGTAAACTACAGGCAACATTGCTTTTGGGATTCAGAAGATTCGATAATACTGTCATTTAAACCATAATTTGCCCTCGAGCTGTTGGAAGTTGGCTCAATTCATTAACAAACTTTCAACGAAATTGGATATAAAATCTTTTTTTATTTGCTTTGCTTCGAGGTAAATTAAAATTTGATCAAAT
Organism: Laspeyria flexula; assembly: GCA_905147015.1. Taxonomy (NCBI): domain Eukaryota; kingdom Metazoa; phylum Arthropoda; class Insecta; order Lepidoptera; family Erebidae; genus Laspeyria; species Laspeyria flexula. The sequence continues at coordinate 14,234,615 of LR989954.1, forward strand.
TTCTTTCATTGATCTGATCAATGATAATGTTTATACAATAAATTCTGCCGGTTAGTTGCAACAATCTAACAGTGTTATTATGTTATGATTTCCATTTTGGTTTTCAGGCTAGCATCATCCCTACTCCAATCAACTCCAAAGTCAGAGGCATCGGAAGCGTCGAAAGCGTCAGAAGAGATCCAAACATCGATCAAGGAGGTTACGTCAGCTATCGTGCACTATGTATCGGGGCTAGAGCCGGCCAATGGTGACATCGACAGACAACCTTCCCCGCGGTCCAGCCAGAAACTATACTGGCTCGAGAGCTCCTTTGTTGGTAAGTCCTTTCAAAAACTTTAAACTCGTGTGTTGAAGAGTAGTTAGAAAACGGAACAGTCGTTATGTTTGAAACATTTTGATTAAATGACAGCTCTGTTAGTGTTGCCATTTATAAAATAGTTAAATGTCATAATAAATTATTATTAATGTAAGTTTATAAAAATATTGCAGGTACAAAGCCGCTAGAGTCGCCGCAAACGCCGCTGGTGGTGTCGGAGTCGCTACCGCCGCCTCACCCGCGCCCTCCGTCGTCACTGCGCCTCGACTACCGCGCGGCGCCCGGTGAGCGAGCGTGACCGCCACGGTTTACACTGCAGGTTTCACCCCTAACTAACGACACATTCCCGTGTAAAAGCAGCAATGTACATGCTGCCTACCGAAATATTCGACACGACGAACGCATCGCGTGATTTTTGAATAGCATATTGGATGAGAACGTCAACGGACACTTTGACGGTTGCGAAAAATCATGAAATTTGCATTTATGTTTTATGAGTCTGAACCTGCAGTGTCTACACATTGTTAATTATTATGTTACGTTAATACTCTGTGCGTTATTTTTGTGCTGTTCTGTGTATTTAGTTATTTGTGAAATGAGCCCCTTCAGCTTCAACGGTTGGAAGGATTCATTTTGTGAAAATCTATGTGTAATAGAGCTTTATAGACTGTGTGTAAGACTCAGGACCATTATTATAAATATTATATTATTAATTATTATTTGTATCAATATTTGCACTATTTTTGGACTCCCAACATCAATTATTGTGTACAAGTGATTTTATTTTTTGCATTGTGAACATAAGCACTTGCTTGTAGACGCTTACTTTTAATTTATGTGTTTGTCACACGCAGCTTTATATTTAATTTCTACATGGCGGTGAGTCCAACTAATAAAGCTAAATATTTTGACAGCTAAAGTTGCCAACACAAAAAATATATGACAATACCCGCCAAATTTATTTTTATATTTGTAATATCTACCTACCCCGTGAACGTAAAATATAAAAGGTAATATATACAATGCAATGTTTACTATTGATGCATTTCTGTTAGAAGAAGTTTCATTCTAATATTTTTATCATTGTTACGGAAATAAATTTTCCACTATTATCTCTGGTACCTAAATCAAATTTTATTATATGATTATAAATGAAATAGTCATAGTTAAGATTATATTTTATTTTAGATATTGCCATAATTATAATTTCAATAGTAATCCGACAGAAACCAGTAATTTTTACTAGTAATAATTTCGTCCGTTGTACAGATTAAATTATTTTGTTTGTGTGTTTATTTTAAAGCAAATTCTCTAGTAATTAATTTAATGGCTAGTTAATATAAATAGTGGTGTACATAAAATATTATGTTGCTATGTTTTATTTTAGGTGCTAAATCAATTTTATCTGTTTTCAAATCTGGATGCCTACATTTCTGTTCTACAGCATATTATTATATCACAGCTTTAATGTATGTCACAAATTATTTGAATAACTTAGCTTTATCTATGTTTTTCACTATTAAAACAGTTTATTTACAATATTATCTAGCAACAGTTATCAGAACCATAACATATTGTGGTGGTGAGAAGTGACGATATAAGTCTGAAATCTATAAATTTCAAGTTCCTTCTACTTAAATCACCTCGTAATTTATGTTGGGGTACCACCCCTAAGTAAATTATACAGGTTCTGATTAGGTTAGAAAATAGCAGCATATTTTATATTGCGCTCAAAATTCGTACCGTCGAACTACGAAAGCGAACTTTAGACGACTTATGTTATAAAAAAATATGTCTATTGTCTTTGACAGTATGTAAGATGGCCGCCTAGAATTTTATTTATGATAGCGCCAAATTTTATAAATTTATTTAGTATTTACAGCAGCTCTCTACAATCTATGAAATTCCAAATAAACAGTACCTAAAAGAAAATGTAATACCTAATTAAATCAATACGTAGTTATAGGCTATATATTATTGTGTATGTTAGAATCTCGGTACCTTGTTTGTGAAGACTTTAAAATACTAATGTCTTCACTAAAATTTCAATTATTGTACTTTTAGTTACGTTTTAATCATAATGATTATTGAATATATTCATTTTTATTTTATATGTTTTGTTTTATTTTTTATTTTTGTGAACGTTAATTTAAGTTTATTATTGCTTTGAGGAATTTAGGGACAATTAGATAACTATTGTTAAGTCACAGCGCTTTTTGTAACTAACTGCAGCACTTTATCGTTTTTCAAGATTTTCATATCATTGATTGATTGTCTTAGGCAAGGCACGTCCTGAAAACGATCTTATTTTTCTTTATGCGTTATTTTTAAACAAAAGCAATTGATACCTTTGTATGTACTTAAATTAGTCTCAGGCTGTGAAACAAAACGAATCTATCTATGTCTTTCTACAAATCTATACAGTCCAATAATTCGGATTGGATTATAACTAGGATGAAAAAAAAAATTAACAGAGAGAGGTAAGCTCCCGCCTTAACATCAGTTCCATGAGGGTAGTTATTAATAATGTTAAACTGTAAAACATAGCATCACGACTTTTTCTCCGAAGCGGTTGGCAGAGGTGCATCACAACATCATTTGAATGTAAATTATGGAACTATTTATACTCACATAAAGAGCCAAAATATCATCAATTCAAACTGCATCTATCCTCTATTCATTCTAATGTTCATGATTGACTGGCGACTTCCAGACTGGCAAGAGTCCCAACGGTCCCTCAACTTAGGTATCACGCGGCCATCACCAGGGTCCACGACTTTGGAGGACGTATTGGACTCGCTCTTGGGCTTACCATCGCAGCCAACCAGAATCCCTACGCCTCAGCCCAGTCCTAGGAAGGCTACGAGCCCCTATTATTTAATGGGCGGCAAGGTACTTCAGGTTTATTTATTTTTGTTACTTTTATAACAAAATATATCAACTATGAACTGAAATAGGACAGATTGTAATATCATGTAAACAAAACTGCATTTACCATGGCGGTGAAGTTACATATTCCTGAATTAAAAGTCAAGTTAGGTGTAAATCCCAATTTATCCTACCAGTCCTGGATAATCCGTCCTCAGAGTCCTCGGTACGAACAACTGGCCAGTAGCGGGCACAGCAGCGTGTCTCCTGCGTCGAGGTTCTTCGGCACCCCCAGCGACGCCCATAGCTCCATCACCGACAGCCCCGACCACGACCGACCAGGTAGGAACGATATGTAAGTCTCAGCCGTTCCAATTTTTATATTACCTTATCTGACATACACCATTAGATTGTACTACCCGCACTAGTTTTAGAGGTTAGTTTCAGATCGCTTGCTGTTTTTTATTATTTGTTATTATGTATATATGAAATCGATGATTAGTTATTTGTTTTCCAAAGTATTTACACTTGGTAGCATGAGTGTCTTTCGTAGCATGTTAGTTTTGGTCTACATTGGATGGTGTTTTTCTTTTAAAGTTGGTTCTGAGTCTTACAAATTAGCTTACGTACAGTTCACTCGCAAATGTTACTCGATACCTTTACAATGAAGCATAACAAAGGTGTTCTATATTTCAGGCAAGGATACAGTTGATAATCCTGCCGCGATGCAAGAGTCGAGACGGCCGCGTTCGGCGCAGGGCGAACACCACTCTCGACGCCGGAGTGAGCCCTTCGCCCAAGCAAGCGCCTCTCTCGACCGCCGCACTAGCCTCGACTCCGCAGCCCTACGCCCTGTCGATGCTCATTTAACTCATCACGATTCCCGAGCTTCCCTTGTTTCTCTACAGACAGAAAATAGCACAGACGACGCATTTGTCAAGTGCAAATATCCAAAATGTCCTTCCCGAGCGCCTTTAGCAGACGCTAAGAGGCATTACAAGACTTGCCACAATTGCACCACGATGTATTGCTCAAGAGAATGCAGAAGGGCTCATTGGGAGAAGCACAGAAAGGTCTGCTTGCACACACGCGCGAGCACCCTGTGCCGACAGATCATATCAGCGGCTAAGGAAGATGCCGATTCCTTGCATCAGATTAGCACTATAGCACATAAAGGTTACCTGGCCCTGGGTAGAGGCGTCGTCAAAGTATTTTTCACAAGCCCCGAATCGGCTGAGAAGTTCACCACGCATGGCTTCCAATACTTAAGTGAACCGGAGTTTATGAAATGGACGTCCCTCCAGCCAAATGAAATGGGAGTAGAGTTGTACACGGAAGTGGTTAAACTTTGTAAAGCTTATAATCCTGAGACGAGAGTAATTTTATTCGTGGCTGTGTGTATTATCAGTGAAGTGCCGACGAAAGGTGCCGTTAAATGGGAAAGACAGATGGTGTCGAGATGTGCTAAACTACGTCTCAGTAAAACTGTAACCGCTGCGATACAAGAACAAAATCGAAGACGACATAGAAGAGACAGCAAATCAACGCCAGAGGATAGGGAAACGTTAATTCTCACGTCTAAGTTAAGTAATGCTGGTGAAAAGAACGCAGCCACAGCTCACAAGTTCAGAGAGATATGTTTCCACAATATATCGAAAGAGCTTGAAAGTAGGGGTGTGAATTTAAAAAAGCATTTCCCTGAAGTATATTCCAGATTAGGAGCGTACGTAGACGGTACGAGCGACAGGTTCATTCCTATGACCATATACCCCAAGGACGTGACGAGTGGAAAATCATTTATGTGTGTGATCATGCCAGATAGTGAGGTGGAAAGTGGTACACCGGTGGACGGTAAAGTAACAACAGTAGATGTAGGCGTAGATCGGTCACGACACCAGCTGTCTACTCCCATGTGAGAGTATAGTATAAAATGTAGGTAATTAGTAATTGCCGCTCTGGCTGGCAGATGGCATCTACCTATACGGAAGTGGTGAAAGGACATGGCGGTTATTGGTGATGGTGTAAATCCCAAAACCATTTCTTCTAAAAAATATTATTTAAAATTTTAATCTCCGAATATGAATCTCGTGTGTGAAGTAATTGTTATACTTATGTGCCCTTAAAAACTATAATTATTTTAGATACCTATTACTAATGCTAATGCTAGCTATACGCGTCTTGAATCCAAACATGTTATTCCAATATGTACCTATCATCTACAAGAGCTATGTTGAGCGACTCATTCACACCTAAAAGCCCATTATAATGTTTAGGACGCGTGTAAAACGAACATCATGATATTGATAAAGTTTTTTCTAACTTTGTACAAAAGATATTACTTAATTATAAAATAGCAAAATATACTGAATATATAAAGTCTATATTTCTATTTAAACCAAACGGCCGGTAAAACGTTTCATGAATATTTTGAACAAAGTTAACAAAAACTGTAACAGATAGATATTTACAAAGCGTGCCCTGAGTACTTGTAGTGCTTTATCTGTATTTGTTATTTCCCGTTACTATGAATGTGCACTTATGTTAAATAAATACATATTTAAATTATTTATGAGGACTTATAAGACGTTGTGATGTGTGTTAATAAAGTACATTTTTATTCGAAGGTTTTATATAACTTGTTTCTGCAATTTGACAATAGTTTAAATTAAAATTATATTTATTGGAATGCCCGTGTTGGTGCAGAGAGACTTATTTAAGATTTTTTTAAAGAAATGTTGTAGATATGCTTTTATTATTCAGAAAAAGTAATTTTTATACAAGACGTAAGCTTAAAATGCATGCGAGCGACTAGTGAGAAATACAAAATAACAATTTTAGCATTTTGTCTTTAGATAGAAGATTCAATTAAGTTTTTTATTAAGATAAATTTACACATAAAGCTAATTTGTAGAGACCATATTTGTGAATAGGTATATCAAATTACGTATTTCTTACGAGATGTTTCACATTTGTGACGTGATTTGCATAGACCGGTCGGAACTTAAAATCGCAGTTAAATTTGAAAACAACTGATTTATAGATAACTAAAAAGACTCAAAACCTGAAAATACTTATTTTTAACAACTTCTGAGAACTAAGAATGACAGAAAATAACATATTCAAAACATGTCTACTATATTATATCACGTCATAGTAGAATTTAACTCAGGCTGGAGCGGAAACGGACAGTATGGATGTGCAAGTGTCAAATATTCCTAAATCTTTACATTCCATTTATAAAAAAGTGAAACGGCACAAACATTAAATTTATAATAGTTTTATATTTAACATAATATGGTGCCAACAAAACGAGTTATCAAGCTTGAACGACAACAAACTTATTACATTTTACGGTTTTTACAGCTTTCCATGAACCATGACAATAACAACTTTATTTTAAATCCTCGTTAAAGCGTGTTCTTCGAAAGTAAAGTAAAGTCAAACCATGCATACCTAAATAAAAACTAATTTAAATTATTTGAGTGTTCATATTCATAAGTCAGAATTTTTTAATAATATTATAATGTCGACGCATGAATGATGCAGTCAACTTTGGTTGCAAATAAGAAGAAGGTAGTTGTAAAAAAATCCCTAAAAAGGCAGATAAAACTAGATTATGTTACTATGAAATGTAACGCCATCTACCGCCAAAAACTACAACTTTAGAAGTAACACGCTTTAGTAACAGCTGCGGCGCTGGATATTTCCTTCGGTGTATTGGCATGCCTTGTGGATAATAATAATCTGATGTCAAGTTATTGTTTATACTTATAGTTATTATATATAACATAAAGACATGATAATATCATTAATGTTTAGGGTCTTTATTTTGTGACCATCGTAGTACAAGACTTTTGATGAAAATAGCAACTGAATGACCTGAAAATCGTTTTGATCGTTGCCATGGACGCGAAATTAAATTTACCTAAGTATAGAATAGATATTTGCAGCTGTTGATACAAATAAAATAACTCTTTCCGATGTATGTTCATATAACACAATTTCTTCTAGTTGAAATTTATGAAATACCTAGTTAACCGTCGATTCAACCTGTTCCTCCAAAAAAATGAAAGTATTTTTCATGTCAAATTAAAAAAAAAGATTATGTACATCGTTGTCCGAGAAAATGTTTATCTAAACGATAACATAGCAATTAAAAATTATGGCCCATGACACGGAAAAGTGTCTAAACCTCTTATGTAAAAACTAACGCTCATTAACGTTTTTCTATATAATTCTATATTAAAATTATAATTTAGACATTTATAAACTTATCTACTATAACTACCTACTTGTAAACGCCTTTATAAAGATTTTCATGTATTATTATATTCATAATGTTGCCATATCAATTGTTTTTCTTAGTCTGGAATCCAGATTTTTTATCTAGTTGTCCCTTATGTATTTCAAATAAACGGCCCAGCTATTTAAATGTTTTATTACATCAACCACCTTATTCCCTGGATGTTTTCCTTAAATACTTACTTACCTACTTCATTTTTATAGGTGTACCTATTATAGAAAATTTATTGCAGACATCCCCAGAGCAATCAAATTACTCTGAGGCTGACATTTAATCATCAACATAGTACCTGATAATACCTATTAAATAAATGGAAGAATGGATATCTTTAAAAGCAGTGAAAACTAATTTATGACAGTTTCTCGCGAAAGATAAAATATATTAATTGCCAACTCATATAAGCGCAGACCAAACCACCAGCTAGCGAGCTGGACGAGCATGGTTTCGCTTCTTTTCAAACTTCGGTTCACACCACGAACTACAGAGATATGATATGAGAGAGTCAGAAATACAAACGTTGCTAATGAAAAATCTCGTCCGTCGTGTAAACTCACATGGTTTTAAAGTATCTAGTTTATATAATTTGCCTCGTCTCGCTTCGTTCGCCAGCCCACTCAATCGCTAGCTGGCAGAGTGTAGCCTACACTTTAATGGTGAGCGAGAGCAAATATTATGTTATTACCTACATATTAATTAACAATACAGCTAGTGGCCAGTTGAATGTGAGTGGATATACTGCGGTCAGGAATGCTTCAGAGAGTCGGGCTAGGCGTCGTCTCCAGCACGTCTTTTTTGGTTGACGGAGTAGATCCCAAGAGCGACCACAGGAGTCTCAACTTTGGCTTGCCTTTGCTGGCTGATCAGAGAGGAGCCGCCAGAGCTAAGTACTCGAGGAAAAGTGTCATTTTCAAGGGCATAATACGAGGCCGTGCCGTGCCGTATCGCTTGACACCCCTAAATGCAAAGTGCGCACTATGGTGTTGCCACAGTATAATTGGTGTTGCCCTAAGGCTGAGATCTATAGAGCGTACTTGGACTTTGCTCTGACTAAACTTTCGAGATAAGACAAAATCGGTATTTATAGTGCAAACTTTGACTTTATCCAAGCCCAAGCTAAGCAAAGTCAAAGTTCTCAAAATCGACGACTTACGAAAATCTTTGGCATATTATACAGTAAAAAATAATGGTGTACAAATGTCATAATTTTAAAATGACTATTGAACTTTGTCGCATAACATTCATTGAACCTTGAACAGCTGTCATTAGCGATCCTTTTCATAACTTAATATTTATTACATTTAACCAATTTTAGACTCCAAAATTTTAAGAAAACGGAGTTTTTGGACATTTATAAATTACAAAAAGTATTGTATCATTTGTTTTATCTTTTATTTTACAAAGAATTCAGCAGAAGATGATGCATGAAATTAAACATCTATTCGTACGCGGGCTAAGCAATGACATTGTCTATAGATTCCAAATCAATGCTTTGGCTGAGATTAGGCTGAGCAAAGTTTTGTTGGAGTGAAGTCTGAGCAAAGTCCAAGTACGCTCTATAGATCTCAGCCTAAGACTTTGGCCCTTATATACGCCTTAGCCTTCTGACCTAACCTATCCGAGTAGGGGTACTCCGAGTCGGGGTGTTAACCATAATGATATTTTATATACCTATATATTAAACGTTAGACCGATTGAAAATCGATTCGAAGTATTGAAAATCGGAATGTCGTTTTTCGGATCGAGAACCCTTCGAGCAATTGACTCTTCGAACGTATGAAATTCGGAAAACAAACAAATCGTATTTACGACTTTCGGTAAAATAAATTTTGTGATTTTTAATAATCTTAGGTATTATGAAATTCGGACTGAAAAAAAAACGGAAAATCGGAACATCGAAATTCGAAAAAAAATATTTCGGAGTATTTGGGTGTTCCTCACCGAGACAGGTGGAAGGGTGGAACTAAACATAAGTTTGTAAAATGTTATTGAAAGATAAATCAATTTTAAACAAGTTTACATCTTTATAGCTGAAATTCCTAAAAAAAAAGGTTGACCCTTTTTTTTGGCTAATTTGACTGGGTTATATTGATAGCTATTATTTTATCTAGTAAATGACCACTGACTTCTCAGTCAGGTCCATAGATTTGTAGCGCCCGGATCCTAGGTCTAAAGAAACTTATTTTTGTGGATAAATAAAAATACGTTTCTGAACGCAGAAGTCTTTGAACTTTGACCAAGTGACATTAATATTGATTGACACTTATGTCATTTGTTCGTGATATTCCGATACGAATACACAGTATGTACATTTTTAAATAGTGATAAAATACGTACGAAACGTATTCGGTAATCAAACAAAAGTTATATTTATATAATTCTTTTCAAGTTCGATACAATAATAAGCGTGCTTGAAAACGTTACTCATTACTATAATTGACTAATTTTAGTTTTATTTATATACGCACAGAAGTTATTTATAATGGTGTCGACAAATGCATTAATTGCGGCGGTGCCGATATCAGTTTTAGTTGCAGTAGGGTTAATTCGTAAGTGGAGGGAACGGCGATGGGGGAGATGCACCAGCAACACTTCCTTGAGAGGAAAGACCTTCATTATTACCGGGGCCAATAGTGGTATTGGGCTAGAAACAGCCAAAGCTCTAGTAAAGAGGAAGGGCCGTGTTATATTTGCTTGCAGAGATGTCAGTAAAGCGAAGGAATGTATTGCCAGGATTAGGGAAGAATTGCCCAATGGCGGTGAAATGGTAAGTGAATTTAAATGTCTACATTTCTATTATTTTTTCTACAGTGCATAACTTTAGATCAGAATTCAATAAAACAGATTCTTATTTCGACTTGGTGTAAGTTCATTATTGTCTATTATTCCAAATCCGGATATAATTTGTGTCGAATAAAATGTATAATTTTATAGTCCCTGCAACTAATTTTGTTATTTAATAAATACTTCCATAAATATATCGGGCTTATATGTATCAAGCTTAAAATATTATGTGGTCATAAATTTGTTATCACCTTAATTTATTATATACTTGATAGCAGTTTAGTGATAAATTATGTATAAGCAACTAATTTCATTAAACCAAAACAGTTTGACTAATGCATTTTGTTGCTAATAGTGAAGTGAGAAGGGACCCTGAAAAATCGTTATTACTGAAGTTATGTACCATTTGCTACAAATTTTATAAAACAAATTATCATTTCAACCCACAAACGTTCCACTGTTGGGCGCGGGTCTCCTCCAAAGAATGTAGATTTTCTTCCTTAGTTGCCTTTTACAACACCCGCGGGTGGAGATGGGGGTAGTGACTTTATGTATTCTTAATTGATCACTACACGGATAGCCTAAATTTTATTAACAAAAAAAAATACAACGCTAGGGATCAAACCATGTATTGTGGGGGACTTTATAATACAAACATACAAAATGAACGGTCACAAAGTAGCATCAGACTTGAATCAAATATTTGGGACTTTTTTAAAAAGTCAAAGTAAGCTAATATAAGCTTGTGTTATGGGATCTAGATGATAAACATACATATATATTTCTAAATACATACATATTATACATAGAAAACACTCAAACTCCGAGACAAAACATTTGTAGATCATACAAATATTTGTTCCGACCCTGGAATCGAACCAGAGACCTCTTACGCAGCAGTTGTACACATCCGACTGCGCTACCAAGGCAGTTTGGCTATTAAACTACATCATAGCTTTTTATGTGGATCCTATCCAACAAATTTGCTATGAGCCTCATATCAGACATTCATCATCATCATATCAGCCCAATGACGTCCACTGTTGAACTTAGGTCTCACCTAATTTCCGCCACTATCCAATATCAGACATTATAGTTATGTAATTAAATAACCAATAAATAGGCATACTAAAATTTTAAAAATTGAAGTCATACACTTGTGCATGTTATTCTTATCTTTACTGTTTATCTCTTCACAACAGTCTAGAGAGAATCATCTTGCTATCTCTCGTTTGTATAATATACATACCTACTTTGATATATAGTATAATTTATTCTTAATATTTCAATAAGTTGGTAGTTGATACAAAATTTAATACTGTTGAGAACACAATTAACAAACACTATACACCCAAAGTTGGAACCCCTTTGTTGTTAACTTTCCCATGCATGATTACTTGAACATAAAAATACATAATAAAAAAATACTCGGGCTGAATTGGTATCAAATGTTTGTAAACAAATCATTGTCCTATTATATTTTATAATACACTAAAAGTCGAGCGGGGCTTCGCTCCCGTCGTTCTTTGAATGGTCACTGCTCAGCTCCTTTTGCCTGTAGCGTGATTTATATGGCCTATTGCTTCCTCGATAAAAGAGCTATCCAACACTAAAAGATTTTTTTAATCGGACCAGTAGTTCCTGTGAACTCTTCAGCTTTATAATAGTATACATAGATTTTCCTCTGCCGATATTAGTGGCTATAAGCTGTAACTTCTTATTATTATAAACATTTCAAAATAATCCTCATGATTGTGTTTTTTCTCTAATAAACATTTACATCATAACTAAGAGTCAAATGTTGTAATTTTTTGTTCTATCTTAAATTCGGTCCGAGTAATGCCTGCGTTGGCGCAAAAGGCATTACTCGGACGACGTATACGTAGTGTAAAACTGCTATGCAAGCCTCAGTTACGATTCCCAGTTCGGGCAGAAACGTTATTTGGGTTTTTCTATCATGAAATACTCTGTATCGGGAGTTTGGAAATGTGCCCAGTTCATGGCTATAGGTTCGCCCCATGTTACACAGAACCAAACAAAACCAATGGAAATAGGGGTGTGTTACACCTATGCCTACCCCTTCGAGGAAAAGCAAAAAATTTTTTTAAATAATTATATAACAGGTCTATGTCACGTATTATATTTAATAAATATAATAATATAATACGTGACATAGACCCGTTATATAATAATTTAATATGTGTACAAGTCGCGAAAGTTTAAAATTTTTTTTTTTCTTTTGTTCTATGTTTTCTCTCACTTTTTCTTATTTTTTACGCTTGTATTTTAATAAAAAATATTATTTTCAGATCCCCATGCAATTGGATCTGGGATCATTAGAATCTATTGAAAATTTCGTAGCTGTTGTGAAGTGTGGCTTCCACAAGATTGATGTGCTGATCAACAATGCTGGTGTAGTGGTACCGTTGCATAAAGACTTGAAAACGGATGATGGTTTCGAAATTCACTTAGGAGTGAATCATTTGGGCCATTTTTACCTCACCAAATTATTGTTAGAACATTTAAAGAGGGCTACACCGAGCAGGTTTGTTGATAAACTATTACTTTGTTTACTATTTAATTAGCAGGTATTGGTTCTCATAAAACCTTTGTGTTGGGAAAGTTTTTGTGAATTGGCGTATGGTTAGCGGATTCACAGCGCGTATCGTCGCGCATTCAAGGGAAAAAGGTCCAATGAATTTGCAATAGGTTGAAAATTACTAGTGTAAATGCCTAAAAACAATATTTTTGAGCTTCTTTATATTAATAACATGAAATAAAAACGACTACCTAAATAAAACTACGTTGCTAATCTGCAGATAGGTACCTATTTATTTCCTGTATGAACTATTTATTTTTTTGCACCAAACATTTGGCCTACTTTACGAGTTGTGTTGAATCAAAATAGATTGACTAAAACATTTCAAGAACATAGAAACCTGAAATCATATCTTAAATTAGATACATTTCAGTGTTATCTATAAAATGGGAAAACGAATGTATTTATATACCTATATTACAACATATATTATCTAAACTATTCAACCGCTTACCTACCATCAGGCGGGCCGTACCTACGTCTGATTGCCAAACTCGCGACGAGTCGTGGTAGGTACACAACAATTGAACTAGTTTAGTGGCTGATTAAATGTTAAGAGAATCCTAGGCATGCACATCATCGGCGCTTCTCAAGCCAGTCCTGGATCTAGGCGTGAAGGGGTGGCGGGACAAACTCCAATCCCAATCCCAACGCGCTCCTTTGTAACCCGGTAGGCACGTGCCTAGTTTGCGTTATATTCAAGTTATATTTTATTGTATCAATAACTGTCATTTGTGGGCTCAGTACCCGGGCAGTAATGTAAAGTTGATAACGCATCATTAATTACTGTGTGATTTTTATTGTAAACTAACTGTTACCTGCGGCTCCGCTCGCGTGGAATTTAATTTCCTTAATAACTGAAACCTGTGTTTGTACATTAGTTTTTTTTACTTTTTTACCTAATGCAATATTTCTCTGCAAGGACCTTCTTTGGACTTCAACGTATATTTTAAAAACAAAATTGCCCCAGCTGTTTGCGAGTTTTGCGCTCAGAAACATTAAACATACTTAGATGTTAGTAATTCGAATGTCAACATCAGATTTAACTTCGGTATGACGTCATATTATGGCGTAAAAAAAACAATGACATGCATATTTTTGTCAGTCATGTGAAAATCCAAGCAATACGAGTTACCAATGTAGTAATGACATAGTATTTTATCGTACTTGATTCTACAGACGATTAAAGAAAATCTTCAATCATATTTGTAATTTCTACAGCGATTGATTTGATAAGTAATGAGTAATAAGTACAAAGTTTAATTGATGTAATTATGTGTATTATCATTCTTTCAATTGATGATTAGCTACTGGTTTTTGTGTAAAACTACTGTTGATTGCTTACAATAAGATTGCCACACTATGACACAGTTACGTGTCTGTAGAATGAGTAATCACGTGTAGTGAGAACTATTTCCTCGAATCAAACCTCTCTATTGTAGGTACAGTCCGCAATCAAAAGTCGCTTTAACAACCAAAATTATCTGGACACCAAATGTTATATTAAAAAAAAATTTGGTGGTCAGAATAGTATAGAATCAGTGTCAGATCTAGAAAAAAAAATAACAATTTTTTTTTCATTTATTTGGCTAGATGAAGAGAAATACATTGCATGTTACCTAGTTATGATATTATTATATTATTTGTACTAATTTTTGTGAATAATGAGAATTTACCTAGCACTTGGCTAGGAAAATTTTTTTTTGGGAATTGAAATTGGTAAAAATAGAAATAATAAATAATAGAAAATTCTTTGGTATAGGAGCCAAAAATAAGCTTAACATCTGAAATATACATAAAACGGTGAATACAAATATTCAAAAGTCGTTGAATATCATAACGCCATTATACCTAACAATGTACAGAAAATATACTGTCTGCCACTTTAGGCAATAAAAAAAAAAAATATATATAGTTTTCAAAATGGCGTCAAAACACTGAATAAGTATTCAAAAACACAAAAACTTGAGTATACATCGTTAACAGCTGTCGGCTATCTAATATAAGAACTATCAGGTAGCTTTGTAAATAATCGCGGGTCACAGGCCAGATAATGTCATACGGTTATCATGGTGAATATATCGCACTGAAAAGGGGCTTACAATAAAAACTGGAGCTTAGAAATTTTTACTTTATGGACTAAATATAAGGTCTCATTTGCTGAACAACGTAACCTTTCTTATGTTTTCCCGATAGCATCATATTATGTTATGTAGTATTATTATGTAGTAAATACTCAGAATGTTCTTTCGTAAATTAAATCACACGAAAATAATACAAAATAATATTTAAAAAAAGAAACAAATCCTCTATATGTGTAGACACATAAAAACAGCTAATTAGTTATTCATACACGTATATGTTGTATGTGTAAACTTCATAACATTGGCAACCTTTAAACCAAATACATTATATAACTAGTTATTCAAGTTATTGTTATTTTTAGTGTAGCAGACGTACCTAGCAGTGGCTGTTCACCGATTTAATATAGCTATTTTAATGCTCTAGCAGCCTTTACGTACCTAGGGGTGTCTACAATGCTCGGTGGATAATTTATCCATTGCAATGCAATAAGTACTAAGACAGTTTACGTCTTACGGCTCATAATATGATAATGTATGTACACTGTAAGAATAGAGTCACGATAGTCCCACCATTATATCCCACACATATGAAATATAAAAAATAAATAAAGGAATTATAGCAACAATAAAAGCAATGGTGAAAATGTCTCAAAAAAAAACCTGACCCAAAAGGGACTGAGGAGACTAACCCAACTTGTCTATGTCAGCTCCGCCCTAAAAAGTGAAAATCCTATGTCTTTTTGCAGTAAAATTGAGACACATTTTCACAATTGTCTAATATAATATCCCTGTTTTCGCAAAATAGCTTGGAATTTCGTGAAAAATTTTAATTATCAAATCATCTTCTACATACTACCTTATAGACTAACCCAAACAAAAACACATAAACACACACACACACACACACACACACACACACACACACACACAAGACACACATGATTTAAAAAAGTTCTTAGTTCACTGTCACATTGCAATATTTATGTCTCTCGAATACTCTACGTCTGTCTACGTCTACCGTAATTTATAATTTGTAACTAATTAGATGTTATAATCCCTGGAAGAGTGAGCCTGGAGATCTGTCATACAGGTCTAGTACCTAGTTCAGACTCCAGCTCTCTCAAAGGTATATAAACTTTGTTGTTACAACTTATTATTATAAGCACTAATGTACTTACTTTTTGAGAGAGAAATAAAAACATTATTATTATTATTATTATCTTACGTCATATTTATTACATTGGTGCATAGATACAATATATGATGGCCATACTTCATATTAATGTATTCACAAATAGTTATACGCATTTATTATTCTACACAAGTAACACACCTATTGTTATTACAGAATCGTAGTGGTATCCTCGACACTTCACGAGCGCGGAGAAATAGATTTTAATGACCTGAATTTAAGAAACGAAATTGAAAAAGCGAAGATTAAACCCACAGGTCGCCATAACGCGGGCTATTGTAACTCGAAGCTGATGAATGTTTACTTCGCGAAAGCACTTGCGGATCAACTGTGGAATTCGGGCATTGATGTGAATGTAGTCTGCCCCGGCTTCTGTGCTACTAATCTGTTCAGGTAATTATTTATACATTATTATTCTTAACAGTGCCCTTTTGCAGTGAAGTTCAAACAGATGGCTAATATTTTTTACTAAAAAAAGAATCGTCACATCGTTATAGTCAGGGCTCTTGTAGCTTTTATACTGCAGTAACTACGAATACGTCCCTGACCCTTATACTACCAATATGAAAGTAACTGATTGGTTGTTACGTTATCACTCCTTAACCGTATTTAATACATAATACCGATCTTGAAATACATATGAATGAATAGATGAAACCTGAACAAATACATGGGGCGCGGGCAGAGCCTGGTGTGAAAGTTAGTAGTAATATAAATAACATTACTTAAGTTATTTTTGGGAAACGCCCAAAATTAAATTGGTACCCACTTTTGGTATTGTGATTTTAAAATAATATTATGTTACTTTGATAAAGTATCGCCGATATACTGTCAAATTATTATAATTTTTTTATGAAATCGTTTTTGTAAAATCAGTCTTATTTATACACATTACAGTTACTTTTAAAGAATCGTTCACACCTCACGACAGCGAAACTATTGTATGACAATTGAACTCTTTTTGAGCTCTATTTTGAACGCCGTTTATTGATCGCCGAGTGTGCGTCTTAGGTTTTTTATGCTGGTTAGACATTTTCGCTTTTAACGGTAAAGGAAAACATTTTGAGGAAACGCACATACACTAGAAGAAATTCTAAGTATATGTCTGATCCACCAACCCGCATTAGGCCAGCGTGTGTGTATTAAGGCCTAAACCCTCTCAGCTTTCTAGTTAAAGGAGAGGAGACCCGAGCCCAGCAGTGGGACATTAATGGGTTGCTGATGATGAGTCATTTTCGCAAGACGTCATTAAAACAATTTTTGGTTACATTTTCAAATGTGGACAATTTGCTCTCAAGTCTTATTAAATTGTGGGTAATCTTATTCAATAGACATTTTGCCTTGTAGCCGATCCGATCCGATCAGTTAATGCTTTTGGTACATAAAATGTAAAATGATTTTTACATTTCAGGCATTCAATTAAATGGTACCATTATATTGTTATGGCTCCAGTGATGCTATTGTACATGAAAACAGCAAAACAAGTAAGTGAACTCTATTTAATTTTGTAACTTACATTATAATGCATTGTTTAATTACTGACAATGGAAATTGATTATAAATAATATGGACCGACGACCTAGTCAAGGTTGCTGGCGGCCGTTGGTTGCCGGCGGCATAGGATCGTTCCCGGTGGTGTGAATTAGGTGAGGTCTATGTCCAGCAGTTGATATCATTGGGCTGATATGATGATGATGATGATGAATATGTGTTTGTTGTAGGCCCCTTTTGATCGAGGTACCTTAAACACAAGATGCCAATGAATGCGTTATACCCAAACACAAAAATTGTTTGCCCTAAATGAGAGATACCGATTTATGCAGTACTATGCGATTAAAATAAATATGGGACTGTCAAATCAAGATGCCATTTTGTTTACCATTTGAAGACTACTTCATATGTTACAAGTAGGGTGTACAAAAAACGAAACACATTACAAGTACATACCTACATACTATTTCGGTTTGAAGATTTAAACTTTATTTTCTGAATAAGTGTGGTAGTAAGTAATAACAACAATAATAAAACTATAACAAAAAGAACAATAATGAAATGAATGAATGAAATGATTTTTTGCCTATTTTATTTCTGATAGCTGTACAAAAATGTGCACATTCGACTGAAGTTTGCGGCAAATACTGTTAAGTGCGATCCCGTACTTATTTAAATCGCATAGTAGGTATGCCTGGAATGTGAAATTGAAATTCCATTGTTCGGTAGATTTACTTATTAATCCCTTACCTATATATACGCGGTTTTTTATATGTATTGCGTAAACCAACTTTATGAATAAGTAGATAATTATATTAATCCGTAGAGATAAGATATTTTATATCGGTCATTCGGTCATTTAGACAAAGAGAAGGTTAATATAGTATTAGATAACACAAAGTCCAATTACCACACTTGACAAACGTGGGTTTTATTATAGAAGCCTAGGTTCAAATATAGAAAATGCAAAGAAATTTATTTAATTATTTTTTTCACAAAATTGCTCACTGCGGCGGAAATTAGGTGAGGCCTATGTTCAACAGTGGACGTCATTGGGCTGATATATTGATGATGATATATTTTTTGTATAATTCGTGTAATTTTGGATTATGAAATCCGTGAAGTGATGGTTTAAGAAATCCGTGTAGTAAAGGATCAAGAATACATAAACTAGGGTAAACCCGGGATAGATGCCCTAGTTAAGGAAATAGTCTTATAACTTTAATACCAAACGTATTCGCATAGAATATCCCTATGATATAGTTAGTTTAATCATTCATAAAGCTTTAGAATGTATATTTATTTACGTAACTATCACTGGGTTAGCAGGAATTAAGTTTTTGCGAGACATGTTTTTTGGGATAGATGCCTACCGGCTTGGATAGATGCCTCACTATTAAATCATTTGGAAGGATAGATGCCTATGACGGGGGATAGATGCCCTTTATAATAAAACAACAAGAATAATTATCACAATGTAACATTTATTTTTCTTCTGATAAAGATAACACAAATTCGAAAAGAAAACAAGTTGACCCTTAATTATATAGATTACAGATGCATCTCTTTAACAAAAAATTTTAATCACTAAGTCAACTTTTATAGAAATAGCCCTAACAAAATAGTAACATCTTTATTTTTTATTTCATTGATTCCCAGTTCTTTTTTCTCCATTTCTTCAAATGCTTTCTGCAGCTGCTCTGTAGTCCATGATATCACTCGAGCTTGTACACCCTTCTTCCTTTTGTATTTTCTTGGCATCACCTACAATAATCAAAGTAGTTTTGGTTAAACACTTTATAATCACACATACACACACTCTCACACACACGTACACACAAACACACACACACCCTCGTCCTGATGTCCTGCGGATGTCATATCAATTGACATCCTTATATAGTATTTAGATACATACATATTATAAATACATTACAGTCAAACACAGAACTCTAAATAAAATCATTGTCATCACACAAAGTTTGTCCTGGATGGGAATCAAACCCTCAACATCTGGCTTATCATCCAGGGTCTAACCAACAGGGCAATCACAATGTAATATAAATACACTTCTTCAATACTTTAACACGGGTTTTACAGTATAGAGGGATAGATGCCCCTAAGGGCGTCTATCCCTCGTCGTATCCCTGAGGTGAGGGGTGCACATGGCGCATGTTTAAACTATGCACTTGCTGTGAAGTGTGTTAGAAGTTGATTTTTTAAAATCGAGGCGTCTATCCGAGCGCGGCATCTATCCCGGTTTTACCCTACATAATGTCACTACCCCATTTTAACCCGTGGGTGTCGTAAGAGGCGCCTAAGGGAGTCACCTTATGTAGAAAAAAGCACTGCGTGCAAAGGCAATTTAGAAACTAACCCTATACTAACCAACCCGTCTGAACAGCGTGGTATGTAGGCTAAATTCCCTCCACAATCTTTGGAGGAGATCCGTGCCCAGCAGTGGGACGTATGTGTTGAAATGTAGGTAGTATCGATTTCTGTGAGAGTGACTCAAAATCAAGATAAGATAAATATGTCCTGTAGTTTTATGATTTAAAAAGGGAGGGTAAATTTTTATTACTAACTATAATTGATGCCCTACTAATATATTTTACGAAGCAAAAAAAACGTGTTTGTTAATTTTCTATCAGATTTTTTGTTGGTATTGTACAGGCAGCAATATTAACCACCATTGACCTGGGAAAATATAGCTGAATGTGGCTGTGATTAACGTCTGCCTACCCATTCGGAGTAAAAGGTGTGATGATTATATTTATAACGTTATTGTATATGAATATTTCCAGGGCGCGCAAACAGTAATATACTGCGCGACAGAGTCCAGCATTGAAGGTAAATCTGGAAAGTTCTACCGCGATTGTGCTGAGTACACATCTAAGTATGACTTCGACAAGAATGTGGAGTCGGTTTTATGGCAGGTCAGCGAACAGATGATAGAAAACAGACAGCCTTTAGTTCCAGACGAAGTAGGTAAAACAATTGGCTAAAAAGGTGTTGAACCATACGATTTGCGCCCCTATATCTTTGTTACATAGAGTCACTTCTACTGTGAGAATATTTGGAATTGTTTCAGTAATTTACATTATCAAACGCTGTTCAATATAACTGTAAAATAAATAAATATGTGAATAATCACTATTTATTTTTAGTTAGTCATTAGGTTTTGTTTCAATTTAAGAGTTGGTCACTATTGACTTTGAGGAATTGATTTTACTTTTAAATTTAAATGTTGCATGATATAATAAATATAGAACGGGAATTTACACGAAAAATTATTAAAATAGCTGGTTACTATGCCGGTGTAAACTGGTCGAAAAGTCAAGCAAAATAAAATTTGTAAATTTTTAATGCATGCGTGAATTTCCTAATTTGAGGAATTGTTTTTAGCTCAAATGCACATTCAAACTGTTGTTAAATATTTTACAATTTTCTGTGACGTTTAGTTGATACGGTAAATGGCGCACAATTGTTTAGTACCTAACTAACACTCGGCGAGCTAACAGGCGTCACGTGTTATAAATGTAAGTGGCAAATGATGTTAAACTTGCTGCTACGCGATATCCTCAATATATACAGCATAATAAATACCTAATATACTAACTGCCGTAGTCAGAAACGTTATTTAACTTTAAAGTTTATTTAGTAAAAACGTGTAATAGGTACTTAAGTCTATAAGCCTAAAGACGATTATTCAATGAAAAAATTGTGTTAATGACAGATTACTGCTAATTGACGTCTCTGAGTGCGGCAGTAAGCGCCTGTTTCACCACTGACAATTAAGTTCTATAAATGACTCATAACATAATAATGTCGCACCACCCTTTGTATACCGCACCGCCATGTCACCGTGTACCTGCCTTCGATGACTCATTTGTTTTTATCGATAATGGCGTTGCGTCCTCGCATAATGCTCACCACCCTAGCCGAGCTGAGGCCGAGCTATGATTTATGACCCAAACTGCTCGGACAAACTAATTCTACTATAGTTTATATGAAACTTACTTGACAGATTTTTGACTTATTTTTCATAAAAAAGTGTCAGATATAAATAGTTTATTAGACACTTATTTGGAAGGTGGTGAAACAGGCCCTAAATTGAATTAATTAATTATTTAGTCTTATGAATTGTCGTATCTATCTGCCCACTTATGTGGTTTGTCGGATTATTTGAATCCTATATTATACTACTTATCCTTAAGGCACTGGATAAGCCAGGGGTCCGATTACCGTGGGTCTACGTATTCTCTTAGTGGTTGTTGGTGTTTAAACAAGAATTAATTGTAGTGATGTAATATTGAGTCTCTTGAAATAAACTTAGCCAAGTTCGTAATAAGCTTAGGTGAGTTTGTAATTTTCCATTGTAGTTAGTCTGAATAAATCATTGTAATTATTTTTTATCTTGTTAATTAAATTTAAAAATGGGTTTATATTTAGTTTCATTTATTTTTTTACCTCGTACCCAATTAGACGATTTTTTTGTCTATTGTTTTTAAAAGGCAAGAAGCTCTGTGTCGGGAACTGACTCGAATATTCATGAGTCACACAAATATTTGTCTCGTGTAGGCATCGAACTCACGACACTCGACAAAGCAATGTTAGTGGTGAGGCGATCATCTTGACAGTCAAATTAAACAAGGACATGAAAAGGCAAAACATACAAGTTTTCGAACAAATTATTTCAGTTTCGGTGGAGCATTGATAGAATGATGACCAAAAATGACCTGATCCGAACAGCAGGATCGCGCTGGATTCAGGCCACATACTACCGGTCCTATTGGAAGTCACTTGAAGAGGCCTATGTCCAGCAGTGGGCGTCCTACGGCTGATATGATGATGATGATGATGATTGATAGAATGTACTGGTGCAGTCCTGTCCTCACAACCACCACTGCATCAGCCAGGATTAACAGCGATGGACCTTGGGAACACCGAGTTATGACACTTGGGAGTCCATTTCTTGGAACAGAAACATTAATCAGCAGTAAATGGAGGAGTTAGAAAAAAATTATCCACTACCTTCCATATCAAAGCGGGAGACAAATAGCTATAAATCGACGCTAAATGAGGATTTACTGGAGCGCGATTATGGATTATGGTAAGATGGGTTAATTACTAGTTGTAGTGTCCATTTCAATAATCTGACGATTGAGTTCGGGAGGGTCACACTTGCAAAAAAAAAACTTTGCCTGTACTTTAAAGTGGCAGATATTTTTTTTTTTTAAATGAATTCAATTATAACGGTAAAAATATAGTATATTATGCCTATTACCACAAGCCAAAATAACAAAAAACGTAATTTAGTACTAGATGGCGACGCTCGAGTAAATCCAGATTAGCATAGCTGCCTACCCTCCTAAAAAATATCAGGGTTCAGTGAAAAAAAAAACGATTGAATGCGAAACATATACACAGCTAGTGTTCAAATAAAAACAATGGACTTTTTAAAAACCTTTATTAGAACCATGATTATAAACCATGAAGCATAAGATTTAGGTACATTCCGTGTATCCGAAGGCTAAGGCGCACTTCACATCACATCTATGTGTTTCTATTGTCCAAGAGCTCATACACACATCCTACAATAGCACAAGTTTTGTAATAGTAGGATAAGATCGTGCGGGACTGCCTTAGGGGTAACTGACGATGCGGGGAGTGAGTGGTACTTGTTTTTCCATGTTGTTTACGTAACATTAGGGCCCCCTACCACAACAAAAATGTCTCAAAAATCTGTCACTTATGTTTCAGATAGTCAATCTGCTGTCAGATACTAATCAGCATTTGTTGAAATGGCGCTCTAGTATTTGGTAACCACATTTCCTCATTTCTGACAACACCAGTCAACTCCCACAATGGCCTCGTACGGTCTTACAATTATGTTTGAGCTCTTAAATATATAAGCCTTATTTCTTACGCATTGAGGTAGACTTTAAGACGGCTATAAAAATCACATGCGTCTATTATCTACCAAGACAAAATTTACAATAAAAATACATAAGGTGCAGTTTCACTTAAAAAATAATCACTAACGTAGATTTTAAGTTTAATATGGGTAACTTAAACTAGAAACAATAAATATCAACAAGTGTTGCTAGTGCCAATGGAAAATTGTATTGCCATTACAAAAATTTCGGCAACTAATATGAGAAACACAAACTGAATAATAAGGGTCACTTCAAATTGACGCGATCTAAAGATGCATGTGTGCCTTAGGCTGCCTATTCACTAACGCGAAGTGAGGCTGCGAACCGGAAAAACAGAATTATTTAGGATTGCATAAAATCTTAGAGCGGAAAGTGTTTTGCGATATTGGACAGGCAGCCTAAGTGGCGTTCTATCGCGTTTTGCTTCTCAATGTTAACTGACTCATAATACTTATAGTATAATGCACTGCACAACTGGTTGGAAAGACGTTCTTTTTTTTCAATAAGTACTGTTCGACGCTCATTCATAATTTTTTTTAAAACAAATTTATAATCTTATCTTTAAAACATGGTAACAAGAAGCTAGGCACTTAGTGAGATTATCAGCATTACCTACTTATTAAATTCTAATATAAATAGTTAAATACAATTTTATTCGTACTAGATAATAACGACATTCGTATTTGATACTTCTTTTTTATTTTATTACAACTTCATCCATTGTTATTATTATAATTATTTAAAAACGGCCAGTATCTTAAGTATTGGCCACGCCAAAATTACGATTTATTGGAATAAGTATTCATTTTAAACAAATTTGTGTTAAGTTTTTTTTAATAAATTATTACGAATTACTTAATATTATTAAGTAATGATATCGGTATATTGCTCGAAAGGTTAGCAACAAATAAGTTAATAAGTTTTCGTTTGACCTACTATCGTATACAATAAATGCATTTTCACATGACGAATAATAATAATTATATATATACTAGAGTATACTAGTATATAGTATACTAGATTAAATAAATGAGATATTTCCTATAACGCGAAGATTTTCCTGAGAACTTACAAAAACATTTAATATACGAATGTCTATTAAAACAATCTCAATTTTACACAACCATTAAAATGTTCATAAAATATATGTCGGTACTTTAGAATTATATATAAATATATGCATACAATTGTAAAAGGAAAAACAGACAGGTCCTGTTCACATCGTTGACGCGATGTTCCACACAAATAACTGATTAATATACTAAAAACATAGTAATTCATTTTTATTTAGGTATATGTATATATATATGGTTTTGTTCTTATTTAATTAACCACGTCTGTTAGAGATTCGATCCTTATGGTTGACCCTATCGATCGATGCAATAAAAGTACAAGATGTAATTTTTTTGGATTTTAGCTGGTTCAATTCCCGGGTGTGGCAAGCGAATTTCCGAAAATCTTTGAATGCAGTTTTGTTCTTAAAAATAAAGGAATGTTTCCTTTGAGTAAAATTATCTATCTCCAGGATTTATAGTACTTTACCTCCAGGTGGCATTACAAAATTCCACCCTGTTTAAATATTTAGACCAAATTATATACATTTATACTATATAACTCCTCCTATTATGCTTGGAACAAAGTATTGGAATGTTGTTAAAAGACTTAATACAATATAATACAGCTCATTTCAATTACGTTTTGTTACGTCTTTTGACCGCTAACATCGGCTTTACTAGAGCGCCGATGTCAAGCAAAAGTGTATTGAACATATTTTTAAAATATAGCTGCGATTAAATAACAATTGAAAACCCCGATATGAAACTAAATTGCGAAGTTGTCGTTCTTATGTACCTATAAACACTCTTATGTGCAAACTAAACTAAATTACATTTAAAAATCGGTGCGTTAATGGAATACAAATCCATAAATCAAAAACATTATCGAGTCATAAACTAGATTTATATAAAAATATACACAAAATTCCATCATTATTATATACAAAGGACAAAGGCTTAAGTAGTACACACGTGTAAGACAATTTCAACCTTGTGTCGATAAATACAGAGTTCATATCTCCATGAAACTTTAAAAAACATAGACAATAAATAGTAAGGCTAATAATATATTTAAGGCCACCTATTTTATGCGTCTGTACAAATTATGTAGACTCTTGTCGCTGTTTTATAATACTTTTTATATTGCCAATTTTAAGTATAATGAATAATTTAAAGTATCTTTCTACAGCGGGAGTTCCCAAGCAGGGGGGCACACCCTCTTGGGGGGCCTAGAAAAATATCAGGATGGGGCGTAATAGGTACGTTTACATTTTTAAAAACGTTACATAATATCGTATCTGTAGGTATTGTACCTAATTGAAATTCAAATAAAAATATATTTGATAAAAAATTTGTTTCTTAATTTTGTTGAAACTTAAGGGGGGCTTGAAAATATTATTTTAGGTTTGGGGAGGCTCAGTGAAGTGATAGACGATTCGAAACAGTATAATGATTGCCACCATCACTGACATAACGGTGTTAACTGTTCACGTTTCATCATCACCAATGAGAGCCGATTTCGGCCCGCATATCACTTATAATCGCTCATCATTGCCCATTGTATGGAGAGACCATAAAATATTATCTACTTATAGATAGATATCCGTCGTTTGTAATAACGCTAGTCTCAGAATCTAACAGTCCAACTTTGAATAAACTTTTTGCAATACATAGCCTGCTTATCAAAGAATTAATTCTAAAAACACATCACGGTGTCATACATATCGGTGTCGTACAGAATGTACGCCGAGTAAAACTATGGGGCACATCTATTAATAAAAAACAAAGTCAACACACAAAAGTCAATTAATAAATACTATTAAATCTACTGAAACTAATGCCAGGCGTACACACTACGATTTACCGGAGAAGTAAACTGCGCAGGTATGCTCAAACCAGCGCGTGTTATGCTGACCAGAGCTGATTCTGACCAGGGGTGATTCTGACTCGGCGGATGGCTCACGGACCGTAAAATTTTTCGAATCTTTGATCGACGTATTTTTACGGCTTATATAAAATTAAAAACTGATTTATATAAGATTTTTTCTAGAACCATAAATTTTAACAACATTCGGCCGCAAATTTTCGGACAGCTCAGAATCAGATTGCCCCCTAGACAAATGGCAAATGCGCCGCTTCTATTCTATATATTAATATGTCACTTTAATACATCTGAACAATTTGATAAACACTGAAATAACCTATCGATATGTCATTGGAAAAGATAGATCAAATAGATTGTCACTTGTCTAGTCCTACAGTGCACTTTTTAATCTGTGCAGGCGACCAGAGTAAATATCAAAACTTTTTAGTGACACCTTCAATCTTTCAATACATGCATAGACTCGGGTTTATCTGCGCATGCAAATCTCTCAGGTATATCGTACGGTATATGGCCTCCTTAACATACGTAGGCCGGTTGATATTCTTGATGGCTCATGTTTCACTGAACCGAGAACAGCAAGTTGCCCTGATGCTCGACGCTGTAGTGGACCCGTGTAAAGTCACCGTATCGGGATGATCCAACATACCTAATTCCTTCTCTGCCCTTTGCTCCAATTCCACCCACCTAAATAAAAAAAAAATTGATGAAGATTTTATCGATTGGACTTGAGATATGTCCCGGTGTTACAATTCATCAGGTTGTCAAGTACAGGGCACAACGGCATTACGTGCCTTCCGAAGCACGGAGACGCTCGATAATGACAATGCCAATAAGTAAGTAGGTACATAATCTGTTTCTTCATTTCTACACTCAATCATATAATAGACTTTAATACTTTTATTTTAATTTAATAATTACGTTTCGTTAATGCGTTCATGCCAAAGTCGATGGACATTAAATCGTATTGATTGCCTCGATTGCACAGCAGTAGATTAAGTATACGACAAAATGTTCTGGATTCAATCCCCGAGCACAGCATTAGATTTGTCTGTCATGCAATTCCTCTGTTATCAGCCTGGAGTTTGAAAATGGTATTGGCAATGGCTATCAATCATCAATGGTCCATGTAGTGACGGATTAAGAATACATAATATGTCACTACCCCATTTCAACCCGTGGGTGTCGTAAAAGGCGACTAAGGGAGTAACCGTATGCAGACAACAACACTGCTAGAAAAGGAAAATTCGAAACAAACCCTATCCAACCCGTCTGGCCAGCGTGGTATAGTAGGCTGAAATCCCTCCACATTCTTTGGAGGAGACCCGTGCCCAGCAGTGATACGTTTATGTGTTGAAATGATGATGATGATGATTGACAATAGCTAAATGTGCGCTAAATTAAACCGATTAAACTCTACCAACCAACCTTAGGGAAAAGTCGTGTGCAATGGAAAATTGCCGAAAGTTTGAAGACATTATTTCATGTTATACATACCTATACAGGAATCTTCAACCAAAACATTAAAGTGGTTACAAGATAACAACCACACAAATTATATAAAATACTGCTTCAACATTGACAAAAACAATCATGTTTTTCAAACCGTTAAGTAATAAATTTCTTGAGCACGTACTTAATAACAGCCTTGTTACTAAACCAAAGTCAATACACTGACGTAACTATGTCATCATTTATGGTCCGGTTATGTGCAATAATACATAATTACATACAACGCGTTAAGTCTTCCAAAAGATAAGATATACAACTAAACATAGGTTCATGGATGCTCGTAAAAACATTTGAAATTACTAGTTTTATGACTCAGAGTAGCGCACGTCTAGAAACAGATTACGAGATAAGAATTTGTGTTTTTAATGTTTATATGTAAACTATTTATTTGCTGCTCGAAGCTTCGCTCCTGCGGCTCTGTGTTTCGCCTCTACTCAGCTCCTATAAGTTCTAGCATGATGTTATACAGGACATAGTTTTCATCGATAAATGGACTATCCAGCTCTAAAAGAATTGTACAATTCGGGTCAATATATCCTGAGATTATTTTCGGACAAACCGTGGCGATTTGTTGTATTTCAGTTGCCGAAGGAAGAAAATGTAAAGTTTATAGCAATGTATTACTATTACTTATTCTGTGCTAATACTTAGATTAGTGACTACTGATATTGTTTAACATTTCTAATTATGTAAAAATTTGAATCCCACATCTTTATACAATGTCTAAATATCTTTTTATTTATTCAATGCTGTTAAAATAGCTAAAAAAGTTTACAAATTTTTGATCTCACAGTCAAACTATATTGTACAATTTTTGTGAGACAAGGTCTCTTAGATCATATTTATGTTATACATTGTCGAAGCAATTTTTGAGGTCGAGTAGTAAATCTCTCTTACTTCATTGGCCCTGTTGTAGTTGATGACTGTAGCTGTTATATAAGCGATTTTCTGGTTTAAAGCGTTGTCATTTTCTTTAAACACCGATTTGATACGATGTAATTCATCTTGAATGAGAACAATCAATGTTTCGTGGTACGAAAATTACTGAGCAAATTAGGACTTCTTTGATGGGATTTAAGTATGTATGCTATAATATATTGGAAATTTACCTCTGAACAGCCAATGAGAAGGCTTCAACAACGTTATTGTCGTTCTTAGCTGATGTTTCTATATACGTCGCTATTTTATTGTCCTCGCACCATTGCTTCAGTTGGTCGTATGACACTTCTCTGTCTTTTGATGATACGTCTGACTGGAATGTACAATAGATAATAAAATTACTAATTGCCTGATATGCGAGTGAGAGTTAAAATAGGAGGCTCAAAGAAAGGAACAAGCCATAAGACGCAGAGAACTCAACTTATTATGGTAATCCTGAATTATTAACAATAATTCTGAGAGGAGGCAGCTGCTCTCCTACACCCATGGGGTAATATACTGGTTGATAATCGGTTATTCAATCGCATAATCATTATTGGTAAGGTCTCGCTCATTCGACGGATAGTCCATCTATCGCATGAGCGAAACTTTAGTATTAACCACAACAGTTATAATTTTCGCCCCTGACCCATTGATCTAACCGCAAGAACCACTTACACATACCTACCATTTATTTACTCGTGACCTTATCTTTGACCAAGTTTCAGCGATTTCGATGGGGCATCACGCGATTATCAATAACTTTTTTTACAGAATTCCTAGGGCTAATTGCCGACTCCATCAAGATATCGGCCCCTTTTCATAATAATTACGTATTGTTATTTAATTTACATATTATTTTGTATGCAAAACAGCTCAATCGGAAACCGAGAACACCGTCAAACACAAACAAGCATACCTACATACAAACATTGCAAATTAAAAAAAAACTCTTAAAACACTCACTTTGTTCCCAACAACCATAAAAGGGTATCTGTCTATACCATTCTTGACTCCCGCGTAGTGTAAAAATTCATTCAGCCACGTTTTGATGTTGTTGAAAGAGGTGCGGTCATCGATCGCGTACGCCAATATACAAATGTCTGAACCTCTGTAAAACGGTGTCCGGAGACTCTTGAATCGCTCCTGGCCAGCTGTGTCCCATACCTGGAAATTAACATGATAGTTGTACCATTTGACCATGTAGGCAGGTAGTACTTTAGCTATATAGTTAGACCTCCTGGGTGGAATGTGCGCGCAAAAACCTTCGCCCTACTTTAGATCACAATTTTTGCTATTGCTTCTTAGCTTTCAGAAGCCAGGGGTCAAAAACTGAGCCACCAGTAGGATTATAGCCACTTGGATTGCTAGTACAATGATTTGATCTTGGTAAGACTGCTTACCTAAAATAGCACACGCAATGGAGTAGTTAACATAGCCGATGTCTATGGTAAGTGAGATAGCTATAATTAAACTTCAGATATTCACATAAATAATAATAAAAATCAGACGTTATAGTCTCTTTATAATTATAAACCTTAACTTTATTGTTAGTCAAGGAAAAAACCAACAATAATAAACTGTATTTTACTTTTTGTTTATCATTCCGCAACATCGTCGCGATATTTAGAAGTAACAACGTAATTTATTATTAACTAAACTGGAATTTATGCAACTTTCAATAATTGACATAAATTTATTTAGAAATTTATCTGGTAGACAAAGTTTGAATATATTGAACATGAATATGATAACGCTATCAAATTTTGAGTAAAATGTCCCAAAGTTTCTAACACAACATAGAACAATTTTATTTATTTATCACGCCTTTTTCCTCGAAGGGGTAGGCAGAGGGGCATCACACTCACACCCACAATTTCGTAAGGGCAAGCTTTTTGACATTAACCATGCACATTTCCAGATTCCAGGCTGGTATTGATCAGACAGAAAGACACGAGACCTAATGCTCTTCTTCTTATCTTCTCATAAGCACCCGTAATTCTCTTATATACGTAATTCTCTTATATAAGTAAGGTCTATACCTACGAATAATATAAAACTAGAGTTTGTTTGTTTGGTTGAAGCGCTAATCTCAGGACCTAGGTAGACTTACCAGCTTTTTAGATGGTCTGAGCCAACCAGTTGGAATTTATAAAATTTTGTAGTTTTAAATAGCTCATTTAACGAGGCTATTGGCTTTATAACACCACACTACGGCTAATAGGAGCTGAGCAGTGGCAAATAAAGAACAACGGGACTCGACGGGAGCAAAAGCCCGCGCGACTTTTAGCCTTCTATCTTTATATAATATATAATTCTTCTGTACGTGTGTTGACAGTGAACTCCTCCTAAAGGCTGAACCGATTTGAATGAATTTTGTGTATGTGTTCAAGTGGATTCGAGGATGGCTTAGATTCACAAAAAAAAAAAGCAGTCGATTGGTATAATATATACCAATCGACTGCTTTTTGCATGCAGGAAAACGTCTGTCGGGTCCGCTAGTATTTTATAGTTTTCAATGAAAACACTTCCCAGTGCACCGCTCAATGCTTTATTCACAGAAACAAACACAGACCTCCAAATTATTTGCTTTGTAACTAAGTGTTATGCAAACAAATCTTTATATAGAGAATATAACCTTGGTTTTGAAGGTAAAGTACAAGTTAAGGTTAGTCTAAACATATTATAATATTAAATTATTCTGTTATATTACATAATGCAACATACTTTATTACAGTAATAAACTGCATTTTTTTTTATTGCCATTAGTGGCAGACAAGCAGACGGCCCACCTGATGGTTGTTGGCAATGTTAGGGGCACAGCCAAGCCACTGCCTACCTAGAGAGGATAGCTCTCTATAAACCTCGTTTAAAGAAGGACATGTCTAATTCACTTGTCTATTGGAAAGTATTGCTTAAGTTTGTTATGTAATGACTTCTACAGAAAAATCACAATAAATGTCACTTGGACATTTATGTAGTACTTGCTGTTGCCCGGGGCTTCGCTCACATGTTTCTTATTTGACTACTACTCAGTTCCTATTGGTAGGGTGATGTTATATTTATAGCCTTCTTCAATAAATGGGCTATCCAACACAAAAAGAATTTTTCAATTTGATTCTGTTGTTCCCGAGATTACGATGATCAACCAAACAAACAAACTCGTCAGCTTTATAAGTACAGGTTTACACTGAAACTCTACAAGTGAAACATAATAAGAGCACCCTCTCTCAACTGATATTAAACTTAAGAGCGATTATATGCAACTTTTTTATAGTTCCAATTAAATAAAAATTGAAAACCCAGAAATATGACACTAAATTGTGAAATTGCCGTTTATAAGTATATATAAACCCTCTTATTACCAAATATTATATATCAGAATAAATCATATAAGAAGCATAGTGAAATGTAACTTTTCGCTCTGCACTTATTACTTTTTATCTGCAAACATACAATATAACAAATAAAACTGACCTTTAAAAAAGTTTTACCTATTGTTTATGCATAAAAATGATGGCCATAATAATAATATATTTACAATTCAACACAGAATTTGTAAAGGCCAGTTTTATTAACAACATTAATAATTTTTAAATGCATAAGTACTGTGACAAAAATAAATATATTATATTATAAAAAAGTCATGGGAATATCAACTGACAATACATTGTTTACAATAGCATTTTTTTCTAACTTGTTCAAGGTAGATGAGTATTAAATAAAATAGACAGAAAGAGGAAACAGCAGAATTAATGAGCAAATATTTTCAATATAAAATATTTTAGACTCTTATGAATAACAAAGTGCTGCCATTTTTACAAACTCTTATAAATCTAAAAATGTTAAATTCAAATTAAATAATTATTAAATAAACCTACTAAGATATTTTTTTTAAACCTACTATTTATGTTATACAAAGGAATTTACCTGTAAAGTGTACTGTTTTCCGTTCACATCGATAGTTTTATTCATGAACTCGACGCCTATAGTGTGAAAGCTGTGATCGTCGAAGTGGTTAGATATGAACCTGCTCATTAAACACGATTTCCCAACTCCACCTTCTCCAAGTATCACAATCTTCAACAACGTAGTCTTATTAGTAGTCCTGCCGTAACCGCGATCATTATCTTCCACCATTATGTCAAATCACATAGTCAGTAAAACGGTTCATAAAACACTGCAGCCTTGAGGATAAAATGAGCGCAAAATAACACAGTTCAATAATTAGTGACTCACTTCACAAATTAATACGATACCTTAAATTATGACACTATATGACTATATTATGCGAACAACTATCAGCTAAAATTGGAAAACTAATTAAGTATGCAGGTATCACAAATTCAAACAATTATTTTTATTTGTAAATAAAAATAATCCTGGTTAGCGATTGCTCACAGCTGTTTCAACGAAATAACGAATTCCTATAAAAATTCTAGACCTGTCAATAAATGTCAAAATGAAATAGTGCTGCGCATTGTTACTACAATTGTGTACATCAAACATTTTAATCGATTATGTCGTTATCGTAGTGTGTTGTTGTTAACTTGTTAGTTTGTTATTCGTTGCATTTTGTTGTTACCGGTGTTGAGAGTGTTGTGTTGTGTTGTGTGACACCGTTTACTATCACAAAAACGAGTTCATCAGTCAAAATCCAAATGGCAAAAATTAAAAATGTGATTGGTATTTTACTAAAATCACATCACTTCACATCAGTCAGCAAATTTAATTTTATTTCAAAGTTTTTATTAGTGCTGCCATCTAGTGTAATTATAAACTTATTATTTAAATATTTGTTGTTTGTTGTTGTTAAACAATTCGTCTAGTGACCGCCAGGTGTCGATAATTTTTACCTTTTGTTTGGACGACCTCGAGTTCGACTCGCGTAACTGCTCGCGAGATGTCACGCTCGCTCGGCCGTGCGCCGCTATACAACTTTATTCCGCTTTGTTTTGCGGAGGTGAGAGGACATAGTGTAGATATCGCTCGTGTTTGTGCGTTGTGTTCAATGTTTTTCTTATTATATTGGATTTATTGAGTGAATAGACAGAACAAATCTGTATGAAAAGTGCTTTTATATTTGAACAAGGACTGTGCATGTGTCCGTAGTCATAATATCGGTATATTTGCGCAATAGTTGGTGAGACTTGATGTCAATAAACTTGTCGGTTGTATTTTATGGGAAAGGTGTGCCGCGTCGCGCTGGTACCTG
Source organism: Laspeyria flexula (assembly GCA_905147015.1). NCBI lineage: Eukaryota > Metazoa > Arthropoda > Insecta > Lepidoptera > Erebidae > Laspeyria > Laspeyria flexula. The sequence goes on from LR989954.1 coordinate 14,268,770, forward strand.
TTCGCGACGGGTGGGTGCTCGAGGCCGGGATGGTGGTTGCGAGGCCAGCGGCGGTTGGCTCGTCTGTGCCATGGAGTCGTAGATAGGATCGAGGTGAGTAGCGTTCCGTGGTTTTCGGTTGTGCGGCGGGTACGCGAGGGGCGCGGGCGCGCGGTTGCGTGCATTCACCTCTGACCCGCGCGCGGGGCGAGCGCCGCTCAAGGTCGGTGCGCCGCCTGAAGGTCGCCCGTCACGTGACGCGGAGGGTGCACACCCTTCACCCCCGCCCTTCATGTCGCCCTTGCTGCCCCTACTGTTTTGTTTACAGTCATACACACAAGTATTATTGTGGAATATCTAGTAGTTATCCATTCATTTATATTTCTTTTATTTCAACTATTAACATTATAAAATTCCTGAAATAAATCCATAGAAACTAACAGTACTACTACACTGGTTACTCATCGTTTCAAGGTTTCACCTAGTTCTGACTTCCTATTAGATTCTATTCAGAAATTCTATTAGCACAGCAGGCGCATGCATAGATAACGGACATGCCAACAAAATGACTATTACCTAAAGTGTTGACAATTGACAAGGTCTCTATTTTGAAGCGCATTGTCTCATGCTCGCAGACGGTAAACACACACACCTAGTGAGGGACCGCATAATAGTATAAAAGCAAACATCATAGTTACGTAGGTACCTATCTACATCTGCTGTTTCATATTTCCAAACGTGCAAAATTTACGTGTAAGCAAGAAGTATAGGTATTACTTAGGGTTGCCACCTTTTTTTAAAGGTATTATAGTATTTTTTAAAAATATTGCAAAAAATATAGTACTATTGGGAAATTCAAGAAAAAAAAAAAAAATACTTACCCATTTATTTTTGGTAAAAGTATTTATTTTTCCATGTATATATTTTGTTATTAGTCTTAGCTTAGGTTAACAAACTCTTATTATTTAAAAAAATATTATATAAAACTGAGAAATTGAAAAAATATAGTATTATTCGTACTATATTATTTTTCTATAACAGTACAATGGACTGAAATAAAGCACGATAATATACATAATATAGTACGGGTGGCAAGGCAACTGACAACCCTAGTATTACTACTTCTTGCTTAAACGTAAATTTTGCACCGAGTACATAATGTAGGTACTTAACTGGTAGGTATGTTTCATACTTTATCTTTACACTTGATACAAATACGATAAATTTTAATTCCATGACATAATGCGTCGCAAATAGGTAGGTACTACGTTTACTCAACATTTTTCAAATGACAGCTTTAATCTTTTCACAAAGCAAATTTTGCTATAGGTACGATCAGAAGAAAAAACCATGTTTCAAGAGATCGTCAGTGAAATAAAAGCAATCTCTTGTGTCATTTATTTCTGTTACTTTGCCTGACATTACACAACAACAAAGAATGGTTAATTTATGATACTATTTGCATAATTGCACATTTTGTAGGTACGTACAGCAGCCGATGTCAAACACTAAGCCAAGTCTTCACACAAAACGAAAGCTTCCTACCAAATTTTATTACCTAGGTAGTAGGTACAACGCAACGCCAAAATTCTTTTCTGTCTGGCTCTCATAAAAAACCTGAAATGACTAATTTTATAGCACATTCCGAGATATTTAGCAATGCAATTTTTGTATTTTTCAATAGTCAGATTCGTTTTATAGGTTGTTTCGTCTACCGTTGAAACTTTTACACGTTAGTATGACCTTGCTAACATCTGTGAATGTATAATAGAAATAACTGCATCTTTTTGTAAATCGTCTGCAACATTCTGGCCTCGCAAAACGTGATCTACGAACGCCACTTGCCAAAAGCCACAACACGATAATCGACAAAAAGTTGCATAATGTAGAGCCTGACAAATACAATATAAATTAATGTAATACCAGACGACCGAGCAAATATAATTATGTATTATAATATTTATAATGAATAATTTAATTTCATATTGTTGATCACAAATATTCACAAGACAAAATAAAATACATCGTTGAGGCACAAGAAAAATTCAATCACTATTAATTAATTTAAACTGGAAATTAGCATGTGAATAATGTGCAATAATTATTATTATTATTGTACATTAGTTATGTGACTAGCCATCTGTTATGGGTGATGAAAAACATTTTGGAAAAACTCACATGCCACCTTACAAGAAATTTTAAGGGTATGATTTATCTATCAACTCGCATTAAGCTAAACCTGAGCTTATGCCTTACCTTAATCAGCAATGGGTGGGACACACTTTAATGGGCTAGCATTATATAATTATACATAAATCAACTAGCTACCCATAGGCTACGGTAACCGCTTACCATCAGGCGGACCGTACGTCTGTTTGCCACCGGCGTCGTGGTATTAAAAAAAAACTGAAAGAGGTAGTAGATACCAAAACAAAAATATGTAAAATCGTTACGGTTGTAGGTAGGTATACCTACATTAAAATAAATAACTAAAGGAAATTCGGCAATTAATATGTAGATTAACTACTCGTAATTACAAAATAACGACATTTTGTTTTGGCATTATGCTTAATACGATAATACCTTCAAGGTACAGAAACGGCTTCGTTCATTAATGATTTCAAAACACACCGCGTGGGTGGTAATTGTATTGGTGATTGGTATCGTAAACTAAATATTAATTAATACCTACTGTTAGTTTTACATTTAATTAATACAACGGCACATGGCTATAGATAACGTTGAGCAATGTCTATCTAAATAAATCAATAAATATTAATTGAAGTCTAAATAAATAAATGAAAATGGCAAAAAAGTATGTCTGTACACCACTGTTTTTCACTGTTTACCAAATGGTAAATGTAAAATAAATTTAACTAAAATTAAATTAAATTTAACTAAAGTGACGGCGCGGCGGCGCGCCATTAGGTAAATCGTTTGAAAACTTCGTTTTCCAGGTTATGGAAACATAAGTTGGGTGTAGGTCCAAGATCTGAATACTATTTCAATCATCCAATATACCTATCTGTGTCTATAGGCTGATAATACCTTATATTGGCGACTGGCTGGAAACTTATTCCTTCCTTACATTATTGTTTGGAGAACTGCAGCCGCGGCTCGAAATTCCATATAAAAAAGACAAATTTTCTCAAAATAGCCTGGCTTGGTCTTTGATAGGTTACATTATAAGTTCATCATCATCATATCAGCCCAATGACGTCCACTGCTGAACATAGACCTCACCAATATTATAAGTTGCATAGTCCAACATAATATGCGTTTAGATTAGAACGCGGAGAGATCAATGAAGTATAGTAATATCATTAAACTTTAATTAACTTTTGCACAATTTCTTCTCCAGTGTCAGCGCAATATAAAGTTTTCTATGTAAAACCTGAACATATTCTTACGTACCAAATTCAATCATAATCTACGGCAGACGGATATTGAGAAGAAAATTATTTTTATCGTAATGACCTCGGAAACTTTCACCTTTATAATAAGACGATATTATTAAATAATCATGGCATTCAATTATAATCGTTATCTTATTCCAGACAAGACTGACTCTTTAATTGCAAAATGAATGTCGTATAGGATCTTAGCAACCTTATTGTTTATTCTTAGCCGGATGGAATTGATTAATCGCTAAACTACTGCTGTAATTAACCATTAATTTTACAGTTAGCGGTCAGGCCAAGCAGTTCATAATGTTATTGACTTTTGGCCAATACGCCATGCGCCATCCGCCGATACACAGCTGCCGACCAGACAAACAACTAATAAATATAGAAAGATGAGCTAGCAGTGTTGAAATTATTAATTTTTCGATAATTTAACTTATAAAATTGTGCATTGTTTTCGAGTTTCACTATTTTATATAGCGGAAACGCGAATTTGTCAATTTTGTAGGTAATCATTTTCAATTGGAGATAACACAATGTCATGCCGACCTCGTGTAGACTTGTTTTGACAACTTCACATCTTTTTTTTAACACGTTTTGGGATTATATTTAATATTCGAGATGGTGATTCTGAATAAAAATAATTATGTTATTTTTATATTTAGTTATGTAGTGCAACCGGATTTAAATTCCAAAGTTGCATGAAAATCACGGCTTACAAAATATTATAATACCTATCAACTTTGATGCAGGATATGACATTTATGAAAAAACCAAACCAGCAGTATGACCTTTAAAAAACAAAATAAAAATTTAAATACCTACATAATAACGATTTAAATAGCCGAAATCACGAAATATTTTGATATTTAAACTAATAATAATGTGACGTTTAACTACCTTGTTATGATTTGTTATCGTCAATAGCAAAGGTCAAGTTTGTTAGCAGGCCTGCAGGCTATTTGGCACAAAGAGAAAAAAGAATTAAAGAATCGCGTTTTGTAGCGAGTGTACTCTCACTACTTTCACGTGTGTCGGTGTGGGTGTCTTTGGCTGTGTGCGTCGCGGCCGGTGACCTTGCTATCAGGCGGAAGCGCGCGGCCGCGTGACTCAGCGTGCGTCTGCCCAGGGAGCAGAGACCTTCGTGTAACGTCTATACTACCATGTTCCATTCAGTACATTTATTACTAAGCGAACAGTATTTCGGCCCCCTTTGTTCAAAATTTAAAAGTTAAGCGCAATTACCGAGCTCGAATTATATTCGAACTTCGAATAGAATAATAATATCGATATTGTTACTCATTACGCATTTAGCTGTAATACGTTTATAAAAAATGTTAGTTCTTGACAGAAATGAACATTGCAGAAATTGGGGTTTGTGAAAGTTTTCAGAATCGCACTAAGAAGGTACCAGCCAATTGGTTGATTTTTAAAAACCTCAGTAAATACAAGGCTCGAATAACAGCCTACCGCATGTTCCATTGTGTACCAAAAAGTGGTTCTTTGTTCGATTTTTTTTTTATTCGTTCGTCGAGGACGTGTGTTGTTTTAAGGCTGTTTCTCTTTTTAATGTCCTCGGCCATGTCTTTAAATATTTAGGCACGTAGGCATTCAGGTAGGTACGTACTTGAATGTATTTTGAAAATATTGAGTAGAACACTACAAGAAAAGGAAAATTCGAAACAAACCCTATACCAACCCGTCTGGTCTGGCCAGCGTGGTATAATAGGCTAAATTCGCCACATTCTTTGGAGGAGACCCGTGCGCTTGTGCCCAGCAGTGGGACGTTAATGGGTTGAAATTATGACTCATAGAACTATGCTTGGCACTCTTCATAGATGTGGCGCTAGTTGATAATAGGCAATAGATTATAAAAGGAGTGGTCAGACTGGCGCATGGCGGCTATCTAAAATACCAATGCCACATTCCTTGGTGAATACCTATTAATGTATTTCTTATAAAAGTTATATTTTGCTACAATATTTATTTTATTATAAAAATACTATGTAGGTATAATATGCTAGTCAAACGATCCAATAAAGTTTCATTTCGAGATGAGGCACCATTATTAGAAAAAGACAACTTGATACACCTAGTTTGCAAATTTTAATCTTATGCAAATTAATATAAGGTCAACAACTGTATAATAGCATTTCTCGTCTAAGAGCTAAAACAGTTTTTTTTTTTGATAAATCATAAAAAATCTTTGGTCTGTTTTAATGGCGTTAGCTGTTCCTCAGTCATAAGCACAGAGTCTGGAGTCATAAGTTAGGTTAGCGGTCCTATTGATTAAAGAACTTTTTGGCTTCATAAAAAAAATAGCATCCATAGATACTAATGATACTATAGACTAAACATGTATAACCATCGACTATCTCTAGATCTCACGCGTAATAGAGCACATCACTTTGACCCTAGCGGTAGCTTAGTGCTGTGACACAGTTCCCGCATCGACACAGATATGGCTATATCATACGATATTCACTACCTACCTGTACCGTTACTAGATACCTGATATCTTATCGATAGCTGTTACAGGTTTACGAAGGTAGGTAGGTAGCTATTTCCCTTTTTTATTTTAATAATCAACGACCCCCAGTTAAACATATCCCTTTTCTATTTCTATTGGTGTTAGGTGAACTCATTTTACTCTACAAAATAATTTCATTGTGCAATTTTTTTTGCCATTTGAATCTAACAAGCCACAAAAACCTAGTGTCAGCAATATATTCGAAATTGGAAATATTCAGGAGACCCATAGGCTGATGAGATAACATAATTGGTAAGGACATCAGCAATATCAGAGACAAATCGCTGCTTATTATAAAATTAAATTTAATTGCTCATTGGCTTTAATACAACTCTTTCTATTATTATGTAACATTCAAATCTAATGAAAAGAAAATATTTTAGTATCATCAAATCTCATAATTTTGACAAAAGTATAAAAGTTATCAAATGCAAACAGTATTCATCACACGATAACGTGTTTCTTCATGTTAAACAACAGTTCATCTTTATGCAACACGCTATCACTTGTTAGTTGTTCTAAACTTCAAATGTAAGACCCCCCCACACACGGCCCTCAAATCAGAAGCGATATCGGTAGTGTGATGTCGGCTGCTACTCTACTCTAACTCACGTCCGCCAGTTAGTGTTGCCATTGCCACTCGCTAAATTGTAAAATCTGGATTCTATAGTAATAAAATCTGTATAAAAATAAATGACTTTGAACAATTTTTATAATTTCTTCCGACAACAAACCCGAAAACTCGACAATTTCAAAATTTCTCCAGATATTTCGAGTTTTCGATTTGACTACCCTACACATTGCTGTGAAATAGGCCCTGATTTCAGAATTAGTGGAAATAATAATAATAATGACTACGATTTATTTACACACGAAAGCGGCGATCAAGAAAGCGATCTAGCGCTCCCCACTACTGCCCCGATATCGCCTCTGATTTAAGGGCCGTGTGTAGAGCCTCTAAAGGCAGGTGTTTTAACATTTGGAATATGAGCCGCTCACTCACCATTGACCCCGGGAAGCGTGTGTCGCAATCGCAACAAAAGTAAAAGGCTGAGGTTTGGGATGCATGGCCGAACAGAGAACGGTGCACTCAACACTTTTGAAATTAACATAAGTACATCGTTACATTCTAAAGGATTTAATAAAATTTAAAAACATTTACAATTTTCTTTATGTAAGATTGTTTTTGCGTTTATTTTATGTCAGTGTTAGGTTAGGTTTAGTCGATTTTTTCATTAATATGTTTTAAAATATTTAGAGGTCAGTTTTTAGTTCATTTAAAAATAGTAGTGTTAATAATATAATTAAAACAAGTTTAATTATGCACGATTTTACTACCTACTATTAAAAGTCAAACATCATCGTTATCAGAATGATTCATCAGTATATTTCGCAAAACCTGCAATTACTATCCAAAAACCAGTATTAAAATTCTAAATATAAATCCATTTGTATGTGCGACAAAAGCTTTGTATAAAGAAATATCTGACAAATGAGGCGCCTATGCTTTATTCGTCATTCACATGACATGACTCATTTATTAAATACAACACAATACATTGAAAGTCCATCACTTTGAAAATGTTAATAAATTCCGCTCGATACTATACTATTATACAAGATAACTGGACGTAGACTTAGACTGATCTGAAACAATAAAAAATAATTACTTAGCTAAAAGTTTATTTCGTTATGTCACTATTGAATATTCTCTCTAGGGTGCGCTGGTTCATTATTCTATTTCATTAATTAAAATAGGCCAAATTTATAACAGTTTAAAACTACTTTGATAGTTTGAAATATTACAACTATTACAAAATATGTGATGTCCAGAATTGTACCGTTTAATATATTTCCAGTTGGGATTCTTATTTTACCGTAATAACAAGTTAGCAATATTGTCAAGTTACCACTATTTAAATTCCACACATCGGTTTCAAGCCTTGCGATTGGTACGCGCCGAGTTTCTTGAAGATAAAACTATTGGCGTCGTAATATTAAAATTCATAGTGATGCTCCAATCATACCTGTCTTCTTAGTCGATTACTTGTATTTTGAGCCTTCAGTTCCAAATATTGACTATTATAATTTGTTACTAAAGTTAACCTCGAACTTTCTCCAATGTACCTCAGTTCCCACGTAAGTGATTGCGCGCCGAAACCATGAGACATCCTTGCAGGTTTCGCAACTCGCCTCGATACAGAATGATTCTGTGAAATCATTACCTACTGAGTGAGTCACAGGGTTGTCTGGAACGGGTCTTGTGCCGCCGCTTTGCTTTTGACTCACTGGCCAACTGTTTTTGCGCATATCTGGCTCACAATTTTGTTAGGTTTAGTTTTATCTCCGATCAGAGTTCTCAGTACAGTTTGCCATTAATTAAACCAGTAATTAATCTGTGCCAGCTTATAAATTGAATTTAAAACCTTTCGAATCTACTTATGATTACTACAAGGAAAATTTTAAACTAAAAATATCCAATATTAGATCTGCAACAGTAGACAGCAATAATTTTGTTTCGTTTCAATACTCGTCTAACGGGTTGGGGTACATAGGTGTGTGAGTTCATCACTCCGACGCGTCAATGGATACCATCTTTGGCAAAAATCTTAGAGCATGAGGCACGGTATAGTAATTTCCGGAGAGCTTTTTTCATCGCCAATTAAGTTGGTTTTATTTAGGCACCGGAAAACTGCGAGTGACGGTTAGACCGGTTCAACTAGACGCATTTGGTGCGAAGGATATTTTTTACGTTCACATTCATATAATTTGGCCTTTGGTGACGGCTTGGTGCTGAAAGTGCCTTGTGAAACGGAACAGGTGAATTCGTGAGAATGTTAGTTTTAACCTGAGTAATAAGACATTCTAAATCTTTTATTTGTAAATGTTTGAGGGACTTATTCATAGTCAAAGAGTAAACAGTAATACATGTTGCAATGTTAGAAATAACCTTCGCATAATGTGCAACACATTAAGTAAGACAGGATGAAACTATTTATCTTATAGATAAAAACTAAAACTATTTGTTTGCACGTCTCACCGACACACTTTGTTTACTCTGTAAAATCGACTAACCCTTGCAGTTAAGCAACTTTTATGGATTTCATAAAATTATGTACATCACTATTTTGTTTCCTTAGGCCAAAGACCAAGAGGAGCAGTAAGATTGTCTCAACTTTAACCCTATCTTCAAATCGAGTACCTTCACTTCAGCTTTATGAATCATCACCCTCTAAGAACCGTTATTTCAAACCTTCAACATTTCCCAGCAGCATGCTTTCCTGTAATGTCAACCGCCACGGAATGCGGCTGCGGCGACCTATTTACCTCCCCCCTCCCTTCTCCGAAGGTGGTGGGTGGGTACCGGTCCTGCGTGCCCTCGATGCGTTGATTCCGCGTTGCGAAAACTTGTGTGAAGCAAGCTTTGATGCTGTTGTAAACTTGTTGATGTGAGGTGTTTAGTGGTTATGATGTCGGCAACTTTGTAATTTGTTTACCATGGAGCTTCTTTACATTGCTAAATTACAGTTGCCACCTATGCATTTTTTTATTGACTGAATGATCTAAACGTACTGTGTCTGCTAGTAAAATTCAAAAGTTTACATTTTTATCGGACTAATTTTAGAACTAAGAGTGTATTTTTTAAATTTATCTATTAATTCGTTTCCGAATGACACTTACTTCTTACTTAACGCACAACTTCTTTTTCCTGATCAGGTTATGTTAACCTCGGGAGAAGAGTTGCGGAAGGCTAATTAAATGTAATTCCTAATGTACGTAATCTACCTAATTACTACAAAATTCCGCTTTTTAATATAAAATTTATTCTATAGTTTTAGTAGGCATGCGTTTCAAATGGTGTTGCCAAATTATTTCCTTCTTATAATAGAGTTGGTATGAGTACATAACAAGGACATGTGTTTCTCATAATACTCGTATCCGTAACGTGCATTTGATCGTTTTAATTAACTGATTAATTTGGATAATCGATTAGATTTGCTCATGGTTGATCAGTCACGTATCCTACAGGACTGATCGACTGACTAGATTCGTGATCAATCAAAGAATCGTGATTAAAGTTTTGATCGTGTTAGAGTTAAGACTTTTGACTAGTATTTAATCGATTTACTTTGGTTATGTTGTTGTATTACGTAAGTCGTGTACTATTATTTTGTTTGTTACAACACTATTGTAGTTTCGTTGTATTTTGCTGTTCATTGGGCTAGCACCAGCGGTTACCTTTAAGTAAATGGACAGTTAAACATAAAACACATAAGCATGTTAGAAAGTAGTTTTAGAAGATTTATTATTAAAAGTAAGTACCTGCTTTATTAAATAAATAAATCATTTTAATTCGGCAAACACCGATATCATTAGCAATTAAAATATGTACTTTAAATACTTACCAGCGTGCAAAATATTTAAAAGTTCATTAACTGCCGTTTAAAAATGAATGTTGCATAGACAACAAATTTATTTATAAATCGGCTCGACAAAGCAAAGTAACGGAATCAGGAACTATGCTAAGAATGTCCATTCACTCTGTTTATAATTATCTGTGGTCTGTGCGATATCGAAGGTTACTTGCTGTCACCAAGATTCGATGCATTCGCGAAATTAATAATTTGACCCAATTAAAAAATTTGCTTACACTTCCACGTTGTTCCATAAATATCTTATTAGGTACCTACTGCATTATTGAATTAAATGAATGGCCACAAAATAATTTACTCTGTGGAATGGCCTGACGGCGCTATTTTATCTTTTGTTTCTTGTTTATCAGTAGTACTTAGTCCGGGATCCCTAGTCCAAATTTTTTTTTATCACTATCAAGCTAATTTTTCGTGAGTAGCTTAATTTCGATGTGACGCCCAACAATTTCATATTCCAAAAGTTTGATTGTGGCAGCTAACAGACGTAGCAAGGGTATACCGGACCGGGAAGAAAATACCGGGATAACGTATAGGACAATATGACTGTTCAATTACATAAATATTAAGTAAGTAAAAAAAAATATGGTCCTACAAAATCAATGGTTTGATCGAAGGAGGGGACCCTTCCAACCCTTCCAACTATACAAGTTGGAAGGGTCCCCTCCTAGGGATAACGACGTCATCATAAATGATTACTAACCAGCTATTTTTTAAATTTTTATTAACTAAAAAATGTCTATACTTATGGTTGACCCTATCGATCGATGCTGCAAAAATACAGTATTGTTATTTTTTGGATTTTAGCTGGTTCAATTCCAGGATGTGGCAAGCGAATTTCCGAAAAACAGTGAATGCAAAGACCGTTTGCGGCCTTTGTGGGTTGGTCGTTTTTCAAAATGAATTAATGTTTGCTTTGAGTAAAATTATCGATCTCCGATATTTAGAGTACCATTACAAAATTCCACCCTGTATAGTAAAATTACTACTACTACTAGTTTTAATATCGTGCAATATTTGTTTATCATATTTTAGTCACATTGTTTGTCGTGTGTGGTCGTGTTACATTTGTTTTTATTATCATGAAAATTCCAGAATAGCTTTGGTGGCTTATGAGAAACATTCTTGTGTGTTTACATTTTTATGAATGGAATTTTCGGGAAGGGAACATTTTCAAAGGTTTATGGAGATAGAAGTCATTGGGCAACCTTGCCGATATATGAGGAATACGATCCGAGGAGGAGCAGGGATGGAGATAGGATAAATTGAGAAACAATGTTTTCGGTAATGACGATGCAATATTATTATATTAATTACTTATTTAATTCATAGTTCTAGAACGTCGAGGTTATTTGCGTTCGACGCAGACCATGCGACCTTGGCCTTATTCAGCGATTGTCGTGTATGCCTTTTTAAAATTAGAACAACCAAACAAAGAAGATCTTTTTGATCCGAAGACAGCATAGAGGCACTGACAAACTTACGTGAACCATTCTAGCGAATGATACAAAAAAAAAAAAAGAAAACGGGAATGTTTTAAACTGTTAACCCTGTACTTTAGCGAGCATTCTAGCGAATGAACAGTAAATTTGATTCGAGCTTTTTGCCGAGCTGAACAATTCTGTCATTGTTCCATCGCCGTTCACCGTACACCTTTACACCTTCCCAACCTCTGTCATATTTTACTGACGCGGTCGTCACTAGAGCGTTCGCAAGTATTTGTCATTCTCCATGTCTATTGACTATCTTTACGTTCAATTCTATATAGGTAGATGAGTTAGTACGTGGTTAAAGTTTTAAAATATAACTAAGAAACAAACAGTTTTGTTCGCATTTATAACATTAGTAAGGTAGTCATCGACCAGGCAACATGATCTAATGAAGCATTAACTGTTCACTGGTACCATGTCCAAAGCAAGAACTTGCTACAAAATAGATTACAAAATCTTCAGCAATGATTACATAATAGTTACAATTGTATCTTATTTCTTTATGGACATACTACAGATTATATACGAAATATCTTTCAACAAATTGTTATAGCAAATTGAACCAATTTTACAAATTTAATTCTTAGTTATTTTGCTAGCAACACTGTATTTAATAAACGAACAAACCCTGTCGACCGCAATAACATAACTTGCAGTTAGTATCAAGGTGTACAACGTTTACTTAGGCTGGCCGCATACTGGTCACTTGCACTGTAAGCCAATTGTAGCGCCACATTTGAAACGCATACAATGATGCTCGTAGGTACAGCATGCAGTTAGCATATGCATTAATAGCGAAACATATAAATATAACCCATCAATTTAACAAAGTTTATGTTATTATTGAGGCATATGTTCAACAGTGGACGTCATTGGGCTGATATGATGATAATAATAATAATAATAATGTTTATTTCCTCCTCACAATAACAGACTTAAAATATTACAATGGTGCTTATATCTAATAATCTATAAATTCAATTTGGTCTATGGTATGTGAGGAGCTGGTGTCTGAGTTAGGTAAAAAATACCTGTATTTCAGATCACCAGAAATGATGATGATGATGTTATTATATACTTTACATATTATATGGCCTTGTTATATTTACATTCTCAGTATTTTGATTGTAATCGACAATTTGCTTATCCTGTCCAAAACTCCAAACTATCTACTTATACCTAACCATCATAAGATGGCTTAAATCTAGTTTTAGAATTTTGCGCTGTTTATTATAGTATATAGTATATTCTTATGGAGGAGGAAAGAAGTATTGCTATTATTAGTATTAGACATATATTTATTTGCTAAAATTTATTAGGCAAAGTCGTCCGTGTAGTGACGGATTAAGAATACATAATGTCACTACCCCATCTCAACCCGTGGGTGTCGTAAAAGGTGACTAAGGGAGAAACCTTAAAGTTTAAGACAAAAACAGACAAGAGCATTGTCAGAAAAGGAAAATTCGAAAAAAATCCTATACCAACCCGTCTGGCCAGCGTGGTATAGTAGGCTAAATTCCCTCCACATTCTTTGGAGGAGACCCGTGCCCAGACCCGTGCCCGTGGGTTGAAATGGTAATGATGATGATTAAGCAAAAGTAATGCGGCAAAGTAAGAAGAATGTAAGAACTGTAAAATACCATGTTTCAAGCAAATAAATATGATTATGAAGGTTGTCTCCGGTGCCCGGCGGGCCTTACACGTAAGCCGTTGCGGCGCCTTACTGACATTACTATCGCATTACTTAACTAGTAAATCTAGTAATCGGTTGGAAATTGTACGATCTAAATATTGAACAAGCTTGAAATAACTTAACTAAATACAGGATCTCGTTTAATAAGTGAAGTCCTGTGTTGATATTGATCGCGATTACTCGCAATGGGACGCAAGCAGATGTATTATGATCAGCTGCCTTATGGATGATGCGGTTTTGATTTCTATAAAATTGTAAAATTGTTTTTGTTTGCTGTGCTAATATTTTTAGATACGATTATACGTATCTATTTTTTTATTAGTTAGACATTACATAAAAGGCATGTTTTGCATACTTAGTCCCATGTAATACGTCTTTCTTCTTGTGAAAGTAGCTACATAACCTTCTTCTTTTGAAGGCTCAAGTCGGGAAGAAACTATTATGAAACAGGATAACTAAATATAAATCATCATCTCATCATCATCTGCAACCCATTAAGTCCCACTGCTGGGCTCCGGGTCTCCTCTCCTCTATCTATAGAGCTGAGAGGGTTTTGGCCATGATCCACTCACGCTGGCCTAGTGCGAGTTGGTGGATCAGACATACTCATAGAATTTCTCCTAGAATATGTGGGTTTCCTCACGATGTTTTCCTTCACTGTTAGCAGATGGTAAGTCATTTGACTAGTAGGTACGTATAAATTCCACAAAGTGGAATCCACATTGGTACTGCCGGTCGGGATCGAACACAGACCGCGTGATTTGCACGCCGCCGGTCCCTTATACATTCAGCCATCATCGCATTCAAAAATGTGAGTTACTAATCGCGAAAGTTTAAAGGAAATTATTTAGAATAACAGTACCTACCTACCTAGCTGTTTCTTGCAACACGATTCTAAAATCAAGGCTTAGTCTAGTGTTACAATTAAATAGAACGGTAAATCTTTTAAGACAAGTTGTATAATGAGAGGTGGGTTATAAATAAAGTAAACAGACACACAATCCATTGTCCCTCGTTAGCTAACGAAGTGTTGCCATAGCAACAATTTACTGTACAATCGTTTGTTTATTTATTATGTCTACTCGACACTGGACACTGCAACACAATATTGTATGGACTTTTGTAAACAATAACATGCTCGGAGTCTCGGACAGAATTATATCGAATAGCTGTGATAATTATAGTCGGCGTAGTTGGCTAGACGAAATATTTACAATTCAACTCAAAATAATATACACAGCTAAATCAAAACTGACTGTCACCGTGGCGCAGTGGTTAAGGTGGTCGCCTCGCCACTACATCGCCGTGCTGGGTGACGTGGGTTCGATTCCCACACGAGTCAAATATTTGTGTGATTCATAGATATTTGTTTCTAGTCTGGGTGTACTTTGTGTCCGTTAGTTTCATGTTTGTAAAGCTCCCCGCGATACAGGGCTTGTTCCCTAGTGCGGGCGTTGTCTTTAAAAAAAAAAAAAAATATACAAACAAATTCTGGTCTTCTTTTCTTTGGATTTTTATATATTATAGACTAGCTGTGCCCGCGACTTCGTTCGCGTGGACAACTTATCCCGCATTCATGGAGTTTTTTTTTTACGTAACCCTGATATTCTTTCAAAACCAAAGTAGCCTAAGTTACTCCTTGTGACATTAGCTGGGGTCACGTGAAAGAGAAGGTCTACGCCAACAGCCCAGCGTCGATTCAAGACCTCAAAGATGGAATTCGTGAGGCTATCGAGGACATAGGGCAGCCACTTTGCGATTTGGTTATGGAAAATTTCATGAAAAGGATATGGTCCTGTAAGCGTGGTCGTGGTGGCCATTAGCCTGATGTTATTTTCCACTATTAATGGCATACCTTCCTCTTTATAATGAAATAAACATCCGATCATTTATATTAAAAAAAGGCATTTTTCTTTGAATATCAAAATAACACCTCTTATTGGAAAACCCTGTACATATAATATACGAAAAAAATGAAAAAATACATTCACTCGAAATCCTTCAAACTGATTAGACTTGTTCTTTGGTGTTATACAGAGTGTTACAATGAATTCGCATTTATTGACGCGATGTTGATTTATTTAAATAGAGCGGTGAGCCGCTGACGCTCAAGATATATTAGCAAGCCTCAGTTCGGGAATCAGTGTGTCACTTTATAATGCCTAAGCACATTCACCTTGGTCAAATGATAATATTTGTGTTCAAGTTAAATGTTATTCGTTGAATTATTTTGAATAAATATAAATTATTTACTATGTATTACTGATGCTTCCGGATTTACTAGACAACTCGTTGTAAGAGGATTCGGATTTAGACGCACGTGTTGCGTTTGAATAATGGTTACTGAATGTACACAAAGGCGAAGAATTTCACGATAAAATCTATACAAATAAATAAAATTGGTGTGTCTGTTTGTAATAATAAAATAACCGCTTTTTACTACATGCATTTGAATGTTTATACGGTACATATACCAAAATAACATTTTTTAAAATTTTTGTCTGTTTGTCTGTCTGTTTGTTCTAGCTAATCTTTGGAACGGCTGGACCTATTTCGACGGGACTTTCACTGGCGGATAGCTAATGTCACAAGGTGTAACTTAGGCTACTTTGGTTTTGAAAAAATATCAGAATTCCGAAAAAAAAAAAAAAAACCATGAATGCGGGATTGGTTATTTGTGGATTAGTGAATCTATAATATTATTAAAGCTGAAGAGTTAATGTTTGGTTGAACGCTTGGATCTCAAGAACTGCTGGTCCGATTTGAAAAATTCTTTTTGTGTTGAATCGATGAAGGGGGAATTTATCGAAGGTTATAGGCTATATAACATCAGCTACGGCCTATAGGAGCTGAGCAGTGGTCAAACAAAAACGACGGGAGCGAAGCCCCACGCAATGACGCGACTTCTAGTGAAATATAGAGAAGGATCATCATCATCATCATTATTTTAGTAAACCTATATCTGTACTGTGATTTAGGCAAACATAAGAAAACGCCGTCGTCCCAGTGTTATATCATCTCATCAACACATTCATTGGGTATTTTTAAGGGACCTTTGGTCTCTATTAATAGACGCTCAACCCCGAGGCATATTTCCACTATGTTTTGTAACAGAATGCATCAATTTATCTCGACCCTAGCTTGCCAAAGTCAAAGCTTTTTATTTCATTTGGATCACATACATGATACTTATGAACGTCATACAAAGCCAGAAAAGGTGTCAGTAAATTTGCCTATGGCCAGTTCACTGACAAGGTTGAGCTCTGAGAAGAACTTGGCAAGAAACTCAGGCCACTCTTTTCAATCGCCATAGTTGTTACAATTTTAATTGGTTACAGTTTGAAATATCACAGAAAGTACAGAACCAAAACACCATACTAAATCAAATTCAATAAAATTTGGATATGAGAAAATAATAATAGTAATAATGAGCAATCAAACTTTAACTTGTTTTCGTCAAGAAGTATGGTATGTGGGATCATCACTTGGTACCAACTATGTATTAGAAAACAGTAAAAACATTTTGTGAACACATTGTTTAGCAGTATAAGCTTAAAAAAAGGAATTGAATAATTTAGGAGCGCTAAAGCACAGCATACGATGACTGACCAGCCCTTTTCTATAACAATGTATGGCTAGCATCTATTACTGTCCTTTCCATAGTAATACTAGAAATGCAGTTATTTGGTACATCACTACATAGTATAAAACAAAGTCGCTTTCGCTGTCTGTCCGTCCCTATGTATGCTTCAATCTTTAAAACTACGTAACGGATTTTGAAGCGGTTTTTTTTAATAGATAGAGTGATTCAAGAGGAATGTTATACGTATAAAATACATACGACGCGGGCGAAGCAGCGGGCGGAAGCTAGTATTCCGTAACGTAGTGTTATATAGACTATAACCTTCCTCGATAAATGGGCTATCAAACACTTAAAGAATTTTTACAATCGGACCAGTAGTTCATGAGATTAAAGCATTTAATTAAACAAAAACCTCTACAGCTTTGTATAGATAAAAGTATTTTTTTAGAAAACCATCACACAAGTGTGTGACTTATAGCCTAAACCCCCTAAGCTATCTGTAGTAGTAGAGGGGCCCAGCCAAGTTTCTGTATGATATTGGGTATATCGTATAACAATGTGTAAAAATAATTATTAATAGGTAGTTAACTAGTACATAACCTATGTTTTGTGGACCAATGTTTGTGTTAACAGCTCCAATCGGTTTGGACAGCTGCTGTCTGACGTACTACTGCTGAAATATACACAAAACTATAAGATAAACTTATCGCAACAATACACTTGATACGTACTTATGAAGTTATAAACCCGTATTTTCTTGACTTATTTACTTACTTATTGCATTTTCCCAAAAGGGTAGGGATGAAGCATCCTTAAGAATGCGAAAGTAACTATACGTACGTACGCTTTAACCACTCAACCAACCTTCATGAAATATCAAATGGAAATAATCTAGAACCAAAACAATTACTTATTAAATAAAAACAGACAAAACATAACGTTACAAAATACCTGCGTTTTATACTAGACACAGACCCAGAAGTCTGGAATAATTCCCCATAGGTGAGACCAATATGGGCAAGAAAGTTCATCTAGAATTTAGATTGGTTAAGTGTTGGATAGACCAATATTTTATCGAGGAAGGTTATAGTAGGCAATATAACATCACGCTATGACCAATAGGAGCTGAGTAGTGGCGAAATAAAGATCCACGGGAACGAACTAAGCTCCGGGCATCAGCTAGTGTTAGGTACAGTCAGCAACAAAAGTAGCTGAACACAAAAAGTTGAATCCAAAATTGAAATCATCAGCATCATCATCATCATCAGCAACCCATTAAGTCCAACTGCTGGGCTCGGGTCTCCTCTCCTCTAACTAGAGAGCTGAGAGGGTTTTAGGCCATAATCCACTCACGCTGGCCTAGTGCGGGTTGATGGATCAGACATACTCAAAGAATTTCTTCTAGAGTAGGTATGTGGATTTCCTCACGATGTTTTCCTTCACCGTTAGCAGATGGTAAGACACTTGAGTAGTACATATAAAATCCACAAAGTGGAATCTACAATGGTACTGCCGGTCGGGATCGAATTGATCTCGATTTGCAAAACTTTGCGAAATTGAAATATTTGATTAAATTTTATTAAATTTTGGATTAAACTTTTTTTAATATTATGTTCAGCTACTTTTGTTGCTGATCGTACATAACTATGTATTGATCTTGTAAGCCCCAGCAGTTGATTTTTAAACATTAGTATTTGTTGTACGTACCTAATAGGTATTGTTATAATTAATAACAAGTCATTGAACTTGAGCTTGAAGGAAAATATTGAATGAATGATATTGTACCTACTTAAGTATTATATTTATTTAATAATTTACCGCTTACATTGTTTATATTTGTTTCATTGTGTTATAATTAATATGTCAAAAATGTAGATAATGGCGTAGGTAATTATATCTACCACCACAGATATATCTATCACTGAACTTCATGAAATTGCCTACACAGAGATCTTTACATGACACTTCCCCAGGTTAATTATTCTGTGGTTTTAGACTACTAAGACCTATAGAAAGTTGGCTAGTTATTACCGACACACCACGCGGGCGCTGCTGGAAGCTAATTTTGTATAATAACTGGCTTCTGCTCGTCCTCTTTTTACGGCAGTAGGTAAAATGAAATTTGTTTGCAATAGTGGATGGAGAGTCATATTTTCGTTACTATCTAATTGGTTGTAGAGAAAACGAAATGATTGGGAAGTGTCTACAGCTGAACATGATTTTCTGAAATAAAATTTGCTTTAGAGCCATAAGTCAGGAAGAAAACAGCAGAATACTTTTGTATGAACAAATAATTCTCTTCTTAGAAGTCCTCCCTTACTCGCAAGGTGACACCCATGTTTATTCTCTCCACCTACGTTCATGTAATAGGGGACGTTAAATTGATTATAATGTATATTTTCTGTTGGCACCTCATATTCGGCACTTTGGCAGGTAATCAAATGACGTCAGTAATAAGTTTACTAACCCCAAGATAAGCCATTACCCTGTAAACATAAAACCCATAAACGACTATATCTACAAAACGTACATAAAATACCTAATTTATTTAAATTATTTTCTACGAATTGATATGGTGCCAAATTTTTATGCTTGACTGTAATGTGTTGGGGTTTCCAAGTGACAATTGTCAAGAATAAAATATCTATGATTTTAATCAGCTAGACAATCTACATACATATTACATAGGTACATTTCTGTCATCACTCCTGCTGCCAATTAAGGTGGACACTTCGGGCAGACTGAAGAGCATTTGCTTCAATGTCTCTAATATGTTTTTTTTATTTTCTGAATTAATTTCATCATCAACAACCCATTAAGTCCCACTGCTGGGCTCTGGTCTCCTCCCCTCCAACTGGAGAGTTGAGAGGGTTTAGGCCATAATTATCCACTCACGCTAGCCTAGTGCGGGTTGGTGGATCAGACATACTCATAGAATTTATTCTAGGGTATGTGGGTTTCCTCACGATGTTTTCCTTCACCGTTAGCAGATGGTAAGTCACTTGACTTGTACATATAAATTCCACAAAGTGGAATCCACATTAGTACTCCCGCCCGGTCGGGATCGAACTCGGACTGCGTGTTTAGCACGACGCCGCGCCGCGCGGTCCCTTATCCATTCAGCCACCATTGCTTCATCGAATTATTTTTCTAAATTGTATTCATCATTATCATTATGCTTTAATTTTATTATGATCCTTATTATTATCCTATACCCCACGGTTGCGATCGTCTTCTACTAATATTATAAAGCTGAACAGTTTGTTTGTTTGAGCGCTAGGATCTCAGAAACTGCGGGTCTGATTTAAAAATTCTTATAGTGTTGGATAGTCCATTTATCGAGGAAGGTTAAAGGCTAAACATCACGCTACGGCCAATAGGAGCTGAGCAGTGGCTAAATAAAGAACGGAGTCAAGCCCCGCGCGACTTCCATCCGACGATGCAACTCAGCAGTGTGTGTGACATTTGACAAAAATATTCAGTAAAACACGCAAAAATTATATCCATCCCTTTTTATTACATTTTCCCCTAAGTCCGTCACTTTCTGTCCACCTGTTGACACCTGTTGTCACGCCACTAGTCAAGTAGAGCCAGTACCTACAGGAAAGGCCGTTGCCACAGCCATAGATCAGCCATTCACCTCTGTTCGTCTACTTTCTTCAATGACTAATGTTCAACGCGCCAAAGTCTAGACTGTTTTATTTACTAAGTTCATGAGTAAAATACACATTAGTTGAGTTGACTGTTTGTATACTAAAAGGCTCTTTATTAAATTTTGGCCTTATAAATAAAAAAATTATGTCAGGGACTTACAGAGTATAACCACAGAATAAGTAATAGTACTAACGTATAAATATCATACTGATAATTTGATGATGATGATGAAGATGAAATGTTTAAACTGCGTAATAGAAATTTAACAAAACACTAGTGATTACAAAACAAATAAATCGAGATATCGATAAATATTTCTGTCGATTACGATTAGTCTTAGGTTAACCTATTGTCATTGACATAAAATGAGTATACGTGTTTTATTTCATGTTATGACTGTTGTCTCTATCTATTCTTATTTTCGTAAAATGTATTATGTGATCCGAATTTTCTTACATTTGTTTTCATTTTATTGTTTAAAGTTTTACTTTGAGCTTTTTATAAACACATTAGCATATCTGGTATCTCTTTAAAACTATTATTAGTTTTAGCCAAATTTCCATAGTTCATATTTATACTATGAACTAATATGGCCCTATTTAATGCTGACATAAAAGCATAAGCCACGGAACGTCACGTATACAACGGTAAACAAAAAGCCTCCATAATTACATAGTCACATGAACCAGGTGCTTCTTTGTTCCATAACCGAGTGCTAGAGAGTATTAACCTCGTCTATTTCAGTGTGTGGGCGGGAGGGTGCGTCGCACTCGGGGATACACGACCTCATCGGGGTCAAGGATGTAGGAAATTGATGTACAGAATTTTCCTCACGGTATTCGACACTATTGCTTTGTCACGACTTGATGGGCGAGCCTCGTTTGATACGTTCATTTCTGTTAGAAGACATAACTGTTGTATGTGTTTTTGTTATCGATATAAAATAATCTTATTGTTAAGAAACGCTTACATTGATAACATAGGTGTTTTTTGAAGTATCAAATGTTACACAACCTGATATTCCGAATATCAACAAATATACGTGCTAAAATTCGCATTCGATTTATCAACAATTACACGTGAGTGTGCGAGTAGTTAGTGGAATAAAAGTACACCTGTATCGGAATAGGAGCCATCCATCACTATCACAATGCATGGCATTCACTTTACGTCACAGATAGTGCTGTGACCTTAAGATAATTATCGGTCGACGCCTCGTCTCACGTACTCTTATCGATAACTTATTACAACAAAGCAAGGACATCACTTTGCCGAGCCTATAAATACTGTTGAGTAAATACTAAATACGATACAAAATCGTTTTTCCCCGTTACTTAAGTATTTCAGCAACCATTAACTGCCTCAGGTTGAGCAACTGATGACAGCTTACTGCTACGATAAATGTCTGCATATTTCAGCCAAAGTATTATT
Organism: Laspeyria flexula; assembly: GCA_905147015.1. NCBI lineage: Eukaryota > Metazoa > Arthropoda > Insecta > Lepidoptera > Erebidae > Laspeyria > Laspeyria flexula. The sequence continues at coordinate 14,290,964 of LR989954.1, forward strand.
ATCGGCATTCGGTGCATATATTTTAGCTTGGTACTTATTCGAGATTACGAAACTAGTTTTACTCAGACCTTATTTAATTAACATTTAGAACCAGTTTGCAATGGAAAATCTTAACATTAGAAAAACAACCTTCTGCCAATGAGTCGAATCAATTTGCAAAAGTTCGATTATTTAAATTATTATAATGTAAATGTTTCTGGTAATGATTTTAAACAATAATATGTTTAAGCCACTTAGTAAAAATCTGCCACGTTGAAAAGATAATCCATAAATAGGAACAGACAAAGCAGCTCGTCTGGCGTATCGTACAAATGACCGCTCGGCCTTGTCTAGGCCACGGTGACGCCATCTTGCGTGCGGATGAACTCCTTTTATTATGACACTAAATTTATCTCCGTCTCGCTTTAAAACACTATTAAATTACTTTATAGAAAGAGATAGAATGTCTTCGATCACAGTCGAATTTAATTATAGAACTAGATAAACCGTCCAGCGCATTAGATTAGGATGAAGACGATTTTTGAAGTTCAAATTCTCTTTGTGTAAAGTTCGATAAAATTGTTTAAAAAAATATGTAGCATGTTTATTATTCATATTAATAAAAATAGTGAACATGTTTGGAGTGAACAAAGGAGTATGACATTAACTGTTTCTTAACAACGGTAATGGTGCAACTAGACAAGCATTATACATTGTGTAATTGGCAGTTAATTGCGTTGCTAAGGCGACTGCAACTCTGTCTGAGTGTCTGATAGCGATAACTGACAAATGTCTGGGGGCAAGGGACTTTATTGGACGCTAATTGGCCCGCCAGACGGTACTGGTTGATATTATATATCTATCCCTATAGCTCTTACTATACGACCGCATCGAATCATTTCATTCTAAACGAGATTTATGCATGAACTGAATGGATAGCAACCAGTGTGTGACTTTCATTTGAATAGTAAATTATGAGTCATTAATGTGTGTGTTGCACTCGTGTGCAATGTTTCGTATTTAATTACTCAATATTGTACATAATACTCTCATCTCACATATTATCGAATGTGTTGGCGGGTTGGCGCGCCTCGTTATTGGGAGCGGCGGTGCCGGTGGACCAGTCCTGTGCTGTGCGCGAAAGGCGAAATGCTCGCGGCCGGTCGCTAGTCGCTACAACCGGCTCCGTGAAGGCCGCGCAGTGCCCCTCCCCCACTCCCTTCTTTGAATTATGCTAGTGACTGGTTTTATCGATAACTCACTATGTAATCCGCGGTACCATGTCAATCAATTCTTGAAAACTGATAAAATATTTATAATTGCTGTTACTAACAAATATACCTAGTTAAGAAGTGTCTTACAGTATTGTTAATTATTCATTTCATTTATTAGAATCGTCTTATGTTTGCCAAAGTTAAAGAATGCAGTGTTAATAAATAGTCATGTGAAAAACGACAATTCATTCAATAAGTGAGTATGACGCGGTTCGTCGCTATCGCGACCGAGCTTCGCCCTCGTAAACAGAATGCCAATGACACGAGGGGTCGAGTGGCGTATCGATAATAATACCGCTCGCTATCGCGCAGCACTGGGCGGCGGCGGGCTCGTTCGCAAGGCCGCGCGACGCTCGACGCGTCCACCACACCACGTCTCGTGCGTGTACACAAACACACTGTTTCGAAACGTCCAACACTTTATTCCAAATTTGAACAGAGCCACGCGCGGATCTGAGCTTTGTTTAGTTTGGCCTCATTCACTAAACTTTATTTTATTTTTTATCAATTCGACCAGACATTGTGTGTTATTGTTTTCGTTTTAAACCTGGGTCAGTACAATAAGTTTAAATTGGAAATTAAAATAATATAACTTATTTTTTATTTTATTTTTCTTTCTTTCCAGATTACCCAAGATGCTGGTTTTATCATCTCACCGTAAGCCTCCACATCCATATGTAACTCCTGAGCAAGTATCCTGGACTTTCACCTTACATTCTGCCCAGAAAATATGTAAACCGAACACAGACTTTGCAAGACTGAATCATAAAGTTGCCTTAACCATGAGAGGCGACGCAAGATGATGAAACGTTAACAAATATTTTTGTACTAGAACATTATGCGGAAAAGACTAAATAGTTTTTGAAAATTTTCGAATTTTTTATAAATTTACCATTGACGGATATTTTTGTGAACGGTGCTTTTTAGTGTAGTGAAGTGAAATCGAACTCTAAGGAAAAATTATCGATAATCGAGTGGTGATGGTGTGGTGATAGTGGATGGTGATGAATACCGCGATGAGCAGTGACGGCGACGCAGTGAAGGTGGAGGGGGGACACGTATCAGTCACCACTATCAGCATGTCTGGACCAGAGACTAGTAACGGTAAGGTTCATTTCTATAAAATTAAAATAATTTTTCATTTTTTTATTATCTTCTGAATTCTGATTAATTTCATTGCGGGTTCCAAAGTAGGTTAGGCATTCCCTGGGACACTCGAGTGTCATAACTTTGTGTTTCCAAGGGTTGATTGTAATCATGACTTACAAGAATTGCACAGTTGTAGATGGGACTGTCTTTTTTCATCATCATCATCTCAGCCTATTGCCTGTCTTTTTTGTATAAATAATATTCGAAAACACCTAACTTAGGTATATAATTCTTATTGGAAAACGAAATTGACACCTCATATAAGACATTAGAGACACATCGTCCTTAAGTAGAGACCGTATTACCTTCTTTGTTGAGGCTGGAGATCACGTCTACTGTTTTTTTTATTAAGAACGTTGATTTATACATAGGAAACTATAAGACCGTAGAACACTTGTTTACTGGATGCAAATTGCGCAGCTGTAATATCTAACTAATAGGTACATAAATAACGTTTTTTTTTCATAAATAACCAAATTACATGAACGTTGTTCTATTTTTGATTAGTATAGTATCAGATAAGTAGCCTATGTTCTCCCCCAGAACTTAGAATCTCTATATGAAATTTATAAAAATCGATTCATTAGTTCAGACGTAAAAGAGCGAGGTTTTGCATTTTAATATTAGTATGCTTTTTGAATCGAAATCTAACTGAATCTTTACACATATTTAACTCATATATACATACTATAACTAAGAAAGTAGTAAGTCACCAACCACCACAAGCTTTATTTACAAAGCCCATCATTCCGTGGCGAAATTTTCCCATCGAACAAACGAGTTCAAGGTGATTGTGTGCACACTGTGAGTTCAACGAACTTCGTGTAGTGTTCTTGAGACTTTTATAATCTAAATTTTATTGTAATAAATTAGTTTTAGCGGTGTGAGTAATGACGTCAGCTTTTTGGTTTCTAGAAGCTAGCTAAAAATGATCAGGGATTTTTCACATTAATTTTGCGGTCAACTAGGAAAGTAACTTTTGTTTAAGGAAAGTCACTAGCATATTAGCGTGTGGATAATATTGTATGATCATGCAGTATTTAATTCCTGTTTATAAGTAGGTAATTGCTTCTAGAATTTTCTACGGAAAGGAATTTTCAGAAGTTTGGGGTTTAGTAGTTGCGCACGAATGAGCCTGTACTTCTCGAAGGTTGCCAATTTTCAAGATTGTTAACTGAAGTGTCACTCACCTTTATTACTCATTACATTACACCAGTGAATTATCGTGACACGTTTTCTGTGAAAAGTTGGTGGCTGTTGTGCAATATATTATATACTTACTTAGTATCTACGTAAGTATATTAAATTTTGAATTAGCTATTTCATGACTGTACCTTTAAAGAGCTTATTACAGTACACGATATTCAGTGTCCATTTAAGGCACCTCCTGAACAACATGTAGTTTAATAAACTATTGATATTGATCCAGGAGGTGCCAGGGACCCTGAATATACTGTAATACCCCCTTAAGTGGACACAAGTAGATAACTGCCTCGGTGGCGCAGCGGGAAGTGGCTACGAGTCTACGACTACCACTCAAGAGGTCCCGGATTCGATTCCCGGGCCGGGAAAAATGTTATCGTGTCGTTGCATCACGAAATTCCCAGAATCAGTTGGCTATACGCAGTAACAATTTATCTAATCTGTGCAGCTGTGGTAGGTATCAGTCCGGAGTTTGGAAAGTAATGTTCTTGGTTAGTGGCAATTATAACCATATCACCATATGATAGGGGAAGCCTATGTTAATAGTTGGCGAATTAATGTGGTGGTAAGGCACCTCTACCTGCCTCTTCGCGGAAAAAGGCGTGACGCCTGCAAATAATAATTATCGACGCTATGTATAATGTTAAATGAGATAATACATATAAGGAGAGAAACCCGATTTTAAGATTGTAGGAGAAGTCCACAAGCAATTTTGGTGGAACCTTTAACCCTCTAACGTGCTTTAACCGCCTAATTCGAATCCGACTTATATTTTCGCCAGAATTGTATATTTACGACTAAATTTAACCCGGCTCGTTTAATCTCCTTTTGTTATTAAATTACGCTATATTCTATCAAATAATTATAATAATAATAATAATAATAATTCATTTATTTCAGAATATTTTTTTTTTTTTACATTCCATAGTAATAAATACCTTATTCTAAACATACATACAATTATAAACACTTAATGACTAAGCACACGTTAATGTCGGCGTCGTGTTACGCTGCACTGTGTTAGATAATCTGCCGCGAAAACGACGATAAATAACACCTTTCGGCCAAAACTCTTCTTTGAGGAACGTTTCCAGATGATGAGTTGGGACCCGCACCACGAACGAATTAAAATTCGTGCTATGGCGTGCCTCCAACTTCTCGACCCTCAAAGTCCAGTTAGTCTTTATTCGGATGTACTCCACTATCTCCTTTACCGTCGTGGAGTGATGCAGTCGGGACACGTACAGCTGTGTTGAAGGTACTGCAGGCCGCAGAAGCATGTTTGTTCCTGCCAGCGCAGTACCGCATCGATTTTTACAAGTAGGCTTCTTTTTCTTCCCTTCAACCTTAGTGAAGCCGTCCTTGTCCGTGCCTTTCACTGGAACCTGTTGTTTTGGAGCATTTTGGTTGAATTCGCTGTGAGTCTGCTTACCCCCTGTCTCATGCCGGCGTTTGGGCTTGATGGTAGCAGCTATATCGGCGTAGGCACGTTTAGGGGTCGACGTACTCACAAGTTTCGCTGTCTCTACACTTTTCGAGGCAGGCACAGTGGCGGCACATGTTGTTTCGTTCGCATTATTGGCCGGTGACGCATCTGCACTGACCAACACAAAACTGCTGACGGAAGCATTTTGCGCCCCACGACGAGTGTTCACGTTTGCGGTGTCGGGTGTCCTACTTACCGACACAGCATTACGTAACAATGCTATTTCCGTCCGTAGTTCACCTACCGTGTTTTCAGACACCTCCAACTTGGCTTTCACCTCGACCATGTTGGCTTTCAAGGCTGTGATATCCCTGAGTAGCCTGGTGACATCGACGTGGTCGAACGTAACGGGGGGCAGCTTATGCAGCTCTTTCGCTACGAAAGCAGGCACGTCGTCTGGATCGGTCACCTTTAGTAAGGTGATGATGTCTTGAATGCTCTTCTCGGTGCCATCCCTTCGGCGCGCTGGCATCTCGTCGAGCTTACCCAGAGTCTGGTACAGCAGCTTCTTGCCACTGCTAACATCCTCTTCTTTAAAATTGGACTTGCAGATCTGCAAGATGCTGACCTCGTCCATGGTATCGATGGCATGTTGAATGAATGCCAATAGTTCGTTAGCTATGAGTTGTTGAGAACCCATAGCGATACCGCGCAGCGGCTACAGCCGCGCAACTCTCTCAATTATAGTTTATAAAAAAAATTATAATATAAGTAAGTAATCATTTACAATAATGCATTTCAACTGATAATAAGTCTGGCGGTTAAAAGGTCAAATGGACTTTAGTGGAAAAATTGGGATAACTTATGATACTATATTCTGCCCTACCAAAAAAGAACGACATAACTGCGTGACAAGCACAAGGGAAATTGTATCTTAAGATCATTTATTAACATGCGATTTTCCCTTAACTTATGTAATGCAACTGCGCCTTTTTTTCTTAGCAAGGCAGTATTATTATTATAAACCATATGTGTTTATTTATGCGTAGATATAAATACATCTGATACATGTTCTAGCCTACGATGACTATTTCTAGGACTAACCAAGTCCTAGCAATAGTTAGGTACGCTACGTTGCACTATTGGTGGTAAAGGTCTTTAAAGACCTAGTTTCAAAGCTTTGCGTTTAGTACTCCTCATCATAGTTATAATCCAAATTTACAGGAGTCCTAGTTGCAGTTGTGGGGTTGAGATTACCTTAGTTATTTAAAAAGAAAGAAAATCGATTTATTTTCAGATTCCAATTTATTTATAACTTGTATGAGTCCGAAAACGGCGACCTATGCGCGATAGCTAAACCTACCACCCCCCCTTCCGAGCAATCCGACTCTGACTGGTTAGGTTAGGATTATTTTGAAGATATTATATGTATTTTACGGTATGATTTGTTACCTGAGTGTCTCAATGATATTTAATAAAAATTATTATTCTCATTACCCGACTGTTTTTAACAACGTGTTTTATTACAGAAAGCATTATTTTTATTCATTTCCTTATACGATATTGGAATTATATACAATTCCTAGGAAATGAACACATTTCCCAGGATATCTATGTATTAATTAGTTTTTGAATTATATTTTATACATTTCCAAAATAGCTTCGGAATTGTATACATTTCCTAGGATTTGTATACAATTCCTAGATTTCATACATTTACCTGTATATATATAATATGTCTTACATGTTATAGCGCTGGTAGCGCTTTCTTTTTTACTGGAAAAGACCTCGGTAATCATTTAGTTTTCTTTTGCTGACTATCGATATAAAATAACAAACTTGCGATATTTATAATCCTCAAGAGAGACAAGACTGCCACAATGCACATGTTTTCGGCATATTTCCAAGAATATATTTGACGTATGATAAGAACGATAAACTGATTACTATCATTTCTTTTTGTTGGAGTCATATTGTGAGTGTTACCACGTGTGACCTTTTTGCCCTTCCTGTATAAAGTATTGTTATTTGGTAAAATGAGGAGATTAATGAAATAACAGAGATTTGATGATAATAAAAGGAGGTCACAATCAATATTGAAAAGAATGAAGCCGATCTAGAATTTTTATTGGACAAGCCTGTTAAGATTATGATTGCTATGAAAAATTATATTATAACCAGAAGTTGCTCGGGGCTTCGCTCCCGTCGCTTTTGTTAGGCCACTGCTCAGCTCCTATTGGCCGTAGCGTGATGTTATCTAGCCTATAACTATCCTCGATTAATAGGCTATCTGACACTAAAAGAATTTTTCAAATTGGATCAGTAGTTCCTGAGATCCTAGCGTTCAAACAAACGAACTCTTGAGCTTTTTATAATTTTAGTATAAATTACTTCTGGACTTTTTTCTTTTTAATGTGCAAGCAGGTATTTTTTTAAAAATTAATCTGCCTAAATAAATGTGTGGTATTAAAGAAATCTGGGAATTCCATTTCGTACGCTTTCGAACGTACAATTGGTACCTAAGTATTTTGTCTATGTATTTTTTTTATACCACGACAGTTGCAAACAGACGCACCTACGGCCTACTTGATGGTAAGCGGTTACCGTACCCTATGGTCGCCTGCAACACCATTGGCATCACGAGCGCGTTGCCGACCCTTAAGAAACCTATTCACTCCTTTTTTGAAGAACCCCTTACTGTCCCTTGGTAAAACCTCGTTAGGGAGTTCATTCTACAACCTGATAGTTCTTGGGATGTTGTGAATAAATTGATTAATTCGTCACGTGTTTAGAAACGTGTTTTGCTTCATGTACCTAAGTATAGATAAACAATAAACATGTGCGTTACATAAATTGATATTATGCGATTGCAGTCCAATATAACTTATCTATTGAATTTTACTATTATTTATTGCTTAGGTAGGCCTAACTTATACTGTAGTAGGTAAAACAACGATCATCACCATCATCATCATATCAGCTCAATGACATCCACTGTTGAACATAGGCCTCACCTAATTTCCGCCACGATACTGTTGAATATTTATTGTTTATAACCCCCGACGCAAAAAAGGGGGATGTTATGAGCTTGCCGTGTCTGTGTCTGTAGCATCCGAGCTCTTGAACGAATGGACCGTTTTTTTTTTTTTGAAAGAGCACAGTACATTATCGTGATGGTTCTTCAAATTCAAATTAGTTTATTTACCATTTACAGGTTTACATAGATGGTTCATAAAAAAAAAATTTTAGTGCGCTGATTTATAACCCAACTGGGTGTGCAAATTTTGAGGAATATAAAAATAAAAAATAATGATCCAAATTGAAACTACAAGAATAATAAAACATAATTTATTTATTTTATTTATTTATTTATTTATTTAAAACACATATAAAACTATTATTACAGGTACAACCTAATGCAATAGCCTATGTACATAAATATAAAAATTAAAAACTAACTTAAATTTACAATCGCTCAATAAGCGGCCCGTATAAATCCGTTCAGTGTGCACGAAAAGAGATCCACAGTTAGAGCCAGCGTGTTGAGCGTACGTAACGCGCGCGTAAGCGGAGCGCGCTGCAGCAGGCACGTGCGCGCTCGCGGCACGAGCAGAAGCTCCGGCAGCCGCCGCCGCCCTACGAACTCGTCCGGGACACAGAACTGGAGTATCTCCAATATGCGAGGATTATGGAGTTTACCGCGCATCACTTTGAATACGTATACGGTGAGAGCTACTTCTCTCCGTACCTCGAGCCTGTAATACCCTACCATACCCAGAACAAATAATGTAGGGTACAGCAGCGGATAGCCTGGGTATATCCCATATTGCTTTAAATAGATGAACCTAACAAATTTGTTCTGGATACGTTCCAGCATCAGCTTGTATTTCTCCTCGTGTGGTGACCATATTACGGCATTACACTCCAGGTGGCTCTTCACTAGTGCCTCGTATAGTGCTTTCAAAGCTTGTACATTTGTGAAGTTGTTTGCTTGGCGTAATAATACTAACAAATAATGTAATTCTAATGTCAAGTTAATGGGTTAATGTCAAAGAGCAAGATACATCTTCAACATGTTTTATTAAAATTGGTGCAGCTGATTCAAGATCGTCAACTCTTGTCGGGGGTGGTTTAAAATTTTTCATTTTTTGTAATAGTGGGGGGAAAACAATAGATACAAGTAGTTAGTTAACCTACTGAGGTAGATGGTAACAGGAAATTAAGTTGTCGTCAATGATTCAAATAGATCACTTAATAATATTATTAAACTATGATTCTTATGAACATCATACAATTTTAAAATTACGGTCGTAATATTATTGGTCGGTACGAAAAACACTGAAGCCATGAAGGAATGTGCCCAAGTCAAGTTAATAATACATTTCGCATACATTATGTTCACGCATTAATATCATAATAAAAGCGGTGATAGAGGGGTCATTGACCCTTCTATGGGGGCCTGAACTCGTCGCAACAAACAAACATCTCAATGTTTATATTTATGTGCGTCTGTGTGATATCATTCATTAAAGTGAGATTGTGTTAATCTTTGATTAGCGGCGATTAGGTATATCACTACTATAAAACAAAGTCGATAAACACAAAAACTACTGAACGAATTTTCATACGAATTTCACCAATAGATTCAAGGAGAAAGCTAAAATATTTTTTTTTTTTCTGATTAAACTGTAAGCTAGTTAACTTATAAAGTGTATATATTTTTTTTGTTGCTGCCTTGATTACGTTTCGAGTTTTTCTGTTCTTTCTGCCTTAGTTTTGTTATGTTATCTGATGTGTTTGCTACTATATACTATACGTAGGATAGGTACTAAGTTTGAGTCTTTAAATTGACAGTTGACTGCACTTTCAGCAGGAAAATATGCCTAGTGATAAATCTGCATAAACTGTCTAGTCTTAGCAAGCCACGCTTACAACTAAATTTGGATGACGGTCATGCCCTACATGACCGTCATCCAAATTTAGTTGTAAGTATGGTTTCAAGCTGTGCTGTATGTAAAGCTATCCGTAGTAACTACGTGACGTTGCAAAATAAAGATGCCATAAAAACTATAGAAAAGTGACATAAAAATACGGACTCTTTTTTGAAAGTCTTGTAAACTATTGTAGTCCTTTTTTTTTTCAGGTCAGTTCTCGTATAGCTCGAGCGGGGTCCGCATCAGTGTGTCTTCAGAGCCTCATGATGAAGACTCCACTGACGCCGAGATCTCCAAGATTGACTTTACACAACATCAGTACGAGGTACTCTTGTTCATATATAACTCTACCTTTATTTAAAACTTTTAGAGAGATCTATTCTTGATGTACTGACATTCAGGCATAACTGTTGTGGTCTTTAGGTCTTTAAGGAGCCTCTCCTCAATCTTTTCCAATAGAATCATCATCATCATGTCAACCTATTAACGTAATCCCACGATTAGGTGCGGGTCTCCTCTAAAGAATGTGGAGGGAATTTAGCCTATTATACCACGCTGGTCAGACGGTTAATCTAGGGTTTGTTTAGAATTTTCCTTTTCTCGCACTGCTCTTGTCTGCATAAGGTTACCTTAGTTGCCTTTTACGACACCCACGGGTTGAGATGGGGTAGTGACGTTAAGTATTCTTAATCCGTCACGACACGGAATAATATAATATCGGATCTTTTTTATGTTAAAAGTTTTATATCTAGCCTAGCCTGTATATTCTACATCTAGCCTGTATAGCTATTTAAATACAGTGTAAATATATTATTGAGTGAATGAGCGGTTACAGCTTATCATCAGGGGGCCGATTCTGCTAAATTACACACGTCGATAGCACACCAATGGACTAATATCGACCAATCACAGTCCGGCAATATGGCGCGATTGACTTAGTAAGCCAATCACAGCTGTCGAATGAGACCATCGGCTTACCATTGTGTTAGCAGACTCGGTCCTCAGGCGGGTCGCTTGCCACAATAGGCAACAAAAAAATATTACAGTGTACTTTAAATCTTATTTCTTCTCACTTTACAGGTTAACATGCGTAACAAGAAAAAACGTTCGTTGAGTGGTGCACACTGCGATATACAGAATAATGAACGTGAACGACCCATGTCTTGGGAGGGCGAGCTTTCCGACTCCGAGATGGTTATAGACACCAGTGTCAATAATGGTAAGTGTCTTCTGTCTTTGTCGTATTCGCTAAGATAAACAGAGACAGTAAGAGACTAGCTTTGCGAATTAAGCACGGTGGAAATGCAAGTTATTTTTTAAAATATCTTTTTACACGACTGTCCAAATGTGTTATGTTTTCAAGATTAATGTATGTATGTGTTTCATTATTCCACCATAACTTCTAAACGCCTGAACAGTTTTAGATGTATGAGGTATATTACAATTAATGCATCATATCTTATTTCTTGCGTTTTAGTTCTTTTTGTCATCTTAATATTTCTTCAAAATCACCGTCGCGCTACTGTTGACGCTGAGTCCCTCTTAAAATCTCTAGAATGTATATCTTCGTATTTAGATTCTATATTATTTCAACATCAATAACTTTACCGTGAAACTAGGATAATCTCTTTCTTCTGTCCCAGAAAGACTCTTCCGCACTTACTATACCACCAATATTTTGATAACTATCTATTATAAAATTACAGACGAAAACAGCAGCTCCCTAGATCTCCAATCGTCGCGAGACTCGATCGATACTCTTCGCAATGTGACCATTAAGACAGAACCTCTGATGAGTGAGGGGTTCCAGGGTGTGGACGAGAGAGTATTGGACTTAAAGTACAGCGCGCCACTACAGCCGCACCAGAGGAGTCTTAGTATGAACAGGGTACGTACAGAAATAACCTGAGAAAACAACTTTGGTGACAGGTTCGATCATAGGGAAGGAGGGGACGGGAATCATGGATCTACTTAAATCTGCCAGCGATCGAACTCCCCTCTCCAAAATATATCTGCAAACACTATTACCCACCCTCAAAAGTCTAGTTGCAATTTGTAACCGCTATAATAATCCCCCCTCGTTCAAAATCTAGCTGCGACTGCTATGCTCTGAGCCACCCTTTTTTCTGATTAAATCTTGTGGACGTCTAGACAGTTGGCTAGGCTACCCTGGGGCTGCGATTTTCAAAGTTTGGTGTTTGTAACAATGCAACCTTGTTAAATATTGGCTGATAGGAGTTTAGAAGTGGCTTTACAAACAAATCGGGACGTATAATTGCACTACTTTCAATTATACATTCAGATTTATATTTCATACATACATACATAGCATCACGTGTTTTCCCCCAAAGGGGTAGGCAGAGGTGTTTCACACCCACATTTCGCCAGCTATAATTGGTCCCATGAAATAGGGGGCGAGCCTATTGTCATCAACTGGGAACATTTGTTTACCAAACTCCCGGAAAATCTCAATACTGGAATTTCATGTTAGAAAAGTCCAATACCATTTTCACCCTACCACGGAATCGAACCCGGGACCTCTTGCACAGCAGTCGTATACACTTCCCGCTGCGCCACCAAGGTAGATTACATTTCAAAATAAATATACTATTATTTATCATGATTGTTATTATGCTTTAATGAAACAGTGTCCCACAAAACTGCATAGGCAAATTACGATATGATCAAAATATGTAATCAAAATAAGTCGCGCGGGGCTTAGATCCCGTCGTTCTTTATTTGACCACTGCTCGGCTTCTATTGGCTGTAACGTGATGTTATATATATAGCCTATGTTACTCAGTGACAAATTATCTTTCTAACGGCAAAAGAATTTTTGAAATCAGTCCAGCAGTTTTTAAGTTTATTCGTTACATACAAAAATACAAATCATTCCTCTATATGATAGATAACTTTATAGACATAATCTCGTCTTTTTATTGATTATTCTATTCTGTTTCAGATATCAGTACTAACTGATGCCACAGCATTATCTTTACCAAGACGGCCGTCGTCACCGACCAGCAGCGCCAAATCCCTGGCACTGAGCGACCAAGGTTCCACTCCAATACCACACGCGCCTCTTGACCAAGTACATAACCTTACCATCAAGAAAGAGAACCAGTTGTCAGGTAGGCTCTTAAACTATATTGCGTAGGTTATTGAACTTTTAAACTAAACCGGCTGATTTTATTAATAGCTCAAATTTAATACATAGATTTACGAATATGATCAGTCTTATTTAATATACGTTACAATTTTATTGCTTTTATTTAAAATTTTACTTAATAAGCAATAAACAGCAAACAATTGTGTGATACACAATTGAACTCTTTTTGAGCGTCATTTTTTGATCGCTGAATGTGCGTCTTGGGTTTTTTATAAGTAAATCCTTAAAACCTTACTCTTTTCTCTTGATAATTAATTTTATATTATTTTTATATCTAGTATTATCTTTCTGTAGAACTCAAATGCGAGCAATCAGTGGGTATGGACAAGTTGATCGGGGCCCTCCACGGGTCCCCACTGCTGGGTCGCCTGCCACGCGTACAGTCAAGTGCTAGCACAGACTCTGCAGTTCATTCCATGTATACACACAGGTACCTAGTCACTATTATTATAATTATTTGTTAGGCTAGAAGCCTCGACTAGAATTGATCTATTGTAGTGCCCTTGTTATTCATAGTTCTATGCATAGTCTTGTAGAATCTAGTAAATTCCAGATTATTTGAGCAAAGAGAGTCTATATCTCATCAGGGCAACCTGATGAGATATAGACTCTGAACCAGGTGCAAACCTGGTTCTGTCTTAAATAGGAAAGAAAGAAAGAAACATTTATTCGGTGCAAGGTGGCAACAAGAACAACATTAAAGAAACAATACAGAAATAATAATAAAAAGATAATATAAAAAGAAAAAATAACAAAAATATGAATTAGTTAGTCAGTTTGCTTGTGGCTGTCAAAGCGCGCGGTTATACGCTATCGATATCTAATTACCCGCGTCTATTCTGTTTGTCTTACTTTCGCTTTAATATGTTCTGCGCTAAGTGTAATGATGAAGTCGTAGACGCCGTGGTTTGTAATACATGCAATGGCCAGTTGCATTATGAGTGCGCTGGCTTATCTGAGGCCACCTACCGTAAGATGAGTACGCAGAAAAAATCCTCGTGGAATTGCCCAAATTGCAGAGTTTCTACAGCAAAACCTATCAACAACAAAGCAACCGACAGTTCTCATTCAAGTTCTGGCATTCAAGAGATATTGCAAGAAATAAAGCTGTTACGATGTGATTTCTCTTCATTACAAACTGAATTCCGGGAAACCACTTCAAGCATAAATAACCTTGCTTCTAGACTAAGTGAGTTGGAATCTAAGTTTGTCGGTTATGAGGATCGTTTAGCTGTGGTTGAAGATAAAGCTGCTTCGATTTTGTCACTCGAAAAAGAACTCTTAACAACTAAAGAAAAAATTAATATTCTAGAAGAAGAGAAAAATCAATCAGACCAATATTGTCGTATAAATAATCTGGAGATTTCTGGTGTGCCCACTAGTAATGGTGAAAATCTTTATTCAATATTCAACTTGATTTGCACTAAAGTTGGATTGAAGGTAGATGAAAGAGATGTCGACCGCATTCATCGAGTACGTCGATTCCAAACAGCTGGCAATAGTGACAATCAAGAAAAACAAAACAGAATTCCAGCTATTATAGTCCGATTTACCAGGCGTCAGAGCAAGGACCAGGTCCTGGGTGCCGTGCGAGCTCGTCGAGGCCTTTGCACTACTGATATCGGTCTCTCGGGGCCCGCTTCAAACATCTACGTTGGAGACCATCTCACTCCCTCTAATAAGCAGTTGCTGCGACGTGCCAGGGAGCTTAAGGCTGATCATCAGTATAAATACCTCTGGATCAAGGATGGAAAAATTCTTATGCGTAAAAATGACGTCTCAAAGGTTCATCATATTGTAAAAATGTCAGACCTAGCTAAAATAAAGTGACTACATTCGATATTTAATAAGTTGCTTAGGTCTCAACGTTTGCTAAATTATATACGAATCATTATCTCGATCTCTTTCATTATAACATTTGTGTACTATTTTTATTGTTCCGATAAGTCAAATTGTTTAAATCAACCTCATTATTCGCTAATCTTAACATTCAACATTTATTTTACATCATTATTTACTGTTTTATCATATTGCCAACAATCACATTCACACGTTATAAATATTTTTTGCCCTACTTATATTATATTTGTTGACAGGACCGTACTAGTGATATTTTTGGATCATATTCATTATACGAGTGATAACACGCGCTTACTTACCCTCACACAAAAAAGTACGTTTATAAATATTCAATACATTTACTATAATACTATATTTACACTCTTTTCATCATGCTTTATAATTTGAATGGATATTATCAGAATGTAAGAGGTCTCAGAACTAAAACACACTCTTTCTTCGGTAATGTTGCACTAAATGAATATGATTTTACATGTATAACGGAGAGTTGGTTAAATTCAAACTTTTTAACTAGGGAATTATTCGACACTAGGTACACAGTTTTCAGGTGTGATAGATCATTCCAAGACAGTGGCCACATGCGAGGCGGTGGCGTCGCGATCGCTGTACGTGCCGCTTGTCAGGCCGTGCGCCGCGACTGGCCGTGTCCACCGCGAGCGAGCTCCGATTGTGTATGGGTGTCGCTGCCTTTGCGCACGGCTGCGGCCCAAGCGACTCGCCGATACGCCCCGCGTGCCTCCCGCACCTCTGCTCAGTCTGTCCACTTAAACATAGCCTGTATTTACATACCGCATGGCTCAGAATACCGTGATACCTTAGCTTCGTTCCTCGATATCGTGAGTCAAATTGTTATTGAGCGGCCCGATGATTTGTTTCTAATTACGGGTGACTTTAATATCTATGAGGCTGAATGGTCCGGATCGTGCTCAAGCGGAATACATTTAAATTATAGCAGTAGTATTCATGTAAAATTAATGCGTGATTTTTTATCTTTAACAAATCTTAAACAATCTAATTGTTGTAGGAATATTAATAATCGCACGTTAGATTTAATCTTAAGTAATATGAACTGTACTGCAATGCGTTGTGAAAAACCACTTGTTGGCGAAGACAGCCATCATCCGTCTTTGTTAATCGATGTAGCCTTCTCCTATCAGCCTACTGTAATGCCTCCTCGACAAAATGTATACAATTACCGTTCCGCAGATTTTGAATCAATCTCCGATCAACTTAATAGTGTAAATTGGGATATGTTATTCAATTCTGTTAGTATGGAAGAATGTATTTCTATGTTTTATGGAATTCTTAACTCCCATATTGAAAAATACGTTCCCATTAAGCGTCAAAATTCTTCTCGCTTTCCCGTGTGGTTTAGTAAACCCCTTATAAAAATATTAAATGAAAAGAAAAAGTACCATAAGCTCTGGAAATTATATAAAAATCCTCTAGATTACAATACCCTTCGCTCTCTTAGGGCCCGAGCTAATAAGATAGAATCTGAATGTTATCGGAGTTATATAAGCTTTTCTGAACGTACAATAAATAATCACCCAAAATATTTCTGGACTTATATAAAATCAGTTTTTGGAAATAACCAAATACCGCAGAGCATGTATTATATGGGTTCTACAATTGCAGGGGGGCAAGAGATCTGTAATACGTTTAGTGAGCATTTCCACTCAGTTTTTGAGCCACCCAGAATTAATAACACTTTATTAGATAGACCACTATTTCAAGATAAGGCCGTTTTTGATTTACACAACATAGAAATCACTAAAAGTATTATTTTAAAGCATCTCAAAGCTCTCGATACTGATAAAGGTGCAGGTCCTGATAATATACATCCTATCTTAATCAAAAATTGCGCTAATGCTCTTTCTGTGCCTTTAACCCTCTTATTTAAAAAATCTATCCTAGAGGGAGTGGTGCCTGTTGTCTGGAAACGGGCCTTAGTGACGCCAATACCTAAAGGTGCCGTTACTCAAGAAATTGAAAAATATAGACCTATATCTAAGTTATGTCAGTTTGGTAAAATTTTAGAAAAAATCGTAACGAAGCAAATTTTTGCAGCTGTGCAGCGGCACATTGCTCCTAATCAGCACGGATTTTATACGGGTCGAAGCGTAGATACAAATTTAATAAGTTTTACTAAATTTTTATTAAATGCTTTGGACGACAATTGTCAGGTCGACGTGGTGTATACCGATTTTGCCAAGGCTTTTGATAAAATTTGTCACAATATCTTACTTGAAAGGCTTTGGAGGCTCGGAATACATGGCGATTTACTCCGTTGGATAGAATCGTATATAAGGAATAGAAGTCAGGCTGTTGTTCTTAATGGTTTCACATCTGAATATAAGCATATTACTTCAGGAATACCACAAGGATCACATCTCGGGCCATTGCTGTTCATAATTTATGTTAACGATTTATCAAATGATATTCCACATTCAGATGTCCTTATGTATGCAGATGACACAAAAATATTTAAAATTATTCGAAACGTTAATGACTGTATTTCTCATCAAAGCGACATAACCAGCTTTGAGGAATTTTGTAATGGGAATAATCTTTTCCTCAATCCCGATAAATGTAGAGTTATAACATACACGCGCAAAAAAAATTATCATATATACCCTTACACCATCTGTGGAAGGACATTAACACGAGTCGATCAGGTCCGTGACTTAGGTATTTTGATGGATTCTAAATTAACATTTGTGCCCCACATTGACAATATTATTGATAAATCTTACAAACGTCTTGGCCTCATTTTGCGTTTGGGAAAACCATTCAGAAAAGCTGCTACATACAAGATTCTTTTTAATAGCTATGTTAGAAGTTTGCTTGAATTCGGTTGTAGTGTCTGGCAGCCATTGTATAATATTCATGTAGATAGGATTGAGAAAATACAAAGGAAATTTGTGAAATCATTGGAGTTTAGAACTGGCTCCTTATATATTGACTATGAGCAATCAGCGTTGCGGCACAAAATTCAAACGCTTAAAAATCGTCGCATTTACATAGATTTACTTAATTTGTTTAAAATAATTAATAACCATTTGGATTCGTCTTCTCTCTTAGAATTTATTTCCCTAAAAATACCCCGAGGTAGTGAGCGTTCCTGTCGGAAAAAAGATTTGTTTTCCATAAAAATGTTTAAAAAGTGTTTTGTTGGCAATAGCTTCTTTAGACGTTCATGCAGATCTTATAACGATAATTTTAGTGAGGTTGATTTATTTAGTAATTCTTTGTCCCAATTTAAAATTAAAATTAAGTCTATTTTGTAGTTTTTGGTAGGTATGTTGTTGAATATATATACTTAAATTTATATATACATAATGATAAATTAATTTTATGTTAATGTGCGTAATTAACTCACACTTTTGGCAGCCTTCCCCACTAGATCACTTGCAGCTTTCTTGCCGAAGGTGATCTGGTTGGGTCTTTGTTGCAATACAAAAACATCAATACAGGAAACTTTATTGTCTAGTTTAAGTTAATATGTTATATCTTTATAAAATATATATTGACTGTTTGTTTCTAAATAAATAAATAAAAAAAAAAAAAAAAAAAAGAATTAGACTACAAGACCCTCGCAGTTGTACCGAACGGGTGTCCAGCTCAGCGTGTGCCAGTTAAACAAAACCTGGCGCTGATTGGATTAAATGGATTCTTCTTTTGTGCATGACCGGCCCATATGAGCAGAGGCTATGCATTGCAGTCAAAATCATACATAATTATGGTAGTGGTCGGTGAGGATTCTTTTCACATCCGAAGTTTTGTACCTATTGAGTTGGAGCAGTCTTATACAATTACTAAACGTATCAATTAATACGTTTAGTAATTATTGTATAAGACTTATACAATTACTAAAACTTTTTAAACAGTGTTTTACAGTATATTTGTTTGTTTATTGTAGTGTGTACAGCAGTCCCTCAGCGAGCCCCCGCGCGTCTCGTCACTACACGCCGTCCTTATCACGTAACAACAGTGACGCGTCACACTCCTCCTGTTACTCGTATAGTTCAGAGTTCTCGCCCACGCATTCACCAGTACAGGTATGTTTTATCTTCTTCTAATTAGAGTTGTTAAATAAAAGTAATGAGCTATATTCAAACGTCGCCCGTCGGTTTTTTGACTATAGACGTAAGTTTTTTTTAATATTGTGGATGTTTTAGTTCTTAGATAAAGCTACGAGCGACATCTACCGGGCAATAGAACAAAATTAAATAAGTAATGATGTAGATGAAACAATGAGAATTCCACACGAAACCTTATTTGTGTTGACTCGTTTTTTAATTTTTTTTTTTTCTTCATACGGATCTTCCTTGGATTTAAACAAATATTTAAAAAAAATTTCAACTCAGTCCCGCCCTACTCGAGTTTAACTTTATTTATACATATAGATAGATCCCGTATTTGAAAAACATAGGAAATGTAAAAAACTGTTGATGCTATTCTAATAATGTTGTAAATTGCAGGGTCGTCACCCAGGCGTGTTGTACCGCGAGGCGGCGGCCGCGTACGACGCGGCGCACGACGACGAGCCCGACGCGCCCGACGACAGGCTACATCACCACCAGGGCATCAGTCGACAACAGCTTATCAACAGGTAATCCTTCACATGTGATTGAAAATGAACCTTATTACCAACAGCATAGAGTTGAAGTCTTTAAGTTACAGAAAGTCTCTTGTATTCCTAATATCAACCCTAATGAACATATCAACCAGTAGTAGTGTTGCCAATGTTACTCAGTTACCCATACATTGGTCCACGCTCTTCTATTTTTAACCTCTGAAGCTGTAAAAAGACGGAATAAGAACACATTTTTATGTCAATTTCTGGGCTATATACGTAATATTATTGTTGCCTTGCATATTTTACAAAATATAATTTTCGTCTACAGTCCATGTCCGATCTGCGGCGACAAAATCAGCGGGTTCCACTACGGGATATTCTCGTGCGAGTCGTGCAAGGGTTTCTTCAAGCGTACTGTACAGAACAGGAAAAACTACATGTGTCTTAGAGGAGGGAACTGTCCTGTGACGGTCACTACGAGAAAGAAATGTCCCGCTTGTCGATTTGACAAGTGTCTCGGGTGTGGGATGAAACTTGAAGGTATGTAGACAAACAAACAGACAAAAGAAAGATTATTTATTAAGTAAATTATGTATCTTTGAAATAGCGATATTTGTCAGAGCTTTGTTCGGCTGATGGTAGCACTCAATTATGCAGTGATTGTACGAGATAGGGGCGATAGGGCTAAACATGCCTCAGTGACGCAGCGGTAGTGTATACGGTTACGTTTTCTGAGGTCTTGGGTTCGATCTCCAGGTCGAAATAAATATTTGTATGATCTGCAAATATTTGTTTCGGAGTTTGAGTTTTTTCTATGTTTCTATCGCCATCAGCAACTCATTAATGTCTCACTGCTGGGCTGGGCTCTATCTAAAGAACTGAGAAATTTTGGGCTATAATCCACACACACTGGGCTAGTGCAGATTGGTGGATCAGACATATCTATAGAATTTCTTCTATGGGTAGGTATTGGTTTCCACACGATGTTTTCCTTCATCGTCAGCAAATGGTAAGTCACTTTACTAGTACATATAAATTCCACAAAGTGAAATCGTCACAAGAATCATCAATCACATTGGTACTGCCACTCGAAACCGAACTCAGACCGCATGATTTGCATGCTGGTCGCCCATTCGACCACCATCGCTTCGTATGTATTTAGAAATATACAGGGTGGAATTTTGTAATGCCACCTGGAGGGAAAACACTTAATCATTTTATTCAAAAGAAACATTCCTTTTATTTTTAAAAAGAAACAGCAAATTCGCTCGCCATACCCTGGAATTTATTAATTTAACACGTTTGTTAGAGAGATTCGATCCTTATAATTGACCCTATCGATCAATGCCATAAAAGTACATGATGTTATTTTTTTGGGTTTTAGCTAGTTCAATTCCCGGGTGTAGCAAGCGAATTTCCGAAAAATTTTGAATGCAGTTTTATTTATTTTTAAAAACAAAGGAATGTTTCCTTTGAGTCAAATTATCTATCTCTAGTATTAAGACTACTTTCCCTCCAGATGGCATTACAAAATTCCACCCTGTATATGTATCAGTTGTCTAGATCGCATAACAAAACATTAATTGGCCTACTTGGGACTAGATGGCGTTATGTGTAAAAAAAATATTCAAAGTATTGTTGTTCTTCAGCTATTCGTGAAGACAGAACGCGCGGAGGTCGCTCGACGTACCAGTGCTCGTACACGCTGTCGGGCGCCGCGTCCACCGGCTCGCTGCTGCCGGCGCACGCCCCCACCACGCTACGGCACGCCTCCAGTCTCACTTGTGTAAGTTATACGAATATTAACCTTGTTAAAGAAGTAAGTTTGAAATTATTATGAACTTATTTGTGGAATGTGTCATAAATTTGTAAGCTCTCATCATCATCATATCAGCCCAATGACGTCCACACCCCCCAATACGTATGGGTTTGACGAAAAAAAAATTTTGGGTTTCATTTCTAAGTATGGGGAACCCAGGGAAATTAAGAATAAAATATTATCCGGGCGCGATTTAACTAGGCAACCTATTTGCAATAAGTCCATGTGAATATTATCTATCATTTATTTCTTATCACTAATAAATAACAGATGAGGGTATATATTTCTTAATGGGATCTTGTACTATAATTTCTGCCACAGCAAGCGATCCTGTAAGCTCTCACACTAATTTTATGAACGCGAAAGTTGTGAGTGTGTGAGTTTGTATGTTTGTTACTTATTCACGCTCAAACGGCTGAGCCAATTTTGATAAAATTTGGTATTAATGTAACTGACACCTTGCATTTGCACATAAAAAAATATTTTCAAAACCGCGGGTAGGTATTATTTATATGCGGGGCCACCGTCACATTATCGATGTCAATAATACGGGGCTAGGCTACTCTCGTACAAGGCCCCAAAGGTTTGTGCAATGTTTGGTTATTATTTTGGGAAAAATATTAATTATCTAAACTTCACTGCAAAAAGGCTCTTCGACTAATATTGATATACCATTTAGACCCAGATACGTCACTGATAACGTGTCATAAATTTACAATGCCCTAGATTTCCGTTTCTAGAATTTAAGCCTGTCTCAAGTGTGTGAGCTATATAATTAACCTTATTTCCTTGTAATAAGTTTTACAATTCTATGTCAGGAATTTGAAATTATAATGTGAATTCTTTTTTTGTAGGTAAATGGTCCAGGCTCTTACAGTAGCAGAGGAGAGTCCAGCAATAGTCAAGTAACACCAGAAATACCGCCATTATTACAGGTAAAATTTTGTGCAACTTTATATTTGATTTCTACAATATTATGTAGTGACACTATTCGGTACAGGCTAAATGTTGTATGCTCCATCCATACTAATATTACAAAGCTGAAAACTTTGTTTGTTTGAACGCTAGGATCTCAAAAGTACTGGTCAAATTTGAAAAATTCTTTTAGTTTTGGATAGCCCATTTAACGGGGAAGGCTACAGGCTATATAACATCACGGTACGGCTAATAGGAGTTGAGCAGTGGCCAAATAAGCGAGCGAAGCGCCGCGATCTCTAGTAAATAGATAATCTTAATTTAGGTCAGTGGCGTGCCTAGGGTTTAAGGATAAGGCAAGCCCGTTATACCTACCTACCTATGCTTTTTACCCGACTACTCCAGAATAGGCAGAAGGCTATTTTTGTACTTAAATATAATAAAATGAAAAGTAAACAAACCTGACTGCGCTGGAAAGGCGATGGGTGTAATGTTTTTTTATGGATTTTGTTCAATTTCTCTTACATGTTGATAGAGGGTAGCGCCGCGCGCCGCGCCGCCCCGCCAAAGCTCATTGAAGGTACCTATGCTAGTGCTTGATTGAATATACCTAATAAACAATCAGCATTGCATACATGCATACCTTCGGTGGCTTTGAAAAAAGCCCTTTGGTTTCCTTGAGTAAACAAAGATAGCTAAGTAAGTAGGTAGTTGACCCTTGCCTGACTATAAGAAAGGTACCTACCTACCTATAAGACTACCTATTATTTATATTCTAAATTGACTCGTCTGTCTTTCTTGAGAAATGACTTAATTACGTAAGAATAAAATGTTGGTAAACGTTTTAATTCTGCCAACAACTGCTTTTCAATAGCTATCATTGATATTATTTCTTAGATAAGTATGAATAGGTACGTTTAAAGAGATAAAAATGCGCGTTCAGCGAAGAACTACATAGCCGTAATAGTTACAACAAGATATGTTAACTTTATAAACTCGGGCAAGGCAACTTCGAGGTTATTCTCATTAATAAAATCAAATATAAACAAAGAACAAAGTTCAAAAATTTTACCTTTTCTTCGCCCATCAAAAGTTGAACACATTTTAATCCTCACAAGGAACAATAATTATTACTTGCATTGTTGTATGTCACTAAATACAAAAGAATCACTTTAAAATATTACAATTAACAATATTTAAAGTAAGTAAACATTAAAACCAAAACTTTTCGTCCTGTCAAACAAATGAACTGAGTGAAGTTAGTAGACGCGAGTACGCATGCGCGGCCGCGGCATTTCACTTCCATAGTCGACAACTTCATACATAAAGCCCGGCTTATAATTTCATACTGATTGATATATAAATTAACCTAGTTATATTTCAATAATCGACAGTTTCTCTATAGGTTAGAAAGAGAGATCCGACGGTGGTCAAAAGCCTCATAACAAGCCAGTGCGGGTGAGCGAGATAGTAAAAAAAGTTGTTGCGTGCAGCGCGCGCCTCTCTAACTCTCGTTCTCGCTTGATGCTTCATCACTCACCGAGTCAAATTTTAATGTACTCTGTGCACCGAGTCACTGCTCTCGCTCGCGCTTGGAAATAAGCGCGCGAATTTTAAAATAGATAATGGTTTGAATTAGATATTTTTGATCGAGCATTTTAGTAGGGCAAGCCGGGCTTTTGGGCTTGTATGAACGTACCGCCACTGATTTAGGTGTACTTTGTGTCTGGTCTTTGTAAGTTTGTAAAACCTTTCGCTACACAGAGCATGTCACACAGGTCTTGTTTATTTTTTTAAGACGTACAAAAAAAAGTACTAATTTCGGTCTTTGATTGGGTGAAAATACTTAGATACATCTAATAGTCCTAATTGGGCAAATTTTTGGTAAACATTATTTTTAAACTAAACTTTTTGTCTTAGGAAATAATGGACGTGGAACATCTATGGCAGTATAACGAGTCGGAATTAAGCCGGCTTGGCAAGTCCACTGGCAGTCCTTCTGCCAACCCGCTGCTGGCTGCCAGCGGCATTACCGCACACAACTCGAGCCCGGACTTCTTGGCCGACCTGTGTAACATAGCCGATCATAGGCTGTACAAGATCGTCAAATGGTGCAAGAGCTTACCGCTGTTTAAGAATATATCGGTAAGTATTGTATATAGGTATATGTTCTAATAGATTATTTACCAAAGTAATATAAAATATCGATAGTTGTATTCTTTACTTACATTTTTATTTTATATTTAGCATTTTGAAAGTAACTAAACTAAATGACTATTAAAACTAATATATATTAGTAACCACCGGAACTAAAACATTAAAAACTTAAATTTTTAGCAATCACAATTGGAATAAGATTATTTTATTATTGAATTTATTATTATTATTGAATATCCGTGTAGTGACGAATTAGGCATACATAATGTCACTACCCCATCTCAACCAGTGGGTGTCCTTAAGAGATCCTTAAGGGAGGACCTTAAGCAGACAAGAGAAGTGCAAAAAAAGGAAAATTCGAAACAAACCCTATACCAACCCATCTGGCCAGCGTAGTTTAGTTGGCTAAATTCCCTCCACATTCTTTGGAGTAGACCCGAGCCCAGCAGTGGGACGTTTATGGGTTGAAATGATTGAATTTAATTTTACCTATTGACATTTATGCTGAATATAATTTTGTTGATTGTGTATCCTGTGTCTACGGCTCAGCATAATTCGTATGCACTATGGCAAGATAGACCGTGTAAGTCCGTTTTTGAGTGAATAAAAATATAATTTATCACACGACAATATACGAGCGCTTCTTTTCATTCCAGAACGCCTGTGTAAAAAATCTGGTAGTTAAAAAAAAAAACAAAAAAATTCACAATCACTACCAAAATATAAAATCCCACCGAAGTAGTTTTTGAGTTCATCGCGTACATACACGGCGGAGGACTTTTTATTCTTTGTGTAGTGTATATGTATAATTTAAATAATGTAATAATTTAACTTTCTATTTAATTATATTTGCAGATCGACGATCAGATATGTCTGCTGATCAACAGTTGGTGTGAACTGCTTGTTTTGTCGTGCTGTTACCGCGGCGTCAGCACGCCGGGGGAGGTGAGGGTCGGGGGCGGCAGGGGCATCACGCTGCACCAGAGTGCTAAGTAAGTATCATAGCTTAATTATATAGTTCACACTTCATGGTATAAAGGACATAAGTGATGTATAATGAAGAACAACTCGGTTATAATACCTAAAAGAATAAGGGTTAAATTTGATTGCACTTTTAGATAACTTTGATTTTTTACTGTTAATTTATGGCCTCCTTATTAGTTAATACATATCAGGCACTGGATGCCCGGTTGTATTTGTCTTGCATTAGATGAGATAATCACTAGCAGATTTGGACAAAGACAGTACACTGGTATTCCTTTGTCAATTACACCTGATCCAATTGTTCCCAACTCCCTGGGAAATTTTCTACCATTCAGGAAAGCTCCAGAAACGAATATGATACTAACATAATGTACCTCCTTCAGGTTGGGTTTGACGCCGTGTATAGAGCGTATGCTGAGCTTCACAGACCACTTGAGACGGTTGAGGGTCGACAGATACGAGTATGTCGCACTCAAGGTCATCGTACTTCTCACTTCAGGTTAGTATGACCAGACGTTACTGTAAGATCTATCACTGGACGTTATTAGGAAACTGGTACCGTACTCGGAATTTCGATATTTAATTGCTGGATTTCAAAGTCCTTGTAATTCTTTTTCAAAAATGGTATTATTAAATTTACCTCGTTGGTCATACAAGCAAAGCACGTGTTGAAGCTAATTATAAATAAACTCATTTAAAAAATATGCTATCTATAACTGCCTACCACTGCTATTTAAGAGGTCCCGGGTTCGATTCTCAGATGGAACAAAAATGGTATTGTTTTTTCTATTCTATCATGAAATTCTTAGCTCATAGTTTGGAAAAAGATGTCCATTTAGTGGCTAGGCTCACCCCTATTACATGAGACCAAAAAGCGTGTCTCGCCAAGAAGCAATTAAGCTTGGTGAGAAAAAAAATGTAATTTTATTATATAGGTGTGATGCACCCCTGCCCGCCCCTTTGGGGTAAAGGCGTGACGTTTTGTTTTCTTAAAAATAAATATGAAAATAAAATATTATAAAGATATGTTTATAATCTTGCAGACGCGCCGGATCTTCGCGAAGTGGAGAAAGTACGAGCGTCTCAAGAGAAAGCTCTGGCCGCGCTACAAGCGTACATCGCGACACACTCGCCCGGCACTCCCGCTAAGTTTGGAGAACTGCTGCTGCGTATACCCGAACTGCAACGAACTTGTCAGGTGATTATATACTTTATATACTAGATTTTGTGGTTTATAATTATCTGTAATAATTTTTCTTGCCTTTTACTACTGAAACAATGCAGATGTTT
This sequence comes from Laspeyria flexula, assembly GCA_905147015.1. Lineage (NCBI taxonomy): Eukaryota > Metazoa > Arthropoda > Insecta > Lepidoptera > Erebidae > Laspeyria > Laspeyria flexula. Next base: position 14,317,705 of record LR989954.1, read on the forward strand.
TTCATTTGATTGAAAAAATACAATACCGCGAGCATTGATTGTCCATCAGCAACCCATTAAGTCCCACTGCTGGGCTTGGGTCTCCTCTCCTCTAACTAGAGAGCTGAGAGGGTTTAGTCCATAATCTACTCACGCTGGCCTAGTGCGGGTTGGTGGATCATACATACACATAGAATTTCTTCTAGGGTATGTGGGTTTCGTCACGATGTTTTCCTTCACCGTTAGCAGATGGTAAGTCACTTGACTAGTACATATAAATTCCACAAAGTGGAATACACATTGGTACTGCTGGTCGGGATCGAACTCGGACCGCGTGATTTGCACGCCGGTCCCTTATCTATTCAGCCACCATCACTTTTTTTCGTTCGTTCATTGATTGTATTTCTTCAATATCCAATAAAAAAAATCTATCAATATATCACTAAAAATCCCTCCAAAATCTTTGAAGGAGACCCGTGCTCAGCAGTGGGACCTTTATGGGTTGAAATGATGATGATGATGATGATAATATCATCACTCAACTTTAGATATTGACATCAGAATGTTGACGGTGATAGTCTAAAGAGGTAGTTAGTACACTCAACTGCCAAGTCATCCTGAGTAGGTACTATCTTGAATAAAAAATAAGTGAAACATTTCTTTTTGCAGTTCTTCATGCAAGTCGGCAAAGAAATGTTAAACCCTGCTAACAAGAGCAAAGATGGCGACGGACCAAGCTTTAACTTGCTCATGGAGCTACTGCGCGGCGACCATTGACCTTGATCTACCTCCAAGGTCATATGTGACACCAATCTTTGACTATCAGGGTCATTTCCCCATGACCTCTCAGGTTATGATATAAACTTCACACATTGCTCAAGAAATAATTAAGTGCATACTCTCTACAATGACTTAATGGACTGATATGATTTGAATCCTATTTTTATGTTTTCTATATAAAATCATCAGTCATTCAAACTTCCTAGTCTGCTTAAGCGACCATCAAATATAAAAAATGTTTTATAGAGGTCATAAAATTATAATCAACGATTTTTAATAAACTAACCTCTATCATCAATTAGATACTTTTGGCCTTAAATAATGAAAGACTGTATGTATAAACTCATCGTCATAATAAAACAATTATATACATAAAAAGAAATATTATTTTTATATCGAATTTTTTTAGGAAAACGTATTTATTTTGTGATACTATTGAACTTTTTCGATATAAAATAATATTCTCTTCTCTCACCAAACACATCAAATAAGTGCCAACGTAAAATATATTGCATTTAACTTTTATGTCAGTTTTATAATAGGCAATAGCTAAAAAAATCGTAGTCGGTCAATCTACTTTTGTAGAAAGATTTATCTACAAATATGAAGTCATTTTTACAAGAAAAACATGGTGTCTCACTTATAGATGTATCGAGTTATATATATCGAATGGGCAATTTATAGTAACCACATTAAACTTATGATACCTACATGCGTGTTATTGTTATTACCGGCACGTCATTTAAATTTGACATCATTTACGTTTTTCACTAATATTTTGAAAATGAGACAATATATTATATCCTTAGTCGAATTAATAATATTCTTTAAAACAACATTTATGATATCATTGTTTGATACTTTTTTTTATTTAATCGTTTGATAATTTTTAGGCAAAGATAACAATAAGTGGATTACTATTTTTTCACGACTGTCCAAAAAAGGAGTGTTATGTTTTTTCCCGATTTAAGATTTACAGATCCATAGACATAAGTGTTGCCTGTATTAAAATAAATAGTTCTCAATGACATGACATAATAACATGACGTACCACTGCCGCGATATGCTTTTATTGTATTTTAACATAATTGTTTTAATATAAGGCCAAGGGAACAATTCATGGTTAGATATAATTATTATTAAATCAAAGTTAGCTAACTGAATAATAGTAATGCGATTTTTGTATAATGGCAAGACTAGCTGCGTAAGGTAGGTTCTATTTTTAAACGTAATTGTTACAAGCTGAAAATAATCTTGCCTTTGCATTTAAAAATAATGGATGTTTCGAATGATTTGGAAGTTGAATATTTAAAAAAAAATAGACTATGCAAGTGATTTTATGGTGGAATGAAATTTTGATGAATTACAACGACATAAAATAAATTTGGTGTTTAATAATTTGTATTAAAATGAAATACAACGTGAATTTATTTTATTAAATAATCCGTTGCAAAATAATGTATGAATTAAATGCGGGCTCATTACATAAGTAATGTGTTTGTAATCATTGCCATTTTGATTTAGTTACTTAATCTAGAATATCGTTGTTTATATGTGCAGCTTAGATTAAATTCTTAGATGGATATTTCTGAGGGTGAAACCTTCAGAAAAAATATTTTTAAGTAAACAGTTTTTATGAAAAACTCATTTTTAATAATTTATAGTTCGTTTATTCGTATGATTTCTCGTATTATACATTTATATTTTCATTGTCATGCTTTTCTATTTAGGTGTTGGTGCAATACTTAGCATAAAGTATCATAGCTATTTCGACGTCGTAAATTTTATCATTATTATATATAATTGTCATTTTTTCGGATTTTTTTCTTTATGCTATGTCTTCGCACAATTTCAGCTGACCATAGTCAGCTATATAAAACCAGTCATTCACTGCCGTTTCGTAATATTAGGACTTTGCTATAAGCAATACTGTCTCTTTATTGCAATACTTATTATTATTTTTATAAAGAAGATATTCTCATTAAGTATATTGATAGGTTTAGTATTAAATTTAGTATTTAATGTTTTATAATAACGCTTAGGGTTGCCTTAACAGTGTTTAAAAGTAGCTTTTTATAATATAAAAGTGACCCCCTTTATGTAAAAGAGAAATGTCCAATTTTGCCTATGATATTGTCAACAAAAAAATAACCTTTTGGTATTACTACTATATAATAAAAATAAGTGGGTATCTATAATTCAGATATTTATTTATCTCTGTGATATTCAGTTGGTGTAATTTGTTCAGTTACTTTCTGGGTCCACAAGTCATCCTTTGTCAGACATTAATTCGTAATTAGTAATTAGAAGAAAAACCAGATAAGTGTCTAATGCCTGGTTTCTGAGCAGTCAGATTAAAGTTCTTCATCGATTACAGTATAACCTGACTGAATATAAAAGTAAAACAATAGAAATAGTTTATTCATAAAACTGTATTTGCTTTTTACTTGACGTCTGACCACATTTGACGGCTTAGAAACCGGGCTTAAGTACATACTTCTTAAGTCAAGTAATATTTTTTATGGCAGATTGGGTTATCAATATAACATGGGCAAAATAGTGGGATGTTTTTTGAGTAGCAAATAATTTAAATAATTTTGGGTATAAGTGCACGTTTAACTTGAGAAATAAACGTACTACATTCCATACAATTGTACGTTCTAAGTTGCTTTGAAGTATGAAATTCTGTGGCAACTACATAATGCAAAAATTAAAAATAAAGACGTAAAACAAAGAATATAAAATAGTGATTAGTAAATAATATCAGACGGGCACAAGTACTTCAGAGCATCATTTACAAAAAGCCAATTATGTAAATAAGCATAAAATTGGCTTTACATTATCTGGCATAATGTAAATGAGCTGTTAGATTAGTTTACGTATCAGAGCTCATAGATTAAAGAAATATATTTTCTTATGTGCCACACGAATAATTATTTAGTAATATTTTTTCATTGAGATTTTTATGTGACTGTAATTTGCGTTTAAATTTTGTCTATAATAGGTATGAATAAGTGTAATTCTTGAAAACGGATTGTCACATTTTGATGGAATTATATTTTGTACTTTTAGAATATAAATCGATTGAATTTAAATGAATTGAAAGCGCTACTCGTATGGACTTCAAAGCGTTATGGATATCAAAGCGCTATACCGGATTGTAATCGTCACATTGGATTTTCCGTTTTCAAGATTAACATAAAGCTAGTGGCATCTATTTATAGTTATGTAGATTCTTTACTGAACTGATAATTTAAGATATTAGTATTTTAGATGATATTTTTATATTCAGTAAAGTAGCGGGTGTGCGTGAACCGTTGAGGAAGGTATGATCGAGATCCGAATAATTTTTATATTAAAAATTACAAGGAGTGTAAGTTTGGTATGACGTCCATGTTTCAATGTTATTATTTTATACATAAGTATTATAGTGATATTGTATTCTTCTTTATTTTGTAGAATTATAAAGATTTTTTTATATATAGCGCAAAATGAATAAATATGATTTTGATTTATAATGATTTCGTTTTTGTTATTCCTACTTACCTTATGTATCAGAGCTCATAGTTAAAAGAAATATATTTTCTTATGTGCCACATGAATAATTATTTAGTAATATTTTTTCATTTATGATATCAAAATAAAATCCTACGGTTAAAGATACCCAAATTATTTAAATTAATTATAGAAACTAACACCTTTATAGTAAATGAAATTAATGAAATGTAATGAAATTCCTTTTCATTTCATATCAGGTGTATGAATTGCCCATTAGACCACACCACACCACCACCACACACAGACTTCAGCTACGGCGACTGCTATTGCGTATAGATGACATGCCCTTTTTACCCGACTGTCAGGAAGGGTATTGTTTTTCGCGCGTATCTTGTATGTTTGTAAATTACTTTATTACCACGTTTCTTCTAAACGGCTGGATGGATTTCGACAGTTAAGGTATTGTTAGATTCTTCTCAAAAACCTAAGTGTCCTTAGATAGGAACCTATTATTAAAAAAAACAAAACGTCGGACTTTTAGCGACAAAAAATAATTGTAAGTAGTTAAATTTTTTTTTAACCAAACGTATCGTGTATGGTACTATGGTATCAAAATAAAGGGAATTAAATGGAGATCACAGAGACACAATATGTACATATGTTATGTATTTAAATTTTATCAGGAATAATAATTACTTACAACCATTTTTCGGTACGGTTGGAATCCACCAAGGTCACCTCTGTTGGAAAGCAAGTTTATAACCGTGTGGCACGCGTTTAAACTACCATAACAGTAAGTAGGTAAATTGTGTAAGATATGTTAAAGGTACTTAATCTTATTAGACGTTTTGTATCTACGTCTATCGATCGGAGCATTATATCGAGCTATCACCATTATTTGGACATTTTTATTGTAAATCTTAATTAGAATCGCTTGTCGGGTAAACCCATATTATTATGCGCACGATTATAATAATTACAGTATCTTATCGAACAGTGATAATTCAAATATCAATAAGCGCTGATGGTATCGTGTTGTTTCTAAAAATTGTGTGGTAAGTAGGTAGGTAAATTGGAAATAAAAAAGTACCGAATTGAAACTATGCTTTCTCCAATAGTTGTTGGGGCACGCAGGGTACGATATTAGGTGAGAAAGAAACTGAGTCCGAAGTCTATTTAAAGACTTGAGAATGAAGTCGAATGTTTAATCGTGTCATTGAAAAGTAACAGTGTCTCAAGTAAAAAAAAAACGTTACTCGTTCCTCCGCTTACATTGCAATTTATGTATTACAACAAGTATTTTTTCTAAAAACAACTACTTATCAATTAATTAATTTTAATAATGTAAAATTGTAAAAAACCAGCCAAGTACTTCAGTTTTCGTACGTTACTGAGGTTTTCGTACGTTTAATGCATTTTTTTATATTTTATTGTGATTTAAATGTAAGTTAATAGCAGGTAACGGAATAGTTATGTGCTAGAATAAATAAAAAATAGAATAAAATGTTAGAATAAATATTCACGTAAATTACCTTTACGTGAATATTGAGAGGAGGTGCACCATCTAAATGTAAAGTCAGTCAGGAATAAACTCTTAATCTTACTCTAATTATGCTTATCATTAATCACTGCTAAGCCGGAGGTCGTGGGTTCGATCCCCACCCAGGACAAATCTTTGTGTGATGAGCATAAAGGTTTGTTCTGTGTCTGGGTGTAATTTATCTATAATATGTATGTATTTACAAAAAAAAATGTATGTAAGTAGTATACCAGTTGTTTAGTACCCATAACACAAGCAAATATAATTGCTTAATTTGGGACTAGATGGCGCTGTGTGAATGTGGTAGAATATTAGAAAAAAAAAAAATACCCACAACCGGCGAGAATGCATGAAAAGACTGATGAATGTTGAAGAAGCCAAAGATGTATGTCAGAATCGTAGCAAGTGGAAGGAAATGGTCTCTGGCTACCCCTCTGTTGGGAAAGAGGCATGATCTAAATGTATATGTATATATTAAATACGGTAGGTATTTAATGATAAGCATAGCCGCAGCTATATTTATGCTGGCACGCAAGCATGACAGCGAGGCACTACTGTTTTCGGTTATTCCCAGACGTCACCATTACTTATACATTAAATATAATTAAACATTAAAATTATCATGTAAAAGCGAATGTATATTTAAGAATATACTTTATTGGGGTATAAACAGCCTAATTACAATGAGTATTACTTAGAACGAAAATTTACAGATAGGCCAATTACAGTTGTGTTAGTAGTAAGTTTGATACCATACTCGATAGGTGGCGTTGTACCATTTGGCTGAAACGCGGTGTTAAGATTCTCCGCGAGTTTATCACTTGGCTTTCAAACATTTCACTGAGACACCCTGACCTAAGTGATCAGTTTATTAAGAATTTCCTTTCTTGAAACCTATAAATACACATTATGGCCATAAAAGTTAGTTGTTGTACTTATAGGAAGATTCAAGATTAATTTTTGATGCACAGCTTTGAGCTGTGGCGAGAATTACTATTATGTGTTCTACACGGTTATAAACTTGCGTTCCAACAGAGTGACCTTGGTGGGAGCTTGGTTCCCATCCGCGTAGTTTGCATGAAATGGACCGATTTAAGCAAAAATGATCAATCAACACAAACCTTATTTTGAGATATTTGACTATAAAATTCATTGCAGTATTTGATGAATTTTAAAGACAAATATCTCAAAATGAGGTTTGTGTTGATTGGATCATTTTTGCTTAAATCGGTCCAAATTTGGTTTACAACAGCCGGCTACACGGTTGGAATCCACCAAGGGCACCTCTGTGGAAGGCAAGTTTATAACCATGTAGCACAGCTTTATCGCCGTAATGTACGTTAAAGATTTACGTGAGAACGCTCGACCGATTTGGCAAATTTTTTTTAGGGTTCCGTAGCCAAAATGGCAAAAAGCGGAACCGAACCCTTATAGTTTGTTTCGTCATGTGCGTCCGTCCGTCCGTGTGTCACAGGCATTTTACCCCAAAACTACTCGATGTACCTAGGTAGGCATATAGATGAAATTTGGAGAATAGGTGTAGGTATTGTATGGGCCGCTACGCTACTAGGAATGGTAATAAAATAATAATAAAAAAAATTTAAGGGGGACATTCCATACGTATGTAACAGAAGAAATATTTTTATATTGCGATATCTTCTAAGATATTCCTATAAGCTAGGTATATAGAGTTTAGGGCACAAATATTCTATATTAAATTACCGTTCTAACAAACACATTTATTTAGATATAGGTTTATACCATATAGGTTAAATAAATAAGCTTCTCAAAAATTCTAAGACAGTTATTGTGAGTTATCCGTTGGAGATAGGCATATGCTATCGCGGACTTTTTTAAACTTTTTTTACATAGTAGGTACATATTCTTTAATATTGTTATAAATGGTTTTGTTCTAACATGCAAACGCATGCGATGAAAGAATTTTCATGACAATTTTTGTTACACCTTTGGTTCAAGTTTTAGTAGGGATCCCTAAATATTTTTGGAAATAAATATAGCCTATGTTACTCGGTGAAACTATCTTTCAAATGGTGAAATAATTTGTTAAATTGGTCTAGTAGTTTTTACTTAAATCGAAACAAACAAACAAATCTCACCTCTTTATAATATGAGTACAGATATAGATAGAAGTATAGACTACTCTTCAAGCCCTTTCATTTGATATCCATAATAATGTGGATCGAACAAAAAAAGGGGATCCGCCTTTATAAAACGGCGGTCATATTGAAACTATTAGAATTTTGACATTTGAATAGTGTATTGTCACCGGAACTAAAGGTTTATGCCAAATTACAGCTCAATTCAGTTTCCTACAAGTGGTCAAAAAATGCAAAAATACAATTTGCTAAATTTGAAAGTTACATAAGCACATTGCAAGTTATAGATATATAGAATGTTTGTAATAAATAATAAACGTTCATTCCAAGACGTGGTAAATTTTTTGCTTTATTTGACTGCACTAGAGAGTCTTTTCGCCAGTCATCATTATGTTCATAGTTACCTGAATTGAAAATGCAGAATCTACCTGAAAAAAATACTAATTTATTATACTAATTGGCCTACTTTTGATCAAATTGATCACAAGGATGCCCTTGGTATATTCTACTTGCCTCCGAAATAATAAATAGAATACGTACGTGTGACGCTAAATAATCAGTGCATAATCATAATACCTAATTAAGGCCTTAATCAATCTTATTATGTACCTATATTATCTGATCACAATTAATTAATCAACAGATAAATCTATTATTATAAAATGGGTGAGGATTAATAAACGTGTCATTGGGCAGTGAAATAGGCAGTCACAATGTTGTCCTACGTATTGTTGGTGTCTATAGTCGGGTGTGTATTAGCGGGACCATCAGTGACCAGGTCCAGGCAAGAAATAGAAGCTTTCGAGGCTTTTTTGGCGAAAGGCAGAACTGGTAACTATTTTACAGTTCTTTTCTCAACCTCTTTAGATAGGTCTAGTACCTTATCTTAGCTAGTAGCTTATCAGATTTCTATTTAGTATGTATTTTTTGTGTACAAAATAAATGTAAAAAATGTAATGTAATGTGTTTTGAAGTCTAGTGAAGTTATGAATTGTTTTTACAATCTCAATTTTTCCGGTTACAAACCTGTTTTCAAAACTGAAGCATAGTAAAATACCCAAAATAGGTAGCAAACCTCATACCATAGTAAATAGTTTTGAAAATATGGCTATCTATTTTTTAGGCTGCCTGTACCTAAGTGTAGATACATAAAGAAATTTCCCTGAACATTGAAATGGTGTGTGATTAAACATCATGTTCCATATTACGCTTTCGGGAGTCCTTCTTCAATCAGCTTAATTTAACTACTTGCTTAACTTAATTTCAAATCCATTGCTGCGTATGTAGGGGCCCGGGTACCTACGCATAGCTTTACCGTCGTTTAAGGGTCCAAAAATTTAGAAAATAAACTTGCAGAAGCCCGAATCGTATTCAAAGCTCACCGTTCATTAAATTTTCTACGAATTTCAATGTAAATCTTACCTCAAGGTATCGAATTACGTAACAGATGATGGAGTCCTTCTCGAGACCCGGATGCTGGCCAATCCTCTTGCAAGTGAATGGGAGAACAGCGGCAAATACCAGGGTGACATCTTGTTAGATGATCATCAAGTCAAGTCATTGGTGGAACAGTATGCTCAAGGCAGGAACGCGTACACATGGCCTAATACGACGTGGCCCAATAATGTCATCCCATGGGATTTCGCTGAAGACACTTTTGGTGAGTATTTTAATATTTTAAGTCCCGTACAAATATGTATTTGTCACTGCACAGAGATAGGTTTTTAGGTAATTTGTATCACGTACAGTAAAATTCAATGAATTCGAATGTAAGTATACTTAGTGGAAAAAATATCGACTTTTAATTTGCTAGGTAATTTAGCAACAACTATTTCGGTCATATGGCTACATAGGTTTATAGCAGTTACACATTTTGTAATTAAGCATTCGATAAAATACAGGCATTTTTTATAGCTATTTGTTCTATGATAATATTGAGTTATTTTTACAAAAAGTTATAATAATTATAACGTTACTCCTGTTTTTTTGTAGATGGAAGCGATGAGATTAAAAGGCATTAACTTTATCTCTTTATTTTAGTTCAAGATATGGTAGAGATTAAATTTCGAGTGACAACATCGTATTTATTTTTTAATTATTACTTATACTTACACCTATCTAGAAGATATCGTTGTTATCCAAGTGTGAACATAGTTAATCCAAGTCTAATTACTAGGTAATTAATTTATGAAGACATGACTTCGAATTTGTAATTAATAATTACAAATCCGAAGTATACTTTTATACTGTCTGATTGCGATGAAGAATATGTATTACATACAGTTTTTACCCTTCGCTCGCGTGCATATACCTAGTTTTATAGTTAGACGCTATTGGCAGGGCAGAGCTGTTCACAGCACTTTTTTGTAAAATTTCTTTGTTTGTGTTGTTTTTTATCTGGGGCAGCTAAAATAATTAATGAAGATGGTGTACTTACTCGGCAGCAAACAGCATAATATGTATAATTGACCGTACGAGAAACAATTCTCTCTTAAGTCCACACCAGCGTATTTTAAAGTTTGCCCTTGAAAACCAAAGGACTGTCTATTTAATATTTCACCCCCTGAACCCATCCCTATCAAAAAACAACATTTTAAGTTCCTATCCCAATACTAATTTGCAAAACGTTAACTTCAAAACATAGATCTTTTCATCCAACGTTTCATACCCAATTTCACCCTTCCAAAGCCACCCTTGTCAAAAATATTGATGAGGGTATTTTTTTATTTTGATAGTAGTACCCCAAAACAAATTTTCAAATCTATAAGTTAAAAAACAAAGAAGTTTCATACAATCGTTTTTATCCATTTTCACCTCCTTAGGGGTTGAATTTAAAAAAACCCTTTCTTAGTACCTCTACCTCTAGACCTCTTGACATTAGGACAAACACACCCTCCAAATTTCAAGTCGCTACGACCAGCGGTTTAGGCTGTGCGTTGTCTGTCAGTCAGTCAGTCAGGACAAACCCTTTCATAATATGTATGGATAAGTTACGTTTCTTTTTACCCGACTGCCAAGGAAGGGTATTGCCTAACGCGCGTATCTTGTATGTTTGTTTGTAAATTTCTTAAGATTATGCGGGGGTTTCCCGCTGTGCCATACCTCTCTTGACTCTAGGCTCTAATATAACTTCGTTTGCTTCCAGATGACGAGCAGAAAGAAGCTATCATTGCCGGTGTCAAGGAGATTGAGGACAGAACTTGCATTAGGTTCCGTTTTAGAGAGCCCGAAGATGTCAACTACGTCAGAGTGACTGTAAGTTATACCTACTTCTGTTTCATGCCTATTATTACCCCGAAATTTATAATTCAATTTATTTTATGTCACATCAACAGCTAGGTATGTAAAACATAGGTATTTATATTTTGGATAATTTCGGGGAATACGGGGCTTGTTGAAATATATAAAGAACAAATTTTAATACTCTAGGTCGCATGAATAATCGAGTATACGTTTTCGAGCAATTAATGTTTGATGAAACGTCTTTATATGTCAAGTAGGGAACCCCTCAGAAGTAGTTTGGACCCGATTGGACAACATTTTATAAACTAAATAATTAAAGTATTCATTCATCATCAGCAACCCATTAAGTCCAACTGATGGGTTCGGGTCTCCTCTCCTCTAACTAGAGAGCTGAGAGGGTTAAGGCCATAATCCACTCACGCTGGCCTAGTGCAGGTTGGTGGATCAGACATACTCATAGAATTTCTTCTAGGGTATGTGGGTTTTCTCACGATGTTTTCCTTCACTGTTAGCCGATGGTAAGTCACTTGACTAGTACATATAAATTCCCCAAAGTGGAATCCACATTGGTACTGCTGGTCGGGATCGAACTCGGACCGCGTGATTTGCATGTCGGTACTTTATCCATTCAGCCACCATCGCTTTATATTAATTAAAGTATACCATTTCGAAATAACTACGTCTTTTCATCATGACATGAGGAAATACAATCGGTCTATGTCGTATGAACACCTTTACGATGACTGTCAATGTTCTACGAATGTCAATAGTATCTACATTTTTTACAATCCTAATAAAATGATTTCATATCGAATGACGTTGATAACTGTCAATATCACAGCCAAGCTATTTAGTTTAATGGCTTAATTTCATTTATTTCCTGAAATCGCACCCTTTTTTAAAGGGGAAATACATTTAACCATACAGGCGTAGATTATCTTCAAAATTTTGTTGAGTTACAAAATATTTTCTTTACAACAGATAGTTTCTTTATTGGACCCTTCATATTTTTACCTGGAGGTACTAGTACTGAAATATGACCGGTACGGTGTTGTTTGCTCACTGACGCTCTTCTTCATATAGTGTCAACAGCAAATCGTTTAAACTGTATCGACCCAGAACTTAGCGACGGCTACTGCATTGATTTTCATTATATCTCTGCACCACCTCAGGTTGACTGGTAGAGAATGCCTTTGGCATTAAGTCCGCCTTAATACATAAGTTTTGTGTATTTTAAGTTAATAAATAAATTGTCATTAGCATTCATTATGTCCTGCATGCAGGGCACGATATTAGATGGGATATCTTCTGTGGTATGGCACAACACATGCACTTCAAGTCGAATCGGATCAATCAGAAAATCCCCACCTGGCCAAATTAGCTTTGGTTCGGCCCACCTGAGTCCGAAGTCTATTTAAAGACTTCCAGGTAAGCTACTGTAAATCGTGGCCAGGTGATAGATTCTCCGATGGCTTGACAAAGAACTCTGGGATGCGCTCTCGCCACAACCTGCATCTTTCCTTTGAGATATTATTGTCTTGAGACGGCAGCACACCCTTTAAAAAGCCTCTCCGGATTTCAGACTTTGTCGCACAGGGTTGTGACTGGAAAGTGGGTGCTGTGTATCATCCAGCATCTTGCTCTTTTCGATGGAGTCTGCCACGGTGAATCCCCTGAGGCGCTATTTGAACTGGGGTCGGCTTTAGACAGCCAGTAATAAACCGGCAGGTTCAATTTAATGCTGGATCTTCTAATTTTGCATGCGCTGAGCGACTCTAACGATGATGCGTCAATGTTATTTCTCAATAATATTGGATACCAACTATTACTTTTTTAAACCTCAGATTGCGTACAGGTAGCTAAAAATGTAAAACCTACTCACAAATTGTTCATCAAATGTGGAAATATTGCGTAAATTCTGTATCAGCATTTTTACTATGAAAACCATAACCTACGAATACAATGTCCGGATATTTACAATAAAAACTAATAAAGATTACTAACACTACAGATAATTCATAATTTGGTACACAACGTAAACAACGTCATAATATGAGTCGAACTAACGCTATCAAATTAATGCGGAACAGTAATAAAACTTTTAGATATTAGTAGGTACACTCAGCATCAAAAGTAGGTGAACATATTCATAATTTCAAAGCTCATGTACCTAGTTATACCAAGCATTCATAAATTACATAGCTTTTTTATTAAAATGGGGTATTCTTAAGAAGGTTAATTTTAAAAAGTGAAAACATTTCAAAAAAATTCATCCGATTAATTAATAAAAATCGAAAACCACGAAATATGACACTCAATTGGGATGTTGCCATTCCTCTGTATGAACCCTCTTAATACGTCACACACGACTTACTGTGTGTTTATTTATTTATTTATTGTTTATTTGGACAACTAGTAGTTGTTACATTAATGCTTACATCTAAAAATAAAGTTAACGCTAGTATTAAATTAAATGCACAACATTTTAAAGTGTCACAACATGCGTAATAACTAATAAGGTAACACAGACTAGGTATTCAATTTAAAAAAAAAAAATATTTTAGTAGTTATTCTACTAAACACTGTTTCACCACCTACCTTATTTTCAGGGTCTCCCCGGCGGTTGCTACGCAAACGTTGGCTACAGTGCCACCCGCGGTCGTCACACTTACAACTTGGCGCTGAACACCCCTGGTCTCGGCTGCTTCAGACACACCACCATCGTCCATGAGTGGCTACATATCATCGGTTTCCTTCATATGCAGTCCACGCATAACAGAGATGATTATGTCCGTATTGTATGGGAAAATATCCAAGCAGGTAAGTGAGTCGATGACGCAGTAAAGACAATAATAATTATAAATCTGATGCTGTGACAATATTGTTTTTGTTTTATAAAAGACAACGCCCGCACTAGAGAGCTAGCCATGTGTCGCGCGGGACATTGCAAACATACAATTAAAAGACAAAAAGTACAGCCACTCAATAGGATTTGCTCCAAATTTCCGAATAGATGCTTTAGGAGTTTAGGTTCTGTGTTACCTACCTGTTATGAATCAAGAAACTGTATCTAAACAAAGTGTGTGTGTGCGTTGGTGCGTTTAAAGTGTTATATAGGTACCCATATTTTATTTATTTGTGTGTCTTGGGACTTGTTTTTCACAAGATATAAACTAGTAGATAACTCTGCCCTACTAATAAAAAACAGTTCAACTGTGACAAAATGTGTCTAAAATCATCAATTGTAGATACCATTTTTGCAAGACTTGTGCAATATATTATGTCGTTCTTATATAGCACGGCAGAACTATATATCTAAATATGAACATGTTGCCACGAAATTTAGTTTATATCTATGTATCATAAAATTATTATGAAAAACGTACAAACCGAACAAAAACCCGAGCATAAAAGAAAGTTCCAGATTTAAAAGAATTTAATGTATTTCCCTGATTTCTATTAGTATGATCAATCAGTTGTCAAAAAAACCCGACGTAAAAAAGCTTATCGGTTTAAGTCGGATACAAATAAAGATTTAAAGATTACGGTCTACTTATTGGTTTATTACATAGGTAAATAATTATTTTATGACCGTAGCTTTGACTCATTACATATACTAGTATAAGTACTGGTAAAGTCGATAAACGAACGATTGTATTTTGATTTTTAAATGTCATTGTGGAGCATTCTATTATACTTATCGATAAGTACAGTTAAGAATAATTGCCGTTCGAAAATAAAATACGTGTATTTCGACCCTAAAAGTTTGAAATTAAAGTATAGTTACGTAGCTACACTATTAAACTTATAGTAGTAAACAAACAAAATTTCGCTGTGGCGGAAATTAGGTGAGGCCTATGTTCAACAGTGGACGTCATTGGGCTGATATGATGATGATGATGATGAAACAAAAAAAACAAAATACATCTTTTTTTTTGCATAAAATTAATTATCATAAGCTGGGATGATTTTATGAAAAAAATTTGATAATACAATTTCTGTAATAAAATTAGCGGTGAGCTTACTATTTCATTCACTTAATAAATTAGAAAACTACAAAACTGTATGAAATACTGAACATATTGCAGGAAGTACCGGTTATCTAGCGTAAAAACTACATGACCAAAGATACCCCAGCAGATCAAAGTGGGGTGATTTTCCCGTGAAGTTCACCGTAGTTGGCGAAGAAACACTGATAATCTGCTATGACCAATCATAATGACATGATAAACTTAATATGAATATACTATGTATGTAATATATGGTAAAATAAATAACTCCGGCTGAGGTGTTTCATAGTCCAACATTGTACCTATGACTCATAATTCTCTTTTGTTGACAGGTACCGAAAACAACTTCCAGAAATACTCTGAGGACCTTGTGGACAACCTAGAGCTTCCATACGAATATGACAGCGTTATGCACTATGGAGCTTATGGCTTTAGTATTAATGGAGAGCCTACAATCGTAGCTTTGCAAGTAAGTATATTGTTGCTACTACATTTACATATACCTAAAGTCAAAAAGAAAAATAAAAACATGAAGAGCACATACATGATACTTATGAACGTAGTACAAAGCCATAAAGTGACAGAGATTTTTGTAAAGCCACTGAAAAGGTGGAGCTTTGAGAAGAGGAGGCAAGAAACTCAAGCCACACTCTGATTTTAATTTTTGATTTGATTCAATTTTAATGGAGGAGACCCGTGCCCAGTTTTGGGACGTTTCTTGGTTGATACGATAACGAATTTCAATTGATTACAATTTGAAATATCAGAGAATGGTACAGAAACAAAATACCATGCTCAGTTAAATTAATAAAAATAAACTCGCCAAGTGCGAGTCGGAATCCGGTTCCGTACGATAGTGAATTATTTTAATTTTTTGTGATTGAAATGTAAGATATTAATAGGTAACGGGATAGCTATAAGTAAGAATAAATATTCACGTGAACGTAGATATGCACCATCTTTACGTAATGTCGTAGAAAAAACTCTAATTTTCTACGCGAATCATTTTATACCCCCTTCCAATATAATACTAATATTCAGTGTAACTGACCAGTCACCCCAAGTATATTTTTAATTGTAATGTCATGTTAAGTTATGTATTTGTTTGCTTAAAATAATTCTATAATATAATTTTATTTTGTTATTAGGATACTGAAGCTGCTCAAAATATGGGTCAGCGCGTATACATCACAGACATTGATTACTTGAGAGCGAGCAGACACAGCAACTGCCCTGGTGCTTGGGATTAAGTTGGAAGAAACTACAAGTTGTTATAATATTGATTGGCATGATAACGGGACCTTTTAACAGAACAACATGAAATAAATATTTTTTTAAACATTTACCTATTTTATTTTCATTATTATCTTTTTTTTCTAAGTAAATACCGATATCTAGATCTATCTACATTCACTATAGGATGGGGAAAACCACTTAACAGAGATAGGTTTTAGGTAAGCTGAATTCTAGAAAAGAGAATTGGTGTTCTTACTAATTCCACTAAAAATACATTGATGAATTTTTTGCCTCAATACTTACGTTTAAACCGTAAATATTTACAAACAAAAAACAAAAATAAAATGAGGTATAATGTACATTCGCAGAAATAGGTGAGGCCTATGTCCAGCTGTGGGCGGATCATTGGGCTGCTGATATGACGAAGATGTATGGCGTATGCGTAACTATTGACGAGACACCTTTTTTTTCCTATAAATATTAATTAAAAATTTGAAGGAAAGTAGAGATGAGTTGGACGGAGAGCAGAGAGAAACGCTAAACGCTAAACATTTTGCTAACAGATCGAATGTACCTAGAAGATAATAAGTTAACATCTTGATGATAATTTTTTGTAATCTCTACGCCTTTCTAAAATACCCAAGCCGTAAGCAGTCTTTGGGCCTCGTGTTAGTCACTCATGCCCTAGCCCTAGATCTAAGATTCTAAATGAATGAAGATTGACAATGCATGACCGACTGGAGTCTGGAGCACGTAACTTAACTTATATAATATTTTCAATTTACCTATTTAGGTCTTGTAAATATATAATTGCAGAATTGTTTTATTTAAAAATCATTAGTTTTACGAGTATTTTATATGTGAGAATCTAAACTCTTCGAATTTATATTAGTGTTAAATTATGCGTAGCTATTAGCAGTAGTTGGGGTAGTACAAGAATCATCAGATTCTCGATAAAGTTGATTGGTACTATATTGACTTCATGCATAATTAAAATAATAATAATAATATTCTACCACATTCACAAAGCGCCATCTAGTCCCAAAGTAAGCAATTATGTTTGTATGTGTTATGGGTACTAAACAACTGATATACTACTTAAATACATTTTTTTTGTAAATACATACCTACATATTATAGATAAATTACACCCAGAGACAGAACAAACCATATGCTCATCACACAAAGTGTTATCCTGGGTGGAGATCGAACCCACGACCTCCGGCTTAGCAGTCAGGGTTACTAACCACTAGACCAACAGGCCAGTCGATACCTAAAAAATAGATACCTAAATAATACTACACAAGTAATTATGTATCTCATTCGATAAGGGCGATTGTAAGTCGCCGTTATTCTCAATCACGAGTACGATCTGTAGTTAATGATACTATCCCTTCGGTATCGAATGATCTCGATCTATATCTATCGATGTCACGTGTTATCGATGTCCCATATTTAAAAATAATTGAAGAAAAGAATCGAATAGGTGTCGCAGTAGCAAACTAGTATCCCCTTATTACAAAATATGGTCCAAGTATTAAACCAGGTTTAAATTGACTTAAGCCATTCTTTTAGTGTCAAAATCGTCAATTTGGTGTCAACCTGGTTCAATGCTTAGTCCGTATTTTGTAATAAGGAGGATAGAGTCTAGTGTTATGGATTGCTGAAAAAGATTGATTCGATTAGAATCGATTCTGTTGGTACAGGTTCTGAGTTTAAGTGTACTTAAAGTCAGTTTTGTTTCATTGTTGACTGAAATTCTTGTCGACTAAGAGAACATTGACTGTAACCTCATTGTTCCAAGTACAAAGTGTATGTAGGTACATATCTGTTTTTGTTTATGATCTATTAACTGAAAACAATAATATTGGTGCTATTAAAGAGTCATAGGAACTTTATTGCTATTAGCTGATACTGTTTATCTATAGAGTTATAGATAATTGGGAGTATAAAAAGGTATGTCTAAAGGCTGTATTAGTATTCTAAAAGGAATCTTATTAGACGCTAAGTCTGACAAATATAATGTTGCGTTCCGTCGTATTTTTCGTACTTGTTGTGGGCCTAGCAATTGCCGGTCCACCTGTGGTTAGAACTAAGAAGGATATCGAAGACTTTGCCAAATATTTGGAAAGGGTGCAAAAGGGTAAGCGATTAATTTGAGTTCAATATTATATTATAACCATTTTTTCTTTAAACAAACTCTGTCCGATTGGTGGACAAAAGTCTTACCCATTCTTACACATACTTTTTTCTCCGATGTTTTGCAACTCAAGTATCTGTAAAACATATAAAACTATTACCCCTATGATTGCTGAGGTATGCAAAGGATTGATTTCAGCTCCAATTAATTTAGAGCATCCTAAATTGGTCCGAATTGTACATTAATCGATAAAATAATAATTGAAATCTTGTGATTGTTGTATTCATTATACAGACCTATATGAGTCTACCTCGCTCTCTGTGTTACGCAAGATATCGCACAAGACTTAACTTTTTAAATTATATTATACTTTTGAATAATAATTATATAACTAAATCTGGATGCGAGTATGCGCTCTCTTTGTACAATCCTTGCGCAAAAGGTCTCAGGTTTATTCAGGTATGTGCCGGTTCAGACAAAATTGGTATTGGATTTTTTGTCTTGAAATTCGCAGTATCAATTCGGAGTTTGGAAATGTCCCCGGGACAATATCAATAGGCTCTCCCTCTATTACATGGAATCAAACATGTGTATGATGCACGTCTGCCTACCCCTTTGCGGCAAAAGGTGTGATATTATGTAAAAATAATATTTTACAAACAGGTACCAATAATGTGCAAGTCGCAGCCCGCTCTTTGTCCGCCCCTGTGGAGATAACTGAAGAAGACAGCGGTCGTTACCAAGGAGACATCGTATTAGACGACACAGATATCGAAGTGATGGTTCAGGAGTATGCGTGGGGTAGAAGTGCTTATACCACGTCCAGTACCACCACTTGGCCGGATAATACAGTTATCTTTGAATTCGGTGATGGCGAGTTTGGTAAGTTTTTATTATAAGTACCCTACCTATATACATAAACTATATTTCTATTCTGAGGGTGCCAAATTTCATACAGATCGTTTCAGCTATTCTGGCGTAATTAACAAACATTCATTATTTATTAAACCAGGTTTAAATTGACATAAGCCATTGTTTTAGTGTCAAAGTTGTCAATTTAAACCTGGTTTAATGCTTAGTCCGTATTTTGTAATAAGGGAGCTTGGGTTTATAAATGATTTGAGCTACATATTGGGGCTGGCTGATCTTCCTTCAGAAATAGCGAAATTATGTTAGATGCAGTCAAACAGTTGTTTTACTGATCTAATTGACCCTCAACTAATGTGTTTAAAATTCAACATACTTACTAGTTATGTTATCGTATCAAATAGGTATATACTGTTCATAAGATATTTCAAAAGATACTTAAATTAATTTAATCATTATTTAAAATCTCTTAATCAGAATTTAAAAAGGAAGTATGAATTTATGTTGCTGTTACAAATATTTACATTGTAAATTATTGTTTTACATAAGAAATTACAATATTGGATAGGTTTTTACTTAGACTACTTGATGTTTTAGATGAACTTCAGCAAGCAGCTATCTGGGAAGGCATCAAGGACATTGAAGCACACTCATGTGTTAAATTCCGTCTCCGCAAACCGACTGACAACATCTATGTGCATATTACTGTAAGCATTCATTCAACATTGTATCTATCTGTATTTATATTATAAAGCTCAAGAACTATTTTTAATTTCCTTATACCGTGATTGTGCCAAAAACAAGCTTACAAGCAAGTAAGCCCGATGGTTAGCGGTATCTGAAGGACCGGTTATACTTAGTAATTTTAAAAGTTTTTGAACCTATTTATCTCCTAGATATTATATACATTATAATATTTATGTATAGACAAACATATAATGAAAAAACACAGTACTAAAGCAGAATAAAAAAAATGATCTTACTGATGTTATTTCATAGATATTTTTTCTTAAAGTTTCTATGGTAACACCATACAAGATATACAACGTTATTCTTTGTTAATACTAAAGCTGAAACACCCCAAACGTCGATGTAATTGCAGAATCAGAATAAGAAATTCAAATTTAAAAAGGCGGATGAAGGATAAAAACACCTTGCGTCTCCAATGAGTTTTTTTTTCATCCTCCAACACAAAATCTCAAATGCCTCTAACATTTCTTTCTTTAGTGTAATGTCAAAAATGAATGTAAAGGTGCGTACAGATTAAGTAGCATATTGTATAACTTGTGTTTTATAATACGTCATCATATTACGTAACATTGTTTTTCAAAATTGCAACATATACCACAATACTGTACACATTAGAATAACAATTCAATATAACAATGTTATATGACATTTTCGTTGTAACATTTTGTTATGAAACATTGTTGTATAACATGTTATTTTATGGTTATTTTCCAGGGTGCACCTGACGGGTGCTACGCTCACATTGGCTACCGTGTATCTCGAGGCGCGCATATTATGAACTTGGCTCGTAATAAAGTAGGTTCAGGCTGTTTCCGTCACGTCACCATCGTGCATGAGTTCATGCACCTTCTCGGATTCACTCACATGCATGCCACATACGACAGAGATAATTACGTTAATATTGTTGAAGAGAATATTAGATCAGGTAAGTTTTTGTTAAAACAAACCAATAAAATTGAAGTGTCTGTTTAATTATCAAACTAACAGCTTTTGAGAGCAGACATATGAAAGTATTGACTTCTTTTTTAATATTTTACCACATGCACACAGCGCCATCTAATCCCAAATCAAGCAATTATATTTGCTTGTGTTATGGGTACTAAACAACTGATATACTACTGAAATACATTTTTTTTGTAAATACATACATATTATGGATAAATTACACCCAGACAGAACAAACAATCATGCTCATCACACAAAGATTTGCCCTGGGTGGGCATCGAACCCACGACCTCCGGCATAGCAGCCAGGGTCACTAACCACTAGACCAACAAGCCAGGCACATACATACTTGGTCTCATATCAACTTTCTAGTAGGTATAAAGCTATCAATAATAATTGAGCGTTGATTTTCAAAACTGCCTCGGTGGCGCAGTGGGATGTGTATGCGAATGCTGCGCAAGAGGTCTCGGGTTCGATTCCCGGGTCGGAACAATTATTTGTATGAGCTGCAAATGTTTGTTTCGGAGTTTGGGTGTTTTCAATGTATAATATGTATGTATGTTAATCAGTTGTCTAGATCCCATAACACAAGCTTATATTAGCTTACTTTGGGCTAGATAGCGCTGTGTAAAAAAAATCTCAAAATATTTTGACATTTAAATATTTATATGAAACAATAATTATTGGACATTACTAAAACCTTTTGATTATTATTATGTAAATTAGTTTATAATAATATAATTAATAACTGTGTATATCTACCTAATAAATTATATTATATTGCATGCTAAAAAGGCGGAATATGGCGTCTCTAATATAAAATGTAACACCAAAATTGTAACCTGTGTTCGCAATAAATTATTTGAATTTGATTTTTTTTTATTTCAGGTAGCGAGCACAACTTCGACATTTACTCACCGACCAGGATAAATAACTACGGGATCGATTACGACTACGAAAGTTGTATGCATTATTCACCAACATCGTTTACCAGTAACGGCTTACCGACTATTATTCCTACGCACGTATGTATTTTTAATTTTATTTAACATTTTCTCCCTTAAGGGCCCCACAGATTTACTGTTCGCCAGATGATTTCAGTTTGTCAGTTAAATGCATGGTAAAAAAAACGTTATAATATAAGTGTATATTATAACGTTTTTTTTTTGTAAATAAATACTAAAGCTAATATTTTATTTAAGTATCACTTTTAAATTTAATATCTTTAACATTATCATTATCAGTCCAATGAGCTTCATCATATCAGCCCAATGACGTCCACTGTTGAACATAGGCCTCACCTAATTTCCGCCACAGCGAGCGATTGAAAATGAGCTTACTGCTGCTAATAGTAAAGTAATTGAAGTTTCATCGTTAATTTAATTTGTGATTGAAAACGCCATTGGTATTGTTTTATTAATTAATATATTTTTTCCCCAGAACGAACCAGGATCCATGGGACAACGTCAGTTTGTAACGGATTCTGATTGGCTACGCATCAATCGTCACTACAGCTGCCCAGGAGCATGGAATTAAACCATTAAATCACAGACTAATCTAACATGGCGAACAATTAATCTAATTCTAAATTTTATTTTCTATTGTAACTTAATCATAAAACAAAAGTATTATTATTGATAATTTTGAAATATATTATAAATATAAGTTTATTTGCAGCAATCCATATTTTTTTATTTTGTACAATTTTGCGACCCGTCCTAGCTCTACATGGAAGCAAACTTACAAGTTGCCAAAAATACAAAAAAAGAATAAGCCAAATAACCATTTAAAAATGCAGCCTTTCTGAAATCCGAAATGATGCACTTATTTGTTTTTTTTTTTAAATAGTGATATCTACTAGCTATTAATTTAAAATATTTATATTATCCCACTTGAGACCTAATTAACTCACGAAGTAATAAAAAATCATACACAAAAAACCGTGTGCTGATGTGCTCCCGTGCGAGCAGTTCGGTTACAACCAAAAGAAAACAAGACAAATAAGATATTATTTACAAAACATACACAAGCTAACTTTTTATAAGTAGTCCCGAGGGATATCGGCGACCTACATGTTGTTCAGAACACATGACGCTGCGTCTGCGCTTTGATCTCGACGAATCATCCTCAAGCGCCGCAACGCCCGCAACCGCTGTCATACTAAATTTTGTCAGGACAAATTTCGACTCTTTGAAATTGTTGAGATTTAAACGCAACGGGCGCTGATTTAATCAGATTTATTAGGTTTTAACTACAGAAATGAATGAATACTGAAGTCGAGTGGAGATAATGTTCTTGTTTTGATGGCTGAGATAATTGTTGCTGACGGTATTTATAGCTTTTTATGGAATAAAAAGTAATTCAGTTAACTAAATAAACTCAATACAAATCATGTCTCGTAAAGCACTTTTACGTATATTTTATAAGAATTACGATATTACAATTATACACATACTATATATTCAATATGTTGTTTGTTTTCTATTAGGATCTAATCATTAGGATAATGAAGTAATCACTCACATATCAAAATGTGCAATGAAAATTTAAAGGTTTGAATTATGATCTAAACCTTCCCGTCTTTCTAGATAGAGAACCCTTGCCTAGTAGTCTCTAGTAGTGTAGTCTCCTCAAGTACCTATACTTGCACAAACTCAGTCTAACTACCAGTGTGGATTTAAAATCCTCACCGAGAGATTGACCGAATAAGGTAATCGAACTATCATCCTGGAAGGACCGTAACGTGTGTGGGGAGAGGAGAGTTTGTGTAAGTTTGTATTATTGTTGACTAGCACAAGTCTGAGATTATGCAAGTATACTTGAAGGTGTGTGGCGGGCATTAGGCAGACCTACCACCAAGTTTTAAAGAAACATACCCTGCTCTATGCGGCTAATAAACATCTCCAGTAAACTTTGACATGTCATGGTCTGGTGACGCGTCTGTTGACAGCTGTAATGCCGGCACTGCGCTAACGTAATGTAACTGACACCGACTGTACCACGCCGCCGCCTCTTTCGGTCTCGGTGGCCAGCTATTTACGAAGTTTCGCCGAAATTCAACGGAACATGCCGAAGATATTGAGTTACTATGATGTATACTCTTTTCTTGTATTGTGTTGCAAATGAAGTGTTTACTGTTTGGTTATTCTTAATACTCTAAAGGACTACCTCGGTGGTCTAAGGTTCGAAGAATGCATAGACCTAGAAACCGCGTGCTACCATAGAATAAGTAATACTACCGTAGCTGCGTAACACTAGCTTTAAATCTATTGCAGTATGTGACAGCCGAATACGCGGTTGCGGTTTGTTTCTTTAGTTTCGGGGCCTACAAATAATGCACCTATTTGTAGTAGTAGTTAATCAGTAGTTCTGTGTCTGGGGTAATTCTACGTAGATGTCACCAGTGATGAATGAATATAGTAGGTACATATAAAGATATAAAGTAGAGATCCATCAATCTAATCATCATCAACCCATTAATGTCCCACTGCTGGGCTCGGGTATTTTCTTCGCTCTCTAGATAGCTAAGAGAGTTTAAGCCAACATAATCCTTACCAAAAGTAAAACTTTCAGTTTATAGACCTTCTTGTAACGAGATACAAAACCTATCTTTTCAAAAAGGCAAATCTGTTTTTTTGTTCGCGACACTTTTTAAATTAATAAATAGCTACATAGGTAGAGTTGCTAAAAAAGGTCACGTCAGTCGCGTCAACCAAGGATCAATTTAAGCCCAAGGGAGTGGAATCGGCATCGACTAAAAACGCACAATCTTTACTAAATCTCAACATTGACATGCACTTAACTGTTTTACAGTAAAAACTATAAAGTGTGTCTAAAAAAGTGTCAAACTTTAACGACATTATCTACGTAAAAAGTTAAAAGCCGCCAAAGAACAGAAGTTATTTTTATCCGAGTGTTTCTAATTAAAATAATAGTTATGCTCACAAATTACAGATTTCCTGAGGAAATATCTGATTATCTATAATTTTTATCTAAAAATTATTTGTAAGTTTACGAGCTTGTTGGCACTGATGGCTTAATGTATTATGACAGCTCTATCTTTGAGATGCAGTAATAATATTTTCCAGAAGTTGGCATAACATCTTTATCTACTGATTTTAATTTCTTTACTAAGCACATGGGTATCAAACAAGACATGCTTGATCATATAAATATCTTTAGAAACATCTTCCAATGTTATAAATTTATGCGAAAATAAAACTACGAGTAGAAAGTAGTAAGTAGCGAAAAGTATTTGCTGAACGTAGCAATCAAGTCACGCCCAATCCACTCAACTGATCTTTATGAAATTGCACATAGAGATAATCTACTTAATCTAGAGTATAAATAATAGAGATAATAGGAGAAGCTACTTTATAACAAAAAAAAATAGAAATGCAGTAGTACTTATTTGTGGGCAAAAAAACAGCAATTTGTTTTTGAAAGACACTTTTATTGACAAAAAGTGAAATTAACTTTTGTTATTTATAATCAAAATCTAAAACAAAACTTTTTCTGGCGCCTACCCACCGCACCGTGTGGCCGCGTGGTGCGCCACCAATCTTCCGGATGCGCTTGCGCCGCAAATCGCACGACTCGTTAGTCGCAAGAGTCATTAATTTAGTGAACACGTCAACACAGGAGTGGTCGGCAATGAGCTGGAACCAATGATAACTTATGGCACATTAATTAAGATACGGTTAAATATTGAGATTTTTTTGGAAATATTCATTTTTATAGTCTTTCTTTATATTGCACTGTCGGTGATCTAGGATTTCGTAAGTTAGAAACACAATTAATCAGCTTTTACACATTACCCGTAATGTACTAGGTACGAAAACAATATGAGTCACTAATTTAATTTAATGTCACGTTGAATTTCTAATGTAGGTACTCAGCATACCTAGTCATAATATTTCCTGAATTGGCCTAGAGAGATCAGAATCTACATGATTCACAATCCGTCGGAAAAATTCAAAGCTAATATCAAATCGTTAAATGCTATTTAAAACAATACCTTGTGCAAAATAAATATAGCGAAAATTCCAAATACATGGTGCGTTCAAAGTATTTGACTTGTAGCTTTTTTATCCTAACTATACTTCGTCTTGTGACGTCCAATCGGGATGGAAATCCATCATCAATTACGCCATTCTATTTGTGTACTTATATTTAATTGTTTTAGTATTTTTCGTGTAAGTGCTAAAATTGTATTTTAATTAATCGTTGGGACGAAGTGTTGCGTGGATGCGACGTGAGTAATGGCTGTACTGATTTGAGGTAATTGTCATGCGCGAGCGCTTTGTGTGCACCATGCTTCGAGAAATCTAAAGAGACTGGAATTTTTAATTTTATATTTAGTGAGAAGTTGTGTGTACGAAATATACCTATGGTAGTACCTATCTAAAATACATTGCCCGATAAAGCTTCTTCTGCACTCTTTCTATAGAATATAGATACTCAGTATAGAGGGGGTCCAGATGTGAATTGCACATTTTTAATTTTTTGCTAAGGTATTACTAAGGTACTAATATACTGCAAACTAGGTTGTTTTTATTCATACATTTATGAACAAGGTAGTACTAGTAATTTCAAAATGATGATGAAAATTTTTTTTATTAAACCAAAAAAAAAATAGCTTATAGTTTTAAATTATTTTGGTGAAATAAAAAATAAAACCTATCAGGGCTATTAAATAATTAAAAAATGTTTATTATTGATGTATATAAACGTAAACTGAATGACTTTATTACCGGGAAGAAGAAGTTATTTGCAACTTCCTAAAGATATTGTTATCGAAGAATGACTGACTTCAATTAAATTTGATTAATAACAGTATATTGCCTCCGTGTTTTTATAGACATAATATAACACTTATTTAAAATCCTACAACATATGAATGAATTTAAATTTTTAGAGACTAATCATTTCAGTTTTACGAATCGATAAATTCAATATGCGCTCTGTATAATTGATTAAATTAAAACACTGCACGTGAAAAACAAGTCTATTATGAAATAAATTGTAAATTTTCACACAAAGTGAATAAGAATATTCACATTTAACACACCTATTTGGTAGCTTACTGAAAATTCATAATTTATTCAAAAACCTCGAAATTTAAGGCAAGCTATTTTTAGTTACAACAGCAACCTGAATGTTCCACGGCTGGTCTGGTGCTATCTAAAGAGCTGAGAGGGTTTAAACCATAATCTCTGTCACCGTGGCATAGTGGTCGATGCCGCGCCGGTCTAAATCCACGCGAGACAAATGTTTGTGTGATTTATTAGATATTTTTTTCGAGTCTGTGTGTACTTTGTGTCCGTTACATTATATGTTTGTAAAGTCGCCTGCATCACAACAGAGCTTGTGCACTAGTGCGAATATTGTTTTTTTTTAACAAAACAATGAATCTCAATAAATCATAATGTTTGTTATTGACATTCGATTGTTCGGTTATGATATCACTGTCAAATGTAGGGAAATTTCAAGGAATATGTATCTCCGTTCCTTGGAAAATTTAGATATATGGTCGCTGATTACTTTCAAACATTTGACAGTAGCGACATCAAAACCGACTAGTCGAAT
This sequence comes from Laspeyria flexula, assembly GCA_905147015.1. Lineage (NCBI taxonomy): Eukaryota > Metazoa > Arthropoda > Insecta > Lepidoptera > Erebidae > Laspeyria > Laspeyria flexula. The sequence goes on from LR989954.1 coordinate 14,345,398, forward strand.
GTCGAAATTCAGAGTAAGCCCCCTGCTATGTAGTCCGCCGTATTTCCCCAATCATGGCTACTATACCGGATGATGTGATGACAAATGACTATGTTCACGCATTATTGAGCCGCCATCCCCTCTAAATGAACTCGTACACGTCTAAAGACCACACCATAGCCAAATTAATTACTACAACTTTTTACTTAAATTCCCGGAATTTGTGGGAAATATGATTTATTCCCTCTTCTGTTTATGGTTGTTTTACCGTTGATATTGTATGCATGGGGTTTTGCATAATCATTTTAGGTAGGTAAATCAGTAATAAATTAGGTAGGTAATCCTAGATTGCAAAATTAAGCAAGTTATGAGGTTAATTTTATATTGTATCTCTATCAATTCTTGAGTTGTATTATTTTAGTATTAATAATTTTATACGAGTCAACTAGCTACAGTTTTAAAGCGATAGTTGCCGAATGGATACCTAAGTGAGCGGCGGCGTGCTAAACACGCGGTCTGAGTTCGATTCCGATCACGCGCCAGTAGCGTGTGTGGTTGTGGATTTCGCTTTGTGGAATTTAAATGTACTAGTTGTGTGACTTACCATCTGCTAACGGTAAAGGAAACACCGTGAGGAAACCTAGATATTTAAAAGAAATCGGTTCCACCAACCCGCATTCGGACAGTGTGTGATCTATGACCTAAACTGTCTCAGCCCTGTAAATGAGAATTAAATGAGACCCGTTCCTAGCAGTGGGATATTAATGGTTAATGGTTTGTGTTTATGTAAAATAGTTTCCACCCGTGGCACCGCCCGCATGGTGTATCGGTAAAAAGTAGCCTGTGTGCTTCCTAATCCAGACTTTAATCTATCAGCGCAGCGTGCCAAATTCCATACCTTTCAGCCACTCTCGTGTATCATTATGATATGATGGTAAACGGTTACCGTAGCCTATGGACGCCAGCCTGTAACATCAGGGGCATCACAATCCTATTCACTCCCCCCCTGGACGAGTCACGTAGTATGGGTACGTTCCCTTATAACAACAAAATTGTGTTGAGCTAGAAATCTATAACAGTACTTAATATTGTGGTAATGTAAATCTTAAATTTAATTACTTTAATGTTGATCGGTTTATTTTACTAAAATACATGACGATATTAGTACAGTCTCGTTACGCGTACGCGCAAACGAGCTGTCTTGAGCCCGCGCCGCGCCACGCGCGTTTTCCGCCGACAAACTGTCACCTCCAATTATGGCCGCCATGACACTTCGGCGCGCTTGCATTTGAATATAGAACGTTTGGTTCAAAGGAATCCACATTTTAATATTTCGTTTTGGCTCCGTGGATATTCCGAATGAGTATTCCTTGTAAATAATCAATTAAATATGTCTTCAAATTGTAAACATTTCATCGGTCCAAATTAATCGTAAACTATGGTGATAATAATAGTTTTATTACTTATTTTTGAAATAAATTCACAAATGTTAGTGATTCATAATTGTTTAAATTACTTTTATTATATCTACGTCAACCCTATACCAACCCGTCTGGTCAGCGTGGTATAGTAGGCCAAATTCCCTCCACATTCTTTAGAGGAGACACGTGCCCAGCAGTGGTAAGTTTATGGGTAGAATTTTTGCAGGTTTCGAATTTTCCTTTTCGCGCAGTGCTCTTGTCTGCTTAAGGTCCTCCCTTAGTCGCCTTTTACGATACCCACGGGTTGAGATGGGGTAGTGACATTATATATTCTTGATCCGTCACTCACACTAATTGTCACTTTCACAGAAAAATTAAAAGAATTAAAATACAATATTAACTATTCTATTATAATAAAATCTCTACTCTGTGGCGCATCTGGCACTATGTCCGTGCGTTATGCTATGCTTCAGGCGTTTTTCAACATTTCACACTAATTCGGAGCGACAGGTCGCCGGTTCTATTCCCGGCAGACGGGAAGGTACGCCGAGATGCTTTAGAAATTACACACGAATTGACAACACACACACTTGTACACATAAATATTTGAATTATATTAATATATAATGTGCGATTGTGATAAAATTTGACTTTTAAATAAAATATAAGAACTACTCCATTTTTCATGCGCTGTTTTCTATGTTAAAACTTTGATTTAATTTTATTATTATACCTAAGTTAGAGAGTAGGTAGAGAGATTAATGAATTTATGGTTTCTTAGGATTTATTAATGAAAATATGATTTAATTTTATTACTAGGGGTTTTTATTTTTAATCCTTAACACAGGCTACCTAGTAGCCTATCTAGGAGAACAGTACTCTACCCTCAATTATTGTAGATTATATACCACAGAATCTCTTAAGTTATAATTTTATGTAACACCTAAACTGTAAACCTACAATCTCATTTCTAAATAAAGTTATTATTATTATTATTTAACTTTATTAATTTAACTTTGGCGAAACTAATACGTTCGCGTAAAAAATATTATCGATGTCTTTTGTTCGGACTTTAGGATGAATCTATAGATTTTTGTTTATTTTTTTTAAAGTAGTATGATCAATGATGCCTAACGTTTTCGGCAGGATAGGCAGTTTTGTACAGCCAATTTTTCATTACATAATTATGTTCTATCTAACATACTATGAACGATGCATGATATATTGTTTTGGTGTTTTAGATTTCTACTATATACTTATATAAATCTCAAAATCTGCGGCTTCCAAGTAAACGGCCGGCGGCGGCGGGTCTCCTGCTGGCCCATGCTTTAAAAAGGTTTAATATAGATAGAATCTAGAAGTTAGGTATATCTTTCGCCCTCAGTAAGGAACAAGCCCTCCAAGCCAAGCCAACTGGTAACCTAATCTTCATATAAATATAATTGGAAAGGACAACCTTTTGGCTAAGTATTGCTCTGGCTTCAGTCGCGGCTTCTTGTTTATCACGGCCGATGAATCTAACATGACATCTATTATATAATTAGGAGAGACCAACAAAAATAGTTGGGTGCGGAGCCAATGTATATACAGGATGTATACGACGATACGACATTAAATGACAAGGTAGCCAGTGTTAACCCTTATAAACATATTCTAATATAAATAATTAAAAAAAAAAGAAAAAAAAAAAAAAAGAAAAAAAAAAAAAAAAGCTACACATTATTTAAAGTCGAAAAATTTAAGAATATAAAACTACACATTATTTTTCTATCATGTCGTTTTCGGCATGACGACGACAACTGTGCGGAACAGAGTAAGAGATAAGATAATATGAAAGAGTCAGAGATATTTAAATGAATTGAATGACGTAATGACAACATACGATCAACGTAAATACCTACAGGTTGTTTAAAACTGTGAACAACTGTGACATAAAGAAAGTACATTTGCGTCTAAACTATTGCAAATTTCTGTTTAATTTTTTTGGTATAGCCTTCTAACATCACATGCTACACGTGGTTTCATTTAATGTCGTATCGTCGTATACACCCTGTATATGTCAACCATATTTTTGGCACGCGACTTCAGGCAGTATTATGCCAATGAAAAGTAGCCTATGTCCTAGGTCTTTGTCTATCTCTAAGTCAATATTATCATATACCTGCCTACTAGATGACCCGGCGAACTTTGTACCACAATATTTTATTATTCATGAATATTTTCGAAAAAGACGTGTTTTAATTATTTATGCCCGCCTCGGCTTCACCCGTTACATACTTAGGTACATCATTCATCAGCAACCCATTAATATCACTGTTGGGCTCGGGTCTCCACTCCTCTAACTAGAGAGCTGAGAGGATTTAGGCCATAATCCACTCACGCTGGCCTAGTGCGGGTTGGTGGATCAGACATACTAATAGAATTTCTTCTAGGGTATGTGGGTTTCCTCACGATGTTTTCCTTCACCGTTAGCAGATGGTAAGTCACCTCGGACCACGTGATTTGCACGCCGCCCGATCCCTTATCCATTCAGCTACCATCGCTTTTAGGTACCTATAATGACAGAAAAAAGAGACAAAATCTCAATCTTCCGTTTACTTAATATGCCCATGTAATAATAATAATAATATAATAATATTCTACCACATTCACACAGCGCCATCTAGTCCCACAGTAAGCAATTATATTTGCTTGTGTTATGGGTACTAAACAACTGATATACTACTTAAATACATTTTTTTTTTTGTAAATACATACATATTATAGATAAATTACACCCATGTAATGAAATATACTCAATACATTTAAAAATATGTAGGTACATAATATATAAAAATACAAATAATAATATCCGTACGTCACTACCCCATCTCAACCCATGGGTGTCGTAAAAGGAAATTTCGAAACAAACCCTATACCAACCCGTCTGGCCAGCGTGGTATAGTTAGGCTAAATTCCCTCTACATTTATTGGAGGAGACCCATGCCCAGCAGTGGGACTTTTGTGGGTTGAAATGATGATAATGATAAATGATAATCCAATTTAAAAATTCAAAAATATTATATAAACGCCCGCACTAGGCAGGCGTGTCCTAGAGTGGAGACCGCGACTCGGCAAGCGTAGAGTAGGACGCACTCCAGCTAGATGGTCCGACGACCTAAAAAAAGGTCGCTGGGTCTGACTGGATGCGGAAGGCGGAGGACAGAGTGCTATGGCGCGTGTCAGGAGAGGCCTACGTCCAGGAGTGGACTGCAATAGGCTGAAATGATGATGATGATGACTAGGCAGATTCCTGTGTTTGACACTTTGGATACAAACATACCTACAAGGAGTAGACTAGTAGCTTGCATAAGGGTCTGCAACGCGCTCAAGATGCCTGGTGTTACATGGCGGCCATAGGCTACGGTAACTGGATGTAATCCAGTTTGCCATCACCGAATAGGTACCTACTCGAAACAAATAAGTATTTATGAATCACACAAAATACTTATCTCATGTGGGATTCTCGGAATCGGAAGTCGGCACGGCAATGTTAGTGGCGACTGTGGCGAGGTCATTAGTTCGTATTAATTTACACTGCCTTATTTGTAGGATATAGGAAATTTGGGTAGGCGATTCAATGCGCTACTACAAGGGAGTTAGCTTTTAACTTTAAATTGCGTAATGTCTCACTGCTGGGCTCGGATCTCTCCTCTAACTATAGAGTTAAGAGGTTTTGATCATAATCCACACACGCTGGCCTAATGCGGGTTTGGTGGATCAGATATGCAGAATTACTTCTAATATGTCCTAAAAATATTTGTTCCGGCGGATTCCACACGATGTTTTCCTTCACCGTTAGCAGATGGTAAATCAGTATAATTCAACAAAGTGAAATCTGCATCGGTACTGCCGGTCAGAATCGAACTCGAACTGCATTATTTGCATGCCGTTCCCTTATCCATTGGGCCACAAAGGCGCGTTTAGTTGCGTAATATTTCTTTAAATCACTTACATTTTCGTGGTAACGGCTCACTTAGTTTCCGCACATCTGACTTCTTCCACAATAAAAACTAATTTCCACATCCTCAACGCAACATTTGAACAACATAAACTTATCACAACCAATTACTTGACAACTTTATATTAATTTTCTTCACAACGCAACGCTATAAATAATATACGTTGACGTGTCAATTATTGTCTGTATCGTTTCCCGCTCAAAATATTTTACTTTTTTCTCAACAGGCGGACCAAAGGAAACCACGCCTCGCGGCCTTTGAAACAAATACAAAATTAGAACTTTGAGGAACTCCCACTATTAGAAACGGACTCGAAATTCATCTTGATGTTAATAGTAATAAGAGTTACTTTACCTTATTAAACCTAAATGATTGCTATTCAAAAATTGAAATCTAAACTCTTCGCTATAAAGTTTGAAGTCAATTGCTTTTTGAATGAAATGGGTGTGATGAGACGGGACGGTTGTTCTATATTTTTTTACGAACACACACATGTTGTTTTTAAGATGAAGTAGCGAAGCAGCCAGATCGCGGCACAGACTCCATTAGTTCGCACATTAGTATGAGTTAGCCGAATTATTTAATTAAATAAAGTAATTCAATAAGCGGGCGAATTAATAACAATTATTTGGTTTGGCCGTGTTCGATCAGCATCGGAGTGGACACCTAGATTTTATTCAAAACAAATGTGACAGTGTTTACGAAATAATTGAGCAAATTAATTATTTTTTTCATTTTAAACTATTTGTGTGTAATCTGGCAATTGTTTCTGCAATGGAACAAAATAAAGGTGAGTTGACTTCAATATTGTTGTAAAGTTACTGACATAATTAGATATAGCACCGAGACAGAGAATATACCTAATATATAAGCAATAATATAACTAATTAATAGAGATGAGTTAAATTAGCTTGATCACTAAGTTAATACATGTGAGAGACAAAGAAAGTTAGAATCTGAAACTACAAATTCGATCATCGAATAGATACCGTAGATAATTAGATCATCATTTTTTTTTTTGCCTAAAGTGGCAGACGTCACCATGATCCTTCATCATCATTTCAACCCATAAACGACCCACTGCTTACTATACCACGCTGGCCAGACGGGTGGTATAGGGTTGGTTTAGAATTTTCTGCATAAGGTTAGGTACTACTACCTTAGTCGCCTTTTACGACACCCACGGGTTGAGATGGGGTAGTGACATTATGTCTTCTTAATGCGTCACTACACGGATAACCTGACCTACCTATATTACAAACGCTGATTTTTTTTCCGTTTATTTCATAATTTGACATACAAAAGGTAGGTATCACAATTTCCATATATCGCCAAACTGCATAACAGTTTGTTGGCGAAATGTGTACTTACTTATTTACTAGTAACAATAAAATTATTTGTATACTTAACTAATAACCTTACAAAAAAATTTATGAATTCAATAATATTCTATTGTAATTTGTAACTATATTTTCATCAAATGTTTGCAATGATGTGTGCTTTAATATTTATTATTTTTATATTTATAAATGTTGGAGGTGAAGTCAGAATCGGTGGTTAGTAATCAATCGAAATTTTCCGAATCGGAGTCGAACCTCTGTAACATCGCTGCAGTGCTCTCTCCGTTATAGTATTCATAATCAAAACAGAGGTGCTGCCGAGATAGTTCAATTTTCGAACGGATCCTTTTATAAAATAAAAAAAAGTAGTTGTTGTAGTTCTGCACCATTCTGTGATATTTCAAACTACATATAACTAATTGAAATTGTAGGTAATTACTTTGGCAATTAAAAACAGGGGCCTGGTATTAGTAGGCTAAATACCCTCCAGATTCTGTGGAGGAGACCCGTGCCAAGCAGTGGGACGTTTATGGGTTGAAATGATGATGATGATGAGTATAGGTAGAAGTGCTTCACAATCATGTTCGGTAGCGTGAATGGGCCGGCACGTTCGGGGAAGTACCTACTACCCTCCCACAGACTATCGGCTATCTCTAAATAGCAGTAGGTATATGCCGTTTCGTACGGTGAGTGTGGAGTTCCCAATTCTTTCTCTCAATCTCCTTCGTTTCCCTTTTCAACCCTTTATCCCTTTTCGGTGATAAGGCTTCACGTAAAAATAGGTTATTATTAAAATTGTGTTTTATGGTAAGGATATTTTTTCAACATCCTGCTGCGACTTTTATTTCTTTTGTATGCTAAGAAGGTTTTTGAAAGACGGACGATTGACGTGACTCGAGGTCATTCAATGGTAATCACAATCACAAGGATATTATTTTGCAGTGTTCAAGTAAAAATAAGCTGCTAGAATTCCAAGTACCTACTTAGCCTTCAGTTCAGAGGAGCATGAAAACCGTTTCACGTGTAGCCTGTAGGTACTTAGCGTAATGTAATCGATAGTACTGAGTCTGCGCCGCCATACACAACGATCCACAGAGAAAAACCGCCAGTGCGTACGCATACGTGACTTTACAAGCAAGCTTTTGTTTTTAGATTTATCTATTTTTTGTTAAGTCGACTCGTCTTTAGATACAAATTGGAAAAAAAATTGAAATAAAATTTATTTTGCTAAGAATATATTTGTCAGTCGGTGACTTTTAAAAAATGGGCAAAAACATCCATATATATTATGCCGGTCTAGTTAATTATGTCCGAGCCTATAATATGTTCTTTATTTCTATGTTTTTAGATAGGTACTTAGGCACTTACTTAAATCGACCGATAAAATTTAAATTCCTCTTGCATAAGGAAAAAGAATTTCATGCCATTTGGCAATACGATAGGCTCAGTCATGTATCCAAAAACAGTATTAGACAGAGTAGATATTTTTGTTTTATATCTTCTCTGAATCTAACTTTTTTAAATACAATATCCGCCACTAGGCAACAAGCCTTGATAACATACAACTATACGGTACTATAGTACTATATACAGTACATCTAGACTTTAAACAAATATCTATGAAGCACCTAAATATTTGTCTCGTGCGGGAATCGAACCTTCGTCCCTCGGCACAGTGATATTCATGGTGCCTGTGACAACTACTACGCCACGGTGACAGTCAAAATTACTTTTTACTCTTAGATACTTATTGATTTTTTTTTGTTTCACAGATATTCAAAGTTCCCGTCAACCAGTTACAAAGAACTACGACTCGAAAACTCAAAACCCCGTAAACTACAACGTGGCTCCCGGTACTTACCCTGAGAATAACCACAATCTGTTTCAAATGATCAAATGCCACGAAGACAGTCTCCTTAGACTCCATCACTTAACAGCAGGCAGACAAATCAACAGCACTTACGAGCCAAACTACCAAAACGACTTAACCTGGTACTCCAAAGATTTACAACGTCCTTATATCAAGCCCGTGGATTACTTAGCATACGAAGACATGAGAAGGAAGTATGAAGACAAAGGTGTAAAAGAGAGAGAAAATCACAAAGAATCCGAAGAAGAAAGAGACGTCAAATCAGATGAGAGGAAGAAACCAAGAAGAAATAGAACTACGTTTACGAGTCAGCAACTCGCTGCTTTGGAAAAGGTGTTTGAAAAGACGCATTACCCTGATGCTTTTGTCAGAGAGGATTTAGCTGCAAGAGTCAACTTGACTGAAGCTAGAGTTCAGGTAATTTATTATCTTCCCATAGATACTTATTATTGTATTTATTAGCATTAAACAGTAGTAACGTAATCTTTAATAAACAGTCTGAGTCAGACTGTGAGTTGGAGATTACGTCTGATTCAAATCGGCGCGCGGCGTCGCCTGTCGGGATTAGCATACGTTTTTCAAAGAATTTCTGTTCTAGTAAGGGGAAGGAAAATGGCTATAGATACTCGTAATTAGGTCTTTTAATTTTAGTACCTGTCCTACTCTCTAGATAGAAGTTTACTAGGTATAGTCAGTACATTAAGTAAAATTATTTTTTATTTTATTAACAGGTGTGGTTTCAAAACCGGCGAGCTAAATTCCGAAGAAACGAAAGATCAGCTTTGTCTAACCATAGAAGCTCGACTAGCCAGAGTTCACCAGAACCTATCGCCGTTCCCATTGGTATACCTCATCAAACAGATCCTCGACAAGACTTCGCAAGAACTTCTAAAGAGCCATGGCTTCACCATTTCCAAGCCAATAATTTGAATTTAAACCTTGGAATACCGATCACTAATTCAGGGCTTTATCAAAATGACTATTCTTTAATGATGCAGAATGTAGGAAATAGGCAATATATGCCGAACTCAAATAGTTTGATGGGTCAAAGTGTAGTAGGTTATGGAAGTACAAGCGACAATGGATATGGTTCATGTGCGCTAATTGGTGGTTACAGTGGTTCTCTGCAATCTGCACATCATGGCTCTTATAATCTTAACTTGCGCTTAAGACCGCATGATTTTAGTATAAACAATATAGCATTATAAAAGACATCAAGCTCTATTAGTTGTTAGTAATATCTATATCTTTTTAAATATTTTTTGTAAATAATGTATCGTAAATACGTGTTTGAAAATAAATGTAAAAATTGTAAAAAACTTTTACTGTATTTTCATTTTTATTCAACTCCGATTTTCCTGTTTATAAGTTGTAAAATACATAGCTAAAATCGTAAGATTCCAGATATAAAAACAAAAATCATTCACTGGGCGGGATATTTGTCAATGTCATTCTCATTATGTCAATGTCGTGTTAGTAGACGTCAAAATATTATAGGTAGTAGCAGAATTTTTTTTGAAAATTTTCTGCAATTTCCAAATTGCTAAAACATATGAAGCAAAATAAATTGCAGATTTTACTTAGAAAAGGCTACTTTATGGGTACCAGTAAACATACAAAAACAAAACAACCATGACCTACTACAAAACTCTGCTTACGTTACTATCATTCGCTGTTATATCTCACACCGCCTATAAATACTTCATAAAAAAGAAGAAAGAAAAGTTTGAGGAAATCAATGAAGTACTAATATTCTCATACGGAGAAAATTCGGAGATGAAGAAAAGTAGATACTCGCGGTGTGTAATATCAAAGAGTATGGATAGGTTGTTATACTATTTAAGTTTGCCAAAATATAATTTAGATTTATGCATGTACATGGTGACAAACATGGACTTGACCAGTGCTTTAATAAAACTACACTATAAAGGTGTTCAAATAAGAATTATAGTTGATGCAGACATGGCATTTACTTGTGGATCTGGTATAAAGAAGTTAGCCAGACTAGGAGTACCTGTGCGATGGATGAAGTCGACCAATCTAATGCATCACAAGTTCTGTTTGGCTGATACATTATGTGAGAATGGTCAGGTGACTCCATATTTGATGACGGGTTCTTTAAACTGGACTAATCAAGCATTGTGGGGTAACTATGAAAATTTTTTGGTGACATCACAGAAAGAACTTGTTAAGCATTACCAGGACGAATTTGAGAGACTATGGATCCTGTTTAAACCAATCGTAGAATAAGAATTTGTAAAAATATCATTGTTTCAGAGAGACACAAAAAAAATCGTATAAACACTACATCAGTTTTTAAGGTTTTAAATAAACAATAACTGAAGATTCTTAACTTTTGATTTGTGTAATGACTGTTTCAAGTCTGGGGATAGTTTGTGTCCTTTAATTGTATGTGTGTAAAGACCTTTGTAACATAGGGCCTGTTTCCAAGTGTGTGTGTTGTCTATTAAAAAAGAAGTGTGTTATAGTTTGAACCTGAATATGAAAAAGCCTTAGAACTGGTGAAGTGTATAAATTAAACATTTGCATGTATTACTTTCACTATGGATGAGCAATATTGTAAATTTCTAAGAAGAGCTTATAATTTATATGTTAAAAAGAAAGTTTAAATTTAAGTATATAATCTCAATTATGCAGTGAAACTGCAATCCTATGTTAATATATTAATAACCGAACCCCATGAGGGACACCTGGTGACCACCAGACAATAGATTTTCTATTGTGTCTGCAGGCTTGGCATTCAAAGTGAAGGATTTAAAAACTGTAATTATTTTTTATTTTATTGTATTATCATACCCTGACTGTTGTGAAGCAATATTGTGAAACATCAGTATAGACATGATAATTGTATAGACCAGTACAAATTCAGTCTAATTAATTTAAGTATCTATATGCTTATGTATATTAATATGTGCAATGAACAAAGTTCATCAGAAGCTCAACGTAGCTATGCAACATAGTATTCAGTGTCTCATCTATTTAAAACTATTATTTTATATCTTAGGTGAGGACACAGTCATATCTTGCTATTTTACAGGGTCTTCAGTTTAGCACCATCCATCATTCAATTGGTTCAGTTAATTTTTTAGATTTTTAAGCATAAACAAAGATCTGTTCATTATTAACAATTGTTTAATTATTCTAAGCTTTTGAATGTGTATATTAATAATTATTTTCAATGGTTCCTTTTCAAAGTCGTATTATATCGTTGGTAGAGGTTTACCGCTAAATCCTTCACCAAGGTAGGGATGTAGATTTGTAATATCTACTAGACTATACTCAGGCTGAAATTAATGTATAATGTTTGTAAATAAATCACTGACGAATTGGATTTTAAGTTTTAATTTAAAATATTATTAAATTTTCTAATGTAGATATCGCTGTAACTTTTTTAAAAACATTTCAAAGACATACAAAACTAATGTTGTTTTTATTAGTTTAATTGTTATTAAAAAAACATACAACATACATTGTAAGATAGAGTCAAATGTTGATTATTTATTTTACATTGATTTTGGCCCGAGTATATTAATATTTAAGGATAGCACAGCACTTTTTTGTTTTATTGTAAGTTTAATTTTATAATATAAGCTCAGGAATAATATTTTGTTAGATTTATTATATATGTGGTGCAATAATAAATGTGGCAATAGTCTAATTATGAAAAGTACCCGTTTACTTTAAAGTAGTTACGAGATTGTTTGAACCTTTCACTGCTGTGATAATGTGTTCAATATTAGCAATAAGAATAAAACTATTTTTGATATATCATTTGTTTATTGTTATTACTACGGTACTACCTAATGCACACTACCTACTGTGTCGTGCGTGTCTGACGCAATCGGTGACGAGCGTGGCGGGCAGTCGGCGCCACGAAATAGTGGGCACACGACATACAAATGGTTCCTTAACTATGTTAAATGTATAGAGTCTGGCTACCGGTTCTCTGCACTGGACTGTTTTTAAAAATCTATACATGGCAATATTTTTGAACTGTCATGTCACTGTCTTTTTAGTGTTTTTCAATCAATATTCTTTTGAAATTATTGAAATATAATGCCGAAAGCTATCAAAGGCGTAGTTAGAAAGTTGATATTTACTTAAGTTGAGATAATAGTATCAAACGCATTTTTTCAGTCTATAGTCGGTGTTGTCACCCCTTGTTTTTTTGAATTTACCGCTCTTTTCTTGTGCAAAGAACGGATGGCCAGACTATAAAACCGATATTCTGGTTCGTCACGAACTCACCTTTACCCGCGTGGGCGACACATTATTTAACGATTTCCGAACAGTTACTTGAAACGCTATTTTTGTAAAAGATTTTTGACAATTTTGACATTGACAGTTGGTGATAACATGATAATGGATAACCAACCAACCTGTAGGGGCACGCAGAAGTTCAAAAGTCATTTGATCTTTAATTAAAGTTAATAATTTCTTATTGCACTTTAATCATTTCATAATTAATCACAAGAAGAATATTTACCCTTGGTAGAAATAGTCGACATCATTCGTCGGCTGGTTGCCATTAAAAAAGTGAAAAGTAACTTTTAAATTCACTCTCCTACTTCAAATAAATATTAATATATTATAATTAATAATGTCAGTTGCGGGAAGACTTGCTTTGGTAACAGGTTAGTGTAAATTATGTAATATCAAAATATATTTATATTCCTAACACTGAAGGCCTTATGCCTGAGATCATAAGGCAAGGCAGTAATCTTAGAAATAAGATATTATTGACTAGATATTATTTTTGTAGGTCAAAGCAGTACATAAGTAAAAATAGAAGTTATTATGTAAAACAGATATCCTTATCTGTTTTTCTTAACTTTAACTTCTATTTTTTTAAGATCTTTATTTTTATCAAGGGACTTAGACGCATCTTCTATTCAATCTTTGTTTATTTTATATTAGTATACTAAACTTATAGTTTATGAATTTAAAAAATTACAACCAAAAAAATAAAACTTCTATTTATATTTTTATTCCCATGGTATGTTAAACTTTATAGTTGCGTCAATGAAGCTTTTTCCTTGGAAGTGCCCAGAAGCAGCACTGATTTTAATGATTCTGGTTTTAATAGTTTAGTTTTTTAGTGTTATTTAAAATATGAAACCACATGGAGTGGGGGAAAAATCAAATAAACAATATCTATAATATTTTTATATAAAAAACTCAGTTTCACAGTAACCAATTAAATTTAAAAAAAAATTGTTTTTTAATTTGAGTGCAGAATTTTTTTTTTTCGGTGCTGAAATAACTTCTGAAAACATTGTGAGAAATACTGAAAATTATTCGCTGGGTATGTCTGATCCACCTACTCTCTAGATAGAGGAGAGGAGACCTTTGCCTTAGGGCCCATTTCGACTACGCTAGATTAGGCTAGGTAGGTACTAGGACTAGGTAATTCTCACGCCTTCTCCGTTTTCCGATGTAGAAGACAAAGTGGGCACAAAAAGTTACATGCGATTGTGCACTTGCACCATGTAAATGCGCCATAACAATGGGACATTGGGTTTGTATCATATATAAAACAGGTACTATAAAAAACGTTACAGTGCCTTTTACAGACTAAAGGCTTCTACCATATAGTCGGTTACATGGTTAAATTTGTTTTATAATGTTCCTTTTCCTTCCAGGGGCTGGTTCTGGAATAGGTAGAGCAGCCTGCCAGTTGTTGTCACGAGAAGGCGCCACTGTTATAGCGGCTGATAAAAACTATGAAGCAGTTGTTGAAACAATTAAAAAACATACATCCTTAGCTTCAGGTTCTAACGGTAATTAATATATTTTATGACTGGAATATCATTGTCGGTTGTGTGTTCGATTCCCACCCAGGACATATGTTCTCTTACTGGGTGTAATTTATCTAATATGTATTAAACACACAGTATATATACCTATGAGTAGTATAACAGTTGTTTAGTACCCATAACACAAGTACTTAAATATAAAAGCATAATTTCCACTGCTGGACATAACATCTAATTTACGTCACCCCAAGCGGTCGTGTGCCGCCTAAACCAACCAACGGCCGCCCGCAACCTTTACCAAGAAAGATTGTTATGACGAGAAAATCTTGATAAAATGAAGCAAACTTGTACCTAAATACTAATTCGTAGGGAAAATTTTATTAGTAGTACCTAGTCATGTGAGCGTCAGACTAAAACTTGTAATAAATAAAGCGACTTTTGCCGCCAGAGGGCAAAATTCTCTGAACCTTGAATAAAAATATCCACCTAGTACCTACCTACTTGCCACGACCTCAACGCACATGTTTTTGTAAGGGATCTATTTTTAAGGACGAAAAAGTACGCCAAGGATTGTCATTCGTCAGTGCAGGCCTAAAGAATCAAAGAATAACTGGACATTTTTAGCTGTTTTTCAATAAATTTATAAGCCATAGAGGCACCATATTTTATTAGGTATTACCGAATCTTTATCACATACTTTTATTATATAATACATGATAATGATAAAAAGGATCACAATGACAAGTAAATTTATTATATTTTATGACTACTTAAAGCCCGCTATCTTTAGTATTACAATAGCACCCCCCTGTATAAGTAGGTAAGATACTCTGTATAAGCGATGGTGGATGAATGGATAAGGGACCGGCGGGCGTGCAAATCACGCGTTCCGAGTTCGATCCCGACCGGCAGTACCAATGTGGATTCCACTTTGTGGAATTTATATGTACTAGTCAACTGACTTACCATCTGCTAACGGTGAAGAAAAACATCGTGAGGAAACCCACATACCCTAGAAGAAATTCTATGAGTATGTCTGATCCACCAACCCACACTAGGCCAGCGTGAGTGGATTATGGGCATTATGGCCTAAACCCTCTCAGCTCTCTAGTTAGAGGAGAGGAGACCCGAGCCCAGCAGTGGGACTTAATGGGTTGCTGATGATGACCCCCCTGTAATCCGATATGCCACATATAATTTGCTGAATTTCAAGCAATTGATCTTTCCAATATTAGGTACGTACCTACTTAGTATACCTATAATAAGAGGTCGGTGGTAGCCCTTTTTTAATTCGACAAATAATAAATCTGACAGCTCCATGAAAAGCGTTTGTCGGATAAGCGCGGGTCTACCGCCTACTTTAATGTACCTACTGTTTTTTTGCCCAAAAACTGTAAGTGCCTGTTGCTCAAATGCCTGGATATACACATATTCCCAAAACCAAACAGTTTCTTAACCAAAATTTCTATAGCATAAATATGAAAATGTGCCCTATTTCCAAAGTGAGAAGAGTACCTATATTTTATATTTTGTTTTGATGGATAAATAAGATGGGAGCAGTTTTTACGCGACTGTCAGGACGGGTATTGTTTTTTCTAATTTATTTTTGTTAGAATTTATCAAGTGACCTAGAAGGCTTCCAACTATTCAACTGTTCGTGTCCCGACTAGATTATTCTACGAAGGTTGAGGAGACGTGGAGTATATACGAGTTAAAAGCAACTGGACTTTGAGGGTCGAGAGGTTCGAAAGTCGGCATAACATGAGTTTCCGATCATTCTTTGTAAGAGTGCCGACTCACTCTCTCGAAATATTCCTTAAGGAAGAGTTCTTGTGTTCCGACGTTTTCGTGGCAGATTACACAACACAGTTCCGCGTAACACAACGCAGAAGTGAATTGTGTAGATACCTAATAGTAGTCATAACTATATGTATGCAATCCCGAAAAAAAATGGATTATTATTATTATTAGACGCTCGAGAGTGAAAATGCCCCAAACGGTCATCTATAGACTGACCTTGCTGAACGTTCTTTAACCTGGATTATCGTAACCAACATTTCAGTACCACAATGCTACGTACAGGTGTCTTTACCCAAGACTAATTATCTTCTTACTTACAGATGGTGATCACAGTGCAGTTGAACTAGACGTGTCAGATGGTAATGCAGTAAGAGCCCTGCTACAAAAAACATTGGATCAATATAAGTCACCGCCTAGTATATTAGTGAATTCAGCTGGTATTACTAAGGATAACTGGTTATTGAAGTTGTCAGAGGCAGATTATGATGCTGTTCTTGCTGTTAACTTGAAGGTTAGTAAATTAGACCTCAGTCACGAAGCCAGCGGCAGCGGCGGCGCGGAGCACTCCAATCATTTAACTTCGTGGTTCAGAATACGGCAATACACAGTCGGCTGTGTCAATGTGGTGTACCTATTTATAGAGCTTAATATTAAATATTTTTTTGTTGTGCAAAGATTACCTACCTCTAACTGAGGAGTTGAGAGAGTAAGGAGTGCACCGCGCCGACACTGCCACCGTTCCGCTGTCCGCTGACTTCGTGATCGAAGCCAAGTGCAAAGCAAAGTGTCAGCCCCAAGACCCCATCCACGATTTCCATGTTTTTTCTGTTATTGGCTAAAGCTGTCCATATTTCGTGATATTTATCTATTTCATCACGTTATCTTTCCCGTGTTTCACCACGCCGCGCCGCCAACTTGCTGTCTCAGAGCACCACATGATCGTACTTTTAGTCCACAGCTCGTTAGTCATACAACCCACTTAACTTGATGGTACATTATGAAAAATAATATAAAGAACAAGCTTCAGGCCACTTCTCGGAAGGTATAATTAAATACATTTTGTATTTGCCTTTTAAGTTTCGCATTCCGACATTTTTAATTTTCAGGTGTACTATTTACGGTTTAATGCAAATAATATGAATAAAATTGTGCCTGACCCAGAGCAAATGTATATATTTTTGGAAATAACTTTACAAAATTACAACACCATATCGTAATTCCGACCGATTTTTAGTTAATTTAGTAGAAATTATCGCCTTACCATTGGACTCACTCTATAACATTTTTTTAATTTGTTCTTGTTATAATTATGTAGTTGGTAAACCAAAATTATGTTTTTTTTCCAGGGTACTTTTTTGATGATGCAAACTTTTGCTAAAGCTATGGCAGATACTTCAACACCAGGATCAATCATAAATATTTCTAGTATTGTTGGAAAATATGGCAATCAGGGTAATTATATTTATAATTTCTTAGAATTTCGTATATCACTTGTTTGCTAATACTGCACTGCAACAGTAACTATGCTAACAATGTTAAACATAGGTCACACACAACACCGGTCCAGACATACACATTTTTAAATAGTACAATCCCTATTTAATATTATAATTGCAAAAGTTAAGATGGATGGATGATTATAACTCAATCTAGCCAGAACTACCCCCGGATTTTGGGCCATCGGAATGCTCCCGAATTGTAGAACGAAGTTTATGTACGTTCTAAGTTATTTAGTGGTAGAAAAATAGGTTATCGTATAGGAAATTAAAACTGATTAATATTAGATTTTTTTCTACAACTTATTTTTTAATATGTATTTTTAACTTGACATTTTCGGCCGAAAACTTTTCGACAGCTCAGAATAGGGCCCAGGTGGCGGGATCTGTATGAAATTTTTTCACACAGATAGCAGACGTAGTGTCTACAATAACATAATAATATAGCATTTAAAGGCTACATTTTACCGAAATACCACGCGGCCGGAATCTAGTCCGTTCATAAATTATTACTAACTACCTATTCCTAAAGTTAATATAAACATCAAATTAATTCAAATACATGGAATAGAGTAGAGTGCGATATAATTTTAAAATGTCTACTTGCAGGTCAAACTAATTATGCTGGTAGTAAAGCTGGAGTTGTTGCCATGACGCAGTCAGCTGCCAAAGAATTGGGGAAATTTAAAATAAGGTGAGAAAGTTATGGTAGAAAATACAAATAAATGCAATTCCAAGGTAGGTACAAAGTATAATTAAAAGGTGACCTTTGCTATTTTAAACACAGATTATATAAGAGGTTTTTATAACATTATAAGAAATTAAATAATAACTAATTAATATTTATTTATGTATCATGATATGATGACATGATACATAAATAAAATGGTTTGACTGCTAAAGCTGGAATAACAGATGAAAATGCAGCCTATTTTAATGCATTTAAAACATATTTTCAATTATCGGCTTTTCGACTATAGGTACATACTCGTATACCCCAAAAAAAAGTAAACCATGATGGGCAATAATACTTTTTATTAAATTAGTTAACTATTGTATGCTTCATTACCTAATTCATTTATTTCAGAGTAAACGCTATCTTGCCAGGTTTTATAGACACTCCAATCATTGGTACTGTTCCTAAAAACGTTATGGAAAGCTTTATGAAGATGGTGCCTTTAGGTCGACTTGGAACACCTACAGGTGAGATTTTGTCCATTTAGCTGCACGGAATCGCCCTTTCCTATGTTTCTATCCCTTTCTATCACTTAGGACCGTGATTTTATTTTATGGTAAAATTCAAATTAGGAATCATCTGTTTTTATTTTCATAGCAGCTTATTAAATTGTGTTTAATGCCAGTACCTTTTTGCGTTTTTAACCTTTTTATCATCACATAGAGCCTGTTTCAATACTTCACACTGGGACTTTTAACACATTTACAAATAAAATCCGACTCGTTTTGGATTTACATCAGTTATTAGCAAGTGCTGAAGCATATTATTATTTCATAAAACACCAAAGTAGTTGATTAATAATAATTTGATTTCATCATTCAAATTACTATTTCAGAGGTGGCCGAAGTTATAACGTTCCTGAGTTCAGACAAGAGCTCCTTCATCACAGGTGCTGCTATTGACGTCACTGGGGGTTACTAAATAATTAAAACACAAATTTTAATGTAGAATTATACATACATACATACGTCGCGGCCGATCTCCGGACCCTTTAATCAAGCGTCGGAAAGTTCCCGCATCGGAAAGATTCCAAATCTAAGAACACGGTCCATTTACATATTACTTATTGGTAGAAAAGAGGTTTTCGTACTTATAGAAAATGTAATTGCGCAAACTTTCGCCACACGTTTTGGTAAACTTGAATAAGTCTGACTTTGTGTACGAACTTACTTGAAAGCGTGTGGTGGGCTGGGGTATAAGTGATTTATTCAATTTTTTACTACAATTTTAGGTACCTTGTAGTTATTGCAGTTGCAGGCGGCGCAAAATTGCTACGTCAATCGGCTGATATGATTAACTTATACTCGGGCCGAAATGGATGTAGAATAAACAAAAATAACATTTGACTATATTATTTTAATGTCTGTTTTTATAAAACCAATTAATCATAAAAACAACTTTTGGCATGAAATGTTTATAATAATAAGTTACAACTTACAAATGACAAGACATCCTACTAATATTATAAATGCGAAAGTTTGTAAGAATGTTTGGATGTTTGAATGTTTGGATGTTTGAATGTTTGGATGTTTGAATGTTTGGATGTTTGAATGTTTGGATGTTTGTTACCAGTAAACGAAAAAACCACTGAATAGATTTCAATGAAACTTTGCAGTAATGTACCTTATACATCAGAATAACATATAGGCTATATTTTATCTAGATATCGCGTAAATTGGCTAAACCATGAGAACAAATGTAAAGTAAGTCGGAGAAAAATCTGCCATCTTATAGCTATTTCTGATTTCTCTACGTAAACCGTTAGTTTTACATAAGGACAATGTATGGAGGAATTGTTACTCTTAAATAGTAAAAAAAAAAGTCCGCGACAGCATATGCCTATCTTTTATGTGGAAGTCGATATAGAGAGAATAGTGAGCAAGAAATACATTTAAATCGGATACTGCATTTAAAGTGAAAAATTTCATGGTATTAAACTAATTCCTAGGAATGTAAATACCTTTATCACTTTTGTCATTTAAAGTAGATAATTTTTGTCGTTTACACTAAGTTATTTCAACAAATAGTTTAAAAGTTATTACGATATTAAATGAAATGTATATAATCCCAAAAATCTTATAATAATACTGTATGTCACCCGTGACTTCGCTTACCTGTTATTTTGTTCCTGTGACCACAGCAACTTTTCACTTTTAGAGGGGAAATTTCGGCCAATATTTTCTAAACACAGATAATTACTTCAGATTAAACATAACCAATATTACGTGATTGATTAGAATAGTACTTATCTTAGTAAACATCCATCCCGTGTCTTTTTCGTTAAAATTATCAAATATACAAACAAACATTCCTCCTTTCAACTTTGTGTATGTATATTACTATATTTATCAACGTCAGCCCTAATGACAATTCAGTATGACAGATTAAAAAGAAATCAAAGATCTCTTTTTTTTTTTGCTTACTATACAACCTCATTACTTGAATATATTACTAATCATTCACCAGTAAATTCAAACAATATATTATGACAATTGTGTAGTAAAATTATCAAATAAAGTAAAATATGAAATAAAATATTTTTTGTAGAAAACTAAATACATATATTGCAGTATCAAGGTAGTACCTATAGTGGCAGAATACAAATACCATAGACCTAGGATCCGCGCGCCATTTTTATGTATTCGCGCCATTTATTTTCGGTCTAAAATTTGACATTTGATAGTGAATTATCATTGTATGCTTCGATCAAATAAAGTATAGATGCACAGTTCCGTGCAAAAACCACACTTAAATTTGTCACCAGCTATACATTAGTAGTTATGAATACGATGTAAACATTATATTTTGTAAATTAAACCTTATTTCCATACGTCAAAGTCCATATTAGAACACTGTGTACAAAAGGTAATAAAATTTTACGACCGAAGTTGGCTGGAGGACAAAGATATGAGTGGAGTCGAATTTGTTTTCATGTATATTAAATAAATTAATTTACTATTACTAGTTATTATTATACAATTTTAACGATAGTAGTATAGTGTAGTATCGACATTATGTATGTTTTTCAATTACATTATCATTTTTTTTAGATTTTAGTAATTGAACCAAAAATGTATCAGTAATTTGATAGCTGTAAAGAGTGATAAAAAATTGGAGAGGGCTATAGATAATTGCACTATTTGATTTGCCTGTATTTTGCAGTCCACGGGTGGACGAGGCCTAAAAACGACTAAGACTAAATAATGTAAAAAGTAATAAACAATAAAACACAGTAAATATAAAAAGTTGTTTATTAGAAATAAATATAAAGACGTCTAAGTGCCCCTAAACAATATTAACTTATTGAACAATTGCCGTTTGGAACGATCTTTTGTTTCAGCAGTTTTTAATTTTGCCGCGTAATGAAGGCGGATATCTAAGTATTTTTCAATTATAAGTTTTACTAACATTATTTTGTGCTCGATATTCAATTGGTAGTGTTCGTTAATTTCTACGAAAATATCGGTCATATATAATTGTTTTAAAATAGTAATGGTCATTTTTTCTTTAATACAGCCACCAGTACGAAGAAATTGTCTGATAATTGTCTCTCTCTTGCTCTGAACAGATCACGCTAGAAGCCTTAGGTTTATAAAATTGGTCATTTCTAGCTAATGCTATAATACGCCGCCATTTCTCTTTTCGAATTTCATTTTGTGGAAATCTAAAATAAATTAAAAATCTCAGTTATAATAATAAAATTATTTTCATTATGAGCCAAAATCTAGAATCCGGATTTCACGTATTAAATAAGGTACAATTGAATATTTTAAAATAAAATTAAAGACTACTCTATGTTTTTCCGTAGGGGTCTTGTTCTGGCACAATAGTGTGAGCGAGGTCGCGCTATAGACAACGCTTGAGAGAGTGACAAGGATAGTTGCGTGACATAAGGAGTCGAAAATAAATTAAAATATTCAATTGGTGTTGATTTTTGTAAAAAAAAAGATCAACGATTTCATGACAACGATTTACTTACCGAAAATACGACACTCCATGTTTTTTTTGCACTGTTAAAGTGTTGTTTTTGCATTTTTTACTGCACACTTCGGCATCGCGACACGTGACACTATTACTGCGGTTTCGAAGCGACTGACAGCGCAACTGTGCTTACGGCCGATTTAAGTGGAGTTGAGTTAGTGCCGTTTTTTGGGCGGCGAGCGTGCATCTATACTTTATTTGATCGAAGATTGTATGTATTTATGGTCGCTAAAGTCATAAACTAATAAAAATAAAACAATTGTGGATATTGTAAAATATGAAATAAAGTAAAATATGAAATAAAATATTTTTTACCCACGACGGAACGGAGACGGTATATGCGTTTGGGGTGAGAGGCTGTGTGTTTGTGAGTTTGTGTGTTTGTGTGTTCCAACATAATGCCTTATATCACGGAAACGGTTTGACCGATTTAGATGCGGTTTTCTGTAAAGTGTGTGCGGCTCTTGGGGACAGGTTATTAGATAGGTGTTATGTTAATAGCTCGCCAGGGGGCGCTACAATACACTGATTTCGTTGAATCCTTTGTGCCCTCCTATCTTTAAAACGATTAAACTGATTTCGATACGGTTTTCTGTAATGTATTTGTGATTTATCGAGGATTGTTTTTGGATTCAAGATTTTGTATTTTTTCGCCAGGGGGCGCTGCAATAGACTAGGCAAACCTATGTTGATTTCGTTGAAACCTTTGTGCCCTCCTATCTTTAAAACGATTAAACCGATTTCAATACGGTTTTCTGTAATGTATTTGTGATTTATCGAGGATGACTTTTGGATACAAGATATTGTATTTTTTCGCCAGGGGGCGCTGCAATAGACTAAGCAAACTTATGTTTATAGTTATCTGTAAAATAATTAGACCTGTTACTGTATAGGGACACGTAGCATTGTAGTACTGAGATATTGATTACACTCATGAGGTTAAGCAACTTCGGATAAGGTCAGTTCATAGATGGGTGACCGTTTATGCAATTTTAGGGTTCTGTACCTCAAAAGAAAAAAACGGAACCCTATAGGATCACTCCGTTGTATGTCTGTCTGTCCGTCTGTCTAGAATATTTTTCTCAAGAACGCATAGAGGTATAAAGCTGAAATTAATATCATTTACTTGGGTCTGCAAACCCTCGGCGGAAAATAAAAATCAAAATTCTAAGTTAACGCAATCAAAAGATACAACTGTTTATGCTCCATTTTTGACGATTTATCTTGACGATCATAATATATAGGGAACTTACCGTTGACCTAGAATCATGAAATTTGGTCAGAAGCAATAACAAGTTGCACAAGTAAAGGAAAAAATCCGAAAACCGATCTCGTGTTGTAATATCACTGAATATTAGTACTGAGGTATACAATGATAAGCCTAAAAAAAATTAGTAAGAGTGAGAGTTTATTCCAGACTGACGTTATATAAACACCTACCTACCTTATTTATTCTAACTTATAGGTATCCCGTGCTCGGGGTGTAGCCAAATTCTCATCATTTTTGCGATAGCACGCACCGTTTTCGAGATACAAGCTATTATATATTATATTATAGGTGGAAATCTGCGCTAACGCCGAAGGCAGTCCGGCTACGGCAATCAATGTGCGATAGCTAAACTTAACACCCCCCGATTCAGAGCAATCCGAATCGGACTGGTTAGGTTAGGGTTATTTTTTTTTTTTCAAACCACCCAGAAGTAGGTGCCCCGCCAAGCGGGGCTCCGGCGATCTTTGTGCAACGGATGAGCACACAAGTCAACAAAAAATAAAATATATATAATATAGTCGAAGCTCCATGCTAATTCCATTCATTCTAGAGCTTACATGGTAAGATAAGGCGCTCCTTAAAAAGTTTAAAATAAGAAAATTAAAATGATAATTTCAAGTTATAAGACTTACTGCAACAGTAAATTTAAAAAAAAATGTGTTTGTTCTATAACTTAGTATAAAAATTTTATTTATCTGTCAAGGTTCTTAAAATTTTATACGAGTTACTTACAGTTAGTAAGATAGGGGCGCTCTTTGAAAATATTTAAAATAAAAAACAAAATTAAAAATTTTGAAAAAACCCACGACGATAACATCTATACAAAATAAGAAACGTAACATATAAAAAGGTTTAAATAACTTCATTTTAAATCCCCGACGAAAAGATAATAAGTAGCGTAAAAACAATCCCAAGAAAATTCGTCGGGGGCTGCCAATATCATTACTGTGTCTAGTATTAAATATATATTGTAAACTAAATATTGTTAATAATTAGGTAGGTATCAAATACATAAAACTGCAATACTTTCGTTAATTTCAAGTCAGGGTATGGCAGCCCCCGACGGATTTTCTTGGGATTGTTTTTACGCTACTTATTATCTTTTCGTCGGGGATTTAAAATGAAGTTATTTAAACCTTTTTATATGTTACGTTTCTTATTTTGTATAGATGTTATCGTCGTGGGTTTTTTCAAAATTTTTAATTTTGTTTTTTATCGTTGAAAAGTAAATACATTGCAGTATCAAGGTAGTATAATAGCAGAATACAAATACCATAGACCTAGGATCCGCGCGCTTTTTTTTTATAACGATTGTTTTTATTTATGGCGGTACGAAGTACGCCGGGTCAGCTAGTTAAATTATAAATTAACAGGCAGCATTTTGACGGTGATTTGTTGAATGAACCTCTTTTTGGATGGGAACTTTCTGACAGTTGATAATAAGGGCACTGACCTTGATCACATCCAACTGTTGTATTGGTGCATACTCTTGTGGTTTGTTAGTAGTGTAGTAGTTTTGGTTACGTATAATTATAGTTAGTAATTGTTACGTATAATTATATTTTAAGGCGAATGTAGGACCGCAAGTCTCGATTGAGATGCTATAAATATGAGGTCTCGCAGTCTCGAGTCGTTTCGCAGCACGAGCTATTCGAATCGGTGTGAATCGCCCAAGGACTTTCTGATTGGGGCTATTCGCATCGTAGCTTTGCGATGGCTCGAGGTATCTTTTGTAAATGGTCGATTCGGACCACAGGTGAAACAATACATTGCTCTTTTTGTAGGTCTGTATTGGACACATATCAGAATGATATTGGGCATTCACATTGCGATTCCAACTGCTCTTCGTGCGACATGAAAGACCCGAAATAGTGGTCATGTTTAAAGGTACTAAACGGAAGTACTAGAGTCTGGCTACCGGTTCTCTGCACTGGACTGTTTTTTAAAATCTATACATGGCAATATTTTTGAACTGTCATGTCACTGTCTTTTTAGTGTTTTTCAATCAATATTCTTTTGAAATTATTGAAAAATAATGCCCAAAGCTATCAAAGGCGTAGTTAGAAAGTTGATATTTACTTAAGTTGAGATAATAGTATCAAACGCATTTTTTCAGTCTATAGTCGGTGTTGTCACCCCTTGTTTTTTTGAATTTACCGCTCTTTTCTTGTGCAAAGAACGGATGGCCAGACTATAGTAACAACATTTAGGTACATTAAATATAAAGAAATTTATATTTGCTAAATATTTTATTAAAATATGTATTTTTTAACCGGGAGCAGAACTTAAACGAACGCCGACGAGTGCCTATCGAATATGTAGATAGCTGACGACAAAGAAAGGGCAATGTAATTTTATATATTAGAGAAACATATATTTTAGTTTAGAAACATTTTCTTTAACTTGGACTTTTCCAATTATAATATAAATATTATTTGTATGAATGTTACATCACAAAGAAATGTTCTAATTTTTACTTTTTGGGTATGTATCTTAATTTTTACCGATTCCATGAAAATATTTATCATGTTATATCATTGTTTGTAATAATGGTTGTGGTTAGATTTAAAGTCGACTCCTAGTCTACCAATAGCATGAATTTAAAATATATTTTTATATAATATATTTAAGAAAAAAAATTGTACTTATTAGTATCTGTTATTAAATACTTCTTACAAATAAATGGCCTTAAAAGGAGATTGCCTTTCCTTTTGTGCCATACTTGCACATATTTTTTATACATAAACAATAAAGGCTGTGAGTTAACTGTTTATCAAATTTTACATGCAATTTTTTGTATATTTTCTTACATACAAATCATATCCCTTACAAAAAAAGAATTCGCCAAATTGGTCGAGCCATGCTAAAGTGATGGCCTCACATTCATTCAACATTTCAGGGATTAATTTTTATATATAAATATAGATGATTTCTGAATTTTTTATTTGAAAATACATATTAAGTGTCTATGTTTTAGCTATATGTGGAATAAAAAAATATACGATTTTTTTTAAATTCTGTTTTTTATTTATGATATATTTTGTTTTTTTTTAAAAGACGTCATGCTTAAGCTGTGTTTAGTGAAACTCAATATTATAAATAAGGAAGTAACTCGGTTTGTTTGTGATTCACGCCTTAACCGGTCAACAGATATTCATGAAATTTCGTATAGAAATAGTAAGAAGACTTGACTAAGACCTTAGTTTAAGACCGGGAGCGCTAAGTCGTGGGCTTAAGTTAGTAATAGTAAAATTACACAAATTTTATTTAGCAAAGTCCCTTTCTCTGTCACTATATCCCTATGTATACTTAAATCTTTAAAACTACGCAACAGATTTTGATGCGGCTTTTTTGGAATAGATAGACTGATGCAAGAGGAATGTTTATAGGTATAAAATACATACCACGCGGGCGCTAATTATACATTAATTCTTCTGTACGTGTGTTGACAGTGAACTTCTCCTAAACGGCTGAACCGATTTGAATGAATTTTCGTGTATGTGTTCAAGTGGATTCGAGGCTGGTTTAGATTCACAAATAAAAAAAAATCAAAAAATGCAATCGATTGGTATATTATGTAGGACAACGTCTGTCAGGTCCGCTAGTATCTTATAAAAAATTAGGATCTAGCTACGACATACTAAATATTTTAAATATTTATTTTAGGATCTAGTTACCACATATTAATCTTTTGACCGCCACGTCAAATCGGTATCGCCGTGCCTTGAGCGCCAAGCTTTTAAAATACAGTACGTTTTTGACGTGCCATGCCGTCATTGGCGTGGTGAGCACATTTTCATTTTACGTATATAGAGGTCTCTGGCGTTCAAAGGGTTAAATAAAAAAGTACCTATGCCAAGAGTGGTAATAGTGATAACTTAACTTCAAAGTTTACTTAGTAAGAACGTGTAATACTTATGTCGATACGCCTAAAGACGATTATTCGAATTGACGTCTCTGAGTGCGGTAGTTAGAGTGGTAACTAATTAATGTCCAACTGCTGGGCAAGGGTTTCTTTTTCCCTATCTAGCACTAAAAGGGTTTAGGCCATATTCTGCACACACTGGCCAAATGCCAGTTGATGGGTCATACTCTAAGAATTTCTTCTAGGGTACTTACAATATGCATTGGTATAGCCTTTCATATGTTTAAAAAAACAAGGAATCAAATACATTATTTTATTTATGCCTTCTTACTTTTTAACTTATTCTTTTTCAAATCTGCTTTGTTCTTCTGCCTCTTATCTCTCATAAAAGTTCTGTACTCTGTCTTTCTCTTCTCATCTACAATCTCTTTATATTTCTTCTTATTATACCTCTGGAACTCTGCGTCAGCTAGTAGTTCATCAACCATAGTTCGTTTTCTTTGTTTTTTTGTTAATCTTTCATTAACATGGTCAAGGGGCGAGTCCATAATGCGACCAACCTGAAGGAGGATAGCAAGTGAAAAATTAAGTTCAAAATTTATTTCATACATAATTAAATGTAATACAAGGTGAAAGTTTTTATCAGCAAATACATAAGGGCTATTTTCGCATAATATAGATATTTTTAGAAATTGCATTTAATTTGTAATACTTGACCAACACATGACGTATTCATTGATGAATCCAGTGTATTGTAATTTACTAATAAAATAGTATCACAGTTGTATTACTTAAAGCTACCAGAACAATAAACTGACCAATGGGGTAACTGTAACAATGATAATGACCTTGACATGTATAATTAATTATGATTTTATGACATTTGCTAAATTAACTTAATATTAATATATGATTCATTATTTAATAAGTATTACTCCATTTTTTATATTTGAATGACATAAAGTGTTAAAGTGAGATAAATGTAACTGGATGTAATTCGTTTTTTGTCTCAATAAACAATTATTATTTATTATTATTAATAAAAATTAATAATAAAAACACTTACCTGGAAGTATTTAGGTAAGACCTCCATATCATTCTTCTTGTAAAAGTGTTTGGGATCTAGTGCCGACCTCATCTTGAGCACTTGCAGATCGTTCTTCAGTTCCTCATTTATCTCAGGAGCGGGCAAGTTAAACCATCCGGGGCCTTTAGTCTTCTCTCGTTCTTTCTACAAGTTAGCACGCTTGTTATGAGTTATAAAATTTTAATATTGCACACTGTCTCACAATTGCCCTTACCTAGTTCATAAATCGATTCTTGTAACACTACAAATATATTTTAGAGTACCCACCTGCTCACGTTCAATAGCATTATTTAGTAATAAGTTTAACTTGTATTTCTCAATACTAAGTGAATTGTATTATAGTTTGACCGCAACCGCTGTACGAGAGTGCGAGGCGGGGGACGGGTAACAAAGAGCACGAGTTCACACGAGACTGACATTTGTCGGTCCACGGACACACACGGACACAATGGAGCGGTTGGTACTATCCCCTGCCTTGCCTTATATTTACAAAAAAAATGTATTTAAGTAGTATATCAGTTGTTTAGTACCCATAACACAAGCAAATATAATTGCTTACTTTGGGACTAGATGGCGCTGTGTGAATGTGGTAGAATATTATTATTATTATCCAATAAACTACAAACACACTTTTAACAAAATATTTTGCCCCTGGTCAAAAACCTCTAGGGGTTTATCTATTTGATATTTGTTTTGAGTCTGGGTGTACTTTGTGTCTGTTAATTTGTATGTTTATAAAGTCCCCGGTGGGACAGGGTTTGTTCCCTAGTGCGGACATTTTAAAAACCTGACGTCTCTTTTGCACCAGTCATATACACTCTCACCAGGAAGGCATTCACAAATTGTATTAGGTATTGCGTGTATTGAATAATTACATAATCTAAAAACAAAAATACATCATTATATCAGCCCAACGACATCCACTGCTGAACATAGGCCTCACCTAATATACGCCACTGCGAACGGTGCTTGTGCCGCAGCAACCAACGGCTGCCCGCTACCCTGACCAGGTTGTAATATACTTATAGCATAAAATAACTCATACCTTTCTCATAGCCTTCAGTTTTTTTTCACTAAGATGATAACTAGGCAGTGAAAGCTCCTTCTCAAAACCAGGCTTTATAACACTTTTCTTCATTTCTTTGTCAACATCAACAGCACCAAGGTTTGACTTCAATTTACCTGTATCCAAGTCTAACTGGTCAAAGTGAAATAGTCTCTTTTTCTCTTCTTTTTTCAAAATAATGGACTGTGTCCAACCCATTTCATTGAAGAAGTTGTCAATTAAGTTGTCTATTTTTAAACTTTTGAACTTTTTCTGTATTTCTTCCTCAGTAGCCAATTGTGTATCCAATTCTTCTTTCTTTTTGTTAAAGAGTTCTAGGATAGCTGTTTGTCTATCTTCTTTATCTGTATTGATGAATATTATAGAAATATAGGAATAAAATCTAATTTGTTTTAAAAAATGCCACAGGGCACAGCATAATTTTTGTTTATTTTTTCATGGAATCCACAATCTACTTGCAATACATCTGTACTTAGATATCTTGTAGTAGAGAAGTAGGAATATATAGAAATACATAGGTAAGATACATACACTTACTATTTGCAGAAAAAGTTGCTATCTATATGGTGGTGTTAAACTTCATGAAAATGAAAATTTTATTAATATAATAAGATTATAGTTTTTATTTGTAAATGTCTAAGAAATTATGGTAATAGATAAAATAAATGAATTCGCATTGAAACAATCCTATAATACTAACCTATAAAATAGGGCTTTTTGTTTCCATCGATTAGTTCAGTTTTCTCTTGAAGTTCATCGTCTCCAATAGTATCTATAATGAAATCCATTATCACTAAAACGTTACTACTTTATTAAAATTGATACATAACTCTCAAAATTAGGTATTTTAAAAACACTGTAAACAAACGTGGTTTTGACGTTTGACTATGACGGATTTAAGAGTCACAGATTAATAAGGGATACTAGAGTGTTCTATATTCTGTGACTTTGACGTAAGGATATATATAAATATTGTCAACGTAGAAAATGTATTTGATACTTTTAACTACTGACCTCGTTTTGTAGTATTTATTACCTATTATTTTTAGGTTACCTACCATGAGAGGCTTCTTTGCTACGTCGACCAGTTAGTATTGATCTTTGTAGCGCCCACACATACAAAGAATTACTTCTACTAATTTGTTGTGTTTCCTTACGATGTTTTCCTTTACCGCCAGTAGATGGTAAGCCCCGTGACGTGACTAGTACAAATTCCACAAAGTGAAATCCAAATTGGTCCTGCCGGTCGAAATCAAACTCGGATTGTATGACTTGCACGCCGCGCGCCGGTCACTTAAATCCGTTTGGCCACCATCGCTTTCACTGACCTCGTTAGCTGACCACAATAAATTAAGACAAGGTCAGATTTATAAAATTTAAAACAAGAATTTTAGTTTATTTATATTTTCGAAAGATCCCCCATCCTTCTATAAACAAATAAAACCCTCATCATGGCAACACTTTTCCTCATCATTCATTCATTTCGTAAATTAAAGAAAAATTATTAATTTCACACTCACGCTACTCAAAAATTAAAAACTTGAATAACATAAGAAATATTAGAGATAGACCCCCGTTTTGGTTACCACTTTGCTAGGTACCAATACAATACTTCCTATTATTTGTTCGTTAAGACATACATAAATATGAAATACCTACTCATTTATTATTAAAATTTGGTAATAAAAATATGCTAATGAATAGCGAAATAAATAAAAACAAAACACCCAAAATATTTTCCGCAAGAATCTTTTCATCACTTTTCCTCAGTGAATTAATAATTCAAGGTCTACTCTTAAGGGTTTCGGTTAAGGGCCCTTTGAAGAGTCATTATTGTCGCGAAAGCGGTCAAAAGGGCTCTCGACCGTGGGACCGGCTGACTAAAATTTCCACGTGGGTAATAATATGTTCTCTCACGGCCTTTTGTCGTGATACTTTTGGCACCTAAGTACTTGATCAGATACACTCATCAAATTATACCTTTTTTCTAAAATTAGGACAGTAACATAATTATAAAAGTCCGCAGATTAAGTACCTAGTCAGTGATCCTCGTTGGTTAAGAAGTCATAGTACAAACAAGAGATTGTGGATGTGGAGCGTTCTACTGATGGAGAAATTTATGGAATGGGCTTCTTTGTAAAAAAGCTTGACGTGTTACGAAGTTTCATTGGTAGGTTACACTTGTGTTCGCGCTTTTCTGTCCTGGGCCGTCTTAGGCCGAGGACCCATAACGGCCATAACATTTTGCCCATTTTGCCATCCTATAGGTAGGTACCTACGCCATGGGCCATGGGAAAATATTCAACCTGTATGTTAAGCAGTCGTTTAATGTGATCACAATTTTTCACCGCAGCACCAAGCTGTGTCCCTGAAAATGTCGATGACCATGACTGCCACCTAATATGGTTGATTGCTGGCTACCATGTAAAATAAAAAAGAAATTAAATATCAGTTAATCTAAAGTGGTTTCTATAAAATATTACCACACTTACTCCATAAGTGGTTAGCTTAATGAATCGAACGCAGTAATAAATGGAAGTCAGCATTATTAAGGCAATAACTCGTTAAAATGTATTTACTAGCTATTAGGTACTACATCCCGGGAACTACTTACAACAAAGTAGGTATATCGTTATGCTTGCCAGCTATTAGGTAGACAGACATTACAGAGCGCTTACTTACATGATGAATCGAAATTGTTCATTGTCAATATGAACGAGAGCGAAGAAGTGAATCGAGGAAATAGGAGGGACAAATACCTACATACGTTCAGAAATAATCTGACCGTATTGTAGGTACAAAACGCGTCCCAGTAATTTTACATATATCTGTTTCTGACAAGACAAAAATAGGGTGAACAGGAGTAAGATATTTATGGAAAATCGATGTTTCGAAATCCTTTTTGTGTAGGTACAACACAAAGGCGATATTAAGGTCTACCAATCTACTTGTACGAATTGTAACATTTCGTGGTTATACGAATTTTTATTCTTAGGTATAGGCAGGGCTGTAAGCTAGAGTCGAATTTGAGGTAGGCAGCATTAGTTACAAGTAGGGCGGAAGTAAAAAAATATAATTGATCTGCCCTCGAAGCACGGGCTGCTAAATCAATCACCATGTATATCACTGTCCTCTAGGTCAGCCCCGTTAAGCGACGTACACTATCGGGGTCGATGAAACAATGTTTCCCAACTGCTGCGGGACCACTAGGGCCATTGAAACTTACTCTTTTATATGGGACCAAAGACAGCTAAATGTGGGTCACGGGATGCACTTATGTTTACAGTTTTTAGGCAAATGGCGTGATGCTATCATAAGCAACCCATTAATGTCCCACTGCGAGGCTCGGGATGATGATTTTCGTGGTGCTATGTTATTCTTAAACTACAAGGAGTACCAAAATCCTAATAAATAATCAACAGGCCTATCCAAATTCAATTTAACACATAAAAGTCGTGGATTATTTACTGAATACCCTTCTTGAACCAATAAATATAGACAGAATCGGTTCATACTATTGATTCACGTTGGGTCAACACGGACAAATTCAATAGATACCCACCTAGATACTATTTGCTATAGTTACGGATTCGTACCTTTTATTGAATAATAATATTATCACCGTCACCGTGGCGCAGTGGTTAAGGTGGTCGCCTCGCCACTCGCCGTGCTGGGTGACGTGGGTTCGATTCCCACACGAGACAAATATTTGTGTGATTCATAGATATTTGTTTCTAGTCTGGGTGTACTTTGTGTCCGTTAGTTTCATGTTTGTAAAGCTCCCCGCGACACAGGGCTTGTTCCCTAGTGCGGGCGTTGTTTTTAAAAAGAAAAAGAAATAGCGCTTTCGCTGACAATGATAATTTTATTTGAGAGGGTTTATTTATTTTTCATTCTAGTTGACCTCACATAATTGCTTCTCTCAAAAGCAGTTGACAGTTAGAAATAGTTTGTATGGGAAAATGAAATTTACTATTTTCTTCGCAATATTTTCAATATCTTCTCACAAATTAAACTTTCCCTGGACTTCCACAAATATTTCAAAACCAGAATTAGGCAAATCGATCAAGCCGTTCTCAAGTTTTCAATAAAATTTAATATGACGTATAAATAGATAGATATACTTAGAAGATTTGATAATCTATAATAACATATTATGACCGTTTTCAGTTATTTCATTTATCTACAATGTTTTATAAAAAAACTGGCCAAGTGCGTGTCGGGCCACGCACAGTGTAGGGTTCCGTAGTAGCCCGTTATATTATTTTGTTTTTAAATGTAAATGTTTACCCGTTATAAACAAGCAACTACTTTATCTTAGTCACTATAAAGGATTAATGCTAAGGATTATGTATTGTATTTGGTACAAAATTATCCAATACCCAAGTTCAACGACTATTACTGTTAAACTAATAAAGTTATCTTAACCGCTATAATTTTCATTTTAAGTTCATGAAATGCACTATCATCGTGAATTTTTTCAGATTTTTCAAGCCAGCAGTTTAGCGTTTAGAGGGGGGAGGACGCCCTACTGGAACAAAAATTTGCTCTTTAAAGTTTAATATTTCGTAAATGGACCATTAAATCGAAAAATAATGTTAGTAACCCCCAAGTCATTTTAGAAGACCTATTCAACGATACCACACACGATGGGGTAGACGACAAAAAAAAAATTCATCCCCACTTCACATGTATGGGAGCTACCCTAAAAAACAATATTTTCCAAAATTTTATATTACCACTTTGTCGACGTAATTGATATACACACTCCTACAAAATTACAACTTGCTCGTACTAACGGTCTCTTAGCAAAACCTCGGACAGACAGACAGACAGACGGACATAACGAAACTATAAGGGTTCCTAGTCAGAACTACGGAACCCTAAAAACTAGAAGTTTTGTAAAACAGCTAGAGATTTTTAACATATAGTAATTTAAAAAATGTAAACGCATTTAATACGCATTATATTAAATTTAAATTAAACGCATACTAAATAATCTATAAATCTAGAGAATTTCTGTCTTCTAGATTTCAATGAATCTTGCTTTTCCTTAGATAGGTGGATCATTATAGGTATTACAGCTACTTTTTGTGTACTATGTTTATATTCTCGTTTATAATTTATGGACTCCATATCTTTACCTACCCAAGGCCAAACATGATTCAGAATATATGCTTTCAAAATAAATAGAAACCTTTCTTTAACTAAGTATATTAAAATAAACATTGATTTTATTATGAATCAATCATACCCCTTGTGTAATATTGACATTTGCTGACGTATATTCATTGGTAATAGCCCTGAATGCGTTGCTACGATTCCACTCATGGTCACTCGGACCTTGGGCGTATTGAGCGGGTGACATTGACCCATTTCTCCGTTTGCACTACGTGACTATGGCTTCAACAAACGGTGTGTACGCTTGCAGGTAAACAGACGATTGGAAAATTAATGTATTGATTGGTACTTACGTATTTTATAGGTTTGGGGCTATTTCAAGGTAAGGATAGAAGCTTTGAGAGCAAAATTAGACAGGTAGGGGTAGGTAGGTACAAATTAAATTAGGCTCGTAATTTTCTAGTCAGGACTTTCAATTAATTTCAAGAAAGGTTTTTTCAACAATGATGATTGTAAAGGTAATAATATACATACCTAATATATTAAGCAGACGCAGATTTTATTCATTTTGAAAAGAATTTTAGAATTAGGTGTAAGTTTTCGTCTTAATCTCTATTCTAGTCGTCCAGTTGGGCTGTGTTAATTAGTGCCCTGCACACAACACAAAATAGTAAAAACAATCTAAGTTTATATTTTAAGCCACCTAAAATTTTCTCAGTAAAACTTAATAGTCTTTATTTTGCTTTGCTCAGCAAATCGGATAAAAATAATTAGTTAGCAAACTAAGTTACGCAGAAAAATTATTTCAGAGACTCACATAACTGTTAATACTCAGTCTCAGTGGTCACGCGTATAAAGTTTTGTGCATTTACGAGCATGTAGCCGGCCGGCCATATTGAACGCCAGACAAGGCCAGTACGTGGGGACGTTCGGTGCAAACTCCAAGTTATAATTGCGTTCACACTATGTGATACAATGTTATTGTGAAATGTTGTTCTGTTGCGAGTTTCGAACTGTTTGTTTGTAAAGCTGCTATGGTTAGGGTTACCTGTAGAAGATAAAATTCATTTCTGGGATCGTTCTCTGAGCAAGTCCTAGGGCGGCCTCTTATAATTAATACTACGTCACAGTGGTTGATGACCTTTATTTTTGGTTATTTCGTGAGCAGTTTTAGAATACACAATCTTTATGGTGTCAATTTGTTTTGTTTCTTAATACTTCATAATAATAGTTATTAATGTTATCTTCAATAAGGTTTAAAGATTTGTAATGCTAGTTTTGGCCTTGCTCTTGACTTTATCGGCTTGCTTTTTCAGTGGTTACCTCTTACCAGATAAGATATAGCTAAATTAATCTTAATATTGAACCAATTCGACTAAATAATTTTCCATAACATGAGTAAAAAAAAATTAAGTAAGTATCGAATACCGCGTGGTGCGGACAACAAAAAGTTGGAAATGAAGAATTAGAACTCCTGATTAAAAAATAAAATATCTTAAATGTTCAATAAATTCTGTAATTAGGTAACCCTAGTTTATGATGCATAGCCAGCTGCGGCCACAGATTAGCAAGCAGCATTTATCTTTCTGCACGGTCACTTAGGACTTTGTAGTCTGTGGGGAAATAAGTAAGCTACTTTTACAGCTGAGTCAGCCCTACTTTCAGCTGGAAAACTTTATGTCTATTGAAAGAATGTTCGGCTCAAATCTTGCAACTGAATTTTACCTATATTTGATGGCAATAGACCGTCGCGTCGTTCGTAAACCGTCAAGTCTCTTAACATCATCGCGCGCCAGGCTATTTGGTTCTAAAACGGCTGGCAATTCAGAGGTGATAAGAGCCCGGTGCCGCGAAATACGGCCGGTGCTTCTGCTGCATGACAGGCCTTGGTGCCCAAGACTCCCGACAGCTTCCCAGCAACAGCGGAGGGACAGATGGTTCATCTTTTTCCCCCTTTTTTTTGTTTACTATACATACGCTTAGCTTAGCCAAAACGTCGAGAAACAACGATAACAATATCCTTCTTTCAGTTTTACCTCCCAATAACATCACCAATGAACAAAAGTGTACATATACAATCCACCTAGTATAGGTTGTTAATATTCATAAGTTCGTTCACTCTCTAAAACATTTTAATTTCGCCGTGTATATTTTATGACGGGAGATTAAAAAGATTGATCGACCATTTTTTGTTGTGTTTTTATTGAAGACTGGCTTCTCATTGTGATTGGCATTTTCATGTTAAAAAATCACTCAAATTTTCTGGTGGATATTTGAATAAATCGTTCGTACAAATCTTGTCCTAACAATTATGAATACCTACTTAAAATAAATCTATCGATTTGTCGAACCGTGTATAAAAGATTATTTTTCAGTATTACAGCAGCATCAGTTTCAGAAATAGATTTTCTTGTGTGTTTTCTTCATCTCTATTTATGAAATTAAGAAGCACTCACAGTATTTACAACAAAGTTTCATTGTGTTCGGATAAATAGGATAGTAAAAGAATATAACTGTGTTACAAACAAACATCATTATAATAACATTACATTCCAAAAATATGAAACTGACGAAAGTTAAACATTTTCTGTGTAGCAATTTTTATCTTTTATGTATTACTATAAGGTTCAAATTTTTCCAGTGGTGCTTATTATCTTATAACTATATTCCACTGAGTGTGATGTATCTTATCGAACAAAGGCAACGATAGACCTCACTCATTAGGAAACGCACAAAACTTTTTATATGCTGTTTTACCAGTTGTAAAACACGCAAGGCTCCGCAGATCACAAATAAAAATCGTCCTCAATTTACTCCATCCTAATCTTGGGATCACAAACGAAGATTGATGGAACAAAGACGAACGGGTCGTGTTTTTGTTAAAGGATTTATTCTTACATCACTGATACGTGTTACACATTTGTACGCACACAAGCGATGGTAGCTGAATAGATAAGTGACTGGTGAGCAAATCATGCGGTCCGATTTCGATTCCGATCGGCAGTACCAATGTGAATTTCACTTTGTGGAATTTATATGTACTAGTCAAGCGACCTACCATCTGCTGACGGTGAAGGAAAATATCGTGAGGAAACCCATATAACCTATTCTATTCTAAGTGAATGTGTGGGCGCTACCATAGTACAGTTATTTTTGCTGATTGGTGCGAATTTGAAAGTGACATTAAAAATATAAGGTCCAAGTTCGATTCCGACCGGTAGTACAGTCAAGTTCATTAATATATTGGCATCATCAAGATTCAAAATATTGTGAGGGTTGAAAAGCTCAATAAATACTATAGAACCTATGGATCAAATATATGTCCTCATGTGTAAGGTTCAATAAAATATGCTGTACATTATGCAATAAGTTGTAGTCACCCTTTTCAACAAAAATATCTAATGATGGTGCCAATATATTAATGAACTCAACTGTACCAATGTGAATTTCACTTATTTGTCATATGTACAGTCAACCAATTTTTTCGACTATTAATAAAATTTCAAAAATTAAAATTCTATAAGACTCATTACTGTACAACTGTCACTGTACTGATGGCACTTGCAAGCAAAAATTTACTTTATTGTTTTGTGATATGCAAACGACATTTACTCTAAAGGTGGTAAAGCAATTTTATTATCGTCTATACGTACGAGTCATATCGCACTCACAGTTCAAAACAGTTATAAGATGAGAAATGCCGCTGAATAATTTTGGACCTTACATTAATACACAGAATATGGAATTTCCAGAGTAGACACATCTCAACTTATAGGTATCTGTTTTGCATTGGTAGTGCGATATGACTTCCCATAAATAAAAACTTGAAGGAAAACATCGTGAGGAATATAAAGGTCTGAATCTCATTAGGCCAGTGTATACGGGTTAAAACCTTTTAGCTCTCTAGATAGAAGAGAGGAAACCCTTGCCTACCACTGAGATATAAATGGGTTACTATTATTTATACCTAGATATATATGAATGTGATCTTATTTGTATAATAAAGAGCTTTCCTTTCATCGGATCAAAACCTATCCCTTCTTTTAAGCTAAAACCGACCAAAGAGATTTACAAAATTTCGTTGAAATCATTTGGTTAGTTTTGGGGATTTGTGTTTAAGAACACCGTTATAAGGGACTTTTATTTATAATAACCTCCTCCTTTTTTGAAGTCGTTTAAAAATAGATACGAGTTGATCCTCCCATGTAGTATTATTATATTTTTAATAAGTTCAGAGTTCGTGTAGCATGTTTGTTTCGTTACGAAAAAAAACCGGTTAAGAGCATGTTGGACCATGCTCAATGTAGGGTTCCGCATCAAAAGAGCATATCTTCACACCGCTTATTTTCTTTTGTTTAAAAGCGCAGTATTTATAGAAAACAAAACAAGCAACTACTTTATATTAGTCACTATAAAGGATTAATGCTAAGGATTTTGTATTTGGTACAAATTATCCAACACCCAAGTTCAACGACTATTACTGCTAAACTAATAAACGTATCTTAACCGCTATAATTTTCATTTAAAGTTCATGACGTCGTAGACGATTATCTCCTACTAACATACCAAGCAGGTGAAGCAACAAAAGCTAGGTTAATATAATTCAATAGATGTCTCAGTGATATGTAGATTCTTGATAAGCTAGGTTCTTTGAGGTAGGTGTTGCCAACCCTACGACAGATACTGTTGGTACCATTTACATTGAGCTCTCTCTGAGGGTCAGTGTGACCTTTACGAGGCGGTTGACTTCTTGGATGTAAGAACGTTTGCTTCTTTTTGCGAATTCGATAAGAATCGTCGACTCTTTGAAATTTGTTAGCTGAATCACTTTTGTTTCTCTTTGGAAATGTATACGTTGTCATTTTGTTAAGAGCATTCGGTTTTATGGTGTTTGTATAATGTTTGTTTAATGTTCTACTCGAATACAAAAGGCTACTAGGTAAAAGGGGTGTGTGTGTATGTTTATGCAGAGTACTTTATATTGGAAAAACACAAAATAGGTATATATAAAATATGCAGAACAGCATACCTTAAATCACTATACCACATTTATTTAATAGTTTAATTTTTTGTTTTTTTTTTTTAATTATTAATTTTTTTATTTCTCTCATGTTCGTATTATTATTTTTTATATTGATCTTTGTCTTCGCAATCGCATTTTGACGCCTCATTGAGTTGAACAAAATCTCAAAAGCATCGGTGTCAACGAAATTGTGAATGCCAACAGAAATCTGAAGATAAGATTTGAAATACAATGTTCACAGTCACCGACACTGATATAGCTTAACAGAGCTAGAAGCGCGGCAAGTTTAGCTCAACCAACTCGCAATCAAACAAATTTTCTTCTGATTTCGGAACGGTACGTAACTTTAAGAAGAAATTGAAATAAAGATTTTTCTGCCATAAATTTTCATTTAAATCTCATGTTTACATAATATTATGATGACTTGAGCAACTTTTATTTCTCATTACTTATATACATTTTAGAAAACAGGCAGGCACAGGACCGTCCGCAGTGGCGTAAATTAGGTGAGGCCTATGTTCAACACTGGACGTCGTTGGGCTGATATGATGATGATGATGATGATATACATTTTAAATATTATACATATAATAAAAAAATAAAATATTATACTTATTATTACATTCATATTTACACTATAAACAACCAAAATAATCATGAATTAAGAAAAAATAATGAGCAACACTTTTGAAAAAATAATTGTTGTAGAAGCTACATTTTCTATTTCATCTTTGTAGTCGTATAATCATTATGGACCTATAGATAATGCTGTCACCAGTTATCTGACTGAGTGGAAGAGATCCCTCTTCAACTCAGTATGAATGTTTATGTTCAGGGAAAAGCCTGTCTCGTTATTTACTCTGTGCCTCCGAAGAATGTTTATTTGACGGATTCCGAGTGACGAGTTGTAGACAAGATTAAATCTTTGAGGTTATTCGTGAAAGTAATAAAGTGTAGAAAGTATTTTGGAGTTTGAATATAATTTATTCCGGGTGCAAGGATTGACACATAAAGTCAACGTGGGACTGTAACAAATGTGAAGTTAACGTCATGATTTTTTTTTGAAGTAAAAACTCATTTCTTTTAACGTAACTTAAAAAGTTGATCCAACTAGTTTTGTAGTGTAAATCCTTTTTAATTCATTTATATCTACGTGCTCCGTAGCTCAACACGGTCTACGCTCGTAGACCTTATTTGTCTACGCGGTGCGTAGACCTTAACGTAGTCGGAGATTAATTTATGTGTATTAATATATTTATATGTTATTGGCATAGACTAAGACATATAATGGATAACAAACGGAACACCCTCCTTTCCATCTTAAATAATACCGTTTTATGTTAAATAATGGAATTAACTAGTTATATAGGTACACGAAAAGAGTTTACTAAACATACAGAGAAAACGTAGAAAGAGAAACACAGAAATTAGAAAAACAACAAAAATAATAGATGCTTTAGAACATTCTCCAAAACAAAAATGGGAATGGGCAGGTCATATTGCACGTATGGACGAGGAAAAATTGACACAAAGAGTAACTACATGGCAAGGACCAACTAACCAAAGAAAAAGAGGTATACCGTGTGAAAGATGGGTTGATGAAATTATAAGAAGTTATAAAAACTGGATGATAAAGGCAAAGGACAGACTAATGTGGAGAAAGATGGAGGAGGCCTTTACCCGTTGAGGGGTCCATAATGAAAAAGGAAATATTTATAAAAAATCCAAGATGATAAATGATAAGCAATTTAATTTAATATAATTATTTATGTATTTTATAATGCATGCACATAATTCATTTTAAAATAACAATGTCATGAATTTATTGTTAAATCATTATGGAAATAAAGAGGCTATAATAATAATAATAGGTACACGGCTTTTTGTGCAGCTATGATGTCACAACGAGAGCGTTAATGTGTTTCGAATGATATCAAATATAACATTATAACAATAGGGCAGTATTTAGTTCCACTGCTCACCATTCGTGTTCATTCATCGTCATCATCATCACCGACGTCCACTGCTAGACATAGGCCTCACCTAATTTCCGCCACATACAATATAATAAAATAAATAGAATACATAATAATAATATAACTTTTACAAACGCGTGACTAATTGAGATTCACCATAGACAAGAAGGAGTACATGAGCAACAGATTAAATATAGATAGAAAAACTGACAATTGCTGTCTATTACATGTGACTAACATTAATAAATACAACAGTATAAATCTAATTATGTAGGCTTACGATCCAATATTCTATATATAAGTCTTAGGACGTCCTAAGATGCCAATTTAGCCCAGCGACGTGTGAAATAGAATCAATATTATCTTATATTTGACCTAGTTAGTTAATAAGTTTATCTATGTATACATTTAGCATTAGTTTCGGAACAGACAGCTGTTCAAGGAGCAATCATGTTATCCCTTATAATAAACAAGTTTCGCCGGTCCTTCGTTTGGAAACTTTGACTGTGTTTAATTAGTGTGGATCTTGTTATAGCCATATTGTTGTAGGGTAAACATGATTGAGATATTAATCTTTGATGCTACATTTTGGATAAAAGATTTTAACTGCTAAAATGTTTCGCCATTAATTAGAATTTATGCAAGAGCACTGCGAGAAAAGAAAAATCCGAAACAAACCTTATACCAATCCGTCTGGCCAGCGTGGCTAAATTCCCTTCGCAATCTTTGCAGGAGACCCGTGCCCAGCAGTGGGACGTTTATGGGTTGAAATGATGAGTCATCAGCTTAAGTTGCTGAGTTGACGATGGAAGGAGGACTTCTGAACGGTTAGGAGCCAGGAGATAATTAAGTTATATTCTTTACCTTATTTGAAGTTAATTTATTTTTTTCTAAAGCGTCTACTATTAGAAAATTTATATATTTCTAAGTGTAATATTAATAAAATTACGTCTACGTCTTTTTCTGTAATAATTTAACCAAAGGTTTCTAGATGATCGTCCAAATAACAGAAACATACTTTGAAAAACCAATCTATGTGAAAACAAAAACATTGCAATATTCCCTATCACTGTATCAAACATGAACACCAATACACAAACATGAGCAATTAACATAGAATCACAAATAAACGCTACTCCTATTAAAGGCAAAACATTTTTCTTTCTACGATTTGACATACTTTTCTTACAACACGACAACACTGACAATAAAATCTTTAAAAATATCATTAAAATTAAATTCATTAGTAGGAGCATTGACGTAAGTGCAACTAATTTCACAAATTCACCGTTTAAATTGAAGATAGTTGGGACAATCCACTCTGTTACTGTTATTATAGTAATAACTATTGTATATGTAATTAAAGTAATCTGTCTCTTCTCGTAGATCAATTTGCCAGTAAATACCAACACTAGTCTCAAATATGCAAGCGTCGAGGCAATGAGAGACCAGCAAAGTGATATCATGAATAAGTAACCAACTGTATTCAGTGAAATTCTTTCATCAATATCCACATAGAAATTCGCCGATATTATTATCATATTTAAAGTTCCTGTTACGATTTGATTCAGAGTAATGTAGTTCATTAAAGTTCGAAATTTTGGTATTAAACACCACATTGTTATTAATAACACGACACACACTATTGATAGGCTTGAGCCTGTAATGAACATTAAAAGTTTACACATTTTCACGGCA
Source organism: Laspeyria flexula (assembly GCA_905147015.1). Lineage (NCBI taxonomy): Eukaryota > Metazoa > Arthropoda > Insecta > Lepidoptera > Erebidae > Laspeyria > Laspeyria flexula. The sequence goes on from LR989954.1 coordinate 14,388,905, forward strand.
AACACTTTGTGACAATGCTTCAGACTTGTAGAGTGAATAAAGACTGATCATACATATTGTTATTTAACAACTTTTGTTTGGAATATAGATATGTAAATAGCTTAATTATAAATAGGCCAGGAGCTGCCACGGCCTAAGAGTGTAATAAAACGTGGTTTAATTAGTAATAATGTAAGTTTTTTTATTTAAATTGTGTGGCTTATCGTATGAATTTTATCACAAAATAATCGTGGAACTAATTAATAACACCTCCCACTTTTTTCGTTATTTAAATATAGAGGAGTGGTTAAAAACGATGAACTAGTGACTGGTGTTTATGATTCGGTATTTGCAAATAAAGTGAAATAATTCCTCCTAAAAACCTCAATCAGATTTCAGATCAGTAGTGAAAGATGTATGTATCTTTGACTTCTTTAAAAAAAAATTTATACATGTACTCCTGACTTATCTTTTATTTGGAACGTGTCCAATTTAGTCATGGAAAGTTCTTTTAGGTCTTAATCTTGCAACGTTCCTATTCTCCTATCCTTAAATATTTGTTTTCACTCATTATAAATATCGTAGCTATTACTTCAAATACTTTATAATGTCGATTTACATAACAAATGCCGTTTGAACGAGAGATAAATTAAAATATGGAAAGTTGTAGCAGTGTCATTAATTAGATTAAACTATTAATAGTTAGTGATAAATATAATATGATAAGCCACTCAACATTAATCAAAAACGAATTCTAATACTAACTGTAACACGATGAATTTCACTTGCACCATATGTTTATAATTTAGTTATTTGTATTTTAATAAAAAGATAACGTTATATTGAATTGGCCCTAATTGATTGTTCAAGTTGAAAGGACTTACAGTATTTGGTCCTCAGTGCTGATGGTCGTGACCTCCAGTCATCACAATATTTTTGACGGCGTTACGTCATCTATAACTGTCTTTTGCAATGTGAGCTGCAGGGAATATTTTGGTGTTTACAATGATAACGGAAAAGACATACATTTTGATAGGCTCGGGTCTGTCACTAGTGTGTGTTGCATTATTAATAACAATGTGGTGTTTAATACCAAAATTTCGAACTTTACTGAACTATATTACTCTAAATCAAATTGTAATAGGAACTACACATTTGGTTTTAATGGCTATTAATGCAGTATTCTATCTTGAATACGAAATACTCAAAATTTTGTCGGATATAAGTGAATATGTGTTCGTGATATTACTTTGCTGGTCTCTCACTGCCTCAACGCTTGCATATTTGAGACTAGTGTTGGTATTTACTGGCAAGTTGATCTACGAGAAGAGACAGATTACTTTAATTACATATACAATAGTTATTACCATAATAGCAGTAACAGACTGGATTGTCCCCACTATCTTCAATATAAATAGTGACTTTGTGATATTTGTTCGAATCGTGTCAATGGTCCTATTAATGAATTTAATTTTAATAATATTTTTAAAGATTTTATTGTCTGTGTTGTCGTGTTGTAAGAAAAGTATGTCCAATCGTAGAATGAAAAATGTTTTACCTTTAATAGGAGTAGCGTTTATTTGTGATTCTATGTTAATTGTTCATGTTGGTGTATTGCTGTTCTTGCGTGGTACAGTGATGGGGAATGTTGCCATGTTTTTTTACTATCATAGATTGGTTTTCCAAAGAATGTTTTTATTATTCAGAAAGTCATCGAGAACTCTTTGTGTCAATTATTACAAAAAAAGACGTAGAAATAAAATTGAATGTATTCAGTTAAACAATATTTAAAATTTTTGGAAACACCGTCTAGTAAGTACATACATATATATAGATCACGCCTCTTTCCCAACAGAGGGGTAGGCAGAGACCATTTCCTTCCAGTTGCTACGATTCTGACATACATCTTTGGCTTCTTCAACATTCATCAGTCTTTTCATTCATTCTCGCCGGTTGAGGGTACTCCTGATGTGTCCCTTCTTTAGAACATCACCTATTTGGTCATGGTACGTTCTTCTAATCTAGTAAGTTGCGTCTTATTATTTCCTCTATTATTTATTTAATGTATGTGTGTAATATGGGTTTTTTTTGAGATGTACAAACCTTTTCTTTCATTGCCACGTTGCAAAAGAGCGATGGATCAATGTGATTTTGGAAAAAGAAATAGGAAATCTATCTGAAAAATGAGTTCCCGTGGATTACATAGAAGCTAGTGTATATTGTAAAATTACCTTTGATTTTTTTACTTTTTGAGCAGGTTACAATAGCTAGGTGACCATGGTAATCCTTTGTTCCAAATACTGAATGAGTAGTCGGACTGTCCTTTCTTTAGAAAGTATCCGATTTAGTCATGAAAAGTTCTTCTAGGTCTTCCCCTTACACATTGCTATTCACACTCGCCATATTTGTATTTGTTTTATCACCCTTGCTTCATTAATTACATATATCACAACTATACATCAAATTCATAATTCACAATTATTTATTAGCATTAACAGAGCATTGGGTTACAAAAATTGGTGATTGAAGCCTCCTTTTAAGCAAGAAATGCCTGTATTATGAGACTCCTCTCTTCCTTAATATATTTCAAATACAAATTTATTGTGATAACTCGTTGATTTTAATAGCGAATATGGTAAAGAGTGGTTAATAAAATGAGGAAAATAGTGAAAGATATCATTAATTAGTTGCACTATTATTAGTGATGATAAGCCACTCAACTATATGCAAAAAATAGCTTAATTAGCAACTATAACATGGTGAAAATCTACTCAATGTCATATCCCAACTAGGAACCCGCGCCAACTGTCCCGTTAATATACAAACCGATATTGATTTTGTTACCCGTGTTGCACAGAAGAATAATAAAGAAAACAGAAAACACAGACCCGTAATCGTTCGATTCCTCGCAAGATACAAGAAGGATAACTTTCTAGCTCGTCTGAGAGATATTAAAGACTTTAAGGCATGTGATATAGGCTATCCAGACTCGACTCGTATCTACTTTAATGAACACCTGACAATGTCTAATAAATTGTTATTAAACAAAACTAAGAAAATAGCAAATGAAAAACAGTATAAATATGTCTGGGTAAAAAATCATGCTATAATGTTACGTAAAAATGACACCAGCGCGGCTATTCATATATCCACAGAGTCTGATTTAAAAAAGATTGTGTGAGAAACACCTTATATATTAATGTTATCATAGATCATAATATTATAATAAACGTTTTGAATGTAGTTTGTCAACTAATATTATTAACGTATTTAACGATTGTTATTAACCATGTAGTTTGTATATTCACTGTTCCTTATTATTATTATACGGTATTTATTACTTACATTTTGAGAAAGTTGATAATTCTTATCCAAATAACACTATCTGGAGAGAGGCTTCTTGAGCGCGTTACTAATCACAAATTGTTTTTAAGTCTATACACTGGTAGATCACACTGCACGTTCGATATTTATATTATACGCTTTTTACACCGCATATTATTAAATTTGTTTACAGTATCCTTAAAATGTGTTAAGTCTTTGGTTCTAAAATGGGCTCCAACTTAAACATTTATTATCAAAACGTACGTGGGTTACGAACTAAAACTAACATATTTTTTAATAACCTGTTACTTTCTACGTACGACATAATTTGCCTTACTGAAACTTGGTTACTACCTTCAATTTTTAACAATGAGCTATTTGATCAAAGGTATAATGTATACAGATGTGACCGTGATTATGGTTCGAGATCAGATGTAATGGGGGGTGGGGTGCTTGTAGCTGTGAGAACGGGCATGTCAGTCGAGGAAGTAAACACATCTTTCTCTAATGCAACCCGGTCGGCCGATATACTCACATTATCTATACGCCTTAAGAAAAAGTCACAGCAATTACGACTTCGGTTGTATTGCTGTTATTTTCCACAATGTATCTCTCAACATAAGGAATTGGTTGAATGTTTCGACCTTGTATCTCAGTGTATTATTGAGCACCCTAATGATCAATTTCTATTGTTAGGTGATTTTAACATTAGAAATGCTCAATGGGCATTGGTAGGGCAGGGCACGCAGACCACTCCTAGTTTGACTACTATTGACATGTTGGTTAACGCTATACTAAACTTTTTATCATTTAATAATCTCGGACAGTACAACGCAATACCTAACAAAAATAATCGTCAACTTGATCTAGTGATCAGTTCATGCATTTGTTGTGTTATAAAATGTACGTCTGCCCTAGTACCAGAGGATGAGCACCACCCAGCCTTGGAGATCTCCGTTTTTGACGTTTTCCCGCAGTATTTGCTTAATCCTCAAAGAACTTATCACTGTTTTAAATGTGCGGACTATACTCAGATTAATCGTGCTTTGTCCCAAATTAACTGGTATAATTTATTGAATATTGACCTAGATATTAATGATTCTGTGTTGAAGTTCTATGACACCATAAATGACATCATTAACGAGTTTGTACCCTTGAAAACGTACATTCAAAATCGTAAGTATCCTGTTTGGTACTCTCCAGCACTAATAAATATTATTAAAGAAAAAAATAAAGTTCACACTAAATGGAAACGTTATGGTAACTATAGCGATTACCGTGTTTTTGCACTATTGAGAGAAAGACAGAAAAGAGTATGTAAAGAATGTTACGATAATTTTGTATCAAAAGCTGAAAATAGTATAAAAATTAATAGCAAATATTTCTGGACTTACGTTAAAACCAAGAAGTCTACTAATGACCTACCTGAGAACTTATACCTGGGTCACATCACTTCTAGTGATGGTAGTGTGATAAGTGAGCTTTTTAATAACCACTTTAACTCGGTATTTGAGAAGCACGACCAGCCTATGACGTCATTTATAAAACCATGTGCAAACCCCAACACTCTAAATATTAGTAGTTTGTTTATTCCTTTCGATACTATCGTAAAATATTTAAAATCCCTTGATGTGAACAAAGGTAGTGGCCCTGATAAAATACCTCCATTGTTGTTGAAAAAGTGCTGCGACAATATTGCTATTCCATTGTTTATTTTATTTAACATGTCCTTACAAAATGGCGTAATGCCGGCTACCTGGAAGCGTTCATATGTTGTGCCTATTTTCAAAAGTGGTGATAAGCACAACATTGAAAATTACCGCCCCATCTCGAAGTTAAGTGTTATACCAAAAGTTTTTGAGAAAATTATTTGTGATACAATCACCCCCCTTATCAAGCCCCTAATTATAACTGAGCAACATGGATTTATTAGCAAAAAATCTACAGAAACTAATCTCTGTGAATTCTTGGACTATGTTACTGCTGCTATGGATGCTGGCCATCAGGTAGATGTAGTATATACCGACTATTCCAAATGTTTTGATAAAATCTGTCATAAAATACTCCTAGACAAGTTGGAATATGTCGGTATCCACGGTGATTTGCTTCGGTGGCTAGAGTCATACCTAAAAGGTCGGAGTCAAGCTACCACTGTTAAAGGATTTTGCTCTTCTTTCATGCCCGTGACATCTGGGGTTCCTCAGGGTAGCCATCTCGGACCTCTTCTATTCAATCTTTATGTCAATGACTCATGTAATGTTTATAATAATTCAAAATTCCTTATGTATGCCGATGATTGTAAAATATATAAAATAATTAATAATACTGAAGACTGTGTTAAACTACAAAATGACATCGATAATTTATGCGAATATTGTAACAATAATTCATTATTCCTTAATGTAAGTAAATGTAGTATTATTTCATTTACAAGGAAAAAATCACCTATATTACATAAGTATATGATAAATAATGAATATTTAACTAGAGTTTCCGAGGTACGAGATCTTGGTATCCAACTTGATTCAAAACTAATTCTCGACTCTCACATCTCCAGTATTACTGACAGAGCCTACCGTATGTTAGGATTTATTATGAGAATAGGCAAAGACTTTAAGCATCTATCAACACTAATACTGCTATATAAAACCCTAGTAAGACCTATTTTAGAATATGCTTCAGTGGCATGGAACCCTCAATATAACATTTACGTTGAGCTCCTTCAAGGTCTGCAAAATAAATTTGTTAAACACATTATCTGGCGATATAACTTAGACCCGGATTATAAGATCAATCTTCAGTCCTTGAGGGAGCGTCGTGCAGAGCGTGATTTACTATTTTTGTACAAAGTTATTAGAAACCAGTTAGACTCATCCTATCTTTTAAGTACAATCAATTTTGGTTGTCCACGTATTAGTGCGCGCAAGAGGCCTCTCTTCCATTGCAGTTTATCACGAACTAACCACAGTAAGAATATATTTATAAAAAGATCGTGTTATTTATATAATGATTTGATTACTTCCAACTCGAATGTGGATTTGGATATATTTCACCTTTCTCTCTCTAAATTTAAGAGTAGTTTAAAAACAATTTTGCTCTCCCTTAAAAAACTTGTCTAAAAAATATTATGTTTGTGTGTGTATTTTGTGTAAGTTCATATTTGTCGAAAGTAATTTGAGGAAACTGTGTTGGATTCAGTTAATTTTAAGTGTCATATTTAATAACCATTAATGTATCTGTTTGTTTCCCAAATAAAGTAAAATAAAAATAAAATAAAAAATAAAATAAATATTGTTATTCTGATGTTTCTTTTATAATTTAGCTATTAATTTTTCAGTCTAACTATAACATTATATTGCATTGGTAGGACCAATAAATATAGACTTTACAAGTTGAAAACACTTCCAACTGGAGTGACGTTACGTTACGCCAACTGTATAACCTATCTTTGGCAACGTGAGTAGCGTCGTGCAGTTTGGGGTTAACTTTAATAATGGATGATAAACTGTTATTAAACTTGACAGGCGCAGGTCTATCACTAGTGTGTGTTGTGTTATTATTAATAATGTGGTGTTTAATACCAAAATTTCGAACTTTACTGAACTATATTACTGTGAATCAAATTGTGATTGGAACAATACATTTGTTTTTAATGAGTATTATGTCGTTGGTGAATTTTGAATACGAAACTTACGAAATTTTGTCGAGTATAAGTGGTTATTTGTTCATGATATCACTTTGCTGGTCTCTCACTGCCTCGACCCTTGCATATTTGAGACTAGTGTTGGTATTTACTGGCAAGTTGATCTACGAGAAGAGACAGATTACTTTAATTACATATACAATAGTTATTACGATAATAACAGTAACAGAGTGGATTGTCCCAACTATCTTCAATATAAATACTGATTTTGGGATATTTGTTCGAATCGTGTCAATGCTCTTATTAATGAATGTTATTTTAATGATATTTTTAAAGATTTTATTGTCAGTGTTGTCGTGTTGTAAGAAAAGTATGTCAAATCGTAGAAAGAAAAATGTTTTGCCTTTAATAGGAGTAGCGTTTATTTGTGATTCTATGTTAATTGCATATGTATGTGTATTGGTGTTCTTGTATGATACAGTGATGGGGAATATTGCGCTGTTTTTGTACTCCCATAGGTTAGTTTTCCAAAGTATGTTTCTGTTATTTAGAAGGTCATCTAGAACACTTTGGATCAACTATTACAGAAAAATACGCAGAAATAAAATTGAATGTATTCAGCTTAACAATACTTAATTTTTTTAAGTATGTTGTGTGGTAATTTGATTGTTATTATTCCCTCTATTGTTTATAAATGTGTGTGTTTATGTGATTGTTTGTTTGAGAGGGACAAACCTTTTCTTACACTGTGAAAGATCGATAAAATAACGTGATTTTGGAAATAGGAGTAGGAAAGTTACCTCGAAAATAGGGTCCTATTGATTAAATAGTAAGTAGTGTATGTCCTTAAACCTTTTGATTGCTTTGCTTTTTGATCAGTCAACAGTTAGGCGACCGTGGTATTTTGTAAAAAGGAGTTTACAAGGGTCGATTTTAGTCACCAGCCGCATGCGGCCGTTCGCTGCGTGGCCGAAGTCGGATGCTACTCTACTTTGGGGCTTACGATTTCAGTCACCTGTGACCTAGCCTAATTCCCATTTAGACAGTTGATTTTCACCGCGCGGTAAATTGAACGGCGTTATTAACCTTTAAGTGTTGGATAGCTCATTTATCGAGGAAGTTTATACTTAAATAACATCACGCTACGACTGATAGGAGCTGAGTAGTAGCCAATCCAAGATCCACGGGATTAAAGCCCTCGGCAACAGTTTTCAAAATAAAACGAATAGATGTAAAAGTTGTTTATTATGAGGTCCCAGATCAAGAAAGTGTCCTTATAGGTAGGTGGTGGGGAATCACGAACGATTCCATGGAAGGTTGGCAACAAAAATCTTAATATTCTATTAAAATTCGGATAAGGGTAGAAGAAAAAGGCGTCTCTCTGCGTGATCGAATCAGGAATGAGGAAATCCGCACAAGAACATTGCCCACCGGATTAGCAAGCTGAAGTGGCAGTTGGCAGGGCACATATCACGCAGAACTGATGGCCGATGGGGCCGAAAAGTTATTGAATGGAGACCACGCACCACGCATCCGAATAGCAGGATGCGTAATGCAGGCTGCATGTAACCGGCCGTATTGGAAATCTCTTGAGGAAGCCTATGTCCAGCAGTGGACTTCTGCTGATATGATGATGATGATGATAAAAGAAAAAGATATTTTTTTTGTATACTAATATGCTGTATTTTAAATACATCTGTACTTATAGTTTATACAATTTCATAACCTTAATAGTGTGTTTGATCAACCTTAAAATAAAGAATGTTTACATACTACTTTGTTATTTAAATGATCACAGATTTCATATACGAGAATTATCTGATCCTTGATGAACAAACAAAATTAATTATATGGATTTTGTCTTCTGAGAAACTATATTTATTATAACAATTTATAGAACTTAAAATAGTATTATATATTATTAATATTTATGATATGAGAAAAGATGTTCTTGAAACACTTCAAATGCTGCAAGATCTCAAATCACAGTTATTGTTTTTTCTCTCAATAAGCCACAGCTAATTTATTTGCTCAACAATTTACTACTTTAGGTAATTTGTTTAAAGGTTAAATTTAATTTGCTCTCTTTTGTCCTTTTTAGAAGTTGTTAAAATTGTTCGTCTCTGTGTTGAAGTTTAGTCTGACATTTGTTCTTCAATCCAGTCAAGGAAGGTGAACACTCTAGTGTAAACGTCAGGGTAACCGCGGGCACAAGGCATACCCCACGATACTATGCCCACTACGCTGTTTTCTTCAACAAGAGGACCTCCGGAATCACCCTGAAAGTATAGTACAAATGTATCACACTTTTTTCTATCATGATAGTGGCTACTAAGTTTACGGCCTGCAAATTATGGACGCAGGCAACACCAGAAGAATCACAAGCTTATTATAACCCTTTAAAACCACTAGCCTTCTGAATGAACTCTGGACATGACTACTTACTGACAGGAACACACTACCGAAGCAGTGATATCATGACTACGGTCCTCAGGTGGGCGAATTTTTAAGCGAGGGTTACCTGCTATGCCATTAGCTTACTGAAATATAGGTACTGTCTCTGTTTCTTTATTTCCTTACATCTACAATCTACATAATGCAAAAGTGTATAATAATATTTTTTTTACACTGTGCCCTCTAGATGTGTTTAAAGTTTTACAGAAACATCGCGTGATCCGTAACCAGTCCATTATAATTTATAGTTTTGACATCGAGCGTGATAATGTTGCCAGTCTTAGTAGATTTTTTGGCACCATCAGAATTTTTTACAGTGCTCTATCAAACTATCTTATCAGAGAACTGCCTTATGCAAAACTGGTTTAAATAAAATATTCTGTGACTATTGCATTTCGAAGTTACTTTGTATATAAGTTTGAGCCAAATGTAATTTTGTTCAAAATTATACTCACATGACAGGCACCTTCTCCAGTCTTGGTGAGGGAACAGATTTGGGTTTCGTGGACTGGGTTGATGTCTTGGTAGATCTCCTGGCAAGCTTCCACGCTCAAGGAGGTTAAGTTGATCATCTGTAGTTGTGCTGGCAGCGAGCCGGGATACTAAACAATATAACGTTTTAAAAAAAAGAAAATGTTAACTTAAAATTTAAGTTCATTTAACAATCAATGTTACTGGCGACTTGATAAATTCCAATACCAGGGTCTGCCTCAAGCCTATACGATAAGATAAGAAGAAGAATCGATGCTAAAGAATATACTATTCGTTTCGCGTGAACAAAAAACATTAGACTCAGGTAAACTATTTATTGGATTTTATGTTTAGAATTACAATTTTAGAGGGGTCTTCTCTACGATGCATGCTTTGATGCTCTGATTATGACACTATATTGTCCACGCGATGCACGATAATAGTATAACACTTACGGTCGATTTCAATAATCCATGTATCTATGGATTTGGCTACTAAAGTTAGAATTTTGACACATTTTGTGTGGAGCTTATGTCAAAATTCTAACTTTAGTAGCCAAATCCAAAGATAGATAGACTGTTGAAATCGGCCATTAGTTGACTTCCCTTACTGTAGCAGCAATCTACTATAGGACTGGCCTGTTGGTCTAGTGGTTAGTGACGCTGACAGCTAAGCCGGAGTCGTGGGTTCGATCCCGACCCAGCATAAATTTGATTGATTGACTTTGTGTGATGAGCATGATTGTTTGTTCTGTGTCTGGGTGTAATTTATCTACAATAGTTATGTATGTATTTACAAAAAAAAAGTATTTAAGTAGTATATCAGTTGTTTAGTAACCATAACACAAGCAAATATAATTTTTATTTATTTATTTATTCATGAACAATAATAATTTTGTTTGAGTATTAATTACATAAGACATATATTATTAACTAGGTACAATACAAATACAAATAATACATTAATACAATATTAATTAAATTAAATTTATAAGACTATCTATTCATTAATTTATTTTTCAATTGCTTAATTTGGGTTTGGATGACGCTGTGTGAATGTGGTGAAATATTATTATTATTATTTATTATTATTAATCTAAATAGCGCCCTAAATTACGCCACGAGAAACGTGCTAAATTTGTTTACATAAACGGCTCCTTTGAGATTACTTTTAATGCTATATTTAACTATCAACACATCGTTAGCTAATACAGCCTTCTTGTTCACACTCCATTTATTCCCTCAGGACTGCAGTTATATAATAAATAAACAAATCTGACCCACATAACGACGGTGTTCTCAGACGGTGCGTCGTAGTTTTTAGGTCAGGGGATGCCTCGGCCCCTAATGACACAATTAGGGAACACTCTCGTAATGATGAGTGAAGGGTTCATTTTAACTACGCAACCCATGTTTTTGTAAAAACAACTACGTCAACAATGTACATATATGGACTTTTATGCTTGGTTTGACTATGCTAAAAGTTTTCTTTGTTTTGTTTTGGAATTAACACATAGACTTTTATCGGTCTGTGTGCGTAAGTAGCTTAAGAGTGAAGGATCATATGGAAATTTTATAGTTTAAAGGGTTGGTTTTATTTTCAATATATTTATGTAGAAGGATTATTTGTATTCAAACGTGTATAAGGTTGTTTCCACGTAAATAATAACAACAAGACTAAAATCCATTGTTATTTGTAAAGATGACATAGTTTATGTAACAAAAATAATTTGAATAGTTGGATGTATCTTTGTTACTCAATCATGCGAGAACGACTGAAAAGATTTGTATGAATTTCAGCAAACAGATTATAGTTTGGAGTAGCACCGATGCTACTTTTTATCGACATATCACGTGGGCCGAGTACATATTCATCGTAAACTGTCAAAAAGTAAAGCTATGTGTTTTAATTGGCACAGCAGCGGTAATGTATAAGTTTGCGCTTTCTGAGGTTTCTGGTTCGATCCCAGGTCAAACCAAATCTTTATATGATCTGCAAGTAATTGTTTCGGAGTTGGTGTTTTCGTAGGCCTCCTCAAGTGACTTCCAATAGGACCGGTTGTATGCGGCCTGCATCCAGCGCGATCCTGCTGTTCGGATCAGGTCATCTGAGGAGGCCTATGTCCAGCAGTGGGCGTCCTACGGCTGATATGATGATGATGATGATAATGATGGTGTTTTCGTATTTATAATTTGTATGTATTTAGAAACACATGTATGTTACCGGTTGTCTAGATCTTATAATACAAGCTTATATTATTTTACCCCGACCAGCAGTACCAATGTGGATTCCACTTTGTGGAATTTATATTATGTACTAGTCAAGTGACTTACCATCTGCTAACGGTGAAGGAAAACATCGTGAGGAAACCCACATACCCTAGAAGATATTCTATGAGTATGTCTGATCCACCAACCCACACTAGGCCAGCGTGAGTGGATTATGGCCTAAAAACCCTCTCAGCTCTCTAGCGGCCGATTTCAATAATCTATCTATCTATAGATATGGCTACTAAAGTTAGTTAAGTTAGTTAGAATTTTGACACATTTTGTATGGAGCTTATGTCAAAATTCTAACTTTAGTAGCCAAATCCATAGATAGATAGATTATTGAAATCGGCCATAAATAGAGGAGAGGAGACCCGAGCCCAGCAGTGGGACTTAATGGGTTGCCGGGATGATATTATTATATTAGATTAATTTGGACTAGATTGCGCTGTGTAAAAACGTCTCAAATATTTATTTATCTTAACGGATAAAAGGCATGATGCCGTGTATGTATGTGTAATACGGTGACTTTTTCCCTTACCAACAAGATATAAATTCAAGGTGGAGAATACTTCACGTTTCGTTAAATAACGCTCGAGTATGGATGAATAGGGGAAATTAAAGGGTCCCCTTTAATTTCCCAGCAGAGTTGGGATGTTTTTTCAATTATCGGATTTTTCAGGTTCCGGACTACGGTCTCGGCAAAAACACATAAGTGTGAAAAGAAATTGCGTTATTGGAATATTCTTGATGAGATGACTTGAAATAAAATATTTTCCGTTTTGTATCTACTAGTTTACCATATTAGGAAATGTCTCGATTGCGAGCCAGGCTAAAATAAAATAAAGCTGAAGAGTTAGTTTGTTTGATTGACCGCGTTAATCTCAAGAACTACTGAACCGAATTGAAAAATTATTTTAGTGTCGGATAGCCCATTTATCGAGGAAGGCTATAAACAATGAGCCACTTATATTTTAGTCTCTCTACATCTATTTCTCTCATTATACAGTTATTAAAGATTGTAAAAAGGTGTATGTAGTAGGTACCAACTTAACTCTTAGTCAAGCAGATGTGACGCTTAGTACAACTATTCAACATCTTAAACTTACTAAGCATTCAAAAATATTAATATCAATAGACTTTGAATTCAAGTCAATGTATCACTCAGAAATAAACTCATAGCATTTGCGAACGTTCTTCTAAAAATAAATCAAGGTTAATACTCACTGAAGTCCTTCCCCATCCACTCAGGAACAGCTCCTTACCCTCTCCAGTGTTTTGAGTGGGCAAAGCAATAGGTTGGATCCTGTCATTAAAGCGAATGTCCTTTTTGACCTTGATGAGACTGATGTCATTCAAAATATTGTTGCTGTCAAAGGCTTCGTGGATAATTATTTTGGCGACGGCGTACTTATCACCACCGCGGGTGAGGCTGTTTGTACCGACCACTACTTGTACTAAGTAGCGGAGTTTTCTGAAATAACATGACGTGTTTATTTAAAAAAACCAAAAAACCCGACTGCCTTGCCTTGCCAAAAAGTAGGCTTCGTCAATCAATATTATTATGTATATTATTACTTTGTGAATTTAGATAGTGATATCAAAATCGTTTAACTATTTCACTTAACTGAGCAGTGGCTATATAAAGAATGATGGCAGCGAAACCTCGCACGCCGTAGCATGATTTTATATAGCCTACAAACAAATACACTCTTCAGCTTTATAATATTAGTATAGATATAGAGATTCGGGGATGAATATGAATATTATAACAAACCTTGCACTTTCAAATCGGTCAACGTTGACGTCACAGCCTATGACACTCGGGAGGAAATTACGAATCTAATGAGACCTCACACTTTAAAATCAGCCAAGCCATTTAGGCTACAGAAGGTCACAATGGAACAGAAATGGCCATAATACATAGATACAGACATACATGCGCGTGAAAAATATTACCCTCCTTTTTGGCAGTCGGGTAAAAAGTAACAATTCATCACCATTGTATGTCGTTTGGGCCTCACATTGTATGCCTGTAATGATAATGGCTATTGCTTTTTTATGACATTGTATCAGAAATCACCATCAGCATTCGCCTGTGATGCTAAATCGCAAAAGAATGTTGAACAAAGTTTCAAATTGAAATGCGGTTCAAACTTCTAAACGATTTTTATTTGTAATGAATTGAGTGACGAAAAATCGATATAACGCCTAAAACTTTTAGCTCAGTTAAATATATTCTCTTTCAAACTCTTGAATAATATATGCATTAACGTTTTCAATTTGCAAATAACGGTAATCTATTTCGTTTTTAGAATTTAGGTTCTTTCGATTACGTTCAGATAAGAATACAAATTTTTATTATTTCTATAAAGCTAACTCAATGACGTATGTACGCACGTTATGAGTGTATATTGAATTTAATTTAGCATTGTTGTGTTTTGGTTCGGTACCATTTTCTGTGATATTTCAAACTGTAACCAATTGAAATTGTAACTACTTTGGCTATTAAAAAGAGTTCTTGCCAAGTTCTTCTCAAGGCTCAACCTTGTCAGCGAATTGGCTTTAGGAAAATTTGCTGACACCATTTTTTGGCTTTGTATGGCGTTCTTATGTATCATGTATTTGATCTAATAAAATAAACTTTTTGACTAAAACAATTTTTGCCCGATCTAGGGATTAATCATAGGACCTTTTGCGTAGCAGTCTACACTCCCGCTGCACTACCAATTGAATAAGAATGATCTGAGATCAATACTGTAATATGCTGTGTGGCTGACACTGGCTTGGCCACCATCGTGGATTTTGATTTTGATGATGCAAAAAATTAGTCGATAATTGGACCAAATTGGTCATCAAATATCAGAATTGGACCTTCAATGGTTCAAAAGTTATAAGGGTTTTTATTTGGCCGATCTGGGGAGAGTCTCCCCAGCTTGGCCACATTTGTATCTCAAAAACTAGGACACATAGCGAAGATCTGTTTTCACCCAGAATTAGTCGCTAATTGGACCAAATTGGTCATTAAATATCAGAATTGGACCTTCAATGGTTCAAAAGTTATAAGCGTTTTTATTTGGCCGATCTGGGGAGAGTCTCCCCAGCTTGGCCACATTTGTATCTCAAAAACTAGGACACCTAGCGAAGATCTGTTTTCTCCCAGAATTAGACGTTAATTAGTCAAAATTGGTCACCAAATATCAGAATTGGTCGGGTCTTAGTTTAAAAGATACGAGGAGTTGTTTCCCCAGCTTGGTCACGTTTATATCTTTAAAACTAAAACACCTAGCGAAGATCTGTTTTCACCCAGAATTAGTCGCTAATTGGTCGAAATTGGTCATTAAATATCAGAATTGGACCTTCAGTGGTTCAAAAGTTATAAGCGTTTTTATTTGGCCGATCTGGGGAGAGTCTCCCCAGCTTGGCCATATTTGTATCTCAAAAACTAGGACACCTAGCGAAGATCTGTTTTCTCCCAGAATTAGACGTTAATTGGACCAAATTGGTCACCAAATATCAGAATTGGTCGGGTCTTAGTTTAAAAGATACGAGGAGTTGAATTTTTAAGGTATAGTCTAGGAGCTTTTACCCTATTATTAAACTATAACGTTAGCTTCTAAAGTAAGGATAGAATAAAAAACTTTCGGTTCTAAATATAAAATGATTTATATTTAGAACCGAAAGTTCTAAATATAAATCATTTTATATCAAGGTACCTACTGTAAAATGTTAATAATAATACCTACTTAATCTAACATGTAGGTAGGTGTTTAGAACCTCTGGCAGATATGGCAAAGACAGAAATTCAAAAATAAAGTTGGTAGGTAGTTTAAATGATAGTGTTTCCAATGTTGAGAGCATGCCTACAGCACAGATTAGATAATAGTTACTACGTAACAGATACATCACTCCCATACAAAAGCGAAAATACCTACGTTATATTAGCCTACAAAAACGAACAAACGACGCTGCAAGAAGAAACGTATTCTAAGCACGCGCGCCGAGAGTCGAGATTCCCGCGTACACCGCGTGAGTCCGTCATCGAGCAAAATCATTAGGGTTGTACAAAGAACATTAATGAAAACAACATGGCTGAAGAGAATCTTAAATTTTCTTATTTATGTACAATGAATGCAATGAAGTGAATGCGAGGTAAGCAGTTAACTTAAAACTTCTAATTTCACATCGAAATCAGACTTTAGTTAAGATTAGCCGCTAGACAATGCGTGGCAACTTTTTTATTAAAACCCGTCAAGTACCTTCGGAGATTAGCGTGTACAAACATCCAAACAGACAAAACATTTGAATATCGTCGTATTGTATTCTGTTACTATTTTTACTTATATTAGTTTTGTTAAATATATTCAATGTACACACAATCAAACAGTTAATATAATAAATAAATCATTTTATATTTTGAACCGAAAGTTTTTTATTCTATCCTTACTTTAGAGGTTATAGGCAAATAATTGGGTAAAAACTCTTTGATCTAGCTCCTAGACTATACCTTAAAAATTCAACTCCTCGTATCTTTTAAACTAAGACCCGACCAATTCTGATATTTGGTGACCAATTTGGTCCAATTAACGTCTAATTCTGGGAGAAAACAGATCTTCGCTAGGTGTCCTAGTTTTTGAGATACAAATATGGCCAAGCTGGGGAGACTCTCCCCAGATCGGCCAAATAAAAACGCTTATAACTTTTGAACCATTGAAGGTCCAATTCTGATATTTAATGACCAATTTGGTCCAATTAGCGACTAATTCTGGGTGAAAACAGATCTTCGCTAGGTGTCCTAGTTTTTGAGATACAAATGTGGCCAAGCTGGGGAGACTCTCCCCAGATCGGCCAAATAAAAACCCTTATAACTTTTGAACCATTGAAGGTCCAATTCTGATATTTGATGACCAATTTGGTCCAATTATCGACTAATTTTTTGCATCATCAAAATCAAAATCCACGATGGTGGCCAAGCCAGTGTCAGCCACACTAATATGCTTTGTTTTCCTGAAATTATTATTAACAATGGCCTCAACATCATACCAGCAATCATTTATCTTAATATTAAAGTGATATATATTGTTGTAATGTTTATGTATTATTTAATTCGACCTTGGCTCACCGCGGTGCTTTCATGTTGAAGGTCACAGCTTGTCGTATCTTTTGTGATTACTTCGAATATGAAATTGGTAGATAATACGGACTTGGAAAATAAACAAAGTTACAAAGTCCATGTATCTTTCCTTGTTTTTCTTTTGTAAGATAAGAAATCGAGATTAACTTTTTCTGGCATCTTTATTTTGTTTGAATTAGGAATATTTGACCGTTACTTCTAATGATCAACGTTTTGTAATAAATAATCATTTGACATGGATATTAAAATTGATAAATAAAATCTTAAGATTAAGTACAAGTTAAGTTCTAAGAACCTACCTATTGTTAACGTCTTCAACACTATGTACATGTACACTTAGTTCGCAATAAAGATAGTGAATTGAATTAAATTGAACGAGTAGGAGCCTAGTCGGTATCCGAAATTCTACCTCAAGTTTTAAATGCTAACTCTATATTTTATGGAATCTGTAGCAGGCAAAATGTGGGTTCCCCTCTGCCCACCTCTTCAGGGAAATAGGCGTGATGATATATATGTATTGGATATTATAACTAAATAAAAGGAATTTTATCTAAATAGATAATTATCTAATTCTTGTTTTACCTTTGTATTTTTTTAATTACCCTGACTGAATTCTAGTTCATATTAGTACAAGTTCAAAATTTAAAAGATCAAAGAAATATAGTAATTAAGAACGAAACAATTTAGGTTTAAGATACCAATTACTGTAATTTAACGTTTAATAAAGTTTATGATATATGATAATTACACAACTTTTATTTCAGATTTTCTTTTTTGAACGTGAGTGGCCTAAACGATATATGATAATTTGAGTCAGGAAGCCTTCATATATGCGGACATGTGTTGAAAGGAGTATGGAGAATTATTGCCGAACACAATGGTACAATCAAAATTCACCCATTGTTCGTTAAGTTTGAAAAGGATTCATGAAGGCACGAAGGATTTACGACGGTATAAATTAAGATGGTCGATTTCAGGAACGTATTTTGTACGTTTTCATTGATAATTTTGTCGAAAATGGAATTGTTCGAAGAGGTTCATATTGGCTTCTAAGATTCATTATTAGTACTATTCAAATTATTTTTGTTGTTATTGGAAAAGCAATTTAATTTATATAGCATTTAGGCTTTCTTTTGGAATTACTATGCACTAAAAACAACTGCCTTGGTGGCTTAGGAGTGGATTAAACTGCTACATGAGAGTTCCTCGGTTTTTCTGTAATCAAATTCTCAGTATCAGCGAGGTTTCTGGCAATATGCACGATAAATGGTGTCTGTCATGAAAAATAATTATTGTACGTAAGTAAGTAGTTCGAAGTTTAATGCACAAGTTAGCTGTGGTCGCACATTTTATAGGGATTCATTTTATACGACTAAAGAGTGGGTATGTGAAACGACGAGACATGGGTAACTCAGCGAAATTTCTTGCGTCAACTTAGTAACTTAGGGGCAGTCTATTGCGCCGACTCATTGAGTTAACTCAAAATTGCGAATGCGTGAGTGAAATGTGTTGATGACACTATTGACCCTTCATTGTAAACGGCTCTAAACTCGTTTTGAAAAAGTGGGTTGACGTATCCGGTGCAGTGAACTGAGCTGATGCAATTGCGCAGCGCAGCGCAGTGTTACCCATGTCTAGAAAGGACTGAATTTGAATGGTCACAATTGTCATAAGCCTCGGGTTAAAATCTGTGAAATTCAATCAGTCGGTCACGTGGTGGTAAGACCTCCGCTATCTCCATGGACACACTTATCATCTGATACACAGATGAAAAACAAAATGGAATAAAAGGTTTTACTGTTTTTCTTACCCAACAGTGCAATGAGCTGCAGTCAACACCCATCTCTCGCTCAGTATAGAGCCACCACAGAAGTGGGAGTTAAAGGGGCTGCGCAGGGAGACTTGGTAAGGTACTCTCCCTTCTGGCGCCGCTACGCCACCAACTATGCGAGTTGTTGGATCATTGGAGCGAAGGGATCCGTCCGGCAGAAGGAACCCTGTAAACATATCGATTGATAAATCGAATAATTTTTTACCAGGTCGTCGGTCCATCTTGTTGGGGGTCGCTCTACACATCGCTGTCCAATACGTGGCTACCAAATCGCATCGCTAAAGTGGCAGTGGCCAGGCCACATAGCTCGCAGAACTACATGCTTTGAACAAAATACTTTTGTAAATATTTAAGACTATTGTGAAAAATGACGGTTTGTTAAATAGATTTTAAGTACAGATTTTGTTTTTCTATATTATTTTATAGATGTGAAATGTGGGTTAGTAGGTAGGTACAATTTATTAAGTAACATGGAAGCAATTTGCTTTATAATAAAACAATTGCATTATTCACATTAACACAAAAACATAAAATTTATCTATTTGGAAAGTATTTGCGAACCTTACAAGGGCTGTTCTTGATTTCTCTTGTAATAAAATGAAACAAATGGCGACAAAAAATATTTGAGTAAATTGAAGAAAGCGACGACACCGTGAACAAATATTTGGAATCCATTTCCTTAAACAATGTTCTCTACCGTCTAAGAGAAGTTTAAATGGTTCAAATATGGGTCAAGCATTGGAAATTTAGAGTTAATAGTTATAAGGGCTGCTATACTTACATTATTTAGAAGTGTAGGCACCATTCGTACCAACAGAGTTTATTGAACAATGGAATTGGAAAAAGCAACAACCAAGATGAAAAGCAGAGCAGCAAAGCCGTATGGGAATGCCCTCGAAATTACTACATTCGAATTAGTCAAATACGATATCGTTGTCATATAATTATGTAAAAATTTTAATATACCTAGTCATAATTTTGCAAACATTTGACAGAAAACAAATGTTTGCTCGTGTCAAGGGTATCTAAGGCCGTGTCGTCGTTAAAAATGTCCTATGATGAGATTGGTTGATTCTCCGTGTGGTGACGGAAATAAAGAATACGTATGTCACCACTCCCTCATTCCCGGGATGTCGTAAGAGTCGCCTCTTACGATATCGCGGGAATCTGAATCTCGGCAACTGTAATCGCTTACAGTTGCTATATAATCGCGCTGGAGAAAAAAAACTCAAACAAAAACCCTATTTTAGGTCAGGCCTATGTCCAGCAGTGGACGTCAATGGGCTGATACTGATGATGATGATGAGATTGAACCTACAACCGTGTTCAGCAGTCGCATAATACGACCACTTAACTACTGAAACAGTCTACTAAATCCATTTCGATGCGTACTATACACGGCGAGTTGGCCTTGTATAATACGTCGTACGTCGTAGTACACTTTACATTGAATTTCAGTACTTCTGTCCTTAGCATAAACAAACTTAAAACATAGATAAACATTATTTTAGTTGTTCCCTACGAACAATTGATGGGTAAATCGTGATAAACGACACACAATAGACCTTCACAGTAACGCAACTCGTGTTATAACCAGTAGATATTGTTTTGTTATCTGCAATGACAGGCTTGTTAATTTAATATATTATACCAAATATTAATTTTGTTTGCAGTTTAGACTAAGGTATTCGATTGGATTTTTTATGTGATTGTAAATATTAGTTATTGTTAGTGATCATTTGTAATTATAAACTTTGAAGTTTTGTATTAAGTTATATCCTTAAATAATTGTTATTTTAGGTACCCTAAAGCGACAAAATCTGGAAAAGTCAGCGACTCACAAATTGACTGAATTTTCCGAAAGTGCTGTTTTACGATATTCTTTACACATCTATGTGACTTTTAGTAATAATTAAAATACTTTTCGGGTTTTTGTAATTAAAAGTATAAGTAAGTTGTAACTTATTTGATAATTAATGACTTGTATGTTATTGTAATTGATAATTAATGATTAATATTTTTTTATGATATTATTCACTCGTTTCAATTATTAAAAAAACTTCTAGTTTAATTTGTTAAAAGTATAACAAATACAACACTCATTATAACTTACACTTTTATTACAAAAACCTGAAACCTTATAACACTTAAAAAAAACAAAATATCTTACCACAAGCCTGACATATTATGAAACAAAACAAAATTACTTTATACATATTAGCTAAACAAACGTTTAATCAAAGTTAACACTACAACAACTCTGAAATTAACACTCAAAGATATCCTTATATAAAGCTAAATTATATTGATAAGCACTCAAGAAAATTGAGTGAGCTAATCAATGAAATGACGCTCTTAGACATTGCACGGGTGTAAAGAACTTTGTTTTTCCGACACTTATATATCTAAACAAATTTAATGATAACAATTTATTTTACTTTTCACTGAACTCTTATGCTTGACTGTACTAGAAGTTGCACGGGGCTTCACTCCTGTCGTTCTTTATTTGGCCACTGCTCAGCTCCTTTCAGCCGTAACGTGATGTTATATAGCCTATACCCTTTCTCAATAAATGTGCTATCCAAAACTAAAATATTTTTTGAAATCCGACCAGTAGTTCCTGTTATTCAATCAATTAAATATTTATAATATTAAGTATAGATTATAAGGTACAGCGGATAACTCCCGCTCAAACTGATCCCCCCGTTTGAAAAATTTTGCACCTATAGAAGACCGCAGCCATAATAATACCGTGTTCTGTTCCTAGTAGTAGTAGTGAGAGAGAGTGGGGATGGAATGGTCGGCAACGCGCTCGTGATGTCTCTGGTGTTGCAGGCGCTCATAGGCTACGGTAACCGCTTACCTTCAGGTGGGCCGTACGTCTGTTTACGTGTTGTATAAAACAAGTGAAACTTCGGAAATTCTATCGTGATAGCCCTACTGTTTTGAGATTTCAGAAACCCCGTATTTATTTAGTAAGTGGGTACTATGTTTGATGGACTCTTAAGTGGTGTGATGAAATTCATTTATAGAGTAATAATCACCTTTATAGGTAATTCCCAAAGTAAGTGTTTGTAGTATAATTTTGTGAGTAAACTGACTAACCGGTTCAAAACCCGTGTTTGATAAAGCAATTCGTCAATATCTATTGAAGTTTTGCTGTCGGGTAAGGGGAGTCTAGCCCGTTGGGGAGAAATGGAAAATCCCAACCCATTTCCATCCAACGGATTAACTCTCAACTCTACTGTGTTATTTATCATTGATATTTCATGGGTAAGTCGCTGAACGGAACCTGTTACCAAATCTGAAATGAAATGAAATCTCGTTTATTCATCTAGGTTACAAGGTAACACTTATAAAGTCACAAGAATGTAACAGATTATCCGAAAAGTAGTGTCAGCAAATTTGCCTACGACCAGTTCGCTGACGGGGTACACAGAAGGGCTTAAGTGGGTATTCTGGCATTCTGTCATATTGGGGCAAACGATCAATTTAACCGACCCGTTTGACCGAACGATGCACCGAACGATGCACTACGTGCGAACTAAATTAACATATTTTTTTTCAATAGAAAAACAAATTTTATAATTAGCAGAAAAAGCTAATATAAAAGTGAATATTTTTTGTATGTAAATACGTAAATCCTTGTACAATATAATACAATTTTATACGTACATTTCAGGAGGTTCCCAATTCGACTGTATTTTTTTTTGTCGTATGTTTATCCCACTCGAGCTCAAGCCCCTCGAGAATCAACTTAATATTTTCACTTTGTTAGGAACATCGTGACAAAAATGAATATTAGACATGTCATTTTTAAACTTTCCATGTTTGAGTAAAAATGACATTTTTTTGTCAAGGTTTTTAGGAATGGTAACATTGTGTAAAAATTGTCTTCAATCACAATCTTTTTTTATTCGCCATGTTAATGTTATTTAGTATTAGACAAGGGTCAAGTCAGAATTATAGCGGAGGAAATATTCTCTGCCTACCTCCTTGAGAAAGAGGTGTAATCTATATCTATATATAGATTACACCTCTTTCTCAAGGGGTTTCAGTTTTGTCTATACTCAACTTCAATAACTATTTATTGAAGTTAAGTATAGACAAAACACTGGTTCTTGTTACAATTTTCAAAACTTCTATAAATAGAAAGTATATTTGGAGAAATGCATTTTCTTGCAGTCCAGAAGTGGACGTCATTGATTGGGCTGATATTATGATGATGATGATATGGAGAAATTACATAGTATTTCTATTTGACTAGATAAGGCACACAATAACAAGTAGCCAGTTTTAAGTTTAGTGTAAATATGTACTTGATTCTATTGTTTGAGTTACAGTCGCATGCGTAGAAAGGGAAGTACCACTACAAAATAGACAATATTGATAGAACTATTTAATACTATTTACCTACTTATATTAATGCCTACTATGATGACTGTTTTATCTTTAAGGTCCGGGTCATAATCATATCAACTTGCTTGCAGATGCTTGATTGTTTGTTCTGTGTCCAGACACTATACAGGATGTATACGACGGTACGACATTAAATGAAACCACGTGAAGCATGTGATGTTAGAAGGCTATACCAAAAAAAATAAACAGAAATTTGCAATAGTTTAGACGCAAATGTACTTTCTTTATGTCACAGTTGTTCACAGTTTTAAACAACCTGTATTTATTTGCGTTGATCGTGTTGTCATTACGTCATTCAATTCATTTAAATATCTCTGACTCTTTCATATTATCTTATCTCTTACTCTGTTCCGCACTTTTGTCGTCGTCATGTCGAAAACGTCATGATAGAAAAATAATGTGTAGTTTTATATTCTTAAATTTTTCGACCTTAAATAATGTATAGCTTTTTTTTTCTTTTTTTTTAATAATTTTTATTAGAATATGTTTATAAGGGTTAACACTGGCTGCCTTATCATTTAATGTCGTATCGTCGTATACAATACACCCTGTATTATAAATATATTACACCCAAGTGTAATATATCTATAATATGTACATAAAAAATATTTACAAGGGGCACAGCCAAGCCGTTGCCTACCTTGAGAGAATAAAGAAGGACATGTCATAGCGTTCAGGAAAGACCGCTGTTATTAAATGAAATGAAATGAAATCTCGTTTATTCATCTAGGTTACAAGGTAACACTTATGATAGTAACAAGATAAGAATGTAACAGGTTATCCGAAAAGTAGTGTCAGCAAATTTGCCTATGACCAGTTTGCTGACGGGGTGGAGCTATGAGAAGAACTGGCAAAAAACTCACGCCACTCTTTTTAAAAAATGTAGGAAGTTCACCCCAGAGCCTGCACGTACGTGAAGGAATGATCACTGGAACCTTACCGCTTTAGACGATATCGGCTCCAGGTAGTGTGGCTGAAGCCTACATTATATTATTATAAGTAAGCCTACTACTGAGCGAATAGACTTCAGAAAGATCCTAGTTGGAATTTTTCAAAAAGCAATAGTCGCATCTGCGGTTCACAGTAAGCTATAAAAATAAACAAGAGTTAATATACTTTGTGATAGTCTAGACAAAACACTCATAAATTGGCTACGAGAGGTCTTTATTAAAACTTTAATTTTTACACCAAATGATATTGAGTTTAATGGCCTGTGTGTTTTTATAAAATTTAATGAATAGTTTGGAACAGTTTATAAAATAAAAGTTACTTTAATATTTTGATGAGTTAGATAGACGGCCTTTATACGGCTTCATGGTGTTACTTGGGCGCTTATGATGGAATCCCTTACAGGCAAACATAGAAATGACTAAAAAGTTATGGGAAAGGAAACGGGTTAAGCTGTACTATGATCCATTATATTATATATCTATATAGTGAAGTAATTACTACTAGCTGTTGCCGTCGGCTTTTCGCAGAATTCGGGACTTATAACTGCAAACATTTTTCCTACGTACATTGCGTGTTTAGTGCGAGTTTTATCTTCATACAAATGTTCCTCCCACTAATATACTTAATAAAATAAAATAGCATCGTAATGTTTTCGAGTTTTAAACCTAGCAACTCATTTTGTCCTACATTTTAATATAAATACATTGATATATAGGTAGGTACATAGTTTTAATCCCAAATTGGTTCAACAACTGATTTGCTAACAATTCGTAAAGTGTAATTGCAGTGATTACAAAACTGATATAATCTCATGTTTTCAATTTATTTTATCGATTAATTATTTATTTATCTACTTTGATATTTACGTTGCATAAAACAGTAGCCTAGACACACATTCTAATTAAACAAGTTGTAGATAAGTAGATAATTAAATGCAACTCTAATGAGTAATAGAAACATAATCTTCAAGATAATGTCGATAAGTGCTTTCTAGATAGTTTTACTCAAGCCGTCCTTCGCCGAATGTTGAGGGGATTTTTAATCGATACCTGAAATTAATTGTCATTCGATTTAATTGTAATTTACGTTATTGCAAGTATCTTTGCAGTTATTTAATTAATTAGCTGTCTTTCTTTTTAACTCCGGTTTTGTTTAATTTTTTAACATAATATAGAATTGTTACTAACACCACTGATGAGTGTCTGATACGTTATCCGAAACTTTCATCAAAACAGCCCAATGACATCCACAGCTAACTTGCACCTAATTTTCGCCCCAGCGAGCGATTTCGTGTCGCCTTTACTGCAACCAACGGCCACCCTCGTCGGTCCATTTGGTAGCCGGCCCTCTCACGTTGCGCTTCCCAATACCTGGCCGCCACTCGAGAAAGAAATTCTTCACATAAAATTAAGTTTCGAATAGAATATCAGGCACTTAGAAAGTGGGGAAACAGAGACTAAAATATGTCAAACACAAACATTGATTCGTTTTAGGATAAAAAGACTATTCAGAATTTTTGCTGCCATAATTACGTACGACTCCATATTTCCAACAGTAGATAGCAGATAATTATAACAACTTTCACTTTTATAACGAAACGTGTCTTCGTCCAAACGTGTGTGTGCAATCTTTACCTCCCTGTTGATGTATAGTACTAATCAAACAATCCCATCTCTAACTAAGTTAGACCCTTGCAAATGAGCTTACAACTCTCTTATTAAGTGCCGTAATTAAGCAGGGCGAAGTTAAAATGCCATGTCCAAGGATTTCAGCACATGTTCCAATTAACTCAACTTGTTAATTTTTGAGTGACTCTTTAAATTTACATAGATATACTTTAAAGTCGGTTAATTTAGTTAAATACATAAATCAGACAAGAGCACTGCTAGAAAAAGAATATTCGAAACAAACCATATACCAACCCGTCTGGCCAGCGTGGTATAGTTGGCTAAATTCCCTCCTCATTCTTTAGAGGAGACCTGTGCCCAGCAGTGGGTCGTTTATGGGTCGAAATGATGAACATAAATCCTAAGTGTTGTGATAATTTTGGGACTAATTACCCACTACTGCTATCCTTACGAATGGTTTTAAATGTATTCATAAAATAACATTACATGTATTTATTACATTTTAAAATGATCTCTAAAAACAATACCTTCCAAAAACATTACCTTTCCGTACATACAATATACTCGTCTGTACATTCGAAAAATAATGAGCAATACTGAAAGGCGAAATCTGATCGCCTTCATTGTCAAATCAATCAATCTTTCATTGCCTTTTCATTTATAATAACTAGGATTTCTAGTCAAATATCGGTATATGTATTTGTAAATTGATGAGCTTCACAATATTCACAAAGTAATTTATTTGAATTCGTACATTATGGCACTGTTATTTATTTATGGCAGATAGAAGTTAATGTGAGTACAATTTTCATTTCGATATTTTTGAAGTAACATTTTAATTAAATATCTACAAGTTAAACATGAAAACATTTTAACTAGCGCGTCTCAGTAACATTTTGTCTTTGAATATTTAATTACGAAGTCACGTACTACAGGCGATATACAGTTTGTAATGCCTTTATTAACAACAGCCTGCATGGTAAAATGCTCAGGTTATGGTTATGATCAAGTAGTCTTTATATTTAAGTACGATGGTGACCGAATGAGTGAGATGATGATGAATGAGACCGATAAGTGACTGACGTGCAAAAAACGCGGTCCGAGTTCGTTTCCGAGCGGCAGTACCAATGTGGATTTCACTTTGTAAAATTGTTACGCTGCTTTCCTTTCTTAGAATTTTCTAGGGTATGTGTACTCTAGAAAATTCTAAGGGTATGACCAATCCACCAATCTGCACTAGGCCAGCATGCGTGGATTATACCCTAAACCCTCTCAGCTCTTTAGATAGAGGAGAGAAAACTCGTGCCCAGCAGTGAGACATTAATGAATTATTATTATATTTCATTATAATATTGACTGCTTCACTGGTGTAGTAGTCGTATTATGTGCCTGCTGATTACGAAATTGAAAATTAAATCCTAACATAGTGCATAAATTTGTGTGACTCACAAAAAAGACTATGCTTTAAAACATCACGCTATGACCAATATGAGCTGGGTAGCGAACGGGAGCGAAGCCTCGAGTAACAGCTAGTCTTAATAGATAAACACTTTGTATTTAATAGGGTTCTAATGAACACAGTATTTATAAAGCTCAAAAAAGGTACCAACTGTTTTAGGGGTTAAAGAGAAATTAGTGAAATGAAAGTGAATTTTAATCCGATCAAGAGATTCATCGTTGCGCCCTTTTTGGACAGGTCATTGGACAATTATCGCCACGTCTACTTGAAGCAAGTTTACTCGAATGGAAAATGAAGTTTTCTTTAAAGACTTGTGAGATAGCTACCGGTAGTATCTTAATTTTCTCAATTTAAAATCTACCAAATATATCATTCATCATTTCAACCCATAAACGTTCCACTGCTAGGCACGGGTCTCCTCCAAAGAATTTGGAGGGAATTTAACCTACTATACCACCTGGCCAGACGGGTTGGTATATGGTTTGTTTCGAATTTTCCTTTTCTTGCAGTGCTCTTGTCTGCATAAGGTAAGGCCCTTTGTCGCTTTGTACGACACCCAAGGCTTGAGATGGGGTAGTGACATTGTGTATTCTTAATTCATCACTACACGGATTTATATTTTATAACCTATACTGGGTAATAAACGATGGTGACTGAATGGATAAGGGACCGGCGTGCAAATCACGCGGTCCGAGTTCGATACCGACCGGCAGTACCAATGTGGATTCCACTTTGTGAAATTTATATGTACTAGTCAAGTGACTTACCATCTGCTAACAGTGAAGGAAAACATCGTGAGGAAACCCACATACCCTAGAAGAAATTCAATGAGTATGTCTGATCCACCAACCCGCACTAGGCCAGCGTGAGTGGATTATGGCCTAAACCCTCTCAGCTCTCTAGATAGAGTAGAGGAGACTCGAGCCCAGCAGTGGGACTTAATGGGTTGTTGATGATGATGACTGGGTAATAAATAGCAGCTGCAGTAAACATTCTTCATGTGGTTCAACTGTCAGTTCTTGATATAACCAAAGTATCCTTTGATGATGAATTAATTTCCGTCTTGATGACGATGCTTGTAAAACAAGCCTTACTAAGATTATTATAATCTGGAATAAGAAATATTCAGAGAACCGTATAAATAGCTGACACATCTCAGCTAGGCATACAACCACGTATTCACTTCTGTATAACCACTTCTCACTATATGCCACACATAAAATAGACTTTATAACTTACTGAAATAGAGTTCCATTTATCTTGATAAAACTTTGAAGACCGGAGACACACGTTTCAATACACCGGCGAAGCTAAGCGTCGCGTTTTGAAAGACATTGTCTTCTTCTAGGGTTGCCAATATTGATATTTTATTGTCGAATGTGCATTTTATGGCTTTCCAATTCTATCGTATGTAATTTTGAGATTGTTGTCTAGAAAAATTTATATGAACACCGTTTTATTAGGATTAGGTTGCATTATGAAGAAAGTCGAATAGTTCGTATTAAATTTTATGTAGGTACTAAAGTAAAAGTTTATTCTGAATGTAATAAAAACATAATCATTGGAAACAGGCATCGAAACGTCGTCCTTTCAAAGGCCTTCAGAAAATTTCCTTAATTAGACTCATATACTGTATTCGTTTTTCGGTAAGTATTTAATTACTATCAGCCTAAAGACTGTTTCTTTGCTGATTTTGGACGGTTTACTCTCTTGACTCTTATTATACACTATACAGTCAAGAATTTAGGTAAGTAAAAGATAGTCCAATTACTCTTCTATAGGAACAACCCTACCTGTCATTACTAAGCATTCAGACATGTCTCAATTGAGTGGCTCAGTAACCCCTTTTTGTTGAGACATTCGCGATCAGTTCGGCATTTTGCGGAATTTGAGGCGCGTTACGCTGGTATTATATGCTTTTTCGGCAATTTACTTTACAGTTAGACGATAAAAAGGGATCATTTTGGAACAATCGAATTGGCACAAAGTCCGGTTTTGTGTGCTGTGGTGAAAATGTATGAAAAAGCTGTAGACTTGTGGAGTGTACTTGAGTTTACATTAGCTTCTTCGGCTCTGAGCAGCATGTATATGTGCCAAATTTCATACAGAGTTACTAACATTCATTTATCCATTCTAACTTTCGTTGGGAACCTATCATATTGATCACAGACTAATATAAAAAATATAAAATATAGGCTATACGCGACATGTATTGTGATTGTTGTCTAATATGTAATTAAATATTATTTTTAGTATGAAACATTAAGAGTTCTAATTTCATTTCCATATAGAAGTATATCTGACGAGTATATGGCAGGATACCTAATTTTCACTAACCTAGGGGATAACGGATAAAAACGCTAAGAATGTAAACTATCCTTCCATTAGAGGACATGACATACACCATCACTTAGTCATAAAGGGAGCGGTCACCGCCCTCGGCCCGCGGTTCTAACATAACAGATTCATAACCCAGCATAAGATCGCAATAGCTCTGAGTGCGAAGGCTTGTAACCGCTGAGAATAATGTGCGAACGCAAACACGCCTCCCGACGGGACGTCTGCAGTTGGGCAGAGACGGAGTTAGGTGGGACTATATTCGTCAACATATTGAGTACTGGGGCAAATGAATTTTCATAATCGATTGGTCGGTTTTGATGTCGCTGTCAAATGTTTGACGGCGACCATATCTAAATTTCCTTACATTTGAAAGTCCCAAGACCCCTAAGTACTTTATGGTAAAAAACTTTTTAGGCTCAAATTGGACTGGCACCATTGTAGTTAATAATATAATTATCATTTGCTGGAAAGCTGAAAGCAGCTGGAAGAGGTCCACCGCTGGACATAGGCCTCCTCAAGAGATTTCCAATACGGCTGGTTGTATGCGACCTGCATCCTGCGCGATTCTGCTGTTCGGATCAGATCATCTGTCCACC
Organism: Laspeyria flexula; assembly: GCA_905147015.1. Lineage (NCBI taxonomy): Eukaryota > Metazoa > Arthropoda > Insecta > Lepidoptera > Erebidae > Laspeyria > Laspeyria flexula. The sequence goes on from LR989954.1 coordinate 14,419,401, forward strand.
TTGTGAAACTTAGGTACTCGTAGTACTATAAATTCAAGAAAAAACAGTATCTTATAGAAACGAAAGATGTTCCTCTTATTATTATTTATCGTTCTTAAAATACATAAACTTCAATCAACTAAAAAGATTTGGGTCGGTTGCGCTGAAGTCTTAAAAAATCTTAGATATATAAACAAGTCCGGCCCTGTCTGACTAAAAATGTAACACATTCGTACGATATTTACATTTAATCACTATATTTAAGGTTACTCGGGTCGTTTGCTTTGTGAAACATTATATTATGTACAATAAGAAAAAATATCACCTCATTTGTTCTGCATTTGTGTTTAGATGGTTAAAGTCTATAACCTTCTAAATTCGAGGCAATTTTAGTCAATATGCGTTATTGTGTTGTCGTATTTAGAAAATTCAATAAAAAAAATATTTTAGTTAAATTGATACAATACATTTTTGGTAATGAAATTACTTATATTGTTTTTAAATATTTGAATGATAAAATATTTGAATATAACAGAAAATTGATAGACTTTGGCATACAAATCAGATAGAATTAACAGATACTTTACTTTTTATCCCATTGAGGCGCTCGTAGCATTGTGATCATCGAAGTTAAGCTACACTCGGCAAGGTCAATCGATGATGGGTGACCGTTTGTGGCAATTCATTCTCGAGAGTCTCCGTGTTTCAGAAGGCACATAAATCCGTTGATCTCGGTTACCACTTAATGTGGTAGTCGTTAAGTCAAGTTGGAAGCCTACTGGGCAACTTGATAAGTTGTAACACCAGAGTCTGTCTCAAGCCCACACGATAAGAAGAAGATCCCATTAATATGTTTGAATTCTTCACACAGTTATTACAACAACAACAATACTATAAAACATAGCTTAAAGAGTTACAAGATCTGTTTCCACCGTTTCCACTAAACAAATGAAAACAACTTAGTTCACAACTATTTGTTGGGAATCCACTACCAATCGGATTTCAATAAACTAAAGGGGCTTAGAACTCGCACAGGTGGGATGTTAAGGTAAAGTTGGCGGAACAAAGTTGGCGGTAAAACTTAATGGTGGCTATAAAATGGTAGGTTTTCCAACAAGCGAAATGGTACAAACACTATTAAAGGATACATTTGAATGGTGTTTTGTTTAACTCCTGCCTTTATCTGTTGTTTACAATTGAAATGAGTTCAGATTTGATCCTATTTATCGACGTATGGCGCAAAAAGAACGTATCGCTTTGATGCCCGCCAAACTTTGATTATTATCATACGAGATAAATTGAAAGGACATAGATTGTACGAATACGTTTAAAATCTTCATTTCAAAAAAGGAATGGTTTAATAAAGAAACAGTCTTTTAAAAAGGTAAATTAGTGCTGTGGCCACAGAAAAGAGATAGGTTTGACTGTTTCAATGATTATAATACGGTTTTGCTTACAAACAATGCAATTGCAAGTCAAGTCAAGGAGAGGTTGTTAATAGTACCCATATTGATAGGGGGACATGCGTTGGCAGTATATTGAAAAAAAATCTATTTTACTTTATCATCATCATTTCAACTCATCGTCCCACTGCTGGGCACGGATCTCCTTCAAAGATTGTGGAGATAATTTAGCCTACTATACAACTCTGGCAAGACGGGTAAGTATAGAGTTTGTTTCGATTTTTTCTCATTTCGCAGTGCTCTTGTCTGCATAAGGTTACTCTTATAGTCGCCTCGACACCCATGGCGACTATTATACTTAGATGAAACAAAACAATAAACAAAAACAAAAAAACGTCCATACTTATTACAGCCAAACAAAACAAGGTCACTAGTTTCCCTCTAGCTTATCTATATAGCAATATGCAGTTAATTTCCACTTATCTTTTTGCACTCAACTATATCTTACTTGGAGTGTATTCAGTAAGCCGGTGCCAACTACCAAGGGTTATTATGTGGTCTCAAGGATATGGCACCGTTCCACCATGATACTTCACTGATATAAGGAATGGTAGGATATTGTCATAATACATTATTTTATCTTTATTATGGTACGTTAACTCAAGGAAAGTTTTTCACCAAAACTGAGCGGTTTTTTTATCACATTGTTTTGTCAATAAAGTCAGATTTTTGTGTCTATATGGTAAGTAGTCTGGACAGTCGTAGATAATGATCGCTTATTTACCTATTTCTGTTGTTATTTTGTTGATCAGATTGATAGCAAAAACATTCGAGGCTTCAATTATGTATCGTTTTTAAATAGGTTAGCTGGCTATTTCAGTTTCGGCACGAATATGTTTTGTAGTAATCACAAATCGAATAAAATTCAACTCAAATAACGAAGTATGTTGTTTCTTTGGTACGCTTGCTACAGAACAAAAGCTTGATGCAGCCAAGTATGTTTCGAACTTTAAGATGACAATGTTTCATCATAGCTTGCGATATTTTTCCATGAAAAGGTTAAATAATATTGAGTAAGCAAAGCAAGCTTAAATATTCGTATGTTTGATTAATACATTTATTTACTACTATTCCGTAACATGGCAATACCATTATCCTTGACAGTCCTTACTGTTTGCCAAAAGCGAGGCTCAATTTTATGTATATTTGTCTAGTATTTTGCTAACACAGATATAAATAAAATAGGTAGTTCCATGGCAAAATTATATGCTTTCAAGAACTATACATATACTATACACCTCTGTGAAAATACTGAGATAAACGGGATTGCTTTTAATAATGAAAACTGATGGTTTACTAAGTAATAAACTATGAAACTATTAATGATGATGCTTCTCGACCGATTTCGGTCACGGCGACTACTTCAACTCCGTTTGTGTGCTCGCATGTGGCTAACGTAGCCAATCTTATTAACAAAAGTCCTCGCACACTGCGGGCATGTGAGCACACTGGTTATGTAATTATAATTGATTGCCGCAGGTGGTCGGGCTTTCAATTCGTCGCGTGTACTATTGAGGTCAGCACACCGTTGAGCTTCGAAGTCATGGACTTTAGATTTGATCAAAGACCTCCACTCTGGTCTTTTGGTGGCTAGTGTCTCCCATCTAGTAGGCTCATTCTTGCACCTTTTCATATGCCGCTTTACGACATCTTTGAATCTGAGGAGTTGTCCTCATGAAACTATTAATGAAACTTTAAAGCTACAGTAAGCCCCAACCATATTATTATGACTTACCATCTGCTAACGGTAAAGGAAAAACATCGTGAGGAAACCCACATACCCTAGAAGAAATTCTAAGTGTATGCCTGATCTACCAATCCGCACTAGGCCAGCGTGTGTGGATTATGGCTTAAACCCTCTCAGCTCTCTAGATAGAAGAGAGGAGACCCGAGCCCAGCAGTGGGACAGTAATGGGTTGCTGATGAAGCCCCAACCAATGATCACAAAGGCAACTCCGTAGCTTTGAATGAAAATTCCAAGCGATTTGTTCAATAGAACACTTTTATTTACCTAGTAAAAAATCCTAATTTGACCATCTCACGAAGTTAACAAAAACTTAATAATTTCTTTAAGAGCTACTGATACATAATTTAGACTTAATGATTAGGTAATTATATTGTTTACAAAAAAAGATTTATCGAGATATTATAAATCTTAATGTTATTTATAAAACAAGATAAATCGGAACACTTGGCACTCCAAACGATTATAAAATTAATGTCCGAAGTTTCCTTTTCAAGTTGCAAACTGAATTAGAACATTTAGCCTTAGATGTGCGGCTGTGACAGCTCCCACTTTGAGGTATATTATGATGAATTTACAAGTTCCGAGAAGTATTTTAGGCTTAATCTCTTGAGGAAGATGGAAGCAAAATGAAGTTAAGGCGAGAATTCCCGAACTGTATTTTGTGCATTGAAAATGTTTAACGCGTTCAAACGAATAAATTTATCAGGTTTATTATATTAGTATTATATTTTTGCAATGATGATTATAGCTGGGCTCGGGTTCAGAATCTCAAAATTCAATTTAGTAGATTTTTTTATCGCTGTCTAATGTTTGAAAATTTAAATATGATCACTGTCATGTTCAAATAATTGACAACGATATCATATCGATTTCAATAATCTGGATTTTACTACTAAAGTTAGAATTTTGACATAAGCTCCATTTAAATATGCCATTAGTTAAATGTGGAGACAAATGTCGCTTCAAACAACTGTACACAAATATCCTTACGTTACAACATTTCAATACCCTGTATGTACCATGTAATGTGTACGTAACAATTGTAAATGTTAATTAAAAAATTTGAACTCAAGTTAAACTGATATACTTAATATCTGAGATACTTTCTGTGATATTTTAAACTGTAACCAATTAAAATTGTAACAACTATGGCGATTGAAAAGAGTGGCCCGAGTTTCTTGCCAAGTTCTTCTCAGAGCTCAACCTTGTCAGTGAACTGGCTGTAGGCAAATTTACTGACACTTTTTCTGGCTTTGTATGACGTTCATAAGTATCATGTATGTGATCCAAATGAAATAAAAAGATTTGACTTTGACTTTGAATATATTTTGCGAAAGGTACACCAATATGAAAACTTCGCCCTTTGATGAATCCTCGCCTTAAAGCTTTCAGTACAGGCTGGAATATTTAGTTTGTGAAAGTAGTTTTGTAGTATGTTCCTGGTTTAATAAGTAGGAATAGTGTGGGTGTAGGTGTTCTAATTAAGACCTGAATATTGTGGTAGTCAGGATACAGTGTACTCTACGTGTTCGACTGTGTACAGCTCTAATAAAGAAAGGTTTAAAAGAGGCACAAACAGATTTCCAGAAGATATAAAAGTTAGGTTGACCAAATGGAGTACTTCTTTACAGAACTTACCTTACGTATAACAAATTTTTGCATCGCATTTTTAAAGTTATCCCTGTAGTGACGGATTAAGAATACATAAAGTCACTACCCCTTCTCTCACTCACTAGCCCGTGGGTGTCGTAAAAAGTAGTCGAAGAAAAGGAAAATACGAAACAAACACTGGCTTATACCAATCCGTAATAAAGTAGGCGAAATTTCCTTCACATTCTTTGGAGGAAACCCGTGCCCAGCACCAGGAGTAGGACGTTTATGGGGTTGAAATGGTGATGATGATGTTTTTTATAGTTTATTGTAAGCAGTCTTCAAGATTTAAAATCTTCAAAGATATGGATGAATGAATCTTTACCTGGCCCGGTATCTCGTTACCATCTTCAGAAATGAGAAATATTGATTGAACTATACTGTCAGAATGAAAAGAGATGATCTTAATTACATTTTGATATTATCCATACAGTTGAGAAAGGTCACATTCGAACCATCTGTCCCTTTTAGAAATCTCATAAATCAAAGTGGGTGACAAACATTTAGACACATACATATACCAATACATTCTTGATTCAGTATTTACTGAATTGAAGCTTTCGGAGTTGAATCATCGATCACTGTGACTTGATTTATTGACAACAAACAGCTCCCCTGGGTGTGTTTGGTCAAAACGGTGCGACAAAATTTTGTGAATTGACAGTTAGGAATATAAAGCGCGATGTTCTTTCTTGCGAACATCGCTAACGCTTTTATTTCTGTGTTTTTGTGGAAAAAGTAAAGAATTTATGTATTGTCATTTTCTAGCGTAGATAAGATGATTTATAAGTCAATATTTTGCAAAATTATAGCCGCATTGTTGTGATGTTTGAGTTTTTTTTATTTATAGTTTAATCAAAATTATTTTAGGCTTTTTTGTGGGACAGACTTTATACATCAAATTTAATCATGTGTCAAACATAAATAAAAAAAAAAAATAATATTCTATTTTATATCAGGTGATTTGCGAGTTAGGAGATCATTGAGCAAAACTTGACGCATTTATAACTGTAGGTATGCAATTTTGGAGTCGTTGACCCCACCATTGTGTTAAGACTCACACACGTGTGTGAGATGATTTTATTAAAATTTGGCATTAAATAAATTCTACAATATTATTCTTTGGTTTACAAGTTTACACTGCGCAAAACAAAACTGAGCTTAATATGCACAGTGGGGTGACTAGCCGCAAACATTGGTCAAAGTAGTGTAAAGTTCCCAGATTGACAGCCAGGTATTAATGCCTTTGTAATATTAAAGTTTTGAGCTCTTGCACCATTTGTTACTGTAGCTTTGAGTTATTGAGAGCACTGTTATTTAGGTCTGTGGTTGGGTTACGATTCAAAAATAAATTGTTCTTCTTCCCGCTGCTGGGGGGGTGTGTACTTTAGGATTTTATGTTTTCTGTTTCTCTTAATAGTTTTGTCTCACTTGAAACGGAGATACTTTTTAGTATTGATTTCAATTTGAAAGAATTTATATACCTCTAGAGCAAGTTTTATATTGAACCAAGAAGGTTATTGATGGGTGATTGAAGGAAACAAAATCAGAGGTTTGAAGCATTGACTTTGAACTCCTTTTTTCTACGTACACTAAGGAAAAGGCAATAGAAAATTTGTTTTTAATATATTCATTTATTACTAGAATATTTTTCATTAATCCTCCTACTTCTAAATGCGAAATTTAGGATGGATGTATGGATGGATATTTAGCATTGTTCAGCATCAATGCTGCTGTCCGCCAGAAACGTGCCCAGCAGACTAGCAGCATTGCCACGTTTGATGGCACCAGCATATGGATCCTATGGCCTAAGCGTTTCGACTCCAAACGGCTCAAATACATAATTACCGATTAGATTGCTATATTTGTGCCGTATGAAAGTCTCCGTGTACCGGCTGTACTAGAACCCAATGAACTGTAGTACGTGATGATGGTAAAAGACCTGACGGTATGTCTTTACTGTCATGGAAAATGGGTAGGCGTTACCCTTGCACATTTTAATTACGTTATTTTCATAGATATATGTTGTAAATATAATAAAAAAGTTTTTAAAAAAACCTTTAGCTTTTAACATGACAAATATTATATTCCAATTTTATATAAACCATTGAACAAGCATGAATAATTTCAATTTCAATCTCCCAGTTTAAATGTCAAAGGGAAAATACATTTCGAAGAACGCAAACAATGTTGACACATGATATTGATTAAAACTGATATTGAAAACATAAAGTTTTGTGTCGACCCAGTTGCAGTTTGAAACGGTTTTATATTAAAGACTAAAAAAACTTTTTGTTCAAATTGCTTTGATGTTGATCACACTGTTTTGTTGATTGTTTTCTTTGTGACCTAATAAATCAATGACCTAATTATTAAATTGACATTACTTAAAAATGTTCTGTTCTGATCCGTTTTCTAAATGGAATTTTATTTTATATAATTTATGTTCGTTATTTTATTAAAAAATAGATAATTCACTTCTATAAAAACTTTAATCAGGATCTAAATACCGAACCGATATAATGTGAGACTTGCAAAGTTATTTTGGGATACCTAATTGTTTCTAATTGACAATTTCTATTTCAACTTATCGTAGGCAATAAGGCTATCATCTCACAGTACTGCTGTACAATGTTTGAATTTATAGTCTACGAGTATAATGTATTATTGGTTTTTTGTATGGTTGGCTCATTTCTTTGTTGTCTTTAAAAATCATTGACAAAAATATCAGCTGCTTTTTTTAAAATTCTATTATACTTTTCAGTGGTGTAGACGGTAAATTGACGCCTACAGACCGTCTTTGAGAAAACAAATCTGTGCAAAGTTCCCTTTGAACTCGCTTTTACTTTTCCAGTTAAAAAGTTAGAAGAAAAACTGTTCTGTGAAATTGTATACCACATTGAGGAGCTCACGTTTCCGAGTCAAGTTTTTTAAACTTTTTCTTATAAATCTTGCATTAGTTTACCGAATTGGTATTAAAAAAAAATACCTGCACCTAGCAAATATATCGTTACGTCATAATTGTTTTTTTTTTTTTTTTTTTTTTTTTTTTTTTTTTTTTTTTTCTTTTTTTTTTTTGAGACACGAGTTTGTCCGTGCCCCCGCTTTCGGAACCAGGAACATAATCCCTGACCTTGTTTGCGATTTGTTTTAATTTTCCGCTGCTTTATTTTATTTTTTGTTTTAAAAAGGATGTTCTATTTTAATATGACATTATTATTTTTCTTGACTTGTCTCCGCACCTGGGTGCAGAGTTCATACCATGTTCAACAAGATCTCAATTTTGCAAAATGTGTATGACCGTGCTACCCTGGTGCTGTACGTCATCATTTTGTCGCACTGCTGATCACGGGTCTCCTTCAAAGAATGTGGAATTATTAATTAATATAAGTTTACTTTATTATACCGCGCTGGCCAGACGGATTGGTATATATTTATTTCGAATTTTCCTTTTCTTGCAGTGCTCTTGCATAAGGTTATTCCCTTAGTCACCTTTTACAACAGCCACGGGTTGAGATGGGGTAGTGACATTATGTATTCTAAATCCGCCACAACACGGAAATTATAAACTACACTAAGAGGGAACGCGACACACGATTATTCATACAAACGTATTTAGCTCATAAATTCAAGGACAGCTGTAGACATGTCCCTATCATTTCCTTTATTTCAAAAACTAATTAGTAATGAAAATAATTATGACCGTACAAATATTGCTAAAATTTCCGTATTTTTACTGTTGTAATTAGAGGTCTACCAGAGAAATTCTATTGGTTATTAACATAAAAAAATGATAGGAACCTAGCCATACTCTTTCTGGAATTTTTCATGTAAAAAAAATTGAATCGGCTCATTTTTCGAGGAGAAAACAGGGGAATAAGAAACATCATTCTCGTAAAAAAATATATCTTATTATTTGTCTGAGCTACAATTGCCTCTATCACACTTTACGGTTCCAGACTTGAGTTAAGGGTGAAGCGCAACGGCAATAGTTTCTCTGAATACCTATCTTTCAAATTCCTTGCAGACCGCATTCCCTTTTAAGACAGCTGCATGTTGCTGAACAAAATAAACTCAAAAATCTTTCTATCAATAGTCGGGCGCACCAATTTGTGGCTATTACTTGTTCTGTGGACATATCATTAAAACCGCATAGTCTAGACGCGTAAATTTTAAAACTCTTCATAGTCAGCCAACTGTATAGTTGTTCATGGAGTTGTCGAAAGATGAAAGGGAGCATAAATTCAAAAGTAAATATCTACGCTTGTTTTTGTGTATGCAATGAAGTGTATTGCCTGATTTATGTTGACATTCAAGGAAAATACTTGATTCGTATGTTATGTTATTTCGTTTGATATATTCTTACGTTTGCACGTCTAATATGTAAATCGTTATCAGTCGTTTTTTGCGCACAATGTTTTTTTATTATTATTTTTGAGTTAGAGCCATAGAGGTTTTTTTGCTACGTCGACCAGTTACTACTGATCTATTGTAGCGCCCACACAAACACAGAATTACTTCTACTAGTATGTGGGTTTCCTCACGATGTTTTCCTTCACCGTCAGCAGATGGTGAGTCACTTGACTAGTACCAATGTGGATTTCACTTTGTGGAAAAAATTTACAACAAAGTGCAATCCACATTGTTACTGCCGGTCGAAATCGAACTCGATCTACATGACTTGCACTCAGCTTATCCGTTTGGCCACGATTGCTTGTTGGGGGAGGTTTGGGAGAAAATTAGTTTTTATTTAACACGCTGGGTGGGTTCGTACCAAGTTTTATTTCCAAAATAATCAACTTTAAAGTCTCATTAATAGTAAGCCGAGAAAAGATCGGTATATGTGACGTATATTGGTTGTTGAAATTTTTTCTTTGGAGTTGGGCCCTAATGCTACTTAGGCTAGGCGCAAACGGGCCACCGATCACAGCCACTTCTCAGGCTTCATTCATACACTTTATACAGACTCGCAGCACATGTGTCTACCACCACTGTCCAATTTACACTATGAATGTAGAATAATAAAATCCATGCCTATATAAACAAAACTAAAATTTTAAACCACATTTTTGGCTTCGCACCAATGGCAAAGATTTTTATTCGTCATGTTAATTAACTCCCGAAACTCCAGCTCACGTGTATTCCATTATTAAATGAATAAATTAAATTTAAATTCCAAATTGAAACATGTAACGAATAATTTACTGACGTGGAATCACGTGTCGTGTTCCAAGTGATTTCGAGACATGAGTAGATTAGCATTCAGATGAGTATACAAAAGACCTTATTCTGAAATGTCGGAAAATTTCCGTTTTATTTCCAAAATATTAAACCTTTTGTATATGGTCGACGTCAGTAGCCGTAAAATATGCCCAGTGGTGTGCAATTGATGAGAACTATGTACATAATGTTTAAAAATCAGGATCAGAAATGCAGAGTGCTGTATGCAAGAGGTAATAATTAAAATTATCAGGAGCGAAGCCCCAGGCAACAGCCAGTAACTTAATTAGTAAATACACTTCGTTCTTGGAATCGAATATTTTACGATGCGGGAATTTTCCGACGGTTGAGAAACGGAGCCAAGGTCCTCCTTTGAGAGCATGTCTTTGCTTGCCCAGGTAATTACTAATTAGTTTAAGACTCTCCGAGCTATAATTAGAAGTTGGGAACGACAGACAGGAAAGTTTCTGAGGGGAGAAAATGGCAAGGTTTGTTTGTTCCAAAGTGGTGCTCTGTGTAAGGAGGGTAGGTAAACAAACACATAGGGTTTTATGTACATGGTCTTAGTCACGTAATTTTAAGTGTTATGAAACAATAATGTTTTGATAATGTTTAAATATCGCCAGTTATAAAATTAACCACACCGTGTTTAGTACAAGAAAATTCGACATACAAATATCAATAGTTTTTTTAGTACTTCAAATATGGCTGCAAAAATTTCTGCCTCAGTGGTGCATGGTTCGGACTATATACGATTGATATATAAGAGGTTCCGGGTTCGATTCCCAGGTGAGGCAAAAACAATACCTATTGCGTTTTTGTAATATGAAATTCTAGGTACCAGGTTTGAGTTTAGAAATGTGCCTGGTTAATGACAATAGGTTCACCCCAACTAGAAGTCAGGCGAGACTTCGCTCCTATCATTCTTTGTTAAGACACTGCTCAGCTCCTGTTGGCCGTAGCGTGATGTTATATAGCTTATAGCCTTCCCCAATGAATGGGCTATGGATCTCTTAAGAAAAAGATTAATTAATAAATAATAATAAATCAAAGATGGAGATGCAAAGCACACTTTATTATTTGTTCAGGAGAACTTACTCGTAGGTCAACTTTAAATATCTTCTGCGTGATATCCTGTTCAACATCTAACTTAAATATTGTTTTAAAACTATTCTCTAAGATGAACGTATTTATGTTTCAGTGTGGTACAAGTTAAAGAAAAATGTTTAATTCAGATGAATATTTAGTAGTTATGACTTTAAAGAGGGGGGTGAGAGAATTTAGAGTTACAGACTCTCCTCCTAGCGTACGAAAAAATGAACTCCTTGCACGATTTATTTGTGGCTCAAAATATAAAATTACGTATATTTAAAACATGATGTTAATGTAATTTTCTCGATGGACAAAATTCGTTTATCTTGTGCACTTTTAGACACTCGGACTGCGGTTTTGACAATCTTCAAATGCTTTCTTAAATTTTCTCAAAAAAACCTCTATATAAACGTTCTATATAATATAGTGTGTTGGAAATTATACTCATGGAGAATGAGTCCCTGTAATATTCTTTCGTAACAAACCGTCGAGAGGCTCGATGTTTGACACACGTAAATACTCCAGTCTATAGAATAATTTTATTTATTAAGAATACAGCTAATAATATCCAATCCATATAATTCTTTAGATTTTGATAGTTAGAACCTCTGTACCTTCTATCGCCTATAACTTAAACATCATCTGAAGCCAGCGGCGGTTCACCAAGCTCGTAGTTAGAACAAACTCGATAAACGTTCATGTGCAGGGTCCGTACTGGACTTGTTTACTTTACCCAACATCTACACTGCATAGTCTACTTGGATAGGATTTATCATAAGAAGACTTTAAGTACAGAAATATTTTTAATGGGTGACAAAATTGGACAAAATATTTTGAAATCTTTTGTATCAGGCGGGGTATCTTGCCGGTTCGCCTATATCGCCTATATTTTTATTACCTGCATAGATTATTTTTAAATAAAGAATTAAGTATTTTGTTTGTCTCTAAGATTCCTTCGTTTTGCAGAACCCAAGATGTTAGGTTACAGTTTTCTTGTTTACTCGAATCGTCTAACTTGATAAAGTACAAGATACACGTGGTTTTAAATTACTTTTTCTTTGGATTTTTAAAGACAACGATTGCATAAGAGAACAAGCCCCAGAAACACCCAGATTCGAAAAAAAAATTTGCATTATGTTGCAGGCGCCCATAGGCTGGCCGTACGTCTGTTTGCCACCGTCATGCGTGGATTAAAAAGAATATATATTTTTGTCACGTGTGAATCGAAGCCATGTTTTTTTGTGTTTTTTTTTATAACTATTTATCAACTTAACTAACTTTTCATTTAGCTAATATTATTTCCAATTGATATTTAACAATAACTCGCTTCTCCTGTCGTCTTTGCTATACAATTTTGTCCATCCCTTTATAATTGAAGTCGGTGCAATTGCACGCTCACTTGTTTTTCTATTGGTTTTAACTAAAAGTTTTCATAGCTCGGGCGACATTGTTTTGATTGAGTTAAAGTTCAAAGTTCAAAAGTCAAGGGGTAACTAGAAAGACGAGAGGGTGGGATTTTGTTGTCATTTAAATATCGTTGGTGTAGAATTTCTTCAGTGTTGTGCGTCAACGTATAATTACTAGCTTAGTCATGCGATGTTGTATAAATTAAGACTTGAAAAAATAAAAATATAAAATATATATAGATAAGGCTATCATCATCATTACTTTCAACGCATGAACGTTCCACTGCTGGGAAAGGGTCTCCTCCAAAGATTTTGGAGGGTATTTCGCCTACTAGGGTTGGTATAGGGTTTTGTTACGAATTTTCCTAAGGTTAGTCTCACTGCTAAGCTCCTATTGGCCGTAGCGTGGTGTTATATAGTCTATGTTACTCAGTGATAATGTAGCTTATTAATGGCAAAAGATTTTTTGAAATCGGTCTAGTAGTTTTTAAGTTTATTCGTTACATACAAAAATACAAATCTTTATTCTTTAAAATATTAGTGTAGATATAGATAAACAACTTTTATCTGATAGTTCAGACACCGGGCATGAGTTATTTATTCCTAGTAAGTCCTTACACCCTATATTTGAAACATCGATACTATGTATACTAACATATTCGAAACTATTTCAAAGTCAAAGTCAAATCTTTTTATTTAATTTTGATCACATACATGATACTTATGAACGTCATACAAAGCCAAAAAAAAGGTGTCAGCTAATTTGCCTACGGCCAGTTCACTGACAAGGTTGAGCTCTGAGAAGAACTTGGCATGAAACTATGGCCACTCTTTTTAATCGCCATAGTAGTTACAATTGGTTAAAGTTTGAAATATCACAGAAAGGTACAGAACCAAAACATCATACTAAATCAAATTCAATCACCAACACAAAACACAAACTTAGAAAAAAATCTCTATAGTTCATATAACTCTTGCATTCTAAAATAATAAAGTCACTAACATAGAAAATAACATTGTATTTAATATCGAAGAGATTTTATATCTCGAGGACAACGTTCGCTTGTCCGGTCCGACCATTTTGCTCGAGTGCGCACTAAGATGTCAGATCCACTTAATGTTTACTTACTGGTATTGTCTCGATGCAATGAGGTACTTAACTTTAAAATTACACTATTTGACCTCCTCACAATATGTAGTTACATAACACAGCATCACGCCTTTTTCCCCGAAGGGGTAGGCAGAGGTGTTTCACACCCACATTTCGCCAGCTATGTTTGGTCCCATGAAATAGGGGGCAAGTCTATTGTCATTAACCGGTAACATTTGTTTACCAAACTCCGGGAAAATCAAAATACTGGAATTTCACGTTAGAAAAGACCACCATTTTCACCCGACCCGGGAATCGAACCCGGGACCTCTTGCACAGCAGTCGTATACACTTCCCGCTGCGCCACCGAAACAGTTAATAATATGTAGTTAACTTTTGCTAATATTCGTGTCAGGCGCAATCAAATTGAAAATGTACACTTTTTAAGAAGTCATCTGTAAATTTTAATTTATGGGCCTTAAAGCGTGAATATGATATACTACCACTACTCGTCGTCTCGTAGAAGTATCGTAAATCGAGTCCTCTACACAGAGCTACTAAAGAAGTCTCGTAGCACATCTACGAGACTTCTTTAGTAGCTGTCCGAGACATCTACGAGACTTCTACATTATCACCATGTATCCATCCGTCCTATCTTTTGCATTTATACATAAATTTTAAGTAAGATTTGTAAGCGTATTACTGTAGTTTATGTTTATTCTTTCGAAAGTCAAATTAACGATGAAGCAAAAGTAATAAGTATATATAAGAAAAAACTAGATACCTAGTTAATTCACTGTTACTCTCTGAATGGTAGCAATAAAACCTAGTCTAAATTTAAAAGACGTACTTCGTTCTATTCTACCCCCAATTTGTTAATGTCGTTAATGATTACAAAGCTCAGGTTTCGAGACCTACAATTTTTAGTCCCAATCAAGCTTCCTATAATTATTCATTCAACAGCATACCCTAATATTATGAACCATACAATCCTAACAAGACGTCTAGTTAAGAAAATTAAAAACTGATTATATTATTATTATTAGTTGATGAAATAGGTGACAATGGTAATTAAGTATTATTACTAAATGTCATATATTTACATGTATAAAGACAACTGCCTCTAAGGCGCAACGGGAATATGGGCGACTGCTGAGTTTGATCTCAATCAAAATGGTTTTGGATGTTATGTCCTTCTTCATATCTTATCGTGTGGGCTTGAAGCAGACCCTGGTGTTGGAATTTATCAAGTCGCCCAGTAGGCTTTCAACTTGACTTAACGACTACCACATTAAGTGGTAACCGGGACCAACGGTTTAACGTGCCTTCCGAAGTACGGAGACGCTCGCGAATGAAATTGCCACAAACGGTCACCCATCATGGACTGACCTTGCTGACTCTTGCTTAACCTCGATGATCGTATCGAATATCTCAGTTCCACAATGCTACGAGCGCCTCATGTTGTGTTGTGTTGTGCCTCATGTTGTTTCATGTTATACTTATTTTCATGTAAGACTTATTTATTTAACCTTTTGAATGTGTGAATAAAGGCGGTTCCGTGCTTTATATACCAAGCCAAGAAATTAGGCTTTTAAGAGCAATAAAACCATAAAAGTAATGATATAATATCTTGTATTCTTTTGGACCTGTTTACTGTTCTCTATATCGGTCATCGGCGTACAGGTCACAATTGTGTTTGTCCATTATAATGGCGTTAAAAAGGTTAATTAAAAACTTTAGGGTAAGCATCTGCTAATTATAATTGGTGAACTAAATAAGTGAAGCTAAATAAAATCGTAATCAACTTGCAGTTTTGTCAGTGCTAATCATTATATAAAATTTCTCGTTGATAACTTTTACTTATAAATAAATAATTAAGTAGCTTTTTTGTTTGAAATGTTTTCTCTAAACAGAATGTCAGCTTTGTTTAAATTATGTCAGACTTTAAGAGATCAGATCCCAGGATAACAAGATTTAGAACAAATCCGACGTTGAGGTGAAATGAATTATTTAAATGTAGCTTTTCTTTGAACTTATATCTGAGTTATTTAATTGGATTCAATGTTGAAAAAGGATATCTTACTAACATTATAAATTGGAAAGTTAGGATGGACGTATGAATGTATGTTTTTTACTCAATCATGCCAAAACGGCTGAAGTTACATGTATGAAATTTGACATATAGATAGACTATAGTCTGGACGATATACCATGCGGGTAGAGGCGTAGGCAGAAGCCAGTATAACGTCAATGCATTGTTTCATTGTGTTGGATACGTAACGGGCAATGTCATGCAAAATGACGAAATTGTGGCAAGCCAAACTCCCGCGTTGGACTGCAGTTATGATTGTTTTAATACAATAATGTAGTATAATACGGGAAAAATGTTGCTTTATGATTTTGTCTTGTTTCATTCAAGGCATATTTTCGTCAAATGAATGACATGAAAAGGCAAATATATCATTAGAATGCTTGAGAACCCCATGACTGCATAATTATTAGAATCAATTAGAACCTTAGAAGTTGGACATTGAAATTCATATTGAATTTACATAGGATTGTTAGATCAGTACAGTCCTTCATTAGTGCGGCGTGTCTTAATCACCTTGAATTAGGGTTACCACTGTATATACATCGTCTTGTAAGAATAGTTAATACTAGTTTTGTTTTAATATAATTCAATTTTTATTTAACTACTGGTATCTCGGAAATTATTGGATCTGATATTGATATCTGATTTGCACGCGGTTACTTATCTATTCGGATACCATCGCTTCATCTACGAGTATATATAGGTTTTCGTAGGTAAGGTAATTTATGAGTTTGTAGTATTGCTCTGCTATTAGTTTAATTAATAGTTTATTTTCTTTTATCCAGAAAACATAATGTTATTTGTGGCAACCCTACCATGAATGAATTAAAGCGGAACGTTGGTTAGCGGACCAGAAGTAATAGATATTAATTTGATTGGACTACTTACAAACCCCTTATATTCTGATTTAATCATGAATGCATTTCGGTGAAAATAGTTTCATTATTGTATTTGCCTTAACTTGAAGTGATATTGCAAATATTAAATTAAAACCTTTTTTACTTTTGTGATGAATATTTGTTTCGCAAAAACAAATTCTGCAGAAAGATTCTACTAAAATCTCTATGATAAAATAAAATTTTCAATCATAGAATTATAGAATCATAATTAATCATAAATACAGAGTAGTCTCGATATTTGAAATAAAATCGGATTCAATCCCCATTGTACCCACAAGTTTGATGCTGAGTCTATGTATTTAATCTTAGTTTTATATTTGTTAAGACTGGACTAAAACTTATCTGTGACCCTCAAATATTATATATATGGACTACAATTACCTGTGACCATCAGATAGCTTATAATAATAATAATAATTCATTTATTTCAGAGTAAATCTAAAATAAAATAATATAAAATAAAACAAAAGAAAAATTCAAATAATAAATAAAATATCAATTAGTTTGTGACACATGGAGTGCCATCCATCCTTAGAGTTCAATTAATGTTTTAAGTAATTTAGCTACTTTCTAAATCTAACATACAGTTACGCTTCTAAAACATTTTTATTATTACTGTTTATTTCCTGCAATCAGGTACAATGGGATTAAAATGGTATTTTTGAACAAGCTATTGCTTTTATGAGGGCCATTACTGGGTGAGTGTTTGTTGAATTTATTCGGAGAGAGCATTTAAGGGCTGGAATTTGGTGTGTTCCGTTTGTTAGAAAATATTCTTTTCGTAAAGTATATAATTTATATACATTATACTATAAGCATGAAATTTCCATTTTTTAATTGTTTTTAAGATGGAAAGGTCTGTCAGTTAAAAGAGTTATAAAGAGTTTATCGTCTCAATGGTAAAATCTGAAAAGACCGGTCGAAAGTCGAAAGTCGAAAGTGAGAAAGATGAAAGGTTCTGTCGGCAAAATGTCCGTAGCTGAAACGTTGCTGGAAAAATGGAATTAAATGAATCATCAAAAATTAATTTATTAGTTTTATTAGTTGTATACGACTGATCTTATTAATATCTCGTGACCGTAAAAGACCTTTAGTAATGTTTGATCTTTTAAATAAAAAGTTTTTCTGTCATTATAAGTAAGTATGTAACGTGTGAAACCGATAAAAAGTAAAGATGTTTTTCAGATCTTTGAAAATATACACGAAATATAAAATATGGCGGTACGAAATTCGCCGGGTCAGCTAATATTTGTATAAAAATGACAAGATTGACTCGCGTATTAAAATTTTATTAATAAAATGTTAATTTTTTAAATTCCAAATATTGAAATAAATAACCAAAACCATCGCCACAATATCACAAGCCCTTTAATAACAAAACCGTGTGTGGTCGTTTACATTTCAATGCAAATATGGCGTCAAAATTCGCTTCATTTAACGGCATGCGGTAACGCGGCATCGCGTTTTGTGTCAACACTGTCGCATCATGACGCCGCTGGACTGGGAACAGTGTAATTGCGGCACGAATGCAATATTTGGATGGACCGAGGGCGAGGAGCATTGAAGCTTCGCTGTGTTTGGATATTGTTTGTTTTCGGACTATTCAGCTATAGCGACCTCGTTTCGGTTTGGTAAGAGGTTTAACTGTAAAAGAATTAGTGCGAGTTTGGACTTGGGCTTTTCCTGGCACTCTCGAGTGACATAACTCGGTGTTTGTAAGTGTTCATCATTATTCACGACTGTCAACGTGGCGTATTCGTGGTCCCCTCGCCACTAACATCACCGTCGATTCTCAAATGAGACATTGAATATTTGTATGTTTCATTATTTGTATTGGCCAAACGGATGAGTGACCGGCGCGGCGTGCAAGTCATGCGGTCCCAGTTCGATTCCGACTGGTAGTACCAATGTGGATTTCACTGGGTGTAATTTATATGTACTATTCAAGTGACTTACCATCTGCTTACGGTTAAGTAGAAGTAATTCTAAGTGTATGTGTGGGCTCTACAATAGATGGTATCTAAACCAATATAATAATAAATGGTAGTGCTCATAGTTTCTGTAAATAGATTTGGTAGTCAGTTGTTAATTAATAATTTAATTTGCATGTGACTAATATAAATTGAGAACAGCAATGATTGAGTTAGCAAAAGTAGCGACTAGCGAGTCAACCAGCCTTACATTATATTTGATATTTATTTTGTACAGTGCGTATACTGTATATATAATATATATGTACGCCTGTGCAAATTGTGGCTTTGACAACATCGGAGATAGGAATATGTGGGTAACGTAAATAAAAAAATTAAATACAATTTGAAGCGGCGGCAGTATGGAAATCACGTTTATATATTAGATTACATTTATATCCTGCTCTCTGTACAAAGCTGCATTGGATTTTCAGTCTACAAAGTAATGCATTACCTACCTAATTGTTTGCTATATTTTGCTTTTTTTTTTACTACATTCACACATCGCCATCTAGTCCCAAAATAAGCAATTATATTTGCTTGTGTTATGGGTACTAAACAACTGATATACTACTTAAATACATATTTTTTTTGTATTAACATACATTTTATACATAAATTACACCCAGACACAGAACAAACCTTTATGCTCATCACACAAAGATTTGTCCTGGGTGGGGATCGAACCCACGACCTCCGGCTTAGCAGTCAGGGTTACTAACCACTAGACCAACAGGCCTGGTTTTTTGGTATATGCGTTTATTGTGTATCAAAATTGTGTTTTGAAAGTATTATTTTTTTATATAAATCGAATAAAAGTATCGACTTAATTATTGGTACTTAAAAAGGTAAAGGCAACTAGCCTTTGATCACACACATTTCCAAGAATGTGAAATATATAAATCGAAAAA
Organism: Laspeyria flexula; assembly: GCA_905147015.1. NCBI lineage: Eukaryota > Metazoa > Arthropoda > Insecta > Lepidoptera > Erebidae > Laspeyria > Laspeyria flexula. Next base: position 14,438,920 of record LR989954.1, read on the forward strand.
CTGGCTTCAAATTTCAAGCAAAAACATTTACTTACTTATATTTTTGTGTATCAGGTACAAAGCATTCTACGGTCTTTGGAATTATAATTTGTAGATAGTGTATGTCAGATAGGTAAGGTATATACATTGTTTCATTTTTTGTTATTTGAAAATGATCAAATATTTTTGTATTCTGTGGGAATTTTTTAAGATCACATTTTTCCTAAAACGAAATGTATAAAACTAAGCTTTGTAATAGGTGATTTTGTGGCAGCTCACCAACCGCTCACCAACTGGTATTAGATTCGTACTCTCACTCTCACAGATTAATCTATAATATCTATAAACGGTTGTTAATATGGCTCTGATGTTTAAGAGCTAATGCCTGACCGCTTTTTCTAGTTTTTCATTTCTAGCCTATATTTATTGTGCTATTCAAGTAAAGTTATGATATTTCGTAATAGCAAATTTAAAATTGCTGAAGAAAAAGTTACTCCTATGAGAAATACATCATGGCCGTTTAATATCATGTCATCAGCAACCCATTAATGTCCCACTGCTCGGGTCTCCTCTCCTCTATCAAGAGCTGAGAGGGTTTAGGCCATAATCGACATAATATGCTGGACAAGTGCGAGTTGGTGAATCAGACATACATTAAGAATTTCTTTTAAGGTATGTGGGTTTCCTCACGATATTTTTCTTCACCGCTAGCAGATGGTAAGCCACTTGACTAGTACATATAAATTCCACAAAGTGAAATACACATTGGTACTGTCGGTCGGGATCGAACTCAGACCGTATGATTTGCATGCCGGTCACTTATCACACTATCACTTTTAATTTATTCGATTTAAAGTAGGTATTCATAATTTTATGCACATTCATACTTTTCTTGGCAAAGGTTTTATTATAAGTTTCTTTATACAGCTGTTCGATGGGTAATTGTCGAAATCGTCAACATTCAATAGCAATATAACGAGGTGTGAGTCTAGTGGGCGTTTCCATTCATCTGCTCGTAATCGTTTGAAAAAGTTCGAGCTAAATTTGCGTCATCACTTTGTCGATTTAGATAAATTACCTATCAGATAAAATGTCATTGAAAGTGTTTCGCTTTTGTGAGGTTCAATGGATAATTTCAGATGCGAAATGATTATGTACTATTTATTATTTTATTTACTTAGGGTCGATCATTGTGAAGCCCTTGGGAATGTTTACAAGTTCAGATTGTGTTAGATTTACAGCTGTTACAGCAATTTACAGCTGTTGATATTGTTGATATGAAATTTTGATATGTTTTTTTGAGTACCGTGGAGAGAAAACAAGCAATTGCTCTGAAACTGGTCTCTATATAGGTACCTACTTTTAAAACTATTAATTTCGCACCCCAAATTAGGAAATTTTAGTCTTTTTTTAATATATATTTTAGGAACTTTAAGTCTGTAAATATCTTTTCTTTTTCACTTGATTTCATGCAGAGAAATATAGTTAGTAACAATTGGAGAGTAATATAATCTATTTTTTTCAAAATACTAAGCGAATGTTGTTTAAAAGTAGAATAAACTAAAATAAATATATCCCAAACTTTCAACCTCAGATCAAATCTTTACAGCTTCCGTATAATAACGTTGGTTCAGCTAACTTTTACAATCCTTCTAGCCTTCGACCCTATTGAAAATAGCGCGATAAGTCTTCAGCGGTACGTAACGTTTCAGTAATAAAACAGCGGTTAAAAACTCGTTTCAAATGGCCCTGTATTCAACACTAGGTTGTAAAAAGGATGTTAACTGTGTCAATTAAGTTGTGAAGTTCTACTGTGTTAGAACTGTCAAGAATATGGTGATGGAAATGTTGATTTTGTTCATAGTTATGTCTCAATAATGGATGCATCTGTTGTAGTCTAGTTATATACTAGACTAACAACAGATGCTGTGTAACTGTAAACTGCTTTAGTAGATTCGTGTAAACGTTATCTTCTAGCTTTAGCACTCTTCCGAGTGCTATTGTCCGTATAGTGTCTAAACAATTTAGTTAAAGAACCTTCCGCTGGAAAACCTTGCAGTTTTATGGAATACAAAGAGTGTTTATAGTTACTATAAAAATCTTATCACTGTGTATTAGCAGAATAAGTCTTATACATACTGTGTAGTGACGGATTAAGAATACATAATGTCACTACTCTATGTCAACTCCTCTTTGTAGTAATCGTAAAAGGCGACTAAGGGAGTAACCTTAAGCAGACTAGAGCACTGCAAGAAAAGAAAAATTCGAAACAAACCCTATACCAACTCGTCTGGCCAGCGTGGTATAGTAGGCTAAATTCGCTCCACATTTGAAAGAGACCTGTGCCCAGCAGTGGGACGTTTGTGGGTTGAATCGATGACGATGTCAATTAAAAGTGCACGACAGTGGTTTTTTCATGTTGAATATTATATTTAACATAACCAATAAATATACGCTATCTATATATTCCCATCAAAACATTGAGTAACACAAGCATTTTAAGTGATTCCCATTTTATGAGACGTTCCCTCTTGTCGACAAAACGCCACATATAAATTCCAAGGTCTCTCGGAAGGTTAACGGTGTGATATTGTATTTCTGAACAGGCATTATTCAGAACTGATTTCTGCCTGCAATTTATCTTAGTACAAGGTTCTATATGCCTCGTGAAATTTAAAAAATGCAGATTTGCATTTGCACTATAAGATTAACAGCATCAAAAGTAGCTGAATAATATAATATCCATAATTTCAAAACACTGTATACACCGATTGCCAGGAATCGAATTTACGATAATAATTAAATTCTGGCACAGTCTTCTTAAGCAATTTATGTATGCTACGGTATACATGCGTTTTGAAATTATGGAAATGTTCAACTGCTTTTGATGCTGACTGTACTATACCAAAGTACATACATTAGCCAACTTTTCCATTAACTGCTTGTGAATAAGATAAACTTCTGCGTTAGCGGTTTCACCTATGTGACTCACGGGAATGCATTAATGGGATAAAAACTTTTCTGAGTTAATCTAATGTTACGGTGCAGGTAGTTTAATCCAAATATGTACCTATATACTTACTTGTAAGAAAACTTTAAGTCGGCCTTTTACGACGGAATGATAAAGAAAAAGGTAAATTACTTTCAATGCTACATCAAAAGTAATTTTCGATCAGATTGTAAATTGAAAACCACTCGCCAGCGGCACGGAGTTCATCTCCACAGCTTGGAGCCAAAATAGTCTCGCATCGCGCGGTTTCAGAGGAATTTCCTCCCAAAAACTATCAGATTGTGGAATGAACTTCCAACGACGTTTTCAAAAAAGGAGTGAGAGTTTCCTGAGTGTCGGGAACGCGCTCGTGATGCTTCTGGTGTTGCAGGCGCCCATAGGCTACGGTAACCGCTTACGATCAGGCGGGTCGTACGTCTGTTTGCCAACGTCATGGTATTAAAAAATGTTTGAAGATATAAAAATCCTACACCGTTTTACCCTACCCGGGAACCTAAAAGTCAGTTGCAGTCTTACAAAATGCCGCTGCTCTATCGAGGCAGTATAGCTTAATATTCATCATCATCATCTTTACAACCCTTATATGTCCCACTGTTGGGCCTGGGTCTCCTCCAATCCATTTTGGAGGGAATTTAGCCTACTAACCACGCCAGACGGGTTAGCATAGTGTTTTGTATCGAATTTTCCTTTTCTCGCAGTGCTCTTGTCTGCTTAAGGGCGTAAGGTTACTCCCTTAATCGCCTTTTACGACACCCATGGGATGAAATGGGGTAGTGACATTATGTATTCTTAATCCGTCGGAGAGTGTATTAACAGAGAGAGAGAGAGTGAGAGAGTGTAGTATTTTCAGTCTTTCTACGAATATTTCGTTTCAGTATACAGCTGTTATTATGTTCCGTTTTAATTATAAAATACTTCCAAACTTACGACCACACTGTGACGACTATATGTATAATAGATATATATATTGTAGCCCTCTTTATACACGCTGTTGCAGTAAAGAGTGTGATTTCCCAGGCGAATTGTTAGCTTCTAGTGTTTCAACTTCTACCTACACTAGTATATTATTTTATATTGTGTTGTTGCTACGTTGTTCTAAGAGATTTATAACTATGTAGGTATAATATGTCAGGTGATTCATCATTGACGTAATGAGATTAGTTCTAAGAGCCTACTGTGCATTTCTTTTGAAATTAAATGTTTTCAAAGGGATTACAGTGTTGGGCACATTTTAATTGCAGTTAAGCATTAATTTCTTGCTAATTGCTACCAAGTAACTAACAATTAATTAATTGTAATTACAAAAAATTATAATAATGAAAGTAATTTTTCACTAATACAATTAATTAATTGTTAGTTACTTGGTAGCAATTAACATGCAATTAATCATTAAATGTTAATTGCAATTAAAATGTGCCCAACACTGGATATAAGATCTGTGTTGTGGGGAAATAAACTAACAATAAAATAGCTTGTTATGGCTTCGGTCTTTTGTGTTTGTTGGCGACTTATAAATAAATATTCTCATCATGGCGCCAGAATCGTGATTAGTGCCTCTAATCTCAATTGTGGCTATGTTTCTGTTCGTAAACCAAGTTAATTTTTGCAGATATGATAGAAAATTGATGGTTGTCAATTTTCAATTCATCAGTTTTAGATTTTCTGTACAAAAGCCTATTTTTTCAATAATTTATGTCGTAAATTGATTTCGTAAAGCAAAATTACCTACAACGGAAAGTTTCTTAATCTCTTAGATTAGGAAAATTTCCATTGCGGGTATTTTCTGACAGTTGATAATAAGGCCCAATAGTGGTTACAACCATTAGAGTTATAAGGTAATTGAGGCTAGATACACTAGAGCCGTCGATCTGACCACACAGTAAGAGCAGACTTACGAAAAACACCATTGATTTTCTGCCAAATTCCAATAAATAGATGCACTGAACATAAAAGATTGACAAATACAAATTGCTTGATATGCTATTGAAGTTTCTGAACTATACTTCAGCCATTAATTTTCTAAACTGCTACACCAAGATTATACTTTACAAACTGGTTAAAAACTGCCACAATTTAAGTGAAAAATTGCCACGTTTAAATCTTTGTACGTTGCGGATTTATGGTTACCGTGTGAGGGGTTTAACAATGTTTTTCATAGCGCTGAGAAGCCACTGTATGAAGGTAATGTTATAAAATCTCATAATAGTTTTCTCTATGAATACGAGCATTTTGTCTTCACCGCAGGTCTTGACGTATATTTTAGTTTTTGGTGAAAGATTCATGTGATGTAATAAGAATTCAACTTACTACGTAAAGTAAAAGTTCTTATACAGATTTTTATAAAATTTACAGTAGCTACACCTAGGCAAACGTGTGTATGGAATCTAACATTATATATAATTTAATATTATTTGACTGGCCTGTTGGTCTAGTGGTTAGTGACCCTGACTGCTAAGCCGGAGGTCGTGGGTTCGATCCCCACCCAGGACAAGTCTTTGTGTGATGAGCTTAAAGGTTTGTTCTGTGTCTGGGTGTAATTTATCTATAATATGTATGTATTTACAAAAAAAAAAAAAATGTATTTAAGTAGTATATCAGTTGTTTAGTACCCATAACACAAGCAAATACAATTGCTTACTTTGGGACTAGATGGCGCTGTGTGAATGTAGTAGAATATTATAAATATTATATTCTTTAATTTAAGCTCCATATTTCAAAATGTGTTACAACCGTTTTCAAATAAATTGACGGTATCAAGTGATACTCTCCCACATACAACCCTGCTGGACGAAAACCAATTAGTGTTTGATATAAGTCCTTTAAATATTTGTTCAATTTTTTTAAATACTTGTTCAATTTACCTATGGTGTTTTGGTTTGTTATCTCTTTTTAAAAGACAACGCCCGCACTAGGGAACAAGCCCTGTGTCGCGGGGAGCTTTACAAACATGAAACTAACGGACACAAAGTACACCCAGACTAGAGACAAATATCTATGAATCACACAAATATTTGTCTCGTGTGGGAATCGAACCCACGTCACCCAGCACGGCGATGTAGTGGCGAGGCGACCACCTTAACCACTGCGCCACGGTGACAGTCAGTCAGAAGTTATTATTTAGCGATTAAAAAGAGTTGCCTGAGTTTTTTGCCAGCTTCGAGGCTCAACTATGTCAACGAACTGACCTAAGAAAAAAGACAAAGTATTGGTATACTCGTTTAAATATATATATAATATAAATATTTTCAGTATAGCTTATATAGAGAGTTGAGAGGATTAGGCCATAATCCACACACGCTGGCCTAATGCGGGTTGGTGGATCAGACATACTATTAGAATTACTTCTAGGGTTTATGTGGGTTTCCTCACGATGTTTTCCTTAACCGTGGGTATTAGCTCTCTAGATAGAAGAGAGGAGACCCGAGCCCAACTGTGGGGAATTAATGGGTTGCTGACAATGATAATGATGATAGCTTATACCTACATGTGTATTATTGTATAAACTTAAACACGAGTGAGCGATGAATAACCTCTTACACTACAAACTTTACACATTACAGTTTAATATGACGCTGCATTTCAAACTTTGAAAAACTTACACCGTCTTACTTTAAACTGTTTTGCAAATTAAACAACTTTTCAATTGCTTTTAGATGTTGGAGGCTTACATGAAACGTCTCATAGCAACCGTATAACATGCTATAGAAATTACATAATTTATGTTTGAAATTTGTTTTTATTTTTTGCCCGATTCATCAATTTTTTTTAACTTTAGCTTATTTTAGCTCACACAAAAAATAAAAATTCCGTTCCTGGAGCAAAAAATAAACTCGAGCTGACTGTACCAAAGTTCAATGATTGGCATGGGTACTTATCGTCCTGACGAACTTCTAGATAACAATATTTACATAGACCGTGACAGTCACCGACAAAGCACATTTTAATGGAAGCCGATATCATATCTAGGTGACACCAGATAAGGTGACATGTAGGTGAGATACACCTCTACCTATCCCTTAGGGGGAAAGTATGATGCTATGTTATGTAATAGAATAACCTCTAGTTAACACAGTTAAGCTCATTAATCTTATAACCTTTTACTTGATTATATAAATACGGCCGCACTCAGAGACGTCAAATTATCAGTAATCTGTCATTAACACAATTTTAATATTAATATTCTTCCACATTCACATAGCGCCATCTAGTCCCAAAGTAAGCAATTATATTTGCTTGTGTTATGGGTACTAACCAACTGATATAATACTTAAATATATATATATATATTTTTTTGTAAATGCATACATATTATAGATAAATTACATCCAGACCCAGAACAAACCTTTATGCTAATCACATAAAGATTTTTCCTGGGTGGGGATCGAACCCACGACCTCCGGCTTAGCAGTCAGGGTCACTAACCACTAGACCAACAGGCCAGTCATTTTTTCATTGAATAATCGTCTTTAGGCGTATAGACTAAGTATTACACGTTTTTACTATTAAATGGGTACCGGTAAAGTTTTAGTATATAAAATAGGGCAATAGATTTTGGTAAACAATTAACTTTTTTGTGGGTTGAAAATTTTTTTTTTGGTATCAATTTTAATAAATTCAGTACGCAGTTAAATAATAGCCATATTTTTATAGATATAGATTTCGTCTCTGAGTACGGCAGATAGAGGCTTAATGATGACAATAATACGTAGGACTGTTAAACCGATTCAATAACCATTAGTGACGTCACGGTTCGTTAATTGAGTGTATAGGTCCATTTCCTAATTGGGAGATATTGTATCTATTTGTATAACGGTCAAGGGATATCGTTGTTGAATTGTAAAGTTACCAATTTGTAATTTCGTAATTACTAAACAGTTGCGAAATGATAATATGAACAGAATAGATAATCTCTTATTAAGATAAAAAAATATTATAGTAATAATAAAATTGTGAAAGGATTTTAGTGACGAATTAAGAATACATAATGTCAATACCCCATCTCAAACAGTGGGTGTCGTAAAAGGCGACTAAGGAAGTAACCTTATGCAGACAAGAGCACTGCAAGAAAAGGAAATTTCGAAACAAACCCTATACCATTTACCAACCCTTCTAAATTCCTTCCACATATTTGGAGGAGACCTGTGCCCAGCAGTGGGATGTTTATGGGTTGAAATGATGATGATGATGAAAAGATTTTTATTAGATAAATAAGAAAGATAGGCTGTCGTGCTTATATTATTCTGAATGTAATATTCAGTATCAACAAACGAAATTACTTAGGTAATTATTTACATTTCATTCTGCTAATCCTGACCTACCAAGATCAAACAGTCAAATAATTACAAAAAGGATTGTAATATTTTTAAAAACAGATGTATTTTTCGATAACAACAAAAAGTTTCTAACTTCACTAATGACTGCATGCGGGGGGGCACCGGGGGCCCTTCCGTGCTTCGCGTCAGCCCCTCACACAACTCGGGCGTCGGCCCTGACTATGCCCCGCCTCTATTCCTTAGGGGTCACAGGGACCTTACACTACACTTAAATCATCCCCACCCCCTTAATACCTCTTTAAAACTATGGTTCGGAAAAATAAAAAGAGCATGTACCATACGGCGGACCCCCTTTCCACACTCCAAGTGGACTTTTGCAATGTTAGGGGGCTTCACAGTAACCTCGACGCTGTCCATCACCACCTTAAGACAGCGCGGCCTGCCCTGCTCTTTTTAACGGAGACACAAATATGTGCCCCTGACGATATTTCGTACCTTAAATACCCCGGATACGAACTGGAGCACCTGTTCCTACGTAAAGCCGGGGTGTGCGTTTTCGTCAGGGGCGATATATGTTGTCGCCGCCTTCGGGGCCTCGAACAAGGGGACCTGTCACTTCTATGGCTGCGCGTAGACCATGGGGGTCTCACCCGAATCTATGCGTGCCTATACAGGTCCCCGAGCAGTGATTTGGGGTCTACTCAGCTTTTTGAGAGCGTCCAAGAGGGGATTGACAAAATATTGGAACAGTACCCGTCCGCGGAGGTGGTGGTCCTTGGTGACTTTAACGCTCATCACAATGAGTGGTTGAAGTCCCGGACCACTGACCTCCCAGGACGAACTGTATACAATATGGCGACGGCCTATGGTCTCTCACAATTGGTTATGCAGCCCACCCGCATACCAGATATCGAGAGCCATAACCCTTCTTTGCTGGACCTTCTGCTGACCACTCATCCGGACGGTTACAGGGTGGTGGTCGATGCCCCATTGGGGTCTTCTGACCACTGCCTTGTCCGTACTAGAGCCCCTGTTGTGAAACCCGATCGCTCACCACCGAAAGGGTTTCGCAGAGTCTGGCGTTATGAGTCGGCAGATTGGGATGGGCTTCGCGAATTCTTCGCATCCTATCCATGGGGGCCGCTTTGCTTCTCCTCTAGCGATCCCGACGTTTGTGCGGACTGCATCACGGAAACGGTGCTTCAGGGGATGGAACTATTCATCCCCAACGCCAAGTTGCCCGTTGGCGGCCACAGTCGGCCCTGGTATAACAATACCTGTAGGGAGGCTGCGAGCCTCAAGCAGTCCGCATACCTGGCCTGGAACAGCGCCAGAGAGCGTCGGGATCCAAACGTCAAAGACGTAAGGAAGGAGTACAATGCGGCCTCCAGGTTCAGCAAAAAGGCTATTGCCGAAGCCAAGGCAGAGCATGTTGCCAGAATTGGCGAGCGACTTCAGAGCCATCCCAATGGGAGTCGAGCCTTTTGGTCGCTCGCCAAGGCTGCCCAAGGCAACTTCTGCCAGTCCAATCTCCCACCACTGCGGAAATCTGATGACAGTTTGGCCCATAGTGCAAGAGAGAAGGCTGATCTTCTGGCCGATCTCTTTGCCTCAAACTCGACTTTGGACGACGGAGGAGCCACACCACCCACCATCACGCGGTGTGAGAGTTCTCTGCCTGAGATTCGCATCACACAGCGTGCGGTCAGGCGGGAACTCCGACTCTTAGACGTCCACAAGTCGAGTGGGCCGGACGGCATCCCCGCGGTGGTGCTTAAGACGTGCGCCCCTGAGTTGACCCCCGCATTAACGCGCCTTTACCGTCTCTCCTATTCGACCAACAGGGTTCCATCTTCGTGGAAGGTTGCTCATGTCCACCCGATCCCTAAAAAGGGTGACCGGTCGGACCCGTCAAATTACAGGCCTATCGCGATAACGTCCCTGCTATCTAAGGTGATGGAGCGAGTCGTCAACACACGGCTCCTACAGTACCTTGAGGAGCACCAGCTGATTAGCGACCGACAGTACGGTTTCCGTCATGGTCGCTCAGCTGGTGATCTTCTTGTGTACTTGACACACCGATGGGCAGAAGCCTTAGATAGCGGGGGAGAGGCTCTAGCTGTGAGCCTCGATATCGCGAAGGCGTTTGATAGGGTCTGGCATAGAGCCCTTCTATCGAAGCTACCATCATATGGAATCCCCGAGGGACTCTGCGAATGGATCGCCAGTTTTTTAGATGGGAGGAGCATCAAAGTCGTCGTCGACGGTGCATGCTCCCAGGAAAGGCCCATCAATGCTGGTGTTCCACAAGGCTCGGTGCTCTCCCCAACGCTGTTCATTCTGCATATCAATGACATGTTGTCTATAGATAGCATGCATTGCTATGCAGATGACAGCACGGGTGATGCGCGGTATACCGGCCACCAGAACATCCCTCGGGTCACTGTACAGGAGAAACGGTCAATACTTGTGTCTGAAGTCGAGGCATCTCTAGGGCGAGCCTCCGAATGGGGTGTGAAGAACTTAGTTCAATTCAACCCCTCGAAGACACAAGTATGCGCGTTCACTGCGAAGAAGGACGCATTTGTTATGGCGCCTCAGTTTGAAGGAGAATCTCTCCCGTTGTCCGAAAGTATTGGGATCCTCGGCGTTAATATCTCGAGCAAAGTCCAGTTTGGGAGTCATTTGGAGGACAAAGCCAAATTGGCGAGCAAGAAACTGGGTGTCCTGAACAGGGCGAAGCAGTACTTCAAACCTAAACAGCGGCTTGTGCTGTACAAAGCACAGGTTCGGCCGCATTTGGAGTACTGCTCTCACCTCTGGGCGGGAGCTCCCAAGTACCAGCTCGACCCACTTGACTCCCTCCAAAGGCGGGCTGTTCGAATCGTCGATGATCCCAATCTGACGGACAACTTGGAATCGTTAGGGCAACGGAGAGACTTTGGGTCACTCTGCGTGCTCTATCGATTGTTCCATGGGGAGTGCTCCGACGAACTACTTGATTTGGTGCCATCGTCGCCTTTTTATCATCGCACCACTCGACGCCGCTGTAGGCTTCACCCGCACTACCTGGAGCCGTTATCGTCTAGAACGGTAAGGTTTCAGCGGTCATTCATTCCACGTACGTGCCGGCTCTGGGGTGAACTTCCTACAGCGGTGTTTCCTGAGCGCTATGACATGTCCTTCTTCAAACGAGGTTTAAAGAGAGCTATCCTATCAAGGTAGGCAGCGGCCTGGCTGTGCCCCTAGCATTGCCAACGTCCATGAGCGGCGGTAACCACTTACCATCAGGTGGGCAGTCTGCTCGTCTGCCACTTTAAAAAAAAAAAAAAGTTTCTAACTGCCGCACTCAGAGACGTCAATTAGAAGTAATCTGTCATTAACACAATTTTTTCATTGAATAATCGTCTTTAGGTGTATCGACTTAAGTATTACACGTTTTTACTAAATAAACTTTAAAGTTAGGTAACATCTCTGAATACGGCAGTTAATATAATTACTTGAGTACCAATCCAAAAATTAAATCTTTCCTTATTAGTTTAGATACTATACTAAAGACAAGATAATTATTTCTGTGTCGACGATGTTGACGACTCAACGTCATGCATTGTGTTGGAAAATAACCGCTCATAAATAAAATGGATACTATTCTATCCGCGATATTAAAGCACTAAACACAAGTAATCATTGTTCGAGGATATTAAATGTAAAGCCTGTGCCAGACGTGTGATATACTCACGTTATAATAGCATGCCACAACACGATAAGCGAAGCTAAACTTAGCGGAGTTAACCTTATGTGAGCTATGAAGAATTGCTTATAATTATAATGGAATTTATTAAGTAGTTAATGAAAAAAAAGTCCTTGTAGTGATAGATTATGAGTACATAATCTCACTACCCCATTTCAACCCATGGGTGTCGTACAAGGCTACTAGGGAGTACAGAAAGAAAGAAAGAAAAACAATTTATTTTGGTCTCACTTAAACATAATTACAGTAAATTAGATGAAATTACTTATTACTATTTGTGAGAAACAAAAATGGTCCTAACTCAGCAATAGCTACCTTGAAATATAATAATATCAAGATAGCGCTGGTATTCTGTAGTATAAGGTTGATAAAGGGTTTGTTTCGAATTTTCCTTTCCTCGCAGTATTCTGTCTGTATAAGGTTACTCCCTTAGGGCGACTACGACACCCACGGGTTGAGATGGGGTAGTGACATTATGTATTCTTAATCCGTCACGACTCGATGGATAACATCATTCATCATCATCGTTTCAGCCTATTGCAGTCCACTGCTGGACGTAGGCCTCTCCTAAAACGCGCCATAAGACTATGTCCTCCACCTTCCGCATCCAGTCAGACCCAGCGACCTTTTTTATGTCATGGATAACATTATAATATAATTTACATTAAATGTTAGACAATGTTGAAAATGATGCCGGACTGCAATCCCTACAAATTAACTTCGTTTAGCTTATCTCGCAGTGTGGCCTGTGTTTAAGCCGTTCACTTTAAAAGCCACCGCACGTGGCTTCTGCCTTAATTACTTTCTGAAGCCTTTAATGTCTGGTTTATTGTGTGTATGTTCACGCAGAACTACATACTACTACTACTACTACACGTATGTCCCAGACATAATATTATTATTATTAATGTTATATTAGTGTAATGATACGATTTCCCGTCGGGTGAAAATGGTATTGGGTTTTTCTATCATGAAATTCCAGTATTAAGATTTTCCCGGAGTTTGGTAAACAAATGTTCCCGGTTGATGACAATAGGCTCGCCACCTATTTCATGGGACTAAACATAGCTGGCGAAATGTGGGTGTGAAACACCTCTGCCTACCCCTTCGGGGAATAAGGTGTGATGCTATGTATGTTTATTTAGAATTTGTTTCTTAGCAAATAACCCGTAACTCTTTTTGCTCTCTTAGTTAAGTTTTGATGATGTTGACAATTGTTTTAAGTATTATTACAACCTATAAATTTTGCACTGCTGGGCACGGTCTCTTCCAAAGATTATGAAGGGAATTTAGTCTACTATACCACGCTGGCCACACGGATTGATATAAGGTTTTTTTATTTATTTATTTATTTAAGATGCATAAAACACATTACAATCGTAAATAGGTACAGTAAAATATTAAAAACAGAAGAATACAGAGCTGGATTGCAAAGTAAATATATGTGCATATAGTGACAATATTATTTATATTACTTAGTGCTATGTATATATTAAGTTATCTAGAAGGACTGTCTTGACGTTACAATTTTTTATAAATTAAAGTTAAAGTTGTTTGAAATTTTCCTGTTCTCGCAGTGCTCTTGCCTGCTTAAGGTTACTTCCCATTGGTCGCCTTTTACTTTAAGAAACCTACAGGTTGAAATGGGGTAGTGAAATTGTATATTCTTAATCCGCCACTACAATTTACTGTAGTTTAAGTACTGATTTGTAAGAACTTCGTTATAACATAAAAAGCTTTTGCTAATCGGACATGCCACTGTTTAATACAAGAGCCCTCGTTTCTTGAGAACCGCATCGGAGTCTCGACTTTCAACTTTACTGTAATATTTACATTAAATATTTAGCAATTTCCATCGCTTTGGTTTAACATTTTATATAAATGATAAACAAGTAATGGAAAAATTCAAACCCACGACGGGACTTGAACCCGCGACCCTGCCATTCCGTGTGCAGTGCTCTTCCATCTGAGCTACGCGGGTGGACGTCCCTGAGATCGAATTTATCCATTAACTGTTAACATGATGACGTCATGACAACGTTTACTGTAATATGTTTGGAAAAACAAAATAATTTGTTATCATTGAATATTGAAATTGCGCGTAACTTTACACTGATCTTGCTGTTTATACTTACACACAATAATTTTCCGTCTCAAAGTGTGACGACAAAGTAGTTACTTTCAAGACTCAAAATTTAGATAAAATGTATCATTTTTAATCGCAAGAAAATATTACGTTGTTATTCATTGACGGCACAAAATCGCTGGCTGTGGCGCAAAGGTGAGGCCTATGTTCAACAGTGGACGTCATTGGGCTGATATGATGATGATGATGATGATTCATTGACGTGTTTTAAGAGACAATTCTTCATTAATAAATTACCGTGTAAGTAAACCTTATTTTCCTGGTGGTGATATTAAACTTCTTGTCCAAATATAAATTCTCCCAAACTCCCCTAGGGAAAAGTTATTTTTATTAAAAGGGTCACGCAAAGTTTATTTCATTGTGTTTCTTATCTCTCTTTGTAAATTGATACAATTTTTCATTTATGTTGGTAAACAAAAGGGGAATAGCGCCTTATTTGTGTTTGTATAATTAACTTACAAAGTTTACAGACCTTTTACTAAATTTTTACATAGTATAAATAAAGTCGCCTCAACTGTATGTATATGTATAGGTTCATTTAACTTATGAGGTGTCGTTAGATTCATTTTGGTTGCGAAGGTGAAACTGGGTAGGTACATGAAAATAAAAAAAAATATAAATTTTTATTTATAAAAAATTCAAATATTATGTTCCAATGAATTTGTGTTTTATAAAAATATTTTGTAACAAGGGGCTAAGTTTTTTTTTATTTTTAGTGTCCCCTACAAAAAGGAAAACATAAAGGATCACTCTGTTGTCCAACTGTCTGTATAAGGCAGATTTCAATCACAAAAAAGAAAAAAAATCGTAATCGTACGGACCCTCGGTGTTGGTATCGGTGAGTCCGACTGGCACTGCGCCGGTTTTTTTTTTTAAAGTGACGGAAAACATGATAATATTTACTTTAGGTCAAGAAAGATGCACGTGTAATCTCAAAAATTACACGTACATCTTTCTTTTGTTCATATGTGTGACACGCTTGTGTAAACCACTGACCAATTAGGCTAACCGAAGATTAAATTGTCAGTGTCCAAGTTTTAATCCCTTTAATCCATATGGAGTTAATATGCCTCGGTTAATACGGTCCACAGTTTAATCCTTATAATAAACACAGTCCTGTAAAGGCATTTCAATATACCTAACCCTTTAGTTTTGTAGACATTAATCTAGATTATATAACTTAAGTATACAAGTTCGTAGCATTTTGGTACTGTGAGCAACTTTCGATGGTAATAGTTTACCCTATATAACTCTTTTCAAACTTTAAAATTTCTCGCAGGCCGCATTCCCTCTAAGGCGCCTCTTTCAAAAAATGAAGAAAAATAGGTGCACTAAATTCAATATTATGCCTGTATAATATTGAATTTAGTGCACCTCTTTTTCTTCATTTTTTTTCATTTACTGATAAATGATAATTTACTGACAAAAAATACATTATTAATCTACATGTGTTTTAAAATCTGGTTTACTAAATTGTTCAGGTGGTCCAATAGTATGGCTTCAATTTTTATCGAATGATAGATCAACCGATATCGAATATCGATATCGAGGAAATCAACCTCTCAAGAAAACATAAACCTAGAATCTGGTTCTGTTAGATTTTGAATAAGGATGATTTATAAATTTAATATAAATTAAAAACACGTCCATCCATCTATTTGTATCGCCGCACTCGCGTGGCCACTTAGTACTGGATCAGTACTCAAGGTCGTTGGCGATATCTCAGCAATTTACGGGAGTTCTTTTCTTACACGCAACAAGATTACATTCCTAAAGTTAATTCACCATCATTAGGATCTAACAGGGAAGTCAAGTAGAAACCACAATGTCCTTGCCATTACGTGTGTAGTTAATTTTCTAAAGTAACCTTTTAGGTGTTGCAAATTGAACACGTGCGATAATTAATTAAGCGATTATGAAGAGTAGTGGAGTGTAATTAAGGCAAGGGATGAAGACAACAATTTTGGTTAATTTTACGTAATTACTACCTTTTAACAATATGGCTTACTTAGTAGAACAGGTGGTTAATGTTTATTCTGTCCTTGAAGGTAACTTAGGGAAGTAGGCCTCACCTTGAGGATAGGTATTCGATACACGTGACCTGGAAGTGAAATATAAACATCAAAATAACAAATGAACAAGATTAAAATATACCTTCATACTGCTCCTCATTTAAAGTCGAAATCTTCCCGCAACTTAAACTATTTTGAATCATAGCACGAAGTTTATTTACGGTATAAGTTATATCATTATAAGAGTAGAAAACAAGTTATCGTATAGAAAATAAAATTTTTATAAGAATTTTTTCAATGACTATCTATTTTTTAACATTATTTAGGTATATATTTTTAACTCTAAAATAAACTGACCAAGAGCTAAGAACCAGAAGCCTGGTCCAAACTAGTTGTGAAAATAATTACCCGCCTAGTTGTATCTATTGAAGATAACTACCGAGTTATCTAATCAACGAAAAACTCTTTCAAAAAGCGCTTTGAGGGAGTTTTTCATACCATGAGCTATTGGCCTCACGGTATGAAAAGAGAAAGATCCTTTTCGGAATCATCGTTTCATACAAGTGAATAATGGAAAATGGTACGTAATGACGACTTCAAAAAGCATTTTTCCCGGTTCAGGCTAGAGCGCAAACAACTTGTGGTATGAATTGACAAAAGACATTATTGAAAAAATATAATATTCTTCATTTCTGGCAAGGTTGAGTACAAAGATATATAAACTGAAGGTATGATGAATATTCCTAAACCCATGTCTTATAGAGTAGATAGGTAAAACAACCATTCTCGGCTGTCATGAACACTTACGATAAAATTGATGTGGGGACTAGTTGAAACGTACGCTTTTGAGGGTAACCATTCAAGAAAGATGTATATCTATACTAACTATACTAATATTATGAAGCTGTTAAGTATAACCATTATAACTTAAACAAATTAACTTTATTATAGACTAGCTGATCCGGCGAACTTTGTATCGCCATATTTTATTATTAGTGATAATGTTCCATTTTCAAATAAAATGTTTATAGAGATTTTAGAACCTTAAATTTTAAATTTTGCACTCAATTTCTTGTATAATTTTTACACACATGCCTTGCCTCGACAAAAGCTAATACGACAAAAAAAGAATTTGCCAAATCGGTCGTGCCGTTTCCACGTGAATCCATCACATACTTTTCGGCGATCCATATTTATTTATATAGAATAAATTGTTAAGTAAAAAGCGTAAGGAAAAAAATTGAATACGAAGCCAGTGAAGCGCCAGCCCAATTGTCATTGTTCTCAGTCACCTACGAAAAATGTAGTAAGTACCTGTCGTAAGCAATCGAAAGAAATGGTGAAAAACTTGAACTTCACAGTATTGATCTTGGAGATGTGCTTGTGACATTTTAAGTCAGAATATTAACCTTTTTGAAAGAACTTCCTTGTACATCACTAAACGAGACATAGCAAACGGGTAAATTATAATTTTGTGCGGAATACTATTACTTATCCGTGTAGTGACGGAATTCATAATGTCACTACCCTATCTCCGTGGGAGAGTAACAGACGTCATTATCATCATATCAGCCGTAGGACGTCCACTGCTGGACATAGCAAATAAAAAAAGAAAACGTTTGTTTGGTACAAACACGAGACATACTGAATAACAAATAGGTAGATAAAAACAGGAGGCCTCCTCAAGGGATTTTCAATAGGACCAGGTGTATGCCGATTGCCCCGAACTTTGCTCCCATGTCATTGTATCTTTGGTTGGCCACTGCTCAGCTCCTTTTAGTCGTAGCATGCTGTTATATAGACTATAACCTTTTTTCATAAATGCACTATCCAACATTAAAAGGTTTTCAAATCCGAACCAGTAGTTCATGATTATATTATATGCAACTATTTCATCTGTGTAAAATTTTTCCTGTCCACGAAAAGGTACCTTTTTTTTTTTTTTTTTTAATAACGACCGCACTAGGGAACAAGCCCTGTGTCGCGGGGAGCTTTACAAACATGAAACTAACGGACACAAAGTACACCCAGACTAGAAACAAATATCTATGAATCACACAAATATTTGTCTCGTGTGGGAATCGAACCCACGTCACCCAGCACGGCGATGTAGTGGCGAGGCGACCACCTTAACCACTGCGCCACCTTATGAATAATATTACTATATAACTAAAAAGTAAAATCAGGCGTTTTTATGTTACTTTATTTTATTTTTATTTATTTTTATTCAATGATTTTGTATGTGTGTGAAAGTAATGTCATAATTCATAATTTATAATATTAACATTCATTTAATTTAATTGAAACAATCAATTTGCATGCCACAAGTAATGCGGCAAAATGTGTCATGGACTAATAACACTGTATACTATCTTATGTAATAACCACATTTTTTTTTTGCAAATAAATGAACTTGAACTTAAACTGTATTGAACAAGCGCATTTCCCGCCGACTAACTGTCTTATGGTTTGGCCGGTTAAATTTAAAATATATATTTTTTTAGTTCAAATAAATGATTAGGTATTATTATATGAGATTAGCGCGTTAAACCAAACAATCATACAAACAAACTTTTTAGCTGTATAATATTACCTACTACAGATTTAATCGGTATCAAAGGAAGGAAGAAATAATTTATTCAGTTTTAACTTACTTAATTATACGACGATGACTCATCTGACGATACTTTAGTTTGTAACTTCTTCCAGTTGTTTCACCGGCAAACTTCATCAAAGTATTACTAAGCATTTTTCTAAATTTATTACCCTATGTTAATGCAAATTGAGTCACGGCTCTACTGGACGTGAACCACAAAAGCCTTGACAGTAATTTACCTCAGCCTTTTACATTACAAAATATTATAGGAGCCATTAGCATGATTTGCACTTTGTTAAGAGACCCGAAACAAAGTTGTTGGAATTTTCAATGAATGGATTTACATAAAATTGAAAATATGCGAGTTCTCTTATAGAAAAATTAGCTACCGTCTGGTCAGTAAAATGTAGCCTATTAAGTGAACGTTATAAGAGACAAAAAGGGACAGAATTATTAGAAAGTGCGTTTCCGTGCGACTGTGTGAGCCATTGGGCAACTTCTCCCAATGGCTCACCCCTAACCAACGTTCATAAATTTATTGTGTGGTTTATGATGCTGTTCTAATTTTAAATAGGCACCTCAAACAATAATATGCACATAACTCAGGAATTCAATAAATGTCTGTTTTCAACTGAGCATTGTTTTGTTTCAGAAATTCTAGTACATTTGCACTCCTGATGGACACGATAATAGCACTGATTTCCGAATTACTCCCGTATTTACAGAGATATGTGCACGACTGTACGTTGAGGAGGTTTAATGGGATTGTGCTGCCGGTTGGTTCCTCTGACAACCATTCAACCGTTATTAGGCTTTTATGGATAAATTTCAATGTGAACTTATATTCGACGTAGCATTAACATATCATACCTTTTTAGGTTCAATTAAAGCATTCAATTTCAGTTTTCCGAACAACTGTTTTAGATTTCAGTTTGTCGGATTCATTTTGTCTTTTTAATCGACTTGTTAGGTAACGACAATTGTTAGAACAGAATTCGGAAACTATTTTATTTAATATTTTTTAGTAGGTGTGAAACTATTTTCATAATGTTACGTCATATATCATTTAGGGACAGCACAATGAATAGTAACTATAATGTATGTATAAACTACACTTAACAAATGTTTTATTAGTATAAGGGCCTGTTTCACTATTCGCAGATTATTATCTAATGAACTACTTCAGACTTTATTGACAGATTTTATATGAAAAGTACGTCAAAAATCTGTCAACTAAGTTTCATTAGGCTATCTATAAATTATTATTTGTCAGTGGTGACACAGGCCTTTATCATCAGCAACCCATTAATGTCCCACTGCTGGGCTCGGGTCTCCTCTCCTCTATTTAGAGAGCTGAAGCGAGATAAATGTAAGGTATCTTTCTACGTCATTTGCCTTGGTAGAAAGTTACGCTATTTCACCAGTCTATTTACGATTTTTTTATGCATTTACTACCAAGACCTTATAGAAACTGTTTCACGGGTAATACTTTGTTTAAATCTGGAGACATGTCAGACACGTGCCATATCGTTTCTATGGATTTTTTAGAAGATAAGTTTTAAAATAGTACTCATAGCTATTTTCTACTGTAAACAAACTGCTTTGATTTTCCTCGGTATCTAACTTAATTAATGCATTAACCGAGCTGTAGGAAATAAAAGAGCGGTTCGAGGTAAAAAAGTGTATTTCATTTTAAAAATGCTAGTAATAACAGGAATATGCATTTTTAAGTTTTTTGTTCTCTTTTAAACTTAAAAGACACAACTTTAATAAGATGATAGTAATTATCTTATTTCATCATATCAGCCCATCGACGTCCACTGCTGGACAATTGTCTCATCTTAATAGGTGGTACTTAGCCTACTGTTACCACGTTGGCCAGACGGCTTGGTTTGTACCAAGCCATAACACAAGCCATAACACGTCGAGTTTTCGAGATGTTATTAATTTCGGGCTGTTCCACTAATCCCTACAAGTTGTCCCTCCCGGTGGGAACAAGTGGATTTTTTTTCCACTCTTCCCTACCACACCGTCACTCAACTGGTTGGGATGAGTTCAGCTTTATAGAAGAGTGACCCTATAAGGGTTCCGTTTTTTCCTATTGAGGTACGGAACCCTAAAAATAATGCTTGCTTTAGTAAAGTTGAAAGTGTTTCAGCTTATTTCGATGTTAATAATATTTGAGCAGTGAAATTATCTTCTACTGTGCTAACATTATATTCTTTTGTAAATTTTAAATTACTTATTCAGAAGATATTTTGGTCATTTTTAATCAAAAATTTTCATTGTTCTTCTACGGAAAGTTTCGAAATAATCCTTGGTGTATTTTATAGAATTCAAAATAACATTTATTATATCTCGTTAACAAGTCTTGCCTTGAGGGCGTGGCGGTTGTGGGTACCACTGTGAAAGCTTCCAGATTATACCCAGGTCTGGTAATGACATTATTATTTATTTTTCCTTGTAATTCTCAGCTCATCTCATAGCTCGTAGTCCGGCAATTTGCCCTGTTATTAAGGAAGGAATTATTTCTAAGGAATTAAACATAGCCGGCGAAATGTGGATATGATGATCCCCTGTCTAACCCTTTGGGATAAGGCATGATGCTATGTTATGTAATTTAGGTATTTAGGGATCCGCCACACAGAACGCGTTCATGCGTTGAGTTCATGTTCTGTGTTCGCTGTGTTGTACCACGTTGGTCAACCACTACAACGCAACACATCACAAGGAACGCAGAACGTTTACGCAGAACGCATGAACGCGTTCTGTGTGTGTGACAGATCCCTTAAGGGAGGTTGAAGTTATTAAAATCAAACGATGAAAAAATTTTGAAATATATTTACATTATATACAAACACTGAAAAATAATTTGAGTTACATTTCATCTACAATAATTGTAATAGTGCGCTTAACATATTTGAATTCTTTTTGATTGATGCATACTATAAAACATTAAATACGTGTTTGAGAATAAAATTTAACTTGCCACGTTTTATGTATTTTACACACGTTCCCACTGAGAACTTGTGAGAGCTCGTGCACACCGAATGCCTATTATTACTACGGTGTAAGCCCCTATCACACGGGGTATATACACATACTATACATACGCTTGTACAATCCAGCTGAGTACGCAACAGTATACACGTGTTCAAACATGTTACGTTTAATAGGGAACGACATTGAATAAAACCACAGAATAATATAACACTGCGTAGGGTACGGCGTAGGTCACGCTACCCGTTTGTCCTTAAGGAGCTGTATTGCGCGGCGCATTCATCCACGTTACGCGGTGTGTCATGTATTATACAGTTCTATACATTGAAACTCAGTGGTACATACACATCAGGCTTCAATATTTCAAAATTAAACTTATTTAGTATTCTGGAATTTGTTTCATCAGTCGTTAAAAAATCTTGGCAACATAGTGATCTTGAAATTATTTCTTTTATTTCTATACTTTTATTACTACTGGTAAATGGCTTGATTAAATTTACATAGATCAATTTCTGTTAACTTTAATGAATTCCCATATGAAAAGATTCTTGCTTGTTTAAAGTGAATAATTTCATTACTCTTTATCTTACCCATGTTATTAAGTTTCACTACATAAAACAAAGCTAAAATGCTAAATCTTATAACTACTACATCTAAGTACTTATAAATATCTTATTTTACGATTAACTAGTCACCGGTAAGTAGTGTAATTTTTATCAAATGTGTATGTGACTTTTAAGTAAGTACAATTTTAATGGATTGAAAGGTTAATAAAATGTTCGGTGATAATAAAACCCAAGATACAAGTAAAACTAATTATGCGAATCTAAACAATTAAAAAAGAATTCAAGTCTTTTACAAAACAGAATTTAGTTTAAAAAATAGAAAAAAATTTAGTCTACAATAATTCTATATTATAATTTGATGACAACTCTATTTTGTATCTGCACAAAATAGCAAATTTGTTATAATGTGACACCATATTTCTTTTAGACACGATACAAAGAAACGGCGTTTAGTCAGCTTTGTAAGTTCAATCGTCCTCGAACAAAGTGACAAAGAAGATCCGAAGGGATCAAACGCTCGTCATAATATACTATATTATAAATCAAACATGTTTCAAAGTATCTTTGACGCCTTTTTCTTTGCATTCAAAAAGCAACATAATTCTTTGATGTGAAAAAAAATGTCTTTCATACGACAAATTTTGGGTTTGTTTTTATTCCATTTTATATTTTACTTAGAAAGGTGAATTTTTAGAATGTGAACTGTACAGACAGAATAGAACTTATTTTAGACATGAAACTCCAATTACAGGAATTAAAAGACGCGGACGCGAAAGTTAAGAGTTATCGGTAATGTTACTAAAAATAATTAACAGTCAGAATAATTAGTGAGATACATAAAAAGTTAACAAAATATTTAAAATATAATTTAATATTTGAGAACAAGCAAAGTTCTCTAAACATTCATTCAGCTAGACAAAATATTTATTTATAGGCAAGTGACATTTTTCAAATAATCATTTATTAAAAAAAAAAAGAAATAATGCAGTTTTCAATTAGGTTGTCATCTGTATTTTGAAAACACATGACAACCTAATTGAAGTGCAATAAATTAAATAACACGGCCATACTGAGCATCAACTTGAATAAATCGAGGGAAATTCGTTTTCAAATAGATAAAAATAACAATATGATTTTAATACTAATCCTGAAAATGACATAAACATATTCGTTGTTATAATTATTGGAATTAAAATAAATCTATTCAGAATTCAAATAAGTTTACGAGAATACAATATCGCTATCGCTTATCGCATTATGTTCTGATAATTAATGCTTCACTGATTTATGATTGCAATGAAAAGAATTCTTGAATGTGATCAATCGTGCGTTAACTGAAGATTGTTCTACCATACCTATATTAAATGAACTTGGTGATAGTGAATAGCTTTATATACAAGTTGCAACAATTTTTATTATCTATTAAACATAGCTTAAGTCTACTAACACTGACTACAATTTAGTAAGCGTAATATCCATTCAGGCTTCATTTGCCGGCGGGCCGACAAGTTTTCTATAATATCTTAATAATATATTTTTTTTTATTAAATGACTAGATTTCATTCGTTCACTTCAGACGATATTCGATTGACGTCGTTTTTATTTAGTCTATGACTTGTTAAATATTATTAGGAGTAGATTATTTTAGTTAACGACTACTTATGAGTCATATATACAGTATATTTTTAGGAAAAAATATACAAAGATTTCTCGTTATTTCATGAAATAATTTTACCTCGAATTTTATATTTCAATGTAAAGTTGAATCTTTGGCAAAATTACCAGTTTAATTTTCAGAATTGAAAGTGCTAGGTAATCAACATGCAATGTTTTTATTAGATAAACAAATTTATGGTACAAGTATATTATAATTTACGACTGGCGTCTACGGTCTATACAACACACAGCTCTTTTAAGATTTTCAGCAAAACCACTCTTATGAATTTGGACCTCTCCTTTGCATTTGATTACTCCAGTTATATTCACTTGTGTGTCAGTCTTTTCCCGCTGTTCTATATTGTCTAGTTCCTCGTCGGATCACGTGTCCGACCCAGGATATTTGGCAATCAGATCTAGTTCTTCCTCGCTGGGCTTCGATTGTCGGACTTCAGTTTGTCCTTCAGTCGGCGTATATTGTTTGTTTCGATCCATTTTGTTCTCAATGTTAACTAGTACATCAGCAACACACCGATGGTCTTCAGGTGATTTTATTTCTGCATCAATACCGAATGCTGTTTCATGAGCTTCTTCATCTTCATTGTTGTTTTGTTTATCTCTTTCTACTTCAGCTTTACTGTCTTCTTCGTCGCTATTTTCTTTTCCTTCAAGGATCATTTTATGTGTAGCTTCTTCAATCACACTGTCTGTTGGTGCCTCATTGATACAGGAGTGTGTCAATGTGAAAGGTAATTTTAGTGAGACGTCACCACCCATAGCACTGAGTGTTAGTTTGACTTTAACATAGTAAGAAACGTAAATAGCAAAGACGTTTCTGTCTTCTGGTGTGTTGTTGCAAAGTACTGTTGAAGCAAGACTGGCACCAGTTTTTGAATACGAATCTTCTAGTGCGATCCAGTTTTTTGTGATACCTGGGGAACAAGAGGTTATATTGATGTTTGTTTCAACTATTTCAAGTATGAAGTTATAAAAACGTGATGATTCTTACCTCTGTGTGGAGTCAAAGTATATGAATCGGTGTGAGTTTGCCCAGGCATAACAACCTCATTGCCCTTTACAAGAGCGACTACATTCTTGAATTTTCCGTTGGAGAACATGCAGACATCCACGTGTTGGACCACCAGAGCCTGATACAAAAAGCAATAATTCAAACTACTGATACGACGAACATCTAAATGAAACAGTAAGGGATGGCAAACGAATTAATATTCTGCCGTACTATCCAAGAACGACATTTATATTGCACAAGTCTTGCAAAAATGGTATTTACAATTGATGATTTTAGACACTTTTTTCTCTAAACTTGGACATGCAGTTGAACTATTCTTCATTAGTAGGGCAGTATTGTATTTAATGTCAGTTGACGGTTTAATTACTCGTCTGTTTATGTTGACGAGACGATACGATTCGAAACGGCAAGTGAGACTAATGTGCGGTTATAACTTTGTATACATATTGTGTAAGCTTTGAGTTAGGTCACGTGTTACTTGAATATATCGTAAGTTGTGATAGAGTGGAGTGAGATGGTGCGGTTTTTGTATTGAGCGTGTTAAGTCACGTGCAAGGGGCACGTCTCTGAATTATTGTATTTCAGCTGATATAAAATAGTTATTGACGTGAGAAAAATGTGTTCGCACATTCTCAGCCAAGAGTTCATAATGCACTCACTGAGATTGAAAATTATAGGACTGTGAAGTCACATATAAAAATGTATTTTATTCCTTACTAGTGATCTGTCCCGGATTCACACGGATGCTCAAACTGAACATTAAATTTCTTGTAGTAGGAAATTATACAAAAAAGCAGATGGTTCTGTAAACTTTTCTTTCATGCATATCATATTTATTTGTTTTGAAACGGATCTAAGCTACAAATTAAAGTTTTGCGTGGTAGCTCTGAAGTAACCCGACCAGCTTGATAACAGTAAGAAAAATTTACATTTTGTGATTGCACGCATTTCTCATATATTTATTACGTATGTACCTAGGTATTAGGTATGCATGAGAAATGCATGCAAACAGACGTAATGAGTGGTTGTTGATTTCAATTACAAAACAGGTGATTGTTAAAGTCTTTTTGCTTAAACTCTACGTGAGCCAAGCTGTTGTGGATAAAACCACTGAAATTCCTTTGCAAAATGTTGACAAGAACGCCGTAGTGGCATAGTATAACAATATATTTCATTCCACAAAACTGCTCAATGTTAACTAACGTACATAATTAATATGATGATATTATTATCAATAACTAACTACATCCATACATGTTATTAACCTGAAGAGTTTATTTGTTAATTTATATTTAACAATATTCCAAGAGATATTAGATTGGTTAAAGATTCAACTATCTTCAAAAAGAAGCTGCATGAACTATTAATTAATAAATGTTATTATACAGTAAATGAGTACTTGACAGACAAATCTCTGCTCCACTTGACTACTCTAGTCTATCTCAGTCATGATGTGTTCAGTATTCAATAATTTTACATTTTATTATTTTTGTGCTTATTTATAATTACTGTGACATGCACTGATATTTGAAATTTTAAATATTGTATGCCCAAAGGGCGGGACATAGCTGTTCTTATAATAATTCGGTTGAACGCGCTAATCTGCTGAGATCTAGCTGAGTAGTGGCCATACAAAATTCACGGGAGCAAAGCTCCGGGTCACAGTTATCCATACATAAAAAGGCTTTGTCCTGACTGACTGACTGACAGACAACGCACAGCCTACACCGCTGGTCGTAGTGACTTGAAATTTGGAGGGTGTGTTTGTCCTAATGTCTAGAGGTGTACTAAGAAAGGGTTTTTTAAAATTCAACCCCTAAGGGGGTGAAAAAGGATAAAAATGATTGTATGAAAATTCTTAGTTTTTTAACTTATAGATTTGAAAATTTGTTTTGGGGTAGGTACTGCTAACAGAATAAAAAATACCCTTATCAATATTTTTGACAAGGATGGCTTTGGAAGGGTGAAATTGGGGATGAAATGAAAAGATCTTTGTTTTGAAGTTAACGTTTTGCAAATTAGTATTGGGATAAGAACTTAAAATGTTGTTTTTAATATTTTTGATAGGGATAGGCTTTTTTTAAAATTCTATCCCAAAGGTGATGAAATTGTGATAAAGACGTTTGAAAACTAATTACCTACTTAGTCGTTATTTTTTAGGTTTTTATGGACGGATAATACGCAATTAGAACTTCAGTTAAGAATTGAGTTGATGGGTTGTTTTTGGTGTTTGAAAAACTTACCCTAAGCGACGAAATAGGTGTGAAAATGATTAAAAATTGATATAGATGTCGTTTTCAAGGTTTTCAGGGACGCTGATTACGAATATGTTATCTATATTGACGTAAAATAAAATTCAACTCCTGTAGTGGTGGTGTTGTGGAATTCATGAATTGCACTTAAAACAAAGATTTATGTCATATCGAAATCTACGCGGACGAAGTCGCGGGCAAAAGCTACTTACATAATAATATATGTGTTTATTTTACACTTTTTCGTAAGAAAGTTCTTAATAACATTAAAATTTCAACAAAAACTGAAGCAGTGAAGTTTCTGTATGTTAATACGAGTAAAATTATGTATTTGAATTAAATTATGTAGAATAAACACGTCTTGTTTCTTCATTAATAAACAAAGAAAGCTTATTTTCTTTAATTTGATGAAGTTTGTTTCAAGCAATTGTTTTTAAGTTAAACACTTGTTTTTTTTTTAAGTTACAGTGTTTTGTTCTTAGTTAGTTAAACGAATTGAGTAATTAACAAAAATACCAAATTCTAGAGTTTTTATTGTGCTGTTTGACATATAGTAAAATTTATCAAAGTAATGGATTTCATATTCATTCAATTCAATTCATTTTAATTTCATTTTTATTTCAATATTTATAAATATTTTGAATTTGTTTTTATTTTAGTTAAAATATTTTTTAATTTTTGCGTTGTATTTAATTTAATCTAATTTAATTTAATCGTGTTTGTGTTTAATGTATATAGATGTAGCTAATATCTGATATAAATGAATTTTAATTTAATAAGGTAACATAACTATAGAAACAGGAATCTTAAAAATAAAAAATAATAAACATCCCTCTTAACTCCTCCTCTACTCCTATTATAAAATTGGTAGAATGTATGACTCACTTTCATCCGGCGGACAGTTTTAGAAGAATGATTTGCAACGACCACGCCAACTCTGATTGATTCACCGTGAGAGTACGTTGGTTTGTCTAGCCAGGCTTCCAACTCCACTCTGTCAAAAAGAGATTTTTATTTAGAAGGTTATAATAGAACATATTAAAAAAACAATTGAGGGTGGACGCGAATGATAACATAATATTTTTGTACTCTTAAGCCCTTGCTACATGGTTGTACCTTGACCTTGTATCTAATAATGAGATGCCATCCATCTGTGCTAAACGTCCCACTGCTGGGCATGGGTATCCTCCAAAAATTGTGGAGGGAATTTAGCCTACTATACCACGCTGGCCAGACGGGTTGGTATAGGGTTTGTTTCGAATTTTCCTTTTTCACATTGCAATTGCCCCGAGGAAAATATTTGAGTAACTGTGATTTTATCGCAAAACTACCTAGTCGATAAATATCTATAAAACATATGCAAAGATATTTTTAAGGAAAATAACTTTCTCTGCTTTTACGTAAGTTTTCATTAAATTAAATACTTTTCTTCAATCTCCACATTATTAAATCGTTAAGTTCAAGGTGTCGAAATTTAACGTTTATATTACGCCGACAGTACTAAGGCGGAATGCTCTTGAATTATGTAGGCTAACGAAGGCCATATTTTCTTGCAGTCCTTGAATAAGTTAGGTTAGATACGGCCGAATTTCACGGCTTGTCTCCAAAACGGTCCAATTATCATAATTGCACCGCTGAAAGTAACGATTATGGAGTTTAAATACGAGTTTAATTCTATCGCAAGTTTACTAAAACGTAGATTTCCTGTAATTTGTCTTATAACTTTCACGAACATGGAGCTTATTGGTGAGGTATATTAAACTTACATAATTTGGTAACCTGATGTAAAGCAATGATTAATTGTATAAAACGATTGTTAGTTAAAAAATAATATGAGTTTTATAAATTTTTAATTCAACTGTTTTTGTATGACTTATTGATTGAATATTTCAAATTTTTCATCATCATTACAACCCATAAACATCCCACTGCTGGGCACAGGTCTCCTCCAAGGAATGTGGAGGGAATTTATCCTACTATACCACGCTGGCCAGATGGGTTGGTATAGGGTTTGTTTCGAATTTTCCTTTTCTCGCAGTGCTCTTATTTGCATAAGGTTTCTCCCTTAGTCGCTTTGTACGACACCCACGGGCTGAGATGGGGTAGTGACATTATGTATTCTTAATCCGTCACTACACGGATTTCTAATTTGAAATAAGTTTAAACTTATTGATTGTTTGATTAAATAAGAAAGTAGATTGACTATCGGAATTAAAAAAAAACGTAATATTTATCTATTTTATATTAAATTTATAGATTGAAACAGAGTGGTCTGGAGTTATCGGTCTTTTCGCCCGCCGGTTTTTCGCCCGAGCGAAACGCCCAAGTTCAAATTTTTATAATTTTTGATCAGGCGATTCGCCCGATGGAACTTTTATTGCTTTTCATATACAGATAGTATCAAAAAAAGATTGCGTATTAATACGTAAATAAAACAAAAACTCAAATGTTTAATATTATTTCTAACTTGACTTTCTAACTTGCTGTCGTTACTAAGTGTCTAAATTGTAATAAAAATTCCATCGGGCGAAACGCCTGATCAAATATTATAAAAATTTGGACTTGTCGTTTCGCCCGCTCGGGCGAAAAACTGGCGGGCGAAACGACCGATAACTCACAGAATGTTTTGCATAAAATTTATAATCGACCCAACAGTGACATGGGATCTTTAACATACTATAAAGATGCGTAGGACTATATTTGGATTATTTCTTGAAATTGGTGTGAAATAAAATAGTGAAACAACCTAATCGTTTATAGTTAATTCTTACTGAGAAACATGTTTATTCAAACCATTGAATGAGTTGTATAAAATTAATATCTTATCAGCTGTCGGTCTAATATTGAAGTTATCGGTGATTAATATAGTTATAGGTACATTGTAATAGAATAGAGTGGTATCGATCCTAGTAATTTGGTGACGTGGTTCGATTCCCACACGAGACAAATATTTGTGTGATTCATAGATATTTGTTTCTAGTCTGGGTGTACTTTGTGTCCATTAGTTTCATGTTTGTAAAGCTCCCCGCGACACAGGGCTTGTTCCCTAGTGCGAGAGTTGTCTTTTAAAAAAAAAAAATTTGGTACGTTTAATCACGTAACATAGCATAACATCACGCCTATTTCTAGAAGGGGTAGATAGATGTGTATTACATCGTCATTTTAACCCTCTCGGCGTCATAATAACCTGATTATTAAGAAGGCAAAACAGTAAAGATGTTTGTCTAAATGAACATAATTAAATTTTTTATTTTATTTATTTATTTATCTAAACTTACAACTATCCTTACAGAATATTCCAATTAATTTGATTGATCCATTTAATTGGATGTATGCAAGAAAGCCAGATAAAGCTAAGCGATGGTGAGTGGCTGAATGGATAAGTGACCGTCGTGCTAAACACGCGGTCCGAGTTCGATTTCGACCAGCAGTACCAATGTGGATTTCACTTTGTGGAATTTACATCTACTAGTCATGTGATTCACCATCTGCCGACGGTGAAAGAAAACATCGTGAGGAAACCTACATATCCTAGAAGTAATTCCAAGTGTATGTCTGATCCACCAACCCGCATTAGGCCAGCGTGTGTGGATTATTACCTTAACCCTCTCAGCTCTCTAGATAGAGGAGAGGAGACCCGATCCCAGCAGTGCGACATTAATGGGTTGCTGATGCTGATGCTGATGCAAGAAAGATACAAAGACAACCTTAGATTTACCAATTCAAAAACTTTAAATTTCAACGCTAACTAGGTAAACAACTTGGAAACATTTACGATAGCTATGTCAAGGATAAACTACTCACTTACATCAATAATTCACACCAAAATCAATCTCAATTAAGCAAATTGCTGCGGAAGGAAAGTTGGAAAGTCAACCGCTTGAAAACTTTCTAAGTGTTGTTTCAGAGCGAATACACGCATATATAAACATTAATTAATTTATAAGCAGTCTTGTGCGTTTAGTTTAACTGTTTCTCTGTTAATATTATTCATAAAAAAACTACTTGAATTTTTAACAGATTGAGTAATAGAATAATTAGTGAATTTATTGTTTAGATGGCATATAATTATGTAGATAATTTGATGGCATACGAGATCCCGAAACACGTTAAGGTCGTAGATAATATTCACAATAACACAGTTGATAACAAACTTTGCAGGTATAATTGTTCTGAAAGTATTTAATTCAAAATCATGCACAAAAGGTTTTATGTAAGCAAACTAGTTCAACATAATTAACCGTGTAATCTCACCTTCCATCAGAGAGAAGGAAAGGCTTCTCGACGGTAGCCCGAGGCGGCAGTACCTCCGAATTTTCTAAAACAAACCACAGTTTAAAATATACAGCGTTATGTGTTATTAAAGTTTAACCAACTAAGCGAAAGCTCGAAATACACTGACAAAAGCGAATTTCATAATGTAATTATGTTGTTGCCTCTTGACAAGCTCAAGTTCTATTATAATTTACGTGCTAGAATTACGCTGACAATGTTATTTTCAAAGTGAAGATAAGGATATAAATGGTTATGAATAAGTATGGAGAATGTAAAATATTAAAAGCAGATAAGGTTATGAATAGAGCTATATTATACAATGCTGTTTTTCGTTTATACTAAATCTGAAACACCCTAAGCGTCTATTTATTTGCAGAATCAGAATAAAAAATCTAAATTTAAAAATAATGAAACCTCACGAAGTTACAAGCATTTTTCATGCTTTTTGATGCCGCGCTCCGGCCGAATATTGCCGAATATCAATGGTTTATGTACCTATTTAGTACTTATTTATTTATTGCTGCGAGTAGACGGTGCGGCAAATGGCGGTAGGAGCCCATTAATACACTTCAAACAACTGTGTCTAGCTTTCAACATTTTTATATATTTTTGACTAAAAGTCTAAAAATTATTGGAGTCGATTCTGCTAATGATTCTGAACAAACTACTTTAAAGTTTCGCATTAATCCTGTTTATTAATGCATACTCAGATGACAAAACAAAAGGGAGATGAAGCACAAAATACTGTGTCATAAATAAAGCAAAAATTTCACTGTAGTTTTTTGCTGCTATTATTATTATTTTATTTAATATCATGGTCATATCAATCAGATAGAAGACATCTAGCTGAGATGTCTTCTATCTGATTGAAACATAGACAAAGTTTATAAGACTACTAACTGCTGTACTCAGAGACGTTACTTAACTTTAAAATGTATTTAGTAAAAATGTGTAATACTTAAGTCGATACACCTAAAGACGATTATTCAATGAAAAAAATGTGTTAATGACAGATTACTGTTAATTGACGTCTCTGAGTGCGGCCGTAAAAGTGTACGGTGTATATTAATAGTCCTTTTACCAAAGACTACTATGGCACAATATATTTCTGGAATTTTATAAAAACCTCACCTATTTCTTCCCGCTTCGGCCGGCAGTTTTCATCCGATTCCATTTTCATTTTACTTTTCAACCTGCAACAAAAATTGTTCATACAATGGCCATCAAAGTTTTTAACAGTAGATACTGTTAAGTTTATTTCTATGGTGATTTGTAAGCTGAATCATTTTCACGAAAATAAAAAATCCATTGAATTTGTCAGTAAGGTCATGTTATGATAGGAGAATTTCGGCAACTAGGACCGCAGTTAACTCGGACCGCGTTTGACAATAGGTTTTATTAACTGTTATGTGTTGTACTGTTTTTTGGCTTGAACAATAAAGATAAATGCGGTGCCTTCTTGCCGAAAACCTCCTTGTCGGTTCAAGCTTTGCTCATAAGTTGATAAAATGGGACTTCAATCTTCGAAATAAAAAAAAATAATTCTGGATTTATAGACATGCAAATTTAATAATTTAATAATTAATTTGATTAAGTTTAAAATATTGCAAGTACGTATCTTCCTTTACTATAGATACTAAAATGAATTTGAAGCTTAAAGTACAAGAAATAACAGTAATAACAATAAGAAAGAACGGCCAATCGGCGTTAATAAACAAAGTTGTTTGATTTTCTTTGAGCGATAAGGTAACGTAATATGTTCATTATTAATTTGACGTAGAAGAAAATAATTTGATAAATAATATAGGTACCAATCCCTTAAGGAATGTTGGTTATTGAACATTGAGTAAGGTACACAAAGAAAAATATTCCTCCATGCCTCCAAATAATATCAAGAAACCGTTTGTAAATTGAAGTATTATTCTGTAACAAGAAAGTTACGACTTGGTTTAATTCATATAATCATACAGGTCATAAATTTATTTTAATGTATATACTTTATTATATTATGTACCTATTTGTAATTGTTTATTGTTATTAGAATATTTATTCTCATATTGATGTTATTAACTGAAAGCACCTACCTCAGTTTTGTCTCTACATCACCCTAAAGTTGACTGGTAGATAATGCCTCAGGCATTAAGTCCGCTTTTGTACTTATTTGTGCAGAAAGTTTAATAAATAAATAAATAAATAAATAATTTCTAAGGTATTTTCCCCAATAAAGTACAAAAAAATCTTATTTAATATTGTATTGATTTTATTAAAAGGATTCATCAACTCATTAACATCCCACTGCTGAACACGGGTCTTCCCTAAAGAATGTGGGGGGAATTTAGCTTACACTACCACGTTGGCTAGACGACGGGTTTAGTATAGGGTTTGTTTCGAATTTTGCCTTTTCTCGCAATGCTTTTGTCTGCATAAATATAATAATTTATCTATAATATGTATGTATTTACAAAAAAAAAATGTATTTAAGTAGTATATCAGTTGTTTAATACCCATAACACAAGCAAATATAATTGCTTAATTTGGGACTAGATGGCGTTGTGTAAATGTGGTTGAATATTATTACTATATTAAAATACACACATATCTATGTGTTAAACATTTATATATTTTCCCCTTTTTTTTCTTTTACTTTAAGCAACACTTAGTATTGATCTCTTTTTTTTCATTTTTCTTTTTAACCAAATCTTACATTTAATTTCTTATCTTCTATTAATATACTATATTTATTACATAATTTTGGTATTAAATACAGTCTAGTTCTTTCTATTAACTAAGATTTATTCTGCTAATAAACAGTGACAATATTTTCATAGTGTGCAACACAATGCTTAAAGCGTTAAGAAACTATAAACACTCTTTGTATTTCATAAAACTTCAAGGTTTTCCAACGGAAGGTTCTTTAGCTAAATAGTTTAGACACTATATGGTTTAATAGCACTCGGAAGAGTGCTAAAAGTAGAAGCTAACGTTTACACGAATCTACTAAAGCAGTTTATTTAGCCTTCCTAAAGTAGTCGTGCACTTTTTATAGTTTTAATAACGTTAGGGCATTTGTGTGTCAAGGAGTGGACTATAAAATAAGGGAGAGCGTTTTTACCCGACTGTCAGGACGGATATTGTTTTTCGCGCGTATCTTGAATGTTTGTAAATTTCTTTATTCCCACGAATCTTCCAAACGGCTGGATGAATTTTGACAATTAGGGTATCGTTAGATTCGTCTAGAAAACCCAAGTGTCCTTAGATAGGTTATAAGAATAAAAAGACTTAAACGGCGGGCTTTTGACGCCAAATTCTAAGAAGTTAAATTTTTTTTTTAACCAAACCTGTCGAGTCGAGTATCAAAATAAAGGGAATCAAATGGAGATTACAAATATATACATATGTTATGTATTTAAATTTAATCAGGTATAATAATATTACAATGATTTTACGGTCTATTAAGTGCGTTGTTCTCTGTTGATTTTTTGGCAGTCGGGTTATTAATTTTTTTAAATTATATTTACTTGTTGTCATCAATTTACTCTCGCTAGTTTTAGTTATATTTATTTACAAGTTACGCGAGGCTTCGCTGTTCGCTTTATTTATTTGGCAAATGCTCAGTTCCTATTGGCCGTAGCGTGATGTTATAGCCTATAACCTTGCTCGATAAATGGGCTATCCAACACTAGCCTCGCCACTAAAATTGCCGGGAGACGTGAGTTCGATTCCCTTACGAAATAAATATTTGTGGGGTTCATAGATCTTTGTATCGAGTTTGGGTGTACTTTGTGACCGTTAATTGTAGGTATGTTTGTAAAGTCTCCCGAGACACAAGACTTGGAAAAGAAAGCGGGCGTAGTCTTTGAAACAATTAGGACATACATACATATAGATCACGCCTCTTTCCCAACAGAGGTGTATGCAGAGACTATTTCCTTCCACTTGCTACGATTCTGACATACATCTTTGGCTTCTTCAACATTCATCAGTCTTTTCATGCATTCTCGCCGGTTGAGGGTACTCGATCTGTCCGTTCTTTAGAACGTCACGTCATGGTACGTTCTTCAAGGTCTTTCCCTTCCAACGTTTCCTTTCACATTCGCCTCATATATTTGTTTTGTCACTCTTCCTTCATTCATTCTCTCAAATAGGACATAATATTAATATTTTTTAATTTGTGTTTAAATTTACGACTAATACTACATGATACGATTTTATAGCAACCCGACGCTTTAAAGCGCTAAAGTAACTTTTTATACTCTTTGTATTTCATACTAAACTTCAAGGCTTTGCAACGGAAGGTACTTTAGCTGAATCGCTTAGACACTATTCGCTTTACTAGCACTCGAACGAGTGCTAAAACTAGAAGCTAACATTTACACGTCTCTACTAAAGAAGTTTATGTCGCCTTCCTAAAGTAGCCATGCACTTTTGTCGTTTTAATAACTCTTGGGCAATTTTGTGTCCAGTGCTTTTATAGTTTTTATTCGATAATGCGGTTTATTTATATGTTTTTTTTTATATTTAAGTTACATCATGGTAGAAAATATATGGTCAGTATTAGATTTAGTCTTAAAAGCTTAATGGAGAGTATGTTTGTCTATAATTTCCCGCGATAGTAATAGATAATATAATATTCTACCACATTCACATCTAGTCCCAGATTAAGCAATTATATTTGCTTGTGTTATGGGTACTAAACAACTGATATACTACTTAAATATTTTTTTTTTTTGTAAATACATATATATATTATAGATAAATTACACCCAGACACAGAACAAACCTTTATGCTCATCACACAAAGATTTGTCCTGGGTGGGATATTTAAGATATTTAGATGTATATTTTTAAGTAAATAAATAAACATATTGTATAGAGGCCCTCGTAGTATTGTGGTACTGAGATGTTCGTTACGATGATCGAGGTTAAGCAACGTTCGGCAAGGTCAGCCCATGATGGGTGACGGTTTTTGGCAATTTCATTCTCGAGCATCTCCGTGCTTCGGAAGACACGTAAAGCTGTTGCTCACGGTTATCACTTAATGTGGTGGTCGTTAAGTCAAGTTGGAAGCCTTCTAGGCGACTTGATAAATTCCAACACGGTTTGCCTCAAGCCCATACGAGGAGAAGAAGAAGTACATAGGTTAATAATTAAGTAAATAGTATAACATACAAAAGATTTGCTTACCACTGAACGGCTTTCATTATATCTAAGCGTTAAATCAACACATGTGCTTATTAATTTTATTATGGATTGAATATAAAATATGTTGGTTACCAGAAATATCCTCTAAGCTATCGTATTTAAAATGGTTTACTATAATAAATTCATTGTTTTGATTCAATGACAGAATGGCATATTGAAAATGTAATGACATTTATAAACTACAGACTAAAAATATAATAGGTAGGTGCGCCATTCTGCTCTACTGAGGTCTGAGATGCTGAGGTTAGTATCTGAGCCGATTGTTTACATTTACAACTTATAAAGTTATAGTTTTTGAACTCAACATGATAAAAACATTATAATTTAATGCTATTAGCAATCAATTTTAAAACTAGCCATTCGTTTCTTCCTTGTAAGGCTCCAAATTTGTGAATTCTCTTCTGAATAAAAAAAAATATTGATTTAAGAATCAGCCAAATAATTTTGCAAATCTCAAGCAATGACGTACATAATATATTTGATTTATTTTATATAGAGACTATGTCCAGCAGTGGGCTGCAATAGGCTGAGATGATAATGATTATGATTTTTTTTTTGTTTTTTTTTTTTGACAACCCGCGCACTTGCAATTAACGGACACAAAGTACACCCAGACTCGAAACAAAGAAAAAACTAGTATGCTATTTACAGAACGAAAGTAGGTACCCCTAAGTGTTTTATATTTTCCTACAAAGTCATCGTATTAAAAAATGTAATATATATTTTAGGTACTGTAATTGTAAGTAAACAAACCATTAATAACATGTATGCTACATTATACGGATATAAACTAATGTATCTAATGTTGTAATTGTAATTCTTGTCACAATTTTCCTCGCATTGTAGATGAGAAAACGTGCAGCTTTCCCACAACTCGCGGGGAAGTGGGTGTTGCGTTTCCGACATGTCTGCTCTAAGCCAAGGGATTTGTTGAAGATTTATGACGTAGTGTTGTTACATGTTTACTATGTTGTAAGATAATAAGAGTAGTTGCGATTTGCAAGAGAATTAAAAATAAAAAAAATAATTGAATTAGCTCAAATTTCGAGGAGGAAAACGTCATAACGTCAATCTCGACAAAATTTTTGTCTTTTAATCTGTCTGGTCCGTGATAGTGACGGATTAAGAATACATAATGTCACTACCCCATATCAACCCGATGCAGACAAGAGCACTAAAAGAAAAGAAAATTTCGAAAGAAACCCTATACCAACCTGTCTGGCCGTCTAGTAGGCTAAATTTCTTCCAAATTTTTTGACTAGACCCGTGCCCAGCAGTGCCACGTACACTTTACTGTTGCAGAATTGATGCAAGGGCGCAGCGCGACGGCAATAGTTTCTCTGAATACTGTTTTGCACTAGATTTTGATCTTATCATCACCATCATCATTTCAACCCATAAACGTACACTGCTGGACACGAGTCTCCTCCAAAATGAATGTGGAGGGAATTTAGCCTACTGTACGCTGGTCAGACGGGTTGGTATAGGGTTTGTTTCGAATTTTCCTTTTCTTGCAGTGCTCGTCTGCTTAAGGTTACTCCCTCAGTCGCCTCTTACGACACCCGCAGGTTTAGATGGGGTAATGACATTATGTATTCTTAATCTGTCACTACACGGATACAATTTTGATCTTAATATGATACAAGGGAATTCAAAAACTATGCCTAATGTTTTACTTTCCAACTCGTTCACTATTGTTATGTATAAATTTTAGCGTCGCATTGAAGAAATAAAATAATTATATTGTGCATATTTACTGTGCTCAAAAATATAATTTGTCTCCATGACTACCTACATTGTAGGTCTAATTTAATAATTAAAATTAAACTTAGTCTTATGTTTAATCTATCAAACATTCGACAGCAACACCGAAATCGACTAAGTCGATTATCGAGAATCTGAGTAAGCCTTTTGTAGTTAACCATACCGATAAAAAGAAAAAAGAAAAATATCTTTACAATGTAAAAGTCTCCAGTTTTAAAAGGTCCGACTTCAATGAACGTTGAAAGAGAGCAAATCCCTTTCGGACTTCCTGAAAGCGCAATCTCAAAGGCAATGAACCTCACCGCAGCTTGAAAAAGGTTTCACATGAATAACTTTAGCGAGACTCTTACAGACTAGAGATTCGAGACAAGGTCGGCATTGCATTGAATTATAATTATGGACGTTGTTTTTAAAACAAAAATTGAGTCAAAAAATTATCTACTTTATGACATGACATACTTTATGACGAGTATATAAGGCTTTGTCCTGACTGACTGACTGACAGACAACGCACAGCCTAAACCACTGGTCCTAGCGACTTGAAATTTGGAGGGTGTGTTTGTCCTAATGTTTAGTGGTGTACTAAGCAAGGGTTTTTTAAAATTCAACCCCTAAGGGGGCAAAAAAGGATAAAAACGATTGTATGAAACTTCTTTGTTTTTTGACTTAAAGATTTGAAAATTTGTTTTGGTGTACTAATATCAAAATAAAAAATACCCCCATATATATTTTTGACAAGGGTGGCTTTGGAGGGGTGAAATTGGGGATGAAACGTTGTATGAAAAGAGTTAACGTTTTGCAAATTTAGTTTTGGGATAGGAATTTAAAATGTTGTTTTTATATTTTTGATAGGGATGGGTTCAGTGTGTGAAATATTAAATAGACAGATGTGAACTTCAGTTAAGAAGTGAGTTGATGGGTTGTGTTTGGTGTATGAAAAACTTACCCTAAGGGATGAAATAGGTGTGAAAATTATTAGAAATTAAGGCGTAGAGGTGGAGGTGTTGGCTTTTATGTGAGACGTGATCTTAAAGTTCAAACCATTGCACACCCTGTTTCACCAACAGTAGAACAAATGTGGCTCAAAATTACTATCAACACCAACAAGATAGTCATAGGGACCGCATATAGGCCACAATGGGTGCATGTAAATACATTTTTGGACTCTTTAACAGACTCATTGACATCTTTTAGCGATGTTGATAAAATTATTCTCTTAGGTGATTTTAATATAAATTATCTTAACTTTACTGACAATAATACTATAATGTTAAAAAATTTCTTCCAGTCTTGTAACCTTAATCAAATTATACAACAACCAACTCATTTTACTGAACATAGCGAGACACTTATTGATGTTTTAGCAACTGATGCTCATGTTGATAATACAGCTATTGTATATAAGCCTGAACTAGGCAACCATGCCATCATATCAGCCCAGTTTAAATTTAAAATTAGCAAACCAATCCCTAGACAGATCTCTTACAGACCAATTAAAAACATTATGCCAGATATGTTTCAAGCGGATCTTTGCAGTTTTGACTGGCAGTTCATAGTAAGTCAGGAAAATGTAAATGATATGGTTGCAATTTTGAGTAACTATATCATCACTCTGTTTGATTTGCATGCACCAATCGGTAACATCATTATCAGAGAAAGGTCATATCCCTGGTTTACTGACACAATCAAAGAGATGGTTAAACTGAGAAATAAATATCATGAGAGATTCAAATCAAGTAGACAGGACATACACAAAAACAGTTATAAAACATTAAAAACTATAGTAATATCAGCAATAGACAATGAAAAGAAAGCATATTTTAAAACTTACATAAATAGTAACATAAATAATCCTAAAAAATTATGGAGCAACCTAAAATCTACCATATCAATAGGGAAACCTAAAAAACTTGATTTGCCACAACAGATAAGCGATCCTGAGGACTTAAATAAGCATTTTTTGGACATTCCTGGTAGCGATAGTATTAACTTAGCTGAGATAATATACTTCGAGTCTAATAGATACAACACCAGCATCTTTGGTCTTAAACCGGTAAGTGAGGATACAGTACTAAAGTGTATAAAGGGCCTGCAGTCTAATGCCCTGGGCACCGACAACATCTCCTTGGAGATGTTGACAATGACTCTCCCCCATAGTCTTGTTCCAATTACAGCAATCATAAATAGATCTATTGAGACATCCTCCTTCCCAAACTCATGGAAAATCGCATTGGTCAAACCAATACCTAAAGTCCCAAATCCAAGCTCTGCCAAAGATCTACGACCTATTAGTTTGCTTCCTTGCTTATCTAAAATCTTGGAAAAGGTAGTATGTAATCAACTAAGAGAGTTTATGGAAGCAAATAACATTCTACCCACTAGGCAGTCTGGCTTTCGAAAAGCCCACAGTACTACTACTGCCCTCTTAGATGTAGTCGATGATATATTGTTAGCAAGGGACCAGGGCATGGGAACAGTGCTTACGCTTCTCGATTTTTCGCGCGCATTCGACTCAATAAATACTTCTTTGCTTCTAGCTAAGCTTTCCTACTACGGATGTGACTCATCAACAATAAAATGGTTCTGGAGTTACTTATCAGATAGATTCCAATATGTGCAAGTGGAAAATTACAATGGCATGAAGAACAGCTCCTCTTGCTGTCGAGTAACTCGGGGCGTTCCGCAGGGATCTATATTAGGTCCACTCCTCTTCATTATTTACACCGCCGATATAGTTGATCATATACATAACACGAAATTCCATCTGTATGCTGACGATCTCCAACTGTATTTATCTTTCCACCCACAAGACTGCAACGAAAATATAGCTAAAATTAATGATGACTTGAATAGGATAGCAGTATGGGCAGAAAGAAATTCTTTGGTACTTAACCCTGCTAAATCAAAATTCTTGATTATGGGATCTAAAGAGTGTGCACTTAGGATACAAACCTCAAATCCCAGCATAAAGATAGGTGGTAAATCCATAGAGCAAGTGAAAGAAGCTCGCAGCTTGGGTTTGGTGATTGATGGTCAACTGCATTTTGAGACACACATTCTTGAAGCTGTACAGAACTGTTTTTACCGTCTCAAACTGCTGTATCGTATTCGCCAATATCTCAGCATTGATTTAAGAATTCTTCTCTGTGAGTCTCTCATTTTATCTAAATTAAATTATGCTGATGTAGTCTATGGTTCATGTATATTAAATAGAACTCAGAGATTATTACAGCGGGTCCAAAACTCTTGTGCACGGTTTTGCTACAACATCCCACCCCGTAGCCATGTGACGCCATATATTAATCGTGGAAACTTGTTAAAAATGTCAGCACGTAGGCACCTGCACATGGCCTCCTTGTTATTTAGCATCATTAAGTCTGAGAAGCCGGTTTACTTATTTGATAAAATAACTTGGTCGAGAGACATCAACCTACATAGCACAAGGGCCTCATCATATCTTCTTGTAACACCTGGCCATAGGACTGCTGCCTTTCGCGGTAGTTTCAGATTTGCGGCTTCGAAGTGTTGGAACGATTTGCCCCCACCTTTGCGTTCATTACAGACATTGCACACATTCCATACCAAATTTAAACGGATTTTACTTTTAAACCAACAAGACACACACACTGCACAACATTACACGTGAAATTAGTATCATACTCCATGCCCAATTTGCCCATGCCATTGGGAAGTATTCCACAGCGTAAGTTTTAGTAAACTATATTATAATGTTAGTAATTAAGTTGTTAAATGTTAGTAATAATAAGTAAAATAAAAATTTGTTATATATAAATAGTGTAAAATAAGATTCCCGATTGTTCCATTTTTGTGTAAAAGCAGGGCGGGTAGCGGGCAGTGACTTTTCAACATTGACATGTTGCCTGTTGGCGGGAATGTCATATGTCAGCGGTAACGTCAATCGCGCCCCGCCCTGTCTTCGGATTTTGGATAGTAGGGTTTTCAGCCCTACTATGTAAATCTTTTTATTTATTATTGTTTATATTTATGTTAATATGTTATGTATTTTATCATATTTTATTTTATTTTTACTTGTATTTTATATATATTTTGTTTTGTCATTTTTTTTTTGTTAACTGGGCCTACCAGAATATCAGCGTTGCGCGGCTAATTTATTGCGGCAACATTAGCTGAGGTAGGTACCATTTTTTTGGTCATCTACAGGAGCATGATGTCCAGTATGTCTATTTTATATATTTTACTGTGTACATGTTATCCTGTAGCTGATTTTTAAAATAAATGTTTTTTCTTTCTTTCTTTCTTTCTAAATTGATATGTCTGTCGTTTTCAAGGTTTTCAGGGATGCTGATTACGAAAATGTTATCTATATTGACGTAAAATGAAATTCAACTCCTGTAGTGGGGTGTTGTTGAATTCATGAATTGCACTTAAAACAAAGATCTATGTAATATCGAAATTAACGCGGACGAAGTCGCGGGCAAAAGCCAGTATATAATTAAATTGTAACGGGTTGATGTCTGTACATAAAAAAAAATTAAGAAAAAAATATATAAAGGATCTTTTTTAGAGCCAAAGAAGCGAAATCAACAGTTTTAGAATTTTTGTCTGTCTGTCTGTATGTTTGCACGCGCATCACGCAAAAACTCTCGCTCTAACAGCGCTGATCTGAACCTAGGTTGCTCAGGCTCAGCTTGCTCACTTGCCTGCTCTGAGGTGGCTTCAAAGAACTGTTCAGGTTCTGTGATCTCTTTCGCTCCCAAGGCTGGTTCTGTAAACACAGCCGCTTCTGAGGGTTTATGGGGTACGAGTATCTGACATCGAAGTAGACTGCATCTGGTCACCTTCCATATCCCTTCCTACAGGTAGCAGAACTGGATCGTCAACAGCTAGCGCGGTTGACTCAGGCATTATATCCGTAATTTCAACAGAGCTATCATGGGTGTATGTGTTGCTGTCCGTTCCCTTACAAGGTACAAGTTGATTTTTATGTTTTTTAAATTTGACTGAGGTTTTACAATCTTCGATCAAATACATAACAAATTCCATGCAGTACTAGACACTAGCACTAGACCCCATAAACCCTCAGAAGCGGCTGTGTTTACAGAACCAGCCTTGGGAGCGAAAGAGATCACAGAACCTGAATAGTTCTTTGAAGCCACCTCAGAGCAGGCAAGTGAGCAAGCTGAGCCTGAGCAACCTCGGTTCAGATCAGCGCTGTTAGAGCGAGAGTTTTTGCGTGATGCGCGTGCAAACATACAGACAGACAGACAAAAATTCTAAAACTGTTGATTTCGCTTCTTTGGCTCTAAAAAAGATCCTTTATATATTTTTTTCTTATTTTTTTTTTATGTACAGACATCAACCCGTTACAATTTAATTATATACTGGCTTTTGCCCGCGACTTCATCCGCGTTAATTTCGATATTACATAGATCTTTGTTTTAAGTGCAATTCATGAATTCAACAACACCCCACTACAGGAGTTGAATTTCATTTTACGTCAATATAGATAACATTTTCGTAATCAGCATCCCTGAAAACCTTGAAAACGACAGACATATCAATTTCTAATAATTTTCACACCTATTTCATCCCTTAGGGTAAGTTTTTCATACACCAAACACAACCCATCAACTCACTTCTTAACTGAAGTTCACATCTGTCTATTTAATATTTCACACACTGAACCCATCCCTATCAAAAATATAAAAACAACATTTTAAATTCCTATCCCAAAACTAATTTGCAAAACGTTAACTCTTTTCATACAACGTTTCATCCCCAATTTCACCCCTCCAAAGCCACCCTTGTCAAAAATATATATGGGGGTATTTTTTATTTTGATATTAGTACACCAAAACAAATTTTCAAATCTTTAAGTCAAAAAACAAAGAAGTTTCATACAATCGTTTTTATCCCTTTTTGCCCCCTTAGGGGTTGAATTTTAAAAAACCCTTGCTTAGTACACCACTAAACATTAGGACAAACACACCCTCCAAATTTCAAGTCGCTAGGACCAGTGGTTTAGGCTGTGCGTTGTCTGTCAGTCAGTCAGTCAGGACAAAGCCTTATATACTCGTCATAAAGTATGTCATGTCATAAAGTAGATAATTTTTTGACTCAATTTTTGTTTTAAAAACAACGTCCATAATTATAAT
Organism: Laspeyria flexula; assembly: GCA_905147015.1. Taxonomy (NCBI): domain Eukaryota; kingdom Metazoa; phylum Arthropoda; class Insecta; order Lepidoptera; family Erebidae; genus Laspeyria; species Laspeyria flexula. Next base: position 14,483,569 of record LR989954.1, read on the forward strand.
TCAATGCAATGCCGACCTTGTCTCGAATCTCTAGTCTGTAAGAGTCTCGCTAAAGTTATTCATGTGAAACCTTTTTCAAGCTGCGGTGAGGTTCATTGCCTTTGAGATTGCGCTTTCAGGAAGGCCGAAAGGGATTTGCTCTCTTTCAACGTTCATTGAAGTCGGACCTTTTAAAACTGGAGACTTTTACATTGTAAAGATATTTTTCTTTTTTCTTTTTATCGGTATGGTTAACTACAAAAGGCTTACTCAGATTCTCGATAATCGACTTAGTCGATTTCGGTGTTGCTGTCGAATGTTTGATAGATTAAACATAAGACGATCGCTACATCAGACCACCTCGCACTTACCTAGCGTACTAAGTGATACAACCTCATTAGGCTTGGCACCGACTTCAAACATATAAGTTATAGGATGGTATGCTTTGAACCTACCTGTTCATCATGTTCATCATTCGTGCTTTGAACAGGTAGGTAAGCATTTTTTTTTCTTTGAATTAAATATCTAAATCAGTTTATTTTTCACTTTTTAGTACTGTTTGAAGTCGGTTTAATTTTTTTGTTAAAAATAGTTTATTATAGAACTTGTTAGTTAATTAAATGTACTTACACTGAGGGCGAAAAATGTTGTGTATTGTTATACCTACCTACCTACATAGCTATAGCATAGTGGCTGCGCCCACTATCCACAAACACTTAGAATAAACGTCAGTGCGTATCCAACTATCTTGCGTTTCACTTGTGCTCACATATTTAACAGAATTGAATACGGTTTTCATCTGTGGTTTTCACCAATGTATTGCTAGAGGTTTAACTTAAAATATAGGCTACTTTTACCGACATGCTTTACAAGCGTAGGCGCAGGCGAAAGCTAATCTGTAAAATTATTAAAATAGTTTTTGTGCAAGCGCATCACGCAACTTGTACAGTTTTATTAAATACTTGCTTTGGAGTATCATACAATAACATTTGTATGTGAAAACCAAATATTTTTTTACGGAAACGAATCATTTCGATAGATAAGAGCTTCGTATTTCACTTGATATTGAATTTCATATGGAAGCTTGTTTTTGTTAATATATCAATGTTTTGTTTGCATAATTTATTATTGTGTGCCGAATATCCCCGAGACGAATGAATGGGTTATTTTTATAAGATCAGCAATCCATGTATGTTTGAAGTTTCTATATGTTATGGTAATTGCTTACCGATAAGCGAGCTATAAAAACTAGGAGCTATAAAATAGCCAACGTATTATACTGATATTATATTGAAATCGTTGTAGTAAATCAATTATTTAGATTTATATGATTTATTGTCTTTTGGAAAAATAACGAACATACATAAATACATTCGGGTTGAATACAGAATCTTGGTCCTAGAAAGCGCTTAAAAATATTGTTTCTTGAGATGACTTAAAAAAGAGATACACAGATAATTATTTTATTTTCTGTTTTGTTAGATGTCAACACTATATTACCGTTGTCAACATGGTAAACAAATTTAATCAAGAAAACGCACGAATCGAGATATTTGTTTACAAGGAACAAATAACTATATATTTTTCTTACGTTCATTCTAACGTAAGGTCACATGAAAATATGTTTTTGCTAAAAATATTGTAAAAAATATATTTTTGTTTTACATAAATGATTGCATTTATGTTCTATGTTTCGTAAAATAAACGCACTAATCTTAACTTAATCTTGAACTTTTAGTTACGTCCTTTGGATAATTGAAAGCATAATTTTTAAATATTATAATCTATACCGTATTCCTACATGTTAAGCCGATAGAATGAAAGGCTAAGCTAAAAAAATAATATGAAATATCTAATTAAATATCAGATTTTTGTCAACTTTCGTTTCTCAAAACGAAATTTCTATTAAAGTTTTGAGGTTTAAATTAATAAAGGTTAATAGTTCAATGTCCTAACTACTTGTAACAAAGGAATTTAAAACATTTTGTTGAAAATTTTCCTTTAATAAGTTCAAGTAAAGGTTACATGTAGCGGTGTTATCAGACAAAGCTAAGTCATGAGCTTCATTAGTATGCAAGGTGCGACATTGTTGCCATACACGCAATGTTACCCTGCCGTTAAAACAACATTTGATAACAAAACCTCCGTAGAATGGCTTAGATTAACTCTAATTACCAACAAGAAATCTTCAAAAAGTTAATTTTGCTGAAAATTTGTGTTTAAAAACAATTGTAGGGACAATAGTTCAGGTGTACTCAACCTAACACTAGTATACTCTGTGTTGTGTTCAGTCTCAACCTTTGCAGTCAAATTAGGCAAACACTAGGTGATTAAGTATATCTGACATTTTCTCAAACGTCTTCGTGCTACAGAAGGCACTTTAACCTGTTAATCCCGATTAGGCAATTAGGAAACCTTCTGAAAGACTAGAATGCACAGAAGAGTAATTCATCAACTCGTCCTACATGCCTACGACCCATTAAGGATGACTACCTGTGAGATCTACTGAACCGTCTTTGTGATATCATTGAGACTTAATTAAATGTACGATTTTCATCTACTCTTGTAAATAATATTTTGTTGCAGAATGAAAATATTATTTATTTTTAATTTTCTGCAACTCAAGAGTTGATTGAGTTGCTCAGACAAAAGGCTCGATCATGTGCCTAGGGTAAACTAAAAATGATGGTTTGAACAATATAGAATTATTTTAAGTAAGTGGGTATTTACAATATATTTCTCAAGTGCAAAGACAATGAACAATATATTATTTACAAGAGTAGATGAAAATCGTACATTTAATTAAGTCTGAATGATATCAGAAAGACGGTTCAGTAGATCTCACAGGTAAATGTCCCATATACAATAATACAGTAAGTACATTGTTAAATTCATTACAATATTATTTTTATTAAGGAGTCTTTCAGAACTATAGTCTAACTCGAGTCAATGACTTTGTTAGCATAGACTATTGTTTGTAATTCTAATGTCTTGTTTAATTTAAATAAAGATGGAACTATTTTATGGAGTTTAGTCTCGTTAAAATAGTAACTCACTAGAAACTCATCGTTGTCATTCAGCTTAGCCACGTCTCTTGACCAATTAGATCTTAGTAAATTAGAAAGCCGTGTTTACATTGACCATTTCAACTTAGCCCTTCGAATATAAATCATATCTTAACTAAATAATACGCCTTTACTTTGCTGTCGCACTGGTGAGTTACTATTTTCGGTGGCACAGCGATAGTGTATACGATTGGTACGCACGAGGTCGTGGGTTCAATTCCCGGATCGAAAAAAAAACGGTATTAGATTTTCTCTCATAAAATTCTTAATAGCTGCCCAGCGTTTGGGTAATGTATATCAATGTATTTCAATTCTCTTTGTTTTCCTTTTCCTTTTCGCTAGAATCATTCCTCCCACATACATGCCGGCTCTGGGGTGAACTTCCTACAGCGGTGTTTCCTGAGCGCTATGACATGTCCTTCTTCAAGCGAGGTTTAAAAAGAGCTATCCTCTCAAGGTAGGCAGCGGCTTGGCTGTGCCCCTAACATTGCCAACGTCCATGAGCGGCGGTAACCACTTACTTTCAGGTTAGTCGCGTGCTCGTGTGCCGCTTCAGGCAATAAAAAAGTATTCTACTCACATATGCAAACAGTGGTTAACATCATAACAACCAGTGCTAGTGAGAGCTAACAAGCTCTATTTCATGCAATAATTTAATTTCTATGCACTAATATGAGTGTTTGTGTTCTAGCAAGCCTATTAAGCGCGGCGAGTGACGGGAAATAACATTTCCTGTTATATGCAAGCTATGGCGACCATATGCTAGCATCCGTGTTACGTGATACCACATTGTTTATTTTGTTTGCAATATTTTCGCGAGAAAGAATGGATGCTTTGTCAGAATTACGGTCTATGATTGATCGAGAAAGTAGTTATATTGTATATAAAGTGGGAAATTGATTTTGGTGTGTTTTGTTTACGTTCTGAAAATATATTTAATTTTGTTTTGATTTGGGCGCCACTTTTGACTTTAAGAATAGACAGTGCTCTTCTAAGCTGAACTAATATAAAAAAAATATAGAATAGATCATATATATTTTTTTTACTATTCAAAATATTTTATGTTAGTCTCAAGCCTCACATTTTTACAAATGTTTTCCAAAGGAAATAGGTATCTAATGATGTTAATTGTAAAGATTTAAATTTTTAGAGCATTTTTTATTATTATCAATAGTTCTTTAAATATTTTGAATGAGGTTATACAGTTTTAAACATAAAAAGCATTGCAATGCATTCTCAAATAATTAATTGAGAAATTTATAAAAATTATTTCATAACAGGTCATCTATAAATTAAAACAACACAGTTATTCAGTATAGGCATTCGAATATTAAATAATATTTTTTTAGAGTTCTACACGAAATAAACGAAATGCAGCTTGACGAAATCACATTAAAATGTCATTGATCTACACTAAAATCTCATTTTCCAGACAGTTTCCACTCCGAAGTATTGTAAAATAAACGGACCATAGAATAACGATTCAGTACTTTTATTTCTAAACGAGATTACTCGGAACAAATAGAGTGAATTGCAAAATGAAAGAGGATTAAGTCTATAGAGAGATGATATTGACGCTTCACACCTTGTGAGCTAGATCAAACATCTTTTGTGGAGAGTAAACATTCAGTGTTATTTTAGAAGCCGTCTATTGCCTGTCTAGTCCAATATATTGTTATTACGTAAGCTTTGTAAATACTAAGGTTACTGTGGTAACACTAAACACAATTCAATTGTTTGGACCTATTTATAAACGATTTCGTGCAACACATCGGAATTTGTTTCACAATGTTCTACTGTGACATGAATTTCAAGATGTCGCACAAACTGTTTCTTCCTCTGGCGTTCCATTTCTAGATATGTACTAATATTGTAAAATCTATTAAAATTTCATAAGTCTTCAGATTGAAAAATTAAATCTTAGGTCATCAAATATAATCATAGGTATACAAACGTAGGCACAGTCTAAGGGTATTTTAGCAATTATGTAGTTACTGATACTGATTCCCAAACTAGACAAGAAGGGCTATTTTTTATAATTAATCAACTATTACATACTATACTACTTATACTATCGAGATAAAAACGGCTGCAAACATTGAAATATCAAGTTTCGTTGTAAAATATTTTCGTTGCGAATTATTAATTTGAGCCGAAACCGAAGCAAATGTACAAAAATTTTTGCTCGTTTCGATATTCAATTCAGGGATGATAAATGGATATTAAATAACGGTTAACGCTCACGCCTTTACACAAGGATTCCTTGTTCCGATATTATATTAATAAATCCCATAGCCAGATAAATCTTTTTTGCTATAATAATAAGCCATTTATTTTGAGATTGCATAGATCTATAGATAAATACCTTGCAGACGAACATACATAATATATTTATATTGGTTACTATTTATTTATAATTAGACATATATATTTCACTTCGGCGTTGTATATATAATGTATAGACTAAAATTTGCAGGTGATTTACAAGTTTATAAATGGCTGATTTTCTTTATTAATTTATTTTTGGCCCTTCTATTCTTCTTATTTCGTTGCGGGTTCCAAGAATGTATTAGGTATTCACAGGGTATTTTATAACTCATTAATTGCAATGGTTCATCCTAAATAAACCAGGCTTCATCATTCATTATTTCAACCCATAAACGTCTTACTAAAGGCCACGGGTCTCCTCCAAACAATGTGAAGGGAATTTAGCCTACTGTACCACGCTGGCCAGACGGGTTGGTGTAGGGTTTTGTTCCGAATTTTCCTTTTCTTGCATTTATCTTGTCTGCTTAAGGTTACTACTTGGAGTGGGGGTGGGAAACCTATGGTAGTATCCCACTGTTCGGCAAGGGTAGTCTTTCCTCTATCTAGAGAGCTATGAGGGTTTAGGCCACTATTCATACACGATAGCCTAATGCAGGCTGGTGACCTATATTAAATTGATTGTGTTCAGGATATATATACATACTAATACAATTTATTCTTCATTATTTTGCTAAAAATTTGAGGTGAGCTATTCAAATTAAATACCAGACTTCATCGAAGCGATGTATGATACTGATTACAAAATAATGAACAAGCTATAACTACGGTATGGCAAATAATGGTTTAATTATCAAGTACGACAGTTCCAGCGTGTGTAATTTTAATGAGAATGTCGCGTGTTTGTTGATACATTAAATAATTACCATATTTAATTGTTAACATGTTTGCAATGTACGGTTGGCATAAATTAGTTATTTAATTATTTATTTATTCTTTATTGTACACCGTTTATAAACATATCACAAAATGATAAAAAAAAATTTGGTACAATGGGTGGTGTTATCGATAAGAGCGATCACTTTCAGACAACCTTAGATAGTACATAATTATATATCTACTAGAGGATCCGATAGAAGTTGTCCTGCATGATATACCAATCGATTGCATTTTATTTTATTTTTTATTTGTGAATCTAAACGAATCCACTTGAACACATACACAAAAATTCATTCAAATTGGTTCAGCCGTTTAGGTTTCACTGTCAACATACGTACAGAAGAATTATATATATATAAAGATATGTCACATAAAACTTCAAATTCATCCCTCAAAGTAAGCTGTTTCGATAAATACAATCATTCATCATCATTTCAGCCTATTGCAGTCCACTGCTGGACGTACGTCTCTCCTAACACACGCCATAGCACTCTGTCCTCCGCCTTCAGCATCCAGTCAGACCCAGCGACCTTTTTTAGGTCGTCGGACCATCTAGCTGGAGGGCGTCCTACTCTACGCTAGCCGAGTCGCGGTCTCCACTCTAGGACACGCTTGCTCCACCGTCCATCGGTCCTTCTGCAGATATGACCAGCCCACTGCCACTTCAACTTGCTTATTCTACGAGCTATGTCGGATTACCTCGTTACGAAGTTTGTCCTTCAAAGAGACGCCGAGCATAGCTCGTTCCATAGCTCGTTGAGCGACTTTAAGTTTGTGGGCTAGTCCTACAGTGGGTGTCCACGTCTCGGCACCGTAAGTCATGACAGGTGGGACGCATTGATCGAAGACTTTGGTCTTCAGGCATTGCGGTAAAGGCGATAAATACAATAATTAAATGTTATTTATTTAAGACGATACATAATTATATTATCTACTTCATATATATAATTTCAGCCGATTGAAGTCCACTGGCCTACCTAATAACCATAATTTTAAACAAGAATATGTTATATCATCCAACGTTTTAATTAAGACCGTAAAACCTAATATTGTTTAAATACTTGTCTTTCAAAATTACATTCATTTAAACCCTTGTTCAACCCACGGGTAATTACATTATAAAGGCTAACACAGTGTATTATAATAACGAGGAAATGAGAAATAAACATTAATTTATGACCAGTTTGACAATGTTTTGCAAATAAGTAATTATTATACACAGCACTAGAAAAGAAAAGAAAAGAAACATTTATTGGTACAGCACAGAGACAGAGTAAAGATACAAGGAAATGATGTAAAAGATACACAAAAAAGTAATAGGTACAACAATTAAATATATAAATAAATAAAACAAAATACCATAAAATACAAAAATCATAACAACAACTGTAGTAAATATGTGTCTCGCGGCTGCAACCAAAAGGCGTCCAGTTCAGCATTGAAGCCAGGTCACTAGTTATAGGTACCTGGCGCTGATTTTCAACTGGAACCTTGGCAGTTGACATACACGGATGTCATCTATGAGCGGCTTTATATTTGAATTATGTACTTCTAAGTAAATATTTAGGTAGATATAAGTATATTATGCCATACAATTAAAGTTGAATGCGCAATATTAAATGTAAATAAATATTAAATAATAATTATTAAAGACATTATTGGATTATTAGATCCTACTAATATTATAAATGCGAAAGTTTGTAAGAATGTTTGGATGTTTGTTACCAGTAAACGAAAAAACCACTAAATAGATTTCAATGAAACTTTGCAGTAATGTACCTTATACATCAGAATAACATATAGGCTATATTTTATACAGATATTGCATAAATTGGCTAAACCATGAGAACAAATGTAAAGTAAGTCGGAGAAAAATCTGCCATCTTATAGCTATTTCTGCTTCCTCTACCTAAACCGTTAGTTTTACATGAGGACAATGTATGGAGGAATTGTTACTCTTAAATAGTTATAAAAAAAAGTCCACGACAGCATATGCCTATCTTTTATGTGGAAGTCGATATAGAGGGAATAGTGAGCCAGAAATACATTTAAACCTGCATTTAAAGTGAAAAATTTCATGGTATTAAACTAATTTATAGGAATGTAAATACCTTTATCACTTTTGTCATTTAATGTAGATAAATTTTGTGGTTTACACTAAGTTATTTCGACAAGTAGTTTAAAAGTTATTACGATATTAAATGAAATGTATATAATCCCAAAAATCTTATAATAATACTATATGTCACCCATGACTTCGCTTACCTGTTATTTTGTTCCTGTGACCACAGCAACTTTTCACTTTTAGAGGGGAAATTTCGGCCAATGTTTTCTAAGCACAGATATTACCTCAGATTTAAAATAACCAATATTACGTTATTGTTTAGAATAGTACTTATCTTTGTGAAACATCCATCCCGTGTCTTTTTGGTTAAAATTATCAATCATCCAAACAAACACTCATCCTTTCAACTTTGTGTGTGTATATTACTATATTTATCAACGTCAGCCCTAATGACACAGATTAAAAAGAAATCAAAGATCTCTATTTTATTTTTGCTTACTATACAACCTCATCACTTGAATATATTACTAATCAATCACCAGTAAATTCAAAGAATATATTATGACAATAGTGTAGTAAAATTATGAAATAAAGTGATACATGAAATAAAATACATGTAGAAAAGTAAATATATTGCAGTATCAAGGTAGTATAGTAGCAGAATACAAATACCATAGACCTAGGATCCGCGCGCCATTTGTTTTCGGTCTATCATTTGACATTTGACAGTGAATTATCATTGTATATTGTATTCGCGCCATTTATTTTCGGTCTATCATTTGACATTTGACAGTGAATATCATTGTCTGTATTTATGGTCGCTAAAGTCATAAACTAATAAAAATAAAACAATTGTGGATATTGTAAAATATAAAATAAAGTAAAACATTAAATAAAATATTTTTCGTACAAAAGTAAATACATTGCAGTATCAAGGTAGTATAGTAGCAAAATACAAATACCATAGACCTAGGATCCGCGCGCTTTTTTTTTATTACGATGTTTTTTTCTTATAGATGGCGGTACGAAGTTCGCCGGGTCAGCTAGTATTATATATTATTATTCTTAGATTTATTATATTCAATTGGGTATCGGACCTTTATTATTATATTATAATATTTTTATAATAATAGCAATAACATTTATTATATATATAATACACTAGTAAAAAACATAAAATATTTTTTTGGAAGTCAACTTCATTTTTCAACTCAAAAACATCCCACTGCTGGGCACGGGTTTCCTCCAAAGAATGTTGAGTGAATTTACCCTAGTATACCACGCTGGCCAGACGAGTATAGGGTTAGGGTGTGTAGTGGTATTGGGTTTGTTTCGAATTTTCCTTTTCTCGTAGTGCTTATGTCATCATAAGGTTACTCCCTTAGTCGCCTTATACGACACTCACGGGTTGAAATGGGGTAGTGACATTGTGTATTCTTAATCCATCACTACACGGATAACAAGCAAACTTATTTCACGACAAATGTCAAAAACAAATGACTATCATCATCATCATATCAGCCCAAAGACGTCCACTGTGGAACATAGGTCTCACCTATTTTTGTGCCACCCGCATCCAACGGCCACCCGCAACCTTACTAGGTCGTCGGTCCATCTGGCGGGCGGCCACCCCACGCTGCGCTTTCCAATGCGTGGCTGCCAACCAAAAATTTTTTTGCCCGATCGGCCATGTGGCCTGCCCACTGCCACTTCAGGTGAGCTATGTCGGCAACTTTAGTTCTCCTGCGGATCTCCTCATTTCTGATTCAATCACGCAGGGCAAACAAAGTCGTTAAATCGAGAAATTAGTATGTTCCTTGCAATTCTCTCCATTGACTACATTAGTTATAATATCTATACTAATATTATAAAGCTGTAGAGTTTGTTTGTTTGAACGCTAGGATCTCAGGAACTACTGGTCCAATTTGAAAAATTATTTTAGTGTTGGATAGCCCATTTATCGAGGTAGGTTATAGGCTACATAACGCTGCGGCAAAAAAGTTCTGAGCAGTGGCCATATAAAGAACGTAAAGAGTAACGAAAAGTTTAACCTGATATATATATACGACTGGCCTGTTGGTCTAGTGGTTAGTGACCCTGACTGCTAAGCCGGCGGTCGTGGGTTCGATCCCCACCCAGGACAAATCCTTGTGTGATGAGCATAAAGGTTGGTTCTGTGTCTGGGTGTAATTTATCTATAATAATTATGTATGTATTTACAAAAAAAAATGTATTTAAGTAGTATATCAGTTGTTTAGTACCCATAACACAAGCAAATATAATTGCTTACTTTGGGACTAGATGGCGCTGTGTGAATGTGGTAGAATATTATTATTATTATATATCATGTTATTTATATGGAAGAATGACATTTTGGCTTACTAATATAATAAATGCGAAAGTTATGATGGATGGATGGATAGGTTTTTTCCCTGTACCTGTCAATCTATACACCGAACCAGAATTCATTTTATCTCGCAATAACTGCCTTATGTGTGAGTAAATAAGGTTTTTATTTGCCAAATAAGGATTCATTGTTTACATATCTAATCGACATCCTGATTTGAAGTCGACATGTGTATTGGTTGAACCGGTACAAACATGTTGCTCGACACCAACGTATACTCACTCAAGTATAACACATTACTCATGCTCAGCTAAACACAAATCACGTTGATTTTAGCATATGGCAGGAAAAAGTTCCGTATTTGTATTTCTTTTTGCGTTATAATATCATAATTTGCCTTTTATTTCTTTATAAGATGATTAAGCAACGTCCATTTGTAAGGTTCGGTATTTAACGTATGTGACTGGTAAGTCCAATGTGGAAGCGACAACTTTTAAAGTTTAAGAATACGCTTGGTTGTCGATTTCACCGACAAAAGAATCGAAATGTAAATGAATGACAAGTTACGAGTATTATGTACTAGTTAAATTATTTACAGAAAGCAGAACTTAGGAGAAATTGAAGCTCAAGATTTTACTTGGCTAGTTTTCCCATATTTGGCTAAGCAACTTTCATGTTAAACAGCAAAATTCATTCTAGCCGATAATAGTATATTGATCAAGAATAGTAAATTAGATATAACATAAAGAAGTTAATTCCCGAATAATATAACTTGTATGTAAAAACTCCGCAAAAATTAAATATCAATCCGTATCAACACAGCACGTACCTGAGGACATTATGATGAGCGAGAGCACTGAGAGCGTGGTGCGGTGACTGAGGAGGCAGCACTGGTGCGGGCACAGTTTTCCCTGGTCCTTGAAGCACGCGGATGCCCATGCGCACTGTATTGCGACGAGATACTTTTTCATCTGGACGTTCAGCTGCGACAAAAGAAGTTGAACCATTTTTTTTAACTTTTAAACTTTTTTGTTCGTTTGTAATATTAAGAATAAATGGGGTAAATTGAGAAATACGGGGATAACGGGAATTCACGCGATAATGCCTTAGATATTCACTAAGTGAGTCAGCTTGTTACCTGTTCGAAATGTAGTTGATGATGCGAGAATTCCTATTTCATTATATTTTTATGGTTTTCTAAATTTCTTAACTTTACTATTCACTGTTGTAGTACACTAGCATCCTCTAAAAAAACCTATCTCTGTTCTGTGCTAGCATCCATCCATGACTTGGTTTGCTTGTTCACGAGAAAAACATTATTAATATAAACTAATTCTGATATAAACTTAGTCAAAATTTCTTCAGTACTTTGTGTAACCAAACATAAAACTCTTACAAACTATTATATTATATAGTACGATAACTTTGTTATATTTTTGTGTACAGAATGATAAAAGGGTTGTCTAATATGTCCCACTAAGACTATTTCTTCATAACCTTTCAAACAAAAATCTCTAAATAAAAATGATGTATAATTCTAACATTTTCACCCAAATGAAATAGGAATATCACTGGCATTTTATTCTCAACGAATACGTTCGTTAATGTTCTAACCACGTACGCCACGTCGTGAACTATTGCCTATAGCCTATTGAGCATTATATCAATTTTACTGGGACCGATGACATTTATCGTTTTCCAAACTATTCTCTATTCCCGTGTAAATTTACTATCGGAGATATCAGCGCGTAAATATGTCTGTTCTGGGCTATTACTTAGATATTAAATGTCTATATATTCAACACAAAATTTATTCATGAGTTTTACCTTTGTTCGATCTATTATCCACAGGGTTTATACAGGAGGGTCGATGATAGGCTAAAATGCCAATAAAATATACAAATGGCGTAAGAGTTCATTTGATCAGTACAAAATGTATATTGCATTTAATACGTGTTGTAAGGCTTACTCTGAATTTCGACATTCGATTAGTCGGTTTTAATGACGCTGTCAAATGTAAAGAAATTTAGATATGGTCGCTTCAAACAAACAAACTCTCAAACTTTTGACAGCGACATCAAAACCAACTAATCGAATGTCGAAATTCAGAGAAAGCCATAAGGTTAATTTATTAAATTGAAGGTACACTTTCATAGCCAGGTAAAAAAAAAAAACAAAATTATATTTCAACGACACTTAATCTTCAAGATTTTACTGTGATGATTTCATATTCTTAATATCAAATCATTCCTACACATCCAAATGTTTTTGAAATATTATACCTGCCCCCTGATTCTGAGCTGTTGGAATATTTTCGCCCAGAACTGTCAGTTTATTTAAAGTTAAAAAAACAGAATGTTAAAAAAATTGATGGATTTAGAACAAAATCCTATATTAATCAGTTTTTAATTTTCTATACGGTAAAATAATTTCCAACACTTAATAACTTAAGCTGTAAAAATACGTCGTTCTAAGATTCGAAAAAGTTTACGATCCGGGAGCAATCCGATGAATCAGAATCAGGGCCATGGTTTACCACAGCCAAAATAAACTCAATGCTCGACTTATTCCAATGTTTCCGCAACCTTGTCAACGCATTCAAGCCTGCATAATTACTTGGGTTAACTTCATTTTATAAAGAGATACCAACGCAATAATTATAGCCGAAATTTTAATTATTACAGACAAGGAAGAACATTGCTCAGAAATATTTGTGACAGGTAGGCATGATAAAAATATCTGTGGAATGTCAGAAGCCGAAGGTCGGAGGAATTTTGTTTACGAAAATGAAGATGGACGTTTATTAAGTAAAAAAGTAAACAGGGCTAATTGGGAAGGGAAATTTAAATGTGCAAAATAAGAGACGTTTTTTTAAAATATAAAAATAAACTTAGCATCTTTTCTTGTATAAAAACAACTCAAGCGTTTAGAAAAACTGGCTTTCTTAGTTAAAATGTAAATAAAATAGATGAAAAAATTCCATAGGCTACGGTAACCGCTCGCTTACCATCAGGCGGTCCGTACGTCTGTTTGCCAACATCGAGGTATAAAAAAAAGATCCACAAACACATAAAAAAAAAATATGAAGAATGATAAAAACCCAGAATTCTAAAACTCTGTGTAGCAATAAAGAATGCTTAAACCATATTTAACAGTTTGTATAAAACTACTGACATTCGAAAATATTACGAACGAAATATAGCGACTAAATTAGTAGCAAATCGAAACCTATACTGGATTTATGCTTTCGAATTGTTAACTTACCGATATAAGCTCTGACGTCATACGAAGTGCCAATAGGTGCTCCGTGGTACTGCTTGGCGGGAACTAGTTGCACGCTAGGCGGCGCTAGCGGCGTCAATTCCAAGTGGAATGGGTAAGCGTTGGCGCCCAAACGTTTTATAAGTGCTTCCTGGAAAAACAACTGATTTTAGTCACGTAGAATATTCAATTTAATAAAAAAATTGTTTAACCTTTCCATCACAGGAAGTAGCTTCTTTTTTAGGAGTGGTATTTTAACGAAACACTTTTTTATTGTCATCATCATTTCAACCCATAAACGTCACACTGCTGGGCACGGGTCTCCTCCAAAGAATGTGGAGGGATTTTAGCCTACAATACCACGCTGGCCAGACGAGTTGTACGGGGTTTGTTTCGAATTTTTCTTTTCTCGCAGTGTTCTTGTCTGCATATGGTTACTCCCTTAGTCGCTTTTTACGACACCCAAGTGATGAGATGGGGAAGTGACACTATGTATTCTTAATCAGTACTACACGGACTTACTACTTACTGGACACTAATTTGAACCATAGAAAGGATCAAAGGTAAAGATTTGTACAAGTGTTACACATCATCCACATAGTATTACATTTAATATTGTCGAGCGTTTGGGTTCGGTTTACATTATATACAACGTTGACACAACAGTACCTACCATGGTGTCACATAAACCTTGTTAGACGTTTCATTTGAATAGTTCGGGCCAAATTGGGGCTTTAATAATAAGGGATCAATTTACTACCAACTTTAATGAGTCTACTTCACACGTGACCGTGATTTTCTCCCATAAATTTGTCAAACGTCGTGTTCAAAATTTCCAAAACGAGTACTTTTACTCAATTTTAAAAGTATGAAATAAGCTACTGAGCTTATTTCATACTTTTAAAATTGAGTAATCACTACACTACACACACACACGAGTAAAACACTGGTTTATCTGAACGGAATGGTCTGAACTTTTAGCGCCTATAGCTTTTTAGGTTCATACAATTGCGATCTCAGACACTGAACATAGTGTTAAGAATCAATAACGGGGTGCGCAAACAACTACACAGAACGGTCTTTTTGACCGCGAAGCAATTATAACCGCGTCATCCCGCGTATGCCCGCGGCTACCCGTTTGTGCTCGTAGCTACCTGCGTGAGTCCGTGGCCGCACGCAGCGCAAAATTCTGCGCCCCTTCGACTCGTTATATTATTCCTTCCATAAAAATCCTAAAAATAACATTTCCAAAGCGATTGTTAGTATAATAGTTCCATCCAATATATTGTGTACCTGTATATTGAGCTGAATCTCGTCGAGGCACACCTGTTACTCTCTCAGGGTCAGAGCATTGAAAATGTTTAGCATGACCTTTAGAGCGTTGTTATACCATTATAAGAGAGATTTATGGTTGGAATTAAATTATATATAGTTTTGTAGCCCTAACATATAAAGTAGACGTAAATATATTTTTTTTCGTCTCCGAATAAGAAAATAAGGCCTATCCTCAGCCAAATTAAAGAGACAAAAAGAAAGGAAATATTCAAAGGCACCCAATAGAATTTGAATATAGCAATATATAATATAGCGCGCTGTAAAAAATGTGCTTTGCCGCCTACTGTATATTTTCGACCTCTGCCTTCTTGTGCGGGGTGCAAGGTCGGCGGTAAAAGCACTGTTTGGATTTGTTACTACAAAAGTTTATTTATAATTCTTTATAGTTTCTTAATAATAATAATGCTTAATATAAAAGTTCTAAAGTTAAAATTATGTTTAAAAGTTAATGTTGAAATGGTAATGAATGCACCCGGTCCGTTTGAGGTTTGGTATAACACTGATGTTCTGTATTAAACTTGTCACGCAGGAACAAGTATCTCGATTGTTTACTGCTGAGATAGCAGGTGCATACGTCTTAGTTATAATAATAATAATAAAATAAACTTTATTTAAGTGACCAAGACTCATAATGGATTAGTAAAAACTTAGAACTATTGTTAGTAAAAATAATGCATATTAAGGGGTTTTAATTACACTGCAATTACAAAATACTTGGCTCGACTATGTTCCGTGTGAGACAGCAGCACATCGGTTTACAAATGTGTTATGCTACTCCTAAAAAATATAATTATAATATATTGAATATCCTATATTTATTACTAAGGCACTGCATTTTTAGAAAAATGTCTCTAAATTTTTTTTATTAATTGAATGTCTAACTCTATTTTATGTTATAAACCATGATCGTTTATCAGAGGTTATAATAATATTATCCATTTGCGAATCCAATCTCATTTGCCATTAAAATTCCGATAACAATCAGCTGCAGATCACTGAACTCAATTACAACTATCTACCACATTTTATAGGCCTATAAAAACATGATGAAAAGTAAACTGTAGAAATAACTATTTTGGAACATAGAAATTTCCATTCACTTCGTCAAGTTATCTTTCAGAAACCATTCTTTTTAAATAATTAAAAATGATTGTATGTCAATACATATGCCAAATCTATAGATTGTATGTCAATAGCACAACAGCCATTAGGCTAAGAATTAAATGATTGAATGTAAAATTGACATATATTTTATAGGATTTAACAAATCTAATGTTATTTGTTTACTGAAATACATATTAAATTGTACTTCCAGGCCGCTAGGTTATTATCAGAAGTCCTATTTTCGACAGAATTGACATAATTACTTTTTAATTTACTCAATCTTGTAAGCAAGTTCACTGACTAGGTCTTGTCTGAATTTTCAAGGTCAATTGCCCTTAAGAATATTTATTGCTGATTTTTTAAACTTTTATGACTTTAATAAGTATCATGCAGATAATCTAAATAAATAGTTGAGTTGATACGACGCAATCTTACCTGAAGTGGTGTGTTGGGTTCCTTGTCATGGTTGCAGTGCAGAGGCCATATTTGTGCAAGACTCATGATGGCTTCGTTGCAGAACTTGAGGCCCATCACTTCTTCATCTTCACGACCATATCTGTTGAAAATAACACCTTTAAATATTGACGACATCATAATTTACACAAAATATAATTTTGTAGACTAACAATTTGTGGTATTTAATATTTTAATACTATTGTTATTTGTATAAAAACATGTATAAAGAATTACTTTTTTTTTCATTTTACCTGTATTTGACATTGATCTCAGAAGACATGAAAGTTCTGTGGCATCGAACATGACAACGAAAGCACAATACAAATTGTGACAGATTAAACCATTTATTAAAACAAATGAAGGTAAATAAGTGACACCTTTTATTGTAATTATAACTGATGGATATCTATCTTAATTTCCAAAGTAAAAAGTGTATCAAAAAAAAATTGCCGTCAGACTGTAACTTTAAAATATTTGTAGCAATTCCATGACAGCTATTACGTTTAATCTTCATTTAAAATGAGTACTTTCAAATCGTTGGACACGATCACAATGCGCTCTTTTAAACGAGGAAAAACGTTTTTCAACCGACACTAAATTATTATTAATGGAGGTGGAATCGGTCTTAATTAGGAGGCCAAGGTTAAGGCAAGCCTTCCGGACTTTCGTTTGGAAAAAATACTTTTTGGGAAAACTTTTTAAACATGTTTTTATTTGCGATTACTGAAAATAATTTACATAATATTATTCTGTATAATAACTTATACTATACTTGTTCGATTCGATTTACAGTTGGTATGTGTGTTTGTAAAACTAAATTAACTATGACAAATATTTTAAAAGAGTGGCGCTAGTTCTTCTCATAGCTCCACCCTATCAGCTTTTTTGGATAACTTGTAACATTCTTACCTTGTGACTTTCATAAAAGTTACAGTGAACTTAGATGAATAAACGAGATTTCATTTCGTTATAAAAAACTGACACCGTTAATCAAATTTTATCTTTTATCTGAATTCTGTAAATGACAAAAATTTTAATAAATAAACATTAATGAACTTTGCGAAAACAGTCTCAAATACCAAGAAAAATATTTTCATAAAAAACAAGAATTTATTTACGTAGCCAAAATACGAACTTCTCAGTAACTAAGAGTAAAGTACATTCTTCCCTAAAGAGCTCCGGAAGCTCAACCTCATTCAGATGTTGTTGATTTTAAACATTAATCTTTGGGCGTCTGACAAACACCTTCTTTGTTTAACTTGTGTTGAAGCATCAGCTATTTTGGCAGGTGCGTTAATTGAGGTAGCCTTGATAAAAAACATTGTAAACAAAATGGTAATATTTACAATTTTACTCAACAAAGTTTCCGTCACTAAGGAAAGCTTTTATATATTTTTCCTAAGTTTTTCAACTCTCACGTTAATGTGGGGTCGAACAGCTCATATTTCAAAATGGCGTTAAGTAAATATACCTATAAGAGTCTTAATTTGAATAAAAAATAGTTGTGCTGATATGATAATGATGATTATGATTATTTATGGAAAATTATTTTATACAATTATAAGGTTATTCAGGACATAGGACATCCTGTATACGGCAGTGTTGTTCAACACTGTTTTTAGGGTTCCGTAGTCAACTAGGAACCCTTATAGTTTCGCCATGTCTGTCTGTCCGTCTGTCCGTCCTCGCTTAATCTCTGTGACCGTTAGCACTAGAAAGCTGAAATTTGGGACCAATATGTGTATCAATCACGCCGACAAAGTGCTAAAATAAAAATTGGAAAAAAATGTTTTATTAGGGTAGCCCCCCTATATGTAAAGTGGGAAGTGTTTTTTTTTTTAATTTTAACCCTAATGTGTGATATATTGTTGGAAAGGTATTTAAAAATGAATAGGGGTTTACTAAAATCATTTTTTGATAATGTCAATAATTTCGGAAATAATCGCTCCAAAAGTAAAAAACAAAGCGTCCCCCCCCCTCTAACTTTTGAACCATAAGTTTAGAAAATACGAAAAAAATCTGAAAAGTAGAACTTTATAAGGACTTTCTAGGAAAATTATTTTGAACTTGGATGGAAACAACAGATGGAAACTGCAATTAACCAATATAATTTGGTCCCTGAATCGTATGAGCGCCTATACAATCCAGAGGTCAAGTTTCATTTGCCCGTATTTTTTTTGCTTTGAACACTTATTGTGACGGACGGGAAACTACGGAACCCTACACTGAGCGTGGCCCGACACGCTCTTGGCCGGTTTTAATTTGAGCCTTCGAGAATTTAATAAATCAATGCTGTTTTGTTCTGTGTGTTGTTTTCTATTTCTGTACTTTATTAACTCGTGTTTTCGAGACGTGGGTGTTGGTTGGCATTCCGAAATAGCTTCCTCTTCCAATGCCTGTATTAATATAATCATTCAGATAAAGTTTATGAATGAAACAACAATAGGGAAAATTATATTATGAAAATAAACTGAACAGTAGTACTGTTTACTGATATGCCATTATTGTTTCATAAGGATTATGATATATAAAGAAAATCATGCATGCATATTAATATTTAGTATACCTAATTACGACTATTTTCTAATTATGGTCTGGCTAAGCTGAACGTTGCTTATCTTCGCTGATCTTCTCAAACACGACAGTAAAGCAAGGTACGAGGTTTAGCACCTTTAACTCATTAACTTATTTTAGAAAAAAAAAACTTGTATCTCGGCAAAATTCTGAGATACTATATTTTTTAACCTTTTGACTGCCAAGGACTCATTAAAGTGTCATTCAATAACTTGATCGAGATGCCACTGAAGTCTTAAAGCGTCCATCTATCTCACTTCAACTTTTAGTGTTGATTATATGTTCATTATATTTTTATTGCTTGGCGTAGAGAACACAGTTTTTCTTTATTAGAGTGACGGTCAAAGGGTTAAAAATGGCACCAATTTAAATGCAATGTTCTTGTGAAAAAATAAAGTATTTGTTACTGTTTCCTGAACATTATATAACGATCAACGAAAGCGCCTATCCAAAGCGCTTCATTTATTCAGAAAGTCTGTATATAAATATAACCCCTGGTTTATAGATTATTAAGGGATAACCTTTGCTATAAAAAGTTCGTCTCATCGATTTATTGATTGCCTTTGAAGTACGCTTAGCTCAAGAAATTCAGTTTATGATTACACTGTGTATGATATTGAAAGTTGAAATCTCCACTCCACGTAAATGGCTTCATCACATTTAGGTTATTTTTAGCAATGTAGTTCCGTATCTCTTAAAATAGTTAGGACTGTATATCAGAATACGTGAGGGTCTACGGTTGATGAGATATTTTGTTTATCTGTACTAAATTTATAAAATATTAAGTGTTTTGGTGGTTTTTTTTTTACAATCTAAAATAAAACCGGCCAAGTGCAAGTCGGACTCACGCACTGATTGTTCCGTACGATAGTGAACATTTTTTATATTTTTTTTTGTGATTGAAATGTAAAACTTTAAGTCAGTACTTTTTTGATCGTCAAGATATGCGGCAAAAGTGGAGCATAAACGGCTGTATCTTTTGATTGCTTTTACTTATAACTCTATTTTTTTATTGCGTCAGAGATTTGCAGATTTGCAGCATTTGATATTAATTTTAGCTTGATGCCTCTACACATTCTTGAGAAAAATATTCTTGACAGAAGGACAGACAGACAGACAGACGGATGACGGAGTGATGAATGGTGAGTGACTATAAGGGTTCCGTTTTTTTCTTTTGAAGTACGGTACCCTAAAAACCACAAAACCTCTTCGGAAAGTATATATAAAACAAAATCTGTTATCCAAATCTTTGAATTGCTCTTATTAGTGTTTGAAATACGCTGCACAAAATAATGTTAAGGAAGAAATTAATCTTGTACAAATAATCCCTCATGATCAATTATTCAACCAAATGGAGACATTTATTTGTAATTTGCAAACTTGTGTATATTCCTGGCGCTTCAAACTGCACACAAGGGAACGAGAATGGAGGAAATGGATTGTCTATAGTCCCGATACGGTAATATAGTGCACAATAATATCTAACTTTGTCAATAAAGCTGTGAACAAACTATTGTGCGATAAAGTTTCTTATATATCATCAACATCTCTTCACTTTTCTCTGCTGAGGACAGTAAATTATGGAAAGGCCTGAGTTTAATGTTAGTTTTTCTTATGGCTCTAGCCTATACCTTTTCTCCAGAGGAGTAGGCAGTACGCACAGAACAGAGATAGGTTTACTTTCATTGTTCTGTGGCAGTACGGTATCACACCCAAATTTTGCTATTATAGGCGGTTAACACACGGTACCGCGATCCGCCGCGGTTGGCGGTGAAGCGGATCTCATGACACATTGACTTCTACTAAATCCGCTGAAACCTAACACACGTACACCGCCGAACTGCGCGGTCGAGCGGTGTTCTTACGGTGCCTTACTGCACCGTCAACCGCGGCGGTGCGCAGTGCCCGTGTGTTATTCGCCATAATGTTTTTATGACAGAAAAATCTAATAGCATTTTTGTTAATCCAAAAATTGAACCGGCGCTAATTGTGCCGCGGTCGCGTATACTGATACAGCTGTGCCACGAGACAGAGACAATTTATAAATATATAAAAATAATTTTAATAAAATCTAACATATTATTATTTAATCTAGGTGAAGCGACGATGTACAGGAGGGTTTTAGTGGGTTACCCACTGGGGGACCGGAATGCCCACTGGGTATTCCGGTCTGTTGGGATTCTTTGGATATCCTTGGGTTTCTTTGTTCTAGCGAATACCACGCAACCGTCTCGTAGCGGTATGTGTAAAGCATTTCCATTCTTAAAAAAAGAACCACGAAACTAACCACGGAAGAAAATACCCGTGATCAAGTTACTATCTAATATAATAAAATAATTCAATTGGTGTCAGTGAAAGACGATAACAAGAAACGTATATCTAACACCGTATAAGTATCGGATCCAATTTTATAACTCCTGCTGTAGCATTCGATGGGGCTGTTACATTTTTATTTGTAAGTGATAAAATTAGATACTTTTTCCATGCAAATTGTCCATGTACAATTTTAGCTGGTATCATATTTTGAGCACTAAATATGACACCCAATTTCATACCTTATTATTATTATATATGAACATTTGCCTGGAAGCCTTCTATAAAGATATACTTGAAAAGTAACACATTATCGAAGCAGAAAGTTTCATTCTAATTGTTACTGTGGGTTCTGAGATCAGAGATCTGATAATTAATCAATGTAAAAATGCAAGAAAGGATATTGTGATTATAATGTCAGAAAACTAGGTAACTCCCAAGTCCCAGGAAATATATTTTGGGATTAGGATTTAACTTTACCTGTGTAACCTAAACCATTAAGTAACCAGGTACTTTAATGTACGATTTTAAGTACACAAGACTAAATTAGATTATATATTAGATTTGATTATCGTTATTAAATAAATCAAGCTCTTTAAAGCCGAAATCCTAAATAGTTATCCTGTTTTTTTTATCAATTTATCTAGAACATCATTTAGCTAAAAATTCAATCTTTACGTCACATAATATGTATGTATGGGTAAAATTTATGAATGAAAAAAGTCTTTAAAAAACTTCCATCGAGTTTTCTCCATACTTTACCTAAGTTTCAAGAGGAGCTTATCAGAAACTCGTAAATAATCCCGCAAACTTTACAAGTAGCTTAACATTGAGCCTTCTTTCCGATATCCCATAATTATAATATATTATCTACTAATATTATGAATCCGAAAGTTTTTAAAAATGAATCGATGTTTCAATGTTACCTAGATATTTTATTTTAGGCAAAATCAAAGGAATTATTAAGAATAAACTACGATGACATGTCAAAAATTTCTATAATATAATAAGAATAATACGACGTGCTCGTAGCATTGTGGTACTGAGATGTTCGTCACGATCACCGAGGTTAAGCACCACTCAGCAAGGTCAGTCCATGATGGGTGACCTTTTGTGGCAATTTCATTCTTGAGCGTCTCCGTGCTTCGGAAGGCACGTAAAGCCGTCGGTGCCGGTTATCACTTAATGTGGTAGTCGTTAAGTCAAGTTGGAAGCTTTCTGGGTGACTTGATAAATTCCAACACCTC
Source organism: Laspeyria flexula (assembly GCA_905147015.1). Taxonomy (NCBI): domain Eukaryota; kingdom Metazoa; phylum Arthropoda; class Insecta; order Lepidoptera; family Erebidae; genus Laspeyria; species Laspeyria flexula. Next base: position 14,506,519 of record LR989954.1, read on the forward strand.
TTCCTCAAGCCCACACGATAAGAAGAAGAATAATTAATATTAACCTTATATTTGTGTCTACGATTTTCTGTAGAGTTTCGACATATCTTAATGACTGATTAATTCAAGCCACTTACCTGAAAGTCAGTGTTACTTGTCCATACAACTTCTTGTTCTCCATATATTCAGGCTCCACATGCAGCACTCCTTGGATTCTGTCAATGGATCCATTTTCAACCACAAGGTCACGGGATGCCAGGTATAGCGTCAATTTGTTGTTAGGAGAAGATTTCTTGAACACCCTGCGAAGAAAGTATTATTAGCTTTGTGTTAAAAAGTTTTAAATGTTGTTATTGCACGCGTCCATAGCTAAGGCCACATTTAACTTTCGGGAAGGCCGTAAGATGATTGGACATTATCGTGGTATAAAATAAATGTCACATCGGAGAGCAGCCATCAATAAAATGAGTGAAATATAGATATATATATCTTATTGTGTACATGTTATCCTGTAGCTGATTTTAAAATAAATGATTCTTCTGTCTTTCTTTATTCTATATATCTGTCTAAAAATAACCTTTTAGTAGCGCTTCCTTTGTAATTGTTATCTGGAGTGCTACTAAAAGGTGCGCTCCGAGGAATAAAAAAGGAGCGTCTCATCAGGTGCGCCTCAAAATGGTAGCGCTTCGAGGAATACCTCAAAATTCATATGGGGTATGCTCTATATTTCGATATTTCGTGTCAATAACGAAGGGAAGACACGTGGAATAGTAACTATTAATATTAATCTCAAATGCTGTAAAGCTGTGTTATTACTGCTTGTGTCCTCTTTATATGTATAGGTAACCTAATAGGTGTTCTACACGGTTATAAACTTGCGTTCCAACACTCCAACACAACACAACTTGCGTGACCTTGGTGGGAGCTTGGTAGCCATCCGTGTAGTTTGTATGAAATTTGGTTTACAACAGCCGGCTACACGGTTGGAATCCACCAAGGGCACCTCTGTAGAAGGCAAGTTTGTAACCGTGTAGCAAAGCTTTAACTTAACAAAAATATAATTGATAAAAATACAATGCTGATTCACTTGTGATTATTTCGTAAATAGAAATAATATAATTTGAATAAATAAACTTTTAATTTATTAATAAAACATACTAGGTACTTAGATTTTAATTTATTGGCGGAAATTAGGTGAAAGTTCGACAGTGGACGTCATTGGGCTGATATGATGATAATGATGATGAATTTTAATTTCTCAATATGATTCTTGAATTTGTTATATCTCTATTCTTTAATTTACTATTTTTAATGCCCTCGTTAATGATAAAGACACTTTAAAAAACGTTCTATTTTTTTATTATGTTATGACTAATTCTTTATCCAGGAAAATTAAGTTTCCGTTAAAATATCAGCTCTAAGAGATGAACGAATCCTACATAAACACCAGCCAAAGAAAAAAGGAACCCTACACTAAAGTGGTTATTACAAAGGTTGCACTTGATCCAGCCCTTTTTATTCATTTTTGTTAGCAGAGGTAAACACCGGCTAGCACAGGCAAACAACTTGAAAACACAAAGGACTAAAAATTCTTTTAGCATAATTTATAGTGAACAAACAAAGTAAATTGAGTCCACATGTCGCACTAGCAGTCGAAAAGAGTTATAAGTTAAAAATCACATGAGGGCAAATTTGAATCTTAACATAATAAGTAGAAGACGGAAATTTCCAAAAAGACAAATGTCATCTTATGCCTGTTTTATATTAACAGTGCGATATGGTTTGTGAAAAAAAAGTAGGTCCATATTCAGTAAAATAGTTTTTGCATTAGTTAATTAAATTTCAGGTTTACAAATTTTATATTAATAAAAACACATAGCGTCATGCCTTTTCTTTTCGAAAGGGCAAACGAAAAAAAATAGTTAAAGAGCTTTTAATTTTATTATAATTTAAAGATTTTTCTGTTGTATTTAATTTAATTGTAATTGTGTTTAATGTATATGGATGTACCTAATATCTTTAATATATGAATTTAATTTTTTTTTTTTTAAACTTAAGGCCTAGTTTTGTCTTAGTCCCTGGTTTGTTGCAAGTCTTACAGCAATTTAATGCATAAATCTGCTGTAAGCCTGAGTAAGTAAGTACTTATCTCAAAAAAGAAACTCCGATCAATACAGTTGTGTACACAACTCTTGATACCTTCGAGATCTCGCTAATCCTTCAATCTATGGCCGGACAAATACTCATTACAGCAGTGCAAATGAGAGTAAAACCTAGCAATGTGCAGACTTTGGACTTTATGTATTTTTTTTGTTCTCAGCCAAATATGAGTAGAACTTTGTTTTTTTTATAGGTAGGTTATTTTTCAGAGGTGATCTCATATAAATTTTATCGTAATTGATTGAGCGATTGAAAAAAAATTGAAAAAATCAACGAAAATTAAAAATTCATATTAAAGGTCCTATCGAGTTTTATTCTTGACGTTCTCGTTTAGTTTTGTATATGTAAGCATAGCATAGTATAAATCAGTTCCTGCTTTTCTTTCGAATATTCCTTTCTAATTTGCGAAGAAAGCCCCAGAATGAAGCTAGTACTTAGTTTTAATATAGATATTATTCTGTTACGTAGAAAAGTGCCATTTAAATGACTCATGTCCAGTGTTGATGGGGTCAATTGCCGGGCCAATTGACGTGATATCATGTAACAAGAGACAATGCCCGCAACCACTGCTCCTCTATCGAAATAACTACGTCAGCCAATTTAGCTGATCGACACTGAACCATTGTTGTATTACGTCATACGGAATTTATTAGAGGCAGTTTCCATATACAAACAAATTATTTAATTTTCGAACACTTGAGAAAAGGTACTGAACAAACAAGTAAATAATTAAAAAAATTATAATAACCCGACAGCATAAAATCAACAAATAAGCAACGCACTAAAGAGACCTAAAAATGGTTGTTATTATTATTCCTGATTAAATTTAAATACATAACATATTATGTATATATGTGTAATCTCCATTGGTATCTCTTTATTTTGATACCCTACTGGATACGTTTGGTTAAAAAAAAAATTTATCTACTTTACAATTTGGCGCCAAAAGTCCGCTGTTTTGTTTTTTATTGTTTAATACCTATCTAAGGACACTTGGGTTTTTGAGACGAATGACTTCCGTTTGGAAGAAACGTGGGAATAAAAAAATTTACAAACATACAAGATACGCGCGAAAAACAATACCCGTCCTGTCGGGTCGGGTAAAAAAATAGATAGATTTTCATTTTTTATAAATTTTTTAACGATGGTGGCAAACAAGTTCACGACTCCCCTGCATTTTTTTTTAATTTAGCCAATCTAAATCTTAATAAATTATGTTGATAATTCTTAAACTTTCGATTGTCTTATGTAACTTATGAATGAAATTATGTCATCATCATTTCAATCCATAAACGTCTTACTGGATGGGTCTCCTCCAAAGATTGTGGAGGGAATTTAGTCTATTATACCACGCTGGCCAGACGGGATGGTTTAGGGTTTGTTTCGAATTTTCCTTTTCTCGCAGTGCCCTTGTCTGCATGAGGTTACTCCCTTAGTCTATGTATTCTTAATCCGTCATTACACGGATAGTTAACGAAATTATGTATCTATCATAAAATCTAGGCGTATAATGTAGCCAATTAAAAAGGTATTTCGTTTGTCTATTATGAAAAAGTAACACTGAATTAATATGACTTACCGTTGAGAGTTGAGCGCGTTATCAGTCGTCATATCGGGATCTTTGTGCGGCCTGAGGAAGAAAGAATACTATGTTATTATATGTAGATTGAATGAAAAATCATATATTTTGGCCTGTTGATCTAGTTGTTAGTGACTCTGACTGCTAAGCCGGAGGTCGTGGGTTCGATCCCCACTCAGGACAAATCTTTTTGTGATGAGCATAAAGGTTTGTTCCGTGTCTGGGTGTAATTTATTTATAATATGTATGTATTTACAAAAAAAAAAAATTTAAGTAGTAGATATACTATAACACAAGCAAATATAATTGCTTACTTTGGGACTAGATGGCGCTGTGTGAATGTGGTAGAAAATTATTATTATTATTATATAGAATCTTCAAGATCAAAAATAATACGAACACTGTAATAAGGTATTAGATATCAAATCTCTGACAATCTACTGACCACAAAAGAAAATAATTTTATAACAAAACTACCAAAATAGCTTTTTAAAACAACTTGCGAATATTTAACCGAGAAATTTAAATTATGTAGACACATTGTGCAAAGAATATAAAGAACATTTAAACAATACCTTTCTTTTGCATGCTGATGATGAAAAGAGCGTTAATACCTTATGAGGCGCAGTCACTATTTAATTTCGTATTTCGTGGATATCTTTTTTATTCAGAGCTATATTTTAAAAATATGTTTAACTTACTTTTTACCTGCAAGTATTAATTTATGTAAACATAATGCTTATTTCACCACAGAAGTAATTTATTTCATTCTACAATTAGCATTAATTACAACGATATAAACTATATTAAACTAAGGTTATCAACTAACTTAAATTAAAAAGAATTATAAACAATATTTACAACAAAATATTAAAAAGTTGTGAAATAATTAAAAAATTGCATCATAAAATACTTCTGCATCGCTGCCACTGTCTACCGGAAAAGTGCCCAGCAGGTAGCATTGCCACATTGTATGGCAATAAAAAACCTATCTCTGTTCTGTGATGGCAATGCTTATTCTTTGTGCAAGAAAATATCCAGCCTGCTGGTCACGGGAACATAATGCTTATTTAATTTACTATGAAAATAACGCCCTGCCTGTTTTCAATGTGTTATTTGCATATAAATAAAACTATAAACGCAATGATTTCTTAATTTTGACACACTTTTCACATTTTTTAAAAGTTAGTTAAATATATTGACTGGCCTGTTTTGTCTAGTGGTTAGTGACCCTGACTACTAAGAAGAAGGTCGTGGGTTCGATCCCCACCCAGGACAAATGTTTGTGTGATGAGCATGATTGTTTGTTCTGTGTCTGGGTGTAATTTATCTATAATATGTATTGTAGCGCGCCAATCAATCACTGTTCGTTGTCGGGTCGCGGTCGTTGAGAACCCCGAACGCTAACACTGGCGCTACTGTCGATGGACGCAACTCAACTTCTCTCGGGGCGTCGCGTCAGGGCGTGTGCGTGTGCCATATTTTGTCATTTTGTAAAATGTAGCGTTTCCGTACTAGAATAAGATCATTGTTTGTGTTTATAATATAATAAATTAGTTATATAACACGACTACAGTATGTATATAATAATAATAATAATTTGGGTGGCTTAATTTGGGACTAGATGGTGCTGTGTGAATGTGGTGAAATTTTATTTATCTATATATTATATTTTAAAACGTAGCTCCAATTAAATAATAAAAATTTAAAACCTCGAAATATAACATTAAATTACGACGTTGCCACATAAGGTATAAACGCTCTTAAGAAAATAACTATGAATTTCAACACTTTCCACCTCCACCACTTCCACTGACACTTTTATTCTGTACAGAACTAAAGCAAGACTAGCTACTGAATGCAGCTAACAATAACCATACCAATAATAATTTATTATTAATTATTAATAATTAATTGGTGTAAACCGTTGTAAATAAATAAATAAATAAAAATAAATAAATAATTATTATAAAGCTGTTGAGTCTGTTTGTTTGTTTGAACGCTAGGATCTCAGGAACTACCAGTTCGATTTGAAAAATTATTTTAGTGTTGGATAGACAATTTATCGAGGAAGGTTATAAGCTATATAACAATGCGCTACGGCTAATAGGAGCTGAGCAGTGGCCAAATAATAATTTAATGTTTGTATGTGTAGTCTGTAGTGCTAATAGTAATAGTCTGTTTGTTAATGTTGTTAATGTTTGACATTACACTTAGGTGTATTTACACTCGGTTAATAAAATATAATAAAAATGTCGTCTCACATTATTATGATAATCCTGGAATTTATACTGTACTAATATTAAGAAGTTGAAGAGTTTGTTTGTTTCTTTTGAACAATAGGATCTCGGAACGGCTACGAAATCTTCCCATTGGACCTCCAAGTTTCAACCCTATCACAAAATTAGTTCGACCTCATTTTTAGGTCCCATTGGACCCTCTTAAAATATAATAATCAATGTGCCCATTCGACCTCTTTTTCAGTGCCCGTTGGACCTTCATAATTAAATCAAATCCTTAGGCGAACCGGTCCATTTTGAAAAATTTTTGTTTCGTGTTGGATAATCCATTTATCGAGTAAAGTTATAGGCTATGTTACATTACCAAATAAAGAACAATAATAATCTTTAGTATAGGTAGGTAGTACCTAGAAGGAAAAGTCAAAAGCAGAAACTTTGACTTAGGAACTTTGTGTGTGTGTGTGAATGCCAAAGTTTATAGAAAATTTTATCAGGCTTCATTTTGTAGTACAACGAAATTTCGTAGGATGCACCGTTTTCGAGATGTAAGCAAAAAAACAAAAAACGGGACCTTCTTTGTGCTCCACCCCTCGGGCTCACCTTGGAGGGTAAGGACTTTTAGTATGTTTATCTCCTAACTAGTCCAAACAAAATTCCTAAGACAAAGTTGCTTCTTTCGACTTTTCTGTCCACAATCATTCATTGGCTGGCGTATTTACAAAAATGTATTAAATTATCAACGTATTATGTTAACTTTTTGTCATCAGGTTAATAAAATATGACAAAAAAAGCAGCTAAACTAAAACCCGCGACTGTTGGTAGTTAAGATTAAAAATTATAGCACCCTGTACTAAGGACACATTACTAAAAAGTTTTGTTGTGGAAACAAAGTATTAGAAGGGTAAAATCCACATGACGGTCGGGAACTGTCGTAAAGTCTTTTATACCACACCACCTGCTTACAAAGTAAATGTTGTACTCACGGCCAACCCACTGTCTCCAACAAGGTTTTATATTGTGAGCTGCCTCTCAGACAAGTGGCAATCGATTCGATCTATCTGTTCTATCGACATGTCAAATTAGTACATTGATCACGTGACATGTCGATAGTTTATGTCAAGGATGTGTTCAAATGTATTGAAATGACATGTCGTTTAGAATAGAAGCGATTGCCACTTGTCTAGAGGGGCTGAAATGTCCCTATCAATTTTATACTCTTAGATTTTTCTGAAGCAGTAAGTTAGATGCGCATCTAATAATATTAAGTAGTTTATCAGGCGGTTATATTTAGTTATTCTTTTGACTAAAAATCAATTTGGTTTTAATTTTAAAAAAGAGCTTATAAAAACACTACACGGTGTTCAGGAGGTGCCTTTGCCGGAATATCGTGTAGTTAGTGTAATAACCTCTTTAATGTAGATATTTTAAGCTTCTTTCTTTAAAATTAAAATCAATTTGATTCTATAATCGTTTCGTATAGCCCTAATTAACAGTTTTATTGTTTTATACCAGCTTTAGTTTACGTTTTTTAGAAAAGCTTTGTTTTTACTGACCCAATTTCCGAACGGACTGAATAAATGATTCACACCCTGATGTCAAACGACAAAGTACCCTAAATGCTTCATATTCGGTTTAAAGAACTTTATTTTCATTCAGACATATGTCACTTACATGAAAATAACAAAATTTAATATAAAATAAAACATTAACCCAGTGCGGGTAGTAGTTAAAAAAGTTAACAACAGAAAAATTATTTCATTTAATCATACAATAAGTGTTTGCTTCACATTCCTAAGTTTTGTTGTGGTCCAAGTTACAATCTTATTAAGTATTTGAAGGCATAATGATAAATTATTTTCTGTTATTGTTTATTAGTACAGTTATCAATAATTTAATATTACTACAAAAAATAATATTAATATTTTTATTATTATATAATTTTTTTTTTTTTCTCTTTTTTTTTATGAAATAATTTAAGTTGAGATTTTTAATTTTTAGGTTATTTAAGGTAATTTTAACGCTAATAGCAATAGAAAAAGAACTCATCAGAGAAATGATGCGTCGTTAGAAATATGAGCAAACAACTTTCGCTTAAAAATACCTAGTGAACTAGCTTCTTTTACATCAGTTGGAAGTTTATTATATAACTGTGCTCCCACATTAGTTATTGTATTTTTACCATAGTTGGTTCTTGCGGTAGTACGAATAAGATGATTTGCGCGGCGTGATGAGTACCTTGTGAGTGAGTTACCCTTTGTTGTAAATGTTAAATGTGAGTGTGTGAGATTGTTCATTATTTTGTAGATAAGAATGCATGTAGTGTACGTATATAATTGATTAATGTTCATGATTTTAGTTTCTGTGTATATAGTTTTAGTTGGTGTTCGGTAGTTATAATGGTATAAGACTTTTATTATTTTATTTTGTAGTATCTGAATTGGTTTTAAATTAGTTTTAGATGCGCTGCCCCATACTTCGATGAGGTAAAGAAGGTGAGGTTTAACTAAAGCATTATAGATTAGGAGACGGGTCTTTTCTGGAATACAACCCACAATGTTACGCAAAGAGCCCAATAATGATGAAAGCTTACTCTGAATGTTTTGTATGTGTGCGTTCCAAGTCAATCTGCTATCCAGTATCAATCCAAGATATTTTTCTTGATTAGTGCTGTGCAAAATCTCAGCATTTATGCTTAGCTTTTCATCAATAACTATTTTTTTATTTTTGGCACAAAAAACTATATAAGAAGTTTTGGATATATTAATAGTCAACAGATTATATTGGAACCAATTGTACAACAGATTCAGATCGTTTTGGGCTGTTTGCATCACATCATTAATGTTGTTTCCAAAGTAAAATAGGCATGTATCATCTGCATAGAGTGATAAATGACCTTTCAAGCCAGTCTGACAGATGTTATTGACATAGACAAGGAATAAAAGAGGTCCTAAAATTGAGCCTTGTGGGATTCCGCATGTTACAGCCTGTGGGCTACTTTGATGATCTCCAATTTTGACAATTTGTGACCGGTTTGATAAATATGATTCCAACATTTTTAAAGCACTTCCGCTTACACCAATACGCTCAAGTTTTTTTATAAGCAACGGATGGCTGACTGTATCAAACGCCTTTTTTAAATCAATGAAAACGCCAAGTGCCATTTGTTTTTTATCAATCTGGGTTTTTAACGTAGTAACTAAGTCTACAGTCGCATTCAGTGTATTTGATTTGGGGCGAAACCCATATTGATGTTGATACAGAAAGTTAATTTTTTCAAGATAATTATCTAATCTATTATAAATAAGTTTTTCGAGTACTTTGGAAAGAACGGGTAGTACTGAGACAGGTCGATAGTTACCTGGGTCTGACTTTACGCCAGCTTTGTATATTGGTGTCACTCTTGCGATTTTCAAATTGTTGGGAAAAAGTCCTTTTTGGAATAGTTCGTTTAGACAATCACATAAATTTTCTATTATGAAATTTTTTATGCATTTAAGTGCTTTTGTACTAATACAATCAATACCGGTGCTAGTGTTAGGATCCAGATTATCTATAATTTTTGATACTTCAGCAACAGTACACAACGAAAAATTTAATAATTTATTGGAATCATCTTTAGTATCCATTATAGGTAGTGTGTAAGTGTCATTATTGTGGTATTTAGATGGGATGTTATTTGCTAGTTGTGTACCAACATTCGCGAAAAAGTTGTTGAAAGCTTCACATATCTCCAGTGGATCTGTAATAGTTAAACCATTTTCTAGTTTTAATTTAGGGGGAGCACAGTTATTTACAATTTTGTTATTTGATAGGGTATTAATTAGTTTCCACATCTTCTTGGGTTTATGAGAACATTTTTTAAATTCATTAAAGTAGTATCGGTTTTTTGTATTTTTTATTGTTTGTACTAAATTATCTCTCTTGGTTTTAAACTCTCTCATTAGTTTCTCGTTATAAGGTTCATCTTTAAATTTGCTCCAAATCCGATTCCTTTCATTGATTTTAGTTAGTATTTCCTTGTTGATCCAGTCCTTCCTTGGTTGATTTATTATTTTAAATTTTTCTACTGTACTATGTGTTATACTTTTCTTAATAAATTCATATAATCGCATGTAGTCATGAGTATCGTTTATCAGTGGTGTTAATTCAACCAATTCATATAGTTTCTCGAAATTTATCGCCTCATATGCAATCTTCTGTTTCGGTGGAGGTAAAGTTCTCTGAAGTTCGACGTAGATATTCTTATGATCAGATAAAGAGGACTCAATTATTGAAAGATGAAATTTTCTCTCCCTCAGATTGGTGGTAACATGGTCTATGATAGTTTTAGTAGTATCTGTTTCCCGAGTACAGAACTTCGCGTCTTTTTTGTTTAATATTTCATAACCCGACTCAGTTAGCATAGAACTGTAAAGTTTAGTTTTACTATCAGAGTTCAGTAGGTCAATGTTGGTATCGCCAAAAACAATGGCTCTTTTCTTTTGCAATATTTGTGACTCATAGATTTCAAGAAAATTTTGGAAATTTGTGTGCCCAGGTTTATACATACTATATTAGTCATCATCACTACAGATATTCACCATAAATCTGCTTATATTCACAATCGAAAAGAACTTTACTGTACCTAACAAGCTAGTGCTAATCTAATTAACTAGCTTAACTGGCCTAGTTTTGTTCCAAAAATTAAACTTAAAATTTAAAAGCTTAAACTTACGTTAATAAGAATAATTTTCAAAACACGTGTAAAGTGATTGTTATCAGTTTACACGTGTTCTGAAAAATATTTCTCCATACCATTACATACATGGTTTAAAACAGTTTGTTTTGTAACTTTTATAATAAAATTGAACCGTGCTATGTTATGATGTGGCCAGCGGTCTTAAACTAGCGATAAAATGTAAATAATTTACGAAAATATGCTTTGATGTTCGGCTTGTGTTTATAAAGCCTATATAGTGTACACACAACACACCTACCGAGGTAAATCTATTTAAAAACTAGGCCATTATGAAAGATGGGGAAAATGGGAATCGTTTTTTATCATTAGCGCCAGGCAAAGGTTCATTAAAGTACACTGGTCCATAAAACAGCCGTAAAAACTGTTGGCGGTAGTATAATTATATCATAATTATCCACCATTTAGTAGGAATTTAAATTTGTCTTTTTACTACAGTAATTATGTAAGACATTCCTATAAAATATGCGGCATAAAGAAAAGGCAATATTTTATAATAAAAAAGTTTGCTAACCACATTTGGTTAGAAAAAATTGAAGCCAGTCATTTAAGAAAGGAATGCATTCACAATTTCATTGTGAAGTTCGTAAGATATTATAAATTATTGATTTTTTTTATTTATTTATTGAAATCCCAGCCAAGTGAGAGTCGAAATCGCGCACCGAGGGTTCCCTGCGATTATGCAATTTGAAACGGGATAGCTATGAGTTAGGATAAATATTCACGTATACCATCTTTATGTAACGTCAGTCCGTAACAAACTCTCACTCTTACTTAAATTTTTAGGCCTTTAATTTTGTAGCCCTCCCAACTACTAATTATTCAGTAATTTATCTACACGAGTACGGTTTTTGGATTTTATCTTTCACTTGTGCAACTTGATATTGCTTCTTGCCAAATTTCATGAGTCTATGTCAACAGGAAGTGCCTAGGTTTTGACTTTTTTGATCGTCAAGATATGCGACAATAATGGAGCATAAACGGCTTTATCTTTTGATTGCACTTACTTTGAACTCTGTTTTTTATTGCACCAAGGGATTGCAGACCCGAGTACTTGATATTCATTTCGATAACTCTACGCGTTTTTGAGAAAAATATTCTTAACAGACGGACAGACAGATATAAGGACAACGGAGTGATCCCATGAGGGCATAAAATCCAAGAAAAGATAATAATACAATTAGTAAATATAGTTCAGATAATTTAGGTACATATTGATTTCATGGTAACAAGGAGCATAGAATGGGTTCACTTGATCATATATAATAATATTAAACACAAGTTCAACATAAATAACTCGATACCCACAATAACCTATATCAAAACTTGGTATGTCATTGTAATACGTGACAGAATAACAATTATATCCAAACTTTGAATCTACAAACTGTCAACAGTAACTGTAAACCTTCGTAATTCTATTTGTCCATAACGGCAGTAATAACTTTCTCTTTACAAGCAAATTGTATTTTTATTTGGTGGTCCGACGACCTCTAAAAAAGGTTGCTGGGTCTGACTGGATGCGGAGGGTGGAGGACAGAGTGTTATGGCGGGTATTAGGAGAGGCCTACGTCCAGCAGTGGACTGCAATATGCTGAAATGATAATGGTGAAGTAATTTGTTTTAAGTGCAAATCTTGAAATGCTAGATATTACCATCAGGCGGACCGTACGTCTGTGTGGCAAACACGTCGTGGTATAAAAAAAAAAAAAGTATTATCACCCTAATACAGAGATTGAATTTTATTTTATGGCCGGTATCCTTTTGTCTCTTCTTTTACTTTGTAAGTTAACCAAAAAAAAAAAATTTGTCTGTGTTAAAGTTTGACTGTCAAAGTCTACCTTCAGTATATTGAAAACTAACAAATGAAGATTAAAATATTAATGAAATTTTCGTATTGGGGTCAGTTGAACCAAATCTAAATTTGCAGCTGCGCGTATGTTTGGAACTAATTAGCCGAAAGTTTGATAATAAATTTTAACTTGAGCGTATTATACTGTAATTTAATTTAATGTTGATAGAATATTCAGTCCGTAATCACAATTCACAATGGATGATGATTTAATTAACCTATTTTTATATTCCTACTAGTTTAGGTTATTTAGTGTTAGGTCTTATTGTTTAAAAGAGATATAATTTCTGTAATAGTTCATAGAAATATCCATAGATGGAGTTTACTTAATGACGTCATTGCATAAAAGGCGGTGTTAAGATTCTCCGCCTATGAATGACCCCAAGTCATTTTTGACACAAATAGAGATCTAGAAGAAGTTCAGAAGACAGTGTTTGATTTTAAATACTAGTTTTCCCAATAATTGAGGTCAATTGAGTAGTGTCAGTGTGAAGTGCAGTGCATTACTCAAACAGAAGGCTGGATCTTGTTCACTTGTAATATACCCAGAACTTGTAGGTAGAAACACGGATAATAAAGACACTATAACTATTTCATCAAAAGTGCTACTCTGTTTCTGTCATATTTATTTATAACATACTTTTTAACACACATAAACGTCTCACTGTTGGGCACGGATCTCCTTCAAAGAATGTGGAGAGAATAAGGCCTACTATACCGTGCTGGCTAGACGTGTTGGTATAGAATTTGTTTAGAATTTTTCTTTTCTCGCAGTGCTCTTGTGCTCTTAAGATTACTCCCCACGGGTAGAAATGGGATAGCGACATTATGTATTCTTAATCCGTCACTACACAGATTACATTATTAACACGAATATTACAAAGAAATAGAGACAAGCCACCAACGAGACAGAATTCAAGGAAACTTCCGAACACGAGACGTTATTTTCCGTCTTGTAATGTAATCCGTGACCTATTAATGGAGTTCATTTTAAAACTGTCATACACTTTCGTAATAGCTATTAATATTGGTTATATATTACGACTTTACCTTGAAATCAATACCAATACAAATTAATCTAAATTTGTTGAACACGTAATCGCGAAGCAACAATTTGAAATCATTATACTGAAGGGTTTCTGTGTTTGGTTGCAGGCGCTACTATCAAGAACTGATAGTCCGAATTGAAAAACATTTTTAGTGATGGATAGACCATTTATATCGAGGCTATATAACATCACGTTTTATAGTATTAATAATAATATAAATAAAATATTTTGACCTTGCTTACGAGATTGTTGACATGTGGGATGTGGATTCGGCGATCATTGTTCCGATAGTCGTCTCAGTCAATGGACTGATTGCCAAGAGCCTCCATCGACACCTGAAGAGGCTCGCGTTAGGTGGATGGGTCGTCAGATACAGAAGGCAGTACTTCTGGACACGGCAAGCATTGTGAGGAGGTTCCTCTCTCTGGAGCGCTAACCACCGATAGCTTGGTCCCTGTACCCGATACCGGTCTCCAAATTTTTTTTATTTTTTAATGTATTTTTTATATATATATTTAAAAATGTAATTTTTTGTGAATTTATTGTAATAAAGGAGGAATATAAATAATAAGTTTAGATATGCTTAATTTCTATTTGGTACATGGATCCTTTGGACTTCTATCTTGAACTATTACGGTTAACAAATGCGCTATTTTTTCTGAGACTCAGTCAAAGCTAATAATAAAAGATTGCCTACAGAACTATAGTAAATTCAGAAGCAAATTACTCCAAATAACTAAAAACAAGATATTCTTAGAAAAAAAATAGTGAATTCCCGAGAGCTTAGCGGGAAAAGGAATGCTTTCGTAAAATCCTTAGAGAATAGCAGATATGACACAGTGATACATGTTCCAGGATTTTCTTATTCAAAGCTCTTCCTTTCAAATCACATTATAAGGAAATGGTTGGATATTACTTGATTCCCAAGTGTGTGAACATGACAACATACGACTAGAAGGCAAAGGCTATGGTTAAAGAGATATTGAAGTAAATATAAATGCAAGTTTATACATTACACTTTCACAGAATACCCACTGAACGTATCTTAACTAAATAGCTTATAGAAATATTATAATAATTAATAGCAATTTATATATAATATAATTATATAGCAAGTAGGCGACGTTGTTCCAGTATGCCAGAAATCACCATTCCACCGAACACCCAAACTCATAGCCCAACTTTATTTGACTCCATAATACCATACAATAGCTCTACACCTACCTGTGACAAATCATAGCTGTACTACAATAGTGCAGCTGTGATATGGCGGCGGTAAGTGTCTCATCCCATTCTAAATTAAAATTCTTTAAGAGCCTCTGAAGTAAGCCGTGAAAAAAGAGACATAATAATAATATTCTACCACATTTACACAGCGCCATCTAGTCCCAAATTAAGCAATTATATTTTCTTGTGTTATGGGTACTAAACAACTGATATACTACTTAAATACATTTTTTTTTTGTAAATACATACATATTATAGATAAATTACACCCAGACACAGAACAAACCTTTATGCTTATCACACAAAGACTTGTCCTCGGTGGGGATCGAACCCACGACCTCCGGTTTAGCAGTCAGGGTCACTAACCACTAGACCAACAGGCCAGTCAATTATAAAGCTACTAATGCCCTTATTAAATTCCCTCCACATTCTTTCGAGGAGACCTATGCCCAGCAGTGGGACATTTATGGGTTGAAATGATGATGAATGCCCTTATTACACTATTCTGAATCTAAATCGGAACCAATCGAACTAAATTAAAATGTAACTGTTATAACTTTGATTACTTCTTTCGATTTCCTAAATATTAGTCTTTCTACAAATTGATTCATTATCTTAACCCACAAACGTCCTTCTGCGGATTGACGGGTCTTCTACAAAGAATGTGGAAAGAATTTAGCCTACTATACCACGCTGGCAAGATGGGTCAGTATAGGGTTTGTTTCGAATTTTCCTTTTCTTGCAGTGCTTTTGTCTGCATATGGTTGGATAATAATGCTTGTATTTTGCTTGCCATCAGTTGGTTATCATACGTTAAATAATTAATTAAGTTGTTCCACTATAGCATGCAAACACTTTCCGAATAGATCCCACTTCGGCGATCAAAATCGTGAACATAAAAGCTGGGTATAATAAACAACGGTTCATTAAAACTTTTGTGTCCATACAAACAAAGTTTGTCCATAGCACAGAGTTTTCATATAAAGTGAATATAGGCTTTCATGTAACGGTGGTATAACACGCAAACTACTAACATTCATTACATTTTCTATAAATAATGATAAGGTGTATACTGTAATACGTTGGCGTGGATAAAAATTTGATTAAATTTAATGTGAATTTATAGTGGCACTAAAAACTCCCAAGTAAGTTTCTTAGTTTTATGTCTCTCATTCTTATTTCATAATAAAAAATGCACTAGAGAAGAAGCACTGTGTCCCGGGAGGCTTGTGTACAACTAGATTCGAAACACATAGCTATGGTGACGTCCTTCGAGTTCAATACAACAACGCGTTCAGAGTGCTGGTGGGGCTGCCCCGTTTCTGTAGCGCATCAGGGATGTTTGCAGACGCTAAAGTAGATTGTTTTTATACCATTATGCGAAATCGATATACATCTCTGGTGAGCAGGGTGCGGGGCAGCGTTAACAGCATTCTGAGCATGATAGCAAACAGGTTAGATTGCTCGTATATAAATCGCTGTGCTATCTCTCATGGGATGGTGCTGCGGTGATTTGATTGGATATTATAAGTTACTAACATTGTCTTAAGTATTACTAACCTAATGAGTCTTGGTCACTTGAATAAATAAATATTCTATTCTATTCTATGGTTGATACAAATATTTTTTGGTATGATTAATCGAACGTTATCCAACAGGTTTTCCTACATACTTTATTCATTTTATACACTCTTTAATCGCAAGGGACTGTGCCAATGAGTCTTGAAAAATTTTGGAAAACATTATTACTGTAGGTAGGTAAACCTTTTAGCGAAGATAAGCGGTCTTTTTACTTTGCTCTTAACAGCTTTGAGAAATAAATATTTGTTAAATAGTACTTATCTATTTAAAAAGGTTCAAAGAAAAATCTTTTGCATAAAGAAACATAATTTCCCGGATAGTTATCTGCCTTATAATGTTTAAATTGAGAACTTGGGTAAGCGGAGTGCCACTTTCATACTACATACGTATATAAAATTTCCTGCTTTCATATTAATCACCGTAACATTCAATGTGCATACAAACGAATTTTCTTAGAATAAGGGGTTTTTGAAGGCGCCATGGTCGCCGCACGCCGCGTCTTGCCGCCCGCGCCGCTCGGCTCCAGCGACCACTGTGTATGAATCCTCAAAGTCGAGTCAAAAAAACAATGACTTCTAGTGATTACATAATTATTAATCATGTGCTTATGATCTAGTTTGGGTTGTGTCGATGATCGCCATACCTGGCATATAGGTTCTGAGTCCTTTGCGAGTGTCAAAAAATATTGTAGTTTTGATTGTTTGTTGTTTTAATTTCAACTTGATACTTTCCTGGATTCCTGAGAAAAAGGGTCTTGACAAGACTGACATTAAGTTGATTCTAAAAAGTTTTCTTTTCCCTTACAAGCGGTACAGAACCATAAAAAATATTTCATTGAAACCTTGACCTGTGAATTTCGAATAAATTATAAGCACTGGATTTGTAGTGATATACCTATTCATTACTGCTATTCCATGAGCAAAAGTTGTAATATTTTAACAGTTTTATGTCCATAGGTCAAGTGGATAACCTTCAGTAAGGGCAAGTGATAAAATATACGATTACAATGTTTTATTGTTCGGCTATCTTTGATCTTAATTGATGGTGAGCTCTGAATAAACCACTCTGTAATGTAGCATACATCTTAGATTTGAAATTTACAGAGCTGATTTGAATTGAATATTGTATAAAGTAATCAAATTTGATGGAAACCTTTTTGTTTGGATCTTGGTTTACTTTGGCTTCATAACTTAGATTGTGAAAATATAGTATGTAGATTTGTTTGCAAAAATAATATGTATTATAAAGAAAATAATTCAAAAAAGTATGTTAAAAGAAAATAATTTGAATATACTTTATGTTCGTTAAAATACTATACATATTATATTATAATGTAAAAAATACACTGTTAACCTATCAAATGCTAGACATTATGGATTGATACTAAAATATTTTAAAATATGACTTATGGGACGGTCTAAAGCAAGCTAAAAGATTTAGCTACTCTCAACTACTTTTCTCTAGATAAAACTCTTAAAACCATTGTTTTAAGTTAACAAAATACTAAATTAAATAAACGCCTGACGTCATGTATCAAACATGAGCCTGTATATTTAGTTAATAAGCAGCTCGCCCTAAAAATTATACTTTATGAGTTACGGAGGGAAAATAATTGTCAAGAGCGGACGGGACTGGCCACCATAACGGCTATGAGAGGTAGGCGCCTATAAAATTTGGTTTTAATTACTTAAATCCTGTTTGCCTGCGCATAGACGTCATGTATAATAAATAACTATGAAGGTTTTATATTGTTTTTAGGCCAGGATGCCGTAAAAAGAACACATGGCATAAAAATGTCGATGTTTAAAAAATAATGGCTGAATAAACTGATTGTAGTTACGAGCTATACAAAATAATATGGAACTAACTATCGCACTCAGAGACGTCAATTAGCAGTAATCTGTCATTAACACAATTTATTCATTGAATAATCGTCTTTAGGCGTATAGACATAAGTGTTACACGTTTTTACTAAATAAACTTTAAAGATAAGTAACGTCTTGGAGTACGGCAGAAAGGGAGTAATCTCGGGATCTACTAAACCTATTTTAAAAATTCTTGTACTATTAGAACGCCACATTTTTTGTATCATAGCCTATATAACATCACACGCTAAGGCCAATAGGAGCTTAGCAGTGGCCAAATAAAGAACGACGGGAGCGAAGGTCCAGGCGACTGCAAGTTTATGATAAGGCAAGATCTGTGGGCCGTAAGTAGACCCGTAATTGTAACAAATTTACAGGCAAGAAACTGGGCAGTCTTGTAAGAAATGTTAGACATCTAATTTTATTGTAGCGCTGCAAACTTCAAACAAATTTGTATGGGATTTTGTATGGGTGTACTTTGTGTCCGTTAGTTTCATGTTTGTAAAGCTCCCCGCGACACAGGGCTTGTTCCCTAGTGCGGGCGTTGTCTTTTTAAAAGAAAATAAAAAAAAAAAATTACTCTTGAAAGTATTCGGAGGATTTATTTTTAACAGACAAGTTACCCACGTGTTTCGTTTAATTACTTCATAAATTGTTACGCTACGTACGAGTACAGTCAGCTACAAAAGTAACTGAACATATCCAAAATTTAAAAACGCCGGAGGTCTACTGTAGCATACATAAATTACATAACAAGACTAGTGCCAGAAATGAATTTTCGATAATAATTCCATTCTGGCACTAATATTGTTATGTAATAACATAGTGCCTAATAATATTTTCTATTAATTGCGATTTTCAGCGTGCGTGTTCACACATAAAAAAAAAATTGCATATACCTGAGACTATCGTTTGAAAACGGTTCTATCGAGCTCATTTTGTAGTTGTCTGGAAAAATTCTGCATGAAGAAAACCTTTTGAAGAAAAGTTGAAAAACTGAATAGTGTTTTTTATTAACATTTAATTTCGTTTATAATATGAATCGCTAGTTATAATAATCAGGACAACTAAATAATAATTTTATTGTTTTCAGTCTTGCAAGTTTGCAACAGTTTTCTTTGTTTTGACTTTCAACGTCCAAAAATAAGAAATTAAAGGTACTCTATATTTTTGTAGAAACTTTTCTTCGCGTCGGAACGCAAACACAAGGAAAAGTTGAAATTAAAACTCGGCGCTTGCCGCAGAAATTATTGGCCATAAAATCTTTTTAATCAAGCTTATGTTTTCTTTAAAAACAGATATTGCTTTATTGGTACTGACTGTGAATTTATTGCCGGAAAGAATTATTATGATATTATTGAACATACCAAATGCTGTTTTCTTGTCCATTAACAGGATTACTTCTTAAACCTGCATGTGATGGAGAAAGAATAAGTAGTACATTAGTGACTACTGCATTCCTTTTCGATGATAATCTCTTCGTCGGTATGATATCTTTTCGAACAGGTCCGATTGCCGTTCCATTATAATAATAATAATATAATAATATTCTACCACATTCACACAGCGCCATCTAGTCCCAAAGTAAGCAATTATATTTGCTTGTGTTATGGGCACTAAACAACTGATATACTACTTAAATACATTTTTTTTTTGTAAATACATACATATTATAGATAAATTACACCCAGACACAGAACAAACCTTTATGCTCATCACACAAAGATTTGTCCTGGGTGGGGATCGAACCCACGACCTCCGGCTTAGCAGTTAGGGTCACTAACCACTAGACCAACAGGCCAGTCCATTGGAATTTATGTGTTTGTGCACACATTTGCACACTATAGTGTATTGTGACTCTTGACATTTCAGTAACAGACTTCGTGTGTCTGTTAGTATAAACAACAAACATATCTCCTCTTTGTGCCTAACATTCTGAAAACTTCATACTATAATGGAAGACTGAGAATTCTGAATTCAAATTTACTTGAACTCAAAACAAGATCGCATCACGCCATTCCCCGAAGTGGTAGCATGTAAGTGTGGTGGTAGTGTAGAAGTATATTACCCACATTTCACTAGATATATTTGGTCCTATTCTATATAATATGGGGCAAGCCTATTGATATTAAGCGGACATTTCCGTATTGATACTGAGAATTTTTACACAGAATAACCCAATTCCTTTTTTGTCCTACCCAGCAATCGAATGTGGAACATCTCTGGCAACAGTTGTACGGGGCTATATAGCACATAGGCCGTCATGTGATATAGTTAGAGGTAGGTACTATATGAATGTGACCTTATGCTATCTTTTCTTTTCCTCATCAACAACTTGAGCTATTTCGAGTCACGCAATATAAATAAGTGATACCAATCAATAATCTATTTTTGTCTAGATTTTGATCACGCACTCTTCGGCAGTCGTGATGGATTGATTGATAAATTAGTCTCAGTGTGATTGGAAGTTTGGGAGAACATGTACAAAAAATCGTTTTCAGACGATAAACTAAAGCTATTAGCTAATAAATTGTATCAGGCGATGGATAGAGTAAATAATAAATAGGGTTTATTTTTACATTCAATAATATATTTTTTAAGTACTTGGTTAAACGCGCTAATTTAAATACTAAACCGAATTTAAAAAAATATTTTTGTGTTGGATATACCATATATTGAGGAAGGCTATATAGGTAACATCAAATTGGGGCCAATAGGAGCTGAGCAGTGACCAAATAAAGATCGACGGAAGCGAAGCCGCGGGCAACAGGTAGTTATTAATATTGGTTTTGAGAAGATCAATTTTGATTAAACACACTATAAGAATTTTTCAAATCGGCCCAGAAGTTCCTGAGATCGTAGCCTTCAACCAAAGAAACAAACTCTTCAGGTTTATAATATTAGCATAGATATATTAGTATTATATTAAGATCAGTTTTTAGTGACAATGAATAAATTATAAACTATTACAGAGGCCATCATAATGATTTGTACTATGCGATTAAAATAAATATGGGACTGTCAAATCAAGACGCCATTTTGTTTTCCATTTGAAGACAACTTCATACCTTACAAGTAGGGTGTACAAAAAACGAAACACATTACAAGTACATTGGTACATACTTTTTCGGTTTGAAGATCTTTATTTTCTGAATAAGTGGTGGTAGTAAGTAATAATAACAATAAGGAATAAAACTATAACAAAAAGAACAATAACAAAAAAAACAATAACAATTAAATTAACACTTGTAATAAAATATCATAACGAAACGAGATAATTTTTTTGGCTATTTTATTTTTGCTAGCTGTACAAAAATGTGCACGTTCGATTGAAGTTTGCAGTAAATACTGTCAAGTGCGATCCCATACTTATTTAAATCGCATAGGACTTACCAAACTCGATTAAGTGGCATATTCCTATATTAAAGACTCAAGTCAATAATATCAATTGCCAATTGATCCAGTGACGTATGCCGCTCAGGCAACATCCGTGTGGCATCTCTCATATAAGATGCTGAGATTTTTCGGTAACATTTATGTTAACATAACAAAACATAGCATCATCCTTTTACCCCGAAGGGGTAGGAAGAGGTGTTTCACACCCACATTTCGCCAGCTATGTTTGGTCCCATGAAATAGGGGGCGAGCCTATTGTCATCAACCGGAAACATTTGTTTACCAAACTCCGGGAAAATCTAAATACTGGAATTTCTTGATAGAAAAACCCAATACCATTTTATCCCGACCCGGGAATCGAACCCGGGACCTCTTGCACAGCAGTCGTATACACTTACCGCTGCGCCATCGAGGCAGGTAACATGTTCGGTTATTGAAATGTTGTAAAAGGCAATCTCAAAAACGAGTTAAGTTAAACCTTGCTTACGCACAACTGCGGTCAAAGCCCTGCAAATTTTGTCAGGAGATACGAGCATTACAACTTGCTTATGTATTAAATAATCATATCTGCTTCTGTGTTATGTATTCGGCAGTGTTGTTTAAAACGTCATTACTTGCTGCCATATTGTAGTCGTGTTTCATCACACAGCTTCCATAAAGTTTTAGGATTTTACATTATACTCCTATATTTTTGCATAACCGGGTTATTATTGATATTGTTCTACAGAATCTAATACAATTTTAATTTTAAGGCATCATTGAGAGTATTTCTTATACATATTGTTTTTATCTTTTCTTGTTTACTTTATAAGTATCACTCTTTGGTACTGAAGTCGCAAATGTGTTAGATTTATTTTTCTTTTACTTTACATACTTGTAATTCAACAATTTTAACCGCAACGTTGGCATTTACTGTTTACTTAGGCCCTCGGGCTGAATGGGAGAAGGGGTTTCAAAGACACAACGTAAGTCATTCTTGTGGAAATATTATACCTACTCGTTCATTTTGTTAGTTAGTAGTACTAGGTTATCTTAAATTCTAACCCCCTTATTACAAAATGCAGACTAAGCATTAAACCAGGTTTAAAATGACAACTTTGACACTAAAACAATGGCTTATGTCAATTTAAACCTGGTTTAATACTTAGACCGTATTTTGTAATAAGGGGGTATGGGTTTTAAAATCCTGTTTGTTTACCTAACTTTACAGGGCAAGACAGCTAAGTATGTACTTATCAATAATAATAATTCTCATTCTTAACACATATTATATGGATTCTTAATGGTCTGAAATAAAAAAATATTTATTTATTTATTATTATATAAATACACCGACTTAAAGCTTGTTATTAGCAAATTAAGTTACTTAAATAATCACTTTATACACATTTTATAAGTCAACAGAAATAACGTAAAATAAATTACTGTAACAATTCTAAATAAAACATTTCTCAAAATTAAGGTTTCTAGGTGTCTTTTGACGTACTGATCATGTGCATGGAATTAATGTAACTGGCAACTATCTGAACAATCTGGCACACTTTGGCCGCACCTTGGCATGTTGCCAAGTCGTGCCAAAATACTTGAGCGACATTTACAACGCATTAATTATGAAATTTGTATTGAGAATTGTTGAAATCATTTTCTTAATGAGCAATTAAAGTGTTCGAAAATAGATATATTCGGTCGGCTGGTAGATAATGCCTTCTGGCATTAGGCTTACCTTTGTACTATTGTGCATAAAGTTAAAAAAAAAAATATGTTGTTCTGTCTACGTATACGTATTTATGTATGATTGTATATTTCAGTATTTTTAGGGTCACTGAACCTATACGGTACCTACTTACTAGCTAATCGAGTCATAGAAAGAGCTATAACTACTCGGGGTTTCCTGTTATTATCGAATCATAAAGGAGCAGATTTGTAGGAAAACTAAAATGCCGATAGAGCGCACTGAAGTGGTAGTGGGAAGCCACATAGCTCGTAAAATTGATGGCTGAGGGGGGATTAAGGTTCTGTAGCGGTCAAGTAGCGGCCAGCGTCGAAAAGCCCCCACCTGATGAACCGACGACTTAAAGGTTGATGATAGACAAGGCCTTTGACCAGCAGTGAACGTTATTGGGCTGCTATGATGATGATGATGATACTAGATTTTGCAGACGCGTACTTAGCTCTATATAACGCAGTTTTAAGTAAGTGCTCGTTTTGGATGCCTAACGAATGTATTCTACAAATTTCAGGTTTCTTAACTGTGGAACTTTTTTTGTACGTGGCACGTTACTTAGAAGGGCTATTATCGACATAAACAATTGAAAGTATTATTAAAAGCCATTTGATATGTAAGTACTGAAAGCATTGAACGAATAACTAAATACTTGGCAATAGGGACACTTTTCGTAACCATGCATCTATTTCACGCCAATTTTGACATACTTACTAATAAATAATATTTACTGGCACTACATCAGTCGTATATTTGCGTAAACCATCTATATCTATAATTTATTGGATTCTGTATTAGATAGGTGATAAATGCACATAGACAATTTTGAACCTTTATGACATCAGCTAAAAGCCGAAAATTGCTAGCAAAATAATCTCATTTTATATCTATTTACATGGGCAATGCAATATAATTGATATATCAAAACCATCTATATTAAATATATTTTATCATCACAATCAAATATTACTCTTGAAATTTTTATTATTGCAACATTTATTATTCGCTTATCAAATATAGAAACTGCTAGAAGCGAGCGTGTTACTGACGTCATAATGATAAAGTACCAATAACGCATATGTATTGTAAATTTAATAATGAAAGCCGATTTATGACGTCATTTTAGCGAACAATATTTGGAAGATAAATGTAATGGTCAGACGGTTTCAAAGCGGGCATGAGAAATGCGCAAAACCATCACAGTTAATCTTTTATTGTTTGTATTTAAGATTATACCCTCTTCTCTTCGTTTTCTTTTGGTGAAGTCCAAGCCTGATGCGAATAGTACTTTGTTTTGTATACTACAAAACATAAAATAGTATCACGCGTTTTTCTCCAAAGGGGTAGGCAGAGGTCATCGTTTTAACCCATAAACGTCCTGGGCTCGGACTCCTCCAAAGATTGTGGAGGGAATTTAGCCTATAATACGATGCTGGCCAGATGGGTTGGTATAGGGTTTGTTTCAAATTTTCCTTTTCTGGTTGGGTTGAGATGTTTTTCTAAGACGCTAAAATCGAGCCTAGAAACATACTCAGCAGTCGTATGTACTCGTTGTGACATCGAGTTAGTTGTATTAAGTTCTGATGTCTAAAATTGTATAAGTGCTTACTACTGGGGTCGGGTCCCCTCTTTTCTATCTAGAGACCTGAGGGGGCGTGTGTGGATTTCGGCCATAATCCACACACGCCTGCGACGATGGCTGAAAAATATTATCTAAAACGTTGAATTGGTTTCGTGGTAAAAAGTGGATAAAAAGGCAAGTGACATCCCGATCAGCATACATATTTAAAATTAAAGATTAATGTGTTGACAAATATTGCTTTGAAGAAGAAAAGATTTTCTTGAAGTTTATCCAAGATTTATAAAATGGCTTGTTTTTGTTTGTTTGTTTTGAAACTAAAAATAGGGGAAAGGGAAGTTGGTTAAAATTTATTTTGGCTCACGAACAAAATAACGACCATTTTTATTGTCAATATAATTTATATATATGAATTTTTCTTTTAAAGCTCAGTGTTGCTAGACTATTGATTGATTTATAACATTTAGTTAGGTTAAACAAATCGATTCAAGATTGTCAATAGAATTTATGTATGCGTCGTGTTTTGTTTTCTATATGCATTACGAAAGTGTTTTCATGCCGGCTGAGAAAATATATCAGCAATCCTTATTTTAGTTTACTTTATTATCAAAATATTTTGCATGAACTTTATTTTTAAATCATCTTCTAGTTTATTTTGTTCTGTAGTACAATTGTACTCATAAAGTTACATTTAATATATATATGACGCGAGAGAAGCATTATATTAACCCACTATCATGCAACCACGGGGCTACGCTCCAGTTCTTCTTTGTTTGGCCACTGCTCAGCCCCTTATGGCTGTAGCGTGACGTTATATAGCGTTTGTCGATAAACGGGCAACACTAAAAGATTTTTTTCAAATCGGAGCAGTAGACCGACCTTCTTCCAACTCTTCAGCTTTATAATATTATAAGATAAAAGAGAGAGAAAAATATCCGAATATAACACCTTCTTTAATTATATTTTGGAAACTTCTGAAAAGAAAAGAATACAGGTATGTAGTTGATCTCAAGTTCAAGTATCATACACGAACGCGACAATTAAACCACAAATGAATACCAAAATAACAACACGGTGAACTTGTTACCATAAACTGGGCAAGTTTCCAGACTCCAGTCTGATACAGAAAACCCCAATAACGTTGTTGCCCAACCTAAAATCGAACTTGAGACTCCTTGCGCAGCAGTGGCACACTTTCTTATTGCGCCTCCGAGGCAATTTATTCATCATCATCCTCCTAATTTCCACTGCAAGTGATTTTGTGCTGCCTGCAACCAACGGCCACTCGGTTTACAAGGTATACTTAGTTACAAATTATTATGAACCAAATATTTTGTTAAATATTTAAATTACATTTACACAAGGACCTTCCTCTATGCATTCATCAACGAATCATACCATTTATGTCTGGCTTTAATTAATTTATCGACACAATGTTTACTTAATAATATATTATGTCAACCTTGCCATAAAATACTGTAGGGACCATTAAAATTCTTAAAAATAAAACTTATAAGGCGTCTTTTCCATATACACATCGGATTTCATTAAAACCCAATCGATCATTATAATTAAAGATCTTATAAGAGTCAGTTATTTGGCTGTTAAAAGATTTAATTGGCGTGTTGCTGTCCAATCTTTTATTTTTAATTAGTGAAAGGAAATAACGTAAGTAATCTGTTACTTGTCAACACGTTTGGCATTCGCGATTTACTCTGAAATGTCTTGAAATAGCTGATCTCGGAATGGTTGAACAAGGATAAGAAATGCGTTTTTGTTAATATCATGGTAACTGACAAAAATTTAATTAAACATATTAATTAATAAAATATCATACATTGTATTGATCCGTTGCTACGTAAAAGAAAAACAGACAAGTAAATGATCTCTAGAAACGATTTCAAATCAGTTTTATCTAGCATTTGAGCTATCTACTTCGTTTATGTTTAAAACCCTAATTGTTATCACTTATATTAACAAACATCATTTTAAAGTTGAAGTCATTTTGTATTATTATAAGTGACATGAATACAAAAACAATTTAAAAAAAAATTCTAATTCTTTTGGAGAACTATTCGAGCTCATACCACCTTCCCCTTTCCGTGGGAGAACCACGCGTGCTGGCTTGCGTTGCCATCCCTACACTGTGGAAAACATCTCCACACGTACAAAAAAGTTCGGCAATTTTTATCTATGCCGAACCATCAAAATGTGGAACGCACTGCCGGCTCATGTCTTTCCTCCTTCCTAAAATATGGGATCCTTCAAGCGAAGCGTGAAGAAGCACCTTGCGGGCCAGCATGGCGATGCCGGCTGACAGGACACTTGGGTCTCCTGTCAGCTGGCAAAGCAACTTGGGTTCCTCTTTCAGCTTTCCATCAGGTGAAAAGGAACCAATATGCTTGGCTACTAAAAAAAATAAACACTTTACATTAGGAGAGGTGGATCACAGTGGGTATTCCCCGATCAAACTAACCACGACGCGGCGACGCAGGCTTTGCCCTGTACCGTGCTGCACACTTTTGTAACATTGCTTCCTAATAAACGTTTTTATTATGATACACGATGTCACTACCCCATTTCTGCCCATGGGTATAGTAAAAGGCGACTAAGAGACTTAAGCAAACAAGAGCACTGCGAGAAAAGGAAAATTTGAAACAAACCATGCCAACCCGTCGGCCAGCGTGGAATAGTGGGCTAAAAAACTGAGCCGCGCCTCTGTCCTACAGTACCATACCATACTAACATTGTGTTATGTGAGTATTTTTAAAGCTCGGTAACGCTGTAACCCGTTGAGGTATTCCTCGAAGCTCTACCATTTTGAGGCGCACCTGATGAGGCGCTCCTTTTTTATTCCTCGGAGCACGGCACCATTTAGTAGCGCTCCCGATAACAAATTAAAAGGGAGCACTACTAAAAGGTGCACTCCGAGGAATAAAAAAGGAACGCCTCATCAGGAGCGCCTCAAAAGGGTAGCGCTTCGAGGAATACCGCAACCTGTTTGGTCACATAAAAAAAAATATTTAAAAAACGAAACAAAATATTCTAATGATTTCAATTATATAAATAAACAATTTATGTTTTCCGATTAAAGTAAAGTAAGTAGGCTTATTCTTTACTTCACTTCCAGTGTTATTTTGTCCGAGAACGTCGGTAATCTTTTGATTTAATCTATGTGACACAAACCAATTATAATGTTTTCTTCACGTGTGGCCAGTGTTTTGTGTTTATTTATAGATGACCTCTTTGCAGAATGATTTTTTTGCAAAACGTGTAGTTACAATCTACAGAAATTCAATAGAGAATAGTTCTTTGAACACAATATGAACGTACCTACGACAATTTTAGGGAAGTAAGTTGCTTCTATAGTACCTCAATGGTGTACTGGTAGTGAGTACGAATGCCAAGAGGTTACTTACTGGTTCAATCCCCGGGTCGGACATTTGGTATTGGGTTAATTGCCTTGAAATGTGTATAGTTAAAGGTATATGCACGCCCTTGTTACGTGTGGTTAATTATAGCTGATCTACTAATTAAAATTGATTGAGAATTCTCGTGCCTCAAGAAATAAAAAAGTGAGAGTCGAGTCGAGAAAAAGAAATTAGCTGGGGCTTATGTCCAGCAGTGGATGTCATTGGGCACATATAATGTTGATGACGATGAAACCTATGAACCGGTTACATCTATAGATTACAGGCTGATACTAAGAGTTACAAGACAAAAAAATCCAAATAATATTTTTACTCGACCTCATATTCAAACCTGATTCTGAGCTGTCGGAAAATTTTCAGCCAGAAATATCACTTTATTTAAAGTTATAAAACATAATTTTAACAAAATAGATGACTAGAAAAATTTAAAGTAAACTATTTTCTATAAAAAAATAACTTGTGCCGTAAAAATACGTCGTTCTAAGATTCGAAAAAGTTTATGATCCGGGAGCAATCCGATGAGTCAGAATCAGGGCCGCCGGGGACCTCTTGCCCAATAATCGTACACAACACCGAAATCTCACCAAAACGCAAAAAAAAAATACAGAAACAATATAAACAGACAATAGAATTTAGATAGCCATGAACAAAACCACAAAACACGTAGAATTCTGTTAACAAACGAATACTAGCTCTAACCAAACTGTTATGTGGTCGCGTTGCGGTAGACTGCTTGTTTTACAATCTAATCGTGTGTTTCCAAAGAAAACCGCTAATAAATATTCCTGGCTAAAGCCCCATCTACATGACTAGGTTTAATTTTGCCTGTGTCGAATGTGCGATTTGCTTCGCAATCAACCGTGGTGTAAACAAGTTTATAACCAATATTACTGCTAGGTTTTGAAGTATATTCACGTTTTATATTGCTCTCAGTAATATTAAGTCATGCTTAATTTAAATTTAAAGGTTTTCAAGGAAATTGAGAAGATTTTGTGACAAGAGTATACCTAAAAATTATTTTGTGTAGTCCTTGTAAGACTTCTTTCAAAGGACGTCTAAGAAGATTACGTTAAAGGAGGTAATATAGTAATTTTACCGCTCAGTAATAATTGATTGTTTGAAGTATTTTTAAATAATCATGCAAGTATGAAATATAGCAAGGACATGACATGACTTCCCTTGAGGTGTAGACAGCGGGCTTACTCTGAATTTCGACATTCGATTAGTCGGTTTTGATGTCGCTATCAAATGTAAGGAAATTTAGATATGGTCGCTGTCACTTTCAAACATTTGACAGCGACATCATAACCGACTAATCGAATGTCGAAATTCAGAGTAAGCCCGCTGTCTACACCTCAAGGGAAGTCATGTCATGTCCTTGCTATATTTCATACTTGCCCCCAGGAGTACATACTACGCGGGGCTGTTTATTGTAGAAAAGTGATAAATTGAATTGTTCCAATTAAGTGTCTATGTTTAGAGAAAATATGCTTAGTAAAATGTATGGAGGAGGCGTACCTTAAAGGCTCTTGTTCTCGACACGACACACGACCTTGAACGCAACAGTAAGCACTGAAGTTTATTGTTTATTCAAATCAGACGCGAGCAATATTGGAAGCTTAGGATTTGTTTCTATTTCTCTTGGATTACCTACCTAATGAGAAATACATGAAGCGCAGAATATGAGTACTAAAATTGTAAGTTAATGACGGCCGAAGGAGAACCTTGTGTAAAATGAGAATAATAATTTGCCTATTACCTACCTTTTGATATTATTTTTGGTTGTGATTCAACAATTCCCAATCTAGATCTCTTTAATGATAGTGTTTCTCAGTTCAGTATTAAAATATATGAATGTTTTGCCAATATTATATAAGATAATATATGCTGTTGATATCTTGGCTTGTATTATGACCCTCATTTATGTAATTTAAGTTAACACACTGTACATTCTTGCATTTTACAAACTATTGTCACAAAATTAATGCAAATGTTATGTACGCCGTTATTGTGATGCATATCAGAACATGTATTTAGATATAATTTAAGTATTGTACTTTTAATATGTATCATATGGCAGCAGTACTTTAATAAATAAATAAATGTTTTTTTAATACAGTTTTATCATTTATGTAGCTAGCTAGCCCTCTGTAATATGGGACTTAACATAGCTTGTCAAATATGGGGTGATGAACCTCTGCGTATCCCATCAGATAAAAAGGCGCGAGGCTATATTTCTTTATGCTTATCTATCAGACAACCAACACAAAGGCGTTATTTATACAGAATGCGCATGGGTAATCCAAACACGGGTGTAGAACTTCAGTTGGAAAAGGCTCTTAGTAGCGTGTATCCCATCGAGAACGAGATAACAAGAACGACATCTTTGCTTGTTAAACTTATACACACAGAACCTTGTTACGCAGACAGCGAACGCAACAGAAACATTTTCAAGAATTGATTCGGTCGGGTTTCCTTAAGGCAACAGCAGTAACAGTAATGCTACAGTAGTCTTGGTGGATAACGAGGAGTCACATTGTTACTTTAATTGGCTTATTCAAGATGTCCGACGATAGCCGACACTGGCCGACAGTCAGGCATACTGTAGAATCAGCACAGCTGTCGATATGAAAAATATTTTTATATTTTGTTGTGAACTTAAGCAAAGATCATCATCATTTCAACCCATAAACGTCCCACTGTTGGGCATGGGTCTCCTCCAAAGAATGTGGAGGGAATTTAGCCTACTATACCACGCTGGCCAGACGGGTTGGTATAGGGTTTGTTTCGAATTTTCCTTTTGTCCCAAAGCTCTTATCTGCATAAGGTACTCCTTTAGTCGCCTTTTACGACACCCACGGGTAAAGATGGGATAGTGACATTATGTATTCTTAATCCGTCACTATATGGAAAAATATGTCAGCAAAGATTTATGTCTGTGTAATTTAAGTTTTGCCAATTGTTACCGCCAATAGGAGATGAGCAGTGACCAAATAAAGAACAAGGGAAGCGATACCCGCGCGACGTCTAGTTATTGTTGTTTGTTTTCTTAGGGCCTATTTCACCACTGGCAAATAAGTGCTAGATACCTTATATTATGAAACTTACTTATCTGATTTTTGACATAAATATTTTTCATATAAAATCTGTCACAAAAGTCCCAAGTAGTTTATTAGACACTTATCTGCCAGTGGTAAAATAGGCCTTAGTTAGTATTATTATATGGTGTAATTTATTTTGTATATTTATTATAGATAATTACGATTTGGTTATGGACTGTAGGTAAGCTTATATATTACTAGTTTCGCTCGCTTTTTCGCCCGCGTGGTATGTATTTTATACCTATAAACCTTCCTCTTAAATCAGTCTATCTATTAAAAAATCCGCATCTAAATCCGTTGCGTAGTTTTTAGGGACGGACAGACAGCGACAGCGACTATGTTTTATACTATGTAGTGATGATTTTGTGTGAATGAATGATTTTGTAACAGTTAGGTAATTCCGATAACTAAAATTTTTGCCAGCGGAAGCAAAACTGATTCTTATTAATAATTTTCTATTTTAAAGTGCTTACTCACTGTTCATGGTAGCACGAGAAAAAATGTAAACAACTGGTGAACACCGAGCCCGCACTTGAACACTGTTGTTATTACGTTATCTATACCAATATTATAAATCTGAAGAGTTTGTTTTTTTGGTTGAACGAAAGTATCTCAGTAACTACTGGTCCGATTTGAAAAATTCTGTTAGTGTTCGATAGCCCATTTATCGAGGAAGGTTATAGGCTACGGCCAATAGGAGCTGAGCAGTGGCCAAATACAGAACGACGGGTGCGAAACCCCGCGTGACATCTAGTAGTCTATAGACTAGAGTATACTCTAGAACAATGGTATTTTCTGAGTAGTAGATATTTGTTTACATTCAGTTTAAAGCTTCGTTGAATATACTTTTAAAGCTTTCCAAACATTATACACATATTCAGTATGTATTATGTATTTATTTCTTCTTTTAATTAAGGCAATGCGTACACACCTATACTAACTCAGCTTGTGTTGCTTTGCTAAATTTTATAGGTACATTCAGAATTAAAAATATATTTTTGGAATAAATACTTCTTTGGAGATCGAATCCATGACTTCGTGTATAAAGAAGTCACGTACTACCAATACTAGACGAACGAGGTGATCCAAATTATCAGTACTATAATATTTTTAAATTATGTATATGAGAGGGTTTTATAGGTAGCAACGTACGGCCATTCATAGGTTACGGTCAATCACTATCGTAAGCTTAATAATGTAGACCATAGAGTTGGTTAGAATTAAAAATCCTAGGTTTAATTCTGAATAAAAAAAAATTAGGTTTAAAGAAAAAAAAACACAATATAGATCAAAATGACCTCCAACTGAACATCAAAAATACGCTACAAAAGCTGTAAATATTTGCAAAGTTTCAAATATCAACTTTATTTCTAAACGTTAATTTTTTTTTTTTTTTTTTTTTTTGTGTAACGTGTAAAGTTAGAATTTATGCGACAAGAATTCTTAGCGACAGAGGGAAATTTTGAAGCACACTTATCATAACCATAAGCTTGCAACTTCAAGTTGAGAAAGGCTCGTTAAAATATGCCAGTGCTTGACTTTAAACGCTGCCTGGCAGTTTTTAAACACTTGAAATGTATTGTTTTGTTGCCATAGTGATACACCTTAATTTTTTTTATAATGATTACCTACTGTTGGTTGTTTCTGCCTCGGTGGCGCAGCGGGAAGTGTATACGACTGCTGTGCAAGAGGTCCCGGGTCGGGTGAAAATGGTATTGGACTTTTCTAACATGAAATTCCAGTATTGAGATTTTCCCGGAGTTTGGTAAACAAATGTTCGCGGTAGATGACAATAGCTCGCCCCCTATTTCATGGGACCAAACATAGCTGGCGAAATATGGGTGTGAAACACCTCTGCCTACTCCTTCGGGGAAAAAGGCGTGATGCTATGTTTTTATTTTTATAATGATTACCTACTGTTATTTTCTTTCAGCTTTTATTAAACGTAAACCGGGATTATAGAAGCATAGATGTTATATACCGTCCCTTCGGGGATATAAAAAAGATTTTTTCTTTATTTGTAGTCGTTTGACTCCAAAAGAGCGAAAATTATGTTTTTAAAA
Source organism: Laspeyria flexula (assembly GCA_905147015.1). Lineage (NCBI taxonomy): Eukaryota > Metazoa > Arthropoda > Insecta > Lepidoptera > Erebidae > Laspeyria > Laspeyria flexula. The sequence continues at coordinate 14,540,079 of LR989954.1, forward strand.
GCAGCTGTAGTAGTCTTCATGACATGTCATCATCATCATTCCTGGACATAGGTCTCACCCAATTTATACTAGCACTGTATGAACGAGGCAGTCAAAATAAGTGCATCTATATAACAATGTAAGTTTCTTTGTACACTTGACTGTTAGCGCCTCAAACAGAATTGATATAACATTAATAGTTAATTTGTTCTGCGTAAAATAGGTTAGTTTCATGACATGGTTTTTGTGTGAAACTTTGATAGGTAAATTAATTACACTTCTTTTATAAAACTAGCTATGCGTATCATATGACGTAATAATGTAAAAAATATATATTAAAAAGCTTTAAAACACAATAAATATGTACATAGCCGAAGTAAACACATTTTTTAAAAACAATCATGGTTAAAACAAAACCAAAAATAGTCTTGTTCAGTATATAAGTTCAGGTTATAGAATCAGCGAACTGTAAAACTACTATCTGTGCAGCCATCCAACAACATACCCACAGTAGGTCAGACAAGCGTTATCTAAACCCTTTCAAGTTCGTTTGAATCCAGAAAAACCGATATAAGTTATCTCACATCAGGACTAAACCAGGTTTGCTGTTTCAAACAAAGGCAAAGTTTAATTTTAATCAAGACGAATGTTTCTAAACTCGATGTCTGTGACGTTGACTGACTGCAAGCTTACTGTCTCTCATTTCATTCAGTTGTGTCTGCGTAACATGTGGGAGCAATGCCAAGTAATGAAATGGTTCAGATTTGTGGAGTAAATTAGCTAGTCTGAGACTTCTAACTCTCTATGTATGTATAAAAAACACTCATTAATGATGAGGCATTATAGATGAAAATGCACCGTAACGTCGAAACAATAAGATCACATTCTAATTTTTTCTGTTAATCAAATATAGCTGGTGATTTAAAAAAATATAAGGTAACTATTGATGCCTCTATTTTAACTTTGGTAAAATTGAGTCCTTTAAGACAGCTTGAAGGAAACGATGGTGGCTGAATGGATAAGAGACCGGCGTGTTAAACACGCGGTCCGAGCTCGATTCCGACCAGCAGTACCAATGTGGATTTCACTTTGTGGAATTTATATGTACTAGTCATGTGACTTACCATCTGCTTACGGTGAAAGAAAACATCGTGAGGAAACCCACATACACTAGAAGAAATTCTATGAGTATGTCTGATCCACCAACCCGCACTAGGTCAGCGTGTGTGGATTATGGCCTCTCAGCTCTCTAGATAGAGAAGAGGAGACCCGAGCCCAGCAGTGGGACATTAATGGGTTGCTGATGAAGACAGCTTGATGTCTTCAAGTACCAAAAAAACATACTTTCTGCAAAGAGATCATAGACTTTTTACAAACTATTTGTCTTCAACGTAGCATCAAATAACAATATAGGGACTTTTAATGCTTATTAAATAAGCTATTTTTAATCAATTTGAGATCATTGTAACTTGATCGAAACGTCAAGAAAAAATAAGGTAAACAACTAATACATGATCATGTGAAATCTCGTCGTATTTAAAAGATCCTACAGGAATCTAGAACAGAACTACAACCAAAAGCATCATACATGACATGATATATACAACCGACAATATATATCCATACAATTCGCGTCACATTTTGCAATATCCACAAATTTTCATTCTCTCCAGCACTGAATGTCTGCGGTAAGCCCCATGTATAATGCAATTGTTCTGTATCATAGAGGGTATGCAAATTCTAGATATTAAAGATGCAAACGGTTTCGGGTTCCAGCAAAAATACTGGCAGAATGGACGTCGGTCCTCCATTGTCACGCTTGGTAATAAAATAAAAATATTATGAGTAATATTCGGGTTTGTACATTCACGACAAGCAAACAATAGAACTGTTGTAATGCTGTTGCAATGAAAAACACACAAACCTCTCAACAACACAAAATAATATGAATTTCATTCAACTTTAATTTAGTATAGTAGGTACTAGTTTTATAAAATATGAAATGTAACATATAGCTATATATAGGATAAGTAGCCGCTTTTAAAGAACATCAAGTCTTAACACAAATAAATTTAAATCAATTATGAATCTATTTTGTTTAAATTTTTCAATATCAAGTGAAATAAACGTACTTATTTACTAATGCAGTCGTACTCGTATTATAAATTAATTATTTTGTTTTAGTTCGATTATCAGTAATGTATAGTCGTTAATAGAAGAAGTACACAACAAACAAGCGATGAAGATTCTAGTTGCTTCTTCAGGTTAATTAACCTTAAACTTTGTTGCGTAAAATTTAAAAACATCTATATTTTTGTTCCGGCAAATTGGTGAACCTATCAATCTTACACCAGATGTTTCTATCTGCACGAAAAGTAATGAAGTTATTTTTACTCCTATATTTATTTATTCGGCTCTTGTAGAAGTCTTGTAGTAGCAATAAATAAGTCGAACTCTGCAATCATTCAGCTAACAAATAAATTAGTTGGCCACAATAACATTCGAATCTTTTCAGCTTGAAGTCTTGTTTGACAGTCCGTTTTGTGGTAAACTCTTTGAAGACTTTTTATGCGTTTAGTTTTTAGAATCAATTGCTTTTATTGTCGGACACAGCTTTCGGTGCAGTAATGACGTCACAAGGAGGGCGTTACTGTCCTTCAAAAGCTGTCAAATATAACATTATGATAATAGGACAAGATTTGGATCCACTCTGTTTCACTGTACAGCTATTTATGTCAATCTATACTGCCCTGTGGCTTACCCTGAATTTCGACATTCGACTTAATCGGTTTGATGTTGCTCTCAAATGTACGAAAATTTAAATAGGGTCGCTGTCACTTGCAAACATTAGATCACTTTCAAACATTAGACAGCGACATCAAACCGACTAAGTCGAAAGTCGAAATTCAGAGTAAGCCCCCTTGTTACGTTGTTATTTATTTTATAAATAAATACTCAATTTAACTTTTAACGGATTTCAAAATTAAACGTTTGTAACTCGGAGAGAGTATGGTTTATTATGACACTGTGATTTGAACAGAAACTAATAAAGAGCTTGTAAGATAGACAAGGCAATTTATTGTCATACCGTCCCTGTCATTTTCATTGACGAAAATAGAAATAGCATTATAATATCTTAGCTGCAAAATGTTTAGATGTATGTATAATGCCGCACACTGTACATTTCACACAAAGTTCTCACCTGCGGTCTGCCGACGTAGAATTAGATCTAATTTTCATGCAAATAGTGCATTGGTATGCAAAGCTTGCACCAGACTCCTGTTGGTGCTCGACAATATTAGTGGACGAAATTGCTTTAGTGATAAAGCTTTTATTGAGCTTATTTTATACGATTTTAACTTTCATATTTTTACATTCCCTTATTCATAAGAAGACTTATTCACTGTAAGCTGATAATGTTTGCGATGTTACGAGCTTACAGTGAATTAATCCTTTTTCTTTGTCTTTAGCATAATGGTACATATTTTTATGTCATCATTTCAATAAATAAACGTCCAACTGCTGGGCATGGGTCTTCTCCAAACAACGTGAAGGGAATTTAGCCTACTATACCACGTTGGCCAGACGGGTTGGTTCTTTTTTATGTAATTGTTTCAAGTCTGCTGGGCACATTTCTGGCGAACAGCGGTATTGGTGTGGATGAAAAATTTTCGTTTTTAATTAAGGTATTTTTTTTTATTCCCCTTTTTCTCATTACTATTATTATTAATTTATTAATTAGAGTACATTGTATGCCTTATAATTTAAAAATCTTGTTTCACAAAACTGTATTTTAGTACAGTTTGACTGTGAAATCAGAATGTATATTATGTATTAATGTATATATATCACATAATTATATAATTTACTTATTAAGTGCTATTAAAAAACATGAAAAATGGAGTTTATACATTGTAAAAATATATAGACTTTTGATTAAAATTATTGAATAAACATGTTTAAATTCTATTGTAGGTATAGGTGTAAATTATTATCTATGACAAGGATTCTATTTTTGTTTAGTTGGTTAGTTTTAGTTGTAAATATTATTTTGTTTTAAGATTAGATGTAAATATTTTATTTTTACTCGGCAGTCGGCTTATACATACACAATATGTTTATAATAACATTATAGTATAATGTTACTTTTACTGCTATTTTCATTGGCAGGAATAGTAAATATGCCTGACATTTGAATTGATACAGTCAGTCCATTATAAATATCGCTGCAATAAATAAGATAATAATATTTTGTATTCCTACAAGGACTCACTCTAGAATAATAAAATATGTGAAATATTTTAGTTCAATTTTATTACAGTTGTCGCCAAAATTGCCGTCCAGTGTGCAGTGCCTATCCAGAGCACGGAGAGGCTGGTGTTCTGTAATACAGGACCTAGTACAGAGACCAGTCTCTCACACAGACTACACATTCGCTGATTTCTGTTATGGACCCGTTGTTTATCTTAAATGTTTCATGTACTGTGTAAGAGAACAAATAAAAGTATTTTGTATTGTATTGTATAGGAGACAAATTCATTGATTCTGAAACCCCCGCTAGTCAGCCCCTAGCAAAATTTGTTTAATAAAGACAAGCAATTACAAAGAACATTGTTGTTGTATCAACAAACTGATTCTGTTTCCCTCAAGCAGTCTGTTTACCAATTAGCGCGTGTTGTTAAATAAATACTTCAAATGTTTGTTACAAATACTAGTGTTGGAAAAACAGTGTTCGTTATTAGAAGTGGGTATCATTAGTCTAAGAAATATAACATAATCTGTGTAGTGACGGATTAAGAATACATAATGTCACTATGTTGGTCTAGTGGTTAGTGACCCTGACTGCTAAGCCGGAGGTCGTGGGTTCGATCCCCACCCAGGACAAATCTTTGTGTGATGAGCATAAAGGTTTGTTCTGTGTCGGGGTGTAATTTATCTATACCTAATATGTATGTATTTACAAAAAAAAAATGTATTTAAGTATATTATCAGTTGTTGTTGTTTAGTACCCATAACACAAGCAAATAATAATATACCTTGGGACTAGATGGCGCTGTATGAATTTAGTAGAATATTATATAGAATATTATAAGGCGACTAAGGGAGTAACCTAATGCAGACAAGAGCACTGCACACACACACAGCACACAACCCACGGGTTGAGATGGGGTAGTGACATTACTTTTTCTTTACCAGTCACTACACGGACGTATATGCATGCATATAAAATAAAAGCGTCGAAAACATCAGTTGGAAAACAATCTTATCGCTAAGTGAGAGGAAGTATCTAAAAGAAAATGAATCACTTTCCTCTGATATAAATAAACTGTTTGGTGTAGTGTTTCGCAGTTTGCTGTTTTGACATTTACATAGACATTTACATATTGCATATTATGTGACAGTTTGGCGCTCCGGAATATTGTCACTACGAGTTCTATGAGTGACACTTTAATGAAATTCCATTTTCAAAACGCCATCGCGCAAATTTTGTAACGTTGAATTTCTCTCAACATTTTTTTTGTACTATACATGGAATTTTGAGCATATTTGGCGCATAGCACCGATTTAAGAAATAAAATCAGTATGATGGTAGCTTGACTCATTTTCTTAACGAAGCGCACCCTTTGATTTTCAGCTTTACTTAAAATCACTATAACCTATAAATATCCCACTGCTGGGCATGGGTCTCCTCCAAAGAATATTGGGGGGAATTTAGCAAACTATACCACGCTGGCCAGACGGGTTGGTATAGGGTTTGTTTAGAATTTTCCTTTTCTCGCAGTGCTCATGTCTGCATAAGATTTCCTTAGTCGCCTTTTACGACACCCACGGGTTGAGATGGGGTAGTGACATTATATATTTTTAATCCGTCACTACACGGATAATTACTTAAAATACTCGTAGTGAAATTAGTTTGTAACATTGATACATTTTTGTATTTCATATTTGACTGATTCATGATTTGACTGGCTTGTTGGTCTAGTGGTTAGTGACCCTGACTGCTAAGCCGTAGGTCATGGGTTCGATCCCCACCCAGGACAAATCTTTGTGTGATGAACATAAAGGTTTGTTCTGTGTGTGGGTGTCATTTATCTATAATATGTATGTATTTACAAAAAAAAAATATTTAAGTAGTATAATCAGTTGTTTAGTACCCATAACACAAGCAAATATAATTGCTTACTTTGGGACTAGATGGCGCTGTGTGATTGTGGTAGAATATTATATTATTATATTATAATTATGTTGCTAAAGTACACAAGTGTATACCCTACGACTGCGCCACCCAGACAATCAATTAATATATAGTTATATGCCTACACACTATCTATAGTATGAAAGCCTACTCGGAATCTCGACTTACGACTTTTAGTCGATTTCGATATGGCTATAATTTTTAAAGTTTTGGTCGATTACATTTTTAACCATTTGAAAACGAAATTGTAATCAAGTAATAGTCAAATAATAATAATCATACTAGACCTGTAGCTTATATCATTATTAAAACTACGCTGAGCAATGATAGTTAAACTTCCTTGAAATACGGATAGCTATGTAAAAAAATACCTGAATCGCCGCCCCTAATTAACATCACTAATTTAGATAGAGCTAAGACGGCTCTTATTCCCACCCGCTCCACGCTTCCTTTTTCATTTTCAAAACTTATTTAAATCGATATTACAGTACAACAGCTTGAGAGAAAACCTTCCTCATTTCTTCGAATAACGCAATACAAACATTGAACCACTTATCCTAACTACCTAGATTTTTGTTTTGTTTTGAACGTTGGATTCTAGTAACAGTATCACTAAATTACATTCGCAGAAATAAAGCCAAGAGTAGTTCCTAGAAATATCCATGTTACCTTTGCGATAGTTCTTCGAAAGGATATTCAATGGAACAGTAATATCGGTTGGATGGCAAACTCAGCAGTCATGTAGGTATGATATTAGTTGTTTTAACTTCGATCAAGTAAAGATAAGACGGGCCTCAGGTGAGATAATTTTTGTTTTCATAAAACGATTCTTCGAATTTCTTCTCTAGATTATTGTATTAAATGAAATTGACAAGCTGTAAAAAATGCATCAATGCAAAACACAACACAAACAACAAATAATTTATTTTTCATTGTGTACGAAGGTGTTGCAAATTGCGTGAGGACATTATTTATTTAAAAAAAATTCATTGAAATTTCCTGAAATTCATTATCTAATCGCCCCATTGGTAGAATAATGTTTTATCGTCATATAAATCAAACATTAAATTTTTATAAATTCCGTAAACTATCGATTGATTTAAATAGTATATTATAAAATACTGTCAAAAGAAAAAAAACACATTAAATCAATCGATAATTTACGGTATTTAATGCCGAATTTATAATAATATAATGTTTGATTTATGTGGCGATAAAACATTATTCTACCAATGCAAATGGGGCGTAATATATGTATAGTAGGTATAGTAGGCTAAATTCCCTCTACAATGTTTGGAGAAGACACGTGCCCAGCAGTGGGACGTTTATGGATTGTAATGATGATTATTTATTTTTAAACGACTTCAAAAAAGGAGGAGGTTATATGTTCGACTGTATGTATTTTTTTTTTTTTTTATGTATGTTCAACGATTACTCGTAGATGCCTGAACCGATTTAAAAAAATCTTTTTTTGTTTGAATGGGTATACTTCCGAATTGGTCCCCTATTCATCACGTCAAGTTCTGATGATGGAATCTCAGGGAAATCGAAGGCAACCCTCAAATTTTATAGGCCCATGTTACGTTTTTCATATATTTTTTAAAGTTATTCAAGTATTTACGTCTGATAGTCAACATCTCATGTTGATGATGAGCTGGTGATGGAAGGTATAACTCCTTAACTGTTAGGAGTTGGAGGATAATTCTATCGACATTATAGGTTCTTATAAACTAATAGTTGTATTCTTGTAGGTTATTCAGGTGAGCTGTCAGTGGAAGATATAACTCCTTGACCCTTAGGAGTTGGAGGATAATTCTTTCGACATTATAGGTACTTCTAAACCTATAGTTATATTCTTGTAGGTAATTCAGGTGAGCTGTCAGTGGAAGGTATAACTCCTTGACTCTTAGGAGTTGGAGGATAATTCTTTCGACATTATAGGTACTTCTAAACCTATAGTTGTATTCTTGTAGGTTATTCAGGTGAGCTGATACTGGAAGGTATAACTACTTAACTATTAGGAGTTGGAGGATACTTATTTCAATATTATAGGTACTTATAAACCTATAGTTGTATTCTTGTAGGTTATTTAGGTGAGCTGTCACTGGAAGGGAAACTTCTTAATGTTTAGGAGTAAGAAGATGATTTCTTTAAATATCACATCCATGTATAAACCTTAAGTTGTGTTATTTCAAGTGTCTGAGGTGAGAGCTCTTGATGGAAGATAAAGTTGTATAATTCAAAGGAATTCTTCGATGATATTTTAAGTTTTCGATATAGTATCTAACCTGCATTGTATACCTATACTTGTTACCTGTCGCATTTTATAGGAAAAAAGAAAGACAAAAAAAGCTGAGAGTTTTGAGATTCCTTTATTCTACAATCAGGTTGTGTTGTTAGAATATTTAAATAGACGTTCCCTTCTATCGAAGATTCTTTATTTCGGTTTTCCGTCTTAGTTTGCCAGCCAGAGTACACTAAAAATGGAAAAATAAACTATTTTTAACAAAAAAATATTAAAACGACTTCAAATCAGTACTAAAAAGCGAAAAATAAACTGAATTAGATATTTAATTCCAAGCTAAAAAATACCTACCTACCTGTTTAAAGTATAATACCCTATTACTAATCTGTTTGAAGTCGGTGCCAGCCTAATGAGGTTGTATCACTCAGTTTGAGCCGTCCACTAGGTACACGCAAGTGCGAGGTGGTGTGAAGTAGCGAGCGGTAACAGATGTACGTACTAAGTAGTAGGTACGTAGCTTAACAAACTCTTTAGGCTTGGCACCGACTTCAAACAGATTAGTAATAGGGTATTATACTTTAAACAGGTAGGTAGGTATTTTTTAGCTTGGAATTAAATATCTAATTCAGTTTATTTTTCGCTTTTTAGTACTGATTTGAAGTCGTTTTAATATTTTTTTGTTAAAAATAGTTTATTATATATATATATAGGCGATTTTAACCACAATGGCGATTTAACTACTATGGTGATTAAAAAGATGGCCTGAGTTTCTTGCCAAGTTCTTCTCAGAGCTCAATCTTGCCAGTGAACTGGCCGTAGGCAAATTTGCTGACACCTTTTTTTTTGGCTTTGTATGACGTTCATAAGTATCATGTATGTGATCAAAATGAAATAAAAAGATTTAACTTTGACTTTGAAGACTTATAAGTGGTCAAATTTTTCTAGCAGTCGAGAGATCGACTGCTAGAAAAATCACTCTCCACTGTTGTGCAGTTAGCTTATAATATTTAGAAAATAACTTCCACCTGTGTGGTATGTTTATATAAAGTATTCTATCTGCTATTCCTGACTATAAACTATCAGCTTGACAAATTTCACACAGATCTTTTCATCCGTTCTATCCCCATACATCCATCCTAGCTTTCAAATTTGTAATATTAGTAAGATTTCAAAATCAACTACTAACTAATAAGTTTCTTTTATCTATTACCACATGATTCATCTATAAAAACAAATCTTTTACCCCTAATAGAAATGTATTCGTAACAACTAACTTAATTACCATTTAATTAGATTATGTAGTTCAACCAAATACAGTTGGTTTTCTCGTCAATAATTGATCAAAGTTCTTCGAACTGGCGTCCTTCAGGCACATAAGGAAATGTCACTTGACGCTGGACCAATCTCCCCATTTCCCCTCTGGAGTAATCCCTTAGATTACTTAGAGACGGGATAAGACAATTTGATACATACTTACAAGGACACGGTCACACAATTACGGATACTTAAGGTATTTCCTTAAGATTAAGTAGCTTCTATTTGTAGAAAGTAATACAAGGCATTTGAACCTTTGATATAACAACTCCCAAGACAACTTATTTGTTGTGAATTAATTATTATTATCCCTGTATTGACGGATTAATAATAATAATAATTCATTTTTTTTTTTACATTCTATAGTTATAAATACCTTATTCTAAACATACATACAATCAATGTAGATAGGTTACCTACATAGGGTAGATCTTTGGAAATGGCACACAAACGCACACATAGATATCGTAATAATGCAATGTCAAAATACCTTCGCCGTCAACGGGACATTGAGATGAAGTTTCCTAATAAGACTATTTTTAGTATGCCACTTTTCAAGCGCTTATAACCTACTAGCTGACCCGGCGTACTTCGTACCGCCATAAATAAAAAAAATCGTTATAAAAAAAAAGCGCGCGGATCCTAGGTCTATGGTATTTTTGTATTCTGCTACTATACTACCTTGATACTGCAATGTATTTACTTTTCTACGAAAAATATTTTATTTCATATTTTACAATATCCATTTATTTTTATTAGTTTATGACTTTAGTGACCATAAATATATACAATGATAATTCACTGTCAAATGTCAAATTTTAGACCGAAAATAAATGGCGCGAATACATAAAATGGCGCGAATACATAAAATGGCGCGCGGATCCTAGGTCTATGGTATTTGTATTCTGCTACTATACTACCTTGATACTGCAATATAATTATTTATTTACTTTTCTACAAAAAATATTTTATTTCATATTTTACTTTATTTGATAATTTTACTACACAATTGTCATAATATATTCTTTGAATTTACTGGTGAATAATTAGTAATATATTCAAGTAATGAGGTTGTATAGTAAGCAAAAAGAAAAAAGAGATCTTTGATTTCTTTTTAATCTGTCATACTGAATTGTCATTAGGGCTGACGTTGATAAATATAGTAATATACATACACAAAGTTGAAAGGATGAATGTTTGTTTGTATATTTGATAATTTTAACCAAAAAGACACGGGATGGATGTTTACAAAGATAAGTAATATTCTAATCAATCACGTAATATTGGTTATGTTTAATCTGAAGTAATTATCTGTGCTTAGAAAATATTGGTCGAAATTTCCCCTCTAAAAGTGAAAAGTTGCTGTGGTCACAGAAACAAAATAACAGGTAAGCGAAGTCACGGGTGACATACAGTATTATTATAAGATTTTTGGGATTATATACATTTCATTTAATATCGTAATAACTTTTAAACTATTTGTCGAAATAACTTAGTGTAAACGACAAAAATTATCTACATTAAATGACAAAAGTGATAAAGGTATTTACATTCCTAGGAATTAGTTTAATACCATGAATTTTTTCACTTTAAATGCAGTATCCGATTTAAATGTATTTCTTGCTCACTATTCTCTCTATATCGACTTCCACATAAAAGATAGGCATATGCTGTCGCGGACTTTTTTTTATAACTATTTAAGAGTAACAATTCCTCCATACATTGTCCTTATGTAAAACTAACGGTTTACGTAGAGAAATCAGAAATAGCTATAAGATGGCAGATTTTTCTCCGACTTACTTTACATTTGTTCTCATGGTTTAGCCAATTTACGCGATATCTAGATAAAATATAGCCTATATGTTATTCTGATGTATAAGGTAAATTATTGCAAAGTTTCATTGAAATCTATTCAGTGGTTTTTTCGTTTACTGGTAACAAACATCCAAACATCCAAACATCTAAACATCCAAACATTCTTACAAACTTTCGCATTTATAATATTAGTAGGATCTACACCTTTTTTAACATACAATATCATTGCATACAATTATAAACACTTAATGACTAAGCACACGTTAATGTCGGCGTAAGAATACCCTATCGCTACCCTATTTCAAAGAATACATAATATTTAAATAATTACGTAGGTGTATTTTTGCAGAGTATCTAAACAGGATTAGGAAACAAAACAATAAATATTATTACCAAGTTAATTCGAGAGGTGATTATCTAGTTCGATAGGTAAATTCGGTCGGCTGAAACTTCGACGAACGGTGTTATTATTGAGATCGGTTATTGATTTTCATGAATACAGAGTTTGGCAGGTGAATGTGCTACGAATGCAATATATGTACATGTTGCAATAACTAAATATAATAAATATATTCATAAGTAAATATTACTGAACTTTCTTTCCATCTAAAAAAGCTATTTAATCAATACTTTTTTGTTTAGGGTTGTATAATGTATATTCCATGTTTCACATAAGATAGATATTTATGCTATTAAACCAAGTAAAAAAGTAAGAAATCATACTCGTGTACACTTGCTCCCTTCTCAGGTTCCTGTTTCACTAGAAAAGGCGTTTTTATCTCGACCTGTAAACTGAACGCTCTAACCGAATTGCCTCTTGAGGCGAAATTCTTTTCGTGGTTACAAATAAACACACCTTTATTTTACCAATACAACTAGGTCACAATATGTTGTATTTACAGTTAATTTATGTGTGTGCTTCGCTCTCATCGTTTTTATTTTGCCACTGCTCAGCTCCCTATTGCCCCTCGCGTGATGCTATAACCTTTCTCAATAAATGGGCTATCCAACGCTATAAGAATTGTTCAAATCAGATCAGTAGTTCCTGAGATCCTAGCGTTCAAACAAACAAACTCTTCAGCTTTATAATATTATAGTATAGATTTAAAAATATAACCATCGTGGTACTTTTAGTCACTCGTATGAGTTATTGTGTTCCTATGATTGTAGACGATCTATTACAAACTATAAGTAGTAAATTTGTCAAATTTAATAGCAGTCAGTAGTAACCCTAGAAGAAATTCTAAGGGTAAACTAACTAACACGCACGAGGCTAGTGCGTGTGGATTAAAAACACTCTCAGCTCTCTATATAGAGGAGAAGAGACCCGAGCACAGCGCGGGGACATTACTGGGTTGCTGATGATAGATTTAAAGGCTTGATTCATATTAATAAGGACATGATCGAATGATGATTATGATTATTATTATTATCTACTCTTATATATTATTATTAAGAAGAAGAACAGACTATTCTGATGTATTAGATACAAATTTCTGTCAATTCAGCCATCTTACATATTTAAAACCAATGGACAACCAACGTCTTTTGCAGCCTCAGCATCTTTTTGTTCATTCTTTTTGTTTCTCTGTTACGTCTGAATGTGAAGTAGTATTATTATTTTGTATTGGATACAATATCCAATACAAAATAATAATAAATATGAAAAACCCATCGGAAATTTCATGTGAAACTCCGAAATGTTCATGGCAGTCTATCAAAGTACTGAAAGAGCTTTCAGCCCCGAAGGCAATCAACTGTACACAATCAAGTACCAAGTTAAACAAACAGCATATGTAAACAAAATACTGATAAGCGGGAAGGCGTTCTTTCCTCCGGGCATATCCGATCGCTTGATAAGTCCCTTGGAGAAAATCGCCTGACTTACTTATTGCGCAGTCATATGGAGATTCTATCACGATAGATAAGCAAGTGTGGAGTAAGTATTCACAATGTAGAATGTAAAACAATACTCTTTAACACAACAAAATGTGGAGTAGATAATGACTTTAAATAAGCTGTTAGAAGATGCTCTCTAAAATAAAGTTTGGTAATTAGAGAAGTCCTTGACTTGACGAATCAATTTTAAACGAGCTCAGACTCGGTTTGATACCGCCGTACAGAGTTTTGGGTAGGTACCATCCTCGGTGGCACAGCGAGAAGTGTATACGACTGCTGTGCAAGAGGTCCCGGGTTCGATTCCCGGGTCGGGTAAAAATGGTATTGGGTTTTTCTATCAAGAATTCCAGTATTTAGATTTTCCCGAAGTTTGGTAAATAAATGTTCCCGGTTGATGACAATAGGCTCGCCCCCTATTTCATGGGACCAAACATAACTGGCGAAATGTGGGTGTGATACACCTCTGCTTACCCCTTCGGGGAAAAAGGCGTGATACTATGTATGTATGTATGTATGTATATACCACCCTCCGTTTCCATACCATCAGACTGATTAGCTTTATTTTATAATATATTATTAGATTGTATATACTCTAGATGGTTTCAGGTCAAATTGACAATTCAGTAGTTTGACCTAAACAAACTTCCATAGTATTCCAAGTTAAATAAAAGTTTAAAGTACACATCTGACCCCGGTAATAATTGTCATCAACGTCATTTCAACCCATAAACGTCCCACTGCTGGGCATGAGTCTCGTCTAAATATTTTGAAGGGAATTTAGCCTACTATATACCAAGCTGGCCAAACGGGTTGGTATAGGGTTTTTTTTTAAATTTTCCTTTTCTCGCAGTGCTCTTCTTTGCATAAGGTTAACTCTCTTAGTCGCCTTTTACGACACACACTGTTTGAAATGGGGTAGTGACATTATGTATTCTTAATCCGTCACTACACGGATAAGAATTGCCACGACCAAATTGACTTTATGAACGCACATTCACTAGCATAAATTAATTACAGACTCGCAACTACTACAGTCACTGGTAGAAATATTATGTGAAGATATAGACCAAACGTATGACAAACGAGATGCAATTTAATAGTTGAGACCTACAAAGTACAAACCTGTTTCTTTGCTTTGTAGTTTAGACCATGACTGTGTTTTTAATAAACAGATCTGATGATATGAACAGCTATACTATTCTATAAATATGTTATGAAATATAATACAATTCTTAACATATTTTAATTACACTAGAGTTTTATAAATTGCAACGTCAAATTATTTCAGGATGCAACCGAATATGAATTTGTTTCACAAAATATTTTTCGCACAAAGGCAACCTGAACGCAATTAAAACAGAACTGTCTGTCTCTTTATTTTATACGTCTGTCAAAATTCAAAATCTACTAGTTTTTTAAATTTTGCTCGTATTGTTATTTTAATATCTTTTTATAGTACACTCAACCGGCGAGAATGCATAAAAAGACTGATGAATGTCAAAGAAGCCAAAGATGTATGTCAGAATCGTAGCAAGTGGGAGTAGTCTCTGCCTATCCCTCTGTTGGGAAAGATGCGTGACCTATATATGTATGTATGTATTGTTCTTTTAATTATTTTCAAAGTTACATTGTATTGAGTTATGATTTTTATCAAACAAATTCCGACAAAATTCCGTGTAAAGAATAACATGCTAAAACACTTAAAAATGACGGAAACGAATAATACGAATGGAAAAATAAAAAGTACCTAACTGTACCTAAATATCTAAAGATAATATACAGAACTCACCTTTTCCCAAAACATTTCATAATAAATGACAGATATCAGGTTAACTCATACCAGTAACCTTATCCACAAACAATAAATGCATTAGCGATGGTGTTATGAACCACTCAAAGTAATTACATGATAATGTTTCAGATCCCACTGAGATAGCTTATCATACTGTCACTGCCTTATCTCTTATCATCTATACATAATCCCCACATTTTGTTAAATAGATATTATTGATATTTCAACGTCAGAATAACTTGACAAACACGAAATATGACACTAAATTGCGAGGTTGGCACTCTGTTTGTAAATACGCTCTTAATGGCAAAAAGCTAATTGGGCTTATTTCATGTACCTAACATCGCTGACGAATGTGAATGTGACATTCATTTGCCCTTACCTACAGGCAACAAACTCATGGCACTGTTTATAATTGCCCAATAATGTCCCATTGCGAAGCACGGGTAGAGACTAGAGACAGAGGAGCTAAAAAGTTTTTAGCTGTTCTTTCTTTTCATAATATTCATTCATTTCAACCCATAGACGTCTTGCTGGGCACGGGTCTCCTCCAAAGAATGTGGAGAGACTTTAGTCTATTATCTATTATATACTACGCTGGCTAGGGTTTGTTTCAAATTTTCCTTTTCTCGCAATGCCCTTGCCTGCATAGGGTTACTCACTTAGTCGCCTTTTACGACAATAATTTATATTATTAACTATCGAAAAAGTTTATTGAATACAAAAAGGGTAAGGTATGACACAGTTTCCTGATAGCAATAACCGCCAGGCCGTCGGAACTTCCCCAGTAATATAATATTCACTATAACTCAAACGGTTACCGCATCATTGCATGTATATAAAAATCGTCTGCCACTTCAGGCAATAAAAAAAAAAAATACATATAAAAAAAGTAGTATTCGCTCCTATCTTGTTACACTAAAAGTAAACTTCAATAAACCTGTTTGATAGCAGTAAAAATACACTTACCTTACCTATCAAAGATCGTACCGTTTCATCTATGCCAGTAAACTTGCCCTACTCGTTGACTAAACAACTAATATATGTTAGGTATGCAGCAGTAAATTTTAAAAAACATTTGATACGTGGACACCAAAAATAAGTTATAACGAAACTTATGGAAGAGGCGTATGGAACCAATGGTTTAGCTCTGATAAATACTTGAAAAATGAAAATACCTCAAATAGTATATAACCCATAATATATTAATTATCTGCTCGGTGGCGCAACGGGAATAGGGAATATATAGTACTGCTGCCCTAGGGTTCGATACTCTGCCACCCCCTCCCCCTTCGCTAGACAATGGTTGTCCGTCCCAACCACACAGGAACAGAATACCAGCGCTATCTTGATATTATTATATTTCAAGGTTAAGGCTATTGCTGAGTTAGGACCATTTTTGTTTCTCACAAATAGTAATAAGTAATTTCATCTACTTTACTGTAATTATGTTTAAGTGAGACCAAAATAAATTATTTTTCTTTCTTTCTTTCAAGTGACAAAGTCGCTGATTCTATTCGAAATATTTAAATGTCACTTCAATACATTTGAACACATCCCTGATTTATGCTATCGACGTGTCACGAGATCAATATAGGTACTAATTTGACATGTCATTAGAATAGATAGATCGTATCGATTGCCAGCCTTCTAGAGTTGCTGTTCGGACAAAATCGGTTTTTCTGTAATGGAATTTCCAGTACCAGCCCGCAGTCTGGAAATGCAGCCGGTTAAATCCAATAAGCTTGTTGCTATTACATTGGGTAGCTTGCGAAATGCAGGTGTGATACAATTATGCTTACCCCTTTGAGAAAAAGGCGTGGTGTATATGTTTTCTTTTTTTAGGGTTCCGTACCAAATAGATACAAAAGGAACCAATATGGTCACGCTCTGTCCGTGTTATACTTCGGAATCGACTGATGCTATCGACGTTAAATTTGGAATGGTTTTAAAGATTAGCTTATCAAACTATTGAGATTTAAAAAAATAAAAAAACGCTTTTATACTTACTTTAAAAGTTCTCTTAGCGCTTGTTTCACCACAAATATCGGCAAATACTGGCTAGATAGCCTGTATGAAACATACTTGACAGATTTTTGACGTATTTTTCATATAAAATCTGTCAAAAAAATGTCTGGTCGTTTATTAGACACTTATTTCAAGGTGGTGAAAAAGGGCCCTCGTTTTATAACCAAATGAAGATCAACCTAACTGTAGAACCGCAAGTACAGACCGCATGCTTGTTTTTAACTTTACGGGTGAAACCCGCGAACCAAAACCATGGTTCCTAAACATCATATTTTACAAAGTTCACCCCTAGCAGTGTAAACATTAGCAAACCTTTATTTATGGGGTTTGTTGCCATAGACGCCGTTGGAATAATTTATGAGGCTTGTTAATTGCTCGGTTAATTGAGTATTGTGATGAAACTTCGATGTAAAAGGTCATGGGGGTGTCTCTCCTCGTTTTTCCAAGTATTTAAATTATGTCTGGATTAATTTTTTGAATATTTAATTTGGCGGTATATTTTAATAATTCTAGATTCACAGTTATTTTATTTTGTCAAAATGTAGCACCATCATCATTATTACAATCATCATCAGCATGTATTTGTCCACTTCTGAATATGGGCTTTTTCCATTGCACGTCACTGAGTACAATCTGAAGAATCTCATAGTCTCATCCATAATGGACTACCTACGAAGCCAGGAAGAGGGTACAAGATTAACGATGTTTACTAGCGTTTAGACCTTTGCGTAGCGGTAGTGTACACGGCTGAGGTTTCTGATGTTTCAGGTTCGATCCCCGGGTAGAAACATATTTGTATGATCTACAAATCGACCCATTAGAAGAATAATAGTTTATCTTCACATAAAACAAAAATGAAATTATTAAAAAATTCGGCATTAAAAACCGTAAACTGTCAATTGATAAATTTTTATTTTATTCTTTAGTCAGTATTTTACAAAATACAAATTTGATCAATTGATAGTTTACGGTTTTTAATGCCAAATTTATAATAATTTCATTTTTGTTTTATCTGAAGATAAGACATGTATGCATTTAGAATAAGATATGTATGCATTTAGAAATATATATATGTTTATCAGTTTTCTAGATACCATAACACAATCATATATTAGCTTAGGTTACTTTGAGATAAACGGCACTGTGTAAAAAAGAAAATTATCTAATTTGACAGTCATGTGTTTTACTTGATAATAATTTGCTTTTATTTCTAAAGACGCTAACTCAATAAACAAAGAATTATTTCCGCTATTCACAACTCCATTTAAATAAAAATCATCCCATTACGAATTGACATTGGCCAACCCAGAATGGCGTGGGTCCACGCCGAAATGAGGTCACTTATCTGACAATGAATAATTACTGGTTGTCACCGAGTTGAAAGACATATCCAAACATAGCTTTGGTATAACAACTTTGTGTATTAAAATATTGCTCTCAATAAATACACATAAAAATATACATTACACCTTTTTCCCTGGGTAGGCAGAGATGTAAAAAACACACATTTCGCCAGTTGTTTGGTCAGATGAAATAAGGGGTGGGTATTGTCATCAACCGAGAATATTTGTTACCCAAACTCTGGGAAAATCAATACTGAAATTTCATGATAAAAACAACCCAATACCATTACAATAAAAGTATTAGGGCGTACACACACTATTTGCTACCTATGTTAGATCCCCTTTTTAAAGGGGACAAGCCTATTTTCATAAATCAAACACATTTTTGAACTCCGGGCTTACAATTAAAATTAAATACCATTTTTGCGTGACCCAAGACTCATACCCAGGATCTTTACATTAGTGGTATTCATTCCTGCTGCGACAGTCAGTTAATACTTAATTCACTTTTTGTCGTATTTTTATTCAGAAGTATTGAATAAATAAAATAAAATGTAACATTTTTATTCTGAAGTCTATCTCTAAAGGACAAAATTTTTAGTCCCATTAGCATTAGTCTTCTAAATGCTTTGATAAATTACTGCTAAAAGCTTTCTCGGCTGAATGATTTTACATGAAACTATACACAGGTGCATGCATTTTAATCAATTTAACCGGCTTCTTTTTCTTTTCTTTTGCTTTTTTAAAAAGACAACGCCCGCACTAGGGAACGAGCCCTGTGTCGCGGGGAGCTTTACAAACATGAAACTAACGGACACAAAGTACACCCAGACTAGAAACAAATATTAATGAATCACACAAATATTTGTCTCGTGTGGGAATCGAACCCACGTCACCCAGCACGGCGATGTAGTGGCGAGGCGACCACCTTAACCACTGCGCCACGGTGACAGAAAGTTTCTTTTCTGAAGTCTATCTCTAAAGGACCAAATTTTTAGTCCCATTAGCATTAGTCTTCTAAATGCTTTGATAAATTTCTGCTAAAAGCTTTCTCGGCTGAATGATTTTACATGAAACTATACACAGGTGCATGCATTTTAATCAATTAAACCGGCTTCTATTTCAATTATAGTTTAATTTAAATAACAATTACATAAGTCTAAGATAACTAAAACAGTATCCATTTTCAAACTGAATTTTCGACACATTTTTGTCCCAAAGAGGTCAACATAATAAAGACCCCAACAGTCCCACCACACGACATTGAATAATTACATGGCGTCAGATTTACACTAATGCGGGCTGTGTCCACGAATAATGGCGGACTGATCGTGAATAAGGGGTTTAATATATTTTTGGCAACAAAAGAAATCGTGCGTGGACTTAAGACGTATACATATAAGGTGCTTAGCATCTTTATGAGTTGTGAAGAGAGTTGCGACTTGCGGACTTATGGAATGTTCAAAGTTCTCCATGACGGTGTTTATACCAGAATCATAAGCGGTATACACATGAAGATATTATTATATTATAAAATGTCAAATGATTTCCAAGCATCGCTCTTATAACATTGAAATTGATTTATGTACGAATAATTTAATAAAACAGATCATGTGACATTTTCATTAAACACATCGAAATATTTTTTGTGGTATAGCACATACGCATTATAAAAGATCGATAATTTATTTCAACCTTCGTTTTTTTCGATTTATTGTTATTGAGAAGCGTAATAAGTCTTTGATTAAAACTGCACTAAACATCTTTTCTTGAGAAACTTGTCCACTAAAGTAGAATTTCTAAACGAAATTTGCATAATAATGTTAATAATTATGTTTATTTTTCAGCAACACTAATTTACAGAATATTATAACAATAATTAAAATGGTAAGGTGTAGTGAATTACAGGTAATACTATACGATAATATTCTACTTATTAGATAAAAGAAAGATACTCTTGAAGTCAAATTTACCGACGACCTCAAACTTACATTTAGTTCTAACTTAGAACTTATCTCCGAAGTACTTAAGGTTAATAACGGGGATGCGTTACTAAAGCACTTTTGAACAAAGAGTCAAGTTTTGTTTTTCTCTTTCATATCGACCCTTTGCTAATAATAAATGAGGAAGTGTGATTTTATTTCATTGAAGCTTCTCACGCTAAAGTGGATTCAATGGTTAAAGCAAGTAAGTTCGTTTCTTAAGTGTCAATTAATATCAAAACAAAAACGAAATGTATGTCTATAATTCTATACTAATATTAAAAAGCTTTAGAGTTTTTTTATGTGTTTGGTTGAACGCTAGGATCTCAGGAACTACTAGTCTGATTTGAAAAATTATTTTAGTGTTGGATAGCTCATTTATCTAGGAAGATTATAGACTATATAACATGACGCTACAGCCAATAGGGGCTAGACAATAGCCAAATAAAGAACGACAGGAGCTAAGCCCCACGCGATTTCTTGCGTTGTATAATAAATAACAAGGAACAAAATCTGTATAAGCGTACAAGATACTAATCGATCTATCAAACCCTATTGTATAGAAAACATTGAATACATTCAATTCACGGGCATCGTTATGGAATTGGTCCTCTTATAAACCTTCGGAATCTATTGTGTATATTTCGAACAGCAAAAAGAATTGTAAATACAGAAGTATTTAGACTGTATTAGAGTGAAAATTATACGTCTTTTCTCTATACAAGCTATATCCGTGTAGTGACGGATTAAGAATACATAATATCACTACCCATCTCAACCCGTGGGTGTCGCTCGTTGCGTTAATTTGCTCTACGTTCTTTGGAAGAGACCAGTGCCCATCAGTGGGATGCTTATGAGTTGAAATGATGATATAAGCTATGAAAATTAAATCTTTATCTAATTTTCACAATGACATGAATATTGAATACCTAGGAAATTTTTGTTTTAAAAGTATTAGATTCAGTTTAGAAACAGCAATTATGTAGAATATGTCGTCATTTTAATAAGACAAATCCTTCAGAATTGGAAGCCTAGCATTCAATCATTACCTAATTCTCCCGCACCTATAAAT
Organism: Laspeyria flexula; assembly: GCA_905147015.1. Classification (NCBI taxonomy): domain Eukaryota; kingdom Metazoa; phylum Arthropoda; class Insecta; order Lepidoptera; family Erebidae; genus Laspeyria; species Laspeyria flexula. The sequence continues at coordinate 14,561,744 of LR989954.1, forward strand.
CTTCGGAAAATAGTGACGTGGGGATGACAGAAGAGTTTCCTTTCTATGTGTATACATACATAGTATTGTGTAACGTGCCAAAGGCTGTTCCGTAATACGTAATTAACTACGAGTATCAACTAGATGTTGCCAGGAGTTTCGTTCCCGTGGATCTTTTTTTGGTCACTGCTGACCTTCTATGGTTATAGCGCGATGTTATATAGCCTTTAGCTTTCCTTAATAAATGGGCTATCTAATAAATAATTTTTCAATTTGTATCAGTAGTTCAGTTCTAATTAGTTAGAGATAAGAGCGTTCGTGTTAGCATAAAAACGGGTCCAGTCATTTGACAAAAAAACGTATGTCAAATTTTCATTTATACAACAACGTTTGACAAAATTATACTTGATAAATTTATCATTTTACAAACTATTGTTTAACAAACTACTCATTTGACAGATTATTTACCAGACAAAATTTAGTTATGTCAAAACTTCATTTCATATAATGGATTTTTTTTAAACATGTAGTAGGCAAAACAACGTAAAGCATAAATAACATTTGACAACATGGCTAGGTTAGGTTAGAACTGCGACCACCAGAACAGAATTCTACTTATTTCACTTAGTTAAACAGGCAGATAGTATTTTTTTTAATTGACGTACTTCAGTAAAATTATCCAAAATACCTCCTTTTGTAACATACAAAAGGCGTTTGTTTTTTACTAATAAGTTATCTTCTGTCATTTTGTAAAAACACCAATTAGACAAACGAATTATTTAGTCAAATGAACTTTTTAAAATAATATTTTAACAAGTGGAATATCTGCGAAGTAAAACATTTGCGAAACCTGTATTTTGTCAAACGATTGTTTATAAAGTAATATGTTTTAGAAATGAAAGTTTGTGAAATGATTAGTTTTTCTAACGTTTTTTTAAAATGATAATTTGTCATACGTTTTTTATCAAACAATAGTAAACTACATATAAAAACGTTATATTTTTTAATAAGCTAGGTTTTAAAGTATTTTTGCTCATTGGAACCTAATTCAACCCGGTTGGACTCGAGGGCAACAGTATCATCTATTTTTGATTGAAACTGTCATTAACCTAGAACATATTAGTTAACACTAAAATGACTCGTTTTGAACCCTTATGAAAATTGTAATCAGCGTATTACATAAATGTTAACCCTTTCTAGTGATCATAATGTAAGCGTACCGAACAGTAATCACACATAATGGAGACATGCAATCCTTTGTTTAGCTTCTATGTATTGTTAGTGAACTATGACCTTTATTAGTTGCATAAACATATATCAGTTTATACCCTATACTTGAAAACGCGTGGGCTTCGCTCCCGTTGTTCTTTATTTGGCTACAACTCAGCTTCTATTTGCCGTAGCGTAATGTTAAATAGTTTATAATCTTCATCAATAAATGGGCTATCCAACACTAAAAGAATGTTTCAAAAATGCTTCGGGCTGGTAGTTTCTGAGATCCTAGGGTTCAACCCAACAAACAAACCCCAGTTAGATTCCCCTGAAAAGTAATGAGGAGGTGATTTACGGACATTTCATCAGCTATTTAAACTACCGTCTACCTGCGACTCCGTCACCATGGTAACCATATATATGGAACGATTTTTGAAATACACCACAGAAAAACGCACAAATTTCCAAGTCTGGGAATAGAACTAGTGTAGCAGTTAAACATACCCAGCTATTTTGATATTTTTTATTGTGAAGCTGTTACAAGTAATTATATACCAGTCTTCAAGTGAAATGTATTCCGAGGGCGAAGGAGATTGGCATAAAAAAAAAATCATGAAACATTTGTATTTTGCGATTGTTAAAAATCTCATTAAATACGAGATATTCTCTAATGGTTGTGAAACAAAGAAAATAACATGAAGTATCTATTACGCTGTGAGCTACTTTATCTAATGGTGAAGAGTCTTTTCCGTAAACTTAATCATTTTATAAAGTATCAAATGGCAAAGAAATGTTATTCTGAAATGGTAAGGCTTTCCTGTTCTGTAAAGTATACGCAAGTAATTCATAATTTATACATAATTTGACATATATAGATAGATACATATTTATACACAGTAGGGTAGGCAGAAATACATCACATCCACATTTTGCCGTGTAATAAATAAGGGGTGAACTTATTGCCATAAACCACATCTTCGTGCTGACAAATGAAAAATAACAATTCTCAAAGGAATAATAATACTGCTATTTCTATCATTCTGTATGGAAACGGTCCAATCAACTTGGACTAAATCTTCCACAAAAAAACATGAAACATCTTTTCGATTATTTGTTCTATGAAATATAGTGTGTTAATTATGAAGAAATATTCATAATTATAGTCATTTTTATTAAAGTGGTTGAGGCTGATCGAATAAACGGGTTTTTAGAATTCTGCATTTGGTGAAAAACACGAACGCAGTAAAATATCATTGCGTTGATAAAATAATGAGCAATCGTGATCTTTACTTTCTTGGCTTAGTAGCTAAGATTTAAACCAAATGAAGTCTCGTTTTAACTTGTAAGAGTCTTACAACTTTTCGTTTTGAAACGAAATTGCTACTTAATAATTTACCCTATTAGTAAAATTTGCTTGCAGATAAAACGACGATTTTAGCTGAAACTGCAAATTAAAATAGGTATTTGAAATACAAGTGGGTATTTAATTCTTATTGCGGACAAACTTATCAAAAAGAAAAGAGTTACAAATAGCGAGGGAACAAATGCAATTTGTGGCATTTGCAAGTCAATTCGTTTCGCCGCTACCTTTTCACACTGCCTCCATATTTTATTGTGAATAACAACGTCTATCTTTTAACAGTAATAGAAAACTGGGTTATATTCCCCAACTTTTCCTATAAATAGGCCGCCAAAATATTTAAGTGATTAAAGAAATAAATTTAACATAGAAATGACTAGTATAAATTGGCTATCAACCGAAAAACCTATGGGTGGGATGTTCGATGTAACATGCATATAGAAACGTATTATGAATTAAATATTTATTTAAGGAAGTTGTTTATTTATTTTTTTTAAATTAATTATTTGTCCACGTGTCTATCAAAAGTCAACGTAATAATATTATCGCTTAGAAAAAGCCTAGATAATAGGTATATTTTCCCAAAGGTATATTTTCCCAAAGGTATTTTATACGCCATTTTGTTACGAAGTGCTAATAGCATTTAAACCAATTCCAATCACCATTAAAGTTATATAATTAGGCCCAAAGGGTCCAGGTAACAGGGTCACCGTGTCCCGAATAATAATAAGGAAGTAAAATGGTAGAAAATTTTCAATGACATTTACTATGCGAATCAAATAAGAATGAGATCGCACTTGACAGCATTTGCCGCAACCTTCAGTCAAATGTGCACATTTTTATACAGCCAGCAGAAATAAAATAGGGAAAAAAAATTATCTCGTTTAGTTAGGTTATTTTGTTACAAGTGTTAATTTAATTGTTATTGATATTTTTGTTATAGTTTTATTGTTGTTGTTATCACTTACTACTACTACTTATTCAGAAAATAAAGATCTTCAAACCGAAAAAGTATGTATGTAGGTAATTGTAATGTGTTTCGTTTTTTGTTCACCCTACTTACCTACCTACTAGAAAGTAGAGTTATAGTAGTATACCATTGAGTCTGGCTTCTTTGATTTGTCTTGAAGAGAACTTAAATCTATAATAATCTAAGTTTGTTTGAGAAATAAATATTTTTCTAATTATAACTTATTTTAGGTATAATAATATACTTAACTAGTGGACCCGACAGACTTTGTCCTGCATGATATACCAATTGATTGCATTTTTTTTTATTTGTGAATCTCAACCATCCTCGAATCCACTTGAACACATACACAAAAACTCATTCAAATCGGTTCAGCCGTTTAGGAGGAGTTCTCTACTCGACACTCAGGCGACCATGTTGGTAGGGAGTCAACTAGCTTAACCCCAAGGTCACAGTGGCAGTTTATGTGTACTGACATCATCATCATCATATCCCTAAATGCCCACTGCTGGACATAGGCCTCACCTAATTTCTGCCACAGCAAGCGATACTACTACTTGTAACCAACGGCCACCCGCAACCTTGACCAGTTCCTGGTCATCTGGCAGGTCTGTCCTTTCAACAATCACAATACTTTTTACGTTTGAATATACCTAAGAATTAGAAGCACCAATATAGATAGGGAAACTAGTAGTATGAGCTCTCTCAGACACAGTCAAATAAGCTATGCAACAAAGGATAAAGAGCTTTGAAACCCAAATATTCGTTTTAAATTCAATGTAATTTTTCTTGCCTTTAAAGTATAAGTACATACATATATACTTATCTAGTTATAATAATATACATACCTAACTATAAATACCTAATACTTATACGAGTAAAACGTTCATCCGACAATATAAGCACATAAGAAAAATAAAAAAGTAAGTCATCATCATCATCAGCAACCCATTAATGTCCCACTGTTGGGCTCGGGTCTCCCATCCTTTATGTATAGAGTTGAGAGGGTTTAGGCCATAATACACACACGCTGGCCTAATACGGGTTGGTGGATAAAACATACCCATAGAATTTCTTCTAGGGTATGTGGCAAGTTCGACTATCAACAAAAAAAAATTAGATCAAAAAATTAGAAGTACATACGTTTAATATTCTAATTCCACGTTCTAATATTATTTTATTCCATTGATATATATAATAGTTGGATGTTTTATCTACTCATTTTGGTTTTTGTCGGCAGCAAAAGTATGTGATGTATGTATGTGAATATAAATTGAGCTGTTTGGAACAGCTCAATTAATATTTATGACGTCCAAAAAAAACAGAATCGCAAAAATCCTATGTCTATACTTTCATAAATGTTAAATACCCTTTGAATGAAACATGTATTATTCGTCTTTTGATTTTCTATCTACTAAGAAGATTAGGTATTTATGGGAAAAACGTTAAGTAGCCATACCGAATGAAACCAGATATTGAGTAACTTGAACTTTACTCGATAAACTTTCTAGATTTTTATGCCCGCTTTGCATGGTAGTAATTATATAAATTATTAGAAAATACCGTTTTTATATCAATTTTAAATTAAAAACTGACAAAGATTTATTTTATAGGTTATATTAAAAGGAGTAATTATAAATTCCATGCATGCCTTACCTGCTTGTTAACAAACTCCTTCTTTCACAGGACATCAAAAATTCACGGTTATCATTCCAAATTTGAAATGACACTAACACTAAAAGTTTGTTCTTAATTTAATATCATTAAGATACACTTCACATTAATAATCAAAAAGAGTTTTAATATTAAACTTAATTACTTATCTATAACATAGTTCGAACTTCTAATGAAACTATAATAATTTAACAGCTATAACTAATTTACTAGAACGTCTTCAGTATATAACTTGTCCCTAACAAACAATTCTAAATTTAAAACTCAAATTTTGGCGCTAAAAGCTTGAAATAAAAAATTCCGAACTTAAAATGTCACTTTGTTTTTTAAATGGCGAATAAAGTTCACTGCACAGATTAAAAATGTATAATTTCGTGAACGAATACACGTTGACAGTTGGGCGAAAGAGCGCGCGTATTGACTGCGCGGTACTTCGAGCTCGACTGAAACTGAACTACTGAAACTTCGGTGCGCTGTATACATGCAACAAGTACGTATTTACGTATATACAATACTGATATGAGGCTATGAGCTTCAGCCTTCTAGCTTTTGCCGTTTGTTTATTGCGTTTCATTATTCGCATTCATAAAAGCGACGAATTTAATATTCTGCTCTGTTGGTGTTTGACTTCATTTTGCTGGATTCTGGTTTGATATAGTGGTTATTTTTGGGACTTTATTATATTTATTCACAAACATATACCTATCAGTTAAAGAATCAAGTAGGTACATAATTTGCCAGTATACATTATGTAATCAATTAACATAATTTAGTTTTACCTGTAGGTTTATAATACAGTACTAGTTCATTGCCATCGTCAAATCATCATTCATCCTGCTACGTGTGATTTGCTCCTCGAATCTATTTAAAAACCCAAAAACCAAATTAGGTTATTGCTTACTATATTTCTTTTTTAAACAAAAGTAATAAATATGCTGTGAGCACAACTGCCTTGCCTATATGTGGCATCAGTAAGAGGTCAACCATCAAGTAGATTACAAATTAGATTGTAATTTTCAGGCATAATAATATTCCAAGTCCTATATTTATTGTCTTGTTTGTTTATTATGCCTCGTATAGCATCATAGCATCACGCCTTTTTCTCCGAAGGGGTAGGCAGAGGTGTTTCACACCCACATTTCGCCAGCTATGTTTGGTCCCATGAAATAGGTGGCGAGCCTGTTGTCATCAACCGGGAACATTTGTTTACCAAACTTCGGGAAAATTTAAATACTGGAATTTCCTGATAGAAAAACCCAATACCATTTTTACCCGACCCGGGAATCGAACCCAGGACCTCTTGCACAGCAGTCGTATACACTTCCCGCTGCGCCACCGAGGCAATTATGCCTCGTTTTTATTAGTATTAACTTACTGATTGGTCTTGGTGGTTGTGGCTGGACGTTAGCTTTAGGTAAGACTTGAGCAAAAATCTTGCTCTTATGGTTAAATTCCCTCCACATTCTTTGGAGGATACCTGTGCCCAGTAATGGAACGTTTATGGGTTGTATTGATTTGATTGAAGAGCAAAAAACTGTATTTATCGTTACCTCCACAATACTGAAGGTGTATTCTCAGTATTCACGCCAGAGTCTGGCAATGTGCTCGGCACAGAACAGAGATAGTTTTTAGCGGTAAACGGCTATAGGATCACCCCCAATTTTACGGACCAAACTTAGTTGGCGAAATATGCCTGTATATCAGTTTTGATGCTAATGCTATGTTATTTTACTGTATCAAATTTAATATGAAACCATACATTTCCCCTTGACTTACCTCTCTGATAAACTATGCCCACAAGGTGAAAGCCAACGTGACTTATATCCCCAATGTCCTTTACATAATTGTTGAAAAGTTTGTATGACAAACATTGAACCCCTTGAAATCTTAATACTACAATATCTATTATTCCGATCTATTTAGTTCTCTTGTTACGAAATTACGAATGCCTATCTTAAATTTAAATATTTTTAAGTATAAGAAATAACCTTCGCAGCTCTCTAGATAGAGGAGAGGAGACACTAGCTCAGTTTGACAAAATATAATGCCCCGTACATTAATGCGTTGCTGATGATGATTAGAACTAAATTAATAGTTAAAAATATATATTTAAAAGCTTTAATCGAAATGGTAAAAATTATGAAAATGAAATCAGTGTTTGTAAGCCATGAAGTTCTTACATGGTTATAAATTGTATATACCTATATAGTACAGAACAGATTCTACTGTACAGATAAGACAAATCAATACTAGTATAAAAAATGCGTTAACAATTATTGCATGTTTATTTGGTTTTTTGTCATGTTGTAGTAGAGCACCGCATCGTAACAACGTGATTTTTACAGGACGGGTACTGTTTTTCGCGCGTAACTTGTATGTTTGTAAATTTCTTTATTCACACGTTTCTTCCAAACGGCTTGATGGATTTGGACAATAAAGGTATCGTTAGATTCTTCTCAAAAACCCAAGTGTCCTTAGATAGGTATTATAAAAAAAAAGACAAAACAGCGGCCTTTTAGCGCCAAATTGTAAGAAGTTAGATTTTTTTTTAACCAAACGTATCGAGTAGGGTATCAAAATAAAGGGAATCAAAAGGAGAATACATATATTCAAAAAGAGATTATACATAATTTAATGGTATCAAAGTGTAAGTAGTTAATTTTATTTTTTTTAACCAAACCTATCGAGTATCAAATCAAGAGTATCAAAATAAAGGGAATCAAATGTAGATTACAAATATATACATAATAATATATTTAATTTTAATCAGGGATAAAAATTGTTGTAATTACAACAATTTTTTGGTCTTTTTAGTGCGTTGCTTAGGTATTTGTTGATTTTTTGCCGTCGGGTTATTTTATTTTTTAATTATATTTACTTGTTTACATAAAATTAATTTGTATTCCGGAGCATGACATTTTACGAAACAAATATGAATGAGAAATACTACAAATAACTATTAACCTTTTTAAGATTTGCACAAGTCTGGTTTGTGCAAATTTACTTGAGGGTACATTTATGTGTATGGTATAAAATATTGTCTAATTTTTAAAGGTCTCATACTCAATTACTGACCTCTAACGTTTTATTCTGCTGCTTTAGTCTGTCGTTTTCGTCTACCAAACCACATGTGTATATACATACTGCAAATATAGAAACAAACTTATAATCATTAAGCAGTTTGTTTTACAAATTTCGAAGGTATTTTCAATTTATTTATATTAATAATATTATGTATCAAAAATAGAATGTTTATATTTCATCCAACTTCATTGCCGAAATCCCTGAACACATTTTTGTAATTCTTTCCACTGTTATTAATAGTTTGCGTTATATTGTCTCGAGGGGCGAAAGAAATAAATTGGTTCCAGAAGTCGAATGTTTTGAAGTAAAATAGTAATAACCGAATTAAAGATTGTTATTTAACGTCAGAATGAATTGTTAAAATTCGCCGTTATTGATCCTGTCCTGTGGAAAACCACAACACAACCCGCTCTAAATTTACTTTACTTCACATACATACATATAGATCACGCCTCTTTCCCAACAGAGGGGTAGGCAGAGACTATTTCCTTCCACTTGCTACGATTCTGACATACATTTTTGACTTCTTCAACATTCATGAGTCTTTTCATGCATTCTCGTCGGTTGAGGGTACTCCTGATCTGTCCCTTCCTTAGAACGTCTCTTATTTGGTCATGGTACGTTCTTTTAGGTCTTCCCCTTTCAACTTTTCCTTTCACATTTGCCTCATATATTTCTTTAATCCACGGTACGTTAAAAGTATCATATTCCACACAATATAGCTCAACCCTATGGCGATAAATAAAAATAAAAGAGACAAGAAGGATATAAAAACACCATCAGTCGTGAGTGTCCAAACGACCTACAGAGAGTGAGTGTTGCATTACTACACCAGATTATGAACGAGGGCGCTATTTATTTATGAAAGGTCGAAAAAGCTATGACACAATGTTCCTGGTCACTCTGACTGATTGCTACCAATCTGTGTGACGTAGCAGTACTTAATGTAATTTATTTTAGAGGTTCATAATAAAGTTTTACATTGAAAATTTTGCACTAGTGTCTTCTTCATAATGTTGTGAACCGTGTTAATAAGTCACCTCAAATCGGAATTTAAGATTTAGCAATAAAAAACAATAAAGTGTTATGCTTAAGTAATGGTTTAATATCTTTATCTTGTGTAGTGTAGTGTGTAGTGGATTATGGCCTAAACCCTCTCAGTTCTCTAGTTAGAGGAGAGGAGACCCGAGCCCAGCAGTGGGACTTAATGGGTTGCTGATGATGATATTTATATTATTTATTAGCCGACATCAGCGCTCAAAGCACGCTTGTGCTTGTTGGATGTTATCTACGCATATCATCATCGTCATTAAATTATAGATCGGTTGCCTTGGTAACGACGCAACGCTGATGTGCAAAAATTATGCGTTAGGGAGGTTAAAAGCTGTGACGCTATGAAAGTAGATCTGTCTATTGGTGGTTTAGACATTATCTTTCTTATTATCTCATCTCCGCATATGTAGTGGAGTCGAACCCTAAAGCGTTATTTGAATGAGCCCTTGAGCTTTCATTTTTTTGGTTTTCATTCGATTGGTTGATTTTGATGTCGCTGTCAAATGTAAGGAAATTTAGATATGGTCGTTGTCATTTTCAAAAATTTGACAGCGACATCAAAACTTACCAATTCAGAAATTCAGAGTAAGCACCCTTAACACATTCACTAACAATTTGACTAAAATATAGAACATTCCAATCCGTGCTCATGTAGCTACCTTTAGTAGTAAGTAGGTACCTTTATGTATTCTATACTCTAGGGTGTCGTCAGACGTAGGTAAAGTGTATTAACAGATGAAGAGGCATTACTCCAAAGCCACATTCTGAATAGCAATCGAATTAACGAAGATGGTTATTTCATACCCTGTAGGTGTTGTTAACACTATCTCTGTTCTGTGTTGGCATTGGTATAAATTCTGTGACTGCTCAAAACATTCCCCAAGAAATAAAGGAATACGTAAAATATTTTGAATAATTATTGCGTTATTCAGTGACATAAGACCAAAGAGTTCCTAATAATGACGATTGGAACAATGATAAAATAGTTAATAATGTCACGTATTATTATTTTCGTATTTAATGACTGACACGTCGCCGCGTCGTCCTATTGTTTAAGTAAAATTTCACTGTATAGCTGTGATTCTACAGAGTTATGTAACATATAAAAAAACTAAATTATGTATGAATGTAACTTAGAGCATTTTTATTATGAAATGTGAGCCGGTCAGCCCAAATGCGCGCCAGCCTTTATCATACCTTTCAAATAAAGTTTTATTATTTATTATCTAGATTGATGGTAGTAAAATATTAAATTTATCACGATGGATGATGTGATATTGTTATATTGCACAGATTCGAAAATAGAACATACTTTTGCGTAAAATACGTGTCAATGACACGTGTAATGGACTTGAATTTCAGAAGCTCCGGTTATTCTGCAAAATTGGAATGAAGTAACTGCGTTTTATTGTCTGTTTTCACGGCGGAACTAATGCACGTTTCTTTATAAAATATGACATCGAGGTATTGATATTTACAAAGCGCTGTTCTCATAGCTAAAGGAAAGCCTTCTTAAACTGTGCCACGCGCCTGGGGTAGTACCACCCTACGTAAGACAACATCCATAATAACACTGTTTTTCTTCCAGCTAGTAGTGGTATCCAGAGGACAAAGGAGTCCTTAAGCTACAGTAACCGCTTACCATCAAGTTTGTTTGACACCATCGCAGTATGAAACAATACCCGTCCTGTCAGTCGGGTAAAAAAGCGGTTAAGAACATGTCCGACCATGCTCAATGTAGGGTTTCGCAGCAAAAGAGCGTATATTCATAGCGCTTACGTCCTTTTTTTAGAAGCGCAGTTATTCAGCAAGAACTCGGTAACAAACTTTATAACTTCGGTATTAGGAGAGGCCTATGTCCAGTAGTGGACTGCAATAGGCTCAGATGATGATGATGATGATGATGATGAACTCGGTACATCCAATCATGTTCAAAATAGTTTTAATTGGAAGTATTTAAGCGTTATTTTTGTGTTTTTTTTTTAGATTTTTGGGTTTCACGGTTTCGAAAATAAAAGGGGGGACACAATCTATGCTACTTTCGAAGCGTTTATGGACGGACGGACGGATGGATGGAGGGACATGAGGCCATTTTGGCTAAACACCCTAAAAAGGCAGAATACCGTTCATAATCACCACATCAGCGATTTTTTTAGGCGATAACGTCATATTTCTGGATTACCAAGTGTAATAAAAATTACCTTTACCTATCTTATACAAACCTTTATATTTTCACCATCTTCACAAAATACTTTCAAAGCAAAGTGCTCTCACTACTTAATACATTTTCTTTCGACCGGTTCTAACGCGTTAAGAGATAGAACAGTTGCTACATAGTACCACATTGTTATTCAGTATTATGTTAATGCCTGTCCAACAGTTATAGTGATGAATACAGGCGGCGCCAGGCAACTTGCCAGCTTTAGTAAATGCCAACTGATTTGATGGACGTGTTGTCGGCTCTAAAAGTTTTCTTTGTATTGAAATTATCTGCTTTTTGTTACTTTTAGAAAAATAGCTAGATTTCTACGAATGAATGAAATCTCGTTTATTCATCTAGGTTACAAGGTAACACTTATGAAAGTCACAAGAATGTAACAGGTTATCCGAAAAGTAGTGTCAGCAAATTTGCCTACGACCAGTTCGCTGACGGGGTGGAGCTATGAGAAGAACTGGCAAGAAACTCACGCCACTCTTTTTAAAAAAAATGGATAGTTACAATCTTTTGTAATTTACAATTTGAGTAGCGTGTAAAGTGATGCAGCAGAGCACCACACCGTTAGATTAAAGAGTTAAAATGAATGTTTACAAAATAAATAATAAACAAAAAAATAAAAAATTAGGCTATGCGGTTGCATCACTTTACACATTGCTAAGCAGCCGTTAGGGGCAGTCTGTGAATAAAAATATAGTTTTAATTTTGTAAAAACATAATAAAAAATAAAAATAAAATATAATACGTTTAATAATACGTTTTTAATTTCTTCGTTTTTTTGGGGAAAGTTTTTTTTTATTTTTTTTATTACCAAAATAAAAAGAACACAATATATTTACACAAAAAATGCCACTTAAACCTATATGATTTGTGTGTGACACAATGTTTCGACCTCTTCCTTACTTAAAAATAATTTCATCTACCCACATTTTTAACAGTACAACTAAAATAAACGCAATTACATATACTATATTTTCATTTAAAAACACTAGTATTTTATTGTTACAACTGTGAAAGAAAGTGTTGTTTTAATTTATCTTTAAGATTGTTATCAGTATTTTTTTTACTCTCGTCTTTTTTGTACACATGCTACTCATGCCGTACTTAATTGGGAATACAACCAAACATAGTTTTAATTCATTATTATAATATCTTCTTTATAAATTATCATAACAATTCTTGTGTCAATGATCACTATACATACCTTGATTGATTGATATTATAATATAATTTTTTAGCGTCCCATCTTTTCCCTCAAAAACCAAAGGTAAGCAGACCCACATATTGCCACTTTTGTTTGGTGACATATAATAATACAATAGGGGGCAGCCTATTACGAGTAAATTATATCTATGTACAAACTGTGGTATAGTAGGTTCAATTCCCTTCACATTGTTTGGAGGAGACCCGTGCCCAGTAGTGGGACGTTGGTTGCAATGATGATGATGATATACTAAAAATTTCAAGACAAAAACCTAATACCTTTTTTACCTGGGAATACCATAATATCCGCAGGCAAAAATAAAAAATAAAACGTTTTTAAATTTACCTGCAAAACTTTCTTTTCTCCATTAGTCAATCCTTTTATAATTTTATTTCCCCTTCCAACTTGTTCTACATATCCTACAAGCGTTACCAAAAAAAACGGTTTTTGTGTCATAATAAAAGGCTTTCACTCGTTCAAAAACCGTGTTTTTTATTACGTATTGTGATGCTAAAATCGATAACTATTGAATGATGTCTTTCGTCCCTTTACACAATATATCTACACAAAGGGGTGCGAACATCACAAAGGCTTTCAAGAGTTTTATATAGGCCACTGTGTCGGGACAAAAAAATTGTGTGACCTGCATAATACATCTAAAGTAATTTACGTATCACGTACAATGGATAACAATTTTATTCACAGCTGGATATAGCATTACAATATAACTATTATTTACGTAATAATAATAATATCAAGGCTAAAATAAGTCTAGATTTTCTTTGATCAAACAGTTTTATTGTGTCCGAAATTCGATGGCAACTTTATTTCTTTATTTATCCAAAAAAATCTATTGAGGTAGATATCCCAAGTCCCTGGTAGAATATTAATACTGCAAGAAAATGTAATGATGATGATGATATAACCCAAAGTTTGCTCATCAATTGAGAAAGGCTTGATCGATTTAGATAAATTCTATTTATTGTATTTGCAATTGTGTGGATCTTCTTCTTCTTATCGTGTGGGCTTGAGGCAGACCCTGGTGTTGGAATTTATCAAATCGCCTAGAAGGCTTCCATTCCAACTTGACTTAACGACTACCACATTAAATGAAAACCGGGACCAACGGCTTTACTTGCCTTTCGAAGCACGGAGACGCTCGAGAATGAAATTGCCACAAACGGTCGCCCATCATGGACTGACCTTACTGAGTGTTTTTTTTAAATAACCACGGATATCGTTTTAATATTAATTGTACGAAATTTACGTAATCGAACGCCTTCTAAAGTGAAATTACCTTGCATCCTTCCAAGTGTAACCAAATAAAGCAGGTTCTACAAGTAACACATAAGCTATAACAAACAATCCGTTTAGTTGACTTTACCGCGACCCTTACCTTCGAAGGCCCTTACACAGCATTTAGTAACACGTCGACTTAGAAGATCAATATCTAATTAGGATCGTAATGTAAGTTTACGTAACAGAATGTAGTAGGGAAAACCACTGAGTTTACAGTTAATATTAATATGACTAGCTTTCAACCACGACTTCACTAATAAAGAGAATACATTCGAGGTCAATTATAGCCTACACCTAGACTTACATCTTCCACTCAATAATTCTGTATTAAGTATATTAACTAGCTCTACTTGATTACTGCAAGTACTTGGTGCAAAAACTGCTGAAGATATCAGCTAAGACTATGTGGCTTTATAGTAAAAAAAAAGTTTATTTTGCTGCGCCAAACGTCTCGCAGACGTATATAGAGTTAAATTTGAAATTTAAATATTATTTGTTTTTTATAAATAATTTCCCCAATTAACCTAAAGCATATACTCAACACAATGCTAGTACCTTAAACTTGCGAAACGCAATAACGTCGGCGAGTGAAAAATTGCCATCATTGTGCATGCAGGCGCTTAGGCGGTTTAACTTACCTTTTTTATTCACGTGAAAAAGCTGATATTGGCTCAGAGCCTTGTGTTATGTGCAATATTTCTTGTCGCATGGTGCTATTCTACCTTCATATGAGATAGCGTAGGTAGCGATAATATGAACATGTCGTGGTGGATATGAAAAGATACCTATCTTCATGACGTTTAGCTTGGTTGTTATTTTTTTATGCATAGTAATGCGAAGTACTGTATGTATGCCGTGATAGCTCAGTGGGAGTGTGTAGAGCTGGTGCACGAGAGGCCCTGGGTTCGATTCTCGGTCTCGATCATATTGGGAATTGGGGTTTTCCATCTTGAAATTCTCAGTATCAGTAACAGTTATGAATCAGAAAATGAAAAAGTAAGTATCTGTAATGCTTACAGTTATTTTAAAATGAAAATAACGCCTTGCAAGTTTCAAATGTGTTATTTGCATATAGTTAGAACTACAGCACTATATCTAACAAGCAAATATATTTAAAAAAATAATATAACCCGACTGCAAAAATCAACAGATAAGCAACGCACTAGAAAGACTGAAAGATTGTTGTAATTATTATTCCTGATTAAATTTAAATATATAACATATGTATATATATGTAATCTCCTTTTGATTCCCTTTATTTGGCACCCTACTCGATACGTTGGGTAAAAAAAAATTCTAACTTTTTACAATTTGGCGCCAAAAGTCCGCAGTTTTGTCTTTTTTATATATAAAACCTATCTAAGGACACTTGGGTTTTTGTGAAGAATCTAACGATACCTTAAATGTCCAAATCCATCCAGCATTTACAAACATACAAGATACGCGCGAAAAACAATACCCGTCCTGTCAATCGGGTAAAATGTGTAGCAAACATATTTGTAAAATATAGCTCGTATTGAATAATAAAAAATTGAAAACCACGAAATATGACACTAAATTGCGACGTTGACACTCTGTTTGTTAATACGCTCTCAGAAAAAACTTTATTGACCATAATCTATCTATACATGTAAAATGCTTTGTCCTGAATGACTGACTGACGGATCAACGCAGAGCCTAAACCGCTGATTGTAGAGACCTGAAACTTGGAAGGTATGTTCTTTGAATGACGTAGGCATCCGATTAGAAAGGATTTTCCGAAATTCTAGGCCAAAGGGGGTGAAAATGGGGAGCAAAGTTTGTATGGGACAACGAGATTCCTATGTCCAATCTACTTCAAATTTTGCATAAACATTCTTTAACTTGCACTTCAAACAAAGATCTATGTAAAATCGAAATCTACGCGGACGAAGTCGCGAGCAAAAGCTAGTTATGTATAAAATTATGTAATTTCACAATGTGTTACTGGTGCTTTATATATTCCTATAAATAAATAAAAATAATAAACTATTTGCGCGCTAAATTGTGAACGACACAATAAATCAACATTGTACCGTTCGCTATCTTTTAAATAATGGGTGTTATTTGTTACCAACGATATACCTATATATATTTATGTATAGAATATATCCAAGTGAACGAAACACAATAGGCTTACTACGTGGTCGTGTATTTTTAGACGCATTTTCCTTATTCATTTAAACACTTACTTATTTTTTACTCTGCTAATAAGTGTATTAAAATGTGAAAAGGCTTTAGGGTCGAAAGGTTAACTATAATATTAATTATCACTAATATCTTTCTAGGTATGTCAACAATGTAGGTACAAAGCTAAGCGGAGCCGAATATCAGAAAAATAGAATTTGCACAATAATGTTACCAGGAAAGCATAAAATGACTCATAAAGGGGACACTGACCCATCATATCAGTTCATATAACCACTAATCGTAACTCAAAATAAATTGGGCTTTTAGGATAATGAATAGATTATAATGAAGCAATAACCTATAGAAAACAACTGTTATGGTCTACAATTAAATTGATGGAAACATGGTAAATATCTCGATATATATCATGTTTCCATCAATTTCATCATCATCAGCAACCCATTAAGTACCACTGCTGGGCTCGGGTCTCCTCTCCTCTAACTAGAGAGCTGAGAGAGTTTAGGCCATAATCCACTCACGCTAGCCTAGTGCGGGTTGATGGATCAGACATACTCATAGAATTACTTCTAGGGTATGTGGGTTTCCTCACGATGTTTTCCTTCACCGTTAGCAGATGGTAAGTCACTTGACTAGTACATATAAATTCCACAAAGTGGAATCCACATTGGTACTGCCGCCGGTGGGGATGGAACCCGGACCGCGTGATTTGCACGCCGGTCCCTTATCCATTCAGCCACCATCGCATATAGCCACCATCGCATATTCCATCAATTTACTTTTATATTATTTGATATTTAATCGCAGATATTTTTTTGAAATGTTTTCAATAACTTTTTAGAATTACGTGAACGTGCATTATAAAGTAAGTATCTATAATGTTTACAGTTATTTTATTAAGAAAATAACGCCTTGCAAGTTGTTGTTATGTTATATGTTATGTTGACTGGCCTGTTGGTCTAGTGGTTAGTGACCCTGACTGCTAAGCCGGAGGTCGTGGGTTCGATCCCCACCCAGGACAAATCTTTGTGTGATGAGCATAATTGTTTGTTCTGTGTCTGGGTGTAATTTATCTATAATATGTATGTATTTACAAAAAAAAATGTATTTAAGTAGTATATCAGTTGTTTAGTACCCATAACACAAGCAAATATAATTGCTTAATTTGGGACTAGATGGCGCTGTGTAAATGTGGTAGATTATTATTATTATGTGTTATTTGCATATAAATAGAACTGTAAACGTAATGATTTCGTATCTTTAACACACTTAAACTAATTCTTAAAAGTGTATTGAAAACATTTCAAAAGATTAACTCTAATTAAATAATAAAAATCGAAAACAAAGAAATATGATACTAAATTGCGACTTTACCACTCCTCTGTATAAACCTTCTTAATAATTCTAATCGCGAAAGCTAAATACATTTCAAAACAAGTAGGATAGAAATTCGTTCAACTGAAATTTCTGATATCAACTACGAAGAAGCTGCATCGATATGCAAAAGCGTACCAATCAGAAAGTTCTTCAACATATACACAAATGTACACTTTTGAAAACTATATTCCCAGCAACAGCAGCAGTATCAATTACCAAGTCAACATAAATTCGAAGCCATAAACTTATCTATATTCTGGAACTAATTGATTTACAAAGTTCAAGTACGAATGTTATGGAAATTTCACCAACTAACGTGATTGGTGTACCACCGGGACAAAGCTTAGCATTTCCCAGCAAAACTTATTCACAAGTTTGTCCAATATACGAATATTCAGGATACTATTTGAGTCATCGTATTACATATCGTCCTTCTATTGGAGAACGTTATAAAAATGAGTCTATTCGGCAAATAACATCTTATATTAAAAAACTGCCTAGGTGGCGCAGCGGGAAGTGTATACGACTGCTGTGCATTGTGCAAGAGGTCCCGGGTTCGATTCCCGGGTCGGGTGAAAATGGTATTGGACTTTTCTAACATGAAATTCCAGTATTGAGATTTTCCCGGAGTTTGGTAAACAAATGTTCCCGGTTGATGACAATAGGCTCGCCCCCTATTTCATGGGACCAAACATAGCTGGCGAAATGTGGGTGTGAAACACCTCTGCCTACTCCTTCGGGGAAAAAGGCGTGATGCTATGTTATGTTATGTTATTAAAAAGCTTTAAGGTTGATAATTGTGAACTGATCCTACTCTACTTACTCTTAATTACTAACTACTTCCTCTTGTTTCGGTAACTTGTTAGTCACTAGTACTTATAGGCAAGATAGAGAAATTCATTTACTGAAAGTCAAAAATTTTATGTTAGGAATATCTCTTTTACTTAGTTCAGGTGAAGACTGAATTTTTATAAATATATTTAAAAAAAATGCGAATTGTTTGTTCTAAAACATGAGATTTGAATTAAAGTTTAAACTGAAATTACTTTCTCACTGAATTTTACTGCTTTGAAAATATTAATATTTGACCTATTCTAAGTTATTTGCTGATCTTTTATTTTTAACTCTGGTTCGACGGACGTCGTTCTGTGAAAAGCTAAGAACAGTTTCAATGAGAAAATGAAAAATGTGATTTTTCAATTCAGTTTTTTCCAACTTTTCTCTTTATACGAATCCTCTTCTGACTTCAACGAATAATGAAAAAGTCAATTTGGTAAAAGAGGTTGGCAATGCATCTTAAAACCTCATCTTTGACATTAGTAGAATAACTCTCTTGTGAAGTATCCTTGTAGAATATCTTTGCCTTTTAAAAGACTATCTTATACTTTTAAAATCTATTAATTAGTTTTCAAGCATCCGGCTTCCTCTCTAACTGTTTGGCATAGCTAAGCCATTGACTGTAGTAGTTACCATCAACTTTGGCACAGATTAGGCCAAGGTGCGAGGGACAATGGGTCGTTTGGTATACAATGGTGAGAAACTCCCAGCCGTAAGCTCATACTATTTCTGCGGGCAAAACGATGTATGAATTGCAAGGGTTAAGTTAAAAGTGTAGAGCGGGGCTTCAAAATCTTGTAATAATCAACACACGACTGCGTCTGTCTCCTTGATCTTGTCTGACACGCTGTCGCGTGTTTAGATAGTTATAATAAATCAGTAGACCTAAGAATTAAGAATGTTAACTTATGTTTTAATGATAGGTTTTTAATGAGAAAAATTCGTGCGTATAAAGACAGTTTAAACATATTGAAATATTGGTAATATGGCGTGAATGAAACACAATTAAATATTGCGTTTTTATGCAATTGCAAAAAATGCGACTTCGTCTCCCAGCGAACAAGAAAAATAGTTAGAAAATTAAAACTACCGCAGTAGTGCGTAAATTAGCGCGGTAGTAGTCCACTTGATGCAATACAAGCACATTACTTCGAATTTGTACTGTAACAACAGTTGATTTTAAGTAAGTTATTGTTATTTCATGCTAATTTTACACTGTTTGTTCTGTGACCAGCTGTATGTTGACGAAAGAATGGTCATTTTTGTTTGCATTACTTTCCCTTCTTTAGTTGACTCTCTATGGAAAATGGCATATACCTTATTAAAATGATTGTTATTATATTATTATTATATTTAATATTATATTTTATTTATACCACGATAGCAAACAGATGCATGTTGTTATATTGTCTGATGGTAAAAGAATTGTAATTTCGTGTATTATTATGTATAGTAGGTATTATTTTCCGAAAAATTGTCAGCACTACCATTGATTCCAGTTACTATAAACACTGACTTGACTGACCTGTTGGTTTAGTTGTTAGTGACCCTGACTGCTAAGCCGTGGTCGTGGGTATTCCCTCCCAG
The DNA here is from genome assembly GCA_905147015.1 of Laspeyria flexula. Lineage (NCBI taxonomy): Eukaryota > Metazoa > Arthropoda > Insecta > Lepidoptera > Erebidae > Laspeyria > Laspeyria flexula. The sequence continues at coordinate 14,581,761 of LR989954.1, forward strand.
GACAAATCTTTGTGTAAAGAGCATGGTTGTTTATTCTGTGTGTAATTTTATCTATAATATATTATGTATGTATTTACAAAAAAGAAATTAAGTATTTAAATAGTATAACAATTGTTTAGTACCCATAACAGCAAATATAATTGCTTAATTTGGGACTAGATGGCACTGTGTGAATGTGGTTAAATATATTATTACAATTAAAATTGTATTGGTTGAACTAATTATAAAATAAGATCAATACTATTCTTAAGTTTATCGCTTGCACCATCAGGTCCAAACTGAGTGGACATAAGCATCGACCTTGCGATGGGACTTCTCGCATTTAGAAAGGAAGGAACGATGGACCTTGTTTTGACTGGTCCATTTCCGAAACCAGGCCATATTGAAAGTTGACTATATTCTCAATCGTTATTACTTTATTTTATTGAACTGTTATTTGTTAATAAGATACAGGAGATTAAGAATAGGCACTGTGAAAAATCCTTTCTTTTACCCTTCTGTGGGGTGAAGGTTCTGAGAAAGTACTAACACCCTGTATTTGTCTTGCTGATGACTTTCCTGGGGCCCGAGTCTGCTATCACAATCGTAACACAATAGTAAGCCGATGGTCTCATTCGACAGCTGTGATTGGCTTACTATGTCAATCGCGCCATATTGCCGGCCTGTGATTGGTCGATATTAGTCCATTGGTCTGCTATCGACGTGTGTAATTTAGCAGAATCGGCCCCCTACTTTTTTGGTCTTGCTTTTCGGTAGTTAGCCTACTGTTACCAAGATGGCTAGACGGGTTGGTACAGGGTTTTGTTTCGAGTTTTCCTTCTCTAGCGCAGGTGTTATGGCGCATTTTCCCTTAATCGCCTCTTACGACATCCCGGGGATGAGAGGGAGTGGTGACGCATGTATTCTTTATCTCTGTCACCACACGGAGATATTTATATTTTTAGTTTCGTATAAAAAAAAAATTAAAAAAAAAAAATATTAAAATATAAATTTTTCTTTCTTTCTTTATTTTTCTAAAATATTTTTTCAGTTCAACGCATTATTATTAATTCCAACAAACTCTTTAGCTATATATATATGTTACCGGCAATCTGTATAATCCGATATTCTATAAAATACCTAGGTAATATATAGAATACCTAAAACGCGTATGTACTGTATGAAATATTATTTATTTTACACATTGCCGGTGGAACAGCAGGTATTCTATACAATCTCTAGGAATTGTATTAATTACCTGGATAAAGTATGTAATGGAGAATAAAATTCATAATATTTCACACATTGCCTGGACGCTTCACGCATTCTATATATTACCTAGGTATTGTATAGAATACCTGAATTATACAGATTGCCGGTAACATATTGGTATATTATTAGTAGGTATAGTTAGTATTACCTATATATTTTTTCTTAAGACAAAAAAGGTGTTGGTAAACAACTTGGACTCGTTTCAAGGAGCTGTATTTGTGTAAGCGTTTCATTATCCTTAATGAAAGACGTAAGATGCCATTAGACGACAAGAAAATGTAATAGACATCCACATTGCACATTTAATTTCATTGTTAATATTAAAGAAAAGAAGAACTCTTGTCAACGATATTATACCTTAAAGGACTTCGCTTCATTTGAAATTATGCTTGGAGAGGTTGAATTTTTTGTATATCAATGGTGCATACGATGGATGATCATCCAATCACAAAACCTGGGCGCTATAATATTGTTAAATTGTTTTATCCGATTAGCCATTTTGTTTCCGAAATTCAACTTTTTTTTCATTTTTCTTTTATGTTATATGTTTAAGTTTCCATAATAATTTTTCCAATTCTAATACTTATAATTTTTAAAACCAATATTATAATTTTTTAAGTACAATTTTTAATATATTATGTGTTCAATTTAATTTGGATCGTTATTGTAAATGCGGTGTTAGCTAGTAAGTGGTTGTTACACATGTGAATGTATCAACTTTCGTAAATAAGTTTTAAAATGTACTGTGTAAACAATCGTTGGTTAACCTAATAAATAAATAAATAAAAAATGAATTTGTTTTTAATTAGGTTCACAAAAGTCTTTCTCTGTGTGTAGTGTTCAAAATATGATGTCAATGAACCAGCTCTTCTAATTTAATCAAACTTGTTTTCGCTGTTTGTTTGCATATACATAGTACATAATATATGTATACATAGTATGCTAATTTAGGTACGCAATGGACTTTGATAAATTTGTTGTTTGATAAAAGTTATAATAATATAGATAATTACATAAATGTGCAAAACATATGAATAGGATATAAAAAATAAAAGCCACGTTTTCGACCGAAGCTAACCCAAAATGAAGCGTACAAAAATACAAAGTTTGCTTTCAAAAATATTATATGGCAGTCGGGTAAAAACAAACTAAGGCCTGGCCGAATAGAGAAGCGATAGTGACATGCGGTCCAAGTTCGATTTTGACCGGCAATACCAATGTGGATTTGACTTTGTGGAATTTATATGTACTAGTCAAGTGATTTATATCTTCTGCTAACGGTGAAGGAAGACATTGTGAGAAAAACGAGAAGAAATTTTAAGGATTTTTGATGGACCAGCGTGTGTGGATTATGGCCTAAACCCTCTCAGATGTCTAGTTAGAGGAGAGGAGACCTGAGCCCAATGGGACATGTAAATATTGAAAAATCTTTGGTAGAGTTCAGATTTAATGCTCTAGTTGTAGCACAAGGAGAAAATAGATGGAAAAGGCCGCTGTTAGTACAGATTCCTTGAAATAATTGTAAAGGAGGTCAAGCTCCCGTGGAGATAAAACTATACACTTAAATCCAGGGTTGTGAGATACGACACAAGGAAACGAGTTAGATGAAATACTTATATTATGATAACTTGAGTTTTTTTAACCTTTGTTTTATTTTCTATATTACGCACACACTGAAACACCACACACCCCCGAGCACACACACAGTAGTAAGGTAGTAAAATTACTAGACTACCACTAATGAGTTCTAGTTCCAGCGCAGGTTCTGTTTTGGTACCTGGCACATGCTGAAATGGACTCCCGTCTGTTACTTGTAATTAATAGGCAATTTTACTAATTTAATTTTTTTTTATTTGATAATTCTCGTGTCTGCATTAGTATGATGTTTTGCACTAAATAAATAATGGTGTTTTTTTTCATCGCGGCGTAGTTAACTTATATAACACATCTCTCTTTTCATTTAGAGCCTGATTTGCTTCTAACTTCTTTCAAGCATTCCATGATTATCTTTCAAGCAATAGAAGCAATTTATTATACATCTTAAGCACTCTGTAATAAAAATAATTATATCACAAATTAACCGTAATAATGAAAATTTGCTAGGCGCGGCAGAAATTTCGTAGTCAAATCGAGCAATTTCAAGACACTTCCTTTGCCTCATTTGCGGCTTAATTATCCTGCAAAGTATAATTGTAACATTATTATTCCTATAGTTAAGCTTTTATTGCTTTCAATTTAGATGTTTCTAATTATGACGTTAATTCTGCTGTTTGTTACGAACCGCTCTGCAGTGCTGCTGCAGGACGGTAGCAGTGCGTCAATTCAACAACGATATCAAAATCCACAAAATTAAATATCGAGATTTTGTCTGATTCTTCTGGTGGACTGAGTGCTGTTGGTGTTTGTCTAAAATGGAATATGGTGATGGTGAGTTTTATAAAATTTCAAGACACACTTTTTTTTAATGGATAAGGTTTATGCACACCAACTTAAACAGTGTAGGTTATGTAATAAAATATACCGACTTTCATTCGCATTGCAAAATACTGAAGCATCACTCCTCACATATATTTCCCAAAACAACTTAAAACCATTGCAATACGATACCAGTATTATTTTATTGTTATTCGTTTTACTATCGATTTGCGATCTTTAATCGTTCGCAATCGAAAATCGGTTACAAAATATGCAAAACAAAAGTCTGTATTCATAGGATCACACATTTTTACACGAATTGTGTAAAGACTCGTTCACACTAAGAAACTTTTAATTTTGTTGTATAATACCCAACGTTGGCGTTTTGGAAATTACAGTACGACCCGCAATTACTATTGTAAGTATATTGTATTATTTTAAAAAATCTTAAAATTAAATAGTAAAATAAAAGCCACAGTTGGCTTAATATAATATGAGATAAAAATTTCACAGACTTATTTGCATAAAATAAAATATATATTATATTATATATTTAGAACTTAAAACTCAAACATTTATTTGCTACAAAGTGTTTAGTTACAAGGTCTTGAACTGTAAATGATTTGCTGTCACCAAGAACAGTTGATCAGTTAGTACGGGAAGACGGGCGTCTCTCTCGTTGCTTCTTTATAAAAAACCCTTAAATTACGAAATAGGAAATACATATTTTTGCACAACAAAATATCATTTAGTCTGACAAAAACGTTAAGTCCTTCAAAAAAAATTGCAACAGTTAGTAGGCACTTGTAAGTAATATGCTATGCAAATACATATAATTTATAGTACGTTCGTTTGTCGTGTCGTAATATCTAAGCTGACTGGATTGTTGATATGTTAAATGTTGTAACACTGGGCGCGTACAAGTTGTTACTATGTGTACATATGTATAATCGTAACAACAGTAATCGATAGAACATCGTAAATACATCGCTACTATGTGTAAATATACACATAATGGTAACAGCTGTAATCGATAGAACATCGTTAATTCGGTGAAGGTAGGTTAACCGAGTTAATAACTATTTAGTGCGCATAAAACTTATTTTTTACTATTCTGCTAGCCTTTTAGCGGCTTCTTCAAATTCTAGATGTTTCTTATGTGAGACTTGTTGTTGAATATAGCATGCATGCATTATCATAACGACCCATTAACGTCCCACAGCTGGGCACGGGTCTCCTCCAAACATTGTGGAGGGAATTTAGCCTACTATAACACGCTAGCCAGACGGGTTGGTGTTTGTTGGTGGTAGTGTTCTTGTCTGCTGGTTATTTCCTTAGTCGCCTTTTACGACACCCACGGCTTGAAAAGTCTTTTCGTTGAAATTCTTAATCCTTCAATACACGGACTAAAATGCATGCATGAATAATTATTAATTATTTTTCTTAGGTACGACGAGGTTAAAACCTTCCAGCAAAAATAAACTGAGCGTTGGTGATGATAGATTCAAAGAGTTAGTACCGAGTCGTCATTGTTCCGCTTCGTCATCAAAAATTTTGTCCATACAAAAAATCACAACTCGTCACTGTCAAAAAATATATAATTTTTTTATGAAATATTCATTTCCCGAATCGTCACCATAATATTGTATTGATAAAAAAAAACAGAAACCTTTTTTTATTATTTAAAAAATGCTTTAATATTGTTCTTTATGATAAAACAGAAAAAACTAATGTCCTCCTTCTTTTTCAATGTCACGAAAGTCAACGGTTTCAGCGATGAATTGTGATGAAAGTTCATTGACCGGCGTGAACAAAATGGACACACTGGACGATGACACGAGTAAGTAATACAGAAAATTAAACCCGTAAAGCTGCAATACACAAAAAAAAATAGTCACATAAACCATCCATTATCTAATAAAAACTGAACCAATTTCTTTTTTTATGAAATCCGTAAAAATCCGGCCAGGTGACAAAAGAAACTTTTATATTGTCATGAAAAATTCACCCTTACGAAGAATATATAAGGTCTAAATTGACTTTAGTAGTGTGTAGCGTTTTTTTTTCATATAATATTGCGTGTTAGTCCCTAATAAAAGAGTATTAGATGTAAATTCGAGACGTACAATATCAAGCCGAGACTTGTTTCATTTGTCTGCCTTTAGATACCTAAGTGTGTTAAAGGCGGTGAAATGCTATAATATTGTACGTGAAAATGACTGAATATAACATATTTTAGTATCATGAGATCACACATGGTTAGGTTATTTAATAATAATAATAATAATAATAATATATTTTAAAGACCACTCAAACACTAGAAAACAAGCTCTTTATCGCGAGGGACTTTGCAAGTATACAATCAACGGACCCAAATATATGTCTTGAGTAGGAATCGAACCCACGTCAATTGGCACGGCAATGTTAGTGGTAACGGATACGACTACTTTGACAGCTAAGCCAAGATACCAGTCATTGATTTCCAATTTCTTCAAATATCTTGCAGTGGCTATAAAGGGTAATATCAATACGCAAAATAACACATTGCATTCCTTACAAGGTAAGATCTGTTATTTATAACTCGCTTATTAAATCACACCTACAATATATGATCGAAATATGGGGATCGGGGGCCGCTACTAACATAAAACCATTACAAATTACTCAAAATAAAATAATAAAATCACTATATCAGTACCACTACCTAACTCCAACAAATATGCTTTACGAACAAACTAAATTAATGAATCTCTCACAACTTTACACTTATAATACTTGTATGTTAGTCAAACAAATACTAAACAACACGATACAAACAAATTTAAAACTAAACAAAAAGGAAACTACACATAATTTTATTTAAGAAATAAAAACAAAATTGAATTAACTACACCGCGCACTAACTACGGAAAACGAACTATTTTATTTGAGGGAGCACAGCTGTTTAACAAACTACCTAATGAGCTAAAAGACTGTGATAATATAAATATATTTAAAACCAAATTAAAATTGTATATCAAAACTTTATAAAAAATAAGTACATAAATAAAATAACTGCATGTAGGTACAGCCATAATATAATAAATTTATAATGATTGTTGTGTATTTGTTAATATTTTACAAACGACAATAATTTATTTTTATTGATGAATTTATGTTATGCTATTTACTGTTTTCATTATGTATCGAATCAAATTAATTTTACTTAGCCAAATTTTATTTATTTCCATATCAATTTAAGAGTTTAATTATTAGAACCATGGCATGTATTTTAGATAATTTTTTAATTAATTATAAGAAATTTAAGTTATTTATAAGCACCAGTGGCAGTGGCTTCATACTAACTGTAAATCAATTTTATATACCTTATTTTAAGTAAACTGTAAAGTTTTTATCCAATAAATTTCTTTAAACCGAAACCGAATATACTTTTTTTACGGTAGGTACAAGAACTCCCCAATTCTTTAGTGGTACTTGACACAGTTTTAGAAGTGGAAGATAAATATCCACTTATTCACTTATTAACTGAAATTTAATATAGATATATGTCATGTTTTATGGTATTTTTCACACATAATTTTTGATTATCATATCAACAAGCCACATTCTTCTCAAGGGGTAGGTAGAGGTCCGTCACAACCACTAACGTGTTGGCAACTAGTTAGTTTGACTAGTTGTGGGTCCTATCTTGAGTATTATCCACTCTATGTTGATTACTCGATAACATATTCTACCTATTCAACTCTCCGATAAAGCAAATATATGAGCTGAATGTGAAGGGAAACGTTATAAAGGGAAGACCTAGAATAACGTACCATTCAGCAAACATTTACGAGTGGTAGGTACATACTTCAACATATCTTATAAAAACACTTTCAGGTTTCTGAGAATTATACTTGATTATGTGAATATTTTCGGAAATAAACGCTCTGAAAGTATAAATTTAAGCCAAAATTCTGAAGTGTCTGTAAAACCCAAAATTCTGAAAAAAATCACAAAAATATCGGATATACCGTTTTTTGAGTTATTGCCGTATGTATGTGATACAAATGATTAAAGAGTTTTTGATTTTGACTTGATATTTCAGTCCAATGTTTTTTTATAAATTTGAACACAATTTATCAGATAAGTATGTACGTAAGATATTGTGCATTTTACTTACTTACATAATAACTAACTTTCTTTTTTTAAACTAATCCTCAAAACCAAATACATCAAGATTGTCACACGTTTTTAGAGCTGTCTCGCGAACAATTAGTACAACAGTATTAAACTAAATTATGTTTTTGTAACTATTACTTATGTAGACATCGCAAATCTTACACAAGGAAGTGAACTGCGCACAAGACTTGTAAAAGTTTCTTTTCTATTCTCACACTTTCTCGCAAATTTTTATTTAAAAAAATTAACTGAATCACAATTTATATGCAAAACATGATGCATTTAGGGGGTTTACTCTGAATTTCGACATTCGACTTAGTCGGTTTTGATGTCGCTGTCAAATGTTTGAAAATGACAGCGACATCAAAACCTACGAATCGAATGTCGAAATTCAGAGTACCTAAGCCTCCAGTATACAATAGAGATAATTATACAGTGTACTGGAAAATTTGATTTCAGATTGCAGATTTATATAAATTAAATTAGTTTGAAAAAACGCTTGTGTTCTCTGTTAATTACACGACTGCCCAATAAGGTATAGAGCCTATTTAAGGCAAAAGTCTCGCACAATATATTTACCTATATCAATAATTATGTTATAACTGTAAATTGTGTACTTATTGTAGAGAGAGAGAATTAATTAAATTATTATTTATTGAACGTTGAAGTAACAAAAAGTGTATGTCAGGATCGTAGCGAGTAATTCGAGGGGACCGGTCTTTACCTACCCATCTGTTGGGAAAAAAATATCACAAATACCACACCACATTAAAGAATAATAAGAAAATTACTTATTAATTTCATTACCACCACTTCCACGACTTTTATTTGTGTACACATATAATTCTCAGGACATCCAAGAAATACATATATAGTACAGTCAACATGTACAGTCCAGTTCATTAATATATTGGCACCATCAAGGATTCAAAATATTGTGAGCGTTAAAAAGCTTAATAAATACTATAAAAACTATGGATCAAATATATTTCCTTAAGTGAATGGTTCAATAAAATATGCTGTACATTATGCAATAAGTTGTAGTCACCCTTTTCAACAAAAATATCTAATGATGGTGCCAATATATTAATGAACTCGACTGTACAAGCCAATTAAAATAATTTCTTATTTGTGTGCAGTATCGCAGTATCAGATAATCCATTTCATTAAATTAATGTAAGTGGTTCTTAAATCTTTTTCTGATGTCCCGATTTTCTTCCTGACCATACTTAAAAACTTGTGTATGGATGTCGTGGAAAAGAAAACAATATTTGATATTTTAATTGTCGTGGAGGTAGGGGGACCTATTATTATATGAAAGTTTATTTTTCGAGAACAATGGGTTGTGGATGTCTGGGAATAAGCCACTTCTTCGAAGGCATACAATTCAACGCAATTTCAAATAGTTGATGTATTAATTGTGAGGACCTTGGTGATCCTCAGGCCAGTCAAGGTTGGAGACCGACTCAACTGGTTCCGTTTATTGTCTTTGGCTAAAGGGTAATCGACATTCCTGACGAGTAGCGATGAGTCAAAGGTACTCTGCCCTGTAAAAAACATTAAAATTGTGCTACTGCATTCGTATCGTCAGTTTATTTTACTTCCTTGCTGATTTTTTATTATTATTTGTTATTAATTATTATTTTTGTAAACGTAAACAATGACGGTGTATCACACTCAAATTTCACAAGCTGTGTTCATTATTTCAACTCATAAATCATACCATACCATATATATCATTAATATTATATTTATGTAAATTTTATTCTTGATAATAATTTGTATTTTATGTCTGCTCCTTCTCTTTCTGGTTCTTATGCACCTACTTTCATTATATCTCTGCACCACCTCAGGTTGACTGGTAGAGAATGCCTTTCGCATTAAGTCCGCCTTAATAAATAAGTTTTGTGTATTTGAAACAAATAAATAAATAAACGGTCTCCTCCAAAGAATGTGTAGGGAATTTAGCGTACTGCAGCACGCTGGCCAGACAGGTTGGTATAGGGTGTGTTGCGGGTTTTCCTTTAGTTGCAGTGCTCTTGTCTGCATGCAGGTCTCAGTAGAAAGTTAGTAAGGGAGCAGTCTCCTTTAGTTACTTTTGTGATACCCACGGGTTGAGATGGGGTAGTAACACCATGTATTCTTAATCTGTCACTACACGGAATAGAAATTTTATTTTTTCCTATTTAATACGGCTGAGCCTATAACAATTAACCATTTAACATTTCACACAAACACACACATAAACCCAATACTGCTAAGGTAGTTTTTTTCGTTTTTTTATTTTGATACCAGAGGGTAACTTTGGCTCAAATAAAAACTTAAAAATCTCTCTATTACCTAATGTACCCAAAGGAGCTTAAATATCACGATATGCCTCATACAGATTGTCGAAGATATTCATTTATATTTGTCACTAGACAGTACTCCAAAACACACGAAAATATATGTTTATTTTTTAAGAGATTATTCGGATTTTCTAATAACCAGGTCGCCTAAAAAATTGTGAAAACAATTACATACATTTTACTTAGCTCTCTTGAAGGTTGAAAAAGATTTTTCTACTTTATATCCAACCTTTAAAAACAAAATCCCTGAACCAATTTTTAAGCAGCCAATATAAAATCAAATTGTTATTCTCGTCAAACTCAAAAACAAATTTCTTATTATCAAAGCTCCTTGTATTGGAATTTAAAAGAGATGAATAAAAACAGTCTCGAAATACAACCTACTTTTAGACTTTGGTAATAAAAAATTGCCTTGGATTACCTTAAAACTATTTATTAAAATAAATGTAAGAACTCGATCTCGTAGCGGCAGTAAATATATCCAACCGATAGCGCTGCCCTCTGGCTGGTTCGATTCCCTCGTCAAGTAATATAATTAATGAATTGAGTTGCCTATCGAAGAGTCACTACCTGGAGTATGGGATTACACCCAGTAAATGGCAAAAATCTGACCCCTTTTATCACAATTGACCTCACTTAGCTAGCACAATGTTAATGTTATCACCTCTGCCTACCCTACCTGGAAAAAAAGCGTGACGCTGTGTTATTATTCACAAAATAACTTTATAAACTTAGCAGACAGAAAACCTGCTCAACTTGGTTACTAAGTTTTAATTAGATTTTAAAATTAAGCGGACCTTTCTACTGAATAAGATAATAATTACTTTAATTACTTCATTAAGCTTAGTGACGACTAAGTATCGTACGAATATAACAGTTAAGGCGTAACTAGTCGCCAATGACCTTGAGAGTATGGGTGGAGCTTAGCTTATTTCACTGCATATCCCCGCTCCTTTGCTAACTCGCGCACACTATAATACAATGGTCACAGAATAAGCGTAAACGCAGACATGCGCTTCTAGCTCGGCATTTTTACCTACGATTCCGGAATAACAGTTTTAAAATTGGTATTTTATTTTGTATAGAGAGTTTAAAGGACTCGTGTACACAATTATTTGTTTGCCAATATTTTTATGTATTGAGATTTTTTTAATTTCAATGTTTTGCTTTCGGTATTTATGTAAGTACTTACATAGTTTTATTGGTACTTATTTATTATTAGTATCGAAGATAATTATTTTATCTTGTAAATTATAATTAAATAAATAACTATTTTAACTTACTTTTGTATTAAAAAAATATTTACCTATTTTCATTGATGAATTTAATGTTTTGTTTACAACACTTACTTTGTAATTACGTTATAAACTACTATTTTTTTTTTTTTTTAAAAGACAACGCCCGCACTTGGGAACAAGCCCTGTGTCGCGGGGAGCTTTACAAACATGAAACTAACGGACACAAAGTACATCCAGACTAGAAACAAATATCTATGAATCACACAAATATTTGTCTCGTGTGGGAATCGAACCCACGTCACCCAGCACGGCGATGTAGTGGCGAGGCGACCACCTTAACCACTGCGCCACGGTAACAGTCACAGACACTATTATAAATTGTAAACCATTTTATTGGATCATTTGAAATATTTTGTTTGAGAATATAGCTCGCAGAACTGATGGCCGATGGGGCAAAAAGATTACTCCTTCTAAACGGTTAGGAGGAGTAGTCATCAGAAAATTCAAAAAAAAATATTAAAGTTCATAAATATTTGCACAAAAGGTTTCGGCACACAGCGAGAAAGACGTGACGGCTCTGCGTGACACCTTAGATTTATTTACTCGTCCCGCCGCGCTCGCTGTTTGTGTGTATATTATACCTGTAAGCACTATATTCAGTCGATAGTAAAAATGGAGCAACGAGCGACACAGCCTTCCCGTCTGAAGGCTAACGCCTGTCTGCCGCCCGCGCCCGCGCAGAGCACCTTTGAATTTCTAACGTACAGAAATCGTATTATGGCCTATTTTCTTAAGAAAATATTGATCGATTTACATATGCTATGTTCAGATTAAAGTAAATTTTACCACCAATTTATCAGTGTAAAAATAATTTCAAACTATAAAGCCGTTTTAAAGTTTTAGGGATCTTAAGATAAAATATATCTCAACTTAAAATATTTTTTGAGGCAAAAGTATTAGTCGTACGAAAATTTCATATGTTGAAAATGTAGTAGATAGATCAATTATCAAAATATATTTTTTTCAAATTTTTCGAACAAGTCGTTTAGGAGGAGTAGGCTTCAGAAAAAAGCCGTTTTTGGTGCAAAACCGAGGGAAGGCCCTTAATGGGAAGAATAACTTTAAACCTAACCTTCTCATCTTCGAAATTATAATAACTTTCGCCCGTGGCTCGCCCGCGTGGTATGTGAGTTAATAGTAGCCTATGTACTATTTCAGACTATAAACAATCAGTGTGCTAAATTTAAAATTACTCTAAAAGAAAATGAGAGATGGTTGATGAGGTCTTTCATCTTCTGAGTGGGTTGCCATAAAGTAACAGGTTCCGAGGGAACCCCAAAGAGAGGTGTTGGTGTACAAAGATAGGTTCTAGTGGATATTCCGGGATCTTGCTATCCTGCCTTATATTCGGGCCAGAGACGTCCATTTTCCTCGAATAAGGTAGTATGCGTTGTTTTCCATTTTCCTTCCTATAAAAAGGTAATTTATCCTTGAAACGCACTACGAATGATTAGTCTGTATGAATAGCGAAAGAGTCACATTTTAATCAAATCAATGGGAATACCAACTTCTCTTTCAACCGCGTTAGAAATGTGTAAAAATACGGCAATAAACAACCCATTTTTTCATAGTCATAATGATAATCTTTATTTTATATAGATCAAATACATGATACTTATGAACGTCATACAAAGCCAAAAAAAAATGGTTGTAGCGAATTTATTTAATAAATTCTCGAAAAACAGACACAAAAACAAAATGGCAATGCAATTCGACAGAAAGTACATCAAAATTTCTTTGATACTCGGGCCTCAGAATGAATAATTGTATACGATTAAACCAAGTGGAGTTGTGAAGGCAAACGTGCTCTGTCATTCATCATTTTCATGTTTATTAAGCGTGAAGTTTTTGTGAAATTCGTACATTAATAACGCTCCTTTGCATTACTTTCCTTTTCTATATTGAAAATGGCAGGGCATTGATGGATCTGCTCAACGCTTTTATGATAATAGAGCGATTGAAATTTTAATAATTAGAACGGCCGCTGACTGATTGCTTGATAAGTTTTATTTTAACAATCTACGTTTAATTTTAACAATCTAAATTATACATATGCGACTGTGCCGCCCCCAAGTTATCTCTATTCCCTATTTGGAGTCTAAATTGCTTAATAAAACGATTTTAATTCTATCATAAGTATGTTTTAATAATATAATATATTATATGTCTTAATTTACAAAATTTAAGAGAAATTAAAATTGTTTGTTAAACAATTAACTTTAGTGTGACTAAACATAACTCATAAAATTACCTCAAGTAACAAGTTGACAAAGCTTGACTCAAAAAAAGCTAATAAATATGAAAGACACATCGCAGGAACAATTGTCCATTCAAATAGGAAAAGTTCAATGTACATAACAAGTGTTATAACCCTACCTATATAAGAAGACCCTTTATAACTTCAACTTTAAAGAAGGGAAGGTGCATCTGTATTTAGTTAATATTACGCGAAACAAGAGTGGTGGTGTGACGTGCACATTCACCTGCGCCTGCGACGATTCCGCAGTCGTACGTCGCGATCGCAGCTATCAGACGCCATTTTGGAACGTTTTTAATTTTCGAACTTTTTATTAGTGTGTGTGGTCAACGTTGACGGATCTATTTTCTTGTAAGTATATATTTTTTTAATTACTATTTCTTTTTTAATAAAGACCAATATTTGAAAATTCTTACTCATTCGTTAAGAAATGAAACTAAAAACTTTTTTAAATATAAGCTCCTTGCGCTAAATAGGGATTATATAAAATCAATTTACAACAGAACAGTAGACTTTATCTAAAACCAGAATATTATTTAATATTATCCTGATTTACCTGTTTTAACTTTTCTAGAACATACTAGAACGTACCGGTTACAACAAAATTTATAAGTTAGGTACTTAGATGTCACATAAAAAAACATTTATCTAAAGTTAAGCAAACCACCAAGATAGTTTTTTTTTAGGTTCAATGTGAAACAAAACTATTTTAATCAGCAAATTTTACTCTAAACTTTAAACATCTATCGATATATTTCAGCTGGTACTTATATCGGACATACGTACATAACAGTTAATTAATATTTGATGAACAAAAATAAACCATACAAGTTCCGAATCGAAATTGAGTTGTTTTTAGTTAGTCGAGGTTTCTGGCAACTGGGACCACATTTGACTCGGACATAGCTAAAACAATAGATTTTTTATTGTTTTTACTGTTATGCATATATAATAATGTGTGCGCTATGCTATTATCTGCGCTATTAACTGCTTCGAAAGCGCAAAATGAGTGAATACGAATGATAATTAAGAAGTCATGGGGACAATTACCGGGTGAGACATAGAATTGAAAATATTTCTTCTGTCACGAAATTCTCAGTGCCACCGTGAGGTTCAGTAATGTGCCTGGTTGATAGGCATAGATCCCATACATGGGAACTAACATAATATCTCTGCTTACCCCTAAAAGTGTGGCGCTGTATATGTAGTATTAGGGCTTATCATCAGCAACCCATTAATGTCCCACTGCTGGGCTCGGGTCTCCTCTCCTCTATCTAGAGAGCTGAGAGGGTTTTTAGGCCATAATCACACGCTGGCCTAATGCGGGTTGGTGGATCAGACATACACTTAGAATTTCTTCTAGGGTATGTGGGTTTCTTCACGATGTTTTCCTTCACCGTTAGCAAATGGTAAATCACATGACTAGTACATATAAATTCCACAAAGTGAAATCCACATTGGTACTGCTGGTCGGAATCGAACTCGGACCGTGTGTTTAGCACGCCGGTCTCTTATCCATTCAGCCACCATCGCTTTTCATTAGGTATTAGGGCTTATAACTTTTTTTATTGCCTGATGTGGCGGCCCACCTCCCATTGGTAACCGCCGCTCATGGACGACGTTGGCAAAGTTAGGGGCATATCGAAACCTCTACCTACCTATTATTATAGGTTTAAATATAACATCTTTATTACAATTTTATCCGTGTAGTGAAGGAATAAGAATATATATACACAGATAATATCAATACCCCATCTTAACTCGTCGTTATCGTAAATGCCGACTAAGGGAGTAACCTTATGCAGACAAGAGCACTGCGAGAAATGGAAAATTCGAAACAAACCCTGTACCAACCCGTCGGGCCAGCGTGGTATAATAGACTAAATTTCCTCCACATTCTTTGGAGGAGACCCATGTTCAGCAGTGGAGCGTTTATGGGTTGAAATGACGTTTACAATTTTAAGTGCAACAGCTTATGGAACGTCTTTTTTCCTTAGCTTTAATGTTATTAAAAGTACAGTTTCAAACAAACAGCACCCAGTCGAATAGCACCTACACGAATCGCACCTAACATATTCCTCACACAGCACCATTCAATATTTTTGTTTATTAATTTGGTGCTATTCAATGGGTGCTGTTCGAGGAATGCATCACAAGTATTTATACAACATTTAATAGCATACGTATTCACAGAAAATAAATCGCGTGAATGTAACAAAAACGTTAGGTATTATATTTATAACTCATGTTATATCACAGTTAAGTCACAGCCAGTGAAAGTATAGAGATGTGAGGAAGTTTTGACTAAGCCAATACGTTTCCTCATTACTTCTTCATTTGCCTCTATTTATATACAACATTATTTATGTACATACTATTATCTAATGTGTTATGATTGTATTGTTTTTCTGATGAGAATTTCAGCTTGAGAGCACTAACGTTCTTGTTATAATTAATTCATAATGCAAGAGTTAAATATTTTATGCTGATAAATTCTTAAATGTATTTCATTAAAATTATCCGTAAATACATACATGCATTCATATAGATCACGCCTCTTTCCAAACAGAGGGGTAGGCAGAGACTATTTCCTTCCACTTGCTACGATTCTGACATACATCTTTGGCTTCTTCAACATTAATTAGTCTTTTCATGCATTCTCGCCGTATCCACCATCTTTAAATATCAATAGTTTCATGTCAAATAAGTTAAATATACAACACATAACTATTTTATCTCAGAAAGCATTTTGTGTAGATCAAACATAACATATCCATCATTTATTTTTTTCCTACTAATAATAATGTAATTAACATACTCACTAATAATGTATCCACTAATAATGCAATATACCTACTCATATCTATGTATAAGTACCTAGTATTAAGTATATTTGGCGGTATACGTACCACAATTCAATCGTCATCATTCATCATCATTTCAACCCATAAACGTCCCACAACTGGGCACGGTTCTTCTCCAAAGAATTTAGAGGGAAATTAGCCTACTATACCACGTTGGCCAGACAGGTTGGAATAGGTTTTGTTTCGAACTTTTATTTTCTCACAGTACTCTGCTCAAGGTTTACTCCTTTAATCGCCTTTTTTGACAAAGACACCACGAGTTGTACATACCACGGCGTGAATTGGGAAGGACCCTTTTTGAAGTCATCATTTCGGAACAGCGCACAATAGAAAATTGTAAGGAGATATTAGCCGTCATTTATCAATGTATTAAATTATAATGGTATAACAGTTATTAACACTACGCTAATCAATCTATTATAACGGATTTAACAGATGTTAGCGTTAATAATCACTCAGAATTCTAATGTTTACTAATTAATAGCCAGAAAATCGATTACTTATAAATAGCTGTTATGTTAATCGATTAGTTAAATAATAGAACGGTTCGAAAACCGGACATAATATATTTAGCATTATTTTTTATTTAAATTGTTTTAAATGTCACTGTGACTATTAATTTAAGAATACCAGTTCGTTGACTTTAAGGATGGCAACACCCTTCCATTCACCTTTGAACAACTACTAGATTTTGTAAGTTCCATTACTGATTTTAAGAGAGGTACAGTCGAGTTCATTAATATATTGGCACCATCAAGGATTCAAAATATTGTGAGCGTTGAAAAGCTCAATAAATACTACAGAACCTATGGATCAATATATGTATGTCCTCATGTGAATGGTTCAATAAAATATGCTGTACATTATGCAATAAGTTGTAGTCACCCTTTTCAACAAAAATATCTAATGATGGTGCCAATATCTTAATGAACTCGACTGTACATGCCTAATTAAGACACTTTTTGAACAAGGGATAGTAACTCGTTTTTTCTTTTCAGAATAACAGTGTTTTTTTATATAAATAGTTCGGATTAAGCTGTATGCACATATTATTAAGTAATAAAATACATTTCCACCTAATAATTAACAATTCATTAATTTTAAATGTAAAAAATAACTAATAATAATAATTAAAGTAATTTTACACAATAACAATTAATTTATTGTTAGATAACACTGGTAAACAGTGGTTTTGTTTTAAGTAATTTTATGACTGATTCCGAATAATTTTGCCGAGCTGATTCCAAATCTGTACTCCGTTTTCTTCTAGCAGCTCTAGTTTTTGAGATATTAATGGTAAGAGATT
This sequence comes from Laspeyria flexula, assembly GCA_905147015.1. Classification (NCBI taxonomy): domain Eukaryota; kingdom Metazoa; phylum Arthropoda; class Insecta; order Lepidoptera; family Erebidae; genus Laspeyria; species Laspeyria flexula. The sequence continues at coordinate 14,599,661 of LR989954.1, forward strand.
TTAACAAAAATACATGAATTTGAATACTAAAATATTTATTAAATCAATCTAAAATGAATATAATTTTCTTTTATAAGACTTTCTAGTATGAACTTGGTCTGAAGTACTAATCTGAATACTTCAGCAGAAATCAGCCATCACATTAGCATTCCAACGACCTTGGTATCGCTCTTCCATTACACGAATATCTTGATGGAAGCGATTTCCCTGTTTTTCACTCAAGTCACCAAAATTTTTTTTGAAACTAGTTTAAATGAGTAAACAGGGAATGCATCTTGATATTAATATTGCATCCCCAGTCGCTGAAAGTGCAGCACCAGAGTAATATGTTCAGAATAATCCGATGAATTTTTATTTCCTAAGAAATTTAGGATCACCCAAATAAACTTGGTTTTTTCCAGATCTATCCTGCAGTTGATAAAGTTTTGATCATTTACTAACTGCCTGATCAGAGGACCATCAAAAATTCCTGTCTTGGTTTTTTCAGTGCTCAATTTGGAGAAAGTTTTGACAATATACTTAAAACATTCACCATTCTTGTTAAGAGCTTTTACGAACTGTTTCATCAACCCTAATTTTATATGAAAAGGAGGCAGTATTATACGATCTATAAATACTAGTGGTGTATTTATCATATTTACAGCTCCAGGTACCAAAGTTTCCCTCAAGAGCCAACGATTTTTGCGGTTGATGCCGGTAATATTCACTACGCAGAAATAACAGTCGTCGTGGTGATTAGATGGTTCACGACTTATCATAGGACTTTGGTACTTATGGTAGGGTAGTTTTTTGTTAACCCATAAACGTAAAGATGACAGACAGCTTCCACACACAAAATTTGGTATCTAGGACTTACTATTCACTTCTTATGGATTCTCAAAGTATTTAAAGGAAGCTTGTTTTACAAAATTGGAAACACATTAATGACAATCTTTAAACATGTACTCGACACAAATGGCACAAAAACTGTTTGGGTTGTTTACACAAGTTCTCCTTAATGTTGACATCACGAACAATTTTGGAAATTTGCTTAGTTACACATCTGATCTGAAGGTAATGTGAGTTAAATACTGCTAAACCAGGGGGTACCTGTATCTCAAAAACTAGAGCTGCTGGGTGAAAACTGAGGGTAGATTTGGAATCAGCGACGTCAAATTAGTAAGAAACCGTTAAGAAACTTAATAAAACAAAAAAAAGTTTCAATTTTGTATACCAGTGTAATTGGTGGCAATTGACATGCAATTAAAATGTGCCCAACACTGCTTACAAGATCACTGATCGTAAAGTGAACATTGACTCTAAAAACAGGAAACGAACTTGTCTTGTTATTATGATGTTTACTGGTACTTTCTATTTTAACTAGACTGTCTAGAAAATGACATTAAAGGCAATTCTAGTATTGCGAGTCATAGCTGCTCATTATCTATTTATCGAGAGATACCTATTTAAATTCACAACCGTTGTGGTGAGCTGACTCGTTCCTTTTAATGATGGTAGCAATGATAGGTTAATTTTTAGTGCTGATTGTTTTTTTAATGCACCTGTCATCACAGGGTGTCGCACCATTCCCCTGTCATAAGACAAGGACATGTAATTCGTCTGTTTCGTTCTTATTCTTATTTTTTAGTGCTGATAGGCTCTATTGTGACTACAGTTCTGCTCCGTGTGGTTCAATTTCATCATCATCATTCTCTTCTCCTTCAAAGATTTTGTAGGGAATTTCACTTTGCATTTGGAATTTCAATATGATTACGTCTCCTTTGTAAACCCAGCATATCGTGATAGAACAAAGAAAATTCACACAAAGGCAGAAAAGTGTCAGCAAATTTTTCTAACGCCAGTTCTCTGAAAAGGTTGAGGTTTGAGAAGAACTGGTAACCTCTATATTTAATCGCCAATTACCACAAGTTACAATTAGGAACAGAAATCCGCATCATATGTATTTCTAGTAAATTCAAGTAGTAAAATACAATTTAACATCGACATTATTACATGATATAAATTTATAACTGATTCCAACACGCATGTATAAATTATCAACTGGTTGTACGACGTAATACACAGCCAAGTCCAGTGTAAGTTAGGAAATATTTACACTAATGCAATCGTAAAGGAAACATAAATACATGCATCTTATGTACATGTATGTGTGTTTAATAGTATGAGTAGCAGTAACACATTAATCTTGAGTGCAATCAGTGACATCAATGAGCCAGTTTCCATATTGTTTGTGTAGTATCCGACCCGTGGGTGTCGTAAAAGGCGACTAAGGGAGAAACCTTAAAGTTTAAGGCTGAAACAGACAAAAGCACTGTGGGAAAAGGAAAATTTGAAACAAACCCTATACCAATCCGTCTGGCCAGCGTGGTATAGTAGGCTAAATTCCCTCCAAAATGTTTAGAGGAGACCCGTGCCCAGCAGTGGGACGTTTATGGGTATTATACATATATTATATATAATATTACAATTAAAAATAAAGATTCAATAGCTACAAAGATTTAAAACTAATATTATAAAGCTAAATAGGTTGTTTGTTGGTTTTTTTAAACCCGCTAATCTCAGAAATTACTGGTTCTATTTGAAAAATTCTTTTGTTAGATAGCCCATTTATCGAGGCAGGCTATCACGCCACTTTCAATAGAAACTGAACACTATGCAGTGCTTAAATTAAAAACTACGACATCTGATCTATTTAGTCCTATTTAAGTTTGCAACACTTAACTATGTGGCTGGTGGTCTCTGTCTAACTCCTCAAGAAAAAGGGCATAATACATTCCAAAAGGCAAAAATATTTCTTATCAATTCTAATACCTATTGCGGTAAAATAAAGAAAAATGCCTTCTTAAGCTTTACTTCTCATCATTCCTCCCACACAAATACTTCACAAACAGACATAATTATTAGATAAAACTAAAGGTCAAGAAAACCTTGGTTTGTTGATCCAGGATTATCTCTCAAATATGCAGACGATTTGCTATTTATATGCCTACTCGTTTACTCGTTCAGAATGCCAAACAACATACAGATTCTTTTTATTTATCTTATTTTGAGAATAATCCACCGTATTATTGCTAGTAAGATGGGATATTATTAAATACATAAAATCTATTTATTTACTTTAAATTGTTGCATTCCTCGAACAGCACTCAGTCGAATAGCACCTACGCGAATCGCACCTAACATTATTTTAGCAAGGGCAGCACCTTGTAAGAAATAAACCAAATTTATAAATAAAAATATTGGTTGATGCTAATTTTGATGTTAGGTGCGATTCGCGTAAGTGCTATGCGACTGGGTGCTGTTCTAAGAATGCATCAAAAAGGTGTGGATGATGGGATGATGTATGCTGGTGTTATTCTAAGCTCATGACTCTAATCATAATCTTTTTAGTAGGCAAAATGTTTTATATGCATGTCAATCCCTTTGGGAAACAGGACGGTTATATATATAAATATAATAAACCTACTACGTATTACGTACTATTTATACAGATACGCCAAACATCAGCCATCTAAAACGTTAAAGGATCTAAACATTACATTTTTATTACCCATATCACAACTATTAAGTCGTTAATCTGACTCTTCCGTGATTCTATGAACACCACTCACATACATAAACCCCAAATTAGCAATAAAACAAAACAGACTACATAATAAACTGTAAAATTCGCGCATAAACACTTATGTAACATATATAACGAGTGGCCATTCATATATACGACGATATTTTAGCATTAAAAACTGGCGAAAGTGAAAAAAAGTTGTTGGTATACATTGATGGTTTAATTTATTACAGAAATAAAAACGAACAACTACTTATTAAGTGTAATATTACTCATATTACACAGGTACAGGTAAAGCTATTATTAGGAAGCTAAAAATGTATGGATAAGTTGTTATTGTACTTACTTAGAATTTATTTTAAGAATTACGTAAGTCTTTTCTAAGTGATGGTGGCTGAATGGATAAGAGACCGGCGTGCTAAACACGCGGTCCGAGTTCGATTCCGACCAGCCTACTGGCTGGTCGGAATCGAACTCGACCAATGCGGATTTTACTTTGTGGAATTTATATGTACTAGTCATATGACTTATCATCTGCTAACGGAGAAGAAAAACATCGTGAGGAAACCCACATACCCTAGAAATTAATTTTATTAATGCGAAAGTAACTCTGTAAATTAGAGATAGTCTAAGACCTGGAGAACGACAAATACTTTTTACCGCCAGCAAGCGAAGTCACAGACTGAAGCTAGTAGGTACATCATTCAAGTTATCCATGCCAATCCAACCAATCAAGGTTGTCAAAATCTACATTTAAACTAACAAGTCTCTATTACATAAAAGGTACTTAATCATAAGGCAATTTGCATTGCCGTTTTTGTTAAAGATGTATTTCATGTTGACCATATTGGGCCATCGATGGTGCGTAAATATAGTTAAACAAGTCGGTCACTAACCGGGTTATTTTTAACTAAGGTTATGTAAGAATAAATGAATGGATTTTAGATCGAGATTGTTTTTAACGATTAGCGTATTTGAAAAATATAATAGCTTAGATCTAGTATCTGATAAAGAACATGCTTATTAGAAGCCGTTAACCTATTGTTAATAGCTCTTACAGCTGTTGTATTTGAACAATATTCTGTTGATATAACTCCAGGCATCGTATTTACTGTTTTCTACCAATATTGTCGTGGTAGCAGGTATATCAAAATAATTTTCTTGTTAGTTGTAATTTATGAGAGCTATGGTAGAACAGTTTTGAACAAAATTTGCAGAGAGCAGCAGTTTGGCAATCATTTTTATAATAGCTTGCTTTGAATTGTGCCCTACATTTAATTGTTTTCATCGCGTAAATAGATCAAAATTATAAATAATATTAAAATGTTACTGATTACCGAGACTATAAAAGTTCAAAATGTCTGTTTCACCACTAGCTGATAAATGTCTGATACCCTATCTGAAACTTAACTGTCACTTAAGTTACCAATCAATTTTCAGACACTTAAAGCCAAGAGTGAAACAGGATCTAAGTATGTCAATAAAATTCAAAAAACTGCGTAACTGTTATTCTCCAAAAACGTCGCGAATACGCTTTACGCATATCAATATTAATAAATGACATCGAATACGTCATAATACACAATATGACTTCAAAGTAGCCATAAGTACATACGTATTTGTAACAAAAATGTCTTGAGCACGACCGTGAAATATTCCGATCAATTGTGTTACGTTTCTCCATACATTATTAATTAGAGCAGACATAACCGCATTCAATTATCTGTTGGAAAGGCCTGCACACACTCCAGCGCAAGCGTGGCGTTAATAATATTGTTAATTTTATCTACTATCTTTGAAGTGGCAAAACATATCGTTGAAAATAAGTAGGATATTATCAGAGCTGCTTTATTTTCTATTGCCCTAAAGCCCTAAAGTGGCAGATGAGTAGGCGGCCTACGCTCATAGACGAGGCAATGTTAGGGGCACAGCCTAGCCGCCTACCTTGAGAGGATAGCTTTGTTAAAACCTCGTTGGAAGAAAGATATGTCATAGCGCTCAGGAAACACCGCTGCAAGAATCTCATCCCAGAGCCGGCACGTACGTGGGAGGGATGATCATTGGAACCTCACTTAACGTATTCAAGTAGTATATCAATAATTGTTTAGTACCCATAACACAAGCAAATATAATTGCCTAATTTGGGACTAGATGGCGCTGTGTAAAGCGGTAAAATGTTAATATTTTATTACTTTATTACTGTACCGTCGTAATATCACTATTACATGGTAGCTGAAGAACTGGATTCGGGCAAGGAGGCCATGTTATGTTATGTCAAGTTATATTTTAGTGCCCATTACAACAAAAGAAAGGCTTAAGTATCTGTCATGGTTCGTTAAAAGTTAATCCTTTTGTAGATGTGACTGCTGAAGAGAATGCGATTAAACGAACCGTTGTTACCAAAGTATAACTTTTACAAATTCAATTGAACAAAGTCGAAAGACCATCTTCCGTAAAATTTAACCCAGTTGGCTTTTGGAGTCGGTTAAAACTTTAAAAGGTAGAAGTTTAAATTCCTATTACAACGTATTTTGAATTAGAGGATTTGGCAGTTCTGAGTCAAATTGATTTTATTGAAATTAAAAGTTTTTCTGGCTGTTTGTTTCTTTGAGTGTCAATGTAATTATTTTATTAAACAATTTATTATACATTACTAAAAGTAATATTAGGGAAAAAATAATATTCCGTGTAGAGACGGATTAAGAATACATAATGTCACTACCCCATTGCAAGGCGACTAAGGGAAGTAACTATAAGTAGACAAAAGCACTGCGATTTTTCAAACAAAACCTTATATCAACACCAGCGGTCAGCGTGGTATAGTAGGCTTAATTCCCTCCACAATCTTTAGAAGAGACCGAGAGGCAGTTTGTGGGTTGGTATGGTAAAGATGATGAATATTTGGGAGTTGCACTTTTTTATAACCCGCGCGTCGTCGTGACGAGTATGTGGCCTATCTGATGGTGAGTTTTAAATCCCATAAAAATGGCTGTGTTCTTTCTTAGTCGTTACGCTTTAGCCAGAGCAGCCCCTTGGTTCTGAGTCGTCGGATTGCTCCCGAATAGTAAACTTTTTCGAATCTTAGTACGACAAATTTTTACGGCTTCAATTATTTAATGTTACAAAATAGTCTACCGTATAGATAAAATTAAAAACTAATTAATTTAAGATTTGTTCCAACAACCATCTATATTTTTAACATTACGTTTTTTAAGTTTAATTAAACTGACATTTCCGTCCGAAAATTTTCCGACTGCTTAGAATCAGGGGGCTGTTGTGGTCTTCGTGTAGTAGATTGGATGGACATTATGATGACCCCACCGCGTGATTCCACCTCTCCCAGCTAGTTATTATTCTGCTACTCATATCAAAAGTAGATTTAAAAAATAAAATAAAAATATACTATTTCTTATGTTATTTACTAAGATGTTTTTTATTCCCATTGATGTTTTAAGGAATAGGTAATAAACTTGTATCAAATAACAAATTCACAAGTATTTTCAATGTTTCAAAGTAAGTTATTGTTTGAAAATAGCAGTCGTAAATAACTTTTATTCAAAAATAAACTTCGTTAATATTTATTTTTCTTAAAAACTGTAAATAATTTGAATAGAAAATAAACAAGGCATTGTTATTCCATCATTTTGAATATAATCAAATAATACATTATTCACAACGTTTCTAATTTATTTTAATATTAATATTAAAATAAATTAGAATAGCCCTCAGACTTGTTTATCTAGATACTAAGGCTACATTTTTGCCTACATAGGAATTTAGGACAATTATAAATATACAAATGAAGTTGTTTTGTGTTTAGGAATTCTAGCTAGGAGAGGCTAAAGTTTTTGATGGACTTGTCATTCTACTTTTCTTTTTGCGTCCAAAAATAAAATAACATATTTTTGTACGATTACGATTTTTAAACGGTAATTTACAGACTCATACTGACGTGTATGTACACCAATCAAATATACTTATCAAAGAATCTAATCAAGTTTATTCTCAGAATAAGGCCGGCCGCATACTTCAAGTGAACTAGCCAAATTCGGACGTCGTCGGGCGGTATGATCAGTTGCGTAATACGCACTAATTGCGCACTTTCACTGGCGAATCTTGCGACAGTCGCGTCATTTTTTGTCGAGGTCGGGGAATATCAGTGTAACTGGCGTAATCTCGTGCGAATACCCCGAGAAACGCATGTGCGACAAGTTACGACAATATGAACAGATTCTTCGCGTAATTTAGATTTTTGATGGCTTGATGGTGGCTGTTGTAAGTTGTATAATTTGTTGTGGCAAAACCTGTGTTGACGTTGCTCATTTAATGATGTGTGCATGTTTTTTGATTATGTTTGCTAACATGAGAAGGAAATTAGGTAAAGGTGAGGTAAGAATTCTATTACTCTCATGAGATGCGTAATGTTTTGCCCAATTGTTTACTGTTGGTGTTTTTGTTGGTACTTAATGTTAACGCGTAATATATGAGACGTAAAATTTGATAATAACTTTAGTGTTAGGACGTTTATGTAATCCTATAGTAGGTACTGTGACATCACCCATACACACGCATCTTTGTGAGCCACTGTATACGATGAATTAAGCTTGAATTTTTCTACATCATAACTCGGTTTGATGTATCAATCTCATCAAAAACCGTGTCACAATCGGACAATTCGTTTAGAAACTACGATGCCATAGACAGACAGATAGCTACTCAAATACACAGACACGTTAATAAAAATAAAATAGATGCACAAATATGTTCATTCAGCCATTAATGTTTCGTCTATATGTTTCGTCTGTTCAAAATATCCGTTGCAGTGTGAAAGCAGATTTAACAACCAATATATTCTCATGAATTGGCGCATTAAATACCTATGCTCAACTCATCTCCGCATTAAAAACTGTATGCATTACGCTCACATGTGATCATGTGATGATCGCGTAAGTGAATTACTCCACTGAGCTGCACCTAGCCATGCCGAACGTGTCAACGCACTTGCGAGTAATTAGAAGCAAAATTAGAAAGGAGGTTACAGCCATTTCATGTAGCGTTTTAGAATTATAAATCAACGGTTCGAAGTATAACACAGAGTAAGCATTCGATCTCCGCAGGGTTAGAGGTACGTCACACCCATATTTGGTCAGCTATGTTTGGTCCAGAAGTATCATCATTTCAACCCATAAAGGTCCCAATGCTGGGCACGGGTTTCCTCCAAAGATTGTTACGGAAATTTAGTCTACTAAACCACGCTGACCAGATGGGTTGGTATAGGGTTTGTTTTGAATTTTCCCTTTTGTTCTTGTCTGCTTAAGGTTACTCCCTTAGTCGCCTTTTCGACACCCACGGGTAGAAATGGAGTAGTGACATTATATATATTAGTCCGTCACTACACAGACTGTAACAACATTTGCCAGAAGTATATTGAGATTATATTAAACTAACGTGACGTCTTTTTATATTTAATGGGTCACTTACGTAATTCCTTACGTACGCGACCCATCGGGAGTGCCGACCGGGACCTACGGCTTCACGTGCCTTCCGAAGTACGGAGACGCAGGACGCTCGAGAATGAAATTGCCACAAACGGTAACCCATCATGGACTAACCTTGTCATTGTAGCGAACATCTCAGTACCACAATGCTAAGAGCGCCTGAGATAATGATCATCATCATCATATCAGCCCAACGACGTCCACTGCTGAACATAGGCCTCACCTAATTTACGCCACTGCGAACGGTTCTGCGCCGCCTGCAACCAACGGCCGCCCGCCACCCTGACCAGGTCGTCGGTCCATCTGGTGGGGGGCCGTCCCACGCTGCGCCTTCCAATACGTGGCCGCCACTCGAGAACCTTTTTCCCCCATCGGCCATCAGTTCTACGAGCTATGTGCCCTGCCCACTGCCACTTTAGCGATGCGATTCGGTGAGCTATGTCGACAACTTTAGTTCTCCTGCGGATCTCCTCATTTCTGATTCGATCACGCAGGGAAACTCCGAGCATAGCTCTTTCCATGGCTCGCTGGGCGACAGTAAGCTTTCTGATAAGGCCAATAGTTAGCGGCCACGTCTCAGTTCCGTAAGTCATCACTGGCAACACACATTAGTTGAAGTTGAGATAATGATCCCTAAACATAATGTTAAAGAAAAAGAAAATTCGAAACAAAACTCTATACATACCAAACTTTAGCAAGCGTAGTAACAGTAGGATAATAAATCCTTTGTGAGGATAATCCTGTTTCAAGCATTGTGACGTAATATGTTTTTTTATATATATACGTGATGATACTGGCTGTTTTCTTTGTGGTTTTTTTTTAATGGAATCGCCCGCCTTTCTTGACTCAATACAAAATGCAATACAATACAAAAAGTAGGTAGTTCTCTAGGTTTCGTATTTCGAACAGTTTCTTTTCGGCTCTATAGGTACTCAGGCTGAATTGGATGTCGAATAAACAATAACAACATTTGACTAACTTTTATAATGTTTGATTTTGTAAAACCAATCAAATTAATAAAAACAACTTGTGGATTATTTTAAAATGTTTATTATAATAAGAAGTTATAGCATAATGCGACTGAAAAAAATTATAAATTAAATCTTAAAATACGACTTGACAATATTGTGACAGTAATTTGTATACCAACATTCTACATCAAACTCATCTCATCTCATTCTAGATTTTTCATACTCAGTACTCAACGAGACAAAGGAAGCTTGTAGAAAATGCAGCTTTGTCTATATTATGTAAAGGAAAACACACATTTTCTATGTCCTCATTCAATTATTGGCTATTGGTTCCATTGGGAGCGGTTAGCGATAAGCGGTAGTTAGACCTGTAGTATAAAAAACTTATTTTTTCAAGATTACTTTCGATAATGATTTCCAGAACAGCTGAATCACTAAAAAAGTTAGTTCAAGTTATTTCATCCACCTAGTCTAAAGCAATTTTCTGAAAGTGGGCAACTACCACAGACTATGGGTTTAGAGGCCTATTGAGAAATGGCAAAGAGTATGGCGGCCATTTAAAATTCAACAATAATTCATCATTTTATTACCCATAGACATCCTCTGTTGAACCCTTTAGGCCTTTTCTAATTTAAGTACCTAAGTAATGATTATTTTTTATGTCGAAAATTAATTTTAATATCCTGAGGACCTACTCGAAACTCGACTTTCAATTTAGTTGATTTCAATATCGCAGTCAAATTTTTATTTCCAACATTTGATAACGATATGAAAATCGACTAAATCCAATAAAATTCTGAGTACGACTTCTGGATAGACGAGCTTTACCCAACGAACAACATAAATGTGGTATAACTTCACTGTTATTATTATATTAAATCGATCAATCCGCCATCGCCATAGATGACAACATAGTCACGTTATAAATAAATATAATGTAGGTATACCTAAGTATTGCGATCTTGTATAAATTGTGGAGACTTTTTGTGGCAGAAAATAAAATTTGCATATTTTTTAAAGTAAGCATTGATTAATAGTTAACGCCGTTAGATTTATTTAAATAGCCATTAGAATTAATTATATCTAAGATATGTTTAAAGTATTAGTTGAGAGGATTAAATTGATGAGGGCATTGATTTCCATTTTAGTATTTATAAGTTTGGTGTGAATTTTTATTTTTATTTATAACATTGTCATGAAAATGACATGAACATGAGTATGTAATAAAACATTCGCATAAAACAAGTTTTCATAGATATGCTTACAGTTATCATTATCACACATCAAACATAAACTGCAAAGAAAAACTTCAATATTTATAAATACAACACAAAATGGCGTTCATAACAGAAAAATCTATTTTTAAAATATGTTGTTAAAAAGCAAACAACGGGCGAATCGTTTATCACTGCACTTAATTTAAATAAATGTTGGCATATTATTATAACTATGTTAATATTCTAGCAGATTCTATATTATTACGTGATGCAGCGAAAATATTTTTACCTACATTACTACAGCGGTTCCTACAATAAAAATTGTATCACCACCGCTCACATGAGATAAAAAACACAGTGACAGTTTTGACATTAAGTGGATGAAGACAGATAACTAATTTGTACATCAGCTCATAGATAATTTAATAAAAAAGGGATAAAAAAATACGAAATTAACAAGAGCGCAAGAGATAGCGTCAGGTAGCCGTTTATTTGGGTATGTGTCCATAGGGTACGGTTTTATAACCGCCCACAGTGAACCATCCATTTTTCTCGTGTTACTTTTGTGTACCAAACTAGTTTGTTTATTTGGTTGAACGCGCTTATCTCTGGAACAACAGAACCAAATAAAAAAAAATTGTGTTACAGTTATCATACGTATCATACAGCCATCATTACAGGTACTTAACCTAATGCAATAGTGTAGAATTTAAAAACAATGGAATAGAACTACTTTATTATATTTAACAAATATAATAAATAATTTAAATAATATCACGCTAATTAGTCTTAGGAGCTAAGTAATGGCCAAACAAAGATCCACGGGAGCGAATCTCCGGACGCAGCCAGTGATAATTATAATAAAATTCGCTTCCGCTAACACTTACACCACACCTTTATCATGTCGTCATAGCGCACAGCGTTGTTCTAGAACGGTGCAGCGGTGCTCCAATATCATTATCTACAGAGCTTCACAGTTTGTTTAGCAATTACTCACTTCCTCCTCTCTTGTCACAGATTTTAAAAATAAATTAATTTACTTTTGCTGTCTATTAACCCTTTGTTTTACTCACAGCATTAATTTACAATTAATACAAAATTATATTGTTAAAAAATCACGGCTTTTTTTTCTGAAAAAAAAATATTCATATTTGGATAAAGAACTATTAATAGTATAAATGAGCAAAAGTAATCACGGTCATAAGTATAATAATTAATTAAAATTAATTAGTATACGTTTTTCACTTTTACTTGTCTACCCTGCAAAAAATCTAAAAGAAAGGCTAAAGAAAATTATGTTGACAAATAGCGGGCAACTTTTTAAAAGCTATCAAGTCTGTTCGTTATCAAATATGTATATTATTATGTGTGCTTACTATTTTATTTCACACTCAAAACAGTGTAATAGTGTATTATGGTCAAACTTTTTCAGTTAATATAATATTAAGTACACTTGAGATCCTATTAATTTCTCTTTTACTCTTGTTGCAGAATTCACTGGATTCACATAAAATCAATAAACATGTTATCCAGGCATCATTGGACGAGTTTAGTCGGTAAGTTAATATATTATAATTATTTCTTCATTTAAGTACATCAAATACATTATTTACTTGTACACTTTCAGTTTAATGAAGAAACAAGATAATCACCTGTACAAGTTTGTCTATGTAAATTTTTTGCACAAATAAACATTATTATTATTATTATAAATAGATTTGCCATTTTGTCAAAATCTCTCATCATACGATTCCCTTGGAAATTTAAAACACACATACAAACAGTAATATTTAGTTAAATCTTTACCTTCGTAAATTTAAATACACACTTAACTATTAAGTTTTGCGTCTTCCAGAAGATTCGATTCTAGAAGAGGTTTTATTTAGGTACTGTTTTACAGTTTTGGCATAGCTCCAACGGTTATAATATCGAATAATTGTATTTAGTCCTTACATTCATATATTATCACCTATGTTCTTTGTTCATGGTGTAAGTAATGGAAGTTGTGAAAACTTACGAAAAATAGTAGTACCTAGTACCTCGCTGGAATGCCAGCATGAATGGTACGTCCGGGAAAGTACCTACTACCTTCCCACAGAATATCAACGCCAAGTAGCAGTTATGTACCTACTATTGCGTTTTGTCTGGTGAGTGGGAGCGCTGGAAGTTCAGTTCCTCCTCCTAGTCCTTTTCATTTTCCTTCCTATTTCTTTTTTCGGTAGGCAGTGGTTTGCTTGTGGAATAAAACTTCAAAAATTTAAATATTGAAAATGTCTGTTTCCAAAATATAATTACTTACCAAAAAGTTTTAAACAAAAGGCAAGTTTATTCCCTGATCGATCACTTAATATCTTAAACAAAATATCAACTAAAGTAACCAACTTGGCTAATTACTTTTATATTGTAATTTAATGGGACCGAAAGAGGCGAAGGAATCCTCTAACTTTAATAGGAAAAGTTAAAACAACTTGTCTTTCTTTACATATTTGTTGAAACTATTGTTTGCATTGTTGTTTTAATTAAAATACTGTTAAATTATAATGCTAATATATTGTTTAAATTAAATTACGGTCATTTCATTTTTTTACGGTCATTTCAATATGTTGCATTGAAGCTAGATAATATGAAGTTTATTTGAAACATTCGATAACAGATTAGTTTTCTACATTCTTTTTTTTAATAATTTATGGAAATTATATTTTTTTGTCATGTAAATATTAGTCTGCTTTCACAAAAAATACCTTTTAAAACCGCTTGTGTTATTGCTTATGCATGTGCATTCGGTAGAAAAGAAACATTCGAGCGTGTCATTCGAGCCTGTGTAATGATAGGTACCATATTTTAACTAGGATATTCGAGATTAAAGTAAGTTATTAGATTGATATGATTATATCGAAAAAAGAGACAAATGTGTCTTCTTAGTGCTTATATAGTTTGCTTGATAAAGTTATTATGAGTAACGTTGTAATTTGAATCGTAGAGGGCCACTTGATAGATAAATCTTTAAAATATGATACATTTTTAGTTGTGACAAAATTTAATCGTTAGTATAAAATATACGGATATAAAACTTCATAATGTTGCCACAAGGTATAAAATAAAGGTATAAAATAAGGATCGTTACTACTTAGATTCATTTAATTTTTTTAAGGCACAATATCTGGCAACACAATTACCTACTAACAATCCGTCGTATGTTTTTTAATAAATATAATTGTAAAGAAAATGCAATAAACTGATATGTTTTAGATACAACATTAACTAATATTAGCTTGAAATTTGGCCAACATTATCAACAGACGCGGCGGTGAAAATTCTGTTGAAATTTGAAGTAGGTACGCAAATTTGCACTTAGGTAATTAACTTTTCAACTAAAGTTGATTTTGCGGTAATTATTAGAACTACAAGATAAACAGCGCCAAATAAACCAATGGAAAATAACTAAGGCCCTTTTGTACTGTTATCAAACTACTTCAAATATTATTTTATAATATAAGACACACATTAAAAAACAATACCCGTCCTGACAGCCGGGTAAAAATATTCAAACTTAATTTTAAAAATCTATTTTTTTTTTAATATAAGTATTCTAAGTAATTATATTTTTTTATAATAAAATTTTATCAAAATTCGAAATTATGAAATAAATAACAGCTAACAATAATTGTATGGCAAAGAAATGGGTTTTATAGGAACCGATTTGTATACCAGGATGGTCAGCAAAATACCTTGTATTATTCCAAATTCTTAGTCAAAAATAATTGCTAAACTTATATAATGATTACAAAAAAGTATGTAATAAATTGGCATCAAAAATGACGTTGTGGACCTTTGTCATACTTACCTATCACTTATCAATCTTTCTTAGTGTGTTAAACAATGTTGTTACGTACATGTTAATGCATATTGGGGCAATACTATGTAAAACTGTTTATTACAACATACGTTAGAATAGGCAATTATTTAGATTCTTGGATGTTGCAATTTTTTATAAAATTCAAGTACTCATCAAGTAAGTAAGTATAGCAAAATTAAAGTCTAGAAAACAGGCAATGAAAAAATCTATTTATTCGAGAACGATTTTTATTCGAAAATCGGGCAAATAAATAAGGTATTTAAAGTAATCGAATCGAAGCGATGGTGGCCTAATAGATAAGTATGCGGCATGCAAATCCTGTTCGATTCCGACCAGCAGTACCAATATGGATTACACTTTGTGGAATTTATGCACTAGTGAAGTAACGGTGAAGGAAGTCATGGGAGGAAACCCACATAAGACTAGAATAAATCTTAGTGTATGTCTGATCTACCAACCAAATTATCTACTACACAGCTCATATTCAATAACAATAATATTATATTAGGTTGAAAAACAGGCTGACACAAGAGAGCCTGTTTTTATGTATTGCAATATTAGATAATTAATATTCAAAACAACATTGCATTATAAGTTACGAAAACTTCTCAATTATTTAGATAAATTACACTCTCAATTTCAACTCTAAATATAAAATATTACTTACTCAGTGCTAAGTACGTTCATTTAATATTTACTTGTCTGATTTATTACCTCGTTCAATCAGCTACTGATTTATTTTTTCTTTTATTAGCAGAAAGAAAAGTCACTTTTTCTCCATTATTTGACAGAATTAGTTTGACATTATCATTACCAATGTTTTACTATGGATATTTTTTGGTGCATGAGCTTTTTTATTTGAAATTCTACCATTGCCGGAATCATCATCATCATGTCAACCCATAAACGTCCCACTGCTGGGCATGGGTCTCTTCTGAAGAATGTAGGGGGAGTTTAGCCTAATATGCCCGAATGCTACGACTATATACAAAATTAAAAACAAAATCAGATCAAAATTGGCCCTTTCGTTAAATATTTACGATGCAGAGAGTGCACAGACACACACAGACACGTCAAACTTATGACACCCCTCTTTTTGTGTCGGAAGTTACAAATAATTATCATCTTCTTGACTTTGGGTAACCAAATTGTGTTACCAGATTAGATGAAATTAGTTTAGAAAGTCTAGAGAGGCCTATGTCCAGCAAACGACTGCAATAGTCTGAAATGATGATTGTACACAAAGTTCGTCTGTTTGTCTTTTCAAATCAGCAACCGTGGTTTCCTTTAATATCGGCCTGATTAATGCCTGGTTGCAAGGGCATCAAATGGCGGTTATAGATAGGATAAAATATATCTTACACAGATTAAAAAAGACAGTTGTATGAATAAACTAGTTCTATTGTTTTACTTTTTTAATCAGTCAAGTTTTTTCGGCTCAGAAACCGGGCATTATTGTTGTTAAAGATAGAAACATTTCAGCAGTGGTTGGTCGTTCGAAATTTTACGACTACTCCAAACAGTCCATCCTTGTTATTAAGTATTAATTTTATTTACAATGTCCCTTAGGTGCAAAACTAATCAAGCTAATGGATGAAAAACGAACATTTTATGGCCACGTGCAGTGATTAATCTTTTAGCTTAAAATCAATCCAAGGACATGAGTTGACTGTAAATATTTTACACAGAATGTGTACGCAAAGGATATAACTAGTAATAGCATTAAAATTTAAACCTTCGCTAGTATTGTTCTAGAATGTGTGTTTATTTTTCTCATATTTAATTCATAATTAGAATAATCATCATCATCATTTCAACCCATAAACGTCCCACTGCTGGGCACGGGTCTCCTCCATAGATTGTGGAAGGAATTTAGCGGACTATACCACGCTAGCGGGTTGGTATAATATAATATTCTACCACATTCACACAGCGCCATCTAGTCCCAAAGTAAGCAATTATATTTGCATGTGTAATGGGTACTAAACAACTGATATACTACTTAAATATTCTTTTTTTTGTAAATATATACATATTATAGATAAATTACACCTAGAAACAGAACAAACCTTTATGCTCATCACACGAAGATTTGTCCTGGGTGGGGATCGAACCCACGACCTCCGGCTTAGCAGTCAGGGTCACTGACCACTAGACCAACAGGCCAGTCAAAGGGTATATATAGGGTTTGTTTCGAATTTTCCTTTTTATGCAGTCTTCTTGTCTGTTTAAGGTTACTCCTTTAGTCGCCATTTACGACAACCACGCGTTGAGATGGGGTAAAGGCATTATGTGGTCTATGTATACATGTATAGGAGGCGCTACTTATGCAAAACATTTATTTTAAATCTTAACCCTCATTGTAGTAGTGGTGGTAGTAGGGTAAAATGACATAGAGTCTATTTTTTGCTTCGTGTATTAAAACATTTACAAATAATTACACCGAATTCTTTACTTAAATTTTATTATTAGTGAGGATTATAAATTTAACAAAGAGAATTTTGTCTCAACTATATTAAGATTGATTTACATACAAACAATGTGTGAAGTCTTGCAAAGGCTTTCTTCACGAAGTATCTAATGAGCTTGTTTGTATTGGAATTTCTTTGACCTTAAAGTTCGCAGACTTGCTGAATAATTTAATATTAAAGCCATATTTTGGTATTACGTATGTGCGCTTTGTATACGAAATTAATTTACTTATCAATCTTCCACAAGAAGCTTAATCTTATGCATCATTTACACTATACTTGTTTAAATTACAATTAGTGGTAGACAGTAATTGTAATTATAATATATGTAATCGCTCCAACCGCATCTTTTTTAATTGTTTCGTCACGGAGCTTCGTTCGGAGCTCTCCTAATACTTGAAAATATTCAGCATCATCCCTGCATTAGCTTGCGTTATAAAATAATGGTATACATAAAAAAAAATATAATTGTATTTTTCTATCTTACTTTAATCACATACAAATAATGCACAATATTTAATCTTTTTCACTGCCGGGCACGGGTCTCCTCCAAACATTTTAGAGAGAATTTAGCCTACTATACCACGCTGGCCAGACGGGTTGGTATAGGGTTTTGTTTCGAATTTTCCTTTTCTCGCAGAGCTCTTACCTGCTTAAGGTTACTCCCTTAGTCGCCTTGTATGACACCCACAGGTTGAAACGGGGTAGTGACATTATGTACTCTTATTCCGTCACTACACGGACACTATTTAATCTTATCTGAATTAAAGCTCTATAATAGTACACATTCAAAACTCCATAAAAAAATCAAAATTTAGAGTAACAAGATACAATAATGCAATTAAGAGCTACAACAAAACAATTAACATGAAGGTCTTCAAAAACACATTGTACTCGTATTACATGTAACAAAATGGGTAAATTATTTTCCATTTAACGTGAAACCTTTTACAATAGAATTGCATCACACGGGGGTGGATAATGAATAGGTAATTGGTGATCATGTAATCGCCGGATAAACAGAAGCTAACTATTGTTGCATTAACAATACGGCGGCGTGGGTGTCAAGTGGAACTTTAATTTGCGTAAAGCGATACGATATAAAGTAGCGGACGACAAAAAAAAATCTTTATGAAGAAGTGACGTAGTATAACTGTAATATTTTTTTTATATAATAATAATTTTTCACCAGATTCGCACAGCGCCATCTAGAGCCATATTAAGCAATTATATTTGCTTGTGTTATGGGTACTAAACAACTGATAATACTGCTTATGTTTTTTGTAAATAAACCAGACACAGAACAAACAATAATGCTCATCACACAAAGATTTGTCCTGGGTGGGGGTCGAACCCACTGCCTTCGGCTTAGCAGTCAGGGTCACTAACCACTAGACCAACAGGCCAGTCAAATTCTAAACAGTAAATCAAGACATCAATCGAAATGTGATATTTATAAAAGTAGGCTTGTGTCCAATGATAGACTGCAAGACACTGTTTTATTGTTACATATTATACTGTTAAAATTTTTTCTTCCAATTATGGTAATAAATCCTCTCAGCTCTCTAGATAGAGGAGAGGAAACCCGAGCCCAGTAGTGGGACATTAATGGGTTGCTGATGATGATGATGATCATATTATACTGTTGAAGAATATTTGTAATAATTATTGATATCATGAGAAAAGAAGAGTAGTGGTTGATATGTTTAATAGATATTATACAAAAGAGGTCTTAATGCATGTTTTCTGCCAGTACGTAAAGGTGATGATGAGAGATGTGTTGAAGTAAGTTAAAAATCAATTAATGAAAATTGTTAAATATTAAAATTCGTAAAATAAAATGAATGTCTAAATCCTTGCATGGCTTTAAATTTTATCTCACCATAATACTATCGAATCGCATCGCCTTTAGTGTGTCTCACAGCTATTTAGGTCTTACATTCTCACGACCTTCAGATGTGAATGCTTAATTAATTTATCTATTTATATAGGTACCATGTATGTATTGTGTGACTTGTATGTAGGCTAGTAAGAAGCTTATGTATTATGTGACCTAACATGCCTTGCATGTTATATTTACATATGACACACCTGCCTTCTGTGCTTATAAGAATTTCTATAATCATCTTTCTTGATTAAGAAATCATTTTGACTTATTTCTTAGATCGCCTGTTTACAAATAAAAATTAAAAATCCAAAATTAATTACCTATTACATAACTAGCTGACCCGGCAGACTTCGTACTGCCTCAATTTTTCTCGCCTTTTAAACTTTCCCTAGACCTCCACGAACATTTCAAGACCAAGATAAGATAAATCCGTTCAGCCGTTTTCGAGTTGTAGCGAGACTAACGAGCAGCAATTGATTTTTATATATATAGATTATTATTTATATTTCCAAATTTAAATTTTGAATTGGTATTTGAAATGCCAGCTTGAGCAAATAATCCTTCTTTGACCATAGTCTGTGTAGTGACGGATTAAGAATACATAATGTCACTACCCCATCTGAACCCGTGGGTGTCGTAAAAGATGACTAAAGGAAGTAACCATATGCAGACAAGAGCTCTGTAAGAAAAGGAAATGTGTGTTATAGTAGGCTTAATTCCATTAACATTCTTTGGAGAAGCGGGATGTATATGGGTTGAAATGATGATAATGATGAAAACATTGGTCCTCGTAATGCATGAGAAATCGTTAGGAGAGTGTTCCCTCTACGTAACATTAAAATTCAAAACTCACCTATTGTTTCACAGATGAAAGTTCATATTTACAAATCTTTTGTTTATTTTTATTGTTTGTAGTTTTCTTTACCTTTTTTCATTCACGGAACAAATTGCAAGAAACGGATGAAACTTTTAATTGAAAGATATCTCGCGGAAGCCTTTTGTGTTTCGCTGTTTTCAACTATTGTTTATGCACTAGTTCTTCATTGTTATGATGTTCTCTTAATTGTGTTTGCTTTGGGGTTCAGTTTTCGTTTTTATATTATTTAAAAACAGATTATGCACCTCTTTCTTTTAGGCATTGATATATAATTGATCATCAAATTTGACAGTTTGATATTTAAAGGATTTAAAGTTTTATCAGTCTTGTTAAATTTTTGAATTGCAGTTTGAAATAACACAGCATACAACAGCAAGTTTCGTATTCGGGGTGAAGCGCTTCTAATTTTCTTTTGTATTTCGGCTTCCTTGGTGGCGCAACGGTCTACCACAGAATACTCAAAGGTTAGATCATTCGTCTGAAACTAAAACGTAGAAGGGGCCCGTACAGACTATTAGAAAACACACAAATGCACTTAGTCGAACATAAATTTGTTTATAAATATACAGTAATAACGTTTACCTTTACAAAGAGCTTGAATTCTTTGCACCGTAAAGTACATCCTTTTGAAAGCTTATTCGTCCTAACGATATCCACATACATTTCCTTAGAAAATGGGAACTATTTATATGAAAACGATGTGGTATTTCTTCCACACGCTTCACTAGACGTCGTCGCAAGAACTTGCAATAATCTCTCATAGAAGCTTTGAAAATAGTAATTCCATTTTCATGTATTTATACAAATAGACTTTAAAAGCACCAATATAAACCACAGAGTAGGCAGTGGACGGTGGTATACATACTATTGCTCCTAATTTCTTCAAAGCGATGCTATTGAGAAACATCGTTTTCCCTGGGAAGAACCTAGCGATATCGGAGATAACAGTGACTACATAACAATATTTATAAATACAATATTTAGGTAAATAGTAAAGCTTAAAACCTAAAAATGATTTTGCAATATATTACCTAACCTTTTCTTTTATGTAATTACAAGTAACTTATTAGGTAACATAATAATAATTTAATTAATGAAATATTCTCTCTCAACGGTGGACTGAAGCATTTCATAATTACTTGTCTCTAAGCTGAATAGCATAGTCCTATGTACATCACAATAAAGACTTCCTTAATCTTTGTTAATTTAGACCCCCATAAGGTACAAGCGATAGCGTATATAGGTATATTAGTATAGAGAACTAAGAGTATCAATTTAATTGTCGAATCGGTTAGAAGAGAGCCTAATGATCTCATACTTCTACTAGTGCTACTGAATCACTGCAAAAGACAATGAACGAAAAAGAAGTAAGATTTAGAAGAAGTAGACCGAAGAAATGCTAGACTCTTAGGCACTCAGTACAGATAATATCCAATTGAGGCCCAACTAACAATCTCAATTGTATGGTAGACTTCGATGTAACTGTCAAATGTCTGACAATTTTCAAACATTTGATAAAGTTCAAAGAATAAATCGACAAACGATAAATCGACTAATCGAAAGTAAAAATTCTGACCCTGATTATTTTTTATATCGATAAGATAAGTAATACTTTCCAGATTAATATAGATTATAAATACCAGTACAATCAATTTGGTATTAGTTAACCAAAAACCTAACATTTTTTTGTGAACAGTCACAGCAGTGGGACGTTTATAGGTTGGAATGATGATGATGATCATGAACCAAAAACATCTAGAGCGAAAAAAGTGAAATGAACGGGTTTAGTGACAGTAATACGTACGTAGTAATACGCTTTGTAGTTATGAAAATAGACCTTGTCATAAATACCTTGACAAACAGGCTTATATCTCTTGACTTAGGCCTCCTTAATGAGGTTCTTACAAATTCTCCGATGATCACAATGTACATTTTCTCACGAGTGCCGACTGCCGAGTAGTCTCACGACTGAACAATATCATCCATCAGAAGAAAGTCGAAAGCGTGGGTTCTATCGTGAACTGACATTGTTGCCTCATATCCTGGTTTACGACTTGGGTTTTTTATATCTAGATGATCTGATTGTGGTTTATTGCACTTTTAAGACTCATAAGCCAAATTTTGTTTCGAAGAAATTTTTGTTTTCGGATTCTATGTATTCTTATTCTCACGTTGACTTGGAATATGTTTTAACAGATTATATCCTGTAAATTAATAAATACTGCTATAAATATTATCTAAATATATCTAACAGCAAACAGTAAAATCTTTTGTATGTATTATTCAGTCTTTGAGATGTCGAAACGATCCCAATCACATCTACTGTTGTAGTATTCAAAGTTTTATTTGAACGTTGCATCAATATTACATAGAATCTACTATTACAGTAGATGGTGTAGAGTAGCAATTAGGTACATAAAAGTCAAGGACACAATTGACATAATCTATTACGATTGAGTCCTAGATATAGTTCTACGCAACTTAATTAAGCAGTAGGCATAGTTTATGGTTTAAGAATTTTATTTGATAAAGAATTATAACTTCAGACTCCAGTCAATTGCGATCATAGGTCTCAAGATGTTCTTTTGTGCTAAACTATTATTAATAGATTCATAGATTATGCGTTAATAGCTCTAGTTATAATAATATTACGCATTATAATAACCTATTCTAAAACAATAATTAAAGTATTTTGTTCTAATGATAAGTAGACTCTCTCTCTTTAAAGAAGTACAAAAGATGCTAGGTGTCCTGGAAATCAATGAATTTTCTAACAGCGAGACTGTAAGACTGCTGTGTAAGAGTTGCCGAGCCAGAATTCCTTGTACGAAAAAAATGGTATTTGGTTTATCTGTCTTTTATCAGACCGCAGTTTAGAAATGTGCCCAGTTAAAGACAATATACTCGCCATCTAACATAGTGGCGAAATTTGGGTGCCACAGAATTCGGTTTACCCTTTCAAGGAAAAAAAAAATTATGTTTTGATAAATGGCATAATACGTAGGCATTCATACAACATTCTTTATTTGAATTAATCTTTTTACCCTATTATCTGTAGTCCGGAGTTCATAAGTATTCTTCGATATCTATTTCGGATCGGCGGAGATCTTAAACAACAAATAACCCAAACCTTTAACCCTCAATGAACACAAAGGTAGCAACATACCTACGTATTGTATACTAATAAACAAACACTGATACCCAGGCAATATCCACTTGAGAGCATCTATTTCGAGCGTTTGTTGGTTCAGTGTAGATTTTATTCGGTATCGATATTTGTTTTCTGTTGTTCCAAACATTGAAAGCTGTAGAAAAGTCTTTTATTCAAGCTTGTTCTCTGCTAGATTAAAGGAATATGGCACAAATGAAATGGTTATAATTACTTATGTAAAACATAGGAAAATGTATTTCAATGGTATGACATTTTAGGAACCCGAAATGTGTAATAAATATTTAGTAATTTCCTTTGATTTGATTTAACATTTTATATAAATGCTAAACAAGTAATCGAAAAATTCAAAAATTTTGGACAAACAAAAAGCACTTAAAAACCTTCAGATAAAGCAGTTACTTGACCCAATGTCAATTATACTAAATTAAATATATTTTGTTCCATTTTATGAAGTTTAAGAGTATCATAATCGTTCTCTTCTTCTTGATCGTTACCTCATTCCTGAGGATCATTATTCCTTTTACGGCAATCAGTGGCACTAAATCACTAGGCCATCATCACTAGGCCCGGACCCTCACTTGGTGGAAACCAGCGTTTACCGGTAACTCCAACTGCTTGGAGATCTGGTCCGACCATCTTTTCGGCTATCGATCTCTGGGTCTTGTGCTTTCAACCTTATCCGTCACAACCAGTTTTTCTATATTGTTGATCTCTCTTCTGGCTTCTATTATTATAATCATTAATATACACGAAAATCATAAATACTCCCCCACCGAATCAATATCACCAACAATAAGTTCTACGGTAATATTATATCAGTATACAAATATTTCGAAGAATCCAAAGTGATTAATGATTCCTTATTCTTAATGAACAACAATATCTTTGGTCCCGCGTTCTATAACAGGAAAAGGGAAAAGAGGATATTTTGAAGATCACAACAATCAATTACATTAGTTGGAGGTAAATTACTGGATTATAGATTATATTAAAGTCATTAAAGAGAAAAACAGAATTGAAAAATGAGATAAAGCAGATAAGATAAGATACTACAATGTCCACACAAATAAAAATAAGTGTAGGTATAGATAGTTTGGATTTACCCCTTTGATTATGGATGTCTGAGGACATCCATCATATACACAAAGGTTAGGTTAGGTTTATGAACAAAACTAAATTGAATAAGCTTTTATTCAGACAATTTACAAAACATATCATTATTTTATTTGTATCCTTCATCTCATTCTTTGGTAAGCTCCTGAATTTGGCTGGTTGCCAGAAATTTTAAGCGCACGTTCACACTATAAGCATAATGGCTAATCCTCTAAATAGCATACATTTTGTAAGTTAAGCTGGCATTGGCAATAAAATGGTTGTATAGGATATTTACCTAAATGTTATTTATGTTATTAGTCATTTATTTTGTGTGTAATTGAAGTTATAGTACAGGTACCGAAGTAAATAAGTTTGTTGAATAGATTCATTAACTAACTATTTAGTTTTAATTTCTCAACTGTTTGACTTCAATAATAAATAACACATGACTGGATTAAGAATATGTTATGTCACTACCTCATTTATATTCGAGAATGTCGTAAAACTCGACTAAGGTCTACTAACTTACTAACTAACCTGAAGCAGACAAGAGCACTACAAGAAAATGAAAATTCGAAACAAAACCCTATAGCAACCCGTCTGGCCAGGGTGGTATAGTAGGCTTAATTCCCTTCACATTGTCTGAAGGAGACCCGTGCTCAGCAGTGGGACGTTTATGAGTTGTAATAATGATAATGATGATGCTGATGTGATAATGATGTAGCTAGAGAGGGCATATACAAGTTCATGGGATTCATTATAGCTGGCAAATTTTGGATGTGATTCACCTTTGCGAGTACAGTTAGTTAACAAACCTTTAGATACCAAAAACTTATTGAAACTGTTAACTTGAAATTCTATCTCAATATTTATAAATAATACTGCATACCTTTGACAATATTTATAATTTGTCAATCTCCCGAAATGTATTTAATATTCAAATATGCATGTACATTTTTGCATACGTGAGTGAACCCACACAGTACAGAACAAAAGATACCAGCTCCTTAGGTATTGTATTCTTAGTGTCAAGGTTAGCACTGAGGTTATACGGTAGCGTGAGTCGTGTCAGTTACCACATTAGAAGTCAAGGTTCTTGCAACTGCAGTGGCCTGGCAAATATTTGGCTTACGTGAAAGAGAGAAAATAAATCGCTTTTTTCTTGGCTACTATTCTACAATTTCCTTTCTTCGTTCAAGTCAGGAATGAAGATATACGAAGGTCAAACACAAAACGTTATTGGTGTAAGAATAGTAATTTAAAACTCATGGTTTTGGCGAATAAATGCCCATATATTTAATACCAGTTTTGTTAGTTCGTTTCAGAGGAAAGTAAGGTTTTAATTCTACATTCATTCATTTACTTGGAACGCATCGATACTATACCATAACTATTAAAAAAAAAAACTTCTAGACTTTCCTTCTTCCTTTCATTCCTACTGTTACAATTTTTTACTGGCTCTCTTTGAAGAATGTGTCCGTTAATTGTATGTTTGTATAGTCCCTCTCGACATGGGGCTGGTTACCGAGTACGAGAGTCTTTGAAAAAAAATCTGTTCCCAATAACGTTCTTACGTTTCATAAGGTGAAGCATTGCGTGAGTGATCCTTCATCTTATAACACTCACTGAGTTAATAAAGACTCATAACCGTAGTCAATATAGCATTTCCAAATATATTTTTCCTCATATCGTGATATAATTTCGTTTCATCACTCGCCTCTGCCCTTTGGCGTTATTTCAACATGATCGGCCATCGCACCACATACACACTCTTGCGTCAAAAAATACCATAATTATTATTGCAATATATAATATTATAAGAATCGTTTTATAGTTCAAGAACAACTAGGTAATCATGTTTTTGTTAAATAATAACATTAAAAATTAATGGTACGTTTGTATTATTTGATAGTTTTGGTAATAGTAATGGAAACCATCTTGCAAAATATGAAATGGCAAAGAACATTACATTATTATTCAATTATCTTTAACAATACATAATATGATGCATGTTAGACGTAAAGAAAAAAAATAATTTATTTTGGTCTCACTTAAACATAATTACAGTAAAGTAGATGAAATTACTTATTACTATTTGTGAGAAACAAAAATTTATTTATTTATTTTATTTATTTATTTAATTTTATAATCTATGAATATAAATGGAATAATAAATGGTCCTAACTCAGCAATAGCTACCTTGAAATATAATAATATCAAGATAGCGCTGGTATTCTGTTAGGACCCTGTGTGGTTGGGACGGACATCATACGTCACATTTACTAATTAAATTAAATAATATTTTAATAAATAGATATTTATAGTTTTAATAAGAAAATACATAAAAATATATACAAGGTAAATAATAAATAGTTGTCTATGATAACATTGCAAAAATGACAGCTGACAAGTGAAGTGACATTAATTTGACACTTGATATAATCTATAATTAAATAATGCTCTGTGGAAGTGTGGAACTATAATTAAAAATTATTATTAAGTTAAATTATTGCAAATTTGCTATGCCATACGCCTACTCGTACCTACTCTTATAAAGCAAACGAAATCACTATGCAAACAATAAAGAAAAAAACAAGGACGTCTCGTGCGTGTTTCCATTGAAATTCTTAATACAATTCAGATTTATAATAAAATTATTATTATGTTTGTAAAACATCGCCTCACACCTTCTTCCCCAAGAGGTGCATATTATTTCTCGGGGACGAATCTGCATCCATTAACAGGCAACAACGTTAATCAAATACCCGACTATAGGTACGGACAATTTTATGTAAGAAACACCCAATACCGTTATGCCAGAATTAGGAACCAGGACCTTTGTGCTTACGTTACGCTACCGAGACTATCATACCATATTAATAGTGATTCAAGCTAAAATTAGTCACCCCCAGTTAAAGTGTACTTTTATACGCAAAAGATCCGAAGCCGCGGTAAGAAAAAATATGTCATATTTACTATACAATTACACAAACACATAAATTTTGTACTTAAATTAAGACCGTGACTCAAAGGTTTCGGTAAATATTTGTTAAAAAATATTTCACCCAAACCTAAACACACATTTCATTTTAAAATATCACTTTACATGTAAGAAAACAAATATTATGTTACCGAGTAACTATAACTTTTTACCACAAAGGATAAATTTATTTTAAGTCATCGATATACGAACATGCTAATATATAAAATGTTATCTGAAAGATCTGATTTATTCACCGCAGTATAAACTTATCTTGCTTTTTAACAACCCTTGTCAAATAAATTGACCGCAAGTCAAAAAAAGACAAAGCATTTGTATATAATGAAAAAAAAACTCCTTTAATACATTTGGAATTGACGCAGTAAAAGCCACCATAATTTATTCAGAAATAGTATGAAATGCCTTTTGGAAATTTGCCCAAAATTGGAAATTGTTGGGATGAAATAGTTTCATTATAGTAGGATCATATTTTTAAATAATATGAAAGGCTAGACTAACTGGAAAAGTTACGAAATTTACTTTCGAAATAAATTAAATTATTTAGAAACAAGAGAGATAGGTACTTATAAAAGATTTTAAATAATTCTATTTTCTAAGATAATACATATTGTAATGAGAGTTATTTTTTCCAAGAAACAAGTTTGATCGTCTTTTGGAATCAGTGTTTTAGAAACAATTCTTGTTTATTACCCGACTGTCAGGGAGGGTATTGTTATTCGCGCGTATCTTGTATGTTTGTAAATTTCTTTATTCCCACGTTTCTTCCAAACGACTGGATGGATTTCGACAATTAAGATATTGTTAGATTCTTCTCAAAAACCCAAGTCTCCTTAGATAGGTATTAAAGAAATAAACAAAGTGACTTTTGGCGCCAAATTCTAAGTAGTTAAACTTTTCTTTAACCAAACGTATGGTAGGTATCAAAATAATGGGAATCAAATGGAGATCACAAATAAATAAATATGTTATGTATTTAAATTTAATCAGGAATAATAATTACAACATTTTTCGGTCTTTTTAGTAAGTTCCTTATCTATTAACTCTTTGCAGTCGGGTTATTTTAATTTTTTAATTATTAACTTGTTTTTAAGGAATATTATTTTTCCATAACTTACGTACTAGTAAATTAAAAAAATATAAAGTCATATTTTATAGCCAAAAATAATAATAATATAATAATATTCTACCACATTCACACAGCGCCATCTAGTCCCATAGTAAGCAATTATATTTACTTGTGTTATGGGTACTAAACAACGTATATACTACTAAAATAATTTTTTTTTGTAAATACATACATATTATAGATAAATTACACCCAGACACAGAACAAACCTTTATGCTCATCACACAAAGATTTGTCCTGGGTGGGGATCGAACCCACGACCTCCGGCTTAGCAGTCAGGGTCACTAACCACTAGACCAACAGGCCAGTCAAAAATATATATTATATTCCTTTCATCATCAGCCCAATTACGTCTACTACTGGATATATATCTACCTAATATTCGCCAAAGCGAGCGACCAATAATATAAAGATATATGCAATGATGTTTTCTACCAGTCAACCGCTTCCACGCCACAAATGATTCCCATATACATAGTGAAGGTTAAAGTACACCAACACCAACTTAACATTTTTCCCATTCTAAATATCTATCTATAATTAAGACCTAAAGGCATCCAACCTTATTAGGAACGACACAATGTCATTACATGTTAATAATTGTCAATAACTTAGTTAGTTCATCATCATACAATGAGGTAACAATATTACTTGGTTAATTGCATCGCCGCATAACTGGGTTAGTTGTCACTGCAATGTTGTTGGTCAATATGCATTCATAGACGTATTAGTAATTAAGGAACCTAGCCACGAATGCATCCATATTGCTTATTAATACAGAGTCCGGTCTATAGAACTTTAAAGAACTTTTTAACGATAGTAGGTGGCTCGCTGGCATGCATGCCAGTATGAATTTATGATTTGTTTTATTTATTTATAAAAAAAAACAACTATAAGCTTACAGTTCACACCAAAAAGCTTTCATGCTATGCTAAATTAATTTAAAAAAGTTCTTAACATATAGAAAATAATACAACAAATAGAAAAAAAATCCTTTTAGTTGGCAGCGACTTGGTTGTCTTTTCTTCGCACTGTTTAGTCAATGTTAAAAGAACTTATCTTCAAGTCAGCTGCTAGTTTGTTTGCCACTTACGGCATTAAAAAAATAATTCAGTAGTCAATATTATTTATCTTATTATAGTTATTCAAGTCATCGATCATACGTTACTTTTCATATGTATCGACACAAAAAACAACAACAAATATAATGACCCATGACACCCGCCCTGGTCATACAGGTATCTGTATGACCAGGAAAATATCACATAATTAAAATGTTGAATATGAAACGAAAGTCTTGTCAATCTGCTGGAGAAAACGGCAGTGAATAGCGATATTTTTCATGTTTCAGGACGAATAAAAAAAAAATTGTATGCGATTCATGAAATAAAGCCTCCTTTTTCAAAATAGCTTGTGCAATAGTACCTAACTACATCTTTTTATGGACTTCACTTTGTTTTATTTTAATATCTTATAAATGAGAAAACGGTACTATATACCCAATATCATTCTATTCATTTGATAGCCGATTTTATTGTCTAGGTATGTGATACGAAAAATGCTGAGAAGAGTAAAATTATTGGAAGATAAACGCCTAAAAATAGGTACAAATTAAATTCCAATATTAACCGGTACTTCGTGTAGGACTATAAATGCCTATTTATACACATTAATGGATAAGGGACCGGCGTGCAAATAACGCGGTCCGAGTTCGATCCCGACCAGCAGTACCAATGTAGATTCCACTTTGTGGAATTTATATGTACTAGTCAAGTGACTTACCATCTGCTAACGGTGAAGGAAAACATCGTGAGGAAACCCACATACCGTAGAAGAAATTCCATGAGTATGTCTGATCCACCAACCCGCACTAGGCCAGCGTGAGTCGATTATGGCCTAAAAACCTTATCAGCTATCTAGAAAATGGAGAGGAGACCCGAGCCCAGCAGTGGGACTTAATGGGTTGCTGATGAAACATTATTCGAATGTAAAAACAAGCGTAGCATTTGCATATATTGCATTACAGCCGCCTACACACGAAATGGCAGCAATTAGCTGTAAGTAAAATTGTAATACCTTTGTGGAGAAAAAATGTATACCTAGGTATTATTATTATATCTTTCTTTAGCACTTATCCCCTAAGCCGCAATTCAATTAATAAGTTAGCCTACATACCATATTCCACTGATGTAGTAATAAAACCTTATTAATTTCCAAGTGCCGGTCATTTGTCTGTACGTGCCTTCTCTTAAAAGCGTTTAACCTTTATATAATCGCCTATAATCATGTCCTAAGCTACGGATAGATTAATGATTTCACGCCTTAGACTGTATTATATGGTTCATGTAGCGGTAGTCTGTGGTTTTATATCATTGGATAATATTATATCTTCCGTTAATTGTGTAGTAGCTAAGGGTAATAAAACACCATAAGACACCACGGGGATAGAAGGCTTATATTGCTAGGAAGAATAGGCAATAGAAGATTTTGTATGATTAAAGGTCGTGACGTAGCACACATCGCCTCTTTATAAGAGCAACGTGACATCTCATAAAAACGTTTTTTTTAATTATTTGATATTTAAAACCGCGATGTCGAATTTTATTTTCTACAAAAACGCGGCATTTTAAAAGTCATTCACTTTTCTTCTAAGTAAAATTATTAATATTTTAGAATTTATCAACGCTTAAATGTTTCAAATTGCTCTTCTGTAAAGTTGAGGTTTAAAACATATCACGTTATTCTTGTAAAGAGGCGACATATCAACTCGGAAACGGATCGTAAACGTATCAACTCGAGCCGTTAAATTAATTGAGAAGGCACTTATGCAATTTCATTTTTAATTATGTTGCGTATTATGATGCGTATTCATACATGATAATGTCCAGTATGTATACGTTATAGAATGTGTGTGTATGAAATGACTCACACTCGGTAGTACCTACAACATCACCTGATCATAACATCAGCTGATGAAAAAATACCCGAAAAATACTTAAAGTACCTGACACCACTTTCGCAAAAACCGGCCTAAAGTTAATAAGCTTACATACGTTTTTCCTGTAACATGAATCATCCGTTTTCGTCGTTCTTTACGATTCATGTGACATCACATTAATTAGCTCCAATTATAAATGCAAACTGGTTCATAAGTCGTTCACCGTTCAAATGTCATGCACCACGGCCAAAGGTCAGACTATCGATTGGAGATTTCCCCCGACAAGATTAAATTTAATTATTGAATACTGAATGAATGATAAATTGATCAGACGTTTCATCTACCGTTGGATTAAGAAGTTTTACTCAATACTACTACTATAACTTATTATGATTAATTAACACCACAGGGGCCAGCCACTCAGTTACTTTTAACACCATTACTAAAATTAAAACAATGTACCAACCATACCGATACTTATTTTATTGGCATATGTTTCACACGTAAGGCATTAAAGCTATTCACAACCAGTCACACAACATATTACATAAATGAAACATAAACTGTGCTAAAGCAATATTCACTTAACAAATCAGTTAGTCTTTACGTATTGTTTCTCGGCGGCCATTATTGGTATTACACACGTTACGTCATTGTCGGGTGCGCCTGTATGAACGGAGAAAGCGCTTCCCTGTTGCGCAAGAGTTGAACGTGTGTGACATTGAATTGAATTTTGAGGTGTAATGTTTGTTTTGATGAGTTAATTTTGAACAGGTTGACACAACAAAGTTGCGAGTATGCAGTTGTTATTTTATTTATTTTTTAATATAATAAGTGGTGGCCATAAAATGTAGTTTTTTTTCTTTCATCATTTCAACTCATAAACACCACTGCTGGCCACGGGTCTCCTCCAAAGAATGTAGCGCGAATTTAGCCTACTATACCACCCTGGCCAGAAGGGTTGGTATAGGGTTTGTTCGGAATTTTCCTTTTCTTGCAGTGGTCTGCATAAGGTAGTTCCTTAGTTGCCTTTTACGACACCCACGGGTTGAGATGGGGTAGTGACATTATGTATAATCTGTCACTTCACGGGTATGTTTTTATTTAGGAACAGTTATTTAAAATCCGTGTAACACATTTCAGCTCTCCGATCTTATTGCTAACCTAGACAGTAGGTTAGGCTTTTCCTGAAACTCCTGACTGTTAGTTCGGTGTTCACTAATCATCACTGTTAATCCTGGCTCAAAGTGTCACAGAGCCACAGTGATGGGAATGTGGGTGGGATTGTCTCCGATCTTGTTCTTATTTTTTTTTTTATTGCCTAAAGTGGCAGACGAGGAGACGGCCCACCTGATGGTAAGGGGTTACCGCCGCTCATGGACGTTGGCAATGCTAGAGGCACAGCCAGGCCGCTGCCTACCTTGAGAGGATAGCTCTCTTTAAATCTCGTTTGAAGAAGTACATGTCATAGCGCTCAGGAAACACCGCTGTAGGAAATTCACCCCAGAGCCGGCACGTACGTGGGAGGAATGATCGCTGGAACCTTACCGTTCTAGACGATATCGGCTCCAGGTAGTGCGGGTGAAGCCTACAGCGGCGTCGAGTGGTGCGATGGTAAAAAAGCGACGATGGCACCAAATCAAGAAGTTCGTCGAAACACTCCCCATGGAACAATCGATAGAGCACGCAGAGTGACCCAAAGTCTCTCCGTTGCTCTAACGATTCCAAGTTGTTCGTCAGATTGGGATCATCGACGATTCAAACAGCGAATTTGTGAACAAAAATAAATTTATGTAGTTGTTCATATTTCATCTTTTGATTAGCGACAATTTTTGTTGCGATAGTGGGTGTGTACAATTGTGTATAAAATTGTCCCTACAGACAAAAAGGTCACCCTTACTCTAGAACATTTCTGTAGAGATTCAAATTCCAAATACATGACAAGTCACAAGGCTTTGCTCAGAAGTATTTAAATGAAATTTTGTAAACTAAAAAACAAAAAGTTTTAGCATAAATTCCAACAATCAGAATCAATAGATCACAGCTAATTACCCAATAACCGATAACAATATTATTTAAAAGACAACAGACCTTAAATATTCTAAAAACAGTAAAGGTATGCGTACTCACGTAAAGCTTTGAAGCAGAACCTATTGATTCGTGTCGTCACATTAATCGTGCTACTTTCCACTTATTACTACGGCATATTGAACGGTATACGGAATACCGATAATATTGGACCATTCGGTGTATTGAGGAAGCTGGAGGCATACTCTGAATTTCGACATTCGATTAGTCGGTTTTGATGTCACTGTCAAATGTAAGGAAATTTAGATATGGGATCAAAACCAACTAATCGAATGTCGAAATTCAGAGTAAGCCCCCTGTATAGAATAAAGAAAGCTATACAGGCTTTTGTTGGTTGGATATGCATTAGCGTAGCAGAAATACTACCGTATTGTTGCGATTAAAGTACTTAAGTTGGAGCCAAAAAGTTGCACGATATTATGTTTGAAATCTTTTTTAACCTCCACCGCAAAGGAGAGAGGTGTTACAATTTGAAGAAATGTTTGGGTATCTGTGTGTCTGTCTGTGGTATCGCAGTTCTTTAACGCATGGCCTAATTTTGAGGTGTGTAAAATATAATTTAAAGATTATTTATCTATAATAAGCACTTGAGAAACTTGGTTTTTTTTTTCAAAGTTTAAAATAGATTTGCGTCAAAATAATTTATTCACTTACGCTGCCCAAAGCTTTCTAAATTCGCTTTACGACTGCAGTCTGAAAACTAAAGAACAGTTAAAGGTCAAACGCAATTATGGAAGAACATAAAAGACAAAAG
Source organism: Laspeyria flexula (assembly GCA_905147015.1). Lineage (NCBI taxonomy): Eukaryota > Metazoa > Arthropoda > Insecta > Lepidoptera > Erebidae > Laspeyria > Laspeyria flexula. The sequence continues at coordinate 14,634,178 of LR989954.1, forward strand.
CATTTAAAGTGTTTGAAACTGTCGTAATTATTGACGATGCAATCCATCACACAGATGAATGAACAAAAACAAATCTACGTTTTGCAATGTCTTCGTGAACTGGAACCCTTTCTGTTTCGTCAGGTTAGATAACCACTAGGTTAAATGTTTTTCTTCCTCGCTCTTCGTACGGTCCGAAATTATATTATTCATGACTAATATTTAACTCTCTATACTCCTAACGACAATCATCATTAACTCACACATGCCCACAAAAACTTTACTTAGAAAGCAAATATATTATGTATTCTGTTAGAAGTAATTTTAGATTTATTACTTCCAAAATTAAAGTTTATGGTTTATTAAAAAGAAAAAATGTAAAAATCTCATTGTATTGCCCCAGTATATTACCATATAAGTCATATTAAAATAAAACCAAAATTGTAATAATGGCAAACAACATCTGTGAATTGTCTATTATACCAGATCCATTGCAAAAATCTGCCTTCGATGCCCAAAATTCAGGCCTAGCCTATGTAAAAAATTGGCAAAAAAAGATATAAAATTTAAAAAAATGGCCCACAAATTTAAAAGTAACGATATGATGTAGCTTCTAAATCTACAATATTATTCCAAAACGCTTGGTAAACAGATATAAAACCATAAATAAAACCACTAAGTATAAAAACTAAAATATAATTTTCTCTCTTTCCAGTATTCCTGGCAAGCGCAACGCTCATATCATGCGCGCACATCGAAGACCCATGCAAGACAAAGTTCCGAGTGGTCGCCGATGACAAATACTGTGACAAATATTGGGAGTGTGACAACGGACAATCCATCCAGTATGACTGTCCTAATGGTCTAGTGTTCGCTGGCAAGCACAGAGGAGTCACAGAGGGCTGTGACTATCCATGGAGGTCAAATTACTGCGAATATCCCAAAATGCAGATAAGTAAGTGTTTTGAATCGATGGTTCACTTTTGGTTGAAGTTTCTCACATATTTCATCTAGCTACTCCACTTAGAGTATTAAGTGAAAATGCATTCGATATATCTTACCGACGAATGGAATAATCGAAAATGGTTATTCCTCTTAATACGCTTGGGAATCGAGAATACCGAGAACCGATCGATCAATGAATTAGGCAGCAACGTACTTATACCAACGTATATGTGTGCTAAGCCGCCGGTTTATAAGCATCGTGATCAGCTACATGAGTCAAAGGCAGTTTAATTTGACGAGTAACATTCATAAACTGAATAAATTTGCGCCCATGTCTCAGAGTTAGCAAAACTTCAGCAATATCTGTCTTATTGCAGACACCCATACTATTATTACTATGCTTCTTCAAGCTTATTACATTGCCAATATTTAATTCTGATTAAACCAACAATTATTTTATTAGCCTATCTGACTTATAAAGACACATTTTCATGATGCAAGTTTTGTAAGGCAAATTATTAGCTATCTTTGTTTTTCTGAACGTATAACGTATAAGATAGAGATAACAATACATATAGTCTTAAAAACGTGGACCATTTTAATGAGCTTTGCGTGTCGCTCAGCTACAACTTCAAGTTTCTTATCTTCATCTTTTTCTCAGATCCTCCTATCGGCACGGAGCACTGTGACTGGCTGTACGGTATCTTCGGCCACGAGACCTCCTGTACAAGGTACTGGACGTGCTGGAACGGAACTGCTACTGAACAGCTGTGTATCGGTGGCCTGCTGTACAATGAGAATGCTCACTCCTGCGACTGGCCCGAGAATGTTGATGGTTGCCAGAAACATCGTAAGTGCTTTGAGAGATTTTCTATGCTGAAAACACTTCATCAATTTAAAAAAAAAAATTGCGGGGTGTTCGGTGTGAGTTATAAAATGCTGAATATTATGTTACCATTACGGTTAAATTCCAAGGGGTCTATTCTGCTAAATTGCACACATCGATAGCTGACCAATGGACTAATATTGACCAATCACAGGCCGGTAATATGGCGCGATTGACTCAGTAAACCAATCATAGCTGTCGAATGAGACCATTGGCTTACCATTGTATAACGATTGTGTTAACAGACTCGGACCTCTGGTTACATGGAATACTATTGTACGCAATTTCTCAATTTAAAATTCTCTAAGTAAACAAGTTTTTATTGTCTAGGTCAAAAATTGGCTATATCCATCAATACTAATATATTATGTATAATGTGTTTCACACAAAATTAATTTTACATTATAATTAAAATAGTAGTGTTGTGTATCGTGATCAACTCATTACGAATGTTTGGAAAGCAATTTCATTTCGTTACTGAATGAATCGTTGAGTATTTACAATTGCGTAATGGGATTTATGTACAATATTCGCGAATTAATTAATCGTGTTCTTTAAGCATCAGTTCTATATGTTCTCTTATTAATCAACGTGTCCTTGCTGTTAATAAAGTCGAGTATTTGTACCACGAATTCCTCCCTTTCTGCAAAATTATCCTCAATTACTCGTATTAGGTTTGACTTCGCTATCAATAGATATAGTGCGTTAAAAAAGATAATTTATAAATTGATTTAATATTTATATATATCTGAATAGAGTTTGCTTTGGTCCAGTCGCTCTTTGTTTGGCCACTGCTCAGCTCCTATTGGCCGTAGCATGATGTTATTTATTCTTCCCCGATAAATGGGCTATCTGGCACTAGAATATTTTATTTAAATCTGACCAGTAGTTCGCATTCAACCAAATTCTTCAGTTTTATAATATTAAGTATGGGTCCCAAATACGTAAGAAATAGATTTCTGAAGTATGAAAATTAAAATTATTTCGCATGAAAATATGTTATAAGACAAATCATCTTTCTCTCTTCTTGGTGTATCCCAAATGGCGGTAAGATCAGTATTTCTTTTTTGTTCAAATATTTTCATAAATGATAACACTAGTAAAGTAAACAAGTCACAACATTATAATATTTACAGAAGCCACAGAACAGAGATAGGTTTTTTTAGAGACAGAAGCATACCAATGGTTGTCATAATAATTGAAACAGAAACTTAATATACCAACGATCTATTCATCACTTCATACTTAACGATTGACACACAATGATATACTTATGTACCCACATATAATAACCTAGAGCTGTTCAAACTTCCATACCATACTTACGCACAGACGATTCATCAGTCCACACATGTCATAACACAATAATGCATTAAATTTGTGAACACAACGTAGACACGAAAAGCTCATATAAGTAATGGTAGCTATTCGTTACTGTCGTAAATCGCAATTGTACACTCGCTCACTAAAGTTATAATGCTAATGACTGAATGTACGGATTTGTGAGTATTATGCTCTGATTTTAGTTAGAATTAAAGCGAATTTTTTATTCAGCTGAAAAATTGTCCCTGGTAGTACATGTTTGACTGCGGCAACGATTTTATCAACTAATATTTTGCTAACATCTAAATAAGTTAAACTTCTACGTATAGCTTCACACAAGCTCTCTACTTCTCTTATCAACATATAAGTATCAAATACTCTTTCGTATTACTCTTTTGTTCAAAAACAGAGCATGGCATGAGCATGGTTTGAAAAGCAAACCTTTATTACGTTTATCAACTTCGGCAGACCTTTTTTGGAGTCCTGTAAGTTAAATATAACGCACTACTCTGTTTCCCATTGAGCTGAATTTTTTCACGCAAATGTAAATCATATGACAATTCAATACCATTATGAAATGGAACGATTATGAAGACAGAAAGTAGCCCTAGAAACTCTGTTTTAATAAGAGCAGTAGGTACGGTTTTTTTACACAAGTGTCTACAAAAAGTAGTGTTATATAATTCCTGCTGAAACCAAGCTACTTGCCAGAGGAACTACCTCCGCCGTACAGAAGACCACAGCCATAATAATAACCATCAAACGGACCGTAAACTTGTTTGCCGCCGTCGTGGTATACCAAGAATACCCCTAAACGGTTTCAGAGGGGATCTCTCTGAAACCTATTCGCTCCGCAACCCGGTCGTGGTGCCCCTGGTGTTGCAAGTACCTATAGGATACGGTAACGACTTACCATCAGGCGGGCTGAACGTTTGTTTGCCACTATCGTAGTATAAATAAACCCTATCGATTTCTTAACAAGGATTCTGGTCTATTTTAACAATTTTATAAGAAGATGAAAGTAGAGAAGAGGATAATGTAAAAAATTACTCTAATTTTAAACGAATGGACACATTGTTTAAAAGAGAACACGTCTGACTAATTATTCTATTTTAGAGTTTAAAATCATTCACCTTTTAGTAGACTTATTTTAAGAAAACATAACCCTACACAAAGCGACACAAATATACTTAATTATTATTTCGTTTTCTGAATTATTTTCCCTTTAGGTATAAACTCTTTTAATTTCTACATCTACAAAGTTGTCACTAATTGAAATATTTAATTAAGTACAGCGAAAGTGCTTTTACAGTTCATTACATTTTTTATTCAACTGGAGAGCGGTTCTTTAAGAGAATATTATGCGTAAGTTTTAATTATAAACAAGCCGTATGAGGGGACTGACAAGAAGTATGAGGTTAATTACGAATGCAAAATCGTAAGTTCACACGAATCTGGGGCATTCTTTCATAACAAAAAATAAAATTGAATACTAGAATTATATTCTTATTCTTCAATTTGAAGGCGTTGTTTATTGCCTGATGTTAAAATCCAACATTTGAATTACGATTTCACTTTTGCATAAACTGTTTTATAGGACTAAATTACAATTACTAAGTAAGGCAATAATTGCTTATAAAAAAACTCACAGGTCCTATCATCATTACATCATTTATCAACATATTAAGGATATTTTACTTGGTAATTTTAAAAATAACTTATATAAAATATACAAAAATATATTATTCTAGATACAATAAATAATAATGTAATGAACTGAAAAAAAAACTCTAACTACTCTCAGCTCTCTAGTTAGAGGAGAGGAAACTCGAGCCCAGCAGTGGGACTTAATGGGTTGCTAATGATGATGATGATGAACTGAAAAGAAAAAATTCGCAAATTCTGTAGACAACTAACTATACAGTCATTTTTAGCGATTAGTGAATGAACATATTAAATCGTTTCACCGATCAATCACGCAACTTTCACACAAATTGGTTGTTTAATAAAGCGTATAATGGCTTAATGGATACCGTGTGCCTTATGTAATACAATAATTGACCGGTAGCATCATTAATCGTGGTTATCGGGCCATCGACTTGAACGAAATCGAAAGTTAGCTATCGAAAACTTTTAGTCACTGATATGATCGATGATACCAGGTAACGAGACTTAAAAAGGTCGTACAATGGCAGTCGGGACGTTTGAAGTTAATAATCGTGTGGGTGGCATACAGAAATAATTTTTCACGGGACTTGGATGAATTTTCGAGAAATTGCTAAAAATAAATCGCCGTTAATATCTTAAGGTTCTATTTTAATATCTCTCTAAATTACGACACAAGATTATTTACAGCCATGAAGAAATACACTTAACAATCCAGTACCATATACATAAAGATCTCTTTTTCAAAACACACTAAATATTATGTTTGAAACAAATTGACCGTTATACAATTCATTTTTCCCCCGTCACAATGATGTTGATTGATAACATTGTACACAACTCGCAATGGACGAGGTAACAAACCTTCATATCTCTTCGTCCAGTTATGAGAAAATGACATGAAATAATAGAACTGACATTGGTGAAGTCGTGAACTTAGGCGTGAGACAGAAATGACCTATTAAAACAGATCGTTCTCACGACGATCTGATAATTAAAAATATCGTATTCCGGTACTTTGTTGACTTTGTTCACGATTGTAAACTGCATAAGGTATGGGAAATGATACTTGGATTCAAAGTTCAAAGGTCGGTTTGCAGTAAAGACCACGCGCGTGGGTCGTAAAAAGTACCTCGATTTAAATGTACTATGTCAAGTCTTTGCATTTAAATTGCTCAAATATAATAGACATGTTTGAAGATATTATGTATCTAATTTTTTCATCTCCCTTACAAAGATACACAAGGATGTTCCAGAAAATAGTACTTAAATAGGTATACTGAAGGAAAGTCACTTTTATGTCAAAAACTAAATAAAATAGTGACGAATATAGTAAATAAATATATGATTTTATGAAGAGATAGAATAACGAAATCTAAGCAATTATATACAAAGAGATTATTTTCTTACATAGCTAGCTTTTCCGATAAAAAAATAATGTTGTTAAAAATATAACAAAAACCCGACTGAAAAATACACACACAGTTGTAGTACATATTTACTTTCCTGTCTCTTTTACTTATAAAAGATTTCAGGTCTTTAAATTGAACATTTAACTTATAAAACCTAAGCACTCGCTCGCCTTATAAAATAAACATTTCACGATTTTCGATCACAAGCTAGAACAAAGCGCATGTAATAACTTATTCAATACGGTGTTTATCGATTATTTATTCGATTCAATGCTCAATGCTCGACATAAGTACTGACGCCCTAGGAATAGTGAAAATATATTTCAGATACTATTTTTGTTTAAGGAAAAATGTTACTTATTTGTTATTCATTTATTTAAAGTATTGCACAAATAAAATGTACGTTGTTTGTTTCTTATGTAATTTTATTTGTGCCAAACTGTTGACTGTTGTGTTAGAAACTATGAACCGAGGGTGATGCAATGTGAGAATGCACTTAATTCCAAAATGACGATGTTATATAAATTCAAGAAAAAAAATCATGCATGTACCCTTAAAATATGCATAAATAAATATTTCTACAAAAATAATACATATACAATATGCCTACACATTATGTTATTATCAGTAGGTAAATAAACGTATTCGTATTTTTCATTTAATTTCTCATACATTCATGGACCATTTCTGATGAAATGAAATAGCAGTAGTAACATTTCGCACAAACTTAAGATGTCTAAAGCTTTATTAAAATTTGAAATTAAAACCGTAACACTTTGATAGCTTTACAAATATTTGGTTTCAACAATTGAAATCGGTGAAAATGACATCCAATTACAATCAATCGAACGAACTGCAGCATCAAAAAGGATCTACTCAATTTAAAAAACAAAACATATAGAGAAGAGCTTCTAACTCTTTGAGCGACTGATCCATGTCGACTATAATATTACAACAAATATAATTGATTTTTTGTCTTCTTTAATCTTGTCCACAATCCAAACTTTATTAAAATCAATACCTTTCTTCTTCACAGCTCTCTGCAACGAGGATCCTAACGGTAACGTACCTCTGGGCAAGTCTTGCAACAGGTACTGGCAATGTCAAGGTGGATACCCTCGTCTGCAACGTTGCCCCGCTATGTTGGTCTTCGACAGAAGGTCCCTGAGGTGTGTGGTGCCCCCCACTGAAGAGTGTGACATTCCCACGACTACTGCACCACCACCAGAAGAAGAAGAAGAAGAGAAACAGCAAGAAGTCAGACCAGTAAGTTATCAACAACTGCCAACTAATTACACGTATGTCAATAAATAAAAAAGCCTGACACTTTATTGCAAATTTATCCAAGTGTCCAATACCGAGGTTCTAACTTAAGTGTTTTACTCAAAGCTTTTATTTTAAAGACAATACCGTCCCTGGTGTACCAGCCTAGTGACCTAGGAGAACAGTACAACCAAAATCAAAACAACTATTAGTACACCGCAGTAATATTAGTCCCATGTGAGATTTATTCCACAAGCTCGTATTTAATAGCGGCATGCTACGATCACGACACAGAGGCAGTCAAAACAGGCAGTACTAATATGAGTCATATTTTATTAAACTCATAAGTAATCATTATTTAATTGGTAATCGTAGGAAACCCAGTTCGATAAAAATATGTCTTGCCGTATGTGTAGCGGTAGGTAGAATAAAGTAAAATAGATATAGAAGCAAAAGGACATATTGCCTATCAACTATGCCACTCAACTTCCCACCTCAAAATTCAATTTCTTTACCACTTGTACGTAACAAGCAGTAAAAAAACTTACGAGTGTTTTTTTAGGAGGCACGGTGCATATTTCGTTGCGAATAAAAATATCAAATAGCTTCCTTATCGATCGTATAGTTAGATATGACGTGTACCTTCCAAACTTTACTACCGGACACTTTTTACCACTGAATATTTGATAAGATACTTTCTTTGATACAAAGGTGAAACAAGAAAAAGAGGTAGAAATCTATTTTTAACTGGAAATAGATTGTTTACCCTTTCGTTTAAACCTTTGGCCGTGTCTTTCTGGTAACAGAGCTTCATTAAAATTAATGTTGCTCTACGGAAAGCTAGAATCGTCTTTTAGAAAAGGTACAATAGCAATCTTAATTACATCGAGTGGCAAATCGAAGTTCTCCAAACTAATTGGTACATGTTGAAATGCTTCATTGATTGCGTACATTGAGACATTAGTGTCTCGAATGGGAGCTCCGAACTTATTTAGCGTTGGTAGTTTACAAGATGGTATCGATTTTGCATTTAGTTCTTGTGGTTACAGATTAAAATAGAACTGATTCGAAAACTAGATAAGCGTTAGACATCTGGGCATTCTTAAAAATAATTTATATTCTTAACTAAAAAACTGCGCTTGTTTTGTCAGCCTTACATACATAAGTGTTTGAAGACACAACAGGTACATCCAAACTCAGTACAACTATCTGTGGTTTCCTTTGACTGCACAAAAACATGAAGTTATTACTTATTAGTTTCTAGCCTTATCTATAATCTTGTCTGTTTTATGAGGTCGTTGTCAGAAATAGCTCATAATTAATTTAGCCGTCTTATTCTAATTGTTGTTTTTAAATTTCAGCCTCATCAAAGCAAGAGACCAAGTCAAGAATTTCAAGAAGGCCGTCCCCGACCTAGAAATTAAGCTTTTCCCTTCTGAAACGTTCTAGAAACAACTTTCATTCCAAATTCTTTCTTCTTTCACTTGAAAGTCCTTCCCACCATTCTTTCAATCCCATTAGAAGTAATTTATACTTCATTGTTTTATTTAGTCATGTAATTATTTTTAGTGTATTATTAAGTGTAAAAATACTGCCGTGAAACAAAAATAATACTCATAAGTGAATCTGGCGACATTACTTGGGGTTCTATCATCGCGGCATACATAATGAAGTTTGAAAACTAAATGGAAGAAACTTTATCTGCGAATTCATTACGATAAGGTGAAGTTTCTTGTATGTTATAAGATAATTATGAACTAAGAACATAATTAGAACAGTTATTACGAATAATTACAAAGCTTCTTAAGAACTGATTACTACAGAAAATCTGGTTTAGTTTAGGAGCAATCTCAAGAAAAACATTAATATTGTGTGTCCTTTTCATATCTCGTTTAATACCTACTACAGTTCTTTGTTCTCATTTTGTAAGCACTTATTCACATATTTTCTCTTCGTAAAATATAAAAGGTTTGAATGTATTGAATGTGTCGCGATGATTTGACTCAAATATAATAAGTACTATACTTAGTCAATATTTATATTCGTAAGTTCATTTTGTTCTTAATAATAGTCAATAAAAATATTATTTACTTAATTTGACTTTCTTTTTCACTCCACACATCCAATTCAAAATATATAATAATATAGTTTTCTTTTATCATAAAGTTAAAATCAGTTTATAGGTGCATCCCTTTGCCATCTTCAAATCTTCAGTGCTGACTTTTTATGTAATACAGAAAACTATCAGCATCTACTTTCCTCCTTATTTAGTTAGGTGTAAATTTGATGTTCTTGTTTTACTTTCAGCTCTTTTGAAAGCGGGACTTGAATTTATTATCGCAATGTTCACTAAGCTACGATAGATTTGTCTTTGAATAGCATTTTCATTAAAAAACAATCAATTAAACTTTGAAATACGTTTAAACCGACTGAAGGAACGTCTTAAGAAAATTTCCACGATTTTCTAATCTGTGAATCTTTCAACAGCAATGTATACGTCCCTAAAATAGGCGCTACTTTTCAGACAGATAATAGCTTCGTAATAAATAATGAGATACAAAAGTGATTTACCTGAAACCAAATCACGCTCGTGCGTCATCGCAAGCCTACATTGCTTACGTAAATTGTGCCACAGAAACACAAACGAGATTAACTTAACCCTGCAATTAGGATAAAAATAGAATACACTATTACACAAATTACAATGACATCGTTTCAAGGGACCAATATCTTAAATATCCCATTAAATCAACCCGTACTGACCCCATGGGATTCAAAATACTTAACATAACCTACCGAATTTCGGGCTTGCCTTTTTATGATTATGTTTTTTTCGTGTGCTGGTAAATCTATTACAATACCCAGGGGAATGATTCATTTTTGTGACGGTGAAGGTTTAATGAAATGTAACTATAAAAGGAATAAGGTTACTAGACCACTTGACGTAATTTTGATAGTATATAATTATTTTATGAAGTAGTTGCACTTGGTCTTGTTGCCTCTTACCTAAGAGATAGGGTACAATGCGTTGATATTAAAGGAAATAGATCTTCAGGACTACCTGGAAATGGGCGTCCCTCAGGGTTCAATTCTTGGTCCTTTTCTATTTTTGATTTATATTAATAACTTGCCATTCTACGTACAGGATTTTTGCGACATAGTACTATTTGCAGATGATAAGTCTCTTATTTTCAAAGTTGATCGTAAAGCAACAAATTTTGATGGTGTAAATGGTTCTCTCGCGAAAGTCCTGGACTTGTTTACGGCAAACATTCCATTGCTATACTCCAAGAAAACAAAATGTTTCGTCGTTGTCCTACGTTCCTTATGTGTTTTCAATCTGTTTGTAACGCCAAAATTGTGTGGATTGGATCCTGCACCGGAGTGCAGCGGTGGATCTAATTAGGCAAAAATGATTTGTACATTGGATATTCACCTAGCACTTCGGTGCAGTAGCCAATCAGAAAGACGAATACAATAAATTTGAAAAAAAATCCTGGTATAACTGATAGAATTATAAAAGCTTTTCAAAAACGTAAATTTCTCCACTCCTAAAATTTCTACAAAAACAAAAATAAGACTGTATAAGCAAAAACTCACCCAGCAGATCTTTATCATTATTTTGGAAAGAGTAAGATAGCTACGGTTTTGAAATTCCGAATCCGATGAATAGGCTTGCTTTGTAAATGGAATCGAATCCGGCTAAGTCGATGTGGAAGTTCCGTGTATTTGGTGTCAAATGTTTGAAAATTTAAGTTGGGTCACATTTATTTTTCGAACATTTGTCAAAGACCCTCTTTAAGTTACAAATTACGAACACTATTTTAAGTTTAAAATCTACGTGTTTAACACAATGAAAATGATAAAATTAAGATATCGTCGTTTTCACCCTATTTGGTATCTACAATACTGATCATTATGACGTGTAAGTTATACAAATCAAAGTATAATATTATAAAGACAACAATACAAGATTAATTTTGTAGGATAAGCCATAGAATAGTTAAACTCGAATAATAATATGGCTGTGGTCTTGTGAAGAAGACGGGACTTAATTAGAATGTTAGACTATAGAACAGTTTTATCGAAACCTATTTATCAGCAAGTATAACCGAGTTACCTTTACATGTAAATGAACACGTACGCAATTCAATTACACCCTATATACCACATAAAGTACCATGTTGTAACTTTAGTCTAAAAATAGGTAACAAAATTAGGGGTGAAGTAAAATCGACATCAATTTAAAACAAACGCGGGAATCGTGCGGAATTTAATTTTGTGCTGAGTGCTCGCTGTCTTGACTTGTGAGTGTACGTGTGGGAATGTAAACTGTGTCGTTCATATATGATTGAAAGAATTGAATGGAATCTCTGAGCTTGTGAAAGAATCTTTTCTGCATTTTATGTTTTAAAATTTTTATTGCTATGAACAGATGAATTTTTGATGTTTGTGTAAAATAACGTGAGCTTTTTCATTTTATACTGGCATAAACAAATATACATACATGCATTATATATTATGTACTTATTAGTTTCACCCTCGTGGATCTTTACTTGGCCATTACTCAGCTCCTATTGGACGTACCGTGATGTTATATAGCCTATAAGCTTCCCCGCTAAATAGGCTATTCAAAGCTAAAATCTAATCGGTTTAGTACTTCCTAAGATTAGCGTGTTCAACCAAACAAACAAACAAATATAGATTAGTGTATGTATATACCATGATGATGGCAAAACAAACATACGGTCAGCCTGATGGTAAACGGTTACCGCCGCTCAAGGACGTACGCAATGTACGGAGGCACAGCCAAGCCACTGCTTACCTAGAAAGAATAGCTCTCTGAAGAAGCGTGTTTGACTTTTTTCTTATATGGCTTAATTCTCTTAGCTGTCTAGATAGAGGAGAGGAAAGTCGCCCTGCGAGGACATTAATCGGTTGCTGATGCTGACGGACAGACACACTAGTGTTCTTATAAGGGTTCTATTATATCCTTATGAGAGAGGTAACCCTAAAAATAGAAATAGTATTATTTTATAAAGATCCAAGCAAGATAAAATGCTCACCGAAGCAGTAAAACCTTTTGTTTACTTTCAACGTCTCAACTGATCCTGATGTCAATAAACTTCTTACTGCCATTATTCTGTGCTCACGTCTGGAGTAATATTGAAAAATGTGATCATTTAGTGCAATCATAAGTTCTTTAAAGTTTGTGCAGAGAGACCGCACCGAAATAAAACGTTTAAGCGCTTTAAATGTCACCAAACGTTTATACGTGGGTGAAACTAATAAGACGTCTGTAAAAGCTTTTGAATACGTCATGAAACATACATAATTGAGGAAGGTACTTTTAGAAAAATACTCCCAGATGTGCATTAGCATAAGCATGGGATAAGCAGAGGAGCAATCAACCCGCTCAGAAGATCTCGAAACAACGAGTTCCGGAAAAGAACACGTGTGACAAAGATGGTTTCATCAAGGTGGAGAAGAAGAAGAGGAAGCCTACTTGTCGCAATCAGTGCGGTACCGGGTTAACAGGTACCAACATATTGTTACGACCGGCAATACCAGCGACGCAACTGTACGTGTCACGTCTACATCACTCCACGAAGGACGAGGAGCTTGTGGAGTAGGTACATCCGAACGAAGACCAACTGGACCTTGAGAGTTCAAAGGTTGGAGTCGCGCCATAACACGAATTTTAAATCGTTTGTTTGGCCGAAGGGTGTTGTTTATATGCGTTTTCGCGGAAGATTGAGCAACACTGTGTCGCGTAACATGACGCCAAAATGAATACCCGTGTCATGTTTAATTTTAGTTATATAATTGTAGGTATGTACCTATGTTAGTCTGTAAGGTATGTATTTTTATGAGACTTTGTATCTCGAAATAAATTATTATTAAAATTATTATAACGTAAAGAATTAAATTGCTTCGTTTTTTACAATTAATTAATTTAGGAATAAATTTATGTCACTATTTATATTATAATGCGAAAGTAAGCTTTTTTTTTTGTTTGTCACACTTTCCTTAAATTTACTCATTCGCATTCAGAAAGCCTTATATTTAACTCTCACTGTAACAGTCTAAAGTGCAAATTACGTCGTCCATATAAACCTGAATGGTTTATATGGACAAAAAAAAAAATAATAATAATAATACAAATTTGAGAGACTTCAATTTAACTTGAAGAGCTAACTAGATACTCGCAGCCCTTAAATTACTTACTCAGCATATACGGGTCCTTCAGGTAAGTTAAAAATAGCTTTCATTTGCAAGTAACTTTGAGGTTTTAGCCTCAAGTCTGTGTTTAGATTTGAGGGATGGAATTAATTATTTATTATTATTTTGATAACATTATGTACGATGAAAATAGTATATAATTGTAGGTATAAAATCAAAAATTTTGATAAAATATAATAAGTAAGTGTAAAGTGTAAGAGGAACAATTTTTTTTTTAATAATTTGTGGAACCTTATTCCCATAGAGAACTGCTTTACTAATATTTTTCTTATACATATTTTTTTTATAAACCTACCCAACTCAATAGGCTAACTAGTAAGCAGTCCAACTTCCATCAGCCTTCTCTATAACTTAGCTTCTAGAAGAGACGTTCGTAATTCAAACGCTCGGTAAATACATACATACTAAAATGGATCTGGTGGTTTTCTTTCTTGCTTAGTACTTACTTTATAAAGGTCCATATAGGCTGTAAGTTATGAAAGACAATTCTCATGCCTTCTCTGTTTTTCTCCACGGCGCGGCGGCACGGGTAAGACAGAGCGAGCATGAAAAGTGGTATATACCGTGTAAATGTCTTTAGTGTGTAAAAGTAGTGTGTGGTTCTTCAAAAAGGGAGTAATTAATATTTTAAAGAGTCGGTAATGCGTATGTGATGCTCTTCTGATGTTGCTGACGTCACTAACATCAGGTAATTTTGTTTTTTTTATTGTGTTAGGTTGTAAATATTGTTTATTTTTCTTTTAAATTTAAGTTAGTTGATAACCTTAGTTTAATATATTTTATATTGTTGTAAATAATTATATATATTATTTGAAACGTTGGTAAACTTATTTGCAAATGTCTTATGTTTTAGTTCCTTTATTTATTTTCCAGACTAACGTACAAACAAGTTTAGCTTCATATAACTAAATCAGTGGTTCTTAACGTATGGTCCGTGGACCAGTGGTTGTCCCTGATGGTAGGAAATACCGAAAGACTCGAAAGGCTTTTGGAGCCCATCACCCATTGAAATTTTTAGTGGTCTATGACAAGATAATGTATTAGTATGATCACTCACTGCTAGAAGGTTAAAGAACCACTAATCTAAATAATTTTTATGTATATAATTCTTCTGTACATGTGTTGACAGTAAACTCCTCCTAAACGGCTGAACCGATTTGAATGAATTTTTGTGTATGTGTTCAAGTGGATTCGAGGAAGGTTTAGATACAAATTAAAAAAAAATGCAATCGATTGGTATATCATGCAGGACAACGTCTGTCGGGTCCGCTAGTATTTATATATTTATGTAGATAGTCCCACACCAAACGTATTCAAATAAACTTATATAACTGTTCCGCAAAATATGCCAACTTGACCCTCGTTCATCGTATTCGTGTCAGTCAAAATATTACTACTATATTCCCACAACGATATATTTTAGAAACTCCACACAAACTGCTAGAGGTAATTGGACGGAACAGACAACTTTTGTATCTTATAGACATAATATAAACGTGTAAAGCTCAAGTTTCGTCAAAAGTTAGACGGTACGTCCGTGTGGATACAAAACTTTTGATGCAATAAAGCCTCGCCTAGATCCAATTACAACAGCTGAGTTATTTACATTCAGAACTTGAAGTTCATATTAAAAATTTATATACTTGCTTGTTCAACTGTGAATATATTGTAGTCTTCGTGTAATCATTTTATACACTGTGCAGTTTTAGACGTCTTAGAAACTATCTGGGCTATTCTGCCCTACCAAAAAAGAACGACATAAGTGTATTTTAAGTCTAAGGGAAATTGCACCTAAAGTTAGTTACTTTAAATGCGTTTCTCCTGTAACATATGTGATGCAATTGCGCCCTTTTTTCTTAGCTAGGCAGTATTGTAAAACTAATGATTTTGTTTATTTTGTTGAACGCGCTAATCTTAGGAACTGGTCTGATATGATTTTTTTAAAATGTTGCATAGCCTATTGGACGAGTAAGGCTAATAGGCTATATATAACATCTCGCTACGGCTAATAGGAGCTGAGCAGTAGGCAAACAAAGAACGCTGGGAGCGGCGCCCCGTGCTTACAAAAAATCGCTAATGGTTCAATGCCGTAGACTTATAATGGTCTCTAGAGCAAATTTGGTTGAGGGGAAATTTCCGAACTGACACTAGGCACCCCTACTGTTTGCGCAATAAAATTGTTTGTTTACTAGCACATCAATTCAGTTCGAGATAAGCAAAGCACCGACTAAGCCACGGATTAGGTCATTCATCCCATCTAACCGAGACTCAATAACAATAATTAAAACTGTAATAATGTTTCTTATAAATACATATTTGAATAATGCATTCACTAAAAGCATATTCGAGTAATCTTTCTCCAGACATTTAATATCATCAAAGTTTTCTTTTCTTCTGATAGGTGTAATAAAAGTTTAATAAAATTAAAAGATACGTTGAAATTTTTAGAAATATAATAATGTGTAAGAGAAATAATATATAGATACATCACGCCTTTTTCAACGAAGAGGTAGGCAGAGAAGTATGACACCTACATTTCACCAGCTATGTTTAGTCTCATAGGATAGGGGGCGCGACACATGTTTTGTTTCTAAACTCCGGGTTGGTACTGAGAATTTCGTGATAGGAAAAACCCAATATCTTATTTATCCGATCCGGGAACTGAACTCGAGACCTTTTTCGCAGTAGTCGTATATACTCCCCATTACGCCATCGATGCCTCAAATCAATGTGTGTTACCAGCGATGACCTATATATGACACTAAAATGTCGTCTCTCAGAGTAGCCCATCGAGCCATGGAGAGGGCAATGCTCGGAGTCTCTCTGCGTGATCGAATCAGGAATGAGGAGATCCGCAGAAGAATCAAAGCTACCAACTTTACCCACTGGATTAGTAATTTGCAGTGGCAGAAGAAATTCATGCATGGCATTTACAAGAAAATCCGAAAATTACTGTAGTGCATAAATATTAGGAACATATTTTTTTACACAGCGCCATCAATCCCAAAGTGAGCTAGTGTAAACTTGTGTTATAGGATCTAGATATATAGGTAATAAACATACATAATTTATATATTTTTCTAAATACGTATTTATTACAGTCAGCTTGCGACCACGGCCGGTGTAACCTGTTCGAAACGTCAAGCAGCATAAGGTATGTAAATATCAAAATCATAATCGCGTGAATTCCCGTTTAAAATTAATAAATAAAACACCCAAAGGTAAAAATAAACATTTGCAGAGCTATACTATACTAAAACGTCAAGACTTTAGTCTTGACGTTTTAGTATGAGGCAGATGGAAGTATAAGGCAAAAATAATTTGACGTCCAGAAGATTAATGTTTACTTGAACACCATAAAACTAGATTTAATGTTCCATTAGGTTTAACTATTTTTACGGCGGGGCGCGCCTACACATCAGACAAATTACATAACTTGTGTATTTAGGGCTAATGACATTAAATCTCTTTTATTCATCTAGATTACAAAGTAACTTTTATGAAAGTCACGCCTTAGAATGTAACAGGTAATCGGAAAAATAAATAGTGACAGGGCAAAGCCATGAGAATTAGTGACAAGAAACTTATGACTTTGGTTTTACGGCCATTTTCAATTATCTATCGATGGATTTGGCTACTAGTGATTTAATTTTGACATAGGTACTTATTTTAAATGGAACTTTTGTCAAATATTTTTCTCTTGTAGCCAATTCGAGTAATTTTCTTTGCTTTGGTCTAACATTTTATATAAATACTAAACAAGTAATCCGGGACGTCCGCCCGCATATCTCAGTAAGCAGGTACATTTGTTAACTAGACGTTTTGGTAAAGTCTTGTCCTCCAAATTAAGCTACATATAAATTAAATCACGTGTTAAAAATAAGCAAAAATTCCTTATGCTATTTGGACAAATCAATTCACGAACGCTCCCAACAGTCTCATACAAAACCATTTACAAATAAACACATTCATACGTAATGAAAAGATTACCACGCCAGATAAAAACAAATTGCTTTCATCGAAGTTACCTCAGAACAAACGTAGCTCCAATGAATTCAACATGATGTGAACCTTTTTCGATTAAATTCCAATATCCTTTATAGGTACGGAGCTCACCAAAGTATCAATTGAAAGGTATTGAGTGAAATGTTTGTGAAGAAACCTTCGATTGACTTTACATAATAGGCAAGACCTATCTGTATCTATTTGAATAAGACGATCGTATTTTAAGAGTAATTTTTTGGAATGGGATGCTTAGGTTCAAAAAATAACCATACGATATTGTTTTATTCACTAATATTAAAAACTTTAAACCTTCGCGACTAATACACATTAAATTATTATAAAAATCATCACGTGACGTAGATCCGCTACGTCACGTATTATAGATACGTGACCCGTGACCACGATCGGTGCAATTCGATCGAAACGTCGGGAAAATAAATAAAGTACCTATTTAGTATTCCTTATACCAGTATTCCCTCGTAAGGGTTGCGGGTGGCCGTTGGATGCGGGCGGCACAAAATCGCTCGTTGTGGCGGAAATTAGGTGAGGCCTATGTTCAGCAGTGGACGTCATTGGGCTGATATGATGATGATGATGATACCAGTATTCTAAAGCTAAAGAGTTTGTTCGTTTGGTCGAAAGCGCTAATCTCTATTTGAAAAAATATTTCATTGTTGGATAGCTTATTTATCGAGGAAGGTCATAGGCTATATAACATCACGCTACGATCAATAGGAGCTGAGTAGATGCCAAACAAAGATCATGCCTTTTTCAAGCGAAGGTAGGCATATTATATACAATTCTTTGTGTGATGAGCATAAAGGTTTGTTCTGTGTCTGAGTGTAATTTATTTATAATATTATTATGTATGTATTTACAAAAAAAATGTATTTAAGTAGTAATCAGTTGTTTAGTATCCATAACACAAGCAAATATAATTGCTTACTTTGGGACTAGATGGCGCTGTGTGAATGTGGTAGAATATTATTTTAAAAAAAATGTAGTTGGTGTGACATTTTATGTAGTCAACTATGTTAGACAGGTAAATTTAAAAAATAATAAAAAAATCCTATTCTCGAGAATCGAATCCAAGACCTTACACACTACACACATACACAGCCGTCGTTTAAACTCAAAACTTACTTATTATACCTACTCATCTTAAAAATACCACCAAACAATTTTCTCGCTAATTTATATCGTGGAAAACTAATATATTATTATAGCATCACAGAAATAAAATTCCAATGATTGGATTTCTGAAATGTGACTTTGATTCGATTGGCGGTCGATTTATTGCTCGCAGCTATCGCGGCTTCGCAACAGGGAACGTAGTCATAAACTAAACATATTACTTTTTGAACTGTCTGCAATATTTACATGGAAAATATGTAGTTTCTAAAAACAACCAATTAAATTAAACAACCCATTAAGTCCCACTGCTGGGCTCGGGTCTCCTCTCCTCTAACTAGAGAGCTGAGAGGGTTTAGGCCATAATCCACACACGCTGGCCTAGTGCGGGTTGGTGGATCAGACATACTCATAGAATTTTTTCTAGGGTATGTGGGTTTCCTCACGATGTTTTCCTTCACCGTTAGCAGATGGTAAGTCACTTGACTAGTACATATAAATTCCACAAAGTGGAATCCACATTGGTACTGCCGGTCGGGATCGAAATCGGACCGCTAGATTTGCACGCCGCGCCGGTCCCTTATCCATTCAGCCACCATCGCTTTTTTCTAAAATGTAAAGTTAAAACTGGGATTGCAGACCCAACTATTGGATATTAATTTCAGCTTGATACCTCTACACTTTCTTGAAAAAAATATTCATGACAGATGGGCAGACACACAGACAGACAACGGAGTGATCCTATAAGGTTTCCGTTTTTCCTTTTAAGATACGGAACCTTTAAAAAGATTTGTCTTTAGTAGGATGAGGTTCATACTGTTAAATTATTTCAAATTATACAGCTAAACTCCTTGATTTGGTGCCATCGTCGCCTTTTTATCATCGCACCACTCGACGCCGCTGTAGGCTTCACCCGCACTACCTGGAGCCGATATCGTCTAGAACGGTAAGGTTTCAGCGGTCATTCCTCCCACGTACGGTGCCGGCTCTGGGGTGAACTTCCTACAGCGGTGTTTCCTGAGCGCTATGACATGTCCTTCTTCAAACGAGGTTTAAAGAGAGCTATCCTCTCTAGGTAGGCAGCGGCTTGGCTGTGCCCCTGGCATTGCCATCATCCATGAGCGGCGGTAACCACTTACCATCAGGTGGGCCGTCTGCTCGTCTGCCACTTTAGGCAATAAAAATAAAAAAAACCTGAAGCATTGAAAATAAAATCTGGTATGATAATTGTTACATTTTACTATAAATGATAAATCTTATAAATAAACTATAAATAAATCTTACAAACTGAGTGATGATGATGATGATGAAAACATCATCATCATCATTACAACGGGTCTCCTCCAAATATTTTGCAAGGAATTTAGCCTATTCAAACACGCTGGCTAGACGGGATAGTATAGAGTTTTATTCCGAATTTTCCTTTAGTCGCAGTACTCTTGTTGCTTATGATTAGTCCCTTAGTCGCCTTATACGACACCTACAACCACTACGGGGTATTGCCATTATGGACTCACTGAGTTGTTACTTGTTAGTGAGTCCAACACATCACACGTCATGCACGATACATGAATGAATGAGTTTTAACCCATTCATTTAAATTGTTGGTGATTCAAATACCTACTTTGGTGTTTATTTTAACAGTTTATTCAAAATACCTGAATGTAATATAATTATGAAGCAATAAGCGGAATACAAAATAAAATATGATCATTTTTCAGTCGCCATGTAGCTTGTTTTGAATGTAACGCCGATGAACCTCGCTTTAATGAAACAATAGCAAAATTCGGAAAGTCAATTTCCTCAAAAAATATTTGTTTTCCTTGAAAAGAGGATTTTAATCTCGAATAAAAATGTTTTTGTGGATTAGGAATTCAAAAGCGAAAAATTTTAAATTTTAAAATAAAAGAAGATAAAGAAAACAGAAAAATAATTATCTAACGCTAGGCTGTTGCCCGGGGCTTCGCTCCCGTTGATCTTTGTTTGGCCATGATATTTTATAGTCTATCGCCTTTCCAATTTTTTAAATCTAACCAGTAGTACCTGAGATTATAGTCTGAGAGTCTGCATAATGTTACTTCCTTAGTTGCCTTCTACGACACCCATGGGTTGAGATGTCATAGTGACATTATGTATTCTTAATTCGTCACTATACGGATAACAATATTTTTATTATAGGTAATGATTTTTCAAAAATAAGAATCTAACAAAGTAAATATTACTGCGTACTGTGGCCAAAAAATTGAGACCCGCTGCTTAGACAATAGAATAGATTATTTTGTTACCGTATTTTTGTATCCATGAGCCCTCATTCTAACACGACCATGAATAGTCACCCTCATCACGAAGTCGACTGGCCACACGAACCTCGCATCGCTGCAATATATCCAGAGTGACGGCAAATCTTTTACAAACCAGCTTTATAAACCTACCCGTAGACACGGGTCTATCAACTCCATATTAATTTATTTTTTAATGGCGTAAGGTATTAATCCATGGATTATATACATTAGGTGTGTTGTTTCCGAATTCCGATATCGGTTTTATAATTAAACTCTGAACAAGCAGACCATGCTCGTTAATATTAATTGTTGGCAGGTGACTAGCGTTTTACCGAGATAAAAATAAATGTTAATAAATGAAAATTCTTGTTGTCTGGAATGTGATGCCTGGAAGAAATTACTGCAAGCGATAAGACCGCCTATTGTATTTAACTGGTGACGTGCGGCTTGAGAGGGCGCTGCCGTGTCTTATTTAAAATAGCATAGAAATTAAGTAGGTATACTTTGAAAAAAATTAGGGGTGGGATCAATAATTGCAAACAAAAAAATTTTATTCATCAAACATTTTTATCTCCGTCTCACACTCCGTCAAACAAGTGTTTTTTTTTTATTGGCATAATCTCGCACAATATAAACATACGCGCTTTTCACACAAATAACATTGGTAATTCGATTTGTAATTTCTTTTTCTTATAGAAAGATTTAAAACTGTTTGCTGGCAGCTATTCTCTTTAAATTCAAAATAACATTTAATATTTCAAATACAGTCGCTGCTCTGATATATATTTCTATTTTAAGTTCCGTCCATGTCTCGATTCGGAAAAGGAAGCTTTCGGCCGCAGTTTGATATATATTGACATCTTGGCACGTAGAGACTATTGGAATACTAGGCTTGTAGATACTAGGTATAGGTAGTATTTTCTGTATATGTAATTTGTTGGACGAAGACATAGAATAGCTGAATGGTTGTATAAGGGTTTCGTGTTGGAAACGTAGTTTAGGGCAAAATCAATTTGTACGAAGAACTCGTCCATATTTTCCCATAGTCTTGTAAAAATACAAAGCCACTGGTTTTACGCTCTTTCTCAGGTTATTTCAGATCTCTCCAGTAGTATATCTCATACAATTTTATAGATTTTTTTCAGAAATAATCTGCTATTAGAATTACGAAGAGGGCTTAGTACAAAACATTGTAACACATAATACACAATGACATATCGTTTACAGTTAAATTATTAAATACAAATGATATCAGAAAGATAAAAATATTGTGAATTTGTAATACAATGAAACATGAATTTCCATTCTATTGTTTGTTGACTTACTCTTAAATATTTTCATGTATTAGGTACCTAGCTATATTTAATTTTCAATACTAACGTAAAGGATTAGAATTGAAAATACTTATGCATTTATTTCTAGGAAGTCTGAGTAGAAAACCTATAATTATAATAATAATACGTATTTACAAGTTGACAAATATGTACAATATCTATTATGCAATAGGTAGGTATTTCCCAAATAATCTACTCATTTTAGACCTAACACTCTATACTCTAGTACTGTATAAATATGCATTCAATATTCACAAAATACTTATTGTTATTTAACAATTTACTTACTCAAATTGTAACACTAAAGTATTATTATGTACCTGGTTAAATCATTCGAAAAACCTGTATTTTATAGATAATATTATATTGACAACGGCGGGGTTTATCTCAACAACTTTGTAAACACGGTTTCATTTCTTCTACATACATACTGACACGCTACATTACTTTTAGGTATCTATAATAATTCATTGATAACAACTGTGTCTTAGATAGAAATGTACTTACCTAATGTATTTATTTTCTACTATAGATAATATATTGTTGTTGTGCTTAGTGTTGTTGAAAACCCAGTTTAAAACATATTGTCGATGAGAAGTAATTATGGCAGAGAAATTCAAGTTACCTGCTCGCTATGGAGTTGGTGAAATAAATGTTTGGTGAGGAATCGTTGGGATAATATTAATTTAATACTGAGTGAGGTGGCAGCGTATTTAGATCTTTTTCTTTCTTTTCATTGTCTTTTAGCTGACACCATTTTGACTTTTCATGACGTTCATGGCTTGCATTATTATTACTAATATTTATATTGTTATCATAGCCTGTAGATTAACCTATACGTGGTGCCGTTTTGTTTCATGCAAATAAAAATAAATATTACCTATAAGTATGTAATTAAATGTTGAACTGTTCGAAACATTGGAATGCATGACTTGTGTATGTAAACATAATTTTTAGAGCAATGACCTCTGATCTATGATAAGAAGTGCTACATTGCTTACTAAAATAGGTACCTACTATGTATTATTATTTAATTTTAAATGAAATCGTACTAGGTTAATGCTCCCAAAAACGAAAACTGATCAGCACCATCAACAGTCCACATCTTGACGCATACAGTTTTTTTGCCTTTTTTCTCAGTTTTATCCATTGCAAGTAATTAGGTAGGTAGGTACCTACTTATTTAACTAACAATTCTCCAGGGAGGAGTATATCCAACTAGATGAAGACTACAAACCTGCTGTGAACCTTGGCCAAGGATACCCTGATTATCTTGCTCCAAGACATATCACTAAGGCTTTGATAGAAGTAGCTGCAAGTGAAAATCCATCATTTCACCAGTATTCAAGGGGTTTTGTGAGTAGAAGTATTTTAGACCTATAATAAAATCACCATCATCATCATCCACATCAATCTATATACTGGCTAAAGCTGGAAATAGCTATACTGGCACTACGTGGATTTGGTTTTTTTTTATACCACGACACGGTCGTAAGGCCCCGCCTAATGTTAACCGGTTACTGTGGCTTATGGGCGCCTGCAACATGTTACGTCTAAACGTAAATATTAATAGAAATAAAACGAAAGAAATAAACATAAAAAATAATTTTATTTTGAAGACTAGGAAATGGGTTCGTCACCCTAACTTATAAGGGGGCATCACAAGCGCGTTGCCGACCCTTATGAAACCTATTCACTCCTTTTTTGAAGAACCCCATACTGTAATCCCTTGGAGAAACATCGTTAGGGAGTTCATTCCACATTCATTCAAGTTGCAAAGACAACAATTTTGTTTTAAGATAGATAGTGACTTGGCTCCTCTGACATCGTAATGCCTATTCATAACTTTCTGTTACAGGGACTTCCGAGATTAGTGCATATACTATCAAATCTTTATTCGCCCTTGATTGGCAGGGATATAACTCCGTTGAAAGAAATCATTGTCACTTTTGGCGCCTTTCAGGCTCTGTATGCTGCTATTATGGGTAGATAGATATACATACTTTTAAGATTATTTTCGATTTAATCCTTTATAATAACACCAAACCACAGCTTCACTACACTCCATCTTGAAAACTGAGTGGGATTAAGCCATAATCCAGTCGAAGGCCAAATCTTTTAATATAAACTTTATAGATGAGAAGATTTAAAGTCGTTAATTGCAGGTAACGTCGACCAAGGTGATGAAGTGATAATTATTGAGCCATTCTTTGACTGCTACGAGTTCATGATCAGTTCTGCTGGTGGAATTCCTAAATTCATATCTCTTAATCCCGTGAGTTTATCGTATAATAATAAATAAGTAAAATATATTGTGATAATTAAATACTTTTGGTATAGTAAATCACTTCTGCTTTTATAATTATTTTTTTTCCAATTTTATCTTGGAAACGGGTAAGGAGTAAACACAATTGGAGTAGATTTAGTTCGGATGAGGCCTCAAGTGACCAGAATACACACATACTTTTTTTTGGAGACTAAGTTACTGAATATTATACGAGTAGGTACTAAACCTGCAGTTGGCTATTTCATTTTGCAATTATTTTAAAAGATTCTGTAATAGTTCTCATCTAATGATGAATTGACCAACAGACCAAAAAAAGTGGCAGCATAACCTCAGCGGACTGGGTACTCGATGAGAAGGAATTAGCTTCTCTGTTCAACGCACGTACGAAGATGATCATATTGAACAACCCCCACAACCCACTGGGCAAGGTTTTCACTAGGCAAGAGTTGGAAATTATTGCCAATCTGTGTAAGAAACATAATGTGCTGTGTTTATCTGATGAAGTTTATGAATGGATGGTGTATGAACCTAAACAACATATAAGGATAGGTAAGTTTTCAAAAACCGGTCGTTGTTGTAAGTCTAAATAGTGGATATCTGCAGCCACATGCTACTATTAATATGAATAATTATGAAGTTTTAAAATGATTTGGTTAGGTTATATTTTTTTAATATAAAACAAAATGGTTAGTAAGTAGAAAAGTTAGAAAGCTGATGAAATTCTGCATCGTGAAACTGGCAATCAAACTTTGTTGATGTTCAACATCTTATTCTTCTTCTTATCGTGTGGGCTTGAGGCAACAACTTATTGATGTAGATATTGATATTTGCAGCAACTTTGCCGGACATGTGGGAACGAACGATAACTGTAGGTTCTGCGGGTAAGACCTTCTCTATAACAGGCTGGAGGGCAGGCTGGGCATACGGACCTGCCCATCTTATACACAACATGGCAATTGTGCATCAGAAATCTGTCTCCACGTGTAGTACTCCTATACAGGTTAATTTTTCTTTTTGGACCTTTTGAACGTGTCGATGTAAAGGTATGATAATCAGTTTGATTGATAAAAAATAATTCCATGGCTGAGTATACCTAATTTAATGTAATGCTCCTGAACTGCATATTTCTGAAGTCCTCTGGAAATTATGATATATTTGGCTGAATATTTAGATAAGAAAGAGATTAGCATCCCTACTCACCACACTATCTTGTTTTCTCTTTCTTACTTGTCACATTCAAATACACAAAAAAATTGAGTTGAAAGTGTTGAAATCTTAGAAAAATATTCATTTTTTCAGGAAGCGTTAGCCACTTCGTTTGAATACGAGCTTGCCCGCCGCGACTCACCTGACTGCTACTTCAAATCATTAGCGCGAGAGATCCTCCCTAAAAGAGACTTTATTGTAAAAGCACTCCGAGATAATGGATTCAATCCACACGTTCCTGAAGCAGGTTACTTCATCATTGCTGATTGGACACCGTTAGGTAATACCTGCTTTATACGTACCTACCAACTTGCGACGAGTAGTTCCAATGCGCTCCAGGAATGCATCCACTTCAAGTTTTTATTATATTTTTGGACGGAACGGAAATATTTTATTGCTTAAAAATTTTTGGAGCCAAGTGGAATAAATGTAAAGAAAGATACATTATTGAAATATTTTATTGCTTTAAAATACTTGAAGCCATGTGGATTTAATGTATCAACATTAAAATTATGAGAACAATAGGTTTTTGGGGCGTAGTGGAATAATTAGTAGCGATAACTCCCAACAGGATGTTAATATTTATTTATTTGACTATCTTGCTTGTATTATGTTGCTACTGGAAAAGTCGCTAAAGTGACCACAAGGGAAACTGTATACCCTTATCAGTCCACTCAATGGTTATATTCAACAGATCAAATATTTGTCGCCAACCTTTCTATCTGCTACCTAATTCTATTAATGTTAACTGTTTATAGCAAACAAGATAGATTTATCCAGTGAAACTGACAATTATAAAGATTATCGCTTCACAAAGAAATTAACCAAGGAAGCCGGTGTTTTAAGTATCCCACCCAGTGCATTCTACTCCAAAGACCACAAACATTTAGGAGAAAACTATGCCAGATTCTGTTTTATCAAGGTAGGTACTTAAACTCTGTAAGTAATATTCTTATGGCAGAACCGTGGGTTCGATTCCAACTACGAATATTTGTGTGATTTATAGATATTCGTTTCGAATCTTCTTTGTGTCCATTTATTGTATATATTATTATGTTTGTAAAGTCTCACGCGACACAGGACAAAACCGACAAACAACGCCTGAAAAAAATCACTACTTGAAAAACATTATGTAGGTACTTTGCTACGCTAACCTACTAAATATGCACAGTACTTAAGCAAAGCACATAAATTATGTAAGTGAATAAATTAATCAGCTTGCTTTAGAGGATTAATTTATTCTCTAAAATACTACGAGATTTGCTACGGTTTTAAGCAATACAATGCAGTATTGCATACAAAATCTGTTGAAAAAATCACTCCTTTTAGGGAGACCTTATTTGCTGACTGTACATTCATTGATTGAGATATTTATTTATATTTACAGAAAGACGAAAATCTGGAACTGGCTGCAACACTTCTGCAGAAGTGGAATGGCCTAACTATCTAACAATAAAACAAAGATTTTTTACTGCAGTAATTTCACGTCATGTACCTATTTGTTTATATATTGATTAGAATAAAATAAATAGGTAGGTAGTTACTACCAAAGAATATTGTTTCAATAATGTAGGATGTTTTTATTACCTACCTACTGTTGATAAATGTATAAAAAATATATAATAGTACATTATGATATAAATGCGGTAAGTTGATAATTACAGCCGATGTGATATTGCTACAAGAAAGCAGAGGCTGTAATTATCAAAGCGCACGTATGTCATATGAACATATAGGTATACGTCATACATAACATATTTGCGAGGAAATAAATAAAACTCGGACTTTCTTAGAAAAAAACAATACAGCGAAAAGAAAAAGCGCGGGGAATAACTACTTTTACTTGCCACAAATTTTATTAACGATGCGCGCGCATCAGCGCTTTTTTTTTAAGGCAAAGGCACGAAAAAGCCAGTATTACTAATAAAGTAAATTAATATTTTTGTGTTTTATTACAGATAAATGGTTGTAATTTATGGTCTAAATTAATTAAGTTAAAGAATTAAATATTTATTTTATTAATATAATAATTATTTTTATCTCCCAAAGTTAATTTTATTCATAAAATGTTGACCACTTTTCTGACATAAAAACTCTTTACTAAGATTTAAAAAGTACCGTTCGTTTTAGACGGAGAATCTTGATTATTAGTCTGTGATCTTGATAAACCGTGCGTTTTACATTACATTACCGCACAAGTGCGGAATGAGGTAGGTACATTACGACACTGAAATTGGTGAAATAAGAGACCCTTTACGAGCAAATGTGTTATAAAATAAATAAAAAGCATGTTGGTACGTTTTGTTCAGAGACCAATAATAAGTTTTCTCCACAGAACACCTCAGAAATCGGATAAAAAGAATACTGTCTTGACCATCGTTTATTTCTTATGTCTTAATAAGGTTGTGGCTAAAACGTAGTGGTTAAAATTATGGTTATATTCTCTTGGTTTATGACAAGAAGTTTCCCACAAACTTCTTGGGTTAATAAAACGTAGTCAGAAAAAGCTACTTACTACGATAGAATAATAATTATAATAAATCTGTATAAATTAATTATTTGTTTAAATCTTTTGCATACTTAATTGTGCGTATGCGTATGTACACGAGCGGACTTAATGCCGTAAGCATTTTCAGACAGTCTACTTTGTGTTTTGCAGGGTTAGCAGGTACACAGGTGCACTAAGAAAAAAAACCCTTTTTATATACGTTTTGGCACATGCAGAATTATTATTCCTCTGTGCGTTTTGTTTGTCACAGATAAGAGTGTTCGTTACATTTTAAAGCGGAATAAATAACCTAATAAAAAAATATATTCATATTACCTATTATTTATTAAATACAAAAACTAATATAGCTATTTACGTCATCCTATTATTTTTGCGAACAAACACTTCGTTCATTTCGTTCAATTTCCAACTGTACCTAAAAATATTAGTTTCGAAAATAATTGTTGAACGTTATTTACATTTTATGCGAAATTATGCTTCATCGTAAGGTAACTGGATACTAGATTGATTAATCGAATCAAACAAACGTTTGAACGATTATTTTTCAAAATTTCAGGTAGGTAAGTAATATTTTATTCGGTTATATTTAATGAAATTTGAAATCAGTGCGAACGCATTCTTTGAATAGTGCAGATGCAATTTTCATGCGAGACGTGAGTAAGTTTCTAGTTTGCATTTTCTTAGCTTTCAGTTTGTTTCTAGTTTGCGTTGTAATAATAAGTTTAGGTCTATAATTAATTAGGTAATAGGTTTAATTTGTTAAAACTGTAAATAAAAGTGTATAAGTACCTATTATATATTAGAAGTAAATTTATTTAAAATTATAGATCCGTTTACCTTATCGCTTTTAAATGATCGCTTATATTCGCTAATAATTAATCACTTACAAATCTCACAAAAAACTCACGGTAGGTATACATAATTTACGAATTATTAGAATAAATTGTTATTAAAATAAATCCATAACACAACAGTATGCGTTACGTTAAAACGAATAGCACCGCATCGTTGAAAAACCGTTGGCCTCAAACTAATATAAAATAATAGGTTTTAAAAAAAATAGCGTATCGTTAGAACGCGTTTTTAATATATATAGCCGTTGCGAACACTCCAGTCACAGAATAGATATTATTTAAACTGTGGTTTTGTTCACAAAAAAACAAACTGACACTGACAAAATGACATTGACAGTATTGACACCGGCCGAGATTAGAAAATATTAGAGATGTTATATTAGGGTCAATTTCGAATAATCCTAATATAGGATATATTAGTTACGTCATATTCTAATACCATACCTATTACTCGATATTAGTCAGATAATAGGGTAAGGAGTGAACGTTTTAGTATTATGCTCTATATCTAGTATTCCGACTCGCGAGGCTTAATACAATATAATAGCTTCATTATCATATGTATATAATAGCTTCATAATAATATGTGGTTAATAGTGAATTAATAAAATATGAATGCAATTTTTGATGATGTTTTTAATAGGTATCTATTGATACTATTGTATTCGCCTCGCTCGCGTGGCCGCGTTCGCGTTGTCTCTGGCTAATACTTGACTAATATCGAGTAACCTAATAGATGACATTCCTATAACCTAATATGAATACGGGTCGCTCGTATTATAATATGCATACCTAATATGAGTATATTCGTTTCATCTCTAGAAAATATAAACCAACCTATTTCAAATGGTCTAACATAACCCCAGAGTACATTCTTCTTGCATGAAAACAGCTGTAGTAAAGTTGTTTATGCACGATGACTTTTATAATGAGTGACATATAAACATCAGCTGACATAGTTTTACTATAACTGAATTAATAAATGCAAATTTCCAGTTTAAACTAGTTATATTCATTGTGAGTAGGTATTGTATTAGCGCAATCATTATAATCAGCCATCCATATTCAACTTAATTCAAACTGTCATAGCAATGGCTGACTTGTTGTCATGTCATAATAAATAAGGTTACATTTATTTCTTGTCATTATCTGTGTTTAACATTATTTTATAAGGGCGTTATGCTGTTTAGGAGGGGACAAACGTTGTGTAAGGCTCTAAGCAGCTGCAGTGGTGTTGTGGCAAGTAGAGGTATACAGCGTATTGCGGATACCAACATGGCAGACAAATTTAAATTACCTGCCCGCTACGGAGCCGGTGAAAAAAGTGTTTGGTAAGTGATAATAATCCAATTATAGTTTTCTTTTATCATTACGTAATAATTACCTCCACATAATTAGTAGGTAACCTATTTACCTAGGTAGGTATCTATCTTGTTTGCTAGCACGCCAGTCATTATTTTACAATAAGTAGGTACATTATAAAAACAAGGTGCATGCTTGTGAAATACCCATGTTGTTTTATGTGTTGTCCATTAATTTTCTGGTGTTCTACTTCTTGTTTACAAAGCTATTGTTTGAAGCCCAATGTTATGCATCATAAAAGCTATTGTTGCATGAAATTGGAGTTTTCATTTTCAACGTTTACTACAGGTCGATCATATAATTATATATTTATTATATATAATATAAATTTGAATAAAGAATATAATATAAATAAATTTGAAATATTGAATAAGTATAAAATTTAAATAGTTCTTTATTCAAATGTCTTATGTCTAAAGGTCATCACTGTATGATAAGAAATCTCATTAAAATTAACTAGCTGTCGCCCGGGCTTTGCTCCAGTGAATCTTTGTTTCGCCACTACTCGGCTCCTATTAGGCCTAGTGTGATGTTATATAGCCTTCCTTGATAAATGGGCTATCCAACACTAAAAGAATTTTTAAATTCGTTCGACCAAACTTCAGCTTTCTAAGGCGCGAACTTCCTTGACGCAAAGTTATGTGGTATTTTAAATTCACGCAAAACTTTCTAGGGTGGAATACATTCAGTTGGCAGCAGATTACAAACCAGCAGTAAACCTTGGTCAAGGTTTCCCCGACTACCATGCACCACAACATGTCATAAAGGCATTGTCAGAGATTGCTGTTAGTGAAAATCCTTTGGCTAACCAATACACAAGAGGATTTGTAAGTAGTATTATGAATTTTATTTTGGCGTTGTTTACTACTTTAGAAAAAAGGTATGCATCCAGTGAATACTGCCACAACCGGGTCTTTAAAACTATCATAAATGTAAATGCTCGGTCCTGGTTTGATCATTCCTATGCCCCTCCAGATTCTACACAGCTCTGGAAGAATCTGGAAAAATAGATTAAGTAAATAATTTAATAATGAACAATTTAATTTTTTTTATTAATGATATATTATTGTGTGTAATTTTGTGTTTTTTTTTAAATATATTTGTATGTCTACTGCAAAACATGAATTATGATATTAGAATTTATGATCTATAATGTAAAAATATCTATGTTTAACAAATAAATAAATGTGATAACCCAGTTGTTGGCAATAACCTCGACAATTTACGTTGGATCTAACACAGTATGTGATATTACCACTTCAGAGATGAAAGGCTCGAAGGTATGAATCTATGATAATGTACATAGTGTACTAATAAAAAACTTAAGTATCAGTAAAATGTTTATGATAGAACATAATATGACTTATAGGCTATCTAAATATCTAATGCAAATGTATTGTAATAGCAATTAAGATAGTGAATGATTGTATAATGTTGCTGAGAGTTTTAAAGCTATGAACAAATATCATTTGATAACCTTTTGTCTACTTACATAGATATAAATTGTATAGCAATAACAATCTTAATGCTTTGATATATAGGTATAAATTTAAGTACAGTGAATAATGGTTTAGACAACTGCTCAATGATAGAAGTAATAATTAAACAAAAATCAACCTTATTCCTTGCAGATAAGTGATAAAATTAAATAGAATAATAAATATAATGCTTAAATGACATGTTTTATTATTTGTGCTTGATTCTCTACACTGCAATTTGATTCAGGCGTAATGCATAATTTATCATAATTTAAAATATTTCCCATACCCTGATAGCACTATAGTGGGATTATATACTAACTTTCGCGTGGGGCTTCGCTCCCGTAGATCTTTATTTAGTCACTACTGAGCTCTTATTGGTCATAGCGTGATGTTCTTCCACCATAAAAGGCCTATCTAATACAAAAAATATTCTTTTAATTTGGTTCCGTAGTTTCTAAGATGTTCAAATTCAAACAAACAAACAAAACGTAGTAACAAACAAGTAGATTATATAGGTTAACTTGACAATAACACACTTTAAATGTAAATTATTTCTGGCTATAATATGGCTGTGGGCGATTTTATTAATTCCCATAATAATAACCAGGACAATTTCCACCTTATAATAATTATTAGTTTAAGGTTCAAAAAAGAGGTAATCTTCACCTTATATCTCTTTTGGACTGTTAGTATGATTTATTTATGAGTTATTTTAAAGAAAATTACATACATATTTTTATTTTTTTATTTTTTTACAGGGTCATCCTAGATTAGTACAAAATCTTTCAAAAGTTTACTCGCCATTGATTGGCAGAGAAATCGACCCGCAAAATGAAATCCTAGTCACTTACGGAGCTTACGAGTCTCTCTATGCGGCTATTATGGGTAAACACAATATCATTCTTTATCAAACTTCTAACAAACTGATAAGAAAACAAAGACATGTTTTTTTATGATCTGATTACTGATTTTATGATAGAGTCAAATGTAAATAACAAACTTGATACAAATATCCAACAAATTAAAAGTATTTTTACAACAACACTGGGTTCCCAGAGTAGTACTTTTTTTTCTACTGACTCTGACTGACTGACTGACTCTACTCTATTCTCGAAGTTACAGTAATGTGACACATTACTGTAACTTCGAGAATAATAATATAATATTCTACCACATTCACACAGCGCCATCTAGTCCCAAAGTAAGCAATTATATTTGCTTGTGTTATGGGTACTAAACAACTGATATATTACTTAAATACTTTTTTTTTTTTTGTAAATACATATTATAGATAAATTACACCCAGACACAGAACAAACCTTTATGCTCATCACACAAAGATTTGTCCTGGGTGGGGATCGAACCCACGACCTCCAGCGTAGCAATCAGGGTCACTAACCACTAGACCAACAGGCCAGTCAAAGAAAGAGAATAAGGAGTGTATTAAATAATAAAATAGGCTAATCTTAGCCTAGCCAGGATTTACAGGTCTCACTCACATAAGGATTATTATGTTTTTGTATCATCATATCAGCCCAATGACGTCCACTGTTGAACATAGGCCCCATCACCTAATTTCCGCCACAGTGAGCGATTTTGTGCCTCGCATTGGCGTGGGTCGGCCCCCCGCCAGATGGACCGACGACCTAGTAAAGGTTGCGAGTGGCCATTGGATGAGGGTGGCACAAATGTTTTTGTATACTTACTTTTAAATATTGTTAGTTAAATCAAAGTACTACATAACTAATTATTGTTGTTAAACATTATTATCATAAACTTTCAAGAACATCTTCTCTTATAGTCGAAATTCGTTACATAGTTTAAATAAGTTAAGCTCACAAAAGTATTAAAATAAGACTCCTATAACTATAAGCTTTTTGAAATATTCTAATTATTACCTTTATTCCCAGTCACCCCCACATAGCCACCAGGTGGCAATCGGGAATAAAATTCCCTGTTGCCACCGACTGCCGACTCGGAAGTTATTGCATCCACTTAAATCAATGTACATTAATGCGTGGATCGTCAACTATTTCATCATTGCCTATCTTACTGCCGTGATGAGTAGATAGCACCCGTAAGTCAGACAGCGATGAGGGGGTTGGCGATTTAAAGTAGAGATAATAATTTTCCAATGGCCACTCGGTGGCGGAGGTGTGGAGACCCGAGCCCAGCAGTGGGACTAAATGGGTTGCTGATGATGATGACTCGGTGGCAACTGGGAATTTTATTCCGATGCGGGGGCGATTGGGAATAAAGGACTGCCAGTGATGAACAAGGCTTAAACAGTATATTTGTTGTACAGGTCACGTGGACTTCGGAGATGAGGTGATTGTGATAGAGCCATTCTTTGACTGCTACGACTTTATGATTAAGGCAGCCGGTGGAGTTTCTAAGTTTATTCCCCTGAAACCTGTAAGTATTTTACTTGTGATGCTACAATAGCCGAAATTTTTGACGTATAACTGAACTTGGTCTCGTGAATTCCGTGTGACGTGTTCAGTGAGACCGATTGCATTTTTTTCATATTCTGCAACAGTGTATATGCAGAATGTGTGCAACAGGATGACAATACTGCTGTATCCTATCATAATCTTTATCCAAAATGTGTGAGTAGTTTTTTAATAAAATTTTTGTATATAAAGGTCA
This sequence comes from Laspeyria flexula, assembly GCA_905147015.1. Lineage (NCBI taxonomy): Eukaryota > Metazoa > Arthropoda > Insecta > Lepidoptera > Erebidae > Laspeyria > Laspeyria flexula. The sequence continues at coordinate 14,668,994 of LR989954.1, forward strand.
CGCGTGGCTTTGCCCCCGTCGTTCTTTGTATGGCCACTGCTCAGTTCCAATTATATAATAAACTTTTATTTGCTTTAAGTGTCGTATACAATGATACAATGTCGTATACAAAATATAGATAACAGTAGTTTCAGACGCTTAGTTAAAAAGTTTAACATGCAAATATTAAAACATACTCATGCATTAACAATGAACTTAATTTGTAATCCACTTCTTTTTTTTTTTCCTTTTAATTATTACTTATAAGTTCCTTGACCGAATAAAATACTTTTTCATATAGCCAATTTCTTAAATGTCTAAAGAATATTATTATTAATTGGCTGTAGCGTGATGTGATGTATGAAAAAAGAAATAAATATATCTATACTAATATTAAAAAGAGGTAAAGTTTGTGATATTATGACGTTGTAGGAGCGTATTTTGGAATCTGAACCGATTTGAAAAAATATTTTAGTGTTGGGTAGACCATTTATCGAGGAAGGTTATAGGCTATATAACATCACGCTACATCAATAGGAGCTGAGCAGTGTCCAAATAAATAACGACAGGATTGAAGCCCCGCGCGACTTCTAGTTAAGTATAAACAGTTCTGCAACTTAATAATTATTTGACCAACAGACCAAAACAAGTGGTAACATAACCTCAGCGGACTGGGTACTCGATGAGAAGGAATTAGCTTCTCTGTTCAACGCACGTACAAAGATGATTATAGTAAACACCCCCCACAACCCGCTGGGCAAGGTTTTCACTGCGCAAGAGTTGGAACTTATAGCCAACCTGTGCAAGAAACATAATGTACTGTGTTTATCTGATGAGGTATATGAATGGATGGTCTATGAGCCGAGACAGCACATTAGAATGGGTGAGTCAAAAATATAGTTAATAAAAATTGTTTGACGGGACAATCCCACCCTCATGCCCACCACTGCAACATCTATAAGCCAGGATTGGCAGTGATCACCCTTGCGAATACCGAGTTTTTACACGCGGGAGTTTCAGGGAATGCCTAACCTACTGTCTTGGAAGCCGCGATGAAATTAATCAGAAGTAAAAAAAAAAAAAAATAATAAGTATGGTAAAAACGTTAAATTCACAAAATTGCAGGAATTAGAGTTAATATGCTGGGTGTAAGAAAATACCGAAAACTGGCGATAGTACTATCGAATTCTCAATAAATATATTTACAAAAGTGCTGTGAAATCATCTGTAAACATGATAATAATTTGATACGTACTCAAACTCTATTCTGGGCCTTATCATTATCCTTTGGACGATTGGGGATCACTCCATCCTACTCCCAATATCTAAATCGCTCTATCGTATTCCCAATCGCCCCATCTCTTACCTCCAATCGCCCCATCATATTCCCAACCGCCCCATCCTGACTGTCACCGTGGCGCAGTGGTTAAGGTGGTCGCCTCGCCACTACATCGCCGTGTTGGGTGACGTGGGTTCGATTCTCACACGAGACAAATATTTGTGTGATTCATAAATATTTGTTTCTAGTCTGGGTGTACTTTGTGTCCGTTAGTTTCATGTTTGTAAAGCTCCCCGCGACACTGGGCTTGTTCCCTAGTGCGGGCGTTGTCTTTAAAAACAAAAACAAAAAAAATCCTATTCCCAAACGCTACGCTTCATCCTACCAAAATAAGTCGTATTTTAACTTATCCGATTCACAATACATTAATTGGGTACAATATTATCGATATTTACAGCGACTTTACCGGACATGTGGGAGCGTACAATAACTGTGGGCTCTGCTGGCAAGACCTTCTCGGTGACTGGCTGGAAGACAGGCTGGGCATACGGACCTGCCAAGCTTATGCAGAATCTGCAAGTAGTGCATCAAAACTGTGTTTACACCTGCTGTACACCTATACAAGTGAGTCATTTATATATTACTAAACTTCGCGCGGGGCTTCGTTCCCGTCGTTTTTTATTTGGCCACTGCTGAGCTTCTATTGGGCGTAGAATGATGTTATATACCCTAAAATCTTTCTCGATAAATGGGCTATTCAACACTTAAAGAATATTGAAAATCAGTAGATCTTGAGATTACCCCTTAGCCTACAATGTCAAAAACTCACACCCCCTTATTACAAAATACGAACTAAGCATTAAACCAGGTTTAAATTGACAACTTTTACACTAAAACAATGGCTTATGTCAATTAAAACCTGGTTTAATACTTAGTCCATATTTTGTAATAAGGGTATTAATTTTTACCTACCCCTTTATAATATATTAGTATAGTTTATTTGTTTACATATAATATTAGCAACTCAAAGTCTCAATCGACAATGTGGTTTTAAAATGGTATTGCCGCGGCAGTTCACTTAGTGCCGTTCGGAATCGAACTCGGGCATGCGGTCCGAGGTCGTTTCCAACGGAAGTTTTGCATGCCGGTCATTTTTTGGCCATCGCAGTCTACAGCTACACAACTAAGACACTAATTATTATTTTTTTTTCAGGAAGCCTTAGCCACTTCGTTTGAATACGAGCTTGCCCGCCGCGACACACCCGACTGTTACTTCAAATCATTAGCGCGAGAGATCCTCCCTAAAAGAGACTTTATTGTAAAAGCACTCCGAGATAATGGATTCAATCCCACCGTTCCAGAGTCCGGTTACTTCATCGTCGCAGATTGGTCTAACTTAGGTAATATTAACAAACTGTAACAGTTCATCACCTCACCTTTCTTCAATCACCCTATTCTACTCCAACCACTCCATCCAACCCCGGTCACCAATTATTTGGGTAGGATCAAGTAGATTGACTGAATTCACAAAACCTTTATCTAATCACGTCTAGTACAGTCAGCGTCAAATAGTTAGTGACACTCAAATTTATAGATGCTACTAAAAAGTCAATAATATCGGTACAAGCAAAGTTTCCATATTGTTGCCAACAATTTACGCGCTCATAAGTCAAGACGCTCAAAATGTCATATAGATAGGTTCAATCAAACCGCCATAAATATGGTTAAAGTCATACCGCCAAAGGTATCCAAGCGTCCAAATGTTCAAAAATGTGGATCACATTAGAAACTTGTACCGAACTTTGCTTGTACCGATATTATTGACTTTTTGGTTGCGCCTATAAATTTGAATACCTTGAGTGTCACTAACTATTTGACGCTGACTGTACGATTGTATAGGGTGATCAGAGTAGCATGGGTAAGCAATAATTTTGTCCCTTATTGAAAAACCTGTGGCTTTTCTCACGTTTATTATTTTAACCATTTAACCATGATTTTAATGTTTCCTTAGAGAATAAGATCGACTTATCTGGTGAAAAGGACCAGTATAAAGATTATCGGTTCACAAAGAAATTCGCCAAGGAAGCCAGTGTTCTCACTATCCCGCCAAGTGCCTTCTACTCAGAGAACCATAAAAATTTGGGAGAGAACTATGTTCGATTCTGCTTTATCAAAGTAAGTCATCTGTTTCCATTAAATGTTAGCCAATTATAACTTCGCATTCGTTATTAACGTACGAAGAAAAAAAAACAACAGTCAGCGATGTCAAGCAGACATCACTGACTGTTGTTTTTTCTTTTCTTCGTCCGTTCAATAGCCGAAATATGTAGAGAAATCATAAGAAAACCTATTATTGGCCATACCTAAATTATTGTTACCTTTTTGTTTTATAATATGTATATCGCTGTTGGTTTTGAAAATAAATAAATAAATTATCGCATTTGTACATGTCAATATGACGTCAGCAAGTTAACAAGTAATGATCAAATTCGATCGGGGCAAACACCTACGTAACTCAGTTGAAAGAGTAATGAAAATGGTATGACGGATTCGCGACAATTTCCTGTCAGAGAATCCATTTTTGCCATTTTGGCTACGGAACCTTAAAAATGGTATCTGGCATCAAACAACATTAACACTGAGCCAGTTGCTTCCTTCAAATTGAATCAGTCCAATTATATAAATTAAAAATATAATATACTAGCTGACCCGGTGAACTTCGTACCACCTACTTAATTTATGATTTTATGAAAGTATACCTACCTACCCTACCTACCTACATACCTACCTACCCTACCTACCTACCCTACCCTACCTACCTAAAAACTAAAAAAAAAACCTAAAAACCGTCCTTGAACTTCAACGAACGTTAAAAAAAAAAAATTGGCCAAATTGGTCCAGGCGTTGTTAACTTATGCGCTTACCAACACATTTAGCGATTCATTTTTATATTATAAGATAATTACGTTACAGTCAAATCTCTTAACCAGTTAACATTGACTGGCTATATCAGTCAAAACACTTAAGAAAGTAAATAGGTCGGAACAAACTATTTAGGTTGTTAGTTTTGTTTAATAATTATAAAAACTACCTAACTTAACACAACCAGGTTTGAAAACTCGTTTAGTACCGACCTCTTTACTTTTTTAACCTTATGACCGCCACGTCAAATCGGTATCGCCGTACCTTGTGCGCGAAGCTTGTAAAATACAGTTCATTTTTGACGTGCCATGCCGTCATTGGCGTGGTGAGCACATTTTCATTTTACGTGTATACGTCTCTGGTGTTCAAAGGACTGATGTAGCCAGTCAAAACTACTTTTGACTGTAGCATATATAAATAAATACTATTTTTGCCCGACCTAGACATTGTACCTAGGACCTCTAACTCAGCTGTCGCATACTGTCTCGCTGCGCCATTTTACAATAAAAAAATTTAATTTTATTTACAGAAAGACGAAAACTTGCAACTGGCCGCGAAACTTATAGAGAAGTGGAATTCTCAAAAATCGTGATTGACTCAACAACTTCAACAACAAGCTGTGATACTTTAACAACGAAACGGCATTTTTTAGGACAATATAGGAAATTATATATGTATATTGGAATAACAAGCCACTTAAACCAAAACAACAGTTTATGAATTTAACTCTAAAATTATTTTTTCTACTTTTATAATAATATAAAATTTTATTTTGTGAAAAAAAAAATATGAAGTAACAAAAATTTTTAGAGCAAATGTTTGTTTACATAAAGTTTTTTATGGGACTGAACCCAACAATCAGAATTTTTAAATTGAATTATATGTTATGTTTATTTAATTCTTATTATATAAAATTATGTAATGTAAAAGCAGTTTTTCATTTAAGTGTTTATTTTTTGCAATTATCGTTGATGGGGGTGAAAGTAGATCCTCAAATCATCTTAAAGACTAGACATTACGAATTAGGACGTACGTTTCCTCGTAGTCAAACTTGTCTTAACGACACCCTTTACAGTTGTGCTTGTGACAGCTTACATACGCACATTGCAAGTTAATAGAAAGCTTATAAAAAAAGGCTGCCCTTTCCCAAAGTATTTAACATTGTATTGTGTGTGAACAAAGTACTAGGCTAGTATAAACTTGTAGGTTGTTATAAAAGTATATACACAATTTTATAAATGTTTAGTAATCTCTTGCACGTTTCTGTTAGCCTAGTACTATAATATATCGACATCGATACGCGATATAATAATAGTACTAGGATAACAGAAGCGTGCAAGAGATTTCTCGCTCGATCGCGGGTTTATTGACATATGAACGTCGATTCGCGATATAATATGACAGACTATGATGACAGAAACGGGCAAGAGATTTCTAAACATTTATACAATTATTACGTATATATTTTTATAACAACCTCCTACGAACTTATGCTAGCCTAGTACTTTGTTCACACACTATACAAAGATAAACACTTTGGGAGACTAACTTTACCTACCTGACGTCAGGTAAATGAAGGAAAGTAAAGAAACACAGCCTTATCCAGGTATATTCCTAGGCTTCGGGCTGGTAGTGAGAATTTTTCTTAATTCCTTGTCGCCCCCACATGTCTTGCCATCGGGAATAAAATTTCCAGTTGCCACCATAGTAAATCTAAATCGTAGTGGTAGGTCCAACTAGTTGTCTTCCAGATCATGACAAATACCTAAGCTAATTTTAGTAGTTCCTTAGAACAATTTGGGAAAAAAAAATACAAAATTTTCCTTGTTCCATAGATAGTAAAGTAAAATGTCCATAAAACAATAAATGGACGACCGAATTGGATGCTCATATAACATAACTCTCACTGCAGTATTAAAAACAAAAACAACGTAGGTATTTATTGATCAAATTTGTGTATTTATTTATGTTGCATCACTTGAGACCAGACTTATATTAATTTAGATTTTGTATTCTGTTATGCGGGTCCCCCATCATTCATTACGTATATTTTCTTGTGTGTTAAGAACTGAAATCGCCACGTAACCAGCGCTTAGCATCCCGAGTATCATTACCATATGTTTTACCAAATCTAGAACAAATGTATACGATTAGAAAATATATTTAAGATAATAAGGCGCACAACAGACGACGGGCAACGCGGCGCGGTCAATTTCACCGCGAACTATAGAGCAAAGGGAACTCTCTGTGACAAAAAGACCGCGCCACCAGTGCTCGCCCTGCGGCCTGACCGTGGCTGACCGCCGTGAATTGAATAAACCAGTTTGTATGCATCAACTCAGACGGTGGCATAGATTAGACGACGGCGGCGCGGCGCGGGCAGCCGCGGACAAAAAGACCGCTCCCTCCACGCCGTCGTATGTGCAGCCCCTAAATATATTGACAGTATTGCCAAAAATGTTATTGGGCTTTTCTGACTTATAATTTTATTATATAAGTCAAAGTCAAGTCTTTTTATTTCATTTAGATCACATACATGATACTTATGAACGTCATACAAAGCCAAAGAAAGGTGTCAGCAAATTTGCCTACGGCCAGTTCACTGACAAGGTTGAGCTCTGAGAAAAACTTGGCAAGAAACTCAGGCCGCTCTTTTTAATCGCCATAGTAGTTACAATTTCAATTGGTTACAGTTTGAAATATATAATTAGCCATACAAAGTAGCTCATATGCAACTGTTAGTTAACTTATGTAATGTTAAGTAATAATAAATATTTTTACCTGAACATGCATCCAGGAACATGTCCGGCATAGTTGGGAAGCATACCCACATGTTTGTGATATATCTCTGTTGGGTTGATTGATATAGGCGGGTCCGGTCTGCAAGGAGAGGGAAAGAATGGGTGGGGTTAGGCATGGGATTAGTTTAAACATAGCCAAGATCGCAACAGCAACAAATGGCGGAGTTATAGCTCTGTAGAAAATGTGTTTGTTTTTACAGATTTATGTACAACAACATAAAATACGTTAAAGATTTGAGTTATCCGATAGCCTCATAAAATTTTGAACTATTCGTCGATCAACTAAAAACTTAGACCATGCGAGCAGTCTAAATAATAATGGGTTATGTATACAGTCTAAATTATATATACTGACACAAAAATACTCTAGAACTCTGGATTTTATTCCAAAAATGATGCAATCTTTTTTTTCTTTTGACTTTTTGTTTGTTATTGTAGATATAGATTTTTTTTTGCGATATTTGGTTTGGTCGTGCTTCTGTTTTGATCTAAAATTCTATCTATATTAATTTTAAATGTTTTATTTGGTTAACTTTTACAATCCTCGTTCCCATTGCTTTCAACATGTCCTTAATATGAAATTTACAACAAGAATACCTTACAAACCTGTCCCATTGAAAACAAAAAGTCACATAAATAAAAAACATTCAAGCGAGTTAAGTCTTTATTAAACCAGCATCTTGACCATGTAAGGTCCCTCTAGATGGTATCCGATCTTAGCGTAATAGTTCCTTGTACCAACGCCTGATATAACTGCCATTTTGTCTGAACCATGTTCCTCTTTAGCTATCCTCTCAGCCTCCTCCATGAGGAGCATGCCGAAACCTTGATGTTGGAACTTTGTCGGGTCTCGGGCATTTACCTAAAAAAGGATTAAGCCTATTGTAGAGTTGATTTAAAATATACTCTTAATTTTTCTGCAGTGGAACTTAATATTATTTGCTAATATAATTAAAGTAGCAAAATATTAATAAAACTGTAATATAATAATAATATATCATAACTGTAATACAATAGTGCAGCTGTGATATGGCGGCGGTAAGTGTCTCATCCCATTCTAAATTAAAAATTCTTTAGGGGCCTCTGCGTGTTGGACCTGTGTCCCCGCGTAAGCCTTCCAAAAGGACTGGGTGTACTTCTCACCTTAGAGAGAAGTATAGCCGTGAAAAAAAAAGGGCATAATACTTTATTTCCTCACAAATTAAGTAGGTTGTTACATAGTATCTGTCTTACCATTCAATTAGATTTACTATGACTTTTAATTTAAAAATAAAATATTTAATTTCTCAATAAATAATTTATTTCTCTCTTCTTCTATAGATAGAACCTGCCAGTTGACTGTTGTAATATGCTGTCGATGACTCAAGAGTGAAGCCACAAACAAAACATACTATGTACTAAAATTCATATTATGCTAAGACTCTTACCGGCACAACAGACCCATATACATGCAACTCCCTCACAATACTGCATTGTTTAAAATTGTCATTAGGACCGGGCTTTAATTCCGGTCTGTAGGTATCAGAGGCACATTTCCTGAGCCTTAACAGACCCACTAATATGTCCTGGTCAGGGTCTTCATATGCTAGGAATGTCTCCCAACCGCCGTTCGCTGTGTAGTCACGGCGAATTAATTCCACCTGGAATTAGGATTGCCTGGTTCGTTAACGATTTCAGAGAGGCCTTGTCACCATGGCGAAGCGGTTACACAAGACAAACATTAATTGTGTAATTCATAACTTTATTTTCGAATCTTGGTGTTGTTTGAGTACGTTATTTGTATATTGTGTCGCGGAGGACTTCACAATCATACAATTAAAAAACAGTTAAAAAACATCTATGAATGACAGAAACATTTGTCACGTTTTGGAATCGAACTCACCAGTACAGTATTATTTTAAAAATGATTCACATTTTCAGGTTATAATTATATTTAAACATGTAATCAATTTTACCTGGTAAGGTCGAACTTTGTTGTGTATCTCTTGTATGCCGACCTCCCTCGTTCTTACATCTCGACAATCTGTGCCCAAGTCTGCCATGCGAGCTAAAGCCAACTCTCTCAAGTTGCCATGCTCCACTCCTGAAGACACCAGGGGCATTGGAATGTCCCTTTGTACCCTGAAATTATATTTTACTAATTGTAATACTATTGGTTGCAGGCAGTACAAAATCGCTCACAGTAGCAGAAATTAGGTGAGGCCTATGTCCAGCAGTGGGCGTCGTTGGGCTGGGCTGATATGATGAATAAAATTGTAACATTGAGATTTAAATATGACATAAACACTATAAACTTAACCCTTTGAACGCCAGAGTCATCTATACACGTAAAATGAAAATGTGCTCACCACGCCAATGGCCGTCATTATACGTATGGCACGTCAAAAATGTACTGTATTTTAAAAGCTTGGCGCTCAAGGCACGGCGATACCGATTTGACGTGACGGTCAAAAGGTTAACAATATTTTATTCTACTGGTTTTTTTTTATAGCACGACGTTGGCAAATTGACATACGGTCCGCCTGATGATAAGCGGTACTGGTGCTCCATTTCAAATGTATTATTCATAATAAAACCAAAGCAAATCATATTGTATTACTAGAGAAAAATCTTATTAGAGATATTATCTGAATTAACTAAATTTATAGTTTATTTATAAAAACAATAAATATCCAAATCAAAAGAGACATTAAATTGATTGTTATTTTAAAAATCATCAATATAAACATGAAAATAGCTCAAAAGACATAAATATTTACTGTCATATGACACTTCTTCAATATGCCTGTTCACTACTCTAGTAATATAATAAAAATTACAATAAAATGAAAGTAATACACACCTATAAACTCTCGTCCATGGTGGAATCAAAGCCAAGATCTTAGCAATCAGATCAACCAAAGTCGAAGGTGGATAACTCCTATACCTCCCCGTCTTCCACAGCTCATACAGACCAGTTCCTCTGATCACTAATGTAGGGTATATCTTTAAGCCGTCGGCTCTGAATGCTGGATTCTCAAAGAACTCTATAAACTGTTCCACGTCCCTCTCAAAGTCTACATTTGGAAGGTCCGGCATCATATGGGCGACAATCTGGAATTGAGTAAAGTATTATTTAATCATTACTCACTAGGACCCATACGTCCCACTGCTGGGCACCGATTTCCTGTAAAGATTGTGGAGGGAATTTAGACTACTATACCACGCTGGCCGGGTTGGTATTTGATTTTGTTTAGAATTTTCCTTTTCTCGCATTGCTCTTGGAGGAGTCTTCAGTCTTAAGGGAGTAACATTAAGCAGCCATTACTGCTTAGTTGCCCTTTACGACACCCACTCATGTAAATTACAGTAGCAATGAAATTAATTTATTTTCAATTTTACTTTTTTGTGGTTGAACATGAAGTTCAAATCTGCCAATAAACTACATACCTTATATCCAGCATCTTTAGCCAAGTTGAAATTCTCACAAACAGCCTTAACTGTATGACCTCTGTTTGTGTCACGGGCAATGTCTTCATATACAGATTGCACACCTATTTCTAGTCTGGAAACAATAAATCAATTTTGTAGAACAACGGACCCAACAGACGTTATTGTTCACTTGAACACATACACAAAAAGTTCAGCCATTTAGGAGGAGTTCACTGTCAACTCACGTACAGAAGAATTATAAAGATAGATATAATAATGTAAAAAGGATAGATAGATAAATATGTAAAAAGGAATCATGATTCCTTTTTACCAGACTAGTATTGATTTTTAATCAATTTTGAATTGAGTTTGACAGCTAAGATCTTTACCTAGTACATCCATAGTTGAGCATGTCACTCATATGCCTCTGCAGACAGTAATCAGGCCTTGTTTCTATAGTGATACCGATGCATTTGGTCTTTGCCTTCTCAGAGAACTTGACGGCATCTGCAACACAGCTTGATGTATGCCCAGAGAGTGCATCATGGAGATTCCTGCAATAATAAACATAATTATAGATGAACGAATTTGATAAATGTAATTTTAGATGTTATTAACTACCAAAGTGTGGCCCATTAGCACTCTTGTATATGCCAAGAAAAATCACCAGATCTATGTAAGAATCATTGTCATTTCTACACGTGAACTGTGTACATTGCTCTGACGTTGACCAAGGAAAATATCTTGTCTGTGATATACACAACACGCCTTGTAAAACAATTGCATTGTAAATTTTCCTAGCGCCATCAAAATCCTTGTTGTGTTGTTGGGTTCATGATGAATCTGAACCTGCTTCAGATTCATCTTGTGTGAAATTTCTTACTGTGTATTGTGTGGTGTGAGTGTGCTTTCATTTTCAAAACAAAGGCTGCCTCATTACTTCATTGACTAGGTGTATAATAGATTTTAAATGTTTGTATTATATGTCATGAATGAATGACCCAAATATTATCAAAATTAAACAGACCACCACACACATCTGCTATTGATGTAAATCACTTAGCTCAAGCTAAAATACTGGACTACTACTAATAGAGCAGAGTTTAAATAAAAGATCTTTTTTCTGTATTCTGCCTGCAGTCTGCCATTACTACCTTGTAAAAATTGTAAAAACGAAATTAAAATGTGAAAAGAAAAGTAAAACAGGCCTTACCTGATAAAATAGTCTCTATAATCTTCTGGTAGACTCATAAATGTGCCACCCATTACGATAAACTCCACTTTATCTACACTGTGCCCTAGTTGCTTTAATTGTTCAACTCTGTGACGAGTTTGTAGGTACGGATTATAGCGCGCCCTTATAGCTCTCATAGATGTTGGCTCATAACCTGTGTAACTTTGGGTAGAGTACTCGAAGTCAGAGTCCGGACCGCCGGGGCAATACACGCAAATATTTCCAGTGAAATTTATATGCGGACATCTGTGGGGTTTACACATAACAGCTACTACGGCAATACCTGACGCTGTACGAATAGGCTTAGCTTTTAACTTCGGTAGCAGTATCTTCTTAGCGTCAGCAGGCACCGCCGCGATTATATCCACTAGTCTCGGAGTTGTGCCCAGTCCGTACTTGGACGATATCCTTGTTTTCATTTTGTTGAGGTTAACATCCTTGCCTTGTCGGTGCGCCACTAACAACTCTTGTATTATCTCAGATATCACTATCACCATCTTCTCCTCTTTGGAGAGGTTCGGTAAAGGTTTCTTTTTTCCCATTTTTACAAATATTTTCGAAATAATTTAATTTTGTATATCGTAGTTTTGGAGACTCGCGTGGAAACAAACGTCACTTTGACACTCTTGACAGAATGAATACATCAAAATGTCATACTTAGGGCTGCACTGCATTTACAACGCGTAACGTGTATCTCCGAGCGCGCTCGAGTGCGACTTTGTACCGATACAACGTTTACCGATCAAATTCGATTGAATCCAATGAAAAACACTATCACACATCTTTAACGCAATGTAACTAATGTTCACCTAGTACTTTAATTTTGGTAACGATGTCAATATGCGTCATTATCAGTAAAAGAGAAGCAGAACTATTTATTTTTTATCTAAAATATTATCTAAATCGCCTCACTTTAACCTCACTTGATAATGTCATTTGACTTTCACTCACTGACTTGATAATGACATCTGACATTGGCAGAATTGTCGATATCGGCACGCTTGCCATAAAGCCATATGGCCCAACTACTGAATGCCCCAACCTACTGAATGCGCTCCTGTATAGCAAAGGGGAAAAAATCCTCTTTGTTGTTTATATTTTTCGTTTAGAAATTTTGATTTCATTTATTACAAAATTTATTAAATTATTGTTTACTTAATTACGTACCTACTATTATTTTTACTATCATAATTCTACATGTTTGTGTAGGTACCTACTGCTTATGTGTAATAATAATATGTGTATAGCCTGATAAAACAGGAATATCATCATCGTCTTAATAATTAGCCTATAATATAACACCGATAAACTTTGTGTCCGTTAGTTTCATGTTTGTAAAGCTCCCCGCGACACAGGGCTTGTTCCCTAGTGCGGGTGTTGTCTTTCTAAAAAAAAAAAAAAAACTATACCTACAATAAAAACTCCACTTACTTGACTACATTCACTGGTGCCCACTCTGTGCTCTGTCTTCGCCTATAATTAGACGAGAAATCGCAAAGTGCTGAGTTGGTAAGTTTCTTTGACGATTCTCCAAATCGTTGGAAACCATACGGGACATGACCCGCAAAACCTGTAAAAAGAATACGTTTTAGTAAATTCTTCTGAAACTTCGGATTATTCGGAATGAGATGACACTTACGGGCTGATTGCGCTGGGTTAAACCCCCATATTTGAGACCGTACGAAAGATTGATGTATCTTTGCGTAAGACATTACAATACAAAAATAAAAACTACAAAATTAATTTTATAGAAATTACCTACTTATTTCTATTTATTTTTTACTTTGTAGAGTTTGTAGAGCCGAAACAGAATTTAAACTGACATTTTAGACATTGACACAAATCGCATCGCATAAAAAATAAAGACAATATCTGTACCAACGAGTATTTATGCCGCTTAAAAAAATTGTAGAGGTTCTTCAGCAGTAATTATTTAAATTCTTACGCTCAAAAATCTCACCTTTTTTAATATATTTATTAGGATCGGCATTTTCCATGAAATATGGACTGACTGAATGTGTTGCTGGTGATAATTTGGGTTCATCCATGGGTACATCTCGAAGTATACCAGCACATTCAGGCCGCACTGTGACCAACGGCAATTTGAATTCCGCTGTAGCCGACTGCAATAAAACTTCAATAATTGAATATTTGACAATAACTGAAACAGCTGGACAGCAGTAATCTTCATCAGAAACAAGAATCGGATCTTCATATTCTCTTCATACCATTCATTCTTCTTTCTTCATTCATCTCCTTTCTTACTCAATTTATTTTTCAGAGGGCAATTCTTCTAACTTCTTAAAACATGCAACATTACTTACAAATCTGTCAAGGAGATCCCAGGGCTGCCCTTTTCCTGCTTGTAAGTCGACCACTCGTTCCAGTTGGTTCATGGCCGCCCTTTCATTAAGTTGAACCCTTTGGAACTCCGATAGTGCTTCGGTTGCCGCCACTGTATACCTCTGACCGAATTGGCCTTGGAGCCGTGGGAGGAAGCCTGGGTTTATTGTATAAATAATGAATTGGATATATATGCGTAAAATACATTATTTTATTTTATTTTTATTTTATTTTATTATCTTCGGAAAACCAACAGCAGTAATAACAAAAGAGCAGTAACAATATGATACAAAGTGCCAGTTAAAGGTCTTCACTTATAGTAACATAGTAGGTATCTTATAGATGGGTGAGCTTTACGTAGGTACATAAAATCATGTAATTGTCATTATAAAGCTAGAATCGTTTTTGGATTAATAATATACCGCTCGAGCGCTCTTAGATCATAGTCTTTTTCTTAAACTTTGATCTCAAAATATTTCTTTTGGCCAATATTTTTTTTATTTATTATTATTTTTGAGTTAGGGCCATAGAGGCTTCTTTGCTACGTCGACCAGACCTACTGATTTATTGTAGCGCCCACACATACATTTAGAATTTACTTCTACTAGTATGTGGGTTTCCTCACCATCGCTTGTTGGTCAATAAGCGAACTAGAAATTTAAATTAAAAATATTGTTTGTATCCAAAGAATTTTTTTGAAATTTCAAGATTAATTTTACCAAGGTTGTTTAAAGACAGGTTATCTATCATATCATGCATAGGTAGGTGTTCTTGTCACACTAAACTTGTCCACGAGAACGACGGAACACCACATTTTACGGTCAGAAGTGTTCCTTCATGATGACTTGCAGGTGAATAGCAGTTGAAAACTAGCAGAACGAATTGAAGTTTCAAAACGGCTCAAACTTATTACACTCATGACTCTTACTGCTACTTCTATGCACTTTGGCCTGGAGATGTACGGTCAGCAACGAAAGTAGCTGAACATATCCAAAATTTCAAAACGCCTTTTTTCAAATTTCAAAAGTGAATACTGCCAGAATTGTAATATCATATTAAATTCAATTATGGCAATACTTATTATATAATTTATGTATGATAGGTACATGCTTTTTAAAATTATGGATATGTTCAGTTACTTTTGATGCTGACTGTACCATCACAGAAGTGTTCCGATACCAATAATATTTTTCAATTGCAGGACATGTCAGTTTATCACCCCGAAGTATTATAACAAGTAAAGCAACAAGACTTTTCGATCCCAGTAACAAAAACAATTAATTACGCACTATAAAGCATAGCCTGACATTGATTGCATAAATATGCAAATATATAGAATTAATTCTGCCTACATAGATTCGAACGCAAGAACTGAGGGTTTTGGTCAATTATTTACACCTACACAAAGAGTTGTCAAGACAGACTAATGCGAGACAAAAAAACGAGGAGATACAAACATCTCCGTTAACCAAACATAGTGACTAGTTATGAGATAACCGAGGATAGCTTTCAATTCAATTTGGCCAAGTATTCTTTAATTTATTAAAAATTTTGTAAAACAGTAAGATTTTATATAATAATTTCATTCAATATAGTAATTTCATAAAGTAAAATCTACTTCAGTGATATAATTGTGTGTAACCTCATCATCACTCTTTTAAAGAGGACATGTATATGCCCCTTCTCGTGAAAAAATGAGTTTGCCTATTAATTTGCCACGGACCTCAGAAAGTATACTATTATAATATGACGTCCTGAAAGATCTTTTTTTTCTTTCTCGAACTATCTGCAATCAACCTTAAGGCTTTAATCACATGTGATGTTACTTGTAGGTCTTTTGAGGGCTCATCCTTATGATGTGTCACCTCATATTTTCTCTCTATTGAGTGTTGAGATTAAGACTAATCACATTCTTTTCAACCTAGATAGGTAGTCAGTATTTTTAAGCTTTGTAAGTGTGTTGCAAGTTGATTTTGGTGTCGTTGAAGTCTTTGTTTATAGGTCACGGTAGACCTTTCTATATCCTTCCTGATTGTTGGGATTTCCAGATACTCATGAACTTCTGTTTCCTGTGAATCATGGTACATTGCTTAGGATTTTTAGTACTTTATTCTGGTAGCACTGGAGGCTCTACATTTGACTGATTCGCTGATCCCCAGAGTTGTATGTCATATGACTAGACCGGTTTTTTATAGATTTGTATATTAGTACGTTATTTTCCAGACTTCGGGTTAATTGTCTGCCTAGAAGACAAAACAAGTACCGTATCTTTTTAAACACCTGTTCCTTTTTTACCGTTATATGACTTCGCCAGGTAAGTCTTCTGTCTATGTGCAAGTGGGTAGGCAAGACAGCTCCATCAATTGACACAGGTGAGCAGTCCCCTGTCTTCAGTGTTAAAATTATTTGGACTGATTTTGATGGGCTCACCTGGATTCTCCATTTTTTAACGATATTCCAATTTTATCTACATATTATATGTAGTTTTACGGAAGCTGTAATTGGGTCTTTATTACATGAGAGGATTGCGGTGTTGTCGTCTACATATATGACAGTAATTACTTCTTCTGATATGGGACGGGATGGGAGCCAGCATCGAACCCTGAGGCACACCAGCTTTTATGTGGCGGATGTGTGAGAGATAATACTCGCATTTGACCTGGAATACTAGGTTTTACAGGTAAGACTGTAGAAACATGTAAGCAGTATTAGACAAGAGAAGATTTAGTTTGTATAGTCCCTTATGCCATACCTGATCAAAGGCCCTGTATATATTTAAGATCATATCTTAAACAAAAACAATATCATAAATATTGTTCTATTAATAACACAAAATGCAAACATTTCGATCCTTTAGGCTCTAAGGAAACGGTGGCATTGCGTTGGACCGGTCGACTGAGAGGCTGACTCATACAGATCTGATTCATCGAGAGCAAGTTAATACAATAAAGCCTTCAAAGTTCAAAGTGTTCACAACATAATATGAAAGAAACAGAATATAAAATTTACATAATTATATACGGTATTTTCCAATTATAAATTTAAAAATCTTTAGACAGGTAAGTATTTAGGGATAAATACAACGTAAATATCGAAAATAAAAGTAACAATACCCGTATAATGAGAATATTGCCGTTTAAAACAAGTAGGTATAAACGAGAACCTCGTCATCAATCCGAAATAGAAGACAAATGACCAAGAAGGAAAAAACGACAAAGGATTTGCACCTCACAGTTATGTGTCATCGACCACGTATTTCATCAGAATTACTTAAAAGCAAGTAAAACATACCTTTAACTATTTAAAACTCCAGACTCGACAAAACAGAAGACGCATACGGTGCACGTTCAAATAAAAAGCTGCAATTTTGTAACAGTGCTGAACTACTTATCAAATACTTTCTTTATTACAATTGCTTTTTAAAGCGTATTTGAAATATTATTAAGATTCTATGAAAGGACTTCCGGACAGGACAAAGAAACTTTAGAAGTTTCAACCTGTCTGATTAAAAACGTGCTTACAGAAACAAACAGTTTTTCATTTATTATTTTCTATACCTAAACTAAAAGCCTTGTTTCACCACTGGTTGATAAGCTAAAATTGAAATGACTGATTTTCTACTTATTTTCATATAAAATCTTAAACTTATGTTTAGGATAATTTATCATTACTGATAAACTATTGATGAAACAGGACTAAAAGTATAAAACAAGTTCATACCCTCATATCCAGGTATCATAGGGTGTTTGTACACAGGATCTCCATTTCTGAATCTTGCGTTCACCGTATCGATGTCAGTTTGTGCTGGGCGGTATATCTGCCAAAAGTATTTAAACTTTAAATTAATGAACTCTACGAACCCAACTGCGTAGCGTAGTGTGGTGATAGCGGACCAATATTCTGTTTTAAGGAGATTCCCGTCTAGAAATAGGTAGGTAGGTACTCAGATCATAAAGGTTTGATAATGATAATAAAATCCAGTGGATGCATGATGGAAATGTATTCAATGAATGATGAAAATTGCTCTAACCGATTTCTATTTATTAATTAAAAGGACGATTGTATTGGGTGAAAGAAGAACCGGCCCTCTCGATGCCGAAAATTGGTGATAAGTAGTCTTGGCATAATGCCACCAAATGGAATTAAAATGTAGATATTTTATGTAATTTTTGCCTCTATAAAATAAATTATGGAAGAAAGAAGTGAAAAAGTGAAAAAAAAACTTTCCCTTGTGACAGTGATGCCGATGAATACTTTGACGCCTAGCCCACATTACCATTTGTATTATTATTTATTTATAGTATTGTAAATAGAAGTTGTATATGTAAGTAATATGTAAGTAAATAGATAATAATGTTATAATTATAAATAATTTAATGTTATAAATAAATAAATAAATTACTATGGTAACTATAGATATAATATATTATGGAAACAATAATATATTTACTTTTAACATTGAGAATAATAAAAAAACAAGTAAGTAAGTTTAAATGTGAATGACCTGAACTTTCCGTGCCTGTAGCTTTGTAGATTGCGCATTGTGTTAAAAATCATTAACAACATGCCCAGTAAATTAGTTTCTGTAACGAAAGTACCGAAACAGATCTTCTTCGCAGTAAATATTTTTTATATGGACATGCATTTTATTGTACTAATACTCGTATAATATTGATGATCATAAATTAAACTGTCTAATCAATATAAGCATATACCACAAACCTGAAAGTCATCAGCTGTTCTGTCAGATAACACCAGCCTCTCGGAGTGTAGGACAGCAGGATCCAAAAGGATTTTGTGTGTAGTTGACCCATATGTATCTCCTATTCGATACTTGAACTCTGGACAATGACCTGTATACCTGTAGAGAAAACAACTTTGTTATTATGCTAAACATATGAAAGTAATCCTCGATAGACGGCAATTCTGTTGCATTTTAAAATAAAAACATATTCCATTTGATGCCAATTAACAGTAGAAGAATGAACATGTGCTAGTTTAAGAACAAAAATTTCATTGTTTTTACGAGAGCAGTACCTGGGGTACCTGCGGTTTATTTACCCGTCTTTAGTATTTCTAAAAAAATTTTGTCTCTTGGGGATTCCCCCAAGAGTGTAAATATTACCGGTAATCTGTATAATTATTACGGTATTCTATACAATACCTAGGCAATGTATAGAATACCTAAAACGTGTCAGTAATGTATGAAATATTATTTATTTTATACATTGCCTGGATATTCTATACAATACCGTTTGTGGCAATTCATTCTCGAACGTCTCCGTGCTTCGGAAGGCACGTAAAGCCGTTGGTCCCGGACATCACTTAATGTGGTAGTCGTTAAGTCAAGTTGGAAGCCTTCTAGACGACTTGATAAATTCCAACACAAGGGTCTTGCCTCAAGCCCATACGATAAGAAGAAGATTTAGAATTTTTAGTTTCACCTTAATTTTATTGTAGGACATTTTACTGTAGTAACAGAAATATTTTTTTTTGTGTCCTTTTTATAAATATTATTTTGGGCACCCTAATTTATTTATTATTTATTTATTAGGTTAACCAACGATTGTTTACACAGAACATTTTAAAACTTATTCACGGAAGTTGATACATTTACACGTGTAACAACCACTTACTGGCTAACACCGCATTTACAATAAACGATCACGATTAAATTGAACACATAATAAATTAAAAATTATTCTTAAAGATAAAAATAAAATTTATAAAATTGGTTTAAAAAAATATAAATATTAAAATTATAAGAATTGGAAATTATTATTGAAATTTAAACAAAAACATAACAAAAAAAAACAATAAAGTATAATGTTGGAAACAAAATAAAAACTAATTTAGTCTGATACAAAATAATGGTTAATTTTAAGTAATACAACATGATTCGATTGCCCGGGATAGGTAGACCGGTTAATATTGATAAATATAGACCAAGATCTATTAATCTATACCTATATCTATTCATCTATTAATTTTACACATTTCCGGAGGAACAGCAGGTACATACAATCCCTAGGAATTGTACCGTATTAATTACCAAGGTAAAGTACGAAATGGACAATAATATTTTATACATTGCCTGGAAGCTCCAGATATTCAATACATTGCCTAGGTATTGTATAGAATATCTGAATTATACAGATTGCCGGTAACATAACCATCTATTAAGCTCAACCTAAAATGTTTCTTTTTGAAATTCTTTAGTCTTTGATCCTAAATTGTTACGATATTTTAAGGGGTCTTTTATAGTGAAACGTTTTAAAATCATTCTATATCCAAAACCTTTTAGAAGAACAATTAAGTAACCATATTTTGGACATATCATATGTAGAATAGGGTTTCTCGTTTGTAACACAGCTTAACACGGTTAAGTTAAATTGAATGTAACGATTTGATACCAGTCTCAAAACCAATGACTCACTTTATTTATGCAAGAAATAATCATTTATCGTAACTTCAAATATGCGTTGTAAACGGCTCAATTTATCATGTTCAGACACGCTATGCCCTCTGCACGACCAGCACGGCCTAAATTATACTCGTAGGTACATTGTCAACATGCAAGACCTTACACAATAATTCTTAAAAATATCGCACAAATGGACGTAAGGTCCATCAATAAAGTTTGTTTGTATCGCATACTTGACAACTTGAGGTATAAGTATGGCGTTAAATTTTAATGGAATCTTGGTTACATCACTGGCGCCATTTCACAGACGTAACAACCCTGATGAAAAACGAGGCAACATTATATTTTAGGTCGCTTCCTAACTTATTGATACGGTAACGGTACGGTTGAAGATTGTTCATGGCTCTTTTCATCAAAGTTTATGTCCGGACTAAGCCTAAGGAAAAATCATCCATGTTCTATGCCAGGTAGCTCAACGTCACTTAAAGTATACCGATACATAAAAGTATTACGGGACCAAACCTTCCTCCTCGGCCTTGATTCTGACTCATCGGATTGCTCCCGGATCGTAAACTTTTTCGAATCTTAGAATGACGTATTTTACAGCTTAAGTTTTATTAAGTGTTAGAAATTAGTTTACCGTATAGAAAATTAAAAACTGATTAATATAGGATTTTTTTCTACATCCATCTATTTTTTTAACATTTTGTTTTTTAACTTTAAATAAACTGACAGTTCTGGCCGAAAATATTCCGACAGCTCAGAATCAGGGGGCTTATAAATATTATAAATGGGAAATGAACTCAGTTTGTTTATTAGGCTTTGACACCTTAACCAATAACCATTCATATGTATTAGATTAATTTATTTAAGCATACTGTTTGTGAAGAGAAAATAAATACATTATTATTATTATACAAATGAATTTTCGTATAGGCATAAGTAGTCTAGGGCCTGGAAGATAATATTAGTACACAGATCGGAGCTAGTGTAATATATTTTCAATAAGGTCAGTATAGAAACAAAGCCCAACACACCAAAACTCAAATACTGCCCTTACAAAGTACTTTATTTCGTCACCACAAATTCAGTTCTGAATGTGCGGTCTGGATCCTTTTTTGGAGATTTAATCTTGTACAAATTGCAACGCAGCGCATTCGTAATTGTACGAGTAGGTATAATGGTTTTGTAATGCATTAACGTAACAAATAGTAGTTGCATTTAAGTTAGTCCAGACTTTCGACACCTTACATGTTTGCTTTAATTGCCTATTAATTAATTTATGTAGCAGTGGTTACGTATTAAAAGTTTATTTCATATAAAAGTTATCAATATTACTCTGGAAACGCATGTGCCCAATTCGGCTTAATTTGGAACCTCCAATAACTGGGGTTATTCAGAAGTTATATTCAGTTTTAAATTAAAAGTCACCTATCTTGATCAACATCATCTTGAATTGGTCAACATCACTGTCGCGTTGGTGAAAAAACTAAGACTGGTACAGTAGGTACAGTAGAAGTTCTCGCCAATCGAGTAGCCCTAGTGTGTACAGCTGGAGAGATAGCCCATTTTAGCTCTAGAAGTTCAAGTTCTAATCGTAGAAGAAACATTATTAAGAAGGAGGTCAATTTGAGACAACTGTAGTTTATTAATTAAAATTTATTGATGCAAGTTTATTAGTTTTACGTTTCATATCTAAAAACATACTTACCCAGGTATGTAATGGGGCTGCGCTATACTAACTAAGTCTAAAGCCATTATGATTTAATTTTGTTGAAATTTTCACTCATTATTTAAATTTATCAAAAAGCGGAATAGATGTTCCTAAATATTGTATAATTGCCGTAACATTTGTTGATTTTGTTTGACGTGAAATTGACTGATTGCCATTGTTGTTGTTTTTTTAACTAGATTTACCGGAGTGGTCAGTTCATTAGTGTTCACACTACGAAGTTTCTATAGCTTTTAATAATATTTATCCAATTTAATCTTTCGAGACGACTGAACTAGATTTTGTATTCATCTTGATGTTAATCGACGTTTTGGTTGTTCATAACTTGACTTTCAGAAATGATTTCACCAGCGGGATTCCCTACTAAGCCAAGCGATTGAATCTCAACACCATCAACCAAGCTCAATAAAATTATTCATTATTAAATAGTTAAACAATAACTTCTTATTAAATGAATACTTATGTAACATTTTCTAAATCACGTTTATTTTTAAATTTTGAAGAATATACGAAGAATTTTTTATTCGATTCTCTATAGTTTCTAAGATGGTTCCTTTCTCTGCTACTCTTTCCAGTACCTTTTCATTTAAAATCATATATCTGTCCAATTAATACCCTTCGTTCTTAGTCAACCACCAACACCAAACCGCAGTTAGTCAGCGTGTGGGATTATGGCCTAAACCCACTCCACTCTCTAGAATCGTAAATAGAGGAGAAGAGATCCGGAGCGTCAGCAGTGGAATATTAATGGAATGCTGATGATTCTTAGCCAACATCACATTTCAAAATCATCTTACCTAGCTCCAAATGTATGATTGGAGGAACCTTTTCCTTTATGAATAAGATCTGTTTATTATTTGAAATTATGTTTTTGTTTTGCTATCGTCATTTCCATTATTCCTCCTAGATACTTTATTTGTAATTTATCTTCTAACAAATAAATACTGTTATCTGTTGTTGTAAGATATGTTTATATGGGCAGGTAGGTAATAATATGTTAAGTATCTAAATATTTGTATTAAGTAACTGTTCTATGCTCGATGGACGATGTGTTATTGTTATTTATATGTAGTATTAATGGACCTAAACCTAGGTTAAAACCTATTTAGCCATCCTACTTCAAAACAAAACACAATTTAAATTTCCAGTCGGTGCCTGCGCTGCATGCGCGCGACATCCTTCGGATTCTCCGTTCGTTCCTCGTACGTATTCTTTCGCAATTCATTCGCTCGGACATCGTTCTTCAGTTCATTTGCTTTGTCCGCCATATTGAATTTAACCGCCGTAGCGGTCGGGTGTGTGAACCGTGGTGCGCCGCGCAGTGACAGTCTAGATAACGATGGATTCATAACTTTCAAAAACTTTGTGCATCAAAGTGCTATTGTTATTATAGTAATTTCAATAAACTGTGAAGTGTTTCATATATTTACCAATACATTTATATTGTTTCGTTGTTTCAAACTGCTCCAGCGACTTGAAATGCATGCATTCCATCGAGACTGTTGAACTGTTGTTTTTTTTTCGTTCGGTGTACATTTTGATTCTTATCAAGTATATTTTTTATATGTAATACGCCGTGAACTATGGTTTTATTTATGTAGAAATGACAAACAATTCGTATTTTTCTAGTGTTTTGTGTTAATTAGACTGTGCTGTCAGAGTTAGCAACAATAACAGGGGATTGCCGAAACATTCAAGGTAAGAATATACCAATTTTTTTTATTCATGATATATTCTAATCTAGCATAAACGACTTCACTTAGATATTTACGTTTATCATTCGTCACTTATTCAGCATTCAGCAGTTAAATTCAGGATTTTGCAGCATTCTTGTCCAAATAAATACTACCAAAAAGTACCTAATTTGTTTTCTATTGCTTTGTATCAGGTGGTTTAGCCCATTATTTTGAACGACACCCAATAAATAACATGCCAAACTAGATACTTAGATATAACTTGATTTAATGTCTTGCAGCTAAAAAAACGATAAATAAACCAGTCGCCAAAAACCTCGATTTTTATTCAAAACAAATTAATTGCAGATATAAAGAACGATTAAAATAAATAATCATGCAAAGGATATTAAAGTTATTGACCTACCACTTATCTTGTAAACCATAATTATTGTGGCTGGAATTATACACATTAGACAGATTTATTAATGAAAAGTATTATACCGATTTCTCGTAACCAAATCATCTTTCACTGTAGACTTACTAATTGAATTGACGCTGTTATTTCATTGGCTTTAATACTATTTCTCCAACCACGATAATTCTATTGAGTGTCTTCTTGAATAATATATTATCTTAAGATAAGAACTTGGTCCATAGTTACCTAACGTCCTGTGTCTCGTCAGTAACTCCTTTTAGATGTTAAGAAAAGTTTAAACTGCATCAGTTATTAGTAGGTTTAGCTTTTATATCTACTTTAGCTGTTGTAATAACATGCCATCATCGAAATGGGTATTTGGTCATTTCGGACCACGAGTAATTCTAACCGCGCGGTGTGAATCACCCAGAGACTATTTCATACCGACTTGACCGCAGTTCGAATTACTCGCGGTCCGAAACGACCAAAGACCCATTTCAATGACGGCATGTAATTACAAAAACATCTGAAGTATGTAGATATAAGAACTAAGAACCTTTTGGAATGAGAATTTTGAAGATTTTGGAATGAAAAGGTTCAAATAGCGACTCAGCGAAATATTTCCAAATCAATTCGGTATAAGCGATAGCATCTTCATATTGTGACCGATAATTGGATATTGTAAAGTACCGAAAACAAGGTTTTTTTTACATCTTCATCATCCATCATACATCACAAAATAAGATTATGAAACTACTTTGATAGTACTATCTTGATATTGTCAAATGATACGAAATGTAGTTATGTTTTTTGTAAGTGTTTGATAGACATCCTCTACTAGTCTGATATTATCATGGTAACAATTTCGTCACATCAGCTGATTTGAAACTATGTATCTTATGAAAAATATATGGAACACGATCGTTTAAATATTTATTCAATTTCAAAATTTGCTTCTGTATTCTTCCACAAGGTTACGTCTTTCGTTTTCAACTACTAATTATTATTTAGCAAGCTATGAATATTAATTTGTAAATATTTGCTATTTCACATTACTCTTTTTATGATTTTTATCAAGAAATACTTACTCGTTTTTATTACATAACCTCCTTAGTTTCAGTAAATGATAAAAAATGTGAGCGCCTTTTCTGTTTATCATCAATTTTTCTAACCATGTGGTATCCTTATCATCTTCTACTTACATTTTGTCCGAAAGTTCCCTTATTGTTTGTTTCAATGACCAGCCCTAAGCTATCCTTATATACATGCTCTTTTTATGTCAGAAAATATCTAAACTCTCCAGAAACAATTAAAATACGTTTCAAGACTTTACAGTTTGAGTAATAAGAAATCTTTATTGTTTGACATTTATTGTACTGAAAAGTCTGTTTTGTAAGTTTGTAACTATCTTTTTAAACATTTTAATGTAAGAGTTTTCATTTTCTCTAACATAAAATCGCCGTTACCGTCCAATAAAAGATTACACGTTACCATACAATGAAACAGGCACCCATTCAGTCTCAAGTAAAACGTTTCAAAGGAATCCAGTTTGGTGGCCTGAGAAACAAAACCTCGGACGACATCGTGGCGACATCGCCATCGTACTAACATGGGTGACAGTACACTAAACAATATCAATTCTGAACCTTGTCACCAAGAAAATAAAGCATCTAATATAAACAAACTGTATAGAAGTATTCCTATAAATCCGATTCTAAAAACTTGATGCTTCTTTGTTTTTGTTATTAGATGTCTATACGCTGTAAATAACTACTGAAAGGCTGCTCAAACCACTTTCATATCAAGTGGAAACAGTTTTAAAAGTCAACAATACCTGCCTTTTATCTCGAAAATAGATTGCTTTAAGATAAAAACAGAAAGTTACCGACCGTTTAATTCAAACTTGAGGCGAATTAATAACCGAACTCAATTGACGGTGTTGATAACAAAATTTACATAGGTCACGATTCTTTATTATACAAGGCATAGAGCACATAATCGTTCAGAAATAGTTTTCCGGGTCCCCAGCAAGTTTTAAACAGACCGGTTTAGAGGAAGAGTCGCTGAGGTCGGTTTGCAATATGAAAAAAAGTGGTCAAGTTTGAATGTGTATGAATTAGGGGGTTCGCTTCTTTACTCGTTAAGACGTTTTGCAGAGTGCCTTCAATGCAGACGTAACACGGTTGGAATGCCAATTTTCTTTGATTTATGAACTACTGATGAATTAAAGATTTTTAATGGCTCGGTTAGTAATTTGGAACTTGGGCAATGGCTTCTTGTGTTATATTTGGCATACAAATGAAGTTAATACACATGTTAAATAGACATGTACAAATTGCTAGAGATAATTACAATCCATAATTAAGTAAAGTGTACGGCACTATAAAAAGAAGAGGCATGGCTGTTGATATTCGAGGTCGCAACCCAATTGGAGACCAGTCGCAGGTACGCTTTTGTAGTACACTTTCTCCGATGCGTGACGCGCCCAGTCGGACATTTCACTGTGTTGAGTCTGCAGGTGCAGCCCAACGATGGCGGAAACATGCGAATTTACAATTTGCGATTCGCTTAATGATCTGCAAAAGTTACACTTTCTCCGTCAAAACAGAGCACTCAACAAGTGACTAATTACTCGCGTTAAAAGTCTCACAATGGTGTTGTTTGAGAAAAGTGTTAACGTTCAATATGCCACAACTTTACCAACATTTGTCCGAGACGAAAGAGATAGTGCAACACTAAATAAGTAGGTTTTGAGCACAACATTCTAGACCAAACGACGGCACGCTGAGCGCCTATCAAAAATGACAAATTAAAAATATTATTGACCTTAGCGCACAATACAGACATTCTTTGCTACACGAAAAAAATTTCATAATAAAACAAAACAAAACACGTGCGAGATTTTTTTTAAATACTTAATATCCTGAGACCATTACAGACGTTAATGATGAGAATCATATAAAAACTAGTCCAGCGAGCACAGAAACAATTGGCTACGTAACCATTTTGTTCGTACTTTCTTAACAAAAACTGTGAGTTAACACGAACTGTTATAAACGTCGAAACGATTTATTCAATCGATTACAAAGATTCCACAAAAATCGTTATTTAAATTCGCTACGACTCGTTAAGAAACAATTATTATCTGGCACGGTGACGAGTTTCTGACATCATTTTGGGAAATAACTTAGTAGGTATGTATTGGTTTAAATAATAACAGTTACCTCAGCATTCAATCATTTGTTAGTATATTGGGGATGGATTGTTTAGCTGAACAAAGTTTGTTTCGAGTTATGACTCAGTTTATTATTATGCAGATTTGCTTTGGCTATGTTTCAGCAGCGGCGCGGCGTATTTGCGACCAAAAAAGTTCAATAACATATTTTGATAGCCACACATTCCATCCGTTACTCGCTGATGAAATGTAAAACAAATACAGACACTTGAGTATATTCGGAGTTATTGACACAAAGACCTGGAAAATCTATAAACAGTGTAATCAAATATAACAAAGACAATAAATGCAAGTTATAAAGTGGCAGAATATTGTAAAGTAAAAGAAAACAATTTTTTTTATCAACGGGAAGTTCTCATTAGGCCTTGGAAGGGAAACTAACCAATTGTCTTGCCCAAAACAAGTTAAATCTTGTAACAATAAAAGTCCTATCTGTGGTGTTGCCTTTTTAGAATTTCTTGAATGGACACATTGGTTACGTGTGATATTTCACGAGTCTTATCTGCTAGTGATAACTTGAACAATATCACAGATGTGGTTGTTCCCTTTTGTGTCTAAGTGTTACGTTGGACAGTGGGAATACTGCTAAGGACAAACGACCTACCGAAATGACGTAATGGTCTACTTTGTCTCGTTTCATTTCATAACATTAGACACACAATGACAAGGTGAAAATAAAACTATATGTTTAGATTATGTGAGCAATGAAATATCATAACTTAGTCCAGCTATTTTTATTCTTATTTAATATAAAACCTTCTCATAGTATGAATATGAAACCTTCCCATAGTATTATTTTCGTATGACTTTGCTTGTTCTTTACTTGTTGCCAAATACTAGATGATATTAAAGGCACTGCCGCTTTTCATCTAGTTTTTATTCATTCATCGTTATATACTATAGCAATAACTTGCTAGATCATCACTTTGCGCCATTAAACAAACGATTTCTCTGATGACTTCCATTTTTCGTCAAGTTCAGCTGATTCACGATCCACGTGTGTACTATTACAACTACAAAATATGTAGCAATTGCTCTTCATTCAGGTTGCGTAGCCATATTCTTATTATAAGAGGTATTCTCTGTATAATTACAATGTTGCAATTAGGGACCAAAATGTCGCAACTAGAGAACATTATGGCAATTTGCATTCTTGTTCTACGTTTTGTTTCGATTTCATAAGATTAATTGCCTTGAATTTTTGTGGCTGAGTATTCTAATAAAAATTAACTGTAAACTAGCGGTGAAAGAAATAACATAAATATTAGAATTAGCACGATATCTTTCGCTTAATTTTATGTCCAAAATTGAGGTGACGTTACGGTCTGTTTCTTTAGTGTCAATTTAAAATATAATAATATATCACTATAATGTCCTTTTCTTTTCAAGCTTCGTTCACAAAGACAAGTTTCATATTCTACTAGTGAAGTAGTTCAGGGACTTGTTGATAAAACCAAAACTACTTACTTACTCTACTTAGGTGACTGAGCCAATCTGTACAAAGCTCTCTGCTGAATAGATACAGAGAAAAGTTAAAAATAAAAACAGTTAAACCTCTTTTTGTTTAACCTAGCAAAGAAACATACTTTCGAAGTTTATGAATTTATAGATAAATAATCAGTTTTCATGCTGTATCTATCAGTACAATGACTCATAAAGTATCTCAGCTTGATATTCGAAATATTTACGTGTATAAATGCCAATCAATACGCTCTATCTAGAAACAAAATTCTCAATCAAAGACATTCTTCACGCACGATCTGAAAGATAACTTCACGCAACTCAAGAATCTTCATACTTAGTTATTTTAGGTGTAAGCACAAATAGTAACGAAGTTAAACGTATTGTGCAATGTATACGAATCGATAATAACAAAGGCAAGGTCGTTGTGTACGTTACAATGGAATTTATGGGCGAAGAACATTTGTTCACTGAGTAAACCTTTGAGTAATGTATCTATTGAAGGAGAGATTTTTATGAAAGAATTTGTTTTATTTGCCAGTAAATACTAGAGGCGGTTTTTTGTTAAGGTATCAGGTACCGAAATCAGTCTGGGGTGTTTTAAATATTTACAGGTTTTTCAATGGCGATGCAAATGTCTATATTCCAAAAATTTTGATTTCCAAAGATTTTGGCAATTATTATATGGAAATACTCCGATTTAGTCAAATTTAAGTTATTTTTTCAGTGGTGTTTTTTGGATTTTCAAGTGACATACATATAGTGTGATCTACATTTCGTAATTAAATTCTAGTAACATTCATCTGGTGGATTCATCTGGATCATTCTGGTGTTGTAAATGTCCATGAGTAGCTGTGATCACTTACTGTCAAATGAACCGATTGCTCGTTTGCTCCTTATATAAAAAAAAAATATTTTAAATGAACTTACAACCTTCTTGGATAAAAACGATCTAAATCTGAATGTAGGTTATCATCATCATTATTCAACTCATGAACGTCCCACTGCTGGACACGGGTTTCTTCCAAAGAATGTGTAAGGAATTTAGGCAACTGTACCACGCTGGCTAGACTGGTTAGTATAGGGTTTGTTTCGAATTTTCCTTTTCTCGCAGTGCTCTTGTCTGCATAAGGTTTACTCCCTTAGTCACCTTTTACGACATCCACGGTTAAAGATTGGGTAATGACATTATGAATTCTTAATCCATTACTACACGCATCAAATCTAAATATAGGTATTTACTTTATATTGATACCGATTGTGAGCTTCTAAATTTTCTTACATCACAGGGTTACATGCTCTGGAAGTAAAAAGAAGCTGCAATGTTGTAAGAAACGTACAATTATATTGTTATAAAGAATGATGGACAAAAACCAAATCAATAAACGATGTTATTATAAAAGTTACACAATTCTTAACGTCTAATTTTCCGTAATTGTTTGAACAGGGTATTGTTAATTAGTGGCGTTATGAAGGTAGGTCTTTTATTGTGTGACAGGTTTCATATTCATAAGCAATAGCTTTTCTGTTAGTAGAGCATAATATTATCTGTTTTATTAATGGCTGTAAGATGTGAAGTCTCGTATTTTATTGTTTTAAATTAAGTATCACTGGTTTTGGTTGGTTACGGAATTCAAGCTATTCCAAATTTGAAAGAATGGTTGAATAAAATTTTAGACTTTAGGTTAGAAAAAGGTAGGTAGTAAAAAATTATTCATTAGTTCAGGAGCCTCCAAAACGCCAAAGCCAAAAAGTGCTTTAAGCTACAGATGACTACGTCTCATGTCCACTCTACACATAGGCAGATGCATCTGCGGACGTCATTTAAGATATGGATTTTGATGTCTCAACATCCATATTAAAGAAAGTTTTTGAAGAGCGTACATTAAATAAATTTCTACTAAAGGGTGATGGATATCCTTCAAATTTAACATAAGAATGTCATAGGCGCTGTCTGCTTGTATCGGACTATAATCAAATGCCTAGTCATGGACTAATCGATCACGATCTCGTCTTGCGAAACCTTTGAGCACTGTCGCTGTGATTCATGTCTGTTATTTATATACTTACTTAATATTTATGTAGATATGTCAATTGATTATCTCTTAATGATTGATTTATTACTACAATTGTATCAAGCCTAAGTATATAAAAACAACTTCACGTAAATCAACAGAAAAGCTTGCTTTCAGATAGTTCTGACTTGAAGGAAAGAAAATAAAACGTTTATTGTGTGAAAATAAAAAGGAACAAATTAAAATAAAATAATCTGAGGTGGGCTGTTAGCTCTGTAATTGTCAGATGTCATTTAAGTCATCTCACTCACGTGATGTAATACATATTAATTTATCAATGACTAGCTGACCCGGCGTACTTCGTACCGCCATAAATAAAAAAAATCATAAAAAAAAAGCGCGCGGATCCTAGGTCTATGGTATTTGTATTCTGCTACTATACTACCTTGATACTGCAATGTATTTACTTTTCTACGAAAAATATTTTTCTTCATATTTTACTTTATTTCATATTTTATCATATCCATTTATTTTTATTACTTTTTGACTTTAGCGACCATAAATACATACAATGATAATTCACTGTCAAATGTCAAATTTTAGACCGAAAATAAATGGCGCGAATACATAAAAATGGCGCGCGGATCCTAAGTCTATGGTATTTGTATTCTGCTACTATACTACCTTGATACTGCAATATATGTATTTACTTTTCTACAAAAAATATTTTATTTTATATTTTAATTTATTTGATAATTTTACTACACAATTGTTATAATATATTCTTTGAATTTACTGGTGAATAATTAGTAATATATATTCAAGTAATGAGGTTGTATAGTAAGCAAAAAGAAAAAATCTCTTTTTTCTTTTTGCTTACTATACAATCTTTGATTTCTTTTTAATCTGTCATACTGAATTGTCATTAGGGCTGACGTTGATAAATATAGTAATATACATACACAAAGTTGAAAGGATGAATGTTTGTTTGTATATTTGATAATTTTAACCAAAAAGACACGGGATGGATGTTTACAAATATAAGTACTATTCTAATCAATCACGTAATATTGGTTATGTTTAATCTGAAGTAATTATCTGTGCTTAGAAAATATTGGCCGAAATTTCCCCTCTAAAAGTGAAAAGTTGCTGTGGTCACAGGAACAAAATAACAGGTAAGCGAAGTCACGGGTGACATACAGTATTATTATAAGATTTTTGGGATTATATACATTTCATTTAATATCGTAATAACTTTTAAACTATTTGTCGAAATAACTTAGTGTAAACGACAAAAATTATCTACATTAAATGACAAAAGTGATAAAGGTATTTACATTCCTAGGAATTAGTTTAATACCATGAAATTTTCCACTTTAAATGCAGTATCCGATTTAAATGTATTTCTTGCTCACTATTCTCTCTATATCGACTTCCACATAAAAGATAGGCATATACTGTCGCGGATTTTTTTTTATAACTATTTAAGAGTAACAATTCCTACATACATTGTCCTTATGTAAAACTAACGGTTTACGTAGAGAAATCAGAAATAGCTATAAGATGGCAGATTTTTCTCCGACTTACTTTACATTTGTTCTCATGGTTTAGCCAATTTACGCGATATCTAGATAAAATATAGCCTATATGTTATTCTGATGTATAAGGTAAATTACTGCAAAGTTTCATTGAAATCTATTCAGTGGTTTTTTCGTTTACTGGTAACAAACATCCAAACATCCAAACATCTAAACATCCAAACATTCTTACAAACTTTCGCATTTATAATATTAGTAGGATTTTCAGCAAAACATGGTTCGTGCAATCGCATTTTTAGCAATCATTTAATGCGTCTATAATCCTATCATCTATATCTTATCTAGAATTTAATAAAAAGATTATATTTCTGTGAAGCACTTACTGTAACTGCTGGTTTTATTAAACCCCAGGAGATTAAATAAAAAACATATCAAAAATTTACTAAAATTATCTTTTTAATTTTCGTTATATTTTATTCTACTCCAAACCAACTGTAAGCATGTTTTTCTATTGATCACTTGAGCTAAACGTTAACCCATCTTACATCTGACCTAGACAATGTTGCTTGTCTCCACACAAAGTTATATTTTGTCTATTTCAACTGCCAGATGCAAGACACTGAGAATAATAGATATCTTAGGTTTCTATAGAGATAACTGTCTTTACCAGTCCTTATCATTATCTAAATAGTCGACAATATTGTCATATCGACATCATCGTGTTTTATCTTACGTGACATACATTTTAAGAAAATATCATCCTAAAAGATATTTATATTATTCTTCATTGTATTGATTAAACGAGACATAATAATATCATGTAAATTTACAATATGAGTACATACAACAAACTTACATATAGAGTTGACACAAAAAGTAACTATAAAAATTGGTAACAATTTATCATCAAACCATGCTTTGACGTCGACAGTGGCGCTATTCCCGATTGCACGTACAAATTTGTCCGTCTGCATAGTCTTCAAGAGAAATTACACAATAAGCTGAGTGACATAACCTTCGTATTTGTAATGCTGTGACAGATGTGATACTTATATTCGCGAAATAGTTTATCCAAAATTGGAGATAGCCGTGAAATTATATTTGTTGATGTTGCACAAAACAAGGCTACATGCTTATATTTGATAAATTAATATTTTTATAGTCTTCAAAAGATGTCATGTTACATATACATGACACCGTTTGATTATGATGTATGTATTGGCACAGAGGAGACAATTTCTTCATAGTGTAGTGCGAGTTTTTGCGATTTGGACGAACATGTTTGATCGAGACCACATCTTTATATGGAGCAACTGTATTAAAAAGATATTGTCATATAAGGTCATTCATATTTCATAGATATTGTAGTTTACGTTATCGTGATTGAAGACGTTTCGCCAGTCGCGTAAACTCGGAATTAACACACAGATAAAATTGAATATTAACGTATGGTAGACCGCAACCATAACAAAAGGGTGCCCTCTGACTAAGTCCTTCTGATGGGTGACAGAGTAAGACAATGCGTAGCAATTTCATCCTAGCCACCTAGAGAACACAAATGAACTTCTAAAAGAGAAGGAAACTTCGAAAAATAAACCGTTTGAATCTTCTCTTGTTATGAGATACCCATTAACAATAGTGAGACATAATAGGTTGTAGAACTAGTAGATTTCTTTGTAAAATTCAACTTCATAGTAGTTTTTATCATAGACTAAGGAACAAACTTAATTAACTACTATCAACTTTATGATAGTTCAATAAAAACAACCGTTTTAATTACTAATAAACATGAACTATTGACTAGGTCGGCAACAAGCACGACAATCACATTATTAATTAATAATTAACTTGTTATTATTACCTATTGTACGTGCTCAGTATTGCCTCCTCATGAACCATTGTCCCATAGTCATCTTTGATTAGGAGTTCAAAATTAAATAGCTTTAGATCTTTATTAACAGATAACAACTTTGATTTCTTCATTAAAGTCTTTGACTACGTATGGTAACATGTACCTAGTAGCGTAAGTACCTACAGAAAAAGAAGGTACCAGATTTTCAACTGAACACAAATTTGTTTTTTTTGGACAAAAATACGGTCCTAATACAGTAGAGTAGAGTCGTAATCTGGATCGATTTCATAACGTGTTAAAATTTTCATTCATAAAATTGAATGAGTTTTGTGCTGTGTAATACATAATATATCTAATATTCATTATCACATGGTCTAAAAAATCACAAAACAGTTTGACATTCTTTCTGAAGTGTTCATTTTAATCAACAAAACCTAATAATTTCACACGAGTACAGCTGCAGGCCAAAGGCTTAAATGGTGCGAATAATTATTTTCCCTAAACTTCTAACTGCTTGCAACCAGAGGCTTCGTTTGGTGAGACTAAAAATATTGGGACCGAAAATTAGGATGTTCTTAGAAAATTTAAAACGTGTGAAAGTTGACCGTGGGATGCAGAACTGGTTCTTGTATTTAGATACGTAAAAGTAAATAAAATTTTATTTAAATATTTTTCAGCTCAGAAAGCATGTAAAATACTTGTCACTTTTACAGACACAAGGCTTATACTATGCCATTTTTAACAAACTTATGGACTTATCACCAAACTCCATTCAACGAGTGACCTGAAGTATGCCTTAGTTGGCTTCAGCTTAGAGACACATAGTAAACAGGGCCTTGGACACTCATAACTGGAACACAAATCTAATTTGCGTACACTTCATAAACCTACGCAAATGTCTGTTTGGTTTCGAAATTTAAAAAAAAAAGATTTACTTGCTGTGCAGCTACAACGAGCGTTTGATCCAAGTTAGGTAACGTTACGCGTGGCTAGGCTTTCAATGACCTCTGCGGTTCAGCTTACATAAAATTCTTCGTCATTACTCAAAAGATATTTCAAAAGAAAACATAACCTTGAAAATAAATATTGTTGCTGTTAGCAAATTACAATTGCGTTTGTCCCCTTCCTCATACGAACAAAGAACTTTGTATGTTTCAGTTTTATTTTGAGGGCTTGCAGCATTTAGTTCCAGGAATGATGGATGGATGATGATGGATTAGTTTATATTGCCATGTTTCCTCATAATATTTGTATTACGTAAATTACTAAATATGACGTGATGATGTAACGTAAATATTTAACTAATTTGCCCGATTAATTTTGCGTCACCCTTGCACGACTGAATGTTTAACTATTTATTTAAACCATTTATTTTATATCAGAATGAAAAAGCGCGGATAAATTTAATACTGCGTGACGTCACCACACCTGTACAAACTTAGGTTTTGCGCAGAAACCGTACTGCAGTAACTAATATATCAAACTCCTGTTAGAAAAAGGTCCTAAGTAAGAAAAGATCTATTCAGCAATTTGTATCTTGTATTTATCGCATTAAGGTTGATAATTATAGTGATGTTGATAATTTAAAACGTTTTTCATGTGAGGGTGCCATATGTGTAAAAGATTTACTTTGATGTCTTTGTTAAAAGGTGTTTTTACAAGCGGTGTGAAGCGCAAAAAACTCATGAATTTTTATTTAATGACGCCATATTTAACATATAGCACTGAACAAAGAAGAAATAATGATAGAGACACGCATTCGTATAAAAAGTTAACGATCTATACAGGCATTTTAATTAACGTTAAGACAGAAACAGATTATTTAATTATCCAATATTAAACGAAAGTGTGTCTGTTTTAAGTCCTTGACATCCAAGTTTAAACAGTTTTGGCAAAGATTTTAATTTAAAATGGTAGTATTTTGGTTTTTTGTCCTTGACATCAAAGCATTATATACTTTTCGTTCTGTTTTGGTGGAGACTTACTGATTACTACTATCTTTTGTTCTTTTGATGACATAATGTTCTACGTTGTAGTGTGTTTGCGGTTTTCTTTATAAACGCGAATGTTACCCTTATGAATTGTACTTTTTATGCTCTGATAAGTACTGAACAGAATTACACAGTTATCAATCGCTATCTGCAGCCCAATGTTCTTCATTATTCAGCACAAGTAGAACTTTATGTTTTGAACTACGATGTGGTTTTTTGTATTTCATTGTTAGAGTCATTATGAACATGACGACAACAATGCAACTACATAACATGTGTGAGTCGTTAATTACACTCATTATTTTCTTCACAAATCGCTGAAAATGTACATGTATATGACTGAGCTGTCTATACATATAATTGTTTTAGTCGATGTAACTGGAGCGATTTAAAAACCTAAATATTATTGGTGGCAAACTAGCCAATTTTAATTTTAAATTGTTGTCTTATAATTTTAGCCTTCTATACTCTTGTCCTATGAAACTTTAACTTTGTTATATCTCTCAATCCACCTGGCACGCAATATTTTTATGTGTTGTATATGTGTCAAACACTATTTGTATTATTGTTAATTGAAACTCCGCTCTTAATATTTACAATAATTTACATAAATAAAACAACCACCAAATATGATTTCAACAAAATAAATATTTAATAAGCAAAGAGAACGACGACGATGCCCTTTTCTAATCGTAGAAGTACAGCTAAGTTATCGTTCGGAAACTGGGCGATGCTCAATGCTCATAGCATCATAATGGCGACCGAGAGTCGAATGCCGTCCCATAAAGGCAGCTAACAACGCATGACCCCTTTTTACATGTATGGATATCCGGCTAGCTTATGGCCAAGAATAATAGGTGCATTTTAATGATAAATGGGAAAGAGCGCATTCTTTTGTAATAGAACAATGTGAGGTATTGAAAAACTTTGCTCAGATGGTGTTGCAATTTGTTGAGAATGGGATGGCTGTAAAAAAACGTTTAAGTGATCTTGCGTGGAGGCCGGGTGGTGCATAATAGACTTTTAGTTGTCTTATACAAATGACTTTTTTGCTGTATTATGTATTTTGACTGTATTATATAGTTTTATATTATGTAGTATGGCCGAACGCAATAGAAGATCATTGTGGACGCCCTCTGCCCCATCTTCTGGATGGGGCAGAGGGCGTCCACCATACTTAGTTAGTAATCCTCGCAG
Source organism: Laspeyria flexula (assembly GCA_905147015.1). NCBI lineage: Eukaryota > Metazoa > Arthropoda > Insecta > Lepidoptera > Erebidae > Laspeyria > Laspeyria flexula. Next base: position 14,706,499 of record LR989954.1, read on the forward strand.
CTTCATCCTCTTGGTTTGTGGAACTCAATAAAAAGTAGCTTAAGTAGCTACTTCTCTAGGTCCTATCTAGAGTCTAGACTATCACTATGTCGAACTTCTTTTAGATGTCATAAAACGCAATTGAGAATTTGTTACTTATCTCATAAATTACCTTCTGTCATCAGTTTCACTACTTTCTCATCTATTTTACGTTAATCCACGATTGACTAGAAGCCATAGGTAATTTAATATCTTCAAGGCATCAATATATTCTTCAATCTTAACGAACGGTTTTTTGATATGTAGTGCACCTAGGCTAACATTACCATAATTATCGTCAAGATATTTTTTACTTCTATTAATAAAATTAGCTATACCTCGAATCTTGATGTTTTTTTAGTTTTTAGCCTTCAATAAACATACCATCAAAGTTTTTTACTTGTCTTGCTCTTGAGGTTAGTATGAACGAAGTCATCAGCATTGTAATAATATAATACGCTCACGTTATTCCAGGAACACCAATCCAACGCTTGAATAACAATGGAATAATCTAAATAAGGTTTAGAACCAAACAATGATTCATTTCACTCCCGTTACTAGTATCCAGAATTGGATTGACCGTCTTGATGCCTGCTGTCCTGAAACGGATGGACTAGAAATTTTATTTTTAATGAACCGCGGCTTCATCCACTCCCAATGGTATCACGATAAAAAGTAGCATTTGTGCTATTCCAGACTATCTGTGTGCCAAATTTCATATCGATCCTTGTAGCCGTTCAGCTAACACAATCGTAACACAATGGAAGCCGATGGTCTCATTCGACAGCTGTGATTGGCTTACTAAGTCAATCACGCCATATTGCCGGCCTGTGATTGGTCGATATTAGTTCATCGGTCTGCTATGCGGTGCTGCTCTCTGGCGTGATTGAGTAACAAACCGTAAATCCATTCATCTATCCATCCTAACGGGAAACCTTTATAATATTAGTGAGAAGTAAGATTAGGTGCGTCTGCTTCTTTATTTTTTAAGAGGGTAAATATAGAGGAATGGCAACCGTCCCAATTTAGTGTCATATTTCGTGGTTTTCGATTTTTATTAATTAATTGGAGCTATTTGTTTTAAATGTTTTCAATACACTTGGTTGAATTAGGTGAAAGGTGTGTAAAAGGTACTTCATCATTGCGTTAACAGTTCTATTTATATGCAAATAAAATATTGGAAATAGCAGGGCGTTCTTTCATAATATATAACTGTAAGCATTACGGATACTTACTTTTTAATACAAATTCACGTAATCCTAAACAATGTATTGGAAACATTTCAAAAAAATAGCTCCGATTAAATTATATAAATCGAAAACCACTGAATTATGACCCGTTGCCATTCCTCTGCATGAACCCTCTTAATTCTTTGTTTTTTTTTCATAGTATTAGATGAAGGTCGGAGAGAGACATTACTACCTTTATCGCCACACTAGTTTCTTGTGAACCACAGTTAGCTCGTATCATAAACACCTTCAATGAATGAAGTTAATGATATAATAATTATGAATGAGCCATTGTTTTCTAATTGTGAACTCGATACGTTAGTTATAATGAATTATTACTTTTTGCGTATAAATTACCTTGAAAGAACTGTTTTGGATACAACAGAGAGATTACCAACCTTAAAACCAAATAAATATAAATTGTATTTTTAGTTTCAACTTTAACTTTAACTCAATTTTAAACAAATTTCCAAAGAGTTCGTTTATTTTGTTGACTGTCACCATGGCGCAGTGGTTAAGGTGGTCGCCTCGCCACTACATCGCCGTGCTGGGTGACGTGGGTTCGATTCCCACACGAGACAAATATTTGTGTGATTCATAGATATTTGTTTCTAGTCTGGGTGTACTTTGTGTCCGTTAGTTTCATGTTTGTAAAGCTCCCCGCGACACAGGGCTTGTTCCCTAGTGCGGGCGTTGTCTTTAAAAAAAATAAATAATAATAATATAAATTAAAAATAAATAATAAAAAAAATCTTTCCTATTTGCTAAATCACCAATCCACGTGATGCTATTTCAAATCTGAATTAGTTTTGATTGAAAAGCAAATGCCTAGGTCACGAGCGACACGTTCCAAGAAACTCTATGTGCTCCGGTACGCAGTTACCCTTGAAGTTTGAAGTAGTCCAGGAGGCTGTCAAAAACGGCCTGTCCATTCGATTTTGTTCATACACCTTGAACGCAAATAGGCCAGTCACGACTTTTGCCTTATTAAGATTTATCGGGCACATTGTTACTTGACTTGTTGTTTTATTGTACCTACACCGTATGTATTTAATCCGGATTCGGATAAAAGCACCTATTCAATTACAACCATTTGTTTTTTTAACAAGAGTGTTGCGAAATGTTACTATAGTAAATTGTACAAAGGCCTAAACTTGTTAGAGTTAAGGCCACTAAAGACAACAAGAAAAGATATACGTGTTAAAAACTACCAAAAGAGTTAAGATTTAATAATATCCGTGTAGTGACGGATTAAGAATACATAATGTCACAACCCTATTATTTATTATTATTATTATTCATCGGGCTTGGAGCCATCAGCCCCTTTTACTACCTCGACCAGGATTGATCTTTTGTAGCCCCCTTGTTGTATTATAGTTCTCTGTTTAGTCCTGTCGAGGCTAGGAACCTCCAGAGTTTCTGAACAGAGAGATTTTGTATGTCATCAGGCTGCACTAGGTGTAGTCCTAAATGGATACTTCTTTTGTGCATGAGTGGTCCACAGAAGCAGAGAACATGTATGGCAGTTTCCTCTGACTCTAGGCAAAATCTGCACATTTTGGACTGACTCAGGTTAAGTTATGTCACAACCCTATCTCAACCCGTGGCTGTCGTAAAAGGCGACTAAGGGAGTAACCTTATGCAGAGAAAAGCACTGCGAGAAAAGGAAAATTCGAAACAAACCCAATACCAACCCGACTGGCTAGCGTGGTATTACTAAACCACGTTTCGTATCCAACCGAAATAAGAGGTTTATTGATTGATTGATTCAAAAACACAGCCTCTTTATTTACGCCTCGCGTTGGTATCGTCCGGTTCTCATTTAAGTATAAACATCTCTTATTATAATAGAACAACGCAAGCGCGATACGAGAATTTACTTATCAGTAAAGCACTAAGTGCTGCGTTTAATTTTAAGGACGCATTACGTTATCGTACTCATTTGGAATAATACCGTGGTGTGACAAGTTCTAACACGTGTCTGATACGCAAAAATACCCATCAATCAGACACATAAAACACGATAACTGAGTCAAAACATTGCCATTAAAACACTTGAATTAAAATACCATAATCCGTTACCCCCTGTTGAAAAACGGTGTTAGGTGAAAATGAGTTTCAGTAATTTTTCATCTTGTATTAATGGCATTAAAGTTGATAATTGTGTAGTGGAATTGATCAGGTTACAGCGCTTTTTTGCCTGAGCATGCTATATAATTTAATAGCTGTGTAACTAATAAATTAGGGGTGCTTAAAAAAGGTTCCAAACCAGTTGGTTACCGTCTACCTGTCCCGTGACTTGGACATTCCAAGCATATTTCCAATGTTCTTATACATACATCAGTTTGAAATACGTATTGTGAACCCGCAAAATTTGAGAAAAAATTACTTTTTAAATGGCTGTACAAATATTGTTACCTGTTAAGACGTATTGAACTATTAGGATAACGTCGTTGTAAATGCCGATTTAACAGTAGGATGCCACCCATTGTTAGATATTGATATATCTACTTATTGTATACCAGAGAATCGGTTAGTAAGGTGTATTCTTACAATTGCACTTAAAAGAGTACGTCACTTACCTAACTGGACATAAAAGATGTATATTTTGATCTCTATGTACTAATCGATAATACAATTAAGGAGGTTGTCTTCAAACCCTCAATCAATTTTTGAATCGGTATTTCATTGTTTGTATATGACTAGTCTCCAACAGGTCTCCGATCAATTCTCCTTCGTGATATAACTTAATCGACAGGCAGGTCAAATATATCTGTCGCGACACAAGCTTTTTGTCGCAGACAATATAAATCACAAGTGAAAACGTGGTCTATCTTTCATGTCAGTTTTTTGCCAGATCTTTATCTACATGGATGGCCGACCGCACACGATGCGGGAATGGTACATTATTATGCGTTATGTACTCCTCTGTCCATATAGATACGGGCGACTTATTAAGCTTTTAGTCAGTAATACGGGCGTGATAAAAGGATTGTGATAACGGTATAGGTGTGGTTACCGGTGGACCTTGCGAAAATGAATGTAGGTGTAATGTTTCTTATACATACGTACATAATAAGAGTGGAATGCAGTCCCTTTTGAGATTACACGAGGCATTCACGCGGATCAAAATACGTAGGCGATATTTTTTGCTCGTCAAGTTATGCCGTGTCTGACGACGACAACTCGCCGTGACATCGGAGAGACGGATCTCATTGCGGAACTAGATGTAATGCAGTTATGAGAGCAAAGATAATTAAATGTTGTGTTGACAACCCAAACAACATCCGAAATCAGATAAGATGTTTATGCGATACATTACGTAAAAAATCGTACTGAATTTAAATTCAAAAGTTTCGTCAGTTTGCAATCGTAAAAGTACTCGTTCGAAGACAGGAATTTAATAAGCGCAATTAATGTTTACGACCGAAAATTTAGATATTACGGCAACTTGAATATTTTTTTATCTCGCACCTGACCTCAGTGGTCATTGAACTTGAGACGTTAGGCTTGAGCTTGACGAAAATATCACGTAGACCGAACGGCGCTGCGTCACGCGTCGACGCTTGAACAAAATAAGCATTCAATCACTTCGAAACATCGGAGAAAGAACCTAACCAGAAAATTGCTCTTCTAGTTATTGCATTACGTGGTCGGCAAACACCTTGTAACCCTAAGGGCCTCCATCAAATGCTACTTAACGATAACTGACAACCATTTTACATGTTTCCTCAGCGGCTTTTTTCGAGTATGCATTCAACCATGATTTCATTTCAGTTTTATGTAACACGGGTTTACTGCCACTTTATAATAAGCAGTATGCACGCCTTATCAGCGCTGACGTGGTTTTATTTTTATTCACAATCGGTAACATTTGTCGTCAGGCGGGAGAGCTTACCATCTGAAGTAATCTTAAAGTTATTTTCCCGTTGAATTACCGAATTTGGGATGGTGAATTTGGTTAATGGAGGCAATTTATCACTTTTCGAATGGTGTGGGTAAACGATAAACGGTTTGGGAATATTTTAGGAAAGACATGCCTAAGTGAAGTCGATGGCACCGTTATTACGAATTTTGATGAATTTTCTCGGGGCTTGCGTGTTAGATGTGCGTTTATTTAGTTGTTGCGTGCGGTCGCAGTTGATTGGTCGCGCACTCGCTAAGCTTGGCTGCACTGAGGTGGACCTGCAGCCTCGAGGAAGTACTCTACGCTCATCTGCATATCCAGTTAGTTCACGTTTACGGTAGACGCGTCGGTATTTAGGGCGTTCAGACTTTCTTTTGTCAGATAATTTGCTACCGAAATAGCTTCTGTATTTTTTTGTTGAGTCCACAACATTTAGTAAAATAAATAATTGCGTATTGAGGAAATGAAAGTATTTAAATCTGGTAGGATTTCCGATTATTTATTACTTTACAATTTAAATGTTCCTTTCGAGTGTTATAAGTAATACGTTTGAGTAAGTTTCTTTTTTTGCGAAGAAAGTTCTCCGGAATACCGATCAATCACAATATATTGTAATTGACTATTTAATTCTAATAGTTTTAGAAACCAGCCTCTTTGATGACATGATATAATTAAAACAATTTTGATGGAAGCGTACATACTGGGTGCATATCTGAATGTATTCCTTGTTTTCTCTAACAATAAAGTAACTAATTAATTGCCACATAATTATATTTCTCGATATGATCAGCTTTCATAGCTGGACCCGGAATCAAGTTTTTATTTGCAATGGTATCATAAAAGTTCAAAAAATAAGTTTAGTAGCATAAATCCAAAATAACTTTAAACAATTTTTTTAATTATTTCCATAGCATACATATCATTTCCGTGCGTAATGTTAATATAAAATCCGATGTAGAAAAACTTGGCTCAATTTCCTATCGCTTCGCCTACTACGTACGAATAATGTGTATTCGCGTGTTTGTAGGTGTATGCATAGTTCCTGAAAAGTGGTACATTATCATTTTTATATAAAGAGTTCGATTGTCGGAGACGATTCAGTTTGTGTCCAGTGCGAGAACCAGTTCAGTGTTGAGCCAGTTTGGTTTGTGGGGCTGAATATTGTGCGGTTCAACGGTTCGTTTAGTGACATTATTTTAATTGCGTGGTGTTGACAAAATATCTTCATCTCTCATTCAAACGATTCAATTTCTTTTATCATCTATCTTGACTGGGAGACAAGGCTGTTTTGTTTGTTTTGAATAGCTAACCCTATTGAAGTATTACCCTTACCACACTGGTCCAATGCTAGTTGACCAACCACTGAGTTCTGATGACCATAACTTCTTGTTCTTCTAAAATATGTGGCTGATTAATTAATATCTATTTATATAACTACAGGTGCTTAGTATTGAACATTACAGCCACAGGTACAGTGAATACTTATACCATAATATATTATATAATGATGTAGGTAACTAATACCTGTTGATATACTTGTAATTTGAATAATACAAGCGTGACGTATAAATTATGTCGTCCTAGTAATATCTTCGATAATGTTTTCACTTAATACAATTGCAGAAGCTGATAGCGATCGATCTAATTCAACTTAATTTAAAGATATAATCAGTCAAACAAATTATCGCTGTAATATTAATCACGATTTGTGGCAAAAATTAGAATGAAGGCAAATAATTTCGAGAAAACAAAAGATTAAAATTTCGACAATTTTGTAAATGTAATCACAATTCCTTATATCCACAACATGGGGCACCTTGTGGATATTACAAACAATTAATGGACACCAAATTTTCTCAGATACAACTAGACTTGGTGAACTGTATTTATCTTACTTAGGCATCGAATATGGAATTATTTTTTTACAAAATCCTCGTGGAGATGATGGAGCAACCACAGGCGACTACTAGATGAACAAGTCCTCCAAAATCAAATGCCTTGGTCAATGCATAATTATTTATGACAACTTACTTACAGAATGCAAAAGGTTCTAACAATAACATATACGCCATTTTTGCGTGCTCTAATTGCACTTTAATTCAAACAAAGGGCAAGCCACAACTTTCCTTTGTATGCTCGTATGTTAAAGACTTACGTATAGCATAATGTATGTACGTATATCTCCGCTAGCCCTTATCTTGTGGTTTGATCCGTTTTCTAAACGGCACTCACATGAGTTTTCTAGTTCAGCTCGCGACTTATGGACGTAGGTAGAGGTACCGATAACGTATCAGGTTTGTAACCGTGGCGAATGGTCTGTAGCAACTAGCAGCTAATTCATTCTGTGTTTTACATTATTTGATCGTCGACTTACAGGGAAACATTAGCATTTTATAGTAGGTGATAGGGAAATGTTTTCTACAAAGAAAACTGGACAAAGCGTTGATGATATTTCATAAAATCCACAGAGGTTGTGAATTGTTTAGATCAATGATATTGTATTAACATACAATATCATTGGTTTAGATGAATCAGTTCAGTCAAATTCAATTTATTTGCACTTATTTTCTGATTTTGAGATTATCAAGTCTTCTTAGTCTACGTAGGTATAGATACCTGTATATCAGCCAAACTAATACGCGGGTCACGCCTGGCCAACGCAGCAGATATGGTGAAAGACTCTTCAAATCTACCATTAATTTTCACTACTTAACAAAAAGCTCACAAACAAGTAACCTATTTAAGAAGTCTCACGCTGACAATAGTATAAGTAGGGAACAACAAACAGAGTCAATACTTCGTTAATAGGTGTCGCAACATTCACATATACCTACGTAACGCATTGTTCATGTGCTGCTATGTGCTCAAGGACATGTTGTGTTATCGGTTTGTGCGGACAACTTCTGTATATTATAAGGGCACCTTCGAAACATATAGGTATACGATGCCAGCACGCAATATGTTATTAATTCTATGAAGTATAATATAACTACATCAAAGATAGGTTTCAAGAAAGGAGTCATTATTTTTCATATGTTTTCGATGTTTTTAAAATTAAACGGGTTATTTGTATCAGCAAGCAGTTATTTATCACCTTAAAGCAGGATAGCAAAAACAAAGAAGATCCTCTAGAATCAGTCAGGAAATAAATTGGTAGGTATAAGTGTAACAATGAGTATACAGGTGAAAACCATTAATAGAAATTAAAATATTGCCAACAGAGCAAGTGTATTTCCAAACAAAAATTATCTAAAAATAAATCAAGATTCCAAAGAAAGGATTCGAAACCAACCCCAAGTTAGCCAAGCAATTAGCTGCATTTGTTACATTCGAGAGCAGTATGGAATTTTTTACGACAAAGCCTCGAGCTAGAAATTAGGTTCCGCGTAACATCTAGACATAAGCTGATTTAAATGCAGTGTAGATAAGATTATGCAAAGATATGCTGTCTGTGTAGAAGGAAAGCAATCAAAGAATTCAAATTAGAAAGGTGTAACGATTGAGTTTTACAACGTGTTTCGAGTGATAGTGAACTAATCAATTCACATAATAACAATGAGTTTCTTTCGACTTCATTTGATTACGCATAGGTATAGGAATTGTGTTTTTTAAATCAATTCTCACTATGATGACAAACAAACAGATGACCGGTCCGTATAGGCTTACTACGAAACAAAAATTGAAATTTCACTTGAAATTGCCATCATCATCATATCAGCCGTAGGACGTATACTTAGACTTATCCAAGAGATTTTCAATCAGGCCAGATGTAAGCGTCTTGCATACTGTGCATCCACTTCTAAATACGTTAGAGTTCTTATCTTTGTATTCTTATCTTTGTGACCAATTTCGGCACAAATGTATGTTTATCGAAAAATATGATAGTCTTACTGTCTAAATTTCCGCCATTACCATGGTCTACCATGAAATACTGTTAACTGACTCTTAAAATTTTTAACAGCTTCATTATAACTAATTTAAGGGCAATGTGTAAAGTTTTGAGGTGTCTATAGCCCGTCGTAGCTGTCAACCACCAGGTGGCTTTTACCTGTTTATCACTTGCCATATAAAACAGATATCGGTGAAGTTTGTCAGCATAGTTCATTCAGTCCATTTGCTTTAATCGGCCCTGATGACGGTTAGGTAATGAAGAGTTCGTACACAACACTGCTTTGGTAGTCAATAACGATTTAATTTAATATCCAAGAAGTCATACACCTAATGTCCATGCTAATGGCGTTGGTACGTACCAAAAAAAGGTTATTACTTAGCTAAATCACTTACTGTGGAACCATCTACTGAAGCAAACTCACTACACCACTTTTTGTACTACAACTATTAGGTAACCATGGTCATCGTCCGGTAGCTTTGATTCATCAAGCTTTAAAGCCTATTACGCAATTATTTTACTTACCACTTCTTCCTAAAAGACCTTTATTTCTATAAACTTAAGATTCAAATCAAAGTGACTTTTGAAGTGAATCGGAAAATCTGAGTCATGGAGTTGCAAGCACTATTTAAAATTCCTTAAACCGTTCGAAATTCGAATCTGGCGTATTTACGGTAAAGACTGCTTTATATGAAGCTCGTGCGGTGGCAGCACATTCTGGTTCAAATTGAGTTATATTATGCTTATTGACATTACATTGATTTACTTAGAAGGGTAAAGTGCGTTTTGTAATAAATCATATATTATATCAATCACCTTCGGTGATATTAAGGCATAAGTAAAGTATGCTGCTAAGTAATATCGTGTTTAATTACCTCTACCTTAATTAATATAAGATTGAAATTGTTATGACTCGTTCTTGAATGTCTAGTTTGTTTGTCCTACATTAAATATTCACAGGCTGCCCCATTGAGGCATTGACTCATACCTTCAACGTTATTTGTAAAACAAACCAATATTAGATTAGTGTGGGAACTTTTAACAGATATTAAATGGACAAAGCTTGTATTTGAATACCGTCAAAGCGCATCAAGTATACGACAAAGATGATTTCGACTTAGGTTATATTTTACTGTTATTTCTAAATTTAGCTAAATGGCTAACTATATAAAATGCATTAGTGCTAATGTTAATGCAGCAGTCGGTAACTTATTACTTGGGTATATTTTTTACATTGTATACCTAACTGTTCTAGAACACGGAGAGTACCTAATTTGTATGCTAATCTTATAAATTTGTTTAATTCGTAATGATCAGAAAATACAAAGGATACAATATGATGATCTAAAAAAAACGCTGAGTCTGACTGGATGCGGAAGGTGGAGGACAGAGTGCTATGGCGCGTGTTAGGAGAGGCCTACGTCCAGCAGTGGACTGCACTAATGATGATGATGATGATGATGATGACAATATTTTGTCTTATAAATAAATATAGATATTTTAACAGAATAATATGTCCGAACGATTAAGTACTTAATTTGTTTCAGTCGTCCAAGGACAGATAAACAAAACTAGCCTAACTCCCAGTTCAATTTATAACACCTATATCGGTAAAAAGTAGCTTAGTGTTCGGCCCTCTAGATATTTCTTTGCAAAAATACAGTGTTCCTTTACAACGTTAAAAAGGACAAATGTAAATAAAGTATGGATTTTTAACAATACTGGTTCCAAAAACCATCTCTCCTAATCTGTTTCTTGAGTCGTAAGTACGTTACAAACGTTTCTTAATACAGCTAACGGTTCATAAGTACAACTGAGTGTTTTTACACAATGACACGACAAAAGCCATCGTTCTACTTCCAACTTTCCAAACGTGGACTAATCCCGCCCGATTAACGTTATAACCACCATAATAAGATAATGTCTGTTTTATTTTGTTACACAACTTATTTTGGATAAATATGTCTTTAAACTGACGTGAACCTACTTGAATTTGAAGCAATTTTCTATTGTATAGATGTTGTCTATTGGACTTTTGCTTTGCCTCGCAATTTTTCATATTTCTGTGTGCTCTTATCAATTTTCAAAAGATTGTTTATTCGCTTATAGTGGCCGCCATAAGCTTTTTTTTACCTGGGAATCTTTTAGAAAAAGGAATTCTACATGCCCTATAATAATTTATTTGGTAACAGGACAATTCCATCCTGATAACCACACTGCAAATCCCGCAAACCCATAAGCCAGCGAGGATCCCTTGCAAACACCCAGCTCTGACGCTCAGAAGTCCTAGCAAATGCCCAACGATTCCAACAATTGATCTCGAAACCCGCAATGAAAATAATCAGAAGTATTTACTTCCATTATTACATTTGTAGGAGTTGAAAAGAATATCTTTGGTAATCATATGACACGGAATTGCGTCACAACTAAAGAGCGTATTTTGCAATCGTTGATATCAGAAGAATGTTGATTATCGTATTATACTTATCAGTACAATACTGGTAGATTGTTGCATCTTGAAGATCTGATATAAAATTTAACCAAAACTAGGTATAACCAGTTAATATGATTAATACTGACAAGAGTACCCACTTTTGCATACCTCTTAGGTAAGTTAAGATTTAAGGCAACTAATTGTACCCTTATTAGCATCTACATTTTTGTAAACTCTTATCTATGCATAATAAATATTTTTGTATATGACTACTTCAACACCAAAGTAAAGTTACCAATTTTTGTACCCTCAATAGCTGTATTGGTGAACAAGCCGAGTTCAAAAATGGTTCTTTGCCAAAAAAATCCTTTGGCATACACCTAAGTTCGTGACCATTAATAGTTAATAGTAAAAATAAAATATAATTCCCTCTCTAACACATACTCAAGGACAGCGGCACTTAATTGAACAACTTCGATAATAAACTAATCTTTAGATGGAATCAAGAGATCGAACTAAGTATATTAAAGTACACAATGAAATCATCTACATACTTCACCTTTACGATCACTACAGTCATTGCACATAATAACACCATATCGATCATACAATCTACATTTAATTGATTCGATCCGTCTATCGATGTATCGATGTAGCTTATCTAAATTACCGAGTCCTTGTACAATTTCAACACATCAAAACGTTTACAACTGGAGCACTGCAAAAAAGGCAATGAGATACTTGGTTCAATAAAAAATTGAACTTGAATCTTACGCAACATCAGTTTCTAAATTTGAATGCAATAAAATTGTACAATTTGCGTATCTTTCGATTACAAATCGATAATTCGTGATCCTATCATCCTCATCGACATTAATATCAATACGTAATTGGATATTTATAGCTCTGTAATGCTATAATGATCTATATAAAATTAGGTATGGAGATATATTTAACATTTTCACATTTGCAATACCATTAACATGAATCTAAAGTTTCAGGTCATAGTTTAAGAATTATTTTCGTTGGATCCCAGTTTTGAATCCTAGTTTAATATTTTTGGCGTTGGATCCCACAAAATATTATTATGTATTACCGTTCGATCCCAAATTTAAAAAAAGTAAGAGAATTACGTTTTATTGTCGTTGAATCCCAAAAACTATTTCCGTTGGATCCCAAATTCTTAAAAAATCTGACTGCGGGTACTTTCAACAACAAAATTATTAATTAAATGAGGGTATACTTTATATTGACTGACTATTTTTTTTATATCTCTAATATCTCTGTAGGAATGTGCTTGGAAAAACTTCGACTGTAGTGTAAAAAGTTGAACGGTGTCTACCATGAGTTTTCACGGCGTTTTACTCTGTTTGATTGCCAGATTTATATGTAAAAATGAACAGTGACCCTAGTACTACATATTTGAATTAATAATTCAAACATATAGCATTAGGGGTGCTGTTTATTTTTCATAAAAATCTGTCAATCAAAAGCACTGTCTTGGGTGAACGCTGTGAAAACTCATGGTAGGTACCACTGACCTATAGGTTTCCGTGTGCAAATAAAGTATGATTTAATTCATGTTTCTTCTGTCTTTCATTCTTTCAATTATTTAATTGTCGGCGGGCCGAACACATGCTGCTTTTTAAATGTTTGGTAAAGGTAAGGTAGTAGATCCTTGCTGATATCAGCATGAATGGTCCGGATCGACCGGGGAAGTACTACCCTCTCACAGAATATCGACGTAATGTATCCGTACTGTTATGTTTCGTACGGTGAGTGCAGAATGCCGGCGCCCCAATTCCCTCCTTAGTCACTTTTCTTCTGACAAGTACACATGTTGTTATAACATGGGATTCAATGGAAATAGCAAATGGGATCCATCGTTAATACTTAAAAAATGGGATTTAAAACTGGGATCCAACGAAAATAAATGTAGTTTAACTGTCTAGAAAGTAAAATAAAGAAGATATTATTACTGAAATATAATGTTACCTAAGATAAGGCTGATGAATCATTTTTGTTGTTGCAGGCTTGCTAGCAGCCATCGAAATTCCGTTCGCATATTTTCAACGGATAGACCTTGGAAGTCCGCAGCTGACTTTGAAAGCACAGTAACACGCTGTCACTTGCATAAGCGGTTCACCTACAACCTGACACGAAAGTTGACCTGAGGAACGCGACGAGGACGACGGTGGATAGGTGATTCGCACCTGTGGGATGTGCCGGCAACATCACATAAAGGTGCAAGTAGACGTCACTTGATTCGCACCAGTTCTGGATGAAGCCGAACCATGAAGTTCTCAACTGGCTCGAGCTCGAGCAGTCTTGCCAGCGATTCGCTGTCGAGAAAATCAACTCTATGCATCTATACAGAAGTCGATGTGCCCACTATGCCCCCGCCTTGCGAAAGGGTGAGTACTTATCATAAACATCTTTTAACTCCCTCATTATATTACAATTTTGTATTTAAATATCACATCAACCGATAGCTGGTACCATAAACGAAATATTTAAGAAACTAGGCGCTTAAATTGTAAAGTTAATCGGTTATATGACCAAAAAAGCGAAAGCTCACGCCAATAAAGGTAATGTAACCTTAATGTTATGGGGGACCCAACGTCTGGCCAATTTGCTTTCGATTTTTCACAACCAAGTATAGTACATTAAACTTTCAATTTCCGTCGACGATAATAATAATATCGCATTAACAAAAACAATGCAAAAAGCCGCGTGTCCGGGTTGGAGAGTTCGGTATACATAAGAGAAAGTAGCATGTCATCTCTCTTCGAACCACCTGGCTCCGATGTTATTGCAACACCTTGAATATTTTTGTTCTCATTGTCCAACCCTACTTGTACTTCAGGTCTGTTTTGGCCGAGCGGCAATAAATCCTCATTTACATTTTTAAAGTTGGCCTTTAGCTCTACTACTTTTACTGTGGAATCTTCAAATATATTTCGAATCGTGAAATAAATATGCATTGCCAGATGCAAACACGCTCAATACAAAAAAGTTGTTATGGACAATTAATTATTTACAAATATTCGCTTGAAGATATTCATATAACTTTGGTTATCCAACATCAAAGAACACAATTGTGTCAATATTACGTACTCAACAACCTTGAACGTTCTGAACTTTATCCAAAAACGACTTAACTTTTGACCACAAAAATGAACTGACTCACGTTCTTGAAATTTGACATTAAGAGGCTTTACAATAAACCTTTGATTAATGGATCTGATCATAGAATGGTTATGTGTTGGCTAATATATTGCTTTTGTTGTTGCATTATGAACCATCAGAATAATTGGATTCATAGCATTCTGAAGGTTGCTATTGAGATCAGATCCCAAACTAATGAAGCAACACTAATTCGAAACACGTTCGAACCAAAACGAATAAATTCCTTTTCATAGACGAGTTCCTGATTCCGATTAGATTAAGATAACGCTTTTAAATATCAGAAATGGTTATTTAATTTAAATCTTCGAAATGCTTCAAGGTTGCTAGGTCAAACGTTAAGAATTCACATAGGAATGGACACAATTTGTTATTTGAAATATAAGAAATTATTAATTCATAGTTCGGTACCTTCTGGCATACTATGAATAGTTATGTTGTTCATACGGCCGTAGCTCTGAGAACTGGGCTAATTGGCTTAAACGCCATGTAGGTAACGTCAATAAACATTGTTTCCCGCCTTCATTAAGACTGCAACAATATTATTAGCAATATCTCGTTCATCACAACAGCTGGACGCAATTTTATGAACTGAGATAAATTTTGTTGATGTTTTTGTATTCAAAACTTTTTTTTTTGTTGGAATTTAAACCCGTGTCCAAAAAATATATTACTGCTATTAAAAATCGTCTGAAACTTAAAAAAAAACATTTTAGGATCAAAAATAAAACTATCCGAAGTAATCAGTAAACACAGTTCCGCGAATTTAACGCTTTAGACACAAAACCGAATGACTCAAACAACGTCCGTAAACAAACTAAAAACAATAACATTCCAACTTCGATAGTATCTAATAATAGATGTTCTACTGCTTTAATAAACAGATTAGCCCACGTGTAACTCAGTAGTCAAATTTAATTATCGCACACAACAATACACCGCTGTCACTTTCGCTGGGGACGATGGGTGTGGGTTTCCAATCATAGGCCCCGACTTCATCAAATCGAAGACCTGATATATTATCGCAATCAATAGACATGCTTTAAGCTGTGTGTCCATTAAATTTAATTGAAATTGTATTTTTATATGATTATATATTATTACGACGGCAAACATGGATGGTAAGAGGTTACTGTAGTTTAGGGACACCGGTATCACCAGAGGCATCAAGTGTTGCCAATCCTTCTAATTCCTTCTGTCCTCAATGAACTCTGGATACCACTACTCACCAAAGGAAAGACAACACAATGTTATTCATCATTTCAACCCATACACGTCTCATGGCTGGGCACGGGTCTCCTCCAAAGATTGTGGAGGGAATTTAGCCCACTACACCACGCTGGCCAGACGGCTTGGTATAGGGTTTGTTTCGAACTTTCCTTTTCTCGCAGTGGTCTTGTCTGCATTAGGTACTCCCTTAGTCACCTTTTACGACACCCACGGGTTGAGATGGGGTAGTGAGTGTAGTGACATAATGTATTCTGATTCCGTCACTACACGGTGGTCACAATGTTATTATGGCTACAGTATTCTGCCCTTTGCCCTATTGGTTGTTATAACACATCTTCTCTCATCTCAGCTTTGATGAAGTCCGGACCATAGCCAATCAACTATTGCTCAGCTATTATCGACCATTTTATTCATAGGCTATTGTTCTTTCGTCCGGCTAATGAACTTTTACCATCTCGAATAAGAAAGTAAGTAATGACTGCGTTTAGTGATCGCTTGATTCATGTTATAGTTGTCAGCGCAGACTTGATGATTATTGATGATTTGTTAGTTAGTAACACGTAATAGAAATTTGTTATGTAATGCAAATGTATGTATTGTTTAAATTGTGTACTTGTTCATTTTTTGTTTTTCGAAAGTGATGAACTGGTGTGATCTTTTCCTCTTACCTAAGGTTCAGATCGTTGACTGTTGACTGTTGATCGATGTTGTTGCGCGTTGAATGTTCTGTTACTTAAACATCTTTTGTGGAATAGAAGTGTGGGATGTAGTGTAAAAAGAAACACTATAGTTACATTGTCCCAGTTTTTTATTGCAATCCATAATGTTACATTTTTGATAATACTGCGGAGTCTGTCGGGTACAGCACACACACAGAATATCAAAATTTATTTTTTGAAATAAAAATGTAGACACTTTGCCGAAAGGTATTTTTTAAAATATAATTTATTAGTCTTGATACAAAAGAAAATTAACATTTTTAATAGAATAACAATTTACCTAAGTATAATTTAAATAAGTATCTAACTATATCCTATTATTTTTAATAACACGATTTATTCTGGAGGTTCAATTACTTACTAAACATTAAATTTATAGTTAAAATCTTACAAACTTAAACTACCCATCATAACTTATTAATTATATTCTGCCAAAATGTCAAAGTCAATTACTAAGTCGGCAATAGGATACTCAGTTGTTTTTATGGTAACGGTTATTTCGGCCTTCACATTAACAAGATTAGCAGTAAGGCATGTCAGCAAATCGAATCATCGAATCAGCTGGTGTGACGTCATAATACATGGCATAGAAGTCTTGTTGTTGTTGTAGGCATTGTTGGTATCATTGAACTCTAGTCTATAAACAAATATGAATCTATTGTTTATTGCGCTTAGGTATTCATTACTAAAATAGATTCTATGGCTTGCGACTTCTTTCTAGAATGCGTATAAATCAAAAAGTTTACTGCCTTGGTGGTTCTGTGTTTTTTCCTTGGCTCTTCAGCCTTGTATAATCATTTATTTCGAGATATAACGTTTCATAAAAATACATACCTTACAGACTAACATACATACAATTTATACAACTAGAATTAAACATGATACGTATATTCATTTTGGCGTCATGTTACGCGATACAGTGTTGCTCAATCTTCCGCGAAAACGCCGATAAACAATACCCTTCGCTCAAAACTCTTCCTTGAGGAAAGCCTCAAGGAAGAGTTTTGACCGAAGTTTTTGTCCAGATAGTGAGTCGGGACCCGCACCACGAACGATTTAAAATTCATGTTATAAAGCATATCCACTTAAAATTTCATAATTAACAAGTAAATACCCCAATTCATTATCAGCTTTCATCTTGAGACCTTAGCGTCGTGCTTCTTGTTTATCGGACTGTGTATTTACGCTCTTTTTATTTTATAGTAATCTGATATTTACTGCGGCTTTCGGTTCAACTCTTTGTACGGACCTATTGTTTCATTGCGGTCTACCTCCCATACTTGACTGAACGACATCTATCGATTTATTCATACTATTTGATACCATTGATAATTATCACTTGTCTAATCTGTCATTGTGATTATTTTATAAGACTTGCATTTGTTTTTGTCTGACTCATTGCCTTTTTGTTAATTTTCGTGAATGATTTTTTTTTCTTTTTATAATATGATATGATATAAGATTTCTTTTGAGTCAGGTGAATGACAATGTAATTAATTTAACTCAATGAAATCAGCCGTCGTACGAACTATACCGTCGAAGAAGCACTATTTTTGTTTGCACTGTTTGCTAATCGTATTGTCAGCTTTATGTTAATAACAACAAATACATGTCATTGTCCTCTAAGTAATCTTACAACAATACGTAGTAAACAAAACACAAACAACCTTATTATTACGTAAATGGCGAAAAACGTTTAAGATTTAATTGAAAGAAAACCGACTACAATCTATAAACAAACGACATTATGCAATGCCTTTATTTTTCACAAAAATTTAGTCACAAAGCATAAAGACACATTTTATATTCGTACCTATCAGTCAATATGCAATCAAAAATATCAGTCAATGCACAGAATTGAATCTAATAATTAAGTTTATGATAAATCAAAATCAAATTATAAACGCAAATCAAATATGAAGTGGTTTTGCAATGTCTGGTTGGAAAATTACATTTATAAGTAAAATGAACGGTTTACCAGCCGATATAATTATGATTACGGCGATGAATCACATTGTAATTTATCTACTGATTCTTGATCATCAATAGGTCTAAGTAACGTTATAAAACGCTTATCTATAGATAAAAGTGGTAAGATAAAAATTAAAATACAGCTAAGTAAACGTGCTAATCGCAACAGTAAGTTAAATCGATGAAAAGAAAACCGTTCTAAAAGCAAAGAACGATGGGAAACGTGTGACAATGACGGATAATATTAACAGATATCGTTCTTAGAAATTCCTATACGCTATGGCAACGATCTCACTCGTTGATGTAACAAGCAACTGTTGGAAAAAGAATCGTGCAATTGTGCACGCTCTGTTCAAGGACGCTCACGCGACCAGACAACACTATTATTACAGCACTGAAAGCTTATTAAAATAATAGCCTGATAGCTATGGAATTAGAGATTACAATGTGGAATGCGAACATTCCTGTTCTTGTGAGCCTACCAGGTGCACATCATTCCGATAGGTAACCGGGAGCCGATCGTGTTAGGAAATTATCTACGTGGAGTGTGAGAAAATTATACATTATGATTAGATTTCGAAGTGATCGAAGCCTTTTTTCAACAGTAGACATTTACACTCTGATGAAAATATGATGAAAAGTAAATGACTATCATTTACTTTTGTTCATCATCTTCATCAGTGTAATCATAATACATTATTATATTATAGTGGTTTTTTTTATTTAACAGCCGGTTTTCTTTTGTTCCAACACTGCAAATAAATATTCTAAAAATGAAAAGAAAATTCAGTAACAAAGCTTTGTTTCTCTCTACATATATATTTTTTAATAATATTAATATTTAATACATATTAATATTTTTACCACATTCACACAGCGCCATCTAGTCCCAAATTAAGCAATTATATTTGATTATGTTATGGGTACTAAATAACTGATATAGGTACTACTTAAATACTTAATTTTTTTTGTAAATAAAATATTATAGATAAATTACACCCAGACACAGAACAAACAATCATGCTCATCACACAAAGATTTTTTCTGAGTGGGAATCGAACCCACGACCTCCGGCTTAGCAGTCTGAGTCACTAACGGCTAGACCAACAGGCCACTCAAATATCGATACAATGCTTGAAAGTTCCATATTAAAAAGTTTCACCAATTATATTACGTTTTGAAAACATAAATCAAACTAAAACATAGGTATTACATTCGAAGACATAAAAGCCTGATTCTGAAGATAAAACGTTGATAAAATCATCAATAAATTATAGTAATGTACTTAACGCCATTGTAAAACTACGTATTACATTTCGAAACCTGTGTTTAGCTTCGTTGTATCTGTTATCGATACTTTCATCTAATGTGAGTAATGTGACCTCACGAGACTCATTATATTGTTTGTCTTGTGTCTGCACATGCATATCGCACACCCAGATCAACAAAGACGTAAGTACAAATACGTCAATTTTTTTTTATTGCATTTTTGAATAGTACGAGTAAAGATACATACGGTCAATTTTTTCCATAAAATTTTGACGTAAAATGAAGGTTTTATACCAAAAAAATAATTTATCACGTTATATAAATTTTATATTTTTCCAATTAAAGAAGTCGATAAACCAACATAAGCACGTAAAATTGTATAAAAATACACCTAATTGTGCTTAAGCTTTTGTTTTATTAAGTAAAGTAAACATTTATATAAATGTATTTCCTAATACGCTTTTTAATGTTTAATAATAAAATAAGTTTCCAAAAATAATACTGATTACATCCCATCACACTTAAAAATAATCAAACAAAAACAGCCGTATTAATTGTTTACGTCTACACCTGTATCATAGTTTTAGAATAATCATGCTTACGCCTTTTTCCCATTCAAAGTTTTATTTAGTCTGCGGCAGTAATCACGAACTCGTCACACAAACAAGTCAAAACGTGTGCATATTCATCCTTACAGCGCATGCGCGGGTGCAGGTTCTTTATTTAATTAACTTTTCATAACATAATTTTGAATGTAAGTACCTACCTATAATTTATTTATTGCAGTTTGTCTGTTAGGTATTCAATTTTATACTAACTTAATTATTTACCTACCTATTTTATAAATCTAGTACTTACTTATACCTAATAACACAAGCCAGACTTTTCGTAAATTGGTCGTCCTGTCCAGTTAGGGACTTTACACTTGTGTCAAGATGTTACAAATGCCATCAATATTATACAGATTTAGCCGCATGACCAGGCTAAATCGTGCAGAGGAACAGTCCCTATGTATTGTGTGTACACTGTGGTGAAATAGGGCACTCCATATCAGAATGCACAAAGAAGAAATGACCCACCAAAATTTGCAACTTGCTTACGTTTCAAAAAGCCAAGCAATCACAAAACGGGAGCCATTGAGTGCCCTGCTAAAAAGCCGCCGAAATTAGATAAATCAACTCTGTAGATTACGAGTAGGTCTAGTGCTGCTGCTAATGTTGTAGGTTGTATGGGCTGATTTGTACATAGTGACATTGCGTGTAACGTGGGCAATGTGTAATGAGGGTGTTATTAATGTTTTCGAGAGCTGATCTGGAGTTCGACATAATGATGGCCTCAGTGATTTGCTGCTTCTGCAGCCACTGTGTGTACAATGAAGGCAGCACCCACGAGGTTATCGTGCTTGCTGCCATCAGTGTATATGTGGTGTGCGTCTAAATGACGTGGGAATGTGCCATCAAGTTAGTCTTGTGAGTTGATGATATTGAAAGGATGTGGGATACGGGGGGTCGGGTGGAGTAGTTGTGATGGATGAATGGGTGAATCGAGTGGGATGTCGTCAGGGAGATAATCGGTGACCCCGGTGATTCTCGTCTGTTCGACTTTGGCATATTCGAGCACCTTTATGTCAAGTGGTGTGAGGGTGGAGAGGGAAAAGGCATCTGTGGTGTTAATGGTGCGGAAACCTTTGATAATCATAAGGGCGAAGCCTCGTTGGAGTGAGAAAAGTTTTTTCCTGTTCGTGCTGAATTTCAGGGCCTGTTACCATATGCTGGAGGCGTAGCAGACTATTGTTTCAATTACCCCCCTGTACAATGTGTTAATGTTTTTAGAGTGTACACCCCAGGTGGAGCGTACAAACTGGGTGAGTCTATTGTGGAGTTTTCGTGCTTTGGCTGTGATGTAATCGACATGTTGAGTGAAGTATAAGTTGTCGTAGAAGACCACCCCCAGCACCCTGGCAGTACAGTCGTACTGCCAGGGGGCTGGGGGTGGTCTGAATGGGATATATGTGTGTGGTTGAGTGTGATGTGGAGTAACTTTATTTTTCGTGTAAAAGCGAGTGCAATGGTTTTTTTATCCGGTGCGAAAGTGAGTTTATTTGTGATGCCCCAATTGTATATAGTGTGAAGACATTGGTTGATATTTTGTTGGAGTGTGGTGAGTTTTTTATGTGCTGCGATGAGGGTGATGTCGTCAGCAAAGGCCTGCAGCCCGCAACCCTCAGGAAGTGACCCGCATGCTGGAGAGTCACCGGACATGTCCAGTAACTCATCTAGGATTAGGTTCCAGAAGGTCGGCCCGCATACAGACCCTTGGATGCATCCCCTAGTGAGGTGTTTAGTGGCTATGGTGTCATATGTGAATTGTGGCTGTGCAATCGGAAAGCTAATTTTGTATGATTGTGTATGTTTCTGGGGCATTTTGTGTGGTGTAGACGTGTGAGCATTGCCGGCCACCAGGCATGGTCGAAAGCAGCTTTGATATCTAGTGAGATCATCGCGACGTGTAGTTCCCGTTTTTTGTTTGTTGTGATTGTGTTGACAATGTTAGTGAAGGCGTGTGTACTGGATATTAGTTGTTTAACCCCGTATTGTTTAGTGTTGTATGTGTGTGTGGTGTGTAGGTGATGTGTGAGCCTCTGAGTGATGAGTTTTTCGAGGGTCTTACCTAGAATAGGTAAGACTCCTATGGGGCGATATGATGATGAGGTTTATCCTGTCTTATTAGGTTTGGGGATAATTTTGATGATGGCATGTTTCCAGGACTTGGGGAAGATGGACAGGGAGAGGCAGTGGTTAAGCAGATTCGTTATGATGTCGGGGAAGCAGAGTGTGAAATGGTGGCAGATATCGGAAGTCAGGTGGTCAGCGCCGGGTGATTTCACCGGGTTCATATATTTTAGGATATTTGTGATTTCGTTTATAGTGAACGGTGGCTCCTCATTAGTGTTTGGTGGGTGTAGAGTGTTGTTGCGCTGTAGAGTTGCGCTGTAGAGAAGAGGCCTATACCCAACAATGGGTTAATGTGGGCTGATGATGATGATGAGAGTGTTGTTGCGTGTGGTTTGTTGGGTCGGGGTATCGGGTGCGTCATCGGGATAAAATTTATCAAGAAATGCGGTGGCAGTGTGGTGTGTGGATGTGGTGTATATGCCATTTATTTATTATATTAATTTAACTATTTTTACGATTTAAACAGTGGCCAGAGTTTCTTGCAAGCTCTTCTTAAGATTCATCCTTGTCAGTGAACTGGCCTTAGGTAAATTTGCTGGCACCTTTTGGACTTTGTATGACTTTTTGTGATCTATATGTATAAGTATTTGAATTTAAAATTCATTAAACAGAAATAGTCATTTCAATAACTTTAGTTCGTATAATAAGTAGATACTTACGTATAATTATGATAAATATAAGTAAATGAAAATTCCTGTTTTTGTTTCAATACAATTTACTCTTTTGTTTGTTTACTGAGTGATATAATATAGTGAATATTTTTTCGATTTTTGTTACTGCCAGATTTTTGAGTTTTATGAAGTTACTTTTTTAAGGTACACCTCTTAGAAAGATTATTAATACATTGTTATTCGTTTCATATCATAACAGGATCTTTTATGTACAAACTATTATAATAAAGTGCAATTTTATAAAAACCTGTTTTATTACACCACTGAAATGTATATTACTGAGAGGCTTAACATTCCTTACAGTAATGGATTAATTGAAAATACTATTTAAAAAGTCTGTATTAAGACTTAACATTACATTTTATTTTTATTTTTTTAACAAACAAAGCTGTAAATACGTTGTACACTTTGAAATGTAAAATGTAATTAAGCGAAAAAGGCGGTAAGCAGTACTTAGCCCCTGTATTTTATCATATTATAGAAATTCAAAAAAGACGTAATCATGAACAGTTATATTATAATAAGTATTTAGAAAACGGTGATTGGAGTAAAAATCTTTACATTTAAGGATTAGTCATAAACAAATAAGAAAAACGTCTGTAAAACCTTAAACATTAATTATTAATTATCGAGGTAATTTGAGGTATTTTGAATATACATAAAAAAAATGCTTGATTTTTTTACTATTTTTTGGTATATAACAAAAGATCATAGGATCAAAAACATAAAAGATACATCTGGTTAAACAGTTTTTTTAATCTCCTGTAAAGTTAGTGATTTTCACTTACGCCTTTGTTTCTCTGGGTGTGCGATATGTCGACGTTTGCTATAAGTTTATCTACACGACAATACTATGTTATTTGCATTTACATCTAAATATACTTTCTCTTAAAAGAAATTCTTTTTTGAATATTGCATAGTGTCAAAAATATTCAAGTTTTATTTATTTATTGAAACTTTTGACATAAATTATCATTATACAAAGGCAGGCTTTCTTCTTTCTTCTTCAATTAATTCTCAGATATTCTCTTCGTCATGCTAGGTGATAATAAAATTTGATAGATGCATTTAGTATCTAAACTTACCATGGAACAAATTTTGGATTCTTGAAAATTCCGAAAATAAAGCGACTAAATCATTCGATTTAAATAAAAAAACGATTCTTTATTTTTCGTCCTTCAGGTGTATAAATTACGTCCATACAAATTTAAGAAAATATAAATAGAAGCAATCATTATATTTTTTGTACCAATGATTCGATTCGATTTCGATTTCCGAACCAAGTTGTGCATCTATTATGTATTTGTAAAAACTTTTGTGCTCTAAATCCGATAGGCATCCAAGTCGTCATGCTGTGATGGTCTCTGCTGTGGGTAACGAAAGCCAAGAATACCGCAAACGTATCTACATTTGTGGTATTCTCACTGTGAAAATGATAGGGCTAAACTTCCACAGAGTTAGTTCTAAGAATTTTACACTTGTAAGAGTTAAAATGACGGATGTAAGACCAATAAATAAATGCTGACTGATATAACATTTATAAAAAAAAATACTATTTCTGAAAATTCCCGGAAATATTTCAACTTATGTGTTTAAACACCGGCAATTTCCAAACTTAGCAAGCTCTGTAGAAAAAAGGCACAAGATAAAACATTCTACTTTCTAATCTAGATCTTGTGTTTATTAATATAGAATTAATTATTACAGATTCTTAATTTCCTGTTTTTCCACAGAGGTTACGACCTCCCTCGTAGTTTAATATATCCTTGCCTCATAATTTAAACGGTAGAATACTTATATTATTGGCTAAACCACTTTCTAATGAAGTTACATCTATTAGTAATTTACTGCTTAATGATATATCGTGACCAATAAATGATAGCGTGCTAAAATAAATTTGCACCGTAATATCTTTACACGATTGTTGCTTAAACTGATTTATTAAACGTTTTACTAAATAGTTGAAAACAGTAAATGTACGATATGCCTATAGAACATAATATGCCAATAAGGTGATTGTAATTAACTAAAATCAGTCTTCATTATGATAAAATCATTCCTTCATCATCAACATATCAGTCCAACGACGCCCACTGCTAGATAGAGGCCTCACCTAATTTCCACCACTGCGAGCGATTTTTGTTATGTTAATCATTCCCTATTATGATAAAATTAGTATTCATAGAAATTCAACAACTGGTTGATTAGCTTGTCTAGCTCATTTATTGTTTATTTTAGAAACAAATATACAAGTATTGTTTATAATGCACAATTTATTGTCATTGTATTGTCTTCAACCAAATGTTACGGCAAGGTTCGTCAAAACGATAGTCAATATAGCAATTAGCAATAACAGTGTCTTTATTGTCTAGGATATACCTTATGCAAAGTTTTGGTGTGATAAAATAATCATACTATTGTGGAGTCGTCTCTTATATTATTATTTATTATAAAGCTGCAGAGTTTGTTTGTTTGAACGCTAGGATCTCAGGAAGTACAGGCCCGATTTTCAAATTTTTTTTAGTGTTGGATAGTCTATTTATTGAAAAAAGTTTTTGAGCTATATAATATCACGCTACGTTCAATAGGAGCTGAGCAGTGGCCAAATAAAGAACGATAGGAGCGAAGCCCCACTTCTATTTCAAAATAAAATTGATTTAAAGCGACAATTAAATTGAAATGCAGTGAATTTGTTGCGTTGTTTTATCTTTATTATACGTACCTTGTCTGCCTCCAGTAACAATACACACGCAATTCAAAGGAAACGTGTGGTGTAATTCTATAAAGATACGTCTCGGATCTGCATCGCTAAACAAGGCACATATTGTCCGTGAATGTAAGTACGATGTTTTCTCTGATAGGGAACATGTTGATGTCGGTTTAGTCTGAAACAATCCGAATAGAACGATCAGGCTGGATTGTAGGTTGACAATTTCTATTTGAAAGAAAGAAAGAAAGAAAAATAATTTATTTCACAATATGACACCCTAAGAATACAATTCACCTTATTTAATATAATATATTTTCTGTAGAATATGGTCATAATGCCAAAAGGGCGAACAGCTCAGCATTATGTCAGATAAAAAAATTATAACTGACGCTGATTTTCAGCTGCAACCCTTGGAGTGGCGCATGCGTGGTTAAAAATTTAGAAATTTAGAAAAACTTAGTTTGAATACTTAGTTTTTTAATTACGAAAAATAATACGTTATTAGATTTATTATTAGATTATAATCTATCGACTGCGCGGATCCTAAGTCTATGATCGACACTGTACAATCTCGCGACATTTATTATAATCTAACGGTATTTACAATTTTACCTAGAAAATAAGGGTAAATATTGTATTTGCTTGCCTTTTGTTTTGTTATCTCAAAATTCGCTTTATTAGATTATTACGACATTTTCAGGATACGACATATTAATATTAAAATATTCTTTTATACCACAAGCAATTACACTGATGTCTCTGAGCTTCAGAATGCGTGTTTTGTGTTTACCTGTCCTGGTTAGTTGAGTACAAATGACAGCCCTAAGTAAGAACCCGTATATTAAAGTGTAACTATGTGCTTACCCCTATTGTAATGTACGCTTGCAAATGTGGGCCTTTCCGGTACAGCGCAGATGTTCGAAGGATATTAAGTATTGTATTAACTTAATAACTATAGATACAGTGTTGAAGTGTCGTATTGCGCGTCGATTCTTTGGAACATAATTCTTTTCTTCTTTTTTTAACGACAACGCCCGCACTAGGGAACAAGCCCTGTGTCGCGGGGAGCTTTACAAACATGAAACTAACGGACACAAAGTACACCCAGACTAGAAACAAATATCTATGAATCACACAAATATTTGTCTCGTGTGGGAATCGAACCCACGTCACCCAGCACGGCGATGTAGTGGCGAGGCGACCACCTTAACCACTGCGCCACGGTGACAGTCATAATTATAGAAGACAAATCTATATAAATGTTTTGTACGGAATCGTCGGGTCATCATCATCATGGGTATCAGCTGAGCTCTCCTCTCCTCTCCTCTAACTAGAGAGATGACAGGGTTTAGGCCATAATCCATACGCCATCAATACGCTGGCCTAGTTCGGGTTGGTGGATCAGACATACTCATAGAATTTCTTTTGGGGTATGTGGATTTCCTCACGATGTTTTCCTTCACCGTTAGCAGATGGTAAGTCACTTGACTAGTAGGTACATATAAATTCCACAAAGTGGAATCCACATTGATACTCCCGTTCAGGTTCGAACTCGGACCGCGTGATTTGTACGCCGCCGCGCTGGCTTCTTATCCATTCAGCCACCATGGCTTCGTCTTCGTCGTCATCGAATCGTCGGGTGTTATTCTATTATTTTGGATTTAGTTTTTAGGCACAACTGACCTAAAAGTAGAGTAATATTTTCTTCTAAAATCATTATTTTTACAAACAGTCAAGCTCTCAAAAAGACACTAAAAATACTTTAAAACACTAAAACATCTATTCTTTTATCATGCGTATAATAATAAAATTACAAAACACTAAACTTTACGTCTCTTCTTTTGTCAAGTCGTATAATAGTTACTTACCTGACATTTATACGACTATCACACAAACTAATCTATTCGTAGCCTCGTATATGACGGAAACAATAAGTGTTACAATATTTCATCTCTAAGCACTGCACTAGAACGAAACCTTTCAACATTTCCATCTACCCGCGTTTCACAACCTGCCTTACAATGGTCTATGAAGAAACTTATAGATGGACTGAGATTAGACTATCAGGCTAAACGACTAGAGCTTGCGATGCTATAGTCTAAACAATACCTACATTTTAATTTATGAGTATTATTGAAAATCTTGTATCTCTCTAGTACCTATCTATGTTGAGCCTTAGATAAGAAAATGAGCAAAAATGTATGTTGGTTAAACTTGTTTTGAACATTAACTCTTTGACAGATAATCACATTAACATCCTCAGACTCTTTCAAGACCAAGATAAGATAAATCCGTTCAGCCGTTCTCGAGTTTTAGCGAGACTAACGAACAGCAATTGATTTTTATATATATAGATTACTTTTTTCAGTAAAAAGTAGCCCATGCCCTTCTTCAAGTCCTAGATTAATATATCTTTTAAACTTTCGGGGACTTGTACACATAAAATTTTTATATAATGGGTCTACGTCACATTTATATTTATTAAATATATTACGTAACGTAGTATTATATGTATTTAATAAGTCCTAGATTTTTTTTTCGCTTTTTAATTTACAATGTTAGTAAGGATGCATATAAGAGATCTATCAGGCAAAACTCAAAACGATAATATTAGAGAATAACCTCAAGCAAATAACAAACAGTCGAATAACAGAGTTATTACTAACCACAAGACCAAAGCAACTGATATATCTAGTTTCTCTGGCTCAGTTCAATTTCACGCATATCTGCATATGCATAACGACGGCGAGTCGGCGACGCGACGTGTGGCCTAATAAAACGGATTGTGTCTCTCCCAATGTCCATATAATTTTCCGCCTGAGAAACTAGCTGTGTATCTAAGCTACAGTAGATTAAAAACATAAACTAGCCTTGTGATTTAACAAATAAAAATATATGTACACATACATAGCGTCACTTATTTTTTCTTCAAAGCTAGTCATAGTCGTAATCTTTATTTCTTAAAGGTAAATCAAATACATGATAATTATGAACGTCATACAAAGCCAAAAAAAGGTATCAGCAAATTTGCCTAAGAGGTCACACATACATTACGCCTGCTTTGTTCATCATCATTCATCATTAAAACCCATAAATGTACCACTTCTGGGCACGGGTCTCCTCCAAACATTTTGGAAGGAATTTAGCTTACTATACCACGCTGGCCAGACGGGTTCGTAAGGGTTTATTTCGAATTTTACTTTTCCCGCAGTGCTATTTCTTAAAATTCTAATAAATATTGTGAATTGTAGTAAGTAGTACAGAAAATTAATGTTGAATGAAAACAATGACGTTCAAAGATTTAAAAAAAACTTGTCTGTTAGAACCGTTTTCAAAAAATACACATTCTTTTCAATTTTAAATTAGCATTCAGCAGTATGTTCCATATCTTAGTTGACGTGGAAGTGACAAGACTGGCAGGTTAGACAGGCATGTTCGTAATTTGAATTACAAATGTTTCTGCTTTGCGGCCAGTCATCAATGTTTACCAGAACAAGACTA
The DNA here is from genome assembly GCA_905147015.1 of Laspeyria flexula. NCBI lineage: Eukaryota > Metazoa > Arthropoda > Insecta > Lepidoptera > Erebidae > Laspeyria > Laspeyria flexula. The sequence continues at coordinate 14,735,968 of LR989954.1, forward strand.
AAGTATGTAACCAAACTTTTTGAATTAGTAATTAACTTTAGCAATGAATGCACAATTATTTACAAATGGGCCAGTGTTAAAGTGTGTGTTAAGTTCAAAGTATAGGTACTTAAATTTAGTAAATAATATTATATTGAACCTTCAGAAGATAAGCGCAAAGTTTAAATTACGTAGAAAAAAGTTTCACAGTACACACAAAGTAGCACTGATTTCAAAATGAGATTGTCAGTAACAAGTTCTGTTCATATTAGCTGTCAAATTTAATATAAATTGAAACGCCTTACAAGGCTCATTCTTCGTCATTTAAAGTAATAGACTGTACTCGATAAAGACTCCTTAAATATTGAAAGCGGATAGCAAAATAACTCAGGCTAAAAGGATGCATTGTTCCTTTCATAATACAAAAAAAGAAAAATAAAGAACCATTTACGTAATAAAACAACCTAGAAATAGACAGATCGATAAGCTAAACGGATCCATTCACTAGGAAGCCTTACAATTTCGTTCAGACCAGCTCTACTTAGGTACATAATATTGTTATAATTTCACATCGACGTATACCGGTTATGTACATAGGTTAGTAGAACTGATTTTTTCGTAGAACAGATTTCTCATAATAAACGGAGCGTCTAATCAATGGAAAAGTGTCCGTAATGTGGATATTTACGAATACATTTGAATATTTTTAATGGGTGATATACGTCCTTATAGCATAGCAGAATGTTTATGAAGTACTGTTAATTTTAATATTCTTGCTCTATTAGCCATCTGTTGTCCAATATGTCTCAATTTTGAATGCAAATGTTTGCAATGCGAAATGTTTGTCGGGCATGCAAACCATGCGGTCCGAATTTGATTCCGACTGGCAGTACCAATGTGGATTTCACTTTGTACAATTTAAATGTACAAGTGAAGTGAATTCATCATCAGTTCTCTCTAATCGTGCTAACGAGCGGACGTGCGTGCTGACACGGTGTCGCCTGTTAAAGTTTACCGTAAACACGTGGCTACTAAACTTAATAAAAGTGCATTGATATAATAACTAACAGAACAGATGTGATAGTGCTATAGTGTACAATATAGTTACTTAAAAAGAATATTACTGTGTACTGACGTATGCCAGTACGAGTGCTAGTGAACGGCCGGGCAACAGCTGATCTACCTGTCATCAATATATTCGTACGTACAAAACCTATATCATTATACTATTAATAACATGCCGAACATGCAGCGTACACCTAAAAAAGATGCAAAAAGTTACGGATCCGACTCGAATCCTACACAAAGTAATAAAAAACAGGGTTCCACGGACAATATTAATATTAAGGTGAGACAACCGAAGAAAAAGCGAGGCACAGAAGAATCGGATAGTGACTCGAGTGTCTCTGTGGCACCGATTAGGTACAAGGCCTGCTGCTCAGCTGAAATCCTTAATGAAACATTATTAACATTTCGAGAAGAAATGAAAAAAATGAATCACCTCCTGAGCTCAATGAAAGACGAACAAGACACTCGATTCCTCAACATCCAGACAGAAATAACACAAATTAAAACACAATTTTTGGAATTTAAAAAAACAAATGGTGAAATAGAAACGTCGCTCGAATTCTTGGGACAAAAATACGATGAAATAGAAAAACAGAACAAAGAATACAACGAAACATCGAAAAAGCAGGAAAACAGGATGAAAGACATTATTCAAAAAAATATGTATCTAGAAAAATGTAATAAGTCACTCGAAGAACGCATCGGAATTTTAGAACAGAAAGAACTTGCAATGAACTTAGAATTAGTAAATGTACCAAAAAAGAATGAAGAAAGCGCCATGTTCCAAATAACAAAAATTGCTGAAATGCTGAATATAGGTACTAATGAAGTGGAAAACGCCTGGTGGGTAGGAGGAGAAAAAAACCGAAAAATCATAATGAAATTTAAATCTCAAGCTGCTCGTAGTGATTGGTTAAAATGTCGAAAAACCCCAATTTCTGTACACACACTTTGCAACAACAATGACCATACGCGTATCTACATAAATGAACAACTGACCTACCCACTACGTTTGTTATTCGCATATGCAAAGTCTGAACTAAAGGGAAAATATAAGTTTATATGGATACAAGAAGGCCGCATTTTGATAAAAAAGGATGAAAATAATAAAAAAATACATCAAATTCGTTGTGAAAATGATGTCTCGAAACTTCTACAGAACAAAGAAGAATAAAGAAGACGCTTGGTCGAACGGATAAACAAACATTTAATTATAATATTCTACATTCACGGACCTACAAATAGAAGAAATTAATTACGAGAAACTCTTAGATCTAAACAGCTGGCATAAACAATTACTTATACGAAAAACATCAACAAATATAATACATATCAATGTATGTTCATTGAGGAAGCGTTTTAACGAAGTCCTAGTACTAATATCAACATGTAAGGACAGTCTCGATGTAATATGCCTGACCGAGGTAAATATAAAACAGGTGGAAACATGTTTATATAATATTGACGGATTCAACTTGTATTCAGCGACTAGAGAACACAAACGAGGAGGTGGTATTGTTGTTTACATAAAAAACACGGCAAATTTTCAATTAAGTAGCACTCAACTGTCTTGTTGTGAACTATTGTATGGACAATTAACAATAAATAATTATTCAACAGACCTATTAGTTGTTTACCGCCCCCCACACCTAAATAAAACCAAGTTTATATCAGACATCGAAAATTTACTATCAAAAATACCCATACAGCGAAATATAGTATTGCTTGGAGATTGTAACATAAATATTCTTGCCGGTGAAATGGATTCAATAGCGACAAAATATCTGAACGCGCTTTCGTCGATCGGGCTGCAGTGCGGTGTTCGAGACGTAACACGAGAGGCCGTGGCAAACGGTCGCAGACAGGCGTCCTGCATCGACCACGTCTTTGTGCGCAATGGCGGGCCCGCTGCGCTGACGGCATACACTCTAACAATCAAACTGGCCGATCATTATCTCACAGGTCTCACTATCGAAGATGACAAACAAGTGTGTGTGGTGAATAACTATAAAAGTGTTTACGATAATAAACAGATGCGCGTAAAATTACGGGAAATGGACTGTACAACGTTGCTGGAATGTACAGATGCTGTGGAATTGTATTATAAACTGTGTGAGATTTTTAGCAATATTTATAAGACGTCACAAAAAATAGTACCAAACTTATTAAAACGCGAGACCAAAGAATGGGTCACAGACGAATTATTGCGCTTGATAGATGACAGGGATGCTCTATTTAGGCAATGGAAAGCGCAACCAAAAAATTATACATTAAGGCTTCAATACACTAGGTGCAGAAACAAAGTCCAAAAACTTATAAATAAGGCTAAAAATAAAAGTAGGAAAGAGGCTATCATGACATGCAAGGGAGACATGCGTAAGATATGGAGTAATATTAACGGATGGTTGGGTAAAAATAAATTGTCGGTGGATGAGGTCATAGAAAGATATATGTTAAAACCTGGATCATCAATATATGGTATTTGTAGCAGTTTCTGTGACACGTTCACAAACGAGATTGATAAGCTAAAACAGCAACATATATGTAGCGATAAGCTTATTGGTAGGGAGACATATATTACAGAGGCCCAAGTCAGCTTCAGATTCCAAAAAGTGTGCTCAGCAGAGGTTGCTACAATAATAAATAACTTGGACTGCAACAAGTCATCGGGCTCTGATGGTATCAGGTCACGTGATCTTAAATTAATTCAAAATAAAATATCTCACGTAATTGCAAAATTTATTAATTTGAGTATACAAGACGGAGTGTACCCAGCACCGCTTAAAATGTCGATTATAAGACCAATATACAAACAGGGTTCACACAACGATTTTACAAACTATAGACCAATAGCTATATTAAATACTATAAACAAAATTACTGAAAAAATTTTAGTCAAACAATTAACGACTTTCCTAGAATCCAACAACTTACTCTCTGACGTCCAGCATGGTTTCAGGCCTAATAGAAGTACAACGACAGCACTAACATCATTCTCTAATGATGTTAACAATTATTTAAATGAACAGAAGTTAGTAGCGTGTATATATATTGATTTTAAAAAGGCTTTTGATACCCTGGATCATGATGGCCTGTTGCAGTCCATGGATGAATGCGGAATCAGAGGTCCAGTGAAAAAATGGTTCCAAAATTATTTAAGTGATAGGTTCCTAAAAGTACGTGTTAAGAGCGAAGAAAGCAGGCCAGGTAAAATTATCTCTGGAGTACCAACTGGATCAGTATTTGGACCGTTAGGATACATAATACATGTCAACAGCATGAGTAATGTAGTTAAGAACAGTAAAATGTACATGTATGCAGACGACACGTGTCTGTTATACAGCGATAAAGACAAAAATCAAATAGAACTGGCCATGCAACACGATTTTGACAGCATTGTTTGTTGGGCGCATGACAATGGAATTATAATAAATATGGAAAAAACAAAATGTATGACAATCTGCTCCCCATATAGTAAATATAAAAAGGAACAAATCGCAATAAAAGGTCACAGCTACGATTGCCTACATAATAAAATGCAACTATGTACATGTAAGTCTTTGGAACAGGTAACCTCATATAAATACCTAGGAGTGACTATTGATAGTCACTTCACGTGGAATCTGCATGTGGATGTGGTATGTACAAAACTAAGAGGGATACTCGGTAAGCTATATTGTCTAAAAAAATCGCAGTCCAAAAAAATACTATATATGTTATATCACTCGCTTGCAGAGTCCACAATTAGCTACGCGCTGGGTGTTTATGGACAAACATTTGCAACCCATCTAAACAAAATTAAAACACTACAGATAAGAATACTAAAATTATTACTTAACACAAAAGAAAAAAAGGAAATTAATAAGGAATATGAGAAAATCTATAGACTATGTAAAATAATACCAATACAAAATAAATATAAACTACTTTACTTAAGCGAAAATTGTGAAAATAACAAAAACTATATCATAAAACGAGTTCATAAATACCCAACACGTTTAGCAAATAAAAACAAACTTGATGTTCCAAAGACAAATAATTATTATGGCATGCGAACAAAACAATGGCTAATACCTAAACTCCTTAATGACCTTCCACAGAACATAAGAAATGAATATTACAACTGTAAAACAAATAAACACGTAAAGGCCCTGTTAAAAAAATATTTCCACTCTATCAGTCCTTAACGAGGAATAATAATAATAACAATAATATAATAATAATATTGTACTACATTCACACAGCGCCATCTGGTCCCAAAGTAAGCAATTGTATTTGCTTGTGTTATGGGTACTAAACAGCTGATATACTGCTTGAATGCATTTTTTTGTTTGTAAATACATACATATTATAGATAAGTTGCACCCAGATACAGAACAAACCTTTATGTGTAATGCGATGGGCATGTTGCGTAAGTTGAATGTTTTTTGTTGAAAATTAATGTTTTAGAGAACTGCTGCCGACAAACTGCTAAGCAGTTTGGCAGACCTATACTTCATAGTTTGTAAGTTTTTTTTCTGAGATAATAAATAAAAAAAAAAAAAAAATTATCTGCTAACGGTGAAGGAAAACATCGTGAGGAAAAAACATACCTTAAAAGAAATTCTAGGTCTGTCTGATCCACCAACCTGCACTAGGCCAGTATGCATGGATTATGACTTAAACCGCTCAACTCTCTAGAAAGAAGAGAGGAGACCTAAGCCCTGATGTTGATGATAGTCTTCAAAAACAAAATAAATAGAGAAGAATACAAACAACAACAAGAACAATAGTGTTAAGCACATAAAGTTTATAAATTTTAAGCAAGTTATGTCATGTGTAGAAGCTAAGGCCTTTTTTTTAAGACAACGCCCGCATTTGTGAACAAGCATTGTGTGGTGAGGGACTTTAAAAACTCTATAACGGACACAAAGTACACCCAGACTCAAAACGAATATTTGAATCACAAAAACTGCGAAATGAATTTTGATGCCACATTCAATACAGATATTATGGTCTATCTGTATCGAAAATAGCATCAAAATTCATCATGAATGTTATGAATTATCATTAAAAATACTTTTAATTTCTGTGGTACACGGACGCAGCGGGACGGTAACTCGTCAATTCATTATCGCGATATTCATTTATCACAGCTATCGTTGAGAAATACGAATATTTACGGTTAAAGTAATGAAATTCGAACGCCTTCCGCCTAAGGGATTTTACCGTAGTTAACCCGCTTTACGTCTATCTTGCACGTGTAACGTTAAACGGAACTAATACAAACAGTTGTTGCAATATTAAATACAATATTATTTCATTGTTTGCCGTTAAATTTAGACACGCTATTGGGTAATATATTCTGAACTATGTCAATTGACGGTCCAATCTGTTATGCTACCAATTTTGATAAACAACAGTGTAGATATAACACGCGATTATCCGACATCAATTAACGTTACGACTTTATTCTACTATGCTAATAAATAACGTAACTGTCTAATAGCACAAGAAACGCATTTAATATTACTTACTTAGGATATATTTTCTCGTAACTAATATCAATGCAGTTATGGCGTTCTTGCTTAGCAGGGTCGCGTATTAGACCAGTTTCAGTTATTTAATCGCGTGATTGAGTAGTAGAAAGGCTTATGTTCTCAGAATTACTATAACTACTTCATTTTACAATTGCATAATTATCAGACAAGTACACTTATTTGTTAACATGATAGCAAAAAATAGGTTTGTAATAAGTAACACACTGCGCAGTGGCCTTTAACGACATGAGTCGTTTTAAAATCGTTTATAAATAGATTAAATTAGTTTTATGAATATAATGCGAGCAAAATCTGACCTGCTTAATTATCATTATGAGATTCTCATACATAGTTCTTACTCATTTTAGGTATCATTAATTTGGATAAATTGCTGGAAATAAGCCATTATTGCGTACTACATTTCCCAATCCCAGTTTCCCAGTATCGAAAGCATCGAATCGATTTGACTTGTCACTGTTTGTTCCATCGTTTATCAGACCTGCAAAATATTTATTAGCTTAATTTAAAAAAATGCAACACTAACGTATATTAGACACATCATATGCCGCCTCCATAAATAAGCACAATATTGTTCACTATGTATCCAAATTCCAATGATAGCTAACTAAATCAATATACCGATTGTAAACTTTACTAACTAACCAAAGCTTGTAGTGAAGTTAGTATTTTAAAATTTAACAGCATTATATTTTATCACGCATTGTATCGTCAAAAATTTATTATATTTAAGAACTACTCAAAGACAAGCTTTCTATTAATTGGATAGTAAAGTAGAATATACGAGTAAATCTTTCAGTATTCTGTTATTAAAGTAAAGCTACATTAGCCTCATTTCCAAAAGATCGTAAAACTGGCGACAATACACGTCAGATATAATTCTTAGATTCTTACTAACACACTTGCCGTGAAAGTGGGATTTAATATTATTAGTTATTAGTTAGTATAACTTGGAACGCTTGGAAAACGGTACACTGTAGAATTTTCTATATGTGTGGGTGTTTGTTCTAAAATTGAGGTAGTAAATTATGAGGGACCTACTTAAAGTAAGCGATTGTGACCGAATAGATAAGTAACTGGACTCCAAATCATACGGCCCGAGTTCGATTCCAACCGGCAGCACAAATGTGGATTTCACTTTGTGGAATTTGTATGTACTTACTAGTCAAGTGGCTTACCATCATCGAACGGTGTAGGAAAATATCGTGAGGAAACCCTAGAAGAAATTTTATGGGTATATCTGATCTATTAACCCGCACGAGCGCAACGTGTGTGGACTATGGTAACTTGCCTCCAAATCATACGGCCCGAGTTCAATTCCAACCGGCAGCACAAATGTGGATTTCACTTTGTGGAATTTGTATGTACTTACTAGTCAAGTGGCTTACCATCATCGAACGGTGTAGGAAAATATCGTGAGGAAACCCTAGAAGAAATTTTATGGGTATATCTGATCTATTAACCCGCACGAGCGCAACGTGTGTGGACTATGGTAACTTGCCTCCAAATCATACGGCCCGAGTTCAATTCCAACCGGCATGCGGCAGCACAAATGTGGATTTCACTTTGTGGAATTTGTATGTACTTACTAGTCAAGTGACTTACTATCATCGAACGGTGTAGGAAAATATCGTGAGGAAATCCTAGAAGAATTTTTTTGGGTATGTCTGATCTATTAACCCGCACTAGCGCAACGTCTGTGGACTATGGCATAAACCTTTCAACTCTCTATATAGAGGAGAGGATATAGATATTAATAAATTATGTAATAGTAATCTACGAGAATGATGATTCGTTTAATTATGAATGATAAAACAATTAAATTTCTAAGAGTAGGGCCTTATTAAGAGTAAGGGCTTGTTTCTCCTGGCAGACAAGTGAGCCTATCGAAAACTTAGTTGATAGATTTTCGACGTATTTTTCATATAAAATGTCACTTTAGTACTCCTCATATGAGTCTCAGATTGTTTTACATAACACTTATCTGTCACTGGTGACAATTGAAATAGGGCGTTATTGCTATATTTTTATTTTATCTTATTTAACCTATAGCTATTGATTTTTTTTTAATAGGAATTATTTATTGGCAAGAACATAATATACCTACTATGTAAGTAGAATGATTACCTACTTTAAATGTTCCTTGTTACAACTAGAATATCAATAATTTTAAAGTTTTTATATGATGTGTCCTTGAAGTAAAAACATCACCCATTTAAGCAATTTTTTGTCTTTTAGTTTGAAAGTGACTACCTATGAATTAAAAAAGTATTTTTACATTGACAGCACAATGGAGGACTGTCCGGCGTATTTTTTTTATTCAAAACCGTTGTTTGTCTCCTTGTTTCGAGGGTAAACCCTATTCTGCATAAATTATACAATACACAGTAAATACATTTCACAGGCTTAAAAAAGTTTCTGTGTTGTCTCGTAATACTTACCTAGTAATAAATTTTTAGTAGTTGTAATTACAATTAGACATGTTTTGGTGTCATTAATTTTCTTGCAAATTTGTTAAAACTATTTACTTATTGATAAATGACTTAAAGTCCATTTAATTACTTAATCAAATAAAAAAATCTAGTTATCTTTCTTTTGTTTTATACCTAACTTTGTATGCTACGGCCAGATACGCAGCGATAACATTCGTGTAAAAAAAGCTCAAAGCTTCGTCCGAAGTGCCGAAGTAGTGGCTACACTCGTGGCGATTACGCGAATATTCGGGTTATCGCGATGAGTCTGGCAGCACCATAAAAGACTGTGTGAAACATAGGTTGTATTCAAAAGCAAACATATTATTATGCAGAATAATTCAATAATCTGTCAATTACTTTTTTGAATACTTCTAATCAAAACATTTTATTAAATCGATATTTCTACTTAGTATCTAAACATTAATTTGTAGTAAATTATAATCCCGTTTAACCTTAGAAACAACGTCATATTATCTCTCCGAACTTAACGAACAAAAACGTAACGGCACATACACCTTTTTTTCAATCCAAAATCCTTCAAGTTTTTGTTATCTGGCGGTAAAACAGCAGTAGGTAAAGAAACAACCGCTCTATTAGAAACCACATGTCTAATAGTAATAACAGGCCTATTGCGAAAGATAAGTGGTGACAGGTCTCAAGTAGTTTATAAATAAATACTACGAGTGTTTATTTCCGTCTTACTACAAAAACTGGACACAGAATATTTCTTTAGACCTGATAAATAAGCTATAGTTTCGTTCACGTGTTCCGCCTTCGTAGAAAAGCCTAAAACTTAAATTGTCTAATAATATTAATAAATATAATAATAATATCTATAACAACGCTATTAAATAATAGATTAGAACCCTTATTTAGCAATAATTGAAAAAGATAGGTTATGTATAGTCGGACATAGCTTTCTGTGCATTAATGACATCACAAGGAGGGTGTTACTGTCCTTTAAATGCTGTCAAAAACATTACCCTCCTTTTTGGCAGTCGGGTAATAAAGACATTTTAACAATAGGAAAATAGTGTGTTCGACTGCACAGCTATTCTTGTCACACTATACTAGTTAATAGACCTTATAAATTTCAGAGTTAGTCTAACAGACTAACTCTGAAATTTATAAGGTCTAAACAATAGATTTTATTCGCTACACTGTATATTCTATGAAATAAAAACTCAATGATATAAATTGTGATTTCGCTCGTATACGCTACTCGTAAATAAAACACCGCTTTCAATGAAATTTTATTGATTCTGATCTAGGTTCCAGATTCAAAAATAGGATAGTTTAGGTATTACAATTAAAATACAACAAACCTGGTATTACAATTGACACCCACAACCGGCTATGAAGGCTATTTTTAAAATAACACCAAATTTGCTATGCGCTGGGTATAGAAAACGAGCTGTTATTTTAAAAATAGCATGTTAATTAGCGACATAAGGATATTATGAAATATCTCACCGTATCATTAATGATGCAAAATCTATAAAGATTTATTGATTCAGATTTCCAAAATTTCTAAAGCATTTAATCTAGTTAAATAATGTCGTAATATTTGAAAATAGTCAGCCGTTTCATAATATTACGAAATTAATTTGATAGATTCAGTAATATCTACACTTAGATAATAATTATATTTTGAATTACTCTATCAATTAGAGAAGATTATTAGTTAAATAGCTGTGGCTTTGTGATTAATAAATATTTACATTACCTATTACCTAAGATTACATTCGTGTGGCACATGCCTTAATAATAAAATAGTTGGAATTAAAATTTGAATTTGGATATTTTGTTTTGAAACTTCTATTAAAAACTTCTGGAAATTGTTGTTCCTCTCATAGTCTTTGGATAAAAATTTAATTTTAAAGTGTTACTTTTAAATATTTATTCGAATATACCTATAGGGAGATATTCAAAAAGAATATTAAATAGAATATAATCCTAGTCCGTTACTGTGGTTATTTTAAATACCTACTTATTTTTAGAATAGAAGTATTAAATACGTGAAAACTTGCATAAACTTAGATATAATAAGCAGAACTAATAAAGCACTACAATTTGCTTTTCCTTCGATTGCGAAGATCGGCAATGAAACCATCCTTTACAATAATCACAGATTCAGCGTTAATTACGTAACTGATCAGAATTTCAAATTATTCATTAATATGTAGTATAATTAAATCTTACAGAAGCTAGTTTTTAGGCAATTAATTAATGTCGTATCAAACCAGGTGATATTATGCCTAATCAGTCAGCAACGATGTTATAATTATCTATAATTAAATGTCTAATATAATACCTAAGCATATTATGTATAGTGTTCTAATATGAATATTCAATAAAATCTCTAAGAAACCGTATAGGTAATTCTAAAATGTTGACGGGGATGGCGTCTACTTATTAGTAGATGTGTGTATTCATTAATAAATAAATAATAAATAAAATTCTACCACATTCACACAGCGTCATCTAGTCCCAAAGTAAACAATTATATTTGCTTGTGTTATGGGTACTAAACAACTGATATACTACTTAAATACATTTTTTTTTGTAAATACATACATATTATAGATAAATTACACCCAGACACAGAACAAACCTTTATGCTCATCACACAAAGATTTGTCCTGGTCGAACCCACGACCTCCGGCTTAGCAGTCAGGGTCACTAACCACTAGACCAACAGGCCAGTCGAATTCTTAATGCATCTGCAATTTTTCGATGGATATCATTATCATTATTACAACCCATTTACGTCCCACTACTGGGCACGGGTCTACTCCAAATATAGTGGAGGAAATTTAGCATACTATACCACGCTTACCAGACGGGTTCGCATAGGATTTGTTTCGAATTTTCTTTTTCTCGCAGTGCTCTTGTCTGCTTATAGTTACTCCCTTCGTCACCTTTTATGACACCCTCGGGTTGAAATGGGGTAGTGACATTACGTATTCTTTAGCCGTCATCCTTTTTCCGTCCATACACGGACGGACGGAAAAAGGATATATTTAGATGTAAAAAGGGAAACACAAGAAAGATTCGTTTTGAAAACAAACAAGACTGAATTTGAAAGTGTTCATAGATTGACAGGTGTCATTCTATTCAACATTATCATTAAGATAAATAATTATAGTTTTCTATTTCTGTTTGCATGAAAGATTCCTTCACCTTTCAGTGATTGTATAGTTGCAAATAATAATGTAGTTTTAGAATAGTTTGGAAATATATTTCTATGAATGTAAGTACCTATTATAGTCGTCAGTAAAATTGCTTTACCACCCTTAGAGGAAATGTCGTTTGCATATCACTAAACAATAATATCTATTTATAAACCAATGTCTATTTTTGCTTGCAAGTGACATCAGTACAGTGACAGTTGTCATCAATGCGAGTCTTATTGAATTTTAATTTTGATGGAATTTTTTGCTACAAGTGGTAGCAATTATGTGGTTGACTATACCTACATATAGGTTCCGCGCTTGTTATGGATACCCGTAGATATTTTCTAAGAATAGAACTCGTCTAGAAAGACAAAAGTATTAACTTTCAATACTCCCAACTAAAATACTTCTAATCCCTCATACCAACAGGTAGGGTTGCCAGGTCGCCAAACCTAATAGCCGGACAGACCAGCCAGTTTGGCCGGAAAATTGGGTAGAAAAGCCGGACACCCTATATTATTGAGGATTTTGTCTCAGTATTAATAGGTACGACAAAAAAATAGTGCGTGCGTGGCTGCGTGGGCGACCGACAGTCGACTCTCGTCGCCTGCGCTCGGCACTCACTCGTTTGAGAAATGTAAAAAGCCTAACAATAGCCGGACAAGACGGACACCGTTTATTTTGGCCGGACACGCAATCAAAAAGCCTACCTATGTCCGGCTTTATCCGGACGCCTGGCAACGCTACCAACAGGAGAAACCAAAGATTAATGAACACTTTGACAGATAGACAGTTAAACTTAGTTAAGAACATTCACACATCAGAACTTGTCACACGTTTTGTTTAACCGTCATTTAGTTATTAGTTTCACATAGCATTCGTTTGACAGGCCCTTTGTTTGGTACAGTTTTGACATAGCATTAATGTAACGGGTTGGTAGGTTTGGTTTTTCTTTTGAAGATTAGTTATCAATAAAAGAGTTTTGTTCTCATTACAAACTGCATTAGCGCAGCAAGAGTATGTACGCCTAATTTCAGCGCAAGAAGTTCCGGGTTCGATACCTAGATTGGGAAAAAATGCTATTAGGTTTATTACTATAATATTCTACCACATTTACACAGCGCCATCTAGTTCCAAATTAAGCAATTATATTTGCTTGTTTTATGGGTACTAAACAACTGATATACTACTTAAATACATTTTTTTTTTGTAAATACATTTTTATTATAGATAAATTACACCCAGACATAGAACAAACCTTTATGCTCATCACACAAAGATTTGTCCTGGGTGGGGATCGAACCCACGACCTCCGGCTTAGCAGTCAGGGCGACTAACCACTAGACCAACAGGCTAGTCTATCATATTGTTATATACGAGTAGGTACCTATCTACTAGAAGTAGCGTGGGGTTTTGCTCCCGTCATTCTTCATTTGGCTAATGCTCAGCAAATCGGACCATTAGTTCCTGAGATCCTAGCGTACAACCAAACAAATAAACAAACAAACTCTTCAGCTTTATAATGTTAGTATAGATACGTTTATATTGTCTATTTTCTTTGATTGGTTAAACGCAATAGTCCAAAATTTAAATTTAAAGAAAACTTATTTCAGTGTTAGTTAGCCCATTTATCGAGGAAAGCTATAGCCTATGAAACATCACGCTGCGACTAGCAGAAGCTGAGTAGTGTCCAAACAAAGAGCCACGGGAGAGAAGCCACGCGCGAAAGCAAGAAATTAATACAAAGCACGATAATTACTGCTAAACATTTTTGAATGAACAAGTGTTCACGAACTCAAATTGATTCGTTTCAATACGTAAAAGGTTCTTGTGGATAACTCAATAAAGAATAAGACATATTAGAAATAAAGTTCCACGAACATATAAATTAAAATTTACGGGAGCTGTGTGTTAATAGGTATAGCTTTACTTACGTAGGTTAAGGGTTAGGCCAAACGAGTGTAATTTTGTGAGTCGTGAGTCGCAGAATTTCGGAAGCAGAAATTCTGCTGCATTCGGTTTCATACAAAAAGGCAGTTGGTGCCACACGATGACTCAAAATGAGTTGTCTAATTCAGTTAAACGTAGAATTGTAACGGTTGCACCCGTTGCAGGCTACGTCCTTCACGGATGCACCTCCTTTTACTACCTTTTGGATCTCTTTTGATTTCTTTTTAATTTACTTTTAATTACCTATTTAAAATTCAAAATCCTAATTCCTAAATCAACCAAGTCTTCGTCGGAGCATCCGCCGAAGGCTCGGGGCTCATTACTATTCTAATTTCTTGTGCAGTGCACGCTCTTCTTGACATTTAAAATTAATACTATAACTTTATATCAGTTCAGTGTTTTATTTTGAGAATGAGTGACTGAAATTCTGCAACTCACGACTCACAAAATTACGCTCGTTTGGCTTCAGCCTAATACTTACTGAGAATACTTTTTTTTTTTATACCACGACGGTGGCAAACAGACATATTCTTACCTAACCTAACTATATTCTTGTGGATGTTATGAATGTCTTCGCAGTTTATCTCTATAAATTAGTAGTTGTCAGTCTTGCTATCATTTGAAACAATTTTCCTTGATATAATACAATATTTGTATTGAAGTCCTTTGTTCTCTGTTTATCAGAGAGAACTATAACTTACAACTTCCTATTTGACAGATATAGATGATTTATCACAATTATCACACTTCATAAACTTATGAGGTACTTTGTAATCAATATTAAATGCAATTATATTACTAGCTTTAGTTCACAGCTTTGCTCGCAAAAATAAATCACCTCTTATATATACTAAAGCTAAAGAGTTTGTTTGTTTGAAGGCTAGGATCTCAGGATCTACTGGTCCGATTTGAAAAATTATATTAGTATTGGATAGCCCATTCATCAAGAAAGGTATAACATCACGCTTTGGTCAATAGGAGCTGAGCAGTGGCCAAATAAAGAACGACGGGCGCGAAGCCCCGCGCGATTTCTAGTCTATACTATAGCCAAATATTGATTTTTTTGGTTGAACGCTAGGATCAACAGGATCTACTGGTCCGATTTGAAAAATTATCTTAGTATTGGATAGCCCATTCATCGAGGAAGGTTATTATATAACATCACGCTACGGACATAAGGAGCTGCGCAGTGGCGAAATAAAGAACCAAAGAAAATAGAAATCAAATCAAATAATTTATTTGCTGGAACATGGTACAATAGGTTTTACAAAAAATAATGTTTTGCATATTCTGCCACATACCTACGGCGTGCCAATGTTTCAGGTATTTAATCATAAAATTTAATTATATTATTTATTACACATTCGAATTATATTATATCATGATATTATTCACTTACATGTCAACAGTATTTTTATATTATTCAGTTATTGTATATTTTATCTTCTAAGTATTCTTTAATGCTATAATACCACTAGTAATATCTGAAATGAATAAAAAATTGTCTAAATCGGATATAATTTTTAGGCATTTCTCTATTTAAGCACTTTAATTTACTAATAACGGGTGGCGCAAAAGTAAAGACCCTATTTGGTTCAGCTATAACATTTTTTCTAAATTAGAAAACTAGATTTAGATTTTTTTAAATGTATATTTGTGCCATTAAATTTCGTACCATTAGGATTTAAAGATGATGTCTTTTAAATGGTGACCTCCAGAGTTGATACACATTTGAGCCCTATTTATGACATTTTGCATAACTTGCCGTAACACTTCCTGCGATATGTTCGTTATTTCTTGACGAATGTTTTCTTTTAGAGCTGCGAGAGTCTGTGGCTTGTTCACATACACCCGAGATTTCAAAAAACCCCAAAGAAAAAAGTCTGGACTGGTCAGATCGGGTGATCTTGCAGGCCAAGGCAAATCGCCAAAACGAGAGATAACTCGGCCTGGAAAAGCGTCCCTCACTAAGTCCATAGTGTCGCGCGCTGTGTGTGCCGTAGCGCCGTCTTGTTGAAACCAGATGTGCTCCAGCCCCAATTCGTCCAAACTGGGTATCAAAAACTCACGTAACATGGTTCTGTAGCGTTCTCCAGTGACAGTTATCGCATTGCCTCCAGCGTCTTCGAAAAAATAGGGTCCGATCACTCTGTCAACACAGATGCCACACCATACAGTAACTTTTAGTGGGTGTAGAGGTGTTTCTTGAATAATGCGCGGATTATCAGTGCCCCAGAACCGAGTATTCTGCTTATTGACATGCCCTGAGAGATGGAAATGCGCTTCGTCACTCATAACCAATTTTGAAGGAAAATCATCCTCTTCAAGGTTGAGGTTTATGACGCGCTGGCAGTAATCTAGACGAGCTCGGTGGTCAGCAGGCAGCAGCTGATGAGTCATTTGAGTTTTATACGGGAACATCTTTAAGTCTTTCACCAAAATACGCTGCAGGGTCCGTCTGGAAATGCCCAATTGCGTGGCACGTCGCCTCGTTGATGTTTCTGGACACTCTTCCACATCTTCGCGCACAGCATCGATATTTTCAGCTGAACGGCCTGTTCTTGGTCTCCCAGACTTAGGTCTATCCAATGTTGAGCCAGTTGCTTCAAGGCGTGTGGCAAAGCGTCGAATTGTGCGACCAATCGGTGCCGGACGGTGGGGAAATCGTCGACGAAATTCACGTTGTGTTCTTATCACTGATGAATTATTCCGTAAGAACATTGACACAATTATTCCACGTTCTTGGGGAGTAAAACGGTCCATGTTTATTTTCAGTGTATTTTACATTTGTTCACTACACAATTTTCAACAACAGAATGACAGAAAAGTCATATAAAAAAAAAAAAAAGTATTTTCTTTAGTGCCAGTACTTTTGCGCCACCCAGTATTATAAATATGAAAGTAAAAAGTAGGATGGATGGATGGATAGATGGATGTTGTTGGTAACTCAATTACGCGAAAACGGCTGAAAGTATCTGCATGAAATTTGGCACATACATAGATTATAGTCCGGAATTTGCTACAATTGATCGACATACCAGTCGCGCGAAGCCGCGAGCGGAACCTAGTTTCTTTATAAAACAACGTACAAATGCCAGTTGAATCATAAAATCTGATCCATATTAAATTCGCTGTAATTTTCTTTGCATTGTAATTTCCTGGTACGATATAACACGAGTGTTTGTCTGTCTGTTGCGTAAAGTACGAGTGCAAGTACCGTGAACTTAGAACGAACAGCGTTCAACGTTCTCTATGGTGCAATGATATTATCTGTATTTGCTTTTATACTTGCCCTATAATATGGTTGTTTCTTCTTTTAAAGTGACCAACGTTTAGGCTAACTTAGTCAATATAGGCCAAAACGTAATTGAAATACCTACTGTAAATTTGAGTATCATTAGAATTTGAAAACACTTTGAACGATATTGGCTAATGTTGGGCCAAGGTATGGCGGCATTGGTTGATTTTGAAGCGCAATAAATATACACACTCAGAGACTTTATTTAGGGACTATGAAAAAAGTATCGGCTACAATAATTAGATACCACACAATTTTCAGTGATATTTTCATATCTTTTGTGTTGTATTTCAGTACCCAGAACCAATTAATCAATGAATCTAAACAATCTGAATCAATTAAATACTCAGATTAAATCACCATCAGTTATCAATTTAATTGAAAATTAAATTAACACAATATTTGATAATTATGTCATCAATTTATCAAATATTTTGTTCAAGATAGTCTGTTCATTGGGGAATGTTTTAGGCCAGATTTTTTTTAATTTTATTTATAGAAGTCTTTATTAAATCATAATTTGTTAGTTGGGCTAACTCATCCTTTTCAACATATAACATGGATCACGATAACTATTTAAAACATATTGGTAAGTAAAGACGTAAGGTTTAAGGCCAGAGATAAATTATTCAAACTATTGTCCGCGTCTTGTACTTGTGCGGGCAGTGACATCTTTATTAATACCTCAAAACAGTATTTTCCTTTCTATAAAATTACTTCTGCTGATACCTGTAATATTATTTTTTATTTTATGACCTCCCTCACGAGATGATAATGAATGCTTGAGATATTTTTTTTTGTGAGCTCAAAATAATTTACTGACTAGCTAATGCCCGTGGGTCTTTGTTTGCCACAACTCAGCTCCTATAGGTCATAGCGTGATGTTATTTAACCAATATAACCTTCCTCAATAAATTATCTAGTTGAATAACCCTGTTTATGCTATAAAATAGCACGTGACCTATATGTGAAACTGTTGCCGCAGTTGAAACGGCAAGGCACAATAACACAAAATTTGATTACGTTCAAATTACCAAGCTATATTTTGATCACATTTAGAACTCAATATCAACAATCGACTACATATCAAATTCGTTATTGTTCAATGAGTATGAAAAATGTGGTGATTGTTCTCTAGATGTTTCTATTGTATTTCGTCAACTACCATCCTGACGGTATTTACTTTACTTACAAAGTAATTTAATCATTCAATATTGTTCACAGGTACAATATGTCCATCGAAGAAACCCAGAATCGGTAAGCATTTTTATTTAATTCTTATTTATTTTTTCCAGACCCCTCTTGGTTTGGCACAAATACCATTTATTTAGAACTTCATACAAAAATAGCAAATTACAAGCTTCCGCTGAATTTTATCTTTCATACAATCAATCAGTGACAATTAGGAATGATTTGTTCCGCATTCGCCTCGTGAAGTTTCGCCCCACGTTAAAAAATCTGTGTTCGCCCTACATTTTGTTCCTTGTTTGCGCCACATGTAATATTTATTCTGAATTTACTATTTTAATCTTGTTTTGCCCCATTTTTCGTTCCTTATTCGCCTCGAATATTTTTTGTGTTCAAATTTATACTATTTTAGTACAGACAGTCTTTATACTTACAATAAAAATAAATAAACTAAATTTGTCGAGCTGTTCTCAATTTAATTATACGCCTATATTAGTAAGTAAGTACTAACCTACATTCGGTAATTGATTTTTCTTTAAATACATTCTAAACTACGGTATCGGCGTGCCATCAGGTAGGCCTGCTACATTCAAAGTTAATAGTATCATAAAAAGTATCCAAATATGCAGAAGATATTTATGACTGGCCTGTTGGTCTAGTGGTTAGTGACCCTGACTGCTAAGCCGGAGGTCGTGGGTTCGATCCCCACCCAGGACAAATCTTTGTGTGATGAACATGAAGGTTAGTTCTGTGTCTGGGTGTAATTTATCTATAATATGTATGTATTTACAAAAAAAAATGTATTTAAGTAGTATATCAGTTGTTTAGTACCCATAACACAAGCAAATATAATTGCTTACTTTGGGGACTAGATGGCGCTGTGTGAAAGTGGTAGAATATTATATTATTATATTATATTATTATACTTCAAGTTTCATTTAATACTTTTGTAACCACAACACTTACTATATTCGTATAACATTTCTTAGATAAATAGGTTTGAAGGTTGTTAACGTACAGTGTTATTTATATAACAGTAATAAATAATAACTAAGGAAGACTAATAAATAAGGCTGTACGTAATTAAAATTGATATTTTGAAATATTTGATCTATTTTAGCTTACGCAAATACTCGGCTACATACAAAGTACTTTTTTATAATTGGTATTAAAAAAGTTCCTTCTTCCAAAAGTTTCTTGGTGATGATAGTTTGCCAAAGTGATTTTAAAGATCCCCGTGTCTAAATCTGTGGATCTACTTATCATGAAAATATTTTGAAGTTTCGGATAAAATTATGAGCCAACAGAAAGCCTTAATTTTTTGAATTAATTGAAATTTAATTTTATACGATTTCTACTTTGACTACTTTCAAACTCAAAAACGCCAATGTGTAACTGCTGTTAAGAACAAAGTTTGAAATCAGTAATCAAAAATAGTTTCGACTTAAAGGACGAACTTGAAGCCCAATATGACTCACGTTTCCATAATAACTGTGGCTCGTGTTAACACGTGTGAGTCAAACTATTGATTTGCATCGTGTGTATGAAGTATGAACACAGATAAGCCTTTGTCTCCCCTTTTGTTTTCGATATTTTATAACCCTACAATAGTGTGTATCAAAAAACATTGGAATTGAAAAAAAAATACATCCATATTTGAAACTATTATGAGTCACCCTTTTTTCGTTCAAATGTTTTGATCGGAAGCGTCACGTGATTTGTGCTTTGGTAGTTAAGGAGCATTTAGGGTAACGATCTACACAATTGACAATATATTGTCGATCAGGATTATAATTTAAACTAGAATTATAAATACAGAATAGTAGCATTTATTTTTAACCAACTTCTAGAAAGGTTCTCAACCAGTCACAATATTTTTTTCATGTTATGTTTATTATAATAATTAAATGTATGTTTATTACATTCATTTATTATAATAATATATTCATTTAATATTTCGTGGAAGTGTTTGTACGTTTCCAAGCAACACTGATTTTCTTATCAAGCACTTATAACAAAATTTATAGCGTTAATTAGTAGTTATTACTAGGGGATTGAACTACATTAGCATATTTAAATTACAAGGCATGCTTAAGTCATGACTTAGCGTCACGATTACAAAAATTATATGTTTTTTCTTATATAACAATTTGTCAAATAACTAAACATTGCTCATATTGAAATGAAGAGTGAAACAGAAAAAGAAAGTAGAAAACGAGATAATTCTTTACATGCTATTTTTGCCATTTTTCACGGACACATGAAAACGACTCTCATTATTATTAACATTCAAAGACTCATGTTGTTAATATTCCCCGTTTTTTAACGAATTGTTTTACATATCAATCTAACTTAGTCTTTTGCAATATGTACTCTAAAAGCGCGCCAAAACGCAGAATATGTTTTATACCGCCAGAAGTCCTCAAACGATCTACAGTCATAAAAGACACGATTCCGAGTAATGAAAGCCATTTGTAAACATGACCGTCACGTTTCAAGTCCAACAACGAACCCCTGATTAATACAACGCCTTTATCTTTATACTAGTTTTTCTTTTCTATAAAAAACGTTCAGGTTTCCGTTGGACTGTTAAGCGCGTGGCCTTCTAACCTTTTATTTTTTCTACTAGCTTATATGTTCGTTTTGTAGTTGCATCTGACTGGATTTAATTAACATTCCGATGGCAACGGCGCCAAACGGTTAGGTAGGGAAGTGTAGAACTTGTGGCGTTTTCTAGCATTAGGGCTGCGGTTAATTAAGGTTTTTTTTTTCCCTGCACTTTCCTAATGATAAGAAGTATAATTATTTCTCTTTAGATTGAAACGATTAGTCGAATTCTACATACTAATAAAAGTTGTTTAGATTCTTATTTTTGAAACTTGTGGATTATTAAGAGTACACAACGTCTTGAATAGAGCACAATCTATATAAAGACAGTTACAAAATTAAAATTTCTTTATTGTAAAAACTAGCTGTTGCTTCGTGGATCTTTGTTTGTTCTACTCAGCTCCTATTCGAGGTAGCATGTAATATATAGCATTCCTGTTAAAGAGCTGTCCAACACTTAATTTTTTTTTTTTTTTTTAAAAGACAACGCCCGCCCTAGGGAACAAGCCCTGTGTCGCGGGGAGCTTTACAAACATGGAGCTAACGGACACAAAGTACACCCAGACTAGAAACAAATATCTATGAATCACACAAATATTTGTCTCGTGTGGGAATCGAACCCACGTCACCCAGCACGGCGATGTAGTGGCGAGGCGACCACCTTAACCACTGCGCCACGGTGACAGTCGACAATTATTTCTGAGTTTCTGAGATAAGCGTGTTCAACCAAACAAACAAGCTCAGCAGCTTTATAATATTTGCATAGATAAAGTAGCACCACCAACGTCACTTATACTCAGCCCGTGGCCACAATTGGTGCAATTCAATCGAAACATTACGCAATAAAGTTAAATTCAATTTCTTTAAAGTCCCTTTTAAAACTGTAAATATGTCAGCCGCAAAAGCTTAAAGTGATTTTAGATACATTTTTATAGAATGACAACCCTAACTGAATTTCCCTGCTCTAAGTCAGGATAACATAGTGCAAATAAAAAAAAATAGCCCTAATAAATGGATAGGATAGAAGCTTATTGATATGACCCTACTTATCAAAATTTTGTAGAAAATCTCAACTGATCTATAGAGAAATATTCTAACGATATTAAAAATTGAAAACGGTGTGAATATTTAAGATATACGGTAGTAATATTTATATCAGTGGTGTCACAACTTCACCAGGCTTCAGCAAACTCATCCGCAATTACATCAAACGAAACAATAAAACATCTGTTAGTTGCATCTTGGACGAAAGCATTTGGCTTTCGTCCAAGATGCTTTCGTCCAAGTAAAAAAATATTTTATATTTAGTCTTTCAATCGAATAAATTGACACGGAAATATTTATAGAACATTTCCTCTAAAAAACCCAATTACTATAAATAAAATTAAAACAAAAGTAAAATGGCGTAGTAAATAGAGTTAGAGTTGTTTATGTAGGTAATAATGTCAATAATGACAATAAATAAAATAGTCAATTTAATAATAATATAATATCCTCTTTTAATTTGTGTCACTTTTAATAACATAGTTATGCGACGGTCTCAATTATTATTTTATTATTACCACAGCTTGTCGAGTTAGCTATACCTAATTATTATTATTATTGCACTATTACTAATAACAAATATGCAGCTTTTAACCGTTCAATCACCTAACAGAAGTTCCGCTTACAATTGTGTCATAAATTCATAATAGATACTTATAACGAAACAAACATGTAAGACATGGTACACTCACTTTAATCCGAGACAGATTAAACCAAATCTTTTAATGCTTTTAAAGAGGCTTACCTAGTCTTTTTTAAATTATTATTTAACATCTTTTATTCATAATATTCTTACTGGCTGTTACATAAACAAAAAAGGGTTAATACTGAAAAATTAGCGTTTAACAAAAGAGATCACGATTGTTATATAAACTAAGGAGTTTAAAGTTCATCAATACTGCTTTACTAAGAAGATGATATCACATTGCACAAGGCACGGCAAAAGTACAAGTAATTTAATTGACTTTAGACGGTTTTCCCTCTGAACTTTATGTGGAGTTGTGACGTTTTTTAATAGCAGGTTAAAATAGTTCCCCGCTGAGTTAATTCGGTAGGAGAAAATGCCGACTGTCGTCGTGACGAAATTATGTTATACAATTTACTGCACAATAGATATTATGTTATTATTTTGATTATGAAGTAGTTCAATTATTATATGATGTTACCAAATGAATGGGATTACGGTAGGTTTTTCATTGTAAAATAGATTGGCATAATAATCCTTTACAATATAATTTTATGAAATACTAGAGAGCTTGATTTATCTCAGATAGGTGGACTCATCACGGATTGATTAATATAATTATGTAGGTAATTATATCAAAAATAATTTCATTGTGATGAAATGCATTTTATTGCATCTTATTAACCTCGTAAAATGAAATCTTTTGAAACGGTTGACAGTAATTGTAGACGAATCATAAACGAATATAGGTTTATAACTTGTTGATATTCAACATCATCACGACACGACGACAGAATCTTCTGTTGAACATAGGCCCAAGGATTTACAGCGATTGATTCTGGTTTAAAAAAAAATCTTTATAATTATAGAGCTTCAGAGTGAGGAGAGCTCCGTTGATGTTTAATTATCTAATTAAAATTATAAACAAAATTTGCTAAATAGAAACAAAACATATTTACATACAACTTGATCGATTACCTTCTTTTAACATGATGTTAATCTCCAACTTGGTAAATTCAACAAAAATCATTGCCAATGTATCCAACAAAGCGAATAATCAGATTTACAACTAAACGTTAGGTTTTCCTTGTATCCGTCATACATCTTCAAGTTATTTGTCAATTATAAATAAATGTAGAACGACAGCGATAAATTAAACTTCACAAGTGATTTTGCACACTACGTCAGAGCCGTGAGCAGGAGAAAGGTCCTCGGGCAACGTCCGGCGAAAGTATATTAGCGAATTGTCAATATAACCAATGTCAACATCATTTAATAAGCTTCGACTGTCAGATTAGGATTCATAATCATTAATATTACCATTATGGTTAGCGCAAACGGAGAAATGACTGACTCGTGTGAAATTTGGGTAATTTTATTATTTATTAGATATATAATCTATTAACCTAAACTAATTAAAACCCAAAATTTATACTTAAGTATTTTTTAACAGAAAATTTTGGCCATCAAACCCACCTATCGAATGAATTGACGTTATATTATGACGTCAATTTGACGGCTACAAATGCTTGAGACTACATATTTTGCCAAGAATTATATAGAAAAAAAAATTGCGCACCGATTCTAGGTCTACGTGAAAAATAATTGTTACTGAATACCAAATCTTACTAAAATATATTCATTATAGGTTAAATACCTATGAATTTATTTTAATAAGTATGTTTGCAATTCAGGCTAGAATTCTGTATATATAAATAGGTATTATAATTATTCACTGCTATTATTCTTGCAGGCCTCCAGATATTTTAATGAATTCTCAGAATGTTAACGCGATTACAAGGCAGCACGTGTCATATTTTTTGATGAATGATAACCCTAACCATGAGTGGAACCGGATCGATATCATTAGTCGATTATCGAAGACTTTCCATCATGATCGTGATTGGTGCGTCATTATTAAAAATTGCTACACATTTTATGATAATGCGCTCGTTCGAGAAAGTTGTTGTTTTAATTCAAAATTCGGGTCAATGTTGTTAAAATAGTGTACGAATATTATCTAAAAACTCTTGTAAAGCCTTTATAAAATAACGTACCTAACTGTATGATTTTATCTTATCGGTGAGCCGGTGGGTATTTGCAACGATCGATAATGTAGGCAGGCTTGCGTGCGGTAATGAAGTCTCGTATTTCAAGTACACGCTTCTGTGGTTACTGTCACGTGTTTAAAATGAATAAAAAGATAAAATGTAATTACAAAAAGTTGCGCCCAACGTGGGGCTCGAACCCACGACCCTGAGATTAAGAGTCTCATGCTCTACCGACTGAGCTAGCCGGGCTAGTGTATGATATGACAAAATTTTAATCCATTATCTAATCATATAATCTTTTGGTTTATAGGTAACAATCGTTTTGCACAGTACCAGCTACTTTTTACCCGAATACTAACGGAAATAGAACAATGCGTTCGAGCGTATTTTTATGTTTATAAGTCTATTTCTTCGGCACGCTGTTTAACCTATAATAAATTGATAGATTTTAAGTTTTAACACAATATGAGCCACCATTCAATTCGTTTCATTATAGTTTTAATCTTACTATAACTTGAGCAACAATGTTGCAAAAGCTGATTTCATGGCTTAATTGACCATTAATATTAATCTAATCATATTTCAATAGCAAAGTAAATATGTCCCACCTAATCCAAGGTCTTTTGTATTTTGCCCACAAACCTTGAGTCCAAAGAAAGGTTATTTTCGTTATCTTCCTTCCCGATTGTCCGAAGTAGTGACCTTCGATAAATCAAGTGCAAGTTTGTTGTCGAATTG
The DNA here is from genome assembly GCA_905147015.1 of Laspeyria flexula. Classification (NCBI taxonomy): domain Eukaryota; kingdom Metazoa; phylum Arthropoda; class Insecta; order Lepidoptera; family Erebidae; genus Laspeyria; species Laspeyria flexula. Next base: position 14,761,763 of record LR989954.1, read on the forward strand.
CCAATACGTTGACAATGGCCTTGACCAAGTTGATGATGATGACATGATGACTCAACGGAATAATGATTTCATACGATTTGTAAGATCAAAGTCCTGAGAATGTATATCTGCATTGTTTTGTTACAGATAAATAGGTCATGAGGAAAGCGACTAATAAACTTTCATGCACAATGACGTTAATAGGTCGACTGTCAGTGCCAAGTGACGTGGGTTCGATTCCCAAACGAGTCGAATATGTAATGTAATTCATAGATATTTCTTTCGAGTCTGGGTGTAGGTAACTATGTAGGTATGTCTGTAAACTCATCCGCGACACTGTGCTTGCGAGCGTGTCCTTTTATAAAATATATTTTTTTAGTAGTTACGTATTTCTAATATAGACGAATTATAATATGTCTCTAAATAATTTCGTGGTGTCAACGAATGAAACTGGACTATATCTCCAAACCCGTGCCATTTAATATTTCAACTTTTATTTTTGTAATTTTATGTATGTGATAAAACTTGAAAAATCTATTTCACTACTCATTTTATTTTGCATAACATTATTCTTGACTTAGGCTTGAAGTTTTCTTTTCAGTTTGGTATGGAGACGGCTTTATTTTGATTTTTTTTTATATTAATAAGTACTACACAAAGTTTTAGAAATATATTTGTACCCAGCTGGTGTCGATTATTTGATAAAAAGTCGCAACTTTTATTCATTTACCATCAATCGTTTGTATCGCACCATAAAATCAAAAACTTTCTTTACAAACAAGTAATAACAGACTAAGATTCAATTTGTAACACCGTGGAAAGATAACTTTAGAAATAAGTTTAGTTTAAGTTAACAATTAGGTACTTTAACTTTATCAAGGGAAAGCATCGTTGTAAAAGTAAAGAAACATTTCAACTCTATGACTAAGGTTATAATTGCCTTTTGTAGAAAAAAAACGTAATATTTAATGTATAGTTTTGACAATTTAGAACTTGTTATCATTGGCATAAGGCTTTAAACATCTACTCATTCACCTTGTGTTTTACAAAAACGCGATCGGAACACAGTTTTTCAGTTTTATATAGTCCGCATTTTTTTTTGCTTTGTATAGGTATTTAAAGCTAGATGGAAAGAGTAACTATGTTCCTCAGACATGCACCCAAATGTAATAACCAAAATCAAAGATCATGTTGAAACTATATAAGACTGAAGACATGATTGATCAATATGTCGAAACGTTTAAAAGTAGATCAATAAGTAATTTTATCAAATTTAAACTTTTAAATGACGCAGCAAACGTATTGGCCTAAACAACAAAGATTTCATTTAAATTCCAAAGTGTTACAGCATCTTTGTTTTGCGTTTGTTATACCAAACTTCTCAAAATTACATTCTGATTTATCTCAGCCCCAATTGGCGGTTCCAAAGACACTCCCTTCGCCCAAAATTACTTTAACACAAAACAATTAAAACGAATGCCTCCCAGTTACTTTTTGTCAAACTCCATTGTGATATAACAGTGGCTCATCAAAAAGATTACAGTAATAAAGGCTCTGTGAACCGGTGAAAGTTAAATATCTATGATTATTTAGGCGGTCAGTGAAAACAATGCGATCGGTCAAATGTCACGACATTGGGCGCGTTGTGTAAAAAACATTGAGAAATTTCGTAAAAAATCTCTTGAGTAATATTACTTCATGTTAGATAATGTTTAGTTCCACATTGTGTGTAATCGTTTAAAGTTTAAATGGTTTTAGTCAGCTTTGAAACGACATCGGCATGCGGTAGTGCTACAGGTATTGGAAATTTGACCGCATTTATTTGACAATTTAATGGAGAATTGAAGGACCGTTGTATATCTTCATCATTATCATCAGAAAGTCATTGTCCCACTGCTGGGCTCGGGTCTCCTTTCCTCTATCTAGAGAGCTGAGAAAGACGAAGACCGTTTTTTATACTTGGATGTAATTAAACTTACCACTGTTATAAATGCGAAAGTCAAGGAATCAGCATTTGGTATTAGTGGGAAAAAAATGATGTTAGAAATATACTTTCGGTGTGTAATTTAGAAGTACTATATATATAATAATTGGCTTGTAGCTTATAATTCCAATCATAGTATTCACCTTATAATGTAATAATATGTACTAAGCTTTTCAAATCTTGACATCTTTAATACAAAGCTTTTCAAATCTTGACATCTTATCATAGAATGTCTTCCCATCAGTTAAAGTGTTAATAAAATATTATCTTTCATGAAAAGTACCGAATGAATTTTGGCGAAAATTAACATTTATATAAACAAAACACACTCGTAAAGAATAATTTATATAATTGAACGATGTTTGAAATATTCTACCGATGACAAAATAAGTGTAAATAATATTTTTAACCTAATAATATTCTACTACATTTACACAGTGCCATCTAGTCCCAAAGTAAGCAATTATATTTGCTTGTGTTATGGGTACTAAACAACTGATATACTACTTAAATACATTTTTTTTTGTAAATACATACATATTATAGATAAATTACACCCAGACACAGAACAAACCTTTATGCTCATCACACAAAGATTTGTCCTGGGTGGGGATCGAACCCACGACCTCCGGTTTAGCAGTCAGGGTCACTAACCACTAGACCAACAGGCCAGTCAATATAAATTCTATCGAGAATTCAATTGAAATTCGATTGAAATTAAAGACAGTAAACGTCAAGTAGTACTCGTTTTATTGCTAGAAATAAGACTTTCTACTTGGGATCGGCTGCATTCTTGAAAAGCTTCTGTCTAATTCAAGTTCATGGTTTAAAATCGGTTGCACTTATTTTAATGTCGATTTCGACGCATATAATATCAACAAATGGCTTACCTCAGTTGGACATAAATTTTACCGTTTTATTGTAGGAAAACATAATTCTTGTCAGTAATGATGACATGTAGAACTTACAAGCTGAAAGTCTTGCCTTGTGTTAATCAATGTACGAGAGATAATTTCATGACTTTCAAGATCAGTAATAATCATTTTGACTAAGTTAAGGAGAAGATAGACACACTACTTGGAGCAATGAAGCCGGCAGTGCCTAGCACGTTAAGGTTCCAGCAATCATTCCTTCCACGTACTTGTCGGAACTTCCTGCAGCGGTGTTTCCTGAGCGCTATGACACGTCCTTCTTCAAACGAGATTTCAAGAGAACTATCCTCTCTCGTGCCCTAACATTGTCAAAGTCCATGAGCGGCGGTAACCACTTACCATCAGGCCTGCTCGTCTGCTACTTCAAGCAATCAATAAAAGATAATATAATCTCAGATTTTCAAAATAGGTATGACAAATCTTACATGTACGTCCAATTTAGCTGAAATTTTACCTTTTTTCTCAAAGTATCTACTACAAAGTCTGGAAAATTATCGATACTTATTTCAAAAGTACACCTCCACATTTTACTACTCAAATGTTACAAATCAAACACTTCAATCTTAATATCTTTCAATTGGAAAGTTTATCCACAATATTATCGAAACTAACACAGTTATTCTTTCCACTTTCTTGTCCTACAAACGTCGGCCCTTTATCAATAACTACAATAGAATTTTATTGATACACACTTCTGCTTAATTTTATGCTGCATAGCTCAACGGCTAGTTCACAAAACAAGAAAAGTCTATTTACAGTAATTATGATTTCAAATTTAATCTTTATACTCGTTAGTCACAAATTTTGTTGGTACAAAATAAAAACAAAAGTCGATTGCGAGCTTCGGAACTAGTTTGCAGTACTTCGTATGTGATTCATCTAGACTCTAATGTATCTAATTAGGTATCCTTCTTATAATATTGGTTCTCGTCATATTGAAGGATTGGATTCGACACTATCAAGACAATATTATATTACTCACTTTCATTTTCTCAATAAAAACTGCGAGGTTATGACGTCATCGGTATCAGGATTTATGGAGCATTTACGTAGACCCCTATTGTTTCAATAACTCGTTCACCTTGACTGTTCAATTAGTCCTTTTTTAATGTTGTTTCATTTAAACCATGTTACAAGCGGCTTGTTGTTTTCTTGTTATTGTATGAAACTTTTTTTGAATTGAATGATGGCAGATGGGTCGATGTCCTACCTGATTTTGAGTGGTAGGTGACCATTCCGCCTGGACTCAACGAAAGCAGCGAGGAGAAGATCAGAAACCCATAGGCGTGCGACGAGCTACAAACGTATTATATTAGATAATGGATATGTCAATTTCAAAGCCATGACTAAACTACATACTTGCCTACATAGTCGATTTCAATGTTTGTAAATAAGTAATATGCCCAAACAAAATTTTTTAAACATTCGACATCCAAATCGAAATCGTGCAATCTCGTGAAAACTCGATCAACGGCACCGACAAATTTACTAAAATACCAAATTCAGCCAAATTGACTCTACAAAGTCGCATGAAAAAGATTGATTTTCTTTTGATGCTGCAAATGCTTTTGCTAAACGATTAACACTTTAAAAATGCCTTGAACTTAAAGTCAAAATAGCCATCATCACCGATTCTCTCTACAGTACCAGCTAACAAAATTATAAAATGACCAATTTTTTCTCCAAAAACCATCTGGCACTACCATCATAGATTACATTACTATTCATGGTTCACACACATTTACTATTTGACCCACTTATTATCGTCTGCAGAACACATGTTTAGCATTCCATACAAAATTTTAAACACTTATGCAAATGTCTGATGACCTGTGTGCGGTAGCTGTAGCTACAGACAGAATAACGTATTTGGAACTGTGTTATTAAAACTGTAAATTGTGTCGTATTCATGTTTATTTGATTTTTGTTTGTTTATTATAAGAAATGCAAGCTGCCTGGGGAAATATTGATGTATTTTATTATTATATTATTATAATGTTAATATGGTACTTACTTTGCTTTCTTATTTGCTATTACTGATATTCATTGTCACTTTTGCACATTAACTCAGCAATAGACGCAAAGATAGGTTACAGTCTATAGGCTTACAGGGACCCTATTCACAGTTTCAATATTCGCTTGGTCAAATGTTTGAAAATGGCAACGGCCATTTTTATATTTTTAAACATTTAATTTATTTATTTTTAATTATATATTAATCGACCATTTTAATTTGGAAATTGATAGTAGGCCCTCAGACCAAGACAATCTTATCGTTCAGTCTCAATGTAATTTTTGTCTGCTTGTAAAGTACAGCGAAAAACCTGTTCTGTGTACGGGAGATGTATTTTATTTGATCCCAACAAATTTATGTGACCCACAATCTCGATCTGATTGAGGACAAAAGTAGCCAAACAATAAAAGTTTAAGACACAAATCTATTGGTATCCGTGCGGAAATTGAAGCCGTTACATTCGGTGCTAGGCGCGCCAGGCATGCAGTTAAAAATTTCTAGTAGCTTGTCTTATAGCAATAATGTCAAACACGATTGTTTGACACAAAAAGCGAACAAAAGAGAAATCAGACAATTTAATGATGAGGCCATACACGTAATAAGTTTTGATATTTATCGTAATCAACGATTATCATAAATCAAGCGAATAATAAAAATTTAAACAATTACGGCAGCTTTTTTTAAAAAGCCGGAAATGGGCCGGTTATGTGTGATCTGAAGCTGACAAAAAATCAGCATATCCACCAGAAACCTATCTCTGTTCTGTGCACCAGATCCTCCCTGTGTACCAACACCTCCCTTTTTGGATACCAGCCCGTTATGACGTCAACAAACTCTGCTAATATAATAATAATAATATTCTACCACATTTACACAGCGTCATCTAGTCCCAAAGTAAGCAATTATATTTGCTTGTGTTATGGGTAGGTACTAAACAACTGATATACTACTTAAATACATTTTTTTTTTTGTAAATACATACATATTATAGATAAATTACAACCAGACACAGAACAAACCTTTATGCTCATCACACAAAGATTTATCCTGGGTGGGGATCGAACCCACGACCTCCGGCTTAGCAGTCAGGGTCACTAACCACTAGACCAACAGGCCAGTCAAAAAAAAATATACAAGCCAAAACTGGAAATTGGTTTCTAAAATTTGTAACCTACCGTTCTAGTAAGGGGTTCAAGGCTTTGCCTTAGACGCTCATTACACGGTAGGTAAGTTTTGATGTCAGCTACGGCCATGACGGACAACCAACTATTTAGCGGAAACTTTGGGTATATTTTTATGATTGGTGGCAAATAATAATAAATAAATAATTTACTTACTTTATTTAAGTGACCGTGACTCTAAATTAACAACAAGCCTTCCACCAGCGCCTTCGCCGGTGTCAAGTGTCGCTAAAAGCCTATATCTTTCTCTAGGCTATAAACTATCTCTGTGCGAAATTTCATGAAAATCAGTACGTGTAAAGCGTTACAAACAAACAACATAGCTAGTTACATTTGTATGTTTTATAATTAGTTAGGATTATCGGGTCGGAATAAATGTAGAACAAACAAAAACAACATTTCTCTTTGTTAAGCCGATTAAATTAATAAAAAAACAACTTATATTTTATTTTGAAATGTTTATAAGGAGTATGTATTATAAGGAGTTACAGCTTAATGCCACTGATATATGCATGTTATAATATAAATTATAACAAATATATGAGGCGAATGTGAAAGGAAACGTTGGTAGAGGAAGACCTAGAAGAACGTACCATGACCAAATAGGAAAGGTTCTAAAGAAGGGACAGATCAGGTGTACCCTAAACCGGCGAGAATGCATAAAAAGGCTGATGAATGTTGAAGAAGCCAAAGATGTATGTTAGAATCGTAGCAAGTGGAAGGAAATAGTCTCTGCCTACTCTCTGTTGGAAAAGAGTTGTAAGCTATATGTACACAGTGACAGTGACAGTGATTAATTTACAAACATACCACATTGATTTCAGCCTAGTATAATTACACCTATATAGTCTACGGGATCAGATTACACCAGCTGTCTACAAATAAAAGTCTTGTTGATGTTTTCACTTGTTTATTACTGACGTGATGTTGGATTGGATTATTTACAGTAAGAAAGTGTGTCTATCTTCACTATCCTATCAATCGTATCTGTTTTCTAATTGATGGCGGCTGTTTACACATCCTCTTGACGGTTCTCGGTTGATATTCGTAGTTAAATGTTTATAAAAATATACAAAATAAAGTCTTGCCTTTTTCCCATTACTATTACTACAGTACAGTAATAAGAATTAAACAGCCTCTGTCACTTATTTAAATAAACTTCATCGTCATCATTATCATTTACAACCCATAAATTAATGTTCCACTGCGTGGCATGAGTCTAGTCCAAAGATTTTGGAGGGAATTTAGCCTACTATACCATGCTGGCCCGACGGGTTGGTATAGGGCTTGTTTCGAATTTTCCTTTTCTCGCAGAGCTCTTCTCTACAAGGTTACTCCCTTAGTCGCCTTGTACGACACCCATGGGTAGAAATGGGGTAGTCGAATTATGTATTCTTAATCCATCACTACACGGATCAACAACTACACTAGGTACTACAAGCTATTAAGTTACACAAAACAATAAAATTATACAATCGACAAAGCAATTTATAAACACCTAGTTTTGTTGTATTAATTACTCTACTAAAGCAATTAATAAATCTACGTCAATTTGCTTAATCCACAATAAATGCTAAGGCCAGGTTAACTGATAAACAACAATATTTACTCGTAAAGAACTGGTTTCGTAGACACTTTTATGTTAGTATGAAATCTGATCATGTATCCGTATTCTACGTCACTAAGAATTGTTATACATAATTATATAGTTCGATAGGCTTCAAGGATTTATTGTGGGTGAGTGCACGTTTGGTACTTTAGCCGCGAGGCATGGATCACGGATCTAAAAACCTCTTTCTCTGATCTGTGCACGGACCCATTTAAATTTTATGAACTACAGGAGGGACGAATGAGTCAACCTTTTGTGAAAAACGGAATATGAAATAGGGACATACGAGTACTAAGTTTTCTAGTCACTTCACGGATTCGGATCTCAGACTCAGACCTGGGCAGATGCCTCTACAAAGGTTTCCTCTTTTCATATGTTTTTATTTACGGATCAGTTGCAAAAAAATATTAATTGATTTATTCTTTAATGAAAAAATTACAATAAAGAAAAAAGAAAATAATATGTACATAGGCGTGCTTAATTCAAATATTTGGTAGAAACCAGCAAGCGAGGAAAAACAAAATGTATAGCATGGGAGCAAAAGAAGTGTACAACGCGAATTAAGAAATATAAATTAAAGAAAATTAAAGAAAGGCTAGGTATACCATAATGTATACCATCCATACCATAAAGTTATTAGTAATAAATTGAAAATAATATTTTACTTATAATTAGATATCCTTATATAAATACATCATGAAATCTATCTTAAAAATAAAACCTATCTTCATTATGTGCATATTAATTTACTTCATACTATTTAATAATGACCAGGAAAACTACAGGTTTGTAAGTCTGCCTTAGGTCACGATTTTATTTACAATTCCCTGTATAAACTAAATACAAACTGATTGACAATGCGAGGAAATTGCCAATTAAATTGTATCGTGTCGGTTTCGGATTTAATTTAGTTTTAATCGGTTATTCATTAACATGTTAGACATGCATTCTTTCTTTGCTAAAACAAAACTTAGCGTTACGAATGCGAAAAACTATGGTGTGTCAATTGCTCTGATTCCAAAACCTAATTGAAGATTCTACTCGAATTTCTGTTATCTATTAAGTAGCTATTTGACATTTTTCATAATATGGATAGGAAGGAGAGGCCGAGATAAGTAGTACCTATATTAATGCATGGTTGTTCTCATTTGTAATACATTTGACAACGTTAACTAAATTGACTAATTGAATATCTAGATTTCGAGTAGGATCTGAGTAGGCCTTTGGGTCCAAGGAAGACGGTTCCGAATACTTAAACAATTATTATTAAACTCACACGTCTTTTTTTACAACACATAAGTATAATTATGTATTTCTTCTATTATCGGTTCGTCTTTTGTAGAGTACAAAACTCAAACCCCTTTATTAGCACATTACCAATTCAGTTGGTGCGTCTACTAAAAACCCTTAATTCACTCATGGTATTAAATGTACTACGTTTTTTTTTTTTTTTTATAAAGACAACGCCCGCACTAGGGAACAAGCCCTGTGTCGCGGGGAGCTTTACAAACATGAAACTAACGGACACAAAGTAAACCCAGACTAGAAACAAATATCTATGAATCACACAAATATTTGTCTCGTGTGGGAATCGAACCCACGTCACCCAGCACGGCGATGTAGTGGCGAGGCGACCACCTTAACCACTGCGCCATGGTGACAGTCATGTACATGTCATGGTGGTGTAAATGTAATACGAAGACAAGTCGTCAAAGTTTATATAAACTTAAATTAATAAAGCGTTACTGTAATTCACCTCTTTAAATAAAATAGAGGTCACTGATCCATTCGTGTCGTGAGTCCGACGGTGTTTTTCACTAAAATTAATGCTATAACACTTTATTAACGACTTAACGGGTAGAATCGAAGCACGCTACAGCTTGATCATCATGTTAATTTAAAATCCACCTTATTTCCTAGTTATAAAGTTGACTTTTATAACTAAGATGATTGGCCCTGGAACTCCGTTAGTTAGATGACACTCTTTTAATTGTGCGTCCACTGGTAGACGTGGAACTGCCATTATTTATAGAGGATTTATAAAAAGTGACCTTAACTTCTGCTTTTACGTAAATCGTTCATTGATTTACGATGTCAGGTGTTCTTCTAAATGGCTATGTGGTCGACAAACGCAAGCTCTGCTCGCCACTGCGATCACTGACATCTATTTTTTTACTATAAGATTAGCAATAACTCATATTGCCATATAAAAAGTATTTTATTTTGGAAATATTTCTATCACGCGCTGAAAGTTTCGTCCCTGGCTCAAATAAAATTTGAATGATCAATATATTTTTTTCTTATTCAATAAAATATACACATAACTTAAAAATATACACAGCTAACCTATTAAAAAAAAAGAAGCAGATACTCTATTTACAGGAAATTCCTATAAATAGAATATCTGATTAAGATCAGATTCCTCAGGAAACGTAGGTACCCAAAAGGCTAGCTAGCTAGTATTATTTTTGCCACTGTTAAAAAAATCTCAGAATTTTTTTTAGGTTATAAAGACCCTCTTAAAATTAAAGGATAAAATAAAGATTAAAGAAAGAAAAACAAGGCAATTTAAATAAATTTACTTACCTACCTAGTTATCTACCTTCATTCCTTTGATCATATTTATTTTCTTTCATTACTATCAGTCCTACTAGGTTCACTACTTACATAGGTAGGTACCTACTTCTTTTCACAAACTCCGTCACTGTCCAATCCTGCAACTTACGAAACCAATAACTACAACTTTCATACACTCGAAACTTCCCACGAACATTTCCACTGTTTCTAACCCATACACTTCAGAAGTAGGTAAGTAGGCAAGTTTGGATTCAAAACAACCCGTTTTCCATAGTACTAATAAATTCTTTGACTACAATAGGTAGGTACTCGGCGACCACTTTCGATTTCCCGCCGTTTCACATGCACCCACACATTAAACTTTTGTACCTATACGTATTCACATTTTTGTTTTACTTTTGAATTAGATGGTTTTAGAGGCGCGTTTCTCACTTGTGATTTCGTTTTCCTACGTATTTTTGTTAGCTATCCACACACACGTTAGGTTATACATCACAGTTTTGACCTAACAGGCATAGCCGTCAGACAAAACCAAGTTCTATTGTTCAAATAACTGAACAGTTTTACGGCACACGCTAAGGGCTTGCATGACGATTGTACCTGTTAGGTCAAAACCCTCATGCATAACTTAAAGTATGTGCGGACCTTAACAGGCATAGGATAACCAAGTTCCATATAGTACATATAACTGAACAGTTTTACTGCATACAAGCTAGGGTTTGCATGGCGATGAATGGTGGGCATACAACCATTACACTCGAATCTCGACAGCCATGTTTGGTTCATTCCTTTCCATTCTTTTAATATATTGTAATTCTCTGTCTCTTAGGTCTATCGCATTTAGTTATTCTAGGAACCATACACACATGAACAAGAATGAACCAAGTAAGTAGGTAAGGTACCAATTTCGCTTAAACAATAATTCTATCACGTCCACACTTCCTCACAAACGGACTGTACGTTTTGTTTTCGATCGACACACCACTTCGCATTATCGGGAGTCAATGACCGTGACTTCCGACGTTCAAGGCGAACGCTACATATTATATTAGTAATTATTAGCGATTCTTAACTATTACTTGTGCCTACCTACTTAAAGTTATGTAATATTAAGTCACTTCGAAAGTTATTTTTTTACCGTGCATAGCCTTAAATCGTGGGTAAACTACACGTCAAAATCACAGAGAACAACAATCCTATCAAAATGTTTGCTAACCGATAAATATTAATAATATTTACGTAATAATGTTAACCTTATCATACGACAACATGTAATAAGCACTTATCAAAGTCACTACCGTATTATGAGTTTATAAGTTTACACGTAGGTACTCGTAAGTTTTGCTTATATTGGAAAATGCATATTTACCTACGTATACATGCTGGCACGTTCTTGTTATTTGCGCACTAGCCTGGAGATTGCATAACCACGGGTGCTGATGTTGTTTTGGTTCCAGCGAGCTATCCCTCAATCCCTCTGTACACCAACACTTCACTTTTTGCCCCAGCGTAAGTTCATGTACTGTTGGTACTGTTGGTAGTACCAAACGCTAGAACAAATTTACTAAAAGAAGCACCGGTAACGCGAGCATTTCACACACTCAATACTATCCACGTGAAATGTGATCTGTTTGCATGTACTCTGAGTGAATTAAACAGAATAGCGTTAATTGTTATTTGTTACAAATAAGTTTAATTTATTTTGTTGTGTTAGGTAACTAGTATTTAAGACTAAGTAATTTCATTATAGTTTGCTGGTTGAGATGGTTTAGCTGGTTTAGCTTCACTATCGTATTGGAATATTCTGTAAGGATAGTTGTAAGTTTGGATAAATAAATAAATAAATAAAAAAAATGTTTATTGGACATGCTAGTCATCAGCCATTTTCGGGCCAACGAGTACATAAACGTACCATACCACATAACGGGACGGCAGACGGAAAGCACATACCAATCAACGAAACTCTATTAAAAATTGACAATATACTCAATAAAACCCTACGTGTACCATGCACATTGCTTTAACTTGGTACCTACTTCTCGCCTATATTAACTCAATGTCAGGGATTAATCCTGACATCTGCCAAATGAAATGGAAACTTTGACAACTTATTAACAACCAAAAAAACGTTAGACGAGTGCCTGTCCACTCTCGGCGAGGCACTTGCCTTGACGAATGCTTGCATGCTACACTTGCTCCCTATTCGGACTCGGTTTCACTTCACCTAGACTTCACCCGACTTCTTGGCATGACGAGCCGCACAAAAATGATATTTGCAGCTAAAAGTACTTGAAGCCGTCGGTCATACAACGAAAGAGGTGTGTTTAGATCTGAGCTATTGGCGCTCTATCGTCTCTGCCTACCTCATAGCAGACAGGCCTAGTATGTAAAAAACATACATTCTTTTCCAGGCCCTAGGCTATTCGTGAAATTAGACGAAGATCGATTGAATGGGTAAGGCGTGAAACCGCAACAAACAAATAGATTTACTTGAAAGTAACACTATTTGGGATGTATTTTATGTCTCCTATCATTATGAAATATGACAAACAATTGACTTTTTTTATTTTCTTTAGTTTTTTCTTATTTCTATTTTTGTAATAGTATTTTGTAATTTTGGCATGTCCCAGGATATTTTATGAAGTAACGAAACATAATTTGTAACGTATCAGCTTTTCCCATATTCAAAAGTAATGATTGATTTGATACTTGCTTACCATAAGGCGCGGCTACCTACCTAACCTAGCTAACAAAGAGATTTAATTCTACTCACGATAATGCGCGGTAATTACTTATCAAATTTCTATTGTGATGTGTAGACATTTTCTTATTGCGTCAAATGACGACCGCATTGTGCAATTATGCACTATGTTTGTTTATGTGAAGATATATCTATTAATTGATTATTTAGTTTTAATTTGAATACTCTGTTAGATAGACGTGTGGATCGACTTGTGGGTTTACCGAAGATATTTGTTATTTACTGGGATTATTAGTTATTTGTGATGTTTTTAAAGTTATAATACACGAAATATAATAAAATTGGGAACTTATTTTGAAGTCAGTTAAAATGGTGGAAGCAGAAAAAAAAGCGAATTTGAAAAGAAGCGGTACTATCAAAGCAAACAAGGTCAGCATTTTGTTTTGTTTCAAAAGTGATATGAAGATATTTTTTATAAATTTCAAATAGGTTTCAACTATTTTAGTTATTCACTTTTAGATACAGGGACCCTAAATTAAACTAAGTAGACTGAAAATGACTTGTAGAAAACTCAGTGCTAAGGTACTCGCAATTGCATGAATCAATCAAATCCCGGAATTTCAAGTTCAAAATGTTTGAAATTGACGAGGACGGCAGCAAATAGACCAATCGAATATCTAAATTGGAAGTAAGCACTTCGTTTTCTAATAATTATTTTCACAGTCAACTTAACTTCCTAACTATAAACCGCATTAATAACATGTAGGATTACACCTACTTACCTCCTTAAATTACACGTATTAAATTAGCTCATAAGACGTTTCAGAGGCGCAAGCGCAGGACTACAATAAATCTGCGCCGTGATTTCCCGTGGCAATAACCTACCACGTTAAAACGATCGTAAATATTACAAGTTGTTTCCTAATGTAACTGTAATTTATATTGATTTACCTATCTGTATATCTAATTGGACACTAATATTCTGAAAATATTTAACATTTTTCTTTGATTTAAAAGATTTCTCCAGTTAGAGACAGTACTATTCTAGTTCCAGCCAATCGGATTATTGCTGTATTAGCTTTGATGGTGTCCTAGTGTTAAATGTGTAATTTTAATCTTATGCTGCTACACATAAAGTTCAAAATACCAAGTGCAAACTTTTCATCATATAACTTTTACAAGTGACATAACTTCAATAAATACAGGTGCGTGGACTTGAAATAAAAACCACTAGCGTTGCATTTACATTGTTTGTATTCCCACAAATATCTTACAAGGTTGCTATAGTAACCTGATATTATGAAAATCAAACGTTCTGTGTCCCACTGATTCATCAAATTAATCGAATTTCTATTAAAATAAAAGGCAGTTATGGTAATCGAATACCTGTCTTTGTGTTAATTTTCGTTGATCAATGACAAAGTAATGAGAAAACTCATAAAATATCTATGTAAATATATTTACATATTGTAAGGTTTTTTTTTTTTTTTTTTTTTTTTTTTTTAAAAAGACAACGCCCGCACTAGGGTACAAGCCCTGTGTCGCGGGGAGCTTTACAAACATGAAACTAACGGACACAAAGTACATCCAGACTAGAAACAAATATCTATGAATCACACAAATATTTGTCTCGTGTGGGAATCGAACCCACGTCACCCAACACGGCGATGTAGTGGCGAGGCGACCACTTTAACCACTGCGCCACGGTGACAGTCAAGGTATGATTAAAGTATAAAATACAATTGTGGTAGTCTTCTTATTAATTGGTACAGTTTCATAGAATTTGAGTTATTGGCCTGATAAAATAATTCACGAACATCACGCCGCTCACGCGTTTATTTTACTGGAATTAACTTATGTCATTCGTAAGATATTTTATATTGATTTATTTTATGAAGTCATTAACTGGTGTTCTTAGTATTTTCACCTAGGTATGTGTTGAAGGTATGTGTTGAAGATAGAATGTTTTAAGTAAATAGAGTGAGTGAATGTTTTAGCAGTACACTCGTGAAAATAGGAGGTTTTAACCACCAATCGCTGATATCTATTTCACCTTTTTTTTCCGAACGGAACAGTTTATTTTAACGAAAAATGTTTATTTTAACCCCCTACACAAATCGGAGTGTTTTACGTTTGACGCGTCTGTCTGTGGTATAGTAACTCCTAACCGAATAGGTCAATTTTGAGGCGGTTTTTTTGTTTGAAAACTGACATGTTTCCAAGTCCAGGTCTTGGCGAGAGTTGGGTACTTTAAATTATCAATTTTGCTTTTTCACTTCGTACAAACAAACAGACAAACTTCGTTATGTATATTTAAAAAGTCCAAATGAAAATAACATTTCCTTGTGCTTACTTGCAATAAAAATGCCGATCGCGTTTTCTCATATTTACACTTTATTAATTCGTTTCATCAATTAATTATATTATTGAAAGTTCAAAGTCTACAAACAAATCAAAGTCCATTATTAGACGAGGTATTATATATGAACTTGGTCACATTTCAAATCTTTCTATTAAAGTACATACCTGCTTACCTAAAATTGATATTGGAGTGAAGTCGTAACTCGAGATACAGTGCTAATAAGTGTGAATTTTGTTGTAAATAACATAAAGTTCAATTTGCTTTGTAACCTTCCAATAAGGACAAAATTTGGATAATTATTATATTGTGTTGTTTCGGTGCTGAATATATTCGTGGCAATGGTCAGATCACAGGTGATTATTTGGAAATAATGTCCTATTATAAAAATAACGTCGATATTGTAAAAACCTTATCCTTTCGGGGAAAAATGCGTAATTCTATGTTTTTTTTAAACACAACGCGACACTTACTTGGGCTCACACAAGCCCTGCAACGCGGGGACTTTAGAAATTAAAAAACAAATTACACCCGGACTCGCAACAAATAGGTATATCACACATATATTATTATTTGTCTCGTGTGGGAATCGAACTGAACCGTTATGCCACGGTGACAATCACTATGTTTATGTTTTGTTACATATTATAATAATACCTGTAGGTTTATGACATATTATACTTTTGTACTTTACTAGCTACTAGCTAGCCCGCGGCTTCGCCTGCGTAGTATGTAGGTAGTACATACCATTCATCGGTGAAAATCGCATTAAAATTTGTTACCTAATTTTCGAGTTTATCACGTACATACGCGGCGGAGAACTTTTTTTTATACTAGTAACTATTTTACTAGAGGAAAGACTTAAGTACCGTTTCGGTGACCCAGTGGGAAGTGTTACCGACTGATGTGAAAAACGTCGCGTATTCGGTCCCGTAAAAAACGATATAGGGTTTTTCTATCATAAAATAAAACAATCAACAAAAAAAAAACGTGACACGTGATAGTTTAAATCATCAACCTCTTTTAACCCGATACGTTTCTGTCGCTGACTCATGACTTCAGATTTAGCACATCAACATATCAATCCATTCAAACAACAAGGAAGTAACCATGTTAACAATATTAAAAGTGTTATTCTTCACTCTTATCCCCGTCATAGCTTTAGATAAGCTAAGAAATGCTCTGATTTTTCTTATCATACGTAGAAGCTAATATTAGACCTTGTCATTCCACTTTAAACCTTATTGTCTTCCAATACAACTGCAATTAAACTGCTGACATTTGAAAACGGTTAAAATTAATTAGCATGTTAATTAATAATATTCCGCGTTCAATCATTTTTGTGTACAAGTTGTATCTTGACCAATGACCTCGTTATATACGTCGTGGACTTTAGCCTAAGCATTGCACGTTACTCTACGAGATAACAATCACTTAGAATATTTATATATTGATCAAAAACGTCACATCATTGACGACATAAATTTCTTCAAGCTCTATAAGGAATCGTGAATCAATTGTACTTGACATTTCACTGATATCGCTTTGATCTTATAATAGACTGTACAATCCTTTTATGAAGTTAAATGTCGATGTTATTACTGTTATTGCACTATTTGTTACATACAGAGTTATTGACAGTGCTTTTTTCTCTCTTTTCAGATGGATAGTAGTTCAGAAGCGATGGAGTTGAGGCGAGAGTTGGACGCAGTGAAGAATGCTCTGCAACATCAATCCGAGTCGGTGATGAAGCAGAGGCATCAGCTCGTGGAGGCTGGACATGCGCTCGCTGCGAGGGACAAGAAGGCTGCTCAAGAGAGAAGACTCAGACAAGACCAGCTAGCATTAGTACTACGCTCCCTAGTACTCCTAGAATCCCGTTTAACAAGAGAACAAAAACAAATTCATGTTGCCCTCCAACAAAAGGAGAAAATCATCAAGTCACAACAGGATGAAATAGCAAAACTTAAAGCACGGAAATCATACTGCAGCAATTGTCAGCAACTGCTCGGCTTCACCAGCGAACAGACCAATATTGAAACAGACCCAGAATTCCAAAGTTTAGAGAGTACGGATTCTAGGTTCCAGAACAATTTCGTTAGGAGCTGTAGTTATCGTGAACGAAATTCTCCACCGGTATTTCAAAAAAATACTAGGTTAAGTAAGAGCTTCCAATACCAATTACCGAAGAGTGAAATGGTATATGGCAACACAAGTTCCAGTGAAGAAGGGAACACTGCCAGCGTCAGCAGTAAGGGTACTTTCATAAAAAATAAGCAAGCTTTCGTCAGACGAGATGTCTTCCGAAGGTCGAGAAAATACTCGGGAAGGAAGAATAACAATAAATATTCTGATAATACACCTAAATCTTATAATAACCAAGTAAACAATAGCAGTAGTGGTGCTGAAGAATGTATCGGTATGAGCTATCATGTGAATCATGATGATAATGATATCACTGCAAGTCAAATTGCTAATGACATTAGGAGAGCCTCTTTGAAAATCGATCAGCTTATTGGAGAAGCTGCCAAGAATAATTTAGAAAATACAGCTAGTGATTCCGATAAGACTTACTCCACAAAAATGGAGAAAGTACATGGTATCAAGAGACAGGCATCTGATGAAATCAAAGCTAACAGACAACTTTTCTTAAATAACGTTCTCAATGAAGAGAACAATGAAAAGCCATGGTATTGTAATGTTAGCGATCCAGAGCAAGAAGCCGATTGTTTGGAACAAAGGTCCTTAACTACTAAATCAAAATCATCTGACGACCTTTTAGCAAGTATACGTGATACCGAAGTAGTATCCGCTAAGAATGAAGTTTTGTGCAATACTATAATGAACAACAATAATGAAATTTTTTGCGCAAGGTTCAATGATACAGTTAATAATATAGAATCGGATAAACAAATGGCTCATACTGAAGTAAATGAGAACTGGTATGCTAGCACCAGTGATGCTGATGAAAACCCAACCAATGAAATATATAAAAATAACCCAGTGTTGGAGTGCGTCAATCAAATTTTGATTCAAAATTCTTTAGATGATAGTAGCAATGACAACTCCAAGTCAAGTGAATCGCCCAGTCCGAAGGCATCAGCTAAACGTGTTCAGTTCTCTACTCTGAACAGCATCTCATATGATGAGAAAGTAAGGTCGAATCCCAACACGTTACCTAGATCGGATAAAAGAGCGAATAAAATTGTTAAATTCAGCCTAGAGACCGCTTCTGAGCACAGTTATGAAGTACCTAACACGGCGCAAGGCTTTCAATACGAGATTCAGAGTTTGTACAGCAATGAATACGAACCTATTATTACCAAATCAAATGACACTACACCTGTGCCATT
Organism: Laspeyria flexula; assembly: GCA_905147015.1. NCBI lineage: Eukaryota > Metazoa > Arthropoda > Insecta > Lepidoptera > Erebidae > Laspeyria > Laspeyria flexula. The sequence goes on from LR989954.1 coordinate 14,780,452, forward strand.
TATGCGTATAATGCAACCTAATGATAAACCAAACGTCCCAAAAATAAGAGGCTCTATAGTAAAAAATCTTGCTGCTAGCATTGAAAATCGTAACAATAATCATGTTACTAATATTACTGACAGAAAAATTGATAACGATCTCGGGTCAATGAAGATATTCAATAAGAGAAAAGTACCACGAACTCCCCCTGCACTGCCGCCTAAGCCAAAGAACCTTTCAGCCAAATGGAAAGCTGATAACACTGTCAAACAAATGCCAGAACTAATAGACTCTGAAGCCGTTGCGGCTAACCAACGGGTTGCAGATGTTAAGACGAGAAAAGTGGGACAAGTAGCAACTGTAAACAGTATTGAGCCCGACTACTGCTCCATTTCAGAGATAAATGTTCCAGTAGTCAGCAATGGAAAGAGGGAGTTGCTACTTACACAGCCAACGGTTGAGATCCACAACGAGCAGTACCCAGTGCACGCAGTGAGTCAACGAAACAGCGTCGCAAAAGTGGTATCTTTACCAAGGATCCAGAACAAGATTAGTGATAAAGATATTCCTAAACTTCCTCAAGTTACAGAGATTATCATTCCAGATGAAGATGAAAAGCCAAACGATGAACAGAGCTGCTCGTTCCAACAGACTACTGAGAGTTACTTGACTAACTTTGTAATGCATTCGCTGCAACCAAAATTAGACCCTCGTGCTTCCATACAAATGGGCAACTCAGTATCTTCGATACTGTCTGAGATCAACAAGGGCGGCAAGGGTGGTAACAAACACATCAATTTAACTGAATTAGACAATCAATTCAATCATGTACCCGAGAAGACACAAATTAACAATGCAGAAATGCATAAAGCTGAATATTTTGATGATATAGACAAGTTCGATTTGTCCCAGAATTTTGAAGAGTTTAAGATAGACGATGAACTCGGTAGCATAGTTGCAGAGGAATACCGTATTAGCTCTGGCAGCAGTGACGGTTCCTTGTCTGATGTCGTGACCGAGCAATTTACCAATGTACCTGATAAAGAGAAGCAGCATAATAACAATAATAACGATGACAATGGAAAAAATGAAATTTTTCTTGATAATAACGATAACGCCTTGAGCAAAGGCTCGTCAAAGAACGCTAAGTTGTCTAATAAGCCTGATCTCCTTTCTAATATAGAGAATTTAGAGACTGATTCCGTAAGGAACTCCGATATCGAGTCGAGTAACTCGTCGGGGAGCAACAGTGGCTCCTACAACACTGTCAAGTGCGAGCCAAGGATGGTGCTGCTCAAAAATGCAGACACGAACGCGCCCAAAACCAAGGGGTCCTTCGATTTCTTCTTAGAGACTTCTGGTCTTAGTTCTAAGTCTATATTCACACCGAGTAAGAATTATCTCGGCCTGAGGCCGCCTAGCGCTAACCACAAGAGTGTTCTAAAGCCTAGAGACATCAAGATGCGTGTGAAGAATCCTATTGCAACGAACAAAATCAACGAAAAGCCTATGACGACTGCTATTAAATATTTTGAGCCTTATGTTTAAACTATGTATTTGTAAGATGTACTTATATTATGTTTAATGAAATACTAAAATCTATTTATTGTAAAAACTGAACTTGCCGGCGTAATACTATGTACTAATGTATTTATATTATTGTAAATAATAAGTATACCTAGTTATTTTGCAGTTATAAAATATTTAACATTTATTGATTTGTTTCATTTAAAACTAAATTAAAAAAAAACAGAGGAATTTAAAGAGAAAAGGCAAAAGTTTAAAAAATATGAAACATTTATTAAAAATAAATAATAAATTAGATGTTTTTATAAGTTAAATTATTAAATTACAATATTAAAGTTACTATGTACATGAAACTTAATTATTTTACATGATATTACATTTTCTTACAACTTAATTAAATTTAAGAATACATATTTAAATAAAAATTCGAATACTCAATCAAAAGACACTTGTGACTTTTCTTTTACGTCTTAAATCAATTAAAGACATGGCACTATTTTTCAACTTCTTCAAAATGCGTCGACTTTTGCTTCTTTCTAGAACTGAATCCAATGTCTCAGTAGATCCACCAGAATTACTTCCAAAATCATCCAATTCACTAAAAGATTTGTCTAAATCTTCAGAAAAAGCGATTGTTTCTGAACTGGAACATCCACTTAAACTTGACAACTCTTCGAAGTCCGACACAGAGGGTATTCTTGCCGAAGAAATATCCAAAGAAAAGGAGTCACATGACTTCAGATTTTCTTTCTTTCTTCTTTTTTCTACGTTCCTTGAGTACGGCTTCGGTCTTCTTGTAGTTTTCAAATATTCTTCAGAAGAGAATGTTGTTGTGGGTCTATCAATCACTGCAGGTAGACTTGTAATTAGGTCTTCAGAAGTTTCCAAGTCAACAGGTTTGCCCCACTTGTAGTCCAAAGCACGGAATGCAACAGACAAATGCAAATGTAGTTCCATATTGAGAGAGTATGTGATGTTGCTCAATTGAATTGTGATGAAATAATGTCGAAACAATTACCAGCCAAGCTATTTATATGCATTAAGCTACCCCTACCCTACGTTCATAGTGCAATTGTTCCAAAAGCTAATTAAAAATGGATGCTCATTACGCACTTGGAATTAATAATTATGTGTTAATTACGACTGCCAATTCATAATTAGGTGTTAATTACGACTGCCAATTCATAATTAGGTGTTAATTACGACTGCCAATTCATAATTAGGTGTTAATTACTACTGCCAATTCATAATTAGGTGTTAATTACAATTGCCAAATATTAATTAGGCAGTAATGGGGACTACCGTAATAGGTAATTATGCAGCACGTTAATGAATATAAAATGAAGAGTCAAGTCGTTATAGGTATCAGGGATACCCTATTTAATAATGGGCACAGATGCCAAATAATCTAAATAATCAGTTAGCTAAATAAATATGCACGAGCAGAACCACATCTTGGGAGGGATAACGACTAATATGATTCTCCTCCTGGAGTGATTGTTGAGTTGTTGAGGTCGCCAAACTCATATTATCTTAGCACAAAAACGTTCGTAGCTGTAGCTGAAATTAGGTTAGACCTTTGGACGACATTGGGCTGATATGATGATAACGATAACAAGTAAATCCCGAGTTATTATATACGTATGCATACTTCACATTCAATTATTGAAAATATTTGGAAAAATGAATATGGTTGTGGGTCTATCAATCATTGCAGCTAGACATGTCAACAGCGATCAAGAGCACGAAATGAAACAGACAAACGTAAATATAATATCTAGTATGATTGTAAATTCGCTAAAAGATTTGTCTAAATCTTCAGAAAAAGCGATTTTTCTCTCGAACATCCACTTAAACTTGACAACTCTTCGAAGTCCGACATAGAGGGTATTCTTGCCACTTTATTCTAGTCGCGTAGGGCTTTGCTCCCGTCATCATTGTTTGGCCACTTATCAGCTCATATTGGTTGTTATATAGCCTTATAACCTTCTGGGGCTATCCAACACTAAAAGAAATTTTCAAATTGGACAGTAGTTCCTGAGATTAACGCGTTCAACTAAACAAACTCTTCAGCTTTATAATAATCATTCATCATTCATTCATCAGCAACCCATTAAGTCCCACTGCTGGGCTCGGGCTTCTTCTCCTCTATCTAGAGAGCTGAGAGGGTTTAGGCCATAATCCACTCACGCTGGCCTAATGCGGGTTGGTGGATCAGACATACTATTTCTTCTAGGGTATGTGGGCTTCCTCACGATGTTTTCCTTCACCGTTAGCAGATGGTAAGTCACTTGACTAGTACAGAATATGAGTGACACAAAGTGAAATCCACATTGGTACTGGTGGTCGGGATCGAACTCGGACCGTGTGCACGCCGGTCCCTTATCCATTCAGCCACTATCGCTTTATTCAGCCACCATCGCTTTTAGAATACTAGTTAGATATAATTCCATATTATGAGATGGTATTTGATCTTACTTAATGGAATTATTCCTTGAACTTTTTATATTAATAAAAATACCAAGGGTAATCAATATGGGTTAATTAAGCAATTGCTCTATACCTAAGCAAAATAAAATTGGAAATTACGACTGTTAATAAGTTCGTAATAAGTGTTAATTACAATTGCCAAATGTTAATTATGCAGTAATGACGTGTACCGTAGTAACTACCTATGCTGATGGTTAATATAAAATTAAGTGTCAAGTCATTAAAGATATCAGAAATATACTAGTTATAGTAGTACAGAACACTGATGGCCAATTAGTTAATGCCCAAGTACCTGTAAATTACCAACAAGTATTCTTGTAGGCTATGTAGTAAGTGTATAGTTGTACCTCATATTAGATATTGCAAAATTTAAAAAGAATTTTTCAAATCGGCTCAGGCATCTCCGAGAAATCGTTGAATATACTTACATAAAAAAAATACATACAGTCGAACATATAGGTAACCTCCCCCTTTTTTGAAGTCGTTTAAAAATACTTTCATCATTTTAATATTGTCAGACCCATAAATCCAAAGTCCACTGCTTGATATAAATAAGCCATAAGTGTTAATAATGATAACCGCCACTAGGGGCGATAAAAAATACTTTGATTCGAATTAAATAAAGAATAGGTAGGTAATACAGGAACGAGTAAAAAAACCGTCTTAGAACTTGAGAACCGAAGAGGAAAAATGATTGGACACCTGGGCCCTGATTCTGACTCATCGGATTGCTCCCGGATCGTAAACTTTTTCGAATCTTAGAACGACGTATTTTTACAGCTTAAGTTATTAAGTGTTAGAAATTAGTTTACCGTATAGAAAATTAAAAACTGATTAATATAGGATATTTTTCTACATCGATCTCAGACCAAACATCGATCTATTTTTATAACATTCTGTTTTTTAACTTTAAATAAACTGACAGTTCTTTCCGAAAATATTTCGACAGCTCAGAATCAGGGGGCAGATACGACACGATTCCAGGGCTGTAGCTAGAGTGGAATTTGAGAGCTTTGGTTACAGGTAAGGCGAAAGTAAAAAAAATATCAATATTATCATAATTGATCTGCCCTCGAAGCAAGGGCTCCTAAATCAATCACCATGTATAAATGAATGTCACGAACTGTGGTATGGTCTGAAAAGTTTAGATACTTAATGCTACAATTTTTTTTAATCTCAAACTATGAACAAACTAAATTTTATTATAATATCTTAGTTTTTGGTATTATTAAGGTAGGATTGTGTTTTGCATTGTGATTTCAAGGTAAGGCATCCCCCCCCCCCAGTTAAGGCCGTAACTACATGCCGTAAAACATCATAGAAGGCCAGAGAGAAAGAGGTAAACCTAGGAGGACTATAAGTAGGTAATGCCTATGCCCAGCAGTAGATGTCATTGTGCTGTTGAGTAGGTAATCCTAAATGGAAGTAGGAAAAAAAAAAAAAAAATTTTTGACAAACGGACAGACAGACAGACGGACAACAGAGTGATACAATAAGGGCTCCGTTTTTTCCTTTTGAGTACTTACGGAACCCTATGAAACATGGAAATGTCACTTATTAAAATTATAATTTGAGTTTTACCTAAGACAAATTGTACGATGCTAGTATAACACTTGGACGTCGTAAGTAGGTGATAAGAATAAAAAGTAAAAAATATTAGATTTTAATAAGACATTTATTAAAAATATAATTTTCATACATAAGTATAGATAATTAGTCAGAAATAAGTTAATTATATTAAGTACATCTGCTTACAACTAAAACAACTTATAAATAATTTCTATTACTAAACTAAAACAAGTACAAACAATAAATCTTCATAAAACATATCTTTTAAGTCTTTTTTCAACTATAGACTTGGCACTTTGTTTTAACTGCTTCAAAAGACTTCGACCTCTGCTTTTTTCCAGAACAGAGTCCAATGTGACGGTAGATCCACCAGAGTTACTTCCAAAATCATCTTCAGAAAATGCTATTGTTTCTGAACTCGAACATCCACTTAGACTTGACAACTCTTCGAGGTCCGACACAGAGGGTATTCTTGCCGAAGAAATATCCAAAGAAAAGGAATCACTTGACTTCAGATTCTCTTTCCTTCTTCTTTTTTCTACGTTCCTTGAATACGGCTTCGGTCTTCTTATAGTTTTCAAATATTCTTCAGAAGAGAATGTCGTTGTTGGTCTATCGATCATTGCAGGTCGACAAGTCGATAGGTCCTCAGAAGTTTCCAAGTCAACAGGCTTGCCCCACTTGTAGTCCAAAGCACGGAATGCAACAGACAAATGCAAATGTAGTTCCATATTGATGTGATGTTACTCGATTGAAGTGCGATGCAATAATTACGAAATAATTACCAGTACAGCTTTTTATATGAATTATTTAAATACTCCCCACCAAGTGTTATTATGCAAAGTTCCAGAAGCTAATTATAAACGGTAATAATTAATTAAGGTAGGCGCTGACCAAATTAGGTGTTAATTAGGTGTAAGTAGGAACTGCCAATTATTAATTAGTAGCTAATCACGAATGCCAATATTTTAATTAGGTTGCTACCGTTCTACTTATTTTACAAAATAATAGATAGACCAGACTTGCGCAGCAGTTAAGTAGGTACCTACTTAAGTACTATCAAAACTAGATTGTTCTCCTGTGTGAGCTATCTATCAGCGCTCAACAATAAAATTAGTCAAGAAAGTATTAAGTCATCTTGGCAATTAGGAAATTAATAATTCTGTCGAAATTAGTCGCCAAATATTAGAATTAGTCGGTCAATGATTCAAAAATTATAAGCGAGTTCTGGGGGCAGTCTCCCCAGCTTGGCCCCATTTATATCTCAAAAGTTTTCTCCCAGAATTAGTCGCGATTTGGTCGGGTCTTAGTTTAAAAGATATAAAGAGTTCAAATTTTAAGGTATAGTCTAGGAGCTAAATCAAAGAGTTTTTACCAAATTATTTAAAACGCCCCTAGACTATCATCATAAAATCAGCCCAACGACGTCCACTGCTGAACATAGGCCTCACCTAATTTACGCCACTGCGAACGGTCCTGTGCCGCCTGCAACAAACTTTGTACCTTAAAATTGAAATTTTCATGTACCTATCTATAGGTAGGTAGGTTTTTTTATACGTACGCAACGTCAGTCCGAATTCAACTCTCAATCTCTCTTAATCAAAATTTTTACTCGTATAATTTTATACGCCCTCCTTTTAAAAGAACTTTCCTTCAATATAAATAGATCCCTATACTTTTGATCACCAACAACACTGGTAGGTACAAGTAGGTGCCAGTACTCGTTACAAATGGCTCGTTAATTTAATGAGGTAATTAATTAATTAATTGAATTGCATGTACATGGGCATTATATGTTAAATTCTTGTGAATACTACTACTTACACTAATCATTGGTGCAAGGAAAATGCTAATGAAAAATTAAAATTTCTCGTGTTAAATGTATTTCTATGTAATTTACGTAGGTTTCTCCATTTACTTCCAATTAAATTCGTTGCGGGTTAGGCATCCCTGGGACTCCGGGAGTATCAAAACTCAGTGTTCGCAGGGGAATTCTGACTTATTGGCTGGAGTAACAGTGGTGGGCGTGACGGTATGGTGGACTGTTCTATAGAGCTTTTAGATATTACAATTGGTAAAATAAACAATTTTGATAATAATTCAATTTTATTCAATAAAAAGACTACTTAATACCTAGTGGTTTCTTTTTCTTTTTTTTGGAGCCTTTGTCATCTTTCTTCAAATCTTTTTTCTGAACCTGAAATGAGACAAGAATAAAAATTAAGTAAATTTTTATGAAGTTTTGAAACTAGTGGTGGTAAACATGAAAATTTGTAATAGAAAATCATGTGAGGTTATCTTGAATTAAATTATTTCGAATCCGGCAACACTTTGTGTGAGCTGGCTTATACCATGCTTCAACAATAAAATGAGCGCTATTTTAAGAATAAGTATAAAAAACATGTGGTTTGTATACCCGTTGAAATCTTTTTGGTAGATTAACCAACCAAATTTGAATGAACATTAAAAAGCAGCCGCACGATACTTCAAGCTATCCTTCCTTGATGGCGTTGTAATGAAATTTATAATATAGAATTGTTAAATCAGAAAATATTTTATATTAGGGACAGGAGGATCAAATGAAAATTGTTTTATTTTTCATAATAGTACATTCTAGTGATGTAACGAATGTTACAATTTTCACATTCGCAAATGCGAAATGCTTTACGAGCTCTCTAATCTACTAGGTACGGACAACGGCACGTCGTTGGGCGAATGCACACTTAGTCAGCTATTGACAATATTTACCTTGCCATAACTACTGAGTAAGTGTCCAACGTCATTGTTAGCTTTCTTTTTCTTTTTGCCTCCTGTCTGCAATATACTCTTTGATCTCATTAACTGCTTTTCTTCTTGTTCCTTTAACTTCTCTTCTTTTCTTTTCTGCATTAGTTCTTTATAGTTCACATACTCTTTTTTCGGTGGTTTAGCACCTGTAAATTGCATTACATAATGTTATGGTAAAAAAATAGAAACTTCTTAAAAGCAATAATGAAAAATTTTTTTTTACATCAGTTTTTGTTCAGACTATTGGCTAATAATACCAAAAATATTTGTCTTGTGTGGGACTAAGAATGGGCATGGTGATATTAGTGGCGAGGTTTTATATTGTTCTAAGTAAGTTTAAAAACCTAAAAATAATGTTAAGTAGGTATATTAATATCTATAAACTAACCTAAACTAACTGCAAGTGCAATTTTAGCCTCCTGTTTCTTTGTTGGGTCAAAGCCAGACATTCCAAACTTCACAACCTCATGTCTTATTTTCTTTAGGTCTAAATCTTTGCTAGACTGCTTTCCTTCAGGTTTGTATTCACTTTTAGCGCTATCATCAACAGCATGTTTCTTTTTTGGCTTGTATGCTTCATATTTTACAAATTGAAAGTTGTTCTCTGCATTCTTTAAGGCAAGCGCTGCTTTAGTCATAATAAGAGACATTTTTATTTTAGTCCAGTTGCAAATATTAAAGAATTTAGTAATAATATTTACAATAAATTTAGGACACACGTTGCCTTGTTTACAATTTTACTTTTTTTTAAATCAACTCAATCTGACGTTAATTTGACATTTGCCTAAGTTTGAATACTAGCATAATGCGGTATTACAGGTATTCTATACGTATTTTTAAAATATTAAGACTTATTCTATACAGTTATATCAAAATGATGATGAATTCAGAAGACAAATAAGAAATAGAACATAAACAGTAATTTAACATAACTTCCGACATGTTTATCTTTTTGTTACAAGATACAACATAGACAATAATTATTTTTATTAGATTTACCAATAGGTATTTTAGAAATATTTTTAATAAGGCTGCTTGATCAAGAGGCGGAAGATCTATCTTTACTCTATGAGAAATAGGACTGACTTCTATTATTTTTCTATTTCCCATACATAATAAGTTCAGTAAAAATTACGAGAATACTAATCATTTATTTGACACCTGTCAAAACAATGAGTTTAATGCCCTGTTACACGACACAAATTATACTGAAATTATATTGCTGCCTCTTTCACACTTACGTCGTTACTTTATGAGGCTGTCCTCCTTCCTGCTGTCAAATATTAAAACTTAACCGTGGATATGAGTCCTAAAGTTATAAATTTGTGTTCACTTCAAGATTTTGCTTTCCCGTTTCATTTTCTTCAAGACGAAATGTTCATCTAATAATAGTGCGGGTTTTTGTTTGTTTTTCGTTTTGATATGCCGGTGCGTCGCGCCTTCACTAAAAATAATGTAACCGGTATTGAGTAGTTTAATTTTGGCGCAGCAGGTAGCGAGGCCAAATAATATTTTCGGCATTCGTAAGAACACCTCGTAACTCGAAGTAGATCTTTGACATTCCAAATACATTCTTTATCGAACACGTACACGTACGCTTTAATATTAAGTTGTAACTTTAAATTACCAAAAAATAAAAATGAGAAACAAGTACAGAAACACTGATTCCTCAATAAAAGCGGGTGATTTAATTTTAACTGAACAACCTTTCGCTTTTGTACTGTCGTCGAAGGAACAGGGAAGCCGGTGCGATAATTGCTTGGAAAAGTGAGTATTTATGACATAAAGTTACCTTTTTTCTATAAAAAAAATATAAATATGTAAATGAGCAATTAAATGCAAATAAAGTTGGAAGACAACTTTGGTGGGGTTCCTAAATTAAAACTAGTAACACTAACTTTCGCATATAAATAATCATGATCACTTGTACTTACAAACTTTCATAGGACCTACCTGTACTATATTATTGGTACACCTGTATTAAATATCAAAAAGTTGTTTTAATGGTCAAACAACTTAATGTGTGCTAAATAAGTACGTAAAAGCACTGCATGATTAAATTAAGTACCAAATTATGGTTAATTACATAGTTCAACTAAGTAAAACAGGGTATACAAATTACTTGTGAAAATCTGCAATACAATGCATCAAGCTGAGGACATGTCATATAAAATTAATGTTAAAATAAAAATTGAAAAACCACTTTTAAAAACAAAATTCTGTGCCTCGTTGAAACCAAATCTAGAGCTCCACTTAATCTCTGCTAGAGTTGTTGTATGAGTTGGTAAAGAATTACAAAAAAAAAACTGTACTAGCTGTGGCCCGAAACTTTTTCAAACAAACTCTTCAGCTAAAAGTCTATGTAAAATCAATAAAAATTTGATAGGCTAGATGTGAAAATCGCCTTCATTCCAAATTTAAATAATTTTTTTTATTCAATTTATCCAATTTATATAAAATTAAAATGTGCGACTGTATCTAATAATAATATATAATAATATTCTTCCACATTCACACAGCGCCATCTAGTCCCAAAGTAAGCAATTATATTTGCTTGTGTTATGGGTACTAAACAACTGATATACTACTTACTACATTTTTTTTTATAAATACATACATATTATAGATAAATTACACCCAGACACAGAACAAACCTTTATGCTCATCACACAAAGATTTGTCCTGGGTGGGGATCGAACTCACGACCTCCGGCTTAGCAGTCAGGGTCACTAACCACTAGACCAACAGGCCAGTCAATTTTTGTCTGTCTGTATATATGTAATCTGTAATCTGATATTCATATGGACCCAACTTAATATGTTATGTTTTGACCAAGATTGCAATCCTTGTGTTGAGTTTCTTAAATCTGTCATTTAATTAATCAATTTAACTGCATCTTAATGATCATTAAACCAGTAAATTTTGAACTGTATTATGAAAACAATTGGCTTTGTTTAAATGAAATATTATATTATCATAGTTTTAGTAATAAGTCCAAGATATAATATAGCACTGCAGCTTTGAGCTTGATTCATTCAGATATTCAATTTGAGGAAAGTTATGTAGTGCTGAAAATTTAAAATTTGGCAGACAAGACATTGCAACAAGTCAATTGTCTCGTTTAAAATTCGAATGGTTTTAAAGAAGACATTATTTAGGATTATTAGGATCGATTTAGGCATGAATGTAATAACCAAATACGTAGCAAATTTTCATCTGAAACAAACTTATTGCAAACTCATCTGAAACTTGAGAATGTGTTTCATGGTAGAGCTATAAAGAAAGAAAGCCACCTTTCCTAGAAACTGCGACCTTTATTACAAAATCATGTCCCATTCGAAAATCTTCCCTCTCTCTTTAAGACTCCCTTGCCACTAACACCACGCTCGTTACGTTGCTCGCTGTGGCAAAGAAGACAATCTATGGCCATTTTCAAACTAGGTACAGGAGAGATTCACGGGTGAAACCAGATTTTAGTTGTGTTCAAACTGTCCGTGTTGGTTTTTGTCCGACCCGGAAAACGAACCCCTTGCGCTGCTCCACCGAGGCCGTTCCAGGAGGTTCTAAAACAGGAATGGCAAACTTTTTCCGCAAGAGGGCTAATTTTATAAAATCAAATTTTATTTTTAAGATCCATATTCAAGTGGACGCCCGGGCGGGCAGCGTGTCTACCGCCCGTGCAGATAACGTGAACAATGTGCAACAGGTGTTCCTACTCGTATTTTTATCAGTGCATCATGTCACACTGACCGTGGTACTTTGTTTCAGGGTCAAAGTGCTGAAATGTTCAGGATGCCAGTACGTGCACTACTGCGGGCGATCGTGCCAGAAAGACGCGTGGGTCGACCATAAGGTATGTTTGTAATGGCACTTCGTTTTCTTTATTTGTTTAAGTCTACCAAATATAAATAGGAGGTGTAGTTAACGCGTTGCTTACCAAAAAGCTGTTTTTAAATACTGTTGAACTTTCGCGATGACTACTAAACATAAGATTTAAGTGTTCTAAAACAGGTTTACTAAACAAAAGCTGTTTTTTTGTTAAACGAAATCTCGTGTGTATTTGCCTGCAACTTTTTGGCTTGCTGAAAACATTTCAAGAAAGCATCATACTCGTACATAGGTAGAAAAGGGGAAGAGAATTTTATTATATATATTTAAATGCAATGTAGAAATAAGTAAAAATTAAAAATTCCAGCAGCTTTTGCCACTTATGTGGAGGAATAAGTACTTCTTTTATCGCTTCTTATAAGGTCAGCACTTAGTCTATAAATAAATATACGTATTTCTTTGCATGGAAATCAATAAAGCACTTGTTCTATAATTATCATTTTCTATGGTATTTTAAACAAGAAATCACTAAAGAAGATCCCGGAAATGACACTTCAAGCCTATTTTTTAAACAACTATATTTCAAAAATATTTTTAACTCATATTACGTCGCTTAAATATTTATACAGCACGAATAAACAATCCGTGAATAATGGACGCACGTGTGATCTTATGTCATACGCGTAATATGAAAATAAGGCTGGAGGCACATTAGCTTACTGCCGCTGCAGCTACGGTATCAGAGCTCATTGTGGACAGAAGGATTTTAAAGGTCCTGGTATAGCAAACGTCCATAAGGCGGGTCTTAAGCATGTTTGCCACCATTCGTGGAATAAAAAAAGACTTGCAGCTGAGCTACACGACCTGCTACGTGTAGCTCCGCTTCTGTATTCATCATTTTTATCAGCCCAATGACGCCCACTGCTGCACAGGCCTCACCTAATTTTCGCTACTGCGAGCGATTTTGTGCCGCTTGCATTATTTACGATTTATTCCCTTGACAACGAGTCCTAGGTTTCTTTTATTACCACGACGTCTACTTAAACCGCTCTTGTCTGAGAGCACTGCGCAACACCTACCCGTCTGGCCAGCGTGGTATAGTAAGCTAAATTTCCTCCAAAATGTTTGGAGGAGACTCGTGCCCAGCAGTGGGATATTTATGGGTTGTAATGATGAATATGTAAAATGTCTCTCATCATCTCTTTTTTCAAAAAGACGCCTATTGTTTTGCAAAACCGACTATACAATAAAATTATAATAATAATAATAATAATATTCTACCACATTCACACAGCGCCATCTAGTCCCATAGTAAGCAATTATATTTGCTTGTGTTATGGGTACTAAACAACTGATATACTACTTAAATACATTTTTTTTTTGTAAATACATACATATTATAGATAAATTACACCCAGACACAGAACAAACCTTTATGCTCATCACACAAAGATTTGTCCTGGGCGGGGATCGAACCCACGACCTCTGGCTTAGCAGTCAGGGTCACTAACCACTAGACCAACAGGCCAGTCTAATTTGAAAAATTATGAAGACGTATAAATCAGTCCGAATATTATTATGTCGACAAAAGACAGTTAACACGATATTCTTTCATCCACGTTGTTATCTCATTTGATTAACGCAACTATTTTCATGTAACTAAGTCTTTACGTCAGTTGGCATCAGCAACCAGTTCCTATGTATTATTTTAACGTTCAATAACTTACGTCAAATTACGTTTGACGTAAAGCTAAATTGTTTCGCAGAGATTTTTTCGTATCTTTGAAATAGCTGCCAGGTAATTTTCATGTGGTGTTACAAGCTGACGTATACGACTCAACTTTGGCAATGCGTGTATGTTTATCAGTGAGGCTAATGTATTACAATCGGTAGGATAAGCAATGCATTGCAACTGAAAACAATTGTGCATTTTAACCACAACAGATTCCGGGTTTTATGGTTTTGGCTACATGCCAAATGGTAATGAGAACGTAAATCATTCAAGTTTATCACATTTAAACTGCTCTGCACTAACATTTTTGATTGAAGATAGGTAGCTTACTTAATTGTACACTTAAAATTTCGTAGATGTACATATAAATGGAATGAATGAATGGTTTCATAGAAATCACTTTAAATGTTAAGAGAGAAATAACAGCCGATTAAAACTCTTCTTACTTTTTTCGGACCTTCTCTATCTAGTAGATTTATATTTATTCTGTGGTTCCACGGAAACCCGTTTTGCGAGGAATACATATAGAACGGTTGACTTTTAAAAAATAGACTGCTTCGTAAAGAATTTCTTTAAAGTTTGTATAACGGCTAAGCCGAAACATAGGTACATAAAGATTGCTGTTTTTAATATTAGCATAGATTTACTATGTCTGTCTGCTATGATAGTCTTTACAATTAGCTTTCAAATCCATTTGCAATATCCATTCTAACTGTTTCAGAATAGAAAAAAAGAATTTGGAATAAGCAAATAATAATTTATGGCTCGTATCTCTGAAAATAAAACTGGCCGACGAAAATCCAATCGATTCGTTTGTGAATTATTGCATCCTGTTTTTTATTCATTTCAGTTTTATGATACTGGAATTATTTATACCAGTTTGCGTAGTAGGTATATAGTAGGTAGGGAACTAGTGCTGAGTGTAGTAGATAGAGTACAAAAATAAATATACTAATCTTGCAATTGAAATTGTAACTACTATGGCGATTAAAAAAAGTGGCCTGAGTTTCTTGCCAAGTTTTTCTCAGAGCTCAACCTTGTCAGTGAACTGGCCGTAGGCAAATTTCTTGACACCTTTTTTTTTTGGCTTTGTATGACGTTCATAAGTATCATGTATGTAATCAAAATTAAACAAAAAGATTTGACTTTGACTTATAAGTATATTTTAAAGAGATAACTTCAAGTCTTTAACTTGAAATGGCAGAACAAAATCCAAACAAAGTGAACTGTTAATAAGATAATTTGGATTATATATTCGGAGACCCTAACACCATACATCTAAATAGATTTAGAGGTCAGATTGCTACAATAGAGGTTTTGCACAGCTTTATAATCGTTGATAAACTCTCTGTTTCAGTCTGTTCCCTTTTGCCAAATTATTCTGTAACTAGGTAAACGTATAGGCTCACGTCCAGAACTAAGGTGTGTCGGATAATTTATCAAAATGTTACCAGCAATAATAATTTATTTTCAGTGGGAATGTGCCAATTTCAAAAGGGTGGCACCGAAAGTGTTGCCCGATGGTGCTCGAATGTTGGCGAAAATAATCAACCGTTTATACAGAGGAGATGGACATTCCTTTAGATCGTTTTACTCTGGTACTTCTTTTAGGATGTGGAAGGATTTGATGTCTCGTAAGTATTTACATTTAGAATTTATTTCTGCTTTTTAAAATAATGTTTCATTAATTCATAACCTTCAATTATCCTGTTAAATACCACCAAAGACTTCCCAGACCACAAATTTTCAAAAAAACCATGTCCCTCTGATCCTGTTCTATAGTTATATATTGATATTATATAAACCTATATTCTGACATCATTACTGCACAGAAAGCTGTGTCAGACTATATCATCAACTATGGGTATGGATATGAGACTGGGTGTTATGAATATTTTCTTATCTCCAGCCAGCATTAAAAGATCTTATAAAAAGAGAAACTTTGAAAACACTCATATTAAGCTTCTATGGTCATTGTAACCGAATTCCACGCGAGCAATAGCTAAAAACCTTTTTCTATTCATCTTCTTATCCACGTATATTCAGCTATTTATTTACCCAGCCAGCCATTCATCATTGTACAGATGAGTTATGACTCATCCGAGAGCCAATTCTCGATTGAATCCGTCCACCTGCGCTTGCGTCACACATCGTATAAACATCGCGAGATTTTATTCGAGTATTTCAGGTTTACGGGTTTTAGATGTGTGCTTGCTGTTGGTTGAATCCCATTCTGTTAATAAACTATACATTTCTTACGAACGAACTGAGTAAAGGTTAAAATAGATGAAAAAAATAGATGAAGACGGTGGATCGTAGTGGAATGAGGGGATAATACTGACGTTTTTTGTGACCGTATTCTGTATTAGGTATTATTTTTTTTATTAAAATAGTTGCCGGTCCTATTGAAAATTTTTTTTTCAACAGTCATCGAACATTTAACCAGACAGTGGACGTCCTACGGCTTATATGTATCATGATGATGATGATACTGTAGAAAATATTACTCTGAAATACCACAACTTTATATCAATGCCCTGTTCCAGTAATTGTGATCCAACATTATTTAGTCCAAAAGTTAAGCCAACGCAATTTTTTTCAGACTATTCGGATTTGAAATCAGACAAGAAGCGTATGGATCATTTCACATCACTATGCGTCGTTCTGTACGAGTTCCTAAAAGATATCTCACTGCCAAACACTGTTGAACTGATGGGGCTTTATGGACGGGTAATTTTTAATATAATATTACTTTACACTTCCTTGGTTGGAGGTGTATACGACAGCTGTGCAAGAGGTCTCGGGTTCGATTCCTGAGTCCCGCAACAATGGTATTGAATTTTTTGGGGATAGAGTCTGGAAATGTTCCCGGTTCAGGACGCCGCTATGTACTGTGTACTAGCTGTGCCCGCGATTTCGTTCGCTTGGACAACTAACCACGCATTTTTCAGGAAACCCTGATAAGTATATATATTTTTCCAAAATCAAAGTAGCCTAAGTAATAAGAAAAGCCGTTAAAAGCCGTCGAAATCGGTTCAGTCGTTTCGGAGTTAACTCAAACAAACAGGCAGACAAAAAATTTCCAAAGTGTTTTACACTAAAAAAGTGTTATTTTGATATTTACATTTGTCTATATAATATAATGTTAATTAATTGTTGTTTTAAAAACATCTAGATGCGTCATTAGTTAAATTATTTATTTACATGCTGAGTTATGTTGTTCTCATGAGCTTATTAGAAGACTTACTTAGGTGCTCTTCAACGTACATTGATACAACGAAGACGCTCTTTAGTAAATGATTAAAAATTAAAACGATGCAGAGCATTCCCCGATAGAAGTACTCCTACAATTCGAATATTTGTTTTTTTTATCGAGTAATATTTCTAAATAAAACACGGTTTAGTACCAGTACTAGAAAGTCTAGGTTTGTTACGGTACTAACTTTAGTACTAGTATTAAACCAAAATCTTATTACAAATAAAACTAGTTACGTAGACGTATAAAAAAAGCCTTCATGGAAACCGGTTGTGAAACCCCGGTTTCCTTGACGGCCGAAGGGATTCAATTATAGTTACTGTTGTTTATTTTAAAATATATATCACTCGGCCACAAAACGGCAGTCCCAGCATTATCTATAGAAATATCATAACATAACATAGCATCACGCCTTTTTCCCCGAAGGGGTAGGCAGAGGTGTTTCACACCTACATTTCGCCGGCTATGTTTGGTCCCATGAAATAGGGGGCGAGCCTATTGTCATCTACCGGGAACATTTGTTTACCAAACTCCGGGAAAATCTCAATACTGGAATTTCAAGTTAGAAAAGTCCAATACCATTTTCACCAGACCCGGGAATCGAACCCGGGACCTCTTGCACTGCAGTCGTATACACTTCCCGCTGCGCCACCGAGGCAGAAATATCATAATAATGTTATTTTCAGATGGTAATAAACAGTTTCATGATCTTAGACATCGATATGAACTCGATAGGCACTGGCATCTACCTCGCCTCGTCAATCCTAGATCATAGCTGTGAACCAAACGCAGTGGCTACGTTTGACGGGAAGACAATCAATATTCGAGTTATCAAAGATATGCCTTGTTTGGATTGGAATCAGGTATGTGAATTCGTTTTTTTGGAATGACCCTTTTGGTCCCGTTCAGTACCGCCGAAGTCATGAGTTTGGGTGTAAGATATATATTTTGAAATATCGAAATTTGCCCAAACGCTGTCGCCGTACCTATATACAGGGTGTATACGACGATACGACATTAAATGAAACCACGTGTAGCACGTGATGTTAGAAGACTATACCAAAAAAATTTAACAGAAATTTGCAATAGTTTAGACGCAAATGTACTTTCTTTATGTCACAGTTGTTCACAGTTTTAAACAACCTGTAGGTATTTACGTTGATCTTATGTTGTCATTACGTCATTCAATTCATTTAAATATCTCTGACTCTTTCATATTATCTTATCTCTTACTCTGTTCCGCACAGTTGTCGTCGTCATGTCGAAAACGTCATGATAGAAAAATAAGGTGTAGTTTAATATTCTTAAATTTTTCGACTTTAAATAATGTGTAGCTTTTTTTTTTTTTTTTTTCTTTTTTTTTTTAATAATTTATATTAGAATATGTTTATAAGGGTTAACACTGGCTACCTTGTCATTTAATGTCGTATCGTCGTATACACCCTGTATACCTATAATAAAACCACGTCTCGAAAATGCTCGTAAAAATATTTTTGTTCATATATCGAATGGCGAATTACATTTGCTGATTCACGTTTTTAAACGAATGTGAAGAACCGACCGAAAACCGAAACCGAAAAACAAATAAGGTTTAGGAAATCAGGATTTTGTTACGTACTTTAAATTTTTCATCTAATAAACCTTCTAATGTGTGTTTATATAACAATAGTCTCTATTTGTTCGTAATCATAAGGTGCAATTTTCAATTTTCCAGATGCGGATATCATACATCGACCTGATGAAGACTCCATACGACCGCCAGACAGAGTTATTACAAAACTACTACTTCTTATGCCAATGTGACAGGTGCATGGGTAAATGCTTTAGATGTGCCTACTAATTGTTCTAGAATGTTCTCAGCATGTACTATCTGCCGTTGTTTGGCTAAAGTCACTCGTATTTCGTGGGGGATAGGGTAGAATTTTACATTCGCTTAAGTGAGATTTGCGCCCAAAAGTGACAATTCAAACTTTTTGTTATCTCTTGATTTAATTGTGTTATTGGTTTTTAATTTGGTAACTTCCATGTTTCGATTCTAAGAAAAAATATTTAATACTATTTTAAAACATCACTGACCTCTTCTCATACAGTTCATATTTCATTATTCTGTGTAGTCAAAAAGGTTAAATATACGTCATCTACACTTAAATCAGCAATAGGACTTAAGATCAGTAATTCTGCATTCTGTTATCAACTTTTAACCTTATCATTAATGACATAACGTAGCAATTAGTTTTTTTTTATTTCTTCTCTCGTAACTTGAGCGGTTGTTTCAAACATAATGTAGGTGTAAAAAATATTAATTTGAATTTTTTTTTTATTAATATCTCTCAACTAAGTTTCAAATAGCTGCCAGTAGTGAAACAGGCTCTAAGTTTATGAATAAATATATAATATATGTTAGAGGCAAGTCCAACTTACTGTCAGATATTAAGATAAAAATGCATAAATAATTAATTGTTATACTTATGTTGTATGTATGTAATTATATTTACATAATTATGTATTTTTTAATTATTTTAAATTTATTAAATATTCCTGGGGTCTGCCTCATGCATCAAACAACACTATTGTTTGTGCTAATTGTTGATTAATAAAATATCAACATCTAATTTTGAATCTACCCTCTTTTGCTGCAAGGTTCTCAATTACAATATGGTGACTCCAGTCAAACAAGACGTACAGCAGACTTCTGTGCTCTCTGTTCAATACACGCTTAGTTGCTAAATTAGAATAAAATACACATATAATTGTTATGTGCCCATATTGTTAAATGATGTCGATTGCTAAATTAATTTGACCTTCTATTATATTATTAGTATGTATGGCAATAGCCCGTGGAAATTGTTGAGGGAAATTCAATCAACGATGAGTTAATTAAATGTCATTCTGTCATCATTTTTGTTTAAATAAAATTGGAGCTTAGCACATTATTAAATCAACATTAATTTCGTAGTGTAAGTGAAGGTTTGGCACAATTTTTTACCCACTAGTGAAAATTTGTTTTTGCTAATATTTAATTTTATTCTGTAACATAATGCATCTCTTAAAAAAAATAGATATAACCAAATTATTTAGCAGTCAACTTGATTTTATTTCCACTCCTTTGTACCTAGCAAACAACAATCTTTAACCTACCCACTTATAATTAATTGAAAAAAACTATTTTCAGATGACACCCAAATAAGATACGTGCATGGAGCAATCTGTTTAAACAAGCAATGTGACAACCCTGTCAGCATACCTTGGAAAGAAGACTGCCAACTCGTGAGAAAACCGGATAAAAAATCCGAAACATCGACCAGTGAATCGGATAACCGGTTATCGGATGGTAGTGAAGAAAAAGCCGATAGTGATGGGAAATTTGAAAATGGCATCCAGGGAATTAAAAATGGCGATAGGAAGTTTGAAAATGGCGTGGATGGGGTTGAAAATGGCGAAAATAAAGACAGTGATGCAATTCATTGTAGAGAATGTGGTACTAAATATACAGAGAAACAAGTTGATGCGTTTGTGAAGACTATGGAGTTCACTCATGTGCATTTACAGAATATGGAGAGGGCGTCTGTGGCGTGTATCCTTTTTAATAAATATTTCGAAATGATGAACTGCCTCGTTGGCGCAGCGGGAAGTCTATACGACTGCTGTGCAAGAGGTCCCGGGTTCGATTCCCGAGTCGCGTGAAAATGGTATTGGGCTTTTCTAACATGGAATTCAAATTTTGAGATTTTCCCGGAGTTTGGTAAACAAATGTTGTTGATGACAATAGGCTCGCCCCCATTTCTTGGGACCAAACATAGCTAGCGAAATGTGGGTGTGAAACACCTCTGTCTATCCCTTCGGGGAAAAAGGAGTGATGATATGTTATGTTTACGTTCGAAATGATGCTAGACTGTTGGTACTAGTTCGTTGATTGCAGTAGAACATAACCATTTCATAACATAACATAGCATCACGCCTTTTTCCCCGAAGGGGTAGGCAGAGGTGTTTCACACCCACATTTCGCCAGCTATGTTTGGTCCCATCAAATAGGGGGCGAGCCTATTGTCATCAACCAGGAACATTTGTTTACCAAACTCCGGGAAAATCTTAATACTGGAATTTCATGATAGAAAAATCCAATACCAATTTCACCCGACCCGGGAATCGAACCCGGGACCTCTTGCACAGCAGTCGTATACACTTCCCGCTGCGCCACCGAGGCAGTTAGCATAACCATTTCGCTTTAAAAAAATCTAATAGGTTCTTTATACAAGTTCGAAAGGAAATATTTTCTTAAGATAGCTTGTATTTTATCATACAAATTCACAATATACAGGCTCATGACCGCGGAGGTGATGCAGAATTTTTTGGTGTTTATTTCCCGATGATAAATATAAAAAGAAATCTCTCGTATAAGTAGATAATTTTTAATATTTTTATTATGATAGGGTAATACCATTTTGAAAAGTTTTTTGATCAATACAATTTTTTTTAGGGTTTCGTTCCATGAAGTATACTTTTATGTTATAAAACGGATCCTACGTCACATTATTATATTTTAAGCAAAAATAAATAAGTACCTTATTTAATTATATAAGCTAACTATTTACTATCCGGTCTCTAAGTCGGGATTTTAATGTTGTTTCCCATATTACTTATACCATAAAATTGAAATAACATGTGTAAACATTTTACCTTAATATTATTACAATACTCTTCTTAACTCAACGACAGACGTGGACGTATGTCAGTACTGTCTAGAGAGACAAGAAGGGGTATTACACCCGCTGAACGTGATGCACGCGCAAACATTAGACCATGCTTTTGATGCGCTCATACAAGTACAACTATGGGAGAGGGCGTGCGGATACGCTGAGAAACTCATTCCATGTTTTAGGTAACTGTTTTATCTTCGTCGTCGTTTTTATTTGGCCACTGTTGAGCTCCTATTGGCTTAGCGTGATGTTATAATATATATATAGCATTCTTTGATAAATGGGCTATCGAACACTATGCTGCATCAGTGACGCAGTGGGAAGTGTATACGACTGCTGTGTAAGTGGTCGCGGGTTCAATTCCCCGATCCGGGTGAAATTTGTATTGGGCTTTTCTATCATGAAATATCTGTATTGAGATTTTCCCGAGTTTGTTAAACAAATGTTCCCGGTTGATGACAATAGGCTCGCCCCCTATTTCATGGGACCAAAACATAGCTGGCGAAATGTGGGTGTGAAAAACCTCTGCCTTCCCCTTTGAGGAAAAAGGCGTGATACTATATATGTATGTAACATTAAAAAAAAATTCTAATCGGACCAGTAGTTCCCGAGATCCTAGCGTTCAAACAAACAAACTCTTCAGCTTTATAATATTAGTATAGATTATCGTATTGCTTGCACATCGGGTAACCTGCGCTCGCCTGGGGCCGCCCTACAGAATACATTCGTGGTGAATAGTGGTATCCAAAGCTCATGGGGAGGGATGTGGTTAAAGAGACTCTTTGTCGGTAGAAAATGAATGCTAATTTCAAAGCAATAAGGTCATATTTTCATATTGCAAATTGTAGGTTTATGAACAAAAAAGCGGTCAAAAAACTACCTCGGTGACGACGTAGCGGGAGTACGTAGGTATACCTACGATTGCTACGCAGGAGGTTCTTGAATTTTATTTCAGGGTCAGACAAAACGGTATTAGATTTTTCTGACATAAAATGCCCAGCACCTGCCCAGTGAAGCTGGCGAAATACGGATATGAGAAGGAATGAGAACAAATTGATTGATAGCGCCGCACGATATGAAGTAGTGCTGAGATAATTTAACAGTGTTATTTACTTCCCAGATTTTACTACGGCGACAGAAACCCGCTTCTAGGCCTTCTCTACCTAAAATACGGGAAGATTCTTCTATACAAAATGGAGAACATGAAAGCGTTGGTACAGCTGAAATGTGCTGAGAAAATAATAAAAATGACGCACGGAGATAGACACCCATTGTACAAAGAACAATTACTGCCTTTACTACATCAAGCAATAACGGAGTCGTGAATAATTTAGTGCCTGTTAGTTCGTAAGTCACACTATTTGATGGAACAGCCCTATATTTTTTGGGAGTAATAATTCTTCAATTTACTATTACAAATAAGAAAATTAATATTAAATGCATTAAATAATAGATCTAACTTGACCGCCACGTCAAATCGGGATCTCCGTGCCCTGGACGCCAAGCCATAAAATTCGGTTTTTCTTCTTTATCTTGTATTTTTATGGACCTGAGTTTTGTCATCCATAGACGACATCGGCGCTCAGGGCACTCTTGCGCTTGTCAAGTATAGATGACGGTGGCGTTCAAAAGGTTAAGAGTCGCAATAAATAGGTATTTAAAGGTTAAGCTCCTGGAATTGCAGGTCCATGGACTACGGTAACAGCTTACCATTAGGCGGGCCGTAAGTTTCTTTGCCTCCAACGTGGTATATAATATTAGGTAGATATTAGTGATGGGAGAGGCAGCGATAGGTATGTGAAGGTTAAATACAAAGTTAAAGCTGGAATAACATTATCATATTGAGATGTGTCGTGACACGCCAGAGCCGCCCTTAACGCATATCGGTTTCATACATTTAATATGGTTAGTGTTATATTTTAGTGTCGTGTCGACCTTAAAAGTTGGAGGGAATAATATAATATAATACTCTACCACATTCACACAGCGCCATCTAGTCCCAAAGTAAGCAATTATATTTGCTTGTGTTATGGGTATTAAACAACTGATATACTACTTAAATACTTTTTTTTTTTTTGTAAATACATATTATAGATAAATTACACCCAGACACGGAACAAACCTTTATGCTCATAACACAAAGATTTGTCCTGGGTGGGGATCGACCCCACGACCGCCGGCTGACTGACTAACCACAAGACCAACAGGCCAGTCAAAAATACTTTTTATACTTAACCCAGTTGTTACTGAAACAAATTTTTGGCTCATATCTTTCTAATTTTCAGATATTGTTACCTTCATGCCTATAGTAAATGTGTAAAAATAGAAAAAAAAATCAGCGTTATCGGGAAATCTCGGAAAATGTGGATCGTTATAAGGATCGGTAGTAATAGGCGGGTAGGTTCACTCATGCTAGTACTATTATTTCGTTAGAGAGACACAATATCTATTTTTGCAAGAAAAAGGCTTTATTCCTTATCTGAAAAAAAATAATTAAGTAATTGGTCTATTTATGTAAGAGTATGGTAAGTCACTAAGCACGGTTTAGGGTGTAAATGAGCTTTGCACTTCAAAAGAGTGAAGTTCGTATGTTTTGACAAAGAGTTCTTTTTGTAAATAACACAACAAAGCTGAGAATAATTGTACTCTAGTACTTCTACTAGATAGTCAATTCTGTCTTAGCATGCAATTTCCCTGTAGTTTTTAGGGAACACCATCATTGACCTTACAATTAATTTATTAGGTATGCAGGGTATTTGAAGATATCGCCTTTCATTTTCTTGTCATTAGACACTTGGAGAAGTCGCCAAAATTTATCAGACCGATCCTGTCTGATGAATTTTGGCTATTTCTCCAAGTATGCTTTGATTGATTGTTACGGTAGAATCAACAAAAAGAACAATTACGTCCTATCAATAACTAGAATAGAACTAGATGGCTCAGGTTGGATATTTTCCTCAATAGGAGGGTCTTCGTTAGTTCGTCTCCTTTTTGCTAAAGAAGAGAAAGGTCCACTGTCGTCATCATTGTCGAACGACATGTATTCTATCTCTGTAAGAGCCCTTAGCTAAAAACCTCATTACTTACACACCCATGAAATGTGTATCAAACCTGAAAAATTTATCAAAATTACAACTTCCTCACAGAATCATCATTTGTGATATTCAGCATTCACGTTATCAAGGGGTAAAATAGTTATATTTCTTGGAAAATTGGATTACATAATCTAATTATTCCATTTCATAAATGATTTCGTTTAGAGACAGTGGTCTTGATACGAAATCTAAATGCATCCCCAAATTACTACCGATCGTTATAACGATCATAAAATTTATAATCATTTTTCAAAAAAAGAAACAGGAAGCAAGTCTCTTTTTTTCCAAAGATTCATTATACAGGTTATAAATTTATAAAAATCATACTTCAAATGTGTTTAAATCCGAAATAACTCTATAAAAACTTATTGTTTAGATGACACCTCGAAAGTTAATTTTAAGAAATTAATTCAAGATGCAAATACGCTTATAAATAATAATTTTACTGTAACAAATTACACTCCGAAACACGGTCAAATGCTTATTACACGAATTGGTAAATAAGGATCTAAAACTCTGCTGTCAAAAATATAAATTAATTGATGTTATTTTTTATGTATATTTTTGATCTTTATAAAGATCGGTCGCTGTAAATGGGTTAATAAGCAGGATACAGGAATTGAGTTGGCTTCAGATGCAATGGGGGAAGGGGTGCTTCCGGCCCTTGGCCTCAACCCCCTTGATCCGCCACTGCCATTGATGTACCATCCTAAGGATGCCTCGTGCAGAGGCGAAATGCTTGTCGAACCATTTGAATTTTTGCTACTCCTTTCAGCGGAATATTAAAAAAGAGGAAAGGCATTCATAATCATTTACCTTTTTCTATTGCAATAAGTTTGGGTGGGTAATCCGAGTGTGGGGTCGGTTTTCATTACAACCTTTGGGCTTTCGCAAAGTAACGCTCAATCAACTAAGTCTCTAGAAAATTCCATTTACACTTTGATACAGAATGTAATAAAAACCACGTTTGCGTGATATGAAGCAATGATTTTAACCCACTAATTGGCCAGTGTACCTAATTATTAAAATTAATGGATGCCATTATGGCAATCGCTTCCAATATAATCATAATTATGTATCTATTCAAATCATTATGTATTAATAAGAAACAGATATGTACCGCGAAATGCTATATAATCGAAATAACGTGGTTTATTTACTGAGAATTTAGTGCCTTACAGAGAACAAACTATGAAAAAAGAAAGAAGAGTTAATGAATTTCGTTCGCTCTTCAGCCCCTGGAAAATGTTTTTATACTGTCATCTCTTTCTAATTATCCGTTATGACGATGTGTGACCGGGATGTTTGGATATATATATGGAGGATATTTTGCATAGAAATGAGATTGTTCATTTGGAAGACTGGAATACAAAATGTACCTTATGAAAATATAAGATTCCTTAGATAGCCTTGATTCTAACCACAATTGCAATAATAATTTTAAGATTCGAATATGTTCATATTTATTAGATTAAGAATAATGCTTGATATGCATAGATTTAGAGATTTTATCAATTCCATATTTACTATTTCAATAATTAATAATAGATTTTTGTCTAGAAAAATATAATATTAAATCTTTCTGAGGGTGTGTTCATCAAATACTGTGGCTATATATTATTATATTTGTCAATTAATTTAAATAAGTCAAAAGGCTGTGTAAGCAATAAATTGGATTAAGTTCTGTTTAGATGCCTTTACTAAATAAAGAATAAGTCTAAATGTCTGATTTTAATTTGAGGGATTGTCAGTCTGTTGGGATAAGGAATGCTGGTAACAGAGCTGAGATTTATAGTGACTTGCTATTAGGTTAAGAAAATAGTGAGGAAAAGAGTAGAATCTTTAAATAGCTGTATCTTCATAGATTCATAACTTACATTGCAATGAAAGTTTTGTATTGCACCTCAAAATTTTTCTGTGCAAAATTTTATTGTCCTTAAAGGAGTCGGCAAAATGTATTTGTACTTTATCTTACACTCTCTTACTATTCATGACTCATCTAAATAATGGTCAAAGAAAATACTATTTTGCTTTTCTCAAATAACTTAAAGAAATACGGTCACTTAAAAATCGCAGCCCAAGAATAATGTCAGTGATTAAAGCAAATTATTTATTTGTCAAACTACATTGTCAAAATACAGTAGTCTGTAGATGTCCTTGTCCTAAAGAGGTGCAATTGTCTTGTACTGTCAGTTTTCTGGTCCAAATTTCCTTCGTTTAGCAGGACTTTCATCCTCTGCTTCTAAAACTTTGATACGGACACCGCACACCTCAGCTCCATGTAATACTTTTATAGCTTCGTCAGCTGCCTTTACTGTAGCATAACGGGCATACCCTACGGTCTTATTTGGCAAGGTGTAAACATTAATCAGGTCTCCAAATCTACAGAATATGTCACGTAATACAGTCAGTGGAGGAGGTTGGGGCTTACAAACCAAGAAACATCTCTTGGCTACTGCACTGTCAATGTCAGCCAATGGTTGTGTTGGAGGCAACTTAACACTACAATAGTTCAAATCATTGCTGTTATGTTCCTCAGAAACACCTGCTGTCGCCATCTTAATTAGCTTAGAAGCTTCTGCAATAGCCTCAGCTAATTGAGCTAAATCTGGAGTGGTAGAAGTAGAGGCAGAGTGAACAGCTTGTTTCAATGTCTGCGCAACATGTGGTAATCTATTGAAATTTTGTTCACGAGGATCAAACTTTGATTTGTATGGTTTTACAAAAACTTTCATACCAGGAGGGTATTCGAATTCATTAAGCTTCTGTACGGCATACGATGCCGCTATAGGATTAGAATAGGCGACAAAACCTTTACCACAACCGCTTATCAAGTCAACGAAATATTGACATTCAACCATTCCCGGAACAATATCAAACAAATTTTCAACATGCATTGAAGTTAAACGAGGACAACACATGAAATTTACTCTCGTAAAACCACCACCACGAGTGTTCATCATAGAAATCAGATCAAGGTTGAGTCTGTCATTGGAATTTGACGTTGAGGCTAGATTTTTTATATTAGACTCAAAAGCAGTCCGTGGTGGAGACCTACGGTCTTGTTTCGGTATTGCAAAAATGGCTCTATATTCTCTAGGACTCTTCTCAAAAGCAAGTGCAGCTTCAGAAAACTTTCTGTATTTGACATAAGCAAAACCTCTTGGTTCACCAGTATTTCTGTCCCTTTGTATAATAACCGAATCAATAGTGCCATATTCTCCAAATACCTTGTGAATATCTTCTTCTGTAATGCTTTTAGAGATGGTTATGAAGAGTCTATTGAATCTATCATCATCATGTTCATTTTTATCAGTCTGGATATCGGAGCGGTTAGCAGCTACCATTACTTTTAATGGTCGGTCTCCTTGCTTGAGGCTTTTTCTATTCATTGCTTCCAAAGCTGTTGCTGCTTCGGATGTTTTAGAAAACTTAATATATGCAACACCTCTTGGTTCCTTGGTATTGAAGTCAACTGGAATTCGTATATCTTCAATTGTTCCAAACTTTGAAAATCCATCTTTAAGATCTTGCTCTTTGTATCGTCTTTCGCAAACAAGGAACAACCTTGAATAGGTAGGTACATCTTCCGATTCATCAGTGCGTTTGCGTCTGTTGCTCATGATGAGTGATAACTTGGTGCCTCTTATAACCAAAATTAAGTGAACAGTGTCTTTACAAAGCTGTAGGAATGTTAACTGTGACAATAATTTGCCTGTGACTAAAGAAATATAGGATTTATTTGATTACTCACAGGCAAATGTCACTATTTACACTATGTATCTTGAATAAAGCTTTAGATTTTGTCTAATAATGATATGGAACGAGCTGAATATTAACTAGGCAACGTTGAAACTTAGTTGTTACATAAAAGCTTATAATAGCTTCTTTGTAATTACATTAGTCTTTATGTAATATTGCACTGCACAAGGATGCAGCATTGTGCATCTCGTTTTATGCTTGTATTTTAAGACCGATACTAAGGTAAATTTTATTCTAGGGTCAATATTTATGTTTTTACACCTTGATACATAAAAATTACGAATGTCTAAAAATATCACTCAGCATTCAGCAACAACGAATCACAAGTGCGATTGCGAATGAATTTTATTATACCTACTTGACAAATTGACAAATTTTGACATTGACAGAATGAGAGGAGAGGTTTGTTGAGCCATTGAGAATGCGAAATGAGTCATAGACTTCACACGACACCACTGACCTGTAAATAACTCTGGACTGGCTGTCCTATACAAACGACAGCTAATCTTCTTTGTCTATTTGACCAACTAGCGGA
This sequence comes from Laspeyria flexula, assembly GCA_905147015.1. Taxonomy (NCBI): domain Eukaryota; kingdom Metazoa; phylum Arthropoda; class Insecta; order Lepidoptera; family Erebidae; genus Laspeyria; species Laspeyria flexula. Next base: position 14,809,710 of record LR989954.1, read on the forward strand.
GAAGATAGAAACTATATTTGACGTAATATTGACGTATTTAATACGGTTTGTAAACAAAGTGTTGGTGATGTCCATATCGTCATATCGATAAATATGATCATGGTGTAATGTGATCTATAGTTGCAAACAAAATTTTTATTTATTCATAGAAGTAAATGACATAAAAGCTGACTGCCTATTTTTTTTTCAGACATTATCTAGGTCCCTAGGTTTTTATAATAATAGATTTTTATCTCATTGTAGATTTCAACTTGATCTAGCGTTTTAAAAATCATGGTTAACCAACATGAAAGCGCCCCTTAATTGGAGTCCAAATGCAAACAGTCGTCTTTGTTCAAAACATATAACGAATAAGTCCTTTAAAAGCTGTTGTTTTGATATTACAAACAGACACTTCAATTTTATTTATTTGAACAGATACTGCTATTAAAATCAGGACTTTCAAAATCAATTCACGTTACTAATTAATTTCGTAATGGATTATTAAAAATTATTTTCCCTTTTCAGAATATGTTTATATCAAATCTCAAAATAAAATCTATCGATAGGTACGTGTTAAATCTACAAAGTTTGTCACATCACTAATTTTAGTTCATATCTTCTCCGCCACTGCTTACAACGCACAATGGCGCAAATCAAACAGCGACAAAATCAGTTTCAAAGACGCCTATCCAGAGGTAATACAGATCAGTGCACGACACAGTCTCAGACCTTTAAATCTTGTTGTTACTAATACACTATAACTAAACTTATTTAAAAAAAAAAAAAAAAAACTAAACTTATTCTGTGCTAATACTGCTTTAAAGAAATAACAGCAAATTTTTTGGGTGGTTTTGAGCCGGATGGGCTGCTTTGCCTGCTCTATAGAAATGACAGCTAAAAAAAATTGTTTGGCTGGTTTGAGAGGAACTATATTTCTGAAATGCAAAACCATTGATAGACCTACCGATACTATCGATTATATTTTTTAGTAATCAAATACTATCTGGGATATCGTTAGTGTCCTTTAGTACAGGTACAATAGAAACTACATTCAATATTATTGAAATAATTGTCAGTTTGTCACACTTTGAATCGTTAATTGAATTGTTTCGGTCATATTTTTTTGTTTCTTAAAACATTGTTTCTTTGTATATTGTCCATCGTTTCTTTCGTACTTGATGTGTCCACGATTTTATTCACGTGGACATTCATTAGCTTTTTTTTGAAAGCCTGATATTTTGTCCAAATTCAAAATAAGTATATTCAATAGTACCCACTATAAAAAGCAGATTTTTGATATCACACACATACAGCTTTGCAAAATAGTCATCCTAACCACTACACGTCTCATATACATTATAGATCAGCCAGTCCAGTGTATTATTATTATTATTTTTTATTAGCATTATAGCATTAGCATTATTTCTATCCACGAAATATTAAATTTGATTTATATTTTCAAAAGATACTCAGGTTCATTTTATGAATTCACAGGATTGCCGCTGCTATCAAGTCAATACTAGCGCCATTGATAGTTTGAGAATTAAATTAAAAATGACCGTTGTATTTGAAGATATTATTTTTGTTAACTTGCAACACCGTACCTATTTATGCTGTGACATAGTCCGCGAAAGATTTTATTTATAACGTATTTTATCGTTTTTAGTACATTATTCCATTGATATATTACGTAAATTCACATCTAAATCCTACTCAAAGTGTTTGTGGAACGGTACAATAACATTTTACTACGTATTGTGAGACAATCTCGTTGTGTGTTATCTTTCAGTTTTGTGGACAATGTATTCAGTTGCGCTTTGGAGCATGTCGAATGTAGTCAAATGGTTAACAGCAGTCAGTGAGAGCGCTCCTGCGTGCGATCTTGTTTGTTTTGGCTGCAAGCACTGAAGTAAACAGTGTGTTCGGAACGTATCATTGACGGACAATGCTCGAATGAGAAACAACCTGTTTCTCTAAAATATTCTAGTCTACTCTCTTCCATATACCCTCAAGTTTGGTGATATAAGGACTATTTGAATTTAAGACAGTTAGTGTGTGGAACCCAGACTTGTAACGTGCAAAATGTTTAGTAAACACTATGAGACAAGGCTGGTGCAGCAATGCAGCCCCTTGGGTAAGAAGCAGTGCCTCAAGTTTCCAGCAACTCATACAAATGGGGACAGATTTACACCGTGTCGGGCTGGAAACAATTGGCAAACAGCTTTTCAAGGTAAGTTCTAAATTTAAACAATGTGGAGTTGAAAATATTAAGATCGGTGGGTAATAATATTTTCAAAATTACAATTAATTTAACATGAAGGTTTTCTATTTTGGTATATTAAACACTGCGACCAATAACACATGATTGTAGTTTCAAAACATATTATCTAATGTAGGTAGGTACTTATTTTATCATTTATTTCTGAACATTCTCAATAATTTACACAACTAACATAGCATTAGATATTTAAGAACTGCTCAGTATTTTTATTAATTAATTTGATCAATGTTCAGAATCTCAATAGTTCAGTTAAGAAAGAAACTATGATTTGTAAAAATTATCCAGTTTTTACATTTTCTTATAATAATGTCATCGGCCATTGTGAAATCACTTTTAGCACTTGATCGCTCATTTTAGTATTATTATTCAACAAAACATTACATCCCACTGCAACACACTGGTATCTACTTGCAAAAGAAGACACTGCACATGCTAATACACTCACCTAAATAAAATATAAAATGTAGGTAGGTACCTAACAATAATTTGATGCGTGCAGTGCACTTTACTGTAGAGAAATAAAGTAGTATTTGTTTTTAATAATAATTTATTAGGTATATTAAATTAGATTGTTTTATTTTAGATATAATTGAAGTAAAATTTATAAGAAATAGAGTAACATATTTCTGTGTGAACCACAATATTTGTAAAGTGGGTGCTTAACATTTTTGTTTATCTCTATTATTTAATGGTTCTTAATTAGTGAATGCACTTAATTGTTTCTTTGTTTATTTGCATGTACCATCATAATTAGATTAATATCTTAATCCTTTTACTTATTATTATAAATGAGAAAGTAGGATGTATGTTTTTTACTCAATATATTTTGGCCATACAGTTTGGAAACTCATGATTTATAGGGTGAGGATTTGCTGGAAAGGATGTGTTAATTCGTATGACATTGAATTTCCTGTTTTTGACTAAGTACGTTAATTCAGGTCAGAACGAATTGTTCTATTATCGTGAACATCTGGCCATGACAAACAGTAATTTAGTAAAGGTGGTATAATTTTAGCCTTCACACTCTGGAAGCGATTCTTTAATAATTGTTTTACACAATTTGTCTGACGTCACACAACGTAGCTCTGGTAGAAGCGTGATGTCAGGCAAATAAAGTGATTCTATTGTTTCAAAATAAAAATAGCATCCTTGCACATCTCTGATGGAAACGCAGCCTTAATATAATATAATAGCTTAATATAATAAGCGATGGTGGCTTAATGGATAAGGAACCGGCGTGCAAATCACGCGGTCCGAGTTCGATCCCGACCGTCAGTACCAATGTGGATTCCACTTTGTGGGATTTATATGTACTAGTCAAGTGACTTACCATCTGCTAACGGTGAAGGAAAACATCGTGAGGAAACCCACATACTCTAGAAGAAATTCTATGAGTATGTCTGATCCACCAACCCGCACTAGGCCAGCGTGAGTGGATTATGGTCTAAACCCTCTCAGCTCTCTAGTTAGAGGAGAGGAGACCTGAGCCCAGCAGTGGGACTTAATGGGTTGCTGATGATAATAAATATAGGTTTTATTTTTATCATTAACCTGTGTAACAAAACACGCAAAACGTAGTTTATTAAAAAAAACGATAATCTGCATTATTCTCTAAAAAGTTATTAAATTGAGATACACCTATAACCTACCTCTTTGGCGTATATAGTTAAGTATTAAGAAAAAACTAATAGCTCAGCTTTACTTCTTTGAAAGCAAATGCGGTACGAAATTGGTGAGTATACCTAAGTAAATATCCGTATCAAAGTTTTCAGTTACGGTTTGTGCGATTATTTACCATCTAAAACGTTCCCAGATTCAGTGGCGTTCATTAAATAACGTAATAATTTTAATTTACTATGCTTGTCGACTTACATCTAGTAATAACAATGCCCATTACTTTCGGCCTAGGCAAAAAATCTGCTCGTAGCTAAATTTGGTCACGCTTCAGGCTTTTGTGATGTGAACAACCTGTTTACAGGTTTTCCAAGGCCGTGATGCACGTGTTTTAGGATATAAAGAAAAGTCTTTTATTACCATGAATGCTCTATGTCCGCATTGTCTCGACTATGAATAGAACGTGAACCGTTTCCTTTCATAGGGGGACTTATACAATCGGGGAATCAAAACTGCATTCAGTTGACCTCATTCGTAATGCAAACGGAGATTCATTGCTTTATGTTCTGAGAATGGTTTTAGAATTCATCACACGTTCAGAAATAGGTTAGTTTGAATTAAAAAAAAATTCGCGTGGGCCTAAACCTACCTAGTTTTACTTAGTGTATCAACGGGTACGGTGTTCGTAATGATCGTGATTTTGGCATTAGAAGATCATTTAGGTACTAGGTATGTATATTTATTTGGGAGATTTTCAAATTTTGTGTCAAATGTTCTCTTCCCATTTGAATCGAAGCTAAACCAGCTCTCTGTTAGCTAAATATGCAGTCATTTTAACAAAAATACTTTTTTTATATATTATATACTTCAGGTTTGGTTTCAGGTAAGCTCTTATCCATTGACCGTCAAAGGCCGAGCGGGTAAATAACACATTTCGTGCCATGTGCTTTCTGAGGAAAGCCACAACCTTGATATTGCAGGGATAATAATTATGCCTATATCAATTTCGAGGAGGAAATGGGCGGAAGCCAACTTTTCCGACAAAATTAGAATTTGCAAAATTGCAAGTTTAGTCTATGATTTTGATGCAATTTTAACCATTAGTTATCTCAACCGCAGCAATTAGGACTAGTATAGGTTTAAAAAAAAGTAGATAATATAATTTTGTAGGAATAAACATTAGGTTTTAAAACCACTTCCTTTTTAGAAACATGGATATCTATATGGCCAGTATGACATAGGTGTGGGCGACGTGGAACACTACACCCACAGCCGTATAAGGTTACGACCGCATGGCCCTATCAAAACATGTATTAGATATTGCCATTTTGTCGTGCATTATTTGACGTGCAACATCATAATTGACACAAAGGTATTTTTGTTACGTATGACTTTGAATTATTCAAAGTCAACTAACTCGTAATGCTCCTGCCATAGGGTGACCTTTATTATGTGTGCTTTTCCTTAGTTGGTTACTCCTTAGTCCTTTGGATTTTTCTAGAAAAGAAACCATAAATACTTCAGTGAATGTTGTGTCTAAATCGGCACTGCTTCACGTAAATCTCTGTGTAGGAAACAAGTTAATAGTGCTAATTATTCCTTAATTAACCTCTCGAGGTATTCTTAGATTTCTAACAAAGACCTTACTGACGTCATTGTACGATTATTCTCAGTCTTAATGTTATTTAGACCAGTAGCGTACTTTTTAATTGAAGTAAGTACTTCGATGCTGCAATGGGTTTTATTGCTGGCAGCTTGCCTTTGACGGCGTATAATTCGCGAATGTATTATATCTGAACTAATTTTGAGAAATAGAAATATATACCTTTATTCTATATTTAATTAAAGATCCATTGTGCAATGCCTTTTTTTTCTTCTTACTCTAATTACAAGCAATAATAACTGTTCACAAAAAACACTATTAGTGGTGTACCAATCAAAAGTCAATAATCTAAACTTATTGTCTTTTTGCTAGCTACCGCCTAATAGAACGTAATGACAATGATTCGTACAAAATTTCATATCTGACTGTAATGATGGGTTATTCTCTCTGACACGTACGTTTTATTTTTCTTATTTCCTACCTGGTAATTGAAACTGGGCCTCGCAACTTGCGGTATTAGAAATAGATCAATTTTGGCTGAATTTAGATCACCGTCCTCAAGAAAAAAACTAGACAAAATCGTTAGACTAGTCAGCCAGTAGTCTTAATTTTTTGCAGTTACATTAATTTTATTATGCATACCTATACTCGAAGATACGATTAAATCTGAGACTATCTAACTCGCATTTAATAATTGCTAGTAATCAGAAGATAGATAGAAGTATAGACTAGACAATTTGAATTTATTAACCCGTATCCGCTTAACTTGAAATAGTGTTATAATCCGTAACTAAGTGCTGTCTGGGAAACCTGATACCAGTAAATCAAATCGCGGTTTTGAACTTCCAGAATCTTTTCATTTTCCTCTAGCCCTATTACATAAATACTCAAGGTACGATACAATAAAGTTTTATTACTGAATCTAAAACGTAGCCAGCTACAGTAGCATCCAATTATCAGCTTTTCCGTGAACTTGGGCAAGAGAGCTAATTAGTTACCAAGGTGAACGGCCCTTGGCTCTCATGTAATTAAAACTCTTTTTGTTCATAGCAAAATTAAAAATGCGACCATATCATGCCACCATGAACAATGGTGGTTTATTTATAATTCATAAAAGCTTCTCGGTTGGCTACCTGGACGCTATCGTAGTGTCGGAGAAAGTTCCACTAATTCATTGTTTAAATAGAACTAGACAAATGTGGAGATTGTTACCTTTTATTGTTGTTGAAAGTTTATAATTAACGTTCATATTAAATTATATCGTTATTAGTAGTAATTTTGGGCTCAAACACGTGGTTTTTATTTGTGTTCCTGTAATGATTATGTAAGAAGAGGTGTGATACAATAAAATTGGTTGCGGTGCGTCCTCTTGAGGACGAGTTGAATTGGGAGTCCCTCGTGCGTATCCTGCACGTGCCGGCTTATTGTTATTGATATTTAACTTGATTTATAATGTAGGATTTTGTGCTTTCATCGTTTTTTTAGTGGGATTCAATGTTAGTTGGAAAGAAGACGTTTAGTCATGGTTTTCGTTGAAAGTAAAAACAATAAGTCTTTTGTGATCAAATAAGAATCAATTTGTCTATTCAGGTGCTTATTCCATTGCAGCTATCATTTGTCTATAGCCAATTTGATTATAATTAGGCAATTAGAGTTGGCTCTACTGACCCGTATCTTATTTGGACCTCTTATTGAAGTATTTAAACTTTTGCGTATTATGTCAGATATTCGTTCATTTCTGTCGCGTGACAAACTGGCAACAGCTCAAATCCAAATTTTATTTCCAATTTTTTTCCATAATCAAAGTGTCACACGGAGCACCGATGTTATTAAATTCAACGCAATAGTGTTCTCTTTTATGGCATAAAGAATGTTTTCATTTCTTCATAATTAAAGTTTTTGCTTATTCAAGTACATGAACGTGCTATATGATTGAAGTAAATTAGTCTAGGGTTTGGTTACAAACCGTGAAGTTAACGTGTTATAATTCACCCTAGTTAGGACTGCCTTTCTGGACTTTGCTTTGCTTTTAGTGCACTCAAAATGTAATTATGAATAATTTGCTGCAAATTTTCAGATTATTTCCGACTAATTATACACAGCTTAAACTTTACTCGTATAACTATATCTAAGTTGAAATTATTCTACAGTAAGATGGAATCATTTGAATTTATTTTCACTTTATCAGCTCCTAAAATGAAACTAAGATTATAATTATGCATTTTGCACATGATCAAAACGTACCGAAGGGCTTCACCAACCCTAATATCAATCGCGTGCCTTCGCAATCAGAGCCTTAGTTCGTTCACACTGTAGATAGTTCATTAACATGCATTAGTTAGGGCATCAAAATCACTCGACCAAAACCATTACGCAATTCTTGCTCTACCGAGATTATCTAGGGAACTTTTTCTACTTACACTTGGAAAATATTGCCAGACAACTTTTATGAAGCGTTTTTTTTTATTTAATTTGTTAATATTGGGCTTTATTATTACGGTGGTTAAAGCCATGTGGCAGGCTATGAATAGCTTTTGATCTTTGGTTTATTTTAAGCTAAGGGGCAGAGGGATATTGCGTCCTGGAAGTTATCCAGATTATGGGCATCTGCTAGCGTCTAATGTAATAAATAAACGTTTATGTTTGGTTTGTATTAGGGCTCACCTTTTTCTTTTAAAATGTCCATAGGTGTTCAGAGCTTGTTGGTAGAAAATGAATTACTGCGGCAGTTAGGATTTAACCTTTTTTTAATATTTAATAGGTAACAGATTGGCTGTGACTCTCACTGATTTTCATGGGTAGCAGTTGCCAGTTATCCTTGTAGGTTGCTAGCTCGCGCAGAATACCTAGTTGTTTGGAAATTAAACACACATGAGCCTAAATATTGAATTTAAACATGCGAAACATCTCACTGTAATTATACAATTGAAGAAATTCATAATACTTACAACAAGTAATTTTATTATGTCAATAAAAGTATTATGAATCTCTTAACTTACAATCAAGTGCGATATTATTCTATGTTTCTCAAACTTATCAAGAGCATATTTGCAATTTACTGGACTATCTCAGTTCAACACTGTCTTGCAAAGTAAATCGATTAATAATATCGGTGTCCATATTTTAATTACATTCAGTTCAGCACTTTGCTTCAACGATTTCGCCCAGATTTTTTCCAATTTATTGAATCTTTCAAGCGTATCGCACATAGGTCGTAATAAGGCCGATGCCCTTGTCTGAAAATTCAAGGGGATTTCCACCCTATGTGTGCTAAATATAGATATTATAATGGCGCACGGATATGTCTAGTTCCTTATGGTTTCTCATCCGAAACGGATTATGTTCCTTTATCTTTGAAAAGTTTGCGTGAGGCCTGTATTCGTTAATTTGATAGTTTTTTTAATCATCGCCATTTGCGTTACGGTTGGTGCTATTCGCATGTATATCAAATATTATGCTAGGTATTTTAATTAAGTATGTAGTTTCAAGTGGATTGTAAAGCGTTTAGGGTCAATTATACTGTATATAATGTTGGATTTGCTGGTATTATTGTCAGAGTTCCGTTTCAGACGTCCCGTTTACAAGCCTTTTAAATAATTCGCTTCCTTTTCACATTGAGACCTCTGTAGAAAAAGGGGTAAGAGGAGCAATAACAGTATTTATATTGAATATCTGATAAGTGTTATGATTCAAAATTTTGAAATGACAAATATTACGGCACAAATCTCTGCCTTAGGCCTTATTGCAAGTGCTGCTATTTTAAATTAACTTCGCAAACTTTTGGGAAATTCATCTAATGGTTTTTATCAAAATAAAAGGTCTTACAAGATTCTATAGGTTTTGTAGTGTTTAACTTTTGTGTGTAATCAGAATTAGGCAGACGGATGTATCGGACATTAGCATGTTAATTATCAACCATTATACCAATGGTATGAACGCCGGGTCAAAAGCCATTCGAGTCAATTATAGGTAGTTAATTTTCGTCGTATGCATTCGGTGACTTACTGACTGTAGCTTTTGTGTTTTAAATAATATATTACTTTCAACCCATCTTTGACTACCAGGTCTTAGCATAGAATCATTATTACTCCCATTGCTTTAGAGAATTATGGTCTAATAGTATTCAATTATGGTTCATTATTGTATACGTTACGTCTTGAGTTGCTTTCACAATTCCTTAGTGCAATTTTCTATTTGAAAATGTTCTTCGGGGAGCGGCTAGACAATCGAGGTAATTTAAATTTGTTATCATTTACATTCTTTTAGTTATATTATATTTATGTTATGCAATATACATTGATGGAGACATCTTTGTTATGCTAAATTTCACGGTATCTTGTAAGAAAACTGACTTCAGATGCTAAAAATAACAATTAAATATAGAAATAAGTTAAGTTAAGTTTTTGACAAAAATTTGCAATGCAACATCTATTTTTTTACGGCTACAAAATAAGTACCATTATTTTCTATTTTGATTCATCCATACAAATTGACTTTCTGCAATATTATCCATGTCATCATTATCATCATCATTTGAACCCATAACGTCCCATTTCTGTGCACGGGTCTCCTGCAAGGAATGTGGAGGAAATTTAGCTTACTGTATAGTAAGCTAAATTTCCTCCACATTCCTTGCAGGACGCTGACCAGACGGGTTGGTATAGAGTTGGTTTCGAATTTTTCTTTCCTTTTCTCGCAGTGTCTTTTGTCTGCATAAGGTTCACAGTCGTCTTTTACGACACCCACGATTATCCATGTGCTACAATTGTAATAGCCAAGTAGGTGAAAAGCATATCTTATTATCTTAATAGCTTACTTTATACTTATCATAATAGCTTTATACATATTGCAATAATATCATACTCCACACCAAAATATGTATAACCTGACCTCTACCAACATTTTCTTTGTCTGTTGTTACTCCTCAAAATATCACGAGATACTTTATCTTATCAGAATGTTATAATTATAATTATGCAGTTACAGATAGCTTTTGCAACTTGTGCGAAGGTGACAAACTGTAGGTACTACACTCATGACTGTCCTATTTAAATGAAGAACAAATTACTTAGCTCTTTTGATAAGTTTATTATCGTGTTATTGCTATGTGCATGTTATTGCGTATTTAGAGTATTTTTGGAACTATACAAATATTTCTTTAATATTGGCATTACAGATATTGGTGACACGAGTTTTGTTTCTTTTTCTGTCGCTTTATAGTTGTAATGTTGCATTAACTAGTGATATTAAAAGGCAACCATCCATAAATTACATTGACTACAATATACCTGTATGGATGGTTAGCGTCTAAATTATAGCAAGTCTAAAATCCCATATTGTCTAGCCTTCTAGAAGACCTCCCAGTATAAATTACGTCCAATTAATAAAAATCTCATCAGAACGTGTATTTGATAGTTTAAATTTAAGTAGGTATCATTTATGTGTCCAAACTCCTAATTTCTTCTGTAATTTATTCTTCGAAATTAATTTTGTGTCTCTGCAGTGGCTATGCTAATGATAACTAAAAAAATCATGTTTGGTCTCCTGAATATGTACATAATGATGAATCATGAGTATTACATTTTATTTTTTAAGATTATTCAAATTTCTATCTAAATTTATGCAAAATACTTCATTGTTGGCTGCAACAAAAAAGTGTTAAAAATACTGTCGTTAAAAATATACTTTTTATAACTTAGGTAGTGTATTTCTCAGATGTTTTGTTAAATCAAGATAAACTAAAACCGAGAACTTGCAAGAATTTCTCGGTAGCTTTAATGAAAGCGCCAAATCCATTTAAGTTTATAGCAAATAATTGCATTTGACGCGATGAAGATCATTCCTGCACCTGTGTAAACTTTGCACGATTCTGCTAATTTTGGGTGGGCGAGTGCATATTTGCACCATCAAATTTTGTAACTGACAAATTAGCACATTCGGACACATCAAGAGAGATAAAGTTCCATATTTATCTTAAATCTTCGTTGATTGCATTGACTTGAACGCATAAATTTTGATTCATCATTACTTGTTTTGATATTCGTATGCTTTTAGCTTATCTTTAATGTTTAGTAATGATTTATGACCGACTTCGGTCTAATGAATTGTCATTTTTATTGCACTGTCGTCGTGTAGGTTAGACGGCAAATAATTTGCGTCTTTTTATAATATTGACTGCAAATTTTTATGTCCGATAATTTAATAGGAGGCTGACATTTCGGACAGGTCCGTAAACAGGTGCATGACAAGCTCAGATCTGTAGGTACATCTACAGTCATATTTTTATATTTGACCAGCCTTCAACTTGCGATCAGCTGAAGTGATGTCATCTCCTTGCTATTATTTAATATTTGTTTTGATGCGTAATATCGCATTTAGATGTGATTTTATTACAGTCCTAATTACGATCATAATTTACATTTGTTGAGATAATGATTCGGTTTTTTTTTAATTAATTTCATTTGCATCGACTGACAGTGATTCAGCAATCGCGTCGTGCGACTCGTGCGTAGCCATAGTTGGCTAAGTATTCCCAAAGTATTAGTTCTGAGAAGTTCATTGTGCCGATCAGCTGACTCAACCTTTGTACATGTTTCCCTTTCCATAATAAGGACAATAAAGTTCCGACAAAGTTGCAAACGTGTCCAATATTTTGACTTGGAATCACGCAAAGGTATAAATGCACATTTGTTAACCTCTTAATGTTCTTGTTTTACATAACATACAACTTTTATATCCTTTAGATCAATAAATTGACCGTCATGCAAATCGTGCATCTCTTTATTGGTTTTCTAAGCAAATGATATCACCATTTTTGCACCTCTGATGAAAAAACCATTGTCCGACATCATTATATTGACGACAAACTTAAAAATAATGTATTTTTTGCATAATGACAAGTCTAGACACGTTGAGCGTCCTCCCTGCTGTCAGATATCAGCTGTATAGTGAGTTAGGTATCTGCTAAGACGACAAATACACATTGTTCAACATTCATCATTCACGTCATCAACATGAGGATTTAGTCAAGTTTTTTTGGGATATATTTTTATAGACTTGTCCGTCGGTGCCTAACCCTATCACGGAATTCGATGCAAGTTTTTAGACGATGATTCAATAAAAATATTGATTGATGCATGTTTTGATTTCTCCTGTCAATGTATTCTTAATTTATGCACGATAATTGCTCATATTAGAAGATTTTGTACAATAAAATAATCGTCTAGCAATAGACTGCGGATTAAGTTATTATAGATACGACTATACTTTTTAGAGACATGGAAATCTTGAGGCGAGTTAAATCTGTTCAAAGCTTATTGCTTGGTGCCGTGTAACTGTTCGCTCCGAGATTTCTATGGGTACCTAGTTGAGTACAATTTGAAAGTAGGTTGGAGAAACGACGCGGCGTCTAGGAAAAGCACTGAAGCGTTGTACGCAGCGTGGTTATGTTGCACCGCGTTAAGTAATACGAGTTGAAATCTTAACGAATACAAATGAAATGCCATAAATAATACGCTTTGTTTAGTTTAGCGGTATTTTAATGAAGGCTCGGTTCCTGACGACATTCTAAATTCCGCGTCCTAACACCCGACTGTAAGCTGTTACAAAAGCAAATAGCGCTTGTTACTTTGTTTGCACACTTATGCCAATAGTTATGGCCTCGTTGAGGTGCCACGCTACCAGCAGAACGTTGCGCCGAGAAATATAAGTACAGCCCCACAAAAAACTGAGTGAACAGAAGCTAAAATAAGTAGGCACCGTTTGCGGCATGATGACTGGATAATAGCTCGTGGTTTCCAATGACACACGGCAACTAATAACAAATTATTGTCTGTACAAATATTGTCAGCAGTAGGTATTTTTTATGCGTCGATCTGGCATTATTATTGTTAGATTCCATACATGTACTTTTTACATACTATCGTTATAGATCCAGTTGACGATGTTGTCTTTTCTAACATTGTCACATGGTATTATTTAAAGCTTAGAACTGGATGATTAATGTCCTAGGCATTAGCATGCATTGTTGTTTCTCTGTATGTAATTGCTACAGTTTTTTGTATTGCTCTTGACACCTGAGCTGGAACATAAATCAGTTGTCAGTGTTGAATTTAGGCCGATGGCTTACAATGCTAGGTAATCAATTGACGTCTCCAAGTCCTGTCTGACATCATCATCTTTAGCTCAAGTCAGATGATCTTTGACATGTTTGAGCTCGACCACGTCTAGATTATACTAAGACATATGAATTAAGTCTGCCAATGGCGTCGTTTATTTTTTGCTATCTAGAAATATTGACTTTTCGAGATCATTATAATCGCTGTTGGTAATGAAATAGTCAGCAAAAACGTCAAAATATTCTATTGGTATTAGGTAAAAATTTAACAAAAAATGTTTTGCATGCAAAAAGCAGAATAGCTCACGATCCTAGCTATGTGCTAAGTAATGAACCACGTTTTTGGTTCAATGCACTCACGAATCTTTATTTTACTGAATATCTAATAGCTTATTGACTATCAATTCATTTGTATTTAAACTCATTACTTGTATCGTGAACACGATCCCTCTCTCAATAGACGTCTAGAAATGATTGCTCTATAATTCTACATTCTGAATTGAGTGCATTAGAAATGCAGGATCCTATTTATTAATACATTGTATCCCGCATACAATTTGTAGTTGTTCTCGTGGGTGGTTACGGCTGTATTGTATCTGAGTCATTTCATTGGTTGCGCTAGACAATTGCGGCGGTTCAATGCACCTCATTTAGGTTCGCAGCCAATTTTCCGTTTTCCACGTTGCGTCATTTGACGCCACTATTTGAGTTTACAACGTAGTAACAGCTGTGGCAGAGCACAGAACGGCTGTCGGCTCAAAATCTAAATAAAAGCAAGTTGCAACAGGTACAGTCTTATAAGGAAACTACTACGTATATGATATCACTTTCTGAGTTGGCAGAATTAATCATGTCTTGGAAATCCTTGTAATTTAAATATATACCTACCTACAAACATTCCAAGCAAGGTCTTACGCATTTTTAAAAAGAAATTTCGGTTATGTTTAGAGTATTCATTTACTATCTGAAATTGTCCTGCACCTATAATAAAATATTATCTTTGAGTCAACCTTCTTAAAATGCGCTTAAAGACGGTGCATTCGACTAGCATAATACAGTCGAACAATAGTTGGCCGGGTCACCTGATAAGAAAAAGAGTCGATAACAAGTGCATTATGAAACTACAAACACCGCTACTGTTACGATAAACGTTCAATAGTAGAGTTGTTTCTGTTGCTCTAATAGAAGATAATATTTGAGGTTAAAGAACCTGTTATGGTACTAAGAAAGTGCATCGATGCAGATGCACTTAGAACTTAGAGAGTACTTGCGATGCGTTCACTGCGCCAGATCCCGTTAGTGACCTGTCTTCGCTAGCCAAGTACTAGGCGCTTGCATACACAACTAGCTTAGAATATTCCCAACATTATATCAACATTCTCAAGGTTCCCCCTGCATTTTAAAGCAATATCCTACTGAGTATAGGATATTGCACTCATATTGGTGGTTACTTTAGATAGTGACGTTTAGTCATTCTAGGTTATCCGTAGTGCTATACAAGCAAACACTTATGTATTATCTATAGGTCTGATTTTGTCGGAATTGCTCGTTACGCAACACTGTATGTGGCGTAAATGTTGAAGTATTTATAGGAATCTGGTTTGCGGTTTTTACTTAAATGATTTTATTAGTTTTATAATTTTTTGTTAGAGAAAATTTGTTATTTGAAACGTTCTGCGTTATGCTTTCAGTCGATGTATATGCATAAATGTTTAAAACGAAGCTATTATCCTGTGAATCAAGGTCTAAAATTAACAAATTTTAATATCGCAAATAACTTTAAGTAGATATTTTCCAAACTAATTTTCTAGTATTCTCTGCAGTAAGTTCGGGACATTAATCGGGGAGTTCTATATAATTTTTAATAATAACTTTTTCATTAGTAAAAACATTAGGTACCTACCTGTATTATATTATAATTAACGGCAAAAAACATTTAATAACTCTTATTGATTCCTAAGGAATGATTAGGATCGAGCGAGCTCTTTATCTCTTTCCTCGTAAACAGACTTCTAGGTAGCCTAGAAAGTATTTATTATTACTTTTGCGATAGTCGGCCTTCGGTACACACCTAACTTAGTACACATACGAGCATTACTCCTTACAATCTAGGTTACGTTATCGAAGCACCTGCATAAAACCACTACTACCTACTACTAACGTAATAAGTTGTTAGTTACAGTTTGTATAAAGCTGTCGTGGAACGAATCTCTATCATTTGTTAACCAAATAAGTTTTTTTGGTATGACTGCGCGAGAGCATAATGAGTTGAGCTGAAAGGAAAGATATGAGGTTATGTACGTGTCGTTTTGTTATGAGATTGGCTGTTTAAAATGTAATAAGTTGTTGTTATCTTCTATTAATAGACCTTCTCCAGTTTCGCAAGGGTATATCCAAAACTTTTGTATTTCACACAAACTTTGTCATGACAATTACGAATACAAGAGAAATTGATGCAGATTTTTTGTATTGCGGCAATTGATTATTTGTTTAAAGTTCTGATTATTTATAAACGCACAGCCAACACACTTGCCTTTTAGAAATTATAAGTTTATTTTGTAGTGTAATTATAAGTACGTTAAGAGACGATTATGAAAATTTCATATTTTAGAAGGAAATAGGGGAATAAATTTGTGGTTTCCGCACAAGAATAGAATTCAATCCAACCAAACTTGTAGTATTTTACTTGTATACAATCCTTTTACGTAATATGTATAACATTCCTATTGATAAAGGCTTTTTGTACAGGTTTTTTGTACTATGATTTTTTCACCTGCTACTGACTTCCGATAACATACATTAAGGAGTGACACACTTGCAGTGAATTTCGACAGATAACACTGTCTGACTCAATTTTACTTTTCACTTATTGAAAATTCTTCAAACCAGTGTTATCGTTATCACTAGCACTTGTCGTTGGCTCGTCCAACAGAGTAATGACTTATCTTTATCATGGCGTACAATATACAAACATTTACAACAATTTACTTCAAAATATAGTATATACTAGAACAATTCTATTAAGTTTGTTGCCGATCAGAAATTGAGGCCAATTTGTGACCGCTCTCCGTGTCCAGGGAATTGGATGTGGGCAGACACCACGTAGGAGGAGGCCTTGCAAAAGACTGTTACGCTTAGACAATTAGTTGTATTCTCACCTCGGCAAAATAGACTCTATACCTTTATAAATTCAGCACGGATTCGCGTCCATCCAGGATGTTGACGAATTTGGCGATGTTCCGAATTAATTATGTCTGCGACGATGGTCTGTCACGTAGGTATCCAAATATAGTTGCAAGCATAACGTCTACCACCTTGTATGGCAAAGGCTCAGGAAGGAAGAGGTGTTAGTGAACCCTTGCGTCGTTAGCTACACGGGAACAATTGATGTTTTTATTCATTAAGCTACTATTGTAATGCAATTTGGGACGTGCTTCCGATCCGCCTGTTATTTGGGAAGTGCATCGACCACCATATGCGAATGTTCTTTGAGCGTCAATGGCCTTTTATTGATTTAGACTTGTATATTATTATTTGACACGAATGACAGTATGTCCAGAGGTTTGAACGATTAGCATGCAGACAAGTTACATGGAGTATTAGCAAATATAACAAAGAGCCGATAAATTTGCTATCAATATCACGTATTTGTCAAACGATTAAAAGTTTTCTACCTACATTTTTTACGTGTTTGTTGTACAAATTATTTTGCTATTTATTTTCTGGTCATAAAATTAATATTTATGCAATTTCTCACACCAAATTCTTTTATTGATTTTTTAAGAGATTATTCTAAATGTTCTATTTATGCGATTTTTTACGCTAGACCAATAAATATTTATCTTTAATAGGTCTAGATAGTATTAGTTGCATCTTAATAGTTAGGTACATAATTTATGATAATAATAACCATATAGACATCTTAATATTTCATTTATATTATGGTTAATATAGTTATAATGCAAATTATATTATTGCAGCTGTCTATTCCGAGTATCTTTAAAGCCCGTGAATCATGGTTAATTGCATTTATATTTGTTCTGTCTGATTCACTGTGCAAAACTTCTAAGCAGTGGCATAATGAGAATTGAGGGAGTGCAAAAATAATTTTGGCATTATCCCCCAGG
This sequence comes from Laspeyria flexula, assembly GCA_905147015.1. Classification (NCBI taxonomy): domain Eukaryota; kingdom Metazoa; phylum Arthropoda; class Insecta; order Lepidoptera; family Erebidae; genus Laspeyria; species Laspeyria flexula. The sequence goes on from LR989954.1 coordinate 14,827,433, forward strand.
TTGTTGCTAATCTATCCATCACGACGCAACTTATCGCCATGTGTTGCTATGTTTCAAGGTAAATGACATGTAAAACTATATTCGTAGGTATATTGAATCAAAAGCATGTCTGAAAAAGAGCATCGACACGTTAGTGTAATATTAATAAATAATCGCATTTTATAGTTTTTGCCAATAGCAGTGGAAAAATCATTTATTTTTTGCATTCGATTTCGACTTCGCCTCTGTCAGATGGAACTTTTTTCTATATTTGTACGCTTACGTATTTAATATTGCAAGTAATATTGAATGCGTGGTTTTTTAAATTTAGAAATTAATTTTATTTTAAAACATAAAAACATTAACAACTGCAAAAAAGAGGCAAAAAGTGCGTTGAGATTCTGTTTGGAAAAATGGCTAAATAGCTCATCGGAGATCGAATCGTGATGTTGTTTCGAGCAATATTTCATATTAGGTTCCGCTCGCGACTTTGCCTTCCTAGCATATATGTGCTATTTCACACTAATCTATCTGTGTACCAAATTTCATACAAATTCTTTCAGCTGTGCTGGCGTAATTGAGTAACAAACATACATCCATTCATCCAAACTTTCGCATTTATTACTAGGATTATAAGGTGATCTTTTTTCTACGTGCGTGAGTCACGTGGCACGTGCCCAGTGAATTTGCGCACATGTCACTGACAGGATATGTATCAACGTGGCGCGCGCGTTCAATGCGACAACAAAACATAAATAAATGGGAGCTTGATTTTATAATTAGTTTATAGATCCGACTTTTAAATTTATTTCACCAGACGTCTACTTTTTTTGCATCGTGTCTGATAGATTGATTTTGATTGATTTTTTGCCTTTCAGATGCAAATTTTATACCTATGCGTATTCTAGATTAAGATAAGTGCTACTGTTTAAGATCATCTGATGTTAAAATAATAATTTTATTTTGAACTTTTATAATGTACCTATCTCATATTAGAGCAGTTTAAGACCATGACCTCGTTTTTGTCCAGTAAACATGAAAATATTTTGTTATATTTTATAACTAAATTTTAGATTAAGAGTGTTCATAAAATTTCAAGTTGCTCGCAAATAGGTTTTTAAGTCAGGCACACAGAGCCGGAACACGCACACTTCTCTAATGCTGTGTGGTATTACTATATAGCGCGTATTAATGAGTTTGATATTTTTTAACCTCGTATTTTGTTAAAGTTGGTTATGACAAAATAATTAGGTAATTACTTGTTTACAATTTTTTTTTTTCATTTAGACTAAAAATTTCCACAGAACATTTGACATGGCCAAAGTTGTAAAAATGCGCCCGCCATCTTCAACTTTGTTGTTTTTGGGCTGAGTAATACCAAAATCGATATCTGACGATCCCATTGGTCAATGGGCATAGTTCTAAAGTCAAAATTGTAAAAATGCCGGCCGTCTTGAACTTTGTTGTTTTTGGGCTGAGTGATACCAAAATCGATATCTGACTATCCCATTGGTTATTGGGCATAGTTCTGAAGTCAAAGTTGTAAAAATGCCCGCCATCTTGATCTTTGTTATTTTTGGACTGTTTGACTTCAAAATAGTTTTTTCTATGAATTTCAATTACTTTAGTGCCTGTTGAATCAGAAAGTGGGCTTGTTTCGTAGAATTTCTTAAAACGCTTTGCGAAAGAACTGTTCTAACTAAAATAATCATCATTGTAACCCATAAACGTCCCACTACTGGGCACGGGTCTCCTCCAAACAATGTGAAGGGAACTAACTAACTAAAATACTAATAATAAATAGTCTGTTTTTCTTAATACACTTTTTAGACAAGAAAACTGTTGTTTATTTATGCCAAGAATTACTTAGGTACATATAAAAACATATTATGTAGCGAACGTGGAAATCTCGTGATTTCATGTATTTCAGTATGAACCCTCTTAATTTAATTACACTTGCATTAAATCTCATTTGTTATCAAATCACTAACAGTATCGTTCTTTTTCAGCTATACACAGAGGCACAGAAAACCAACCAGCTAAGAAAGCGAGAGGTGACGGCGGCAGCGACAGCGGGAGTGGAGGTCGTGATCAACACGCTTACAACTGTCTCCTACAAAACGAGCTGCTTGGAGCCAGGATAGAGGAAGTCCGGGGTCCTGCAGCGACGTGTGCTGATGGAAACAAAGCGAGTTTGGGAGCTGCACAGACCCCGAAGTCGTCACCAGCGTACCTGCCTGTCTACAGATTTAACGCGCAAAGTCAGAATGCTGTGGTAAGTTGATTTTTTTTTTATCTTAGCGAATTTTGGTAGACGTTTGTATTTTGGTCTTATAGAAGAATTGCGTTCCACGTGCCACGGAAGACACGCACTTACGATAAGAAGAAGAAAAATATTAAATCCCTCTTGCCTGCGCTGCTATATGAGCCAACCATGTGCCTCAGATAGACAAAATCGATATTTAAAGGGATTTGTGTGAAGTCATCAAGAAATATGGTCGCTACGTTTGTTTTAAAGCAGATAAAGAGCGATGCGAAAACAGGCGAGAACCAACTAGACATAAACCTATCTATTATGGAAGTACTACGTTCACCTTGTGCCAAATACAGGCCGCTGACGTATTGTAATGCCTGATTCTAACGAGCGTTCCGTTTGAAGCGTTTGATAAATAGGCATACGGCTGCTATTTCTAAACTAATATATTCACTATTGGATCACGCATCTCGCTACCGAGTTTAAATATAATTGAAAACCCTAAAAATAAAGTTACAGCATTGATCGATACCAACCATAATACTTTTTCTCATACGTAGTGAAATGTATTTTGACGAAGAAGTAACTTACGCTCTGAAGGACACCTGGTGAATACATAAAAAAAACTGCAAAAAATTAATATGAATGATATGCAATCTTTTGATTTAGGCTTTTAAGGTAATATGATTAGTTAACAATTTGGCATGACGCCAGTCAACAAGTTCAATGTACCCAGGTAGCAACGATTTTAAACTCATCTTCGCATTAGGAAAACACGTGCTGTTGATGCATAAACTTTACTCTTACTCACACAGTTCGTGAAAATATTGCTGCCATGCTAAAAAAGGCACAACTGTATGAGACGTGTTTTGGGAAAATGGTTTTTATGGTATATAACAATGGATTGAAAATTATGAAAATCATGTAAGATATGGCTGAATAACTGTAACTAATAGTATCTTCGTTTTACTTATTATTTAGTATTGTAGAGACTACGAAATCAGTATTTTATGTTATTCTATACAGAGCGCCTGAATCCTTAAAATTACTTTAAAGTTGCTACTTTTCTTGCAATCTGACTATATTTTAAGTCCTTTTTTTTTTCAAATATTTTTCTTAAACTTCAAATAGGTACATGATTGGTACAATTGCGTATTCAACCGTAGTAGTAGTAGTCCGTGACGTAACAAATCGGTCTTGGACGCAAGAAATGCACCGTCACGATAAATTGGTATCTTTAAATGCAATTTATATTCATGAAAATTAATACGGCAGACTGTGGGAAGTATAAATTTATCAAACTTCTAACTTAGGGCATTGACGTCGTGTTCGATTCTACGAATTTGGTTACGAAAATTCCCTATTGAAAATAAATATGATTAATATTTTTAATCACCAATTTTAACCAAAAATACACAGTCTACAGAAATGATGTGCAAAATAAAAAGACATATATTATGTAGGTAATAAAAATACTAAGCCATAACTAATTTTGTTCCTAATTTTCTTTTTTTTGTATAACTTTTGTTCGTATAATAACTTCATCAACGAATCACTCATCAATTTGGTCACAAAATCGGTTCTGTCCAATTAATACTGTCATTGTATCCATAAAAACTAAAAACAATAAAGTTTTTACGAAGCTCTCACATCAAATGTGTTACCATATAAAAAAGGTGCATGTCTAATTAGTGTTTTATCTATCTATAAATATGAATATGTTAAAGACCTGCATGTTTCTACTGTGTCCAATTGTACATATTCATTGTTTCGCGTTTTTGATGTAAGCGTAATCGGTAATTCGTGTTTTTGTGCAGTTTTTGAGATTGCGTTGTTGTGACTAGCCACCCCGATTTTGTCCAGACATAATCCTATATGCATGACTAAAGTTGCTGTGTACTATTATTGGCCGTTTCACGAATTTCGAATATTTTTCAACTAAGAATAGTGTCAACACCACATGTGTGCGGTGTTGTCTTCATTTAATCTCCAATGTAATTAATTACATTAGTGTCACTTCTGTGGTTCGTCTTTGCTGTTACAATGAGTTCATAGTAAATTATCGTCTGGTATGTAAAATCACTTTTTCTTGGGTAGTTATAGTTAATGGATAGGTGTTTTAGGTAATTCCATTTAAGTTGTTAAGCGGTAGACTTTGGAACTAATTGATAAATACAGTAGGTAATAAACATTTTGCTAATATGCATGGTTACATGTAAGTATGGAAACTTAGGATATAATGACAAACAATATATGATAAAAACACGCTATGTTTTATGCATTCATATAGAATTTTCATCATGTCACGACTTAGGTTATAGTGGACTATAAAATGTCTATATACTTAGGTATAACGAAGATGGTGAATTTGTATGTCTGTGAAAATTCAAACAAAACTAATTATGTATTCAGACATCAAAAAATATTTTCTCTTTATAAAATTAACGGAAATATTGTGTTAAAAGACTTATTCTTTAAGTCTGTATGCGCCAAATTAAGCCTTTTATGTCCTGACAAAATTTATTGGCACGTCACATTGATGTATATGAACGAATATTTTGATTTCATGAGTTATTTAGACGGCGGCGATTGTCGCGGCGTATTGTCAAAATGCATTTGGTTTATTGCACAATAAAACGAGATCTTAATTTGATTTAATGTTTACGATGGCTTTTATTGTCATTTGTGGGTTCAGATTGTCACTGACAGGTTATGGATATCCTGTTTTTGTGTAGGTAATTGTAAATTTATTTTTAGTTAAGACCTCATAGTGGATAGCTAATATTATAATTTTGTTTTTCTATGTTATGATTTGGGTATGTATGCAATGCATATCGACATCGGTAATTTCAAGTTTCTCCAAAATATGCTCTCAATACAAACTCAAGTCTTTTACATAAGTATAATAATTATAATTTGTTCAAAAGACGATTCTCTGCTACAAATTTTTATTCTTAACATCAATATTGACACTTAAAATATCCAATTTATACTTATCGAATACTAAAAAACCCTTCACACAACAAGCATAAAAACATTTTTTTAAACTTACCACAAACGTCGCGTCGATAACCACCCGGAAATTTTATTCTAAAAAATAAACAGAATCGTTTTGATCCAAACACTTAACCCTGTTGGTGCCAAATTGAATTTGCCAATATCGATTCATAATGTCACGTAAAATGCTAATCTAATGGAGGCTGAACGCCGTTGTGACAGTATCGCTTTTCATAAGTAGAGGTTCTTAAATATTTTTAAGCTAAACGTATTCAAAAACAACAGAAATCGATTTTTATTACAGGCCTTTGAGAAGGCTAAGTAAAAAAAAATGTTACAAAATGTTCAAATATCGTTCGAGTTTTTATTGCTCGGATATCTTATCGAATTCGATATGATTTCAATAAGATACAAGCACATTAGCGGGTTAATGCGTTGCAATTGAATTAAACGAGCTTTAATTCGATTACACGTTTCGCTTTTAATGCTTATCTTCAAATAAGCGTGCATAAAATTAGTGTCCATTATAATTAAAACGCCTTGATGCCGCACTGATATTTGTTATCGGCTACCGTGTACCCTCTGATTTGATTTCCAACTTCCAAGTTACCTACTTAGGTAATTTACCTACTTGAATTATTTTTATGTTTCGGTCAAAATATTTTGCAATATTATACATAAATAAAAAACTATGTAGTAAATCTCTTCAAAATTGCCTCAATTAAAAGCTACCATTCGCAAGAAAAATCAATTAATTAATTGTCAATTTGCACCATTACTTTATTGTACTTACCTATTGATAGTTTCATGAGTGATTGACGTTTGTATGAAACGATGCTCTTTCAAGACCACAACATGTCAGACTGTCCAACAATGTGTCTAAATTATTTATAAACTTTTTGTTCAAGTGTTTACATATTTTTAGTAAAGCTTCTTGAGTCCACTGTAATTACCGAGTGATGTCATGTGAGTTGTTACTTTAAATTGCAAATTATAAGGTTTATGTTGAGTTTTGATTGGTCGTAGAGACTAAATTAAGCAGATTGACTTAGGACTACAGATAAATTCAGTTGTTCACTCTACATCATATTACTAGGGTAGTATTGTCGTCCAAGGGTCCTTGAAGAATCTCTGGTAGTAGGTACCCTATTAGTGTCTTTTAGGCTGACAGCAGAGGGATTTCGTTACTTTTAATAGGTGTTCTACACGGTTATAAACTTGCGTTCCAACAGAGTGACCTTGGTGGGAGCTTAGTTGCCATCCCCGTAGTTTGTATGAAATTTGGTTTACAACAGCCGGCTACACGGTTGGAATCCACCAAGGGATGGACCTCTGTGGAAGGCAAAGTTTATAACCATGTAGCACAGCTTTAAAGGTTTTATTGTTGTATGTTTGTTTTTGCATTTTATTGTTACTGCACTGCATATTCTAGTCAGACGGCCTACTTGGAATCTGGTTATTCGATCGGTCGATTTAAAAATCGTTGTCAAATGTTTGAAAATAATATGACCTAATTTAAGTTCTAACAATTTACAACTATATCGAAATCGACCAACCGATTGTCGACATTGTGACTAGGGTTCTAGGGTGGTATTCGGCAGTTTTATTTGTTGTTTAGGTATTTGTATTAAATAAACTGTATTTTTTCTTGCTGCCTTAGGTAGTACGTTTAATTATACGTTTGTATATTACAAAACTTATTCTCCCGGACTGAATGCTACTTATAAAAAATCACGTAGAAATTCTTGTAAATACATTCATATTAGCTATTGTGCATTTAAAATACGACATCGTATGACATTGAAGACATGGACGAGTATAAAAACGCTGAATCGATCTAACTGTCGGTCTCATTGTAAACGTACACCGCGATCGAATGTCACGCAATTCTTATAAAATATTGTGTCAAATATGTCTTCCTTCGCATGATATACGATATTATGTATATTAGTTTCAATGTTATAGGTACTACCTACCATTTTGTGTTAGAAGAATGTATAAAAGGCTGCACTTTGACTCGGCAGGTGTATGATTATTATAAATATGTATGTTTTTTGCTTCCACTTGAAATATTAATTAGTTTTATTCAACATGATTTTGTAGATTTGTTAGGTGTTACTGAATGTTTATAATTTAATGATTTGGACTGTACAAATTGGTTTATTCTAAAGCCTATACTACACTTGGGATATAGCAGTCTCTTTATGTTAAAAATATTAAGATGTCTCAAAAGTGCATATTTTATGTACTCATGTATCGTTCCGTAACCATTGCAAAGGATTTATGAATTTTAAATAAATAAATTTAATCAAACACACAGTAACGTATGGTTATTCAGGAGATAAGAACCGAGTTTTGGTAAATTATTAATGCATTGATATTCAATAGATTTTTAGATAAAATCAATTAACTTTTGGTTTGAGATTTCTTTAAGTTAAATATTTAAACGGCAAAATATTAAATAAATCATTCATCATTAAATGTTCACAGATTTTCTTGATTTGTTACGTAAATAAATCAATTTTATACTTTTTATATTTGAAACAGTTAGGTACTTATAGTTTATATTACTTAGACAAATTGTACCAAGTGTGGTACAGACATTACTTTTTACAAGATTTCCTAAGAATAAAACATTAAGTATACCACTTATTCTTGAAAAAGCGAGGTTATTTTCAATGTCTAACTTAATTTGGTCTAACTTTACTTATTTTTATAAACCCACCTGTCAAGTTATTTTTTCTTATTATTAAAGTTAGTGACAAAGTTACGTAGACACCTAACTGCCAGCTTTAACTCAGTTACAAGACAAAATTAGTTTAATTGAAGAAAAAAAAAAGTTCGTTGATGGACAGCTAGCGGACATATAGATACAATTACTAAAAGATGTGTTTAATGAAATATTTTCGGGTATTCAAAAGTGGTGAAAGTATGCGTACCGTAAAAATAAAGTCTTATTTAGTTCGCATTCAGATGCCTAAACATTGTGTCAATTATCACGAAGCCAACATTTAGCGTATGAGTGACAACGAGGATATGCTAATCACCGCAGTACCTATGTTTTTGCACATTTTTTGTTCTCTTTCTACACAATGCAAATCTTTTATATCATTATTTCTTGTTTTATTTTAATAATTTATCCTTTTGCATCTATTTATCGGTGCTTCTAACAATGCTTTTGTTTTTTATCCGTGTAATATTTTTTATTTTGCAATCATCGGACAGCGTCTGCCATCAGTCAATGGTGACAACGACCTAAAATAATGAATTATTGACATACTGCATTCAAATGTGTGGACATTTGAATTTGGATGTTCGCTTGTTTCGGTTGGCATTTAAATATACTGGCCGTTAAAAATAAATTGATGTATCCTCATTTCCTCTGTTTTGGTTTAAAAAAGAAACGAAAATTTAACTTTGATTTTTGAATTTTAATAGCTACAGTAAATAAGCATAAATAATAGGTGAATGAAAATGAATGGCTAAATATGTTGCTATGCGTAAAGCTTGAAAAATCTCGAGAATTGAGGAGTTGGACCAATTCGGCAATGTATATTCGTTAAGTCCGAGAAACGTTTTTATGAGGAGAAAATTGCAAAATTTTCAAAAGCATATAAGAACAGCTCAACAACTATGTAGTTAAATTAAAATAATATCTAAAGGCCCATTTAGACTAGTAAGTTTTGCCAGACGCCTCTACGATTAAAACAAAGCGAGCACGAAAAGTGGCATGCAAAACATGCCCCGTGTAAATAAGCCTTTACTTCCACTTAATAATTACATCCAAGTAAAAATCAAAAAGAAAATAAAGCACATATTCGTGTAAACAGTTTTTATTATCATGCATTAGCCGCTTGTCAGTTTGTATGGAATGATGATGTTCATGCACGACCCCGTGTGCTACTCAAGTAATCACGCGCAGCCGCTGTCATCGTATGAAAAAAGCACCGTATAAAATACCTTGTCTTAATCAAACATTTATTTGCTTTTGCTATGTAGGTACCTAAGCATGTTGGTTTCATGATTTTTTATACTCCTGTATGTTGGCCCAATATCAACCAATATTGGTCTTATAATATTATGCCCACACGTTGGTTTAACATGCGCCAATATTTACCACAGTGTACTTATATTACTATTATAATTTCACACAAAGTGGCCGTCGATCAATCGTTCCAATGACTGTTTATGTATGCTATGGTCTAAAGAACTCATTTATGATGTTGCAAGTGCAACATCACACGTTATCACAATGAGGACTGTTACCATGTGATGAATTATTTGTCTGTTTTATTTTCATAGAATAACTAGCTTCAGCATGCGGCCACACATAGTAGGTATGTAGGTAATAAAGTTATTTATTTTAACCTTTCTCATGAATTACTCATCTAATGTTGAAAACCGTATCAAAATCCGTTCACTAACTAGTTTTTGAGTTTATCGCGTACATACGCGGCGGACGACTTTGTTTTATACTAAGTAAGAAGTGGATTCTAAACGTAACACGAAGCAAAATGTGTATTTCAAATTAATTGTTATGAAACCTACATTATCAAAGGCAATGGTTGGTGGAATGATTCAAAAAGTTTTTAATTACATTTCCGAATTGTAAAATATAAAATTAAAAGAACTGAAGGAGCACGAATTCTATCACGAAATCATGACGGCAATACTACATCAGTTGCATAAATGATGCTTATTAGTTATTAGTGAAATGCTTTGATCTGCACGTGGTCAAAATCGAAACAGCATAATACCTAATTCACGACTTCGTCAAAAAAACTAAAATAGTAGTCTATGCAGACCCATAGATCACAGGAAAAAACACATTAAAACCTCACATGAAATTCAAAGTCTGTAGGCGGCACCACCCACTGGATTATTTTGCATTATGCACTGAATACTAATTTTTAACATAAAAAATGCATTGTTATTTTGATTCGGTCCTCGATGCGCTCCCTTCCCATATAAATTTTTTACCACTTTGGACATGTTGAATTTGAGAAACTTGTCCGAATAAATAAAGCATTAAGTTCTAACTAATGTCTCTGTGCAGAACGAATTAACGTACTCGAGTAATTTGAAAATTATGTGCCCACCTACTGTTTTTTGTGATTGTTAGATCCTTCTATTTGCGTTACAATTGACATCGTTTTTAAAATTGGAATTGAATTAAACGACTTCAAAAAAAGAGAAGGTTCTATGTTCGACTGTATGTATTTTTTTTTATGTAGGTACCTATGTTTGCCTAAGTAATATCAAATCACTTTCTTTCAGTCTATTTACTGGCGTTACTGATTTCCATTGCCAATGCCACACAGGCAGAGCATACCATATGAGGGCTGATAGCTCGAGTAAAGTTGATCATAATTACTGTCATTTAATCGTTTCAAATTCGCCAATATTCGTCAAATTAAGTAAATATTTTTTTTTATCAAAATACCATGATTAAAGTCAAATTAAGATTTCAAAGTTTTTCCATCCATGCGATAATCGAGCGTTACCATTTCACGCAATTTAGACAGTCTGCGACGAAATTGAATGATACGGATATATTTTGCAACTCATATAACAATGTGTGATATCGTTTAAACTACATTCGTGTGCTGTTTATTGCGTTTCGGTCTGTAATTTTATTGAGCATAATTCTATCCGAATATTTCCAGGTGTAAATAATTCGTGGATAGACATAGAGTTGCCTGTCGAAAAAAATGGCAATCAATTGTTTCTGTAGCGATCTCAAATCAATTAGTTCTATGTATGCATAACATTGTTACCTAGGTTAGAACCTGGGAACACACGCTATTAATTCATTTTATTGGCTATAACTATAAACAAGATGCATCTATTACTTCACACGGAAACAAAATGGAAGACGATATTAGTCATTACAACGTATTCATTGTTCTATCCGTTGTGAAGTCACGATTCCAGAAAGCTAAAGTTTGTGTTATTAAATAAAATTTTATAACGTCATAACGTTTTCACCATTTGTTTTTATGTTTAAAACGTTATACTTGTATTAAAGCTTCATATTATATGCTACGTTAATAGTATATAATAAATAATATACGCTAAAGTTATTAAAATAATCTGTGCACTAATTTATCATAACTAGTTAGTAATTTCCTTTGGATGCTTATTGTTATCCTATACGTACAAAATCGAGCACTCATATTATATCAATTGAAGCGCGCCTGCTGTATGCCATCTGCAATTAGAAGCAAACAATCGATACATGAGATGATCGACAGGCGCAACTAATCACAATTCTTAATCTCACTATTTTGTGCCCAGTCCTTGAATGAATATAAGTCTAGACATTCCGCAATTTACCAAATTTGCGGTTTCGCATTTCAATGATGCGTGTGATACTAAGTTCGTCGATCTGATAATATCACGACAAATGGTGATTTGTTTACATCAACGAAATGTCCTGGGACAAATCCGTGATCAAATTTTCAACGCACGAGGCTTTAACTCCTGTCGTGACGTATTTTTGCAGCGATGCAAAAAGTAGCTACACTTCGAATCGACTTTTGATGCTAATTTTTTATTGCGAACACTGACAAAAAATAGAAATGTTTTTAATTCTTTCAGTTCACGCTAAGTATAATCGATTTGTTTATCCTCTTAGCTAGAAAAGAATGATTTTCGAAATGATATGTTCGATTAATCACGGTCACGGAAGTAGTCAATATAAATATGAATCTTATAAAATGAAGTTTCGAATTTATTATTCACTCGTCGCCAATATTTTGTAATAAAAACTAATGTTGAATCAATTAGCCCGGACCAAACGATTGCTGGACGCCAGTAATTATTATAAATGCTGAGATACATACATTAGTGCTGGCATTTGCAAAGTAATAGTTTCAAATGGCTGACTATAAAAACATTTCTAAGTAATTCACCACGGGGATTGCGCATTTGCTCATCAAATGGTTATTATATAAAGTTTTTTAAGCAAAGACAAGTTTTCGATTAGATATGACTTTGGTCTAGACTTTGAGTTCATTGACAGGGGATGATTCGTAAGTTTTGTTAATGTTAGTTTGTATGAATGCATTTTTTATTTAATTTTTTATCCAACTGCATGAAATCGATTTCTTTGTAGTTGTTTTTGGACACACGTCGCCGTCGGTCTGCTGCCGTAGTGTTGTTACAATCTAGATCATGTCTTAGATTGTCCTCCCGAATTGCTGCACAGTCACGTTCCTGCATCATTGTGTGGGTGCTCTTTTAATTTCCGAGACATCGATACGAATTTCTCGTTAATTATAACTTATTATTACTTAACGTTAGCTTAATATTGATACTTAATAACCTTGAATTTGAGTTTGTTGCCGGCACCAACGTGCCTACTTTTTGTCATCAAGCTCTGATACGAAAGCATTGATTGACATTAACAACATGCTAATCGTAATGCAGATGTCCAAATAGTTATCTGATACAGGACTAGTTTAGTCACAGAATGCGACAACACTGGTGACTGACACATCACACGACTCGATCGATGTATCATTACAATAGAATGTGATGCTAACATCGGTTGACTAGGTATTGTGTATTATGTACGGTCTATGCCTAAGTATGGCCTTTGGTATTTAGGTACGTTCATTTGCGTCTATTGTAATCGTCTAGCCGAAATAAAAAAAGAACATTGTACCTATCATGTAGATTGAAGATTAAAATTGCAGCAGAAAATAAAATTTTATAACTGCCTCAATTCAAGAGTTATAAAACTGCAAAAAACTGTGTTTTATGTTTGTAAACCCGTTTTGCATTATTTTAAAAGGACTGGTCTATGAATAATGGTGTCCAAAATCGGCTCCCGTGGCATCAGCAGCCAATGAACCGGTCACCAGAAGTGCTCATCCGTGTTCGCTCAGTGGTTTGTTTACAGAAACAACAAAGTCTACTGGTACCTACGCGAGGGAATTTCGCGTGAGGCCTCTACTTGGCCTTAATTTTTTTTACAAAGTACATATTTAAACAAAGACTTGTGTAAACAGAGGCTTTTTGCGATCGAGGCCCCATAGGGTTACCCATGTTGACAGTGCTAAATCAATCGATTCAATGGTGAGAATAACTAGAGCCGTGTTGTCTTAATGTTCATAAATTCAATCGCGTTATTTATTTTCTACTTCATACATAATAATTACGTAATAGACGGTCTAAATCCCTAACGCATTGTCTATTAGTCTACCTTTAGATGATGCACATAGTCAGAGATATGATAAAGTCGTTATTCTAGTTATAAATAGAAAGCTAGTTTCCTGATTCTTTATTACTATCAGGCAATTATATGGCATCCCTAGCCTGATTGCTTCATTAGTTATATCTCTGATTCTAAAATAGAATACTTTTGCGTTCAAGCGTTGAAGAAATGCTGGGCTTTGAACTGGTACGTTGCGACCGTGAAAATAGAGAAGTAATTCTCGGTAATGTCGCAACTACACCGCAGCTTTGGCGGTTTTTTATTAGCATTCCTACTGAATTTGACGAACTCAGTGAACATTACTCAATATTAGGTAATAATGACTCTTCTTGGTTAATATTTAAAACCCATTTTACTAAATGCTTTCCACAAAGTGATATTATTCGTCTGTATCTCATGAATTATAAAATACTGCCGCCTCTCTTTACAACTTTTGTTCTATGAACCTAGTTCCGTGTTTTTAATTAGTATTCTCAGTGTATTGTTTTTGTAGTGAGTAGGTACTGAAAACTACACACATTCGTCTTGTTTGTGCACTCGCTCTTTTTGTTTTATTGCATTAGTACCGACGTGATCTGCCTACGGAACTGACACAGGTCACAACTCATGTATAGTACCAATCAATCTACTATCTGTGATCTAGTCACTGCTGGATTTTTAGCTTTTTATGCGTCTGATGTTTGAGGTTAACAAACTTACGTTTCTGATTGCTCATTCATCTTACATCATTGTGGTTTGCGTTAGATTGAAATTTTTCATTTACCTGGCCGGCTTCTGTATCATTAGTATCTAATACAATTTAGTCTCGGTCTAGGTTTAGTGTTCATTTGATTTTTTTGCTGCTGCGATACGATTAGTTTCTTTGGTTCTTTTAAGTGCTATGCTCTCGAGCTAGACCAGACATACTTCTATTGTGGACAATTGTGAGGTCCATTGTTATGGACTTTTTTGTTTGCTTTGAATAAGCCAATTGCGGATCAAGGAAGTGGACAATTTGATGTCTAACTTGCTTATAGCTAACACACGCTATCTAACAATTTCTCGTTAAATAATGCCTTGGTGTAGGTACCTACTTAAAGTTACTCGTTATATAGTGCGTGAAGGATGTATTGTACACTTATTTTTTTTAGTAACATGAAGTAGCTACTTGAGGTGATGTTGGCTTACAAAACCTGTAGGTTAGATAGTTAAGTAAACGTCTATTTATTACGGTATGACGTGACCGTCGGTATTACCTACAATTTGGTTTGCGATTGCGTAAAAAACCATAATTCGCGTAATCAAAATATCATTAGTGTAACAAACGTTGTTAAAAAACGTTTGATCTTAGTTGTAATAACCATTATAGCTTAATGCTCGAATAGGTACATTATCACGCACTATTTCATTAACACACTTCATTCAATTTCAATATATCAAATGCGCATTAGATGTGAAGATGGTTCAAAAATTAATACGTTATTTTGTTTTGATGAGCAATCCGGGGCAAAAGACCTCATTCGTATTCAAATTGCAAATTACGTATAGATTAGAATATCATATGAGAGGGTTTTCATTGCATTTTGCATTACATCTGGTACATGCGTTAATAACAAGCTTGACGGTAGCGAGGTCGTTGAAACTCGATTTTATCTAACATGCAGTCAGTCGAGTCTAGACTAGATTGAACGTGATGTCAACTTAGGTCTAAATATATATGATACTAGAAGTCGCGCGGAGCTTCGCTCCCGTCTTACTTTATTTGGCCACTGCTTAGATCCTTTTGGTCGTAGCGTGTTGTTATATAATCTATAGCCTTCCTCGATAAATGGGCTAACCAACACTAAAAGAATTTTTCAAATCGGATCAGTAGTTCCTGAGATACTACCGTTCAACCAAACAAACAAAATCTTCAGCTTTATAATATTAATATAGATTTCCCAGGCTCGGAACGGCTTTCATCTCTACTATATAAAAAACTCTTTCGTCTGACTCATCTTAATAAAACCAGTTGCAACTTGTTGCATTTGATCTAGTAGGTATTATGTAATACACACAAATATGCATCTAATCTAGAACATGAAGGTCATCGTGCCGATGACCGTTCAGGGGCGGGGCAACTGTTAAGTCAATATCTCCTTAAGTGGCATTTGCGAATTAATCACCGTGCATGTCTCGATGCACTTTCAATCTTAATCCAGGTGTTCCGTTAGTATCTTGATTCATTCATGTTTCGGGCTGTCGCGAAGTATATGTTTATTTTTGTGGCGTTTCTCTCTTTCCGTATATCATTGATTGAAAACCAACTTCGGGACAAGGCAACGGTGTCGCATGTGTTATCTTGTAGTATTACATGTAAATCTTCACCTTATCAGCGATTTATTGAGTGCGCTTGACTTAAAACATTCATGTTTATTGTCCCATTGCGTTTGTACCAACTTTTTGTTGACGTAGGCGTCACCCAGTTGTTCTCATCTGAATTACTTGCAGGACCGAAAAGGACGTGACACGTTCTTTTGTTGATCTTTTCTTTAACTTAAATTCGAGTCAGTTACTTCGGTCGCTTGCGAGAAACTACCAATACTTTTCACCCACGCGATCAAATTCTATGCTGCAACAATAAAAGGATTATTATCAGCCCCGAAAATACACATATGGTAATGGCGACCCACGTAATGTCTCACGAAATTTGAGTCTCTTTATGAAGGTGTTATTCATCTAGATTACTTAAGAGTCCGTAATAAAAGCGGGTTCATGGACATTGAACTGCCGCGAATTTAACAAATTCTGCACTTTTTTGCAGTAGAATACTTAGAATTTCACGAGACGTTTGTCGGTGCGAAAATTCACATTAAAAATGTCAACATCGTTCTCATTTTATACGGTAATAAACAAAATAAATGCAAGTTTTATATCTGTGTAAATAATTGTTCCGCGCAAACAGCAAACACACGAACTCTTGACGAATTACCATGTCTGTTATAAAACTTATCAAATGTAAGACCTGATTCGTATAGATATTAATCTTGTATTCGTTACATTTGCAATTTGAGAGGCGAATGGTAGCATTCGGAGATATATCATCAGGTGTTTTAATTCCAGATGTAATAAGACTAATCAAAATGCGTTGTGTAAGTATTATTCTGATGATTAATTGAAAGCATAATAGTAAAAAAATCGCTGACAAATCGAGACGCTATCAGATGGACACGTTAAGTTTATTGCGTTTTTTTCAGTGTCTTATTATTTATTATAAGACTGTTTCTGCTACAAAAGACTTGCTTTGGGTGGCCGAACTCTTCAAGGCCTATACCCGTCATGCTTCAGGAGGCATACAATTGTATCCTCGACGATGGCAGATTTTCCCACAAATTTAGCTATCTAATCGTCTCGATCAGCTAAACAGTGCGAAAGTAAATATAGCAAAACCCATTTTTAATATTGTTTAAATTTCATGTCTAGAATTTTCTATAGTCTTTCGGTTAGATAGATAGGTAAGTTTTTTATAGTTAGGTCATAAGTTTTATTGCGCGCGTCATGCTTAATTTACAGATCTTTTACCTCTCGCAGTGATTGTTTCGAATGCGTTTTATATTTTATAATTTTTTTGTATAGATTAGGATTCATCAAAATATATTGTGTGCCACTGATACCTAGTGTTGAAATTAGCAAATTCAATTTGTCAATAGTTTTTATATATTCATCATCGAGTTGCTCCGATGTTTTTAGTTTTATTACTATCATGAAGCTAATGACTGTTGCAACATTTATTACTCTAACACTACACATCAATTTGGGCTTTTGATAAATATGTTATTTTTAATTAATGTTCATGTACCACGTTTAGTTGCGAGTTAAATTATTACTTTACTTGAAATGAGTCATTAGTTTTTTAAGAGTTTACGTGGAAATTTCTGTCTATTGTAGTCGTGTATCTGTAATGAGTTTTTTATAACTGTAATAACGAGATTGTCAAGATAGACGGCTTATCGTAACGTCTATTTATTGACTACCGTTCATTGTACTATCGATACCGCTTAAATACTTTTATATATTTGGCTATTATTAACCGGCAGACAAGTTATTAAAGGAACTATTAAAGAAGTCATTAGCTTCGTTGGATATTGCAACTTTTAGTTAATTTTCCCGAAGTTTTTATATGTTTTGATGTGAGTTTTTAGAAACAGTCTCACACAAATAGAATGAACATGTTTTACTTAGTTTTTGTGCACATTAAATGTTGCAAGTACATGCAAATATATTTTATTGTCAGTTTTTCTGAGAATTTGTTTATCCAGTACGTTTGGTTATCTTTTATCTTTGCCTTAAATGAGAAAGCTTATTTACCAACGTTTGTCATGCGCAAAGAAACTTGATGAGCTTAAAATTACGTGGGAAGTTATAGTCTTTAAATGTTTTAATGTATAATTTTACATGCATGATCGGCTTTAGCGAACTTTATGAAGACATTAATTAGGCCTAATATTTGATAAAGCAAATGGACTTTCTAAGCATCTTCATCCACTGAACCTATACTTCCAGAGCTCTTAGCTTTTAATAGCTTGTTGGCTTCTATTAAAAACATTTGTTAAAATATTTCTTTGCTATATTTTTGGAGAATTGTTTTATCTTGAGAATGCCTCAAAAAAGAGGCGACATATGTGTCCAATATTCAATACTACCCAAAGTCCGTGCCACTTTGTCCATTGTTAGAGGAATTCAGTACTAAACACCTTGTTCTATCTATTCCAATCGTTGGTAAAAGTGAAGTAAAAGTGAAGGTTGAAGAAGAAAATATGCCTTTTTTAATAACCAAAATATTTGTTACAGGAGAACATCGATCCATCGCCATACAGCTTGTCGCCGATATCAGCAAAGTCAGAGAAGTTATTGCGATCCCCAAGAAAGGCGACTCGGAAGATATCCCGGATTCCGTTCAAAGTGCTCGATGCACCTGAACTGCAAGACGATTTCTATCTGAATCTGGTCGACTGGTCGGCCCAGAATGTCCTCAGTGTTGGACTCGGCAGCTGCGTGTATTTGTGGAGTGCATGCACTAGTCAGGTCAGTAATTTTACTATTCTATAAGTCGAACTTCGATCGAGTTATACTTTTCGATTTTGTTTGCGGAAATACATTTTGTTAAAGGCAACAGTTTTCGAATTACATAGTACTTTATTAATAGCCGGTATAATAATATAATAGTAAGTACCTACAGTTTAACTAACTTCCTCCGGCCGCTTCCTATGTCCTTCTTCAGGCATTGGACTATATTTATGTGTCATTTCATAAGCGGACCAAACAAACTCACTTGCACATTTATAATTTAGTAACTAATAATTTATAGAAAAGCCACAAAACTCTAAATGTGTGTTTTTTAGCCGCGTCTCTTTGTAATTGGGCGTTTGTCTAGACACCTACCATAATGATCATGAATATGAATTATAATCTTGACCAAAACAGTAGCCGTTTCAAATAAACCGGTTCTTACATCTGAATCATAATATTCTATTCAAATCTGAGCCTTTATGTTGCTTTCAAAATAGAATTAGGCTTTTATAACTTGATCAAAAGTTTGAATGACATAATTTATCATTAGACTGGATAACCATAAATCAAGAGTAAATGAATTTGAGACTTATAATAGAGAACAGATAAAATATCTCGCACTAGGGCAATACGAACAACTTTAAAATGCATGATGTAATAATCAACATTCATTAAACGCCGCAAACATATCCGACAAATAGACTCATAGTAAGTTTCAGACTATGAAAACTTTGGCTGTCAAAAGGCTAAAAGCGATGTTAAGATTGATATTAATTATTTATAAAACTCTGTTTCAGTTGAAACGAAAGAGTCAGTTGGCAGACAAGTATCTGATAAATGATTTGAGATTAGAGTCAATTATATAGATATTGTATAGGTTAACTAGCTTCTATCATACATTATGTAAGATATTGCTAGTGGTGAAGTAGGGCCTTAAACCAATGAATTCCACATCTATTTGATTACACGGCTAATATGAGAAGCAAAAATGTTCAGTGATGAATATCAAGCGTCTATTTCAGGTGACGCGGTTATGCGATCTGTCCTCAGAAGGTAACGCAGTCACTTCTGTGGCGTGGAGTGAGCGAGGACACTTGGTAGCCGTCGGCACACAGAAAGGACACATCAGTGTATGGGACGTCGCTGTAAATAAAGAGGTAAGAATAGGACATACTATTGTAAGGATATATAATTATTTTTAATGTTGCTATCGTAAGTGGTACTTAATTGGACGATGGTGAATTTTTTTCTTTTTTATACCACGACGGTGGCAAACAGACCTACGGGCCGCCTGATGGTAAGCGGTTACCGTAGTCTATGGGCGCCTGCAACACCAGGGGCATCACAAGCGCGTTGCCGACCCTTAAGAAACCTATTCACTTCTTTTTTGAAGAACCCCATACTGTAGTCCCTTGGGAAAACCTCGTTAGGGAGTTCATTCCACAACCTGATAGTTCTTGGGAGGAAATTCCTCTGGAACCGCGCGGTACGAGACCGGTTCCAAGGTGTGAGGATGAACTCCCTGCTGATGGCGAGTGGTGCGATGGTAGAAGGTGGCCGTGGGCATCATCTCAAACAGTTCTTCAGAGCACAACCCATTATACAGGCGGTAGAACACACATAGGGAGGCAAAGTCTCTCCTCGCACTTCATTTGCTGAGAGTATGGATTCTAAAAAGTACTTGTTAGCACTCGATTCTTGGGAACTTTTAAACCGTCACGCCTTTTTTCTCTGTTGGCAGATCCTCTAGCTTTTCATAATATCTGCGTTATTTCTTAATAATGGGTACAGTTTTGTGACCAAATAACTAAAATTCTCGCACAAATTGAACACCTGACGTACTAAATATTATGAAAAGTTTTGTCCTATTTTGATGTTCAGTCTTCGGAATTTTTCGTAAGCGTTGTCATAACAAAGGAACAGATCGTGCGTCTTTTTTTCCGAATGTGTATATTGCGCCCATATAATATACCCAGCCATGTTAGGCTCTATATATGAACAAGAAGTGAGCCTATTGTCTTTCATCAGACAGGCATTGACTGGCCTGTTGGTCTAGTGGTTAGTCGCCCTGACTGCTAAGCCGGAGGTCGTGGGTTCGATCCCCACCCAGGACAAATCTTTGTGTGATGAGCATAAAGGTTTGTTCTGTGTCTGGGTGTAATTAATCTATAATATGTATGTATTTACAAAAAAAAAATGCATTTATGTAGTATATCAGTTGTTTAGTACCCATAACACAAACAAATATAATTGCCTAATTTGGAACTAGAGTGCGCTGTGTGAATGTGGTAAAATATTATATTATTATTATTACGTGCAGCAACCCTGATCCCAGTAGACTGATAACATCAAATCATAATATCCCTAGTAGTTATGCGTAAGTCTATCTAGATGCACTATAAATAGGCACCGGTCTGGGCTAGTTAGATGTATGCATCCTCAATCAATGGGGATTCTAATGCGGATACTCGCGGTTCATTGCATTACACTCAGCGCTGCGCTGGCTAAGTTATATTGACGGGTGGACCCTAGGTACTCTAGTGCATAGTACTCCTGCATCCTGTCCTGTATTGTCATGAGTACTCATGAGTCATGAGATCGGGATCAACGTTCTGAATATTACGTAAGCTTAAATAAAACACGAGTAAAGGTTGCGGGTGGCCGTTGGATGCGGGCGGCACAAAATCGCTCGCTGTGGCGGAAATAAGTGAGGCCTATGTTCAACAGTGGACGTCATTGGGCTGATATGATGATGATGATGAAATAAAACACAACCTTAATAGAAACTTAAGTGTAAATATTTAGAAATTTTAAAAAGTGTATTGAACATATTTTTAAATATAGCTCTGATTAAATAATAAATATTGAAAACTACGAAATATGACATTAAATTGCGACGTTGCCGTTCGTACGTATAAACACTCTTACCAAAATATATTTAACTAGCCGGGGCTCTGCTCCTGTCCCATTTTTGGCTACTGCTCAGCTACTATTGGCCGTAGCGTGATGTAATTATAGCCTTCGTCGATAAATGGGCAACATCCAACTTCTAAAAGATTTTTTAAATCGGACCAGTAGATCCTAAAATAAAATTATAGCGTTCAACCAACAAAACAACCAAATAAACTTTTCAGATTTATAATATTAGTATAGATTGATAGTAATTATTTATGTATCTTGTTTCTAGGTGACGAAACTACAAGGTCACATCGCCCGAGTGGGGGCGCTGGCGTGGAACGGCGATATCTTGAGCTCCGGCTCCAGAGACAGGCATATACGGCAAAGAGATACTAGAACACCACGTGAGTATAACTGCTTATATAATATTAATAGAATAGCATTTGTTTCTCAAAACGAGTTTAACAAGAAATATTCCAGACTATTTGTTTGAAATATCAAATTAGACTTCAGGTGAGGCATTCGGTATTTATTTACGTACTCTACTTTGCATGACGCATCGACAAGGTAACAATCTAATGCATGATCTCGTGAATTTTTACATACAATATCGTACAATGCTAAAGTTTAAAATTCTAATTTATCATCTGGTTCATGAGAGGTGACATCAAGGATAGGCCCCTTGATTAATGATTTCAATACGATTGAGTATTTTTTTTTTTATACCACGACGGTGGCAAACAGACGCCCGGTCCGCCTGATGGTAAGCGGTTACCGTAGCCTATGGGCGCCTGCAACACCAGGGGCATTACGAGCGCGTTGCCGACCCTTAAGAAACCTATTCACTCCTTTTTTGAAGAACCCCATACTGTATATCTATTCCACTAGAATGACGTGTCATCATGAGTAAAGGAATCGTTCTGTTGTATAAAATTTTTATTTGGAGCGCCATTGATATTTTAAGCTATTTGTACCGAGGTTTTACTTTAAAGTGGACAGTTTGTTTGACATCGGATACCAAATTCCATCAAAGGTCCGACTCGAAATCTCGACGTTTGACTGTTTGAGTTTAGTTGAGATCGAGTTGATTTTGATATAAGTAGTTGTCAAATATTATGACCATATTTGAATGTTGAAACATTTCGAAGTCGAATTTTGTTTGGTTAAACTCATTGGTTAACATCAACATAATAGAATTGGATCCCCGCAAAATTAATTTCCAAATTAATTCCCTGTCATTAATGTCAAAACAATTGGCAATAGCAACTCGTGTCATTCAACAGTCAACTTACTTATTGAGTCAGAAAAGGTCCTTATACGATTAACGACGCATCCCTAACAGTTATACGCTAACATGGTAGTTATATTGAGTGTTTGTTAGGCCCATCTAACTGAGAGACAGGCCACTACGTGAGTGCAGAACTTGTTTAGCTACTAGCGTTCAATGCAGCGGTTGTTAAACTTTATATTGTAAGGATTTACGATGAGAGATAAACATCAGGGGAACTTTAATTTGTTACGAGTTTTAAGACGATTTTGTTGTCCTAAGTCTAGTCATTGTGATATCAATATGTTGAAACAAAAAAATATTGATGCAACAGAAATTGCTTTGGCGTAAAATTATGTATTGTAATTTTTCCTAATCTCATGACAATAGGCGTAAAATACTGTAAGTTTGCTATTTGAATCTTATGTACACTTTTTTTTATTACGGTTTTTTTTTTATTAAACACTTATAGTCGGATTTATTTCATATTTTACAATAAGTACCTGAACAAAAAACCTGCCTGCAATCTTTGAGAGCCATATTCTAAAACACCGTTGTAGTTCGCTCAAACGCCGCGCACGATTGCGCGACTGAAAGTTCAACGACAATGCAATTATGCAGCGATGTTTACCTTCCATATTATACCTACTTTAGTATCTGTTTTACGGCAAGTCTAGATTTACTACTAGAGCTAGTACTATATAGCTTTGTTTCTTGTTTACTGTAGTTTTGTTTGTTTACTGTAGGAGCTATTGACTGCGTACATGTGTAGCGTGTTTTACTATGTTTCTTTGGATGGGTTTCTTTCAACCTAAATGAAGAAATTACTAAATTTTGTAATAGGAATTCAAACACCTTTTGTTTAGTAGTATATAGATGTTGAAGAGTTAAATTTAGACTGAGGCGTGGAAGACTTGTCTATTTAATACTATAAACATATTCATTTACGCATTCTTGTTAAATAAAAGTCGCACGAATTCGTATACCACGTTTTTCCAAGAGATTTTTTTCGAATAAAACTTAAATTAATACAATTAAATGTAGACAAGATTAAAAAACAAGATTGCTAATGTCTTCCTCTCCTCTACGAGTATATATAGAGCCGAAAGAGTTTAGGCCATAATCGTCACACGCTGGCCTAGTGCTGGTTGATGTATCAGAAATACCCTTAGAATTACTTCTAGGGTTCTTCTTCTAGGTTTCTTCCGTTAGCAAATGATACGTCACTTGACTAGTGCGTATAAATTCCACGAAGTGAAATGCTCATTGGTACCCGGTCAGTACCTACTGAACTCAGACTTCATGATTTGCATCTCATCAGCAACCCATTAAGTCCCACTGCTGGGCTCAGGTCTCCTCTCCTCTAACTAGAGAGCTGAGGGGGTTTAGGCCATAATCCACTCACGCTGGCCTAGTGCGGGTTGGTGGATCAGACATACACATAGAATTTCTTCTAAGGTATGTGGGTTTCCTCACGATGTTTTCCTTCACCTTTAGCAGATGGTAAGTTAGTTGACTAGTACATATAAATTCCACAAATTGGAATCCACATTGGTACTGCCGGTCGGGATCGAACCCGGACCGCGTGATTTGCATGCCGGTCACTTATTTATCCGGCCACCATGGCTGTAATTATGCATCTGTTGCCATTAACCAGACCCAGTTAATGTGAATTTTAAGACAAACAAAAATGAACGACAAAAGTGATATTGATATCACTTTTGTCGTTCATTTGTTCCGTCGTACATTTTCAGGCTATTATAATGTTTTTTTTTTTTAATTATATTTTGTTTAATTTTGCAGCGACACAGACATCGCGGGTATTACAAGGACATAGACAAGAAGTTTGCGGTTTAAAGTGGTCGCCCGATGGTCAGTCGCTCGCGTCCGGCGGCAATGATAACAAACTCTTCGTGTGGTCTATGGTGAGTAGATATATGTTATCTGTGAGGTTACAGTTAAGCAATAGTGTAGTTAAAAGTTCAAATAACATAAATTGTATTGGGGTTATGAAACTGTTGACATACAGTAGATACTAATAATAGGAATATATGTATGTATGTTACCAAAATCGAATATAATAAATAATATACATTTATAACAGTTTTTACTCAAAGAAGCGATATTTTTCTAATGGACCATTAAGCGCGTCATATTTTTAGTAACTTTTTAACCCCTCTTTTCCCTCCGATGATACGTAGCAAGGTATAAAAATAACCCTCCCGCCACTACTCAGAATTACGTGAATGTTTTTTATTACAAAGTATCTTCAAACAGAATCAGAATTATCTTTAAAATACAGGTAAGTTAAATCTTATATAACAGGCAACGGCGTGTCAAAGCTACACGCTGGCTTAGAAATTGCGCATTCTATGAGAAAAATAATACAGCTGACATCTCACGACACTTTCCCCACCCCCTTTTTAATATTTCGTAATTTTTTTTTAACCCTCTTGTCCAAGAGCTTCACGTGATTAACGGACGATCCCTATGACACCAGGATTCCTTCAAAAAGACGAGACTGGAAGGGAAAAGATGTGTTATGAAACAACCAATAGGAATATTTATTTACTCTGCACACCGCATGTTATTTAGTTGTTAATATAATACATAAATTTTTTTTTTCTATTTTCCGCTTTGGTAGAATTCGAGTCATAATTCTTTTATGGTCATCAGAATTCAAGAATATAAGCAAAACTTTTAAGTGTTTTATAATCAAACACACAAAAGTGTATGTACAACAATAGGTAATAATATTGTTTCCAACAAAAAAAAAAGTCATGTGAAAAAAAAAAACAATTCATAAAATCATTTATTCAATTCGTTACATTTATTTTAGGACTTACATAGAAGCTAGTGGACTATTCGCACACCCATAATTATTGTTTTTGTCGTGGGAATGTGGTTACGGTGGGAATGATAAACTGATAAGATTTGCGGTAACACTAAATATTACGTTTCCTGAGTTCAGCTATTATGTGCCTAAACGGAATTTATTGATTTATTTTACAACTTCTATGCGGGTTAACTACGTTTTATTGTTTTTTTAAGAGGGTTCATACTGAGGAGTGGTTTTCGATTTTTATCATTTAAATGGAGTTATTTGGTTTAAGTGTTTTCAATACACTTATTAGAATTAGGTGAAAGATGTGTAAAAGTTACGAAATCATTGCGTTAACAGTTCTATTTATATGCAAATAACACATTGGAACTTGCAAGGCAGTTTTGTTTTTAGTAACACACAAAAAAAGTACACACAGTAAACAACTGTAAGCATTACGGATACTTACTTTTTAATACAAGTTCACATTATCCTAAACAATGTATTGAAAACATTTAAAAATAGCTCTGATTAAATTATAAAAATCGAAAACCACTAAATTATGACACTTAATTGCGACGTTGCCATTCCTCTTAACGTTTTTTTTATTTGTAATATTTTTCTTTTTACTTTTGCTTGCGAATCCACGTTTGATTGTTGTATTATAAAAGATGATTGTAGCTAATAGTGTTGTATGTCGCAGCACTCGACGTCGCCGGTGCAGACGTACGGCGCGCACGTGGCGGCGGTGAAGGCGATCGCGTGGTCGCCGCACCAGCACGGGCTGCTGGCGTCGGGCGGCGGCACGGCCGACCGCTGCATCCGCTTCTGGAACACGCTCACCTCGCAGCCCATGCAGTGCGTCGATACAGGTAATACACAAGCCACACACCGCATACTTCAGTGAAAGCGTCGTATGATAATTTATTCCGCTACTCAATTATCGACCTTAAGACAATATGTGTAAGATTGAAATTACTGAATTGATCCATTTTTACTTAATACCTTATTGCAATATGGTTGCGAATTATACTGTAGTCTATTTTACAGATCTTTACATTTTTATTTTATTTATCGAAAACACAAAGTTGAGTTAATTAGTTACTCTTTGTTAATAGGTCAACAAAAGATAATAATCGACCGGCATGTAACTTGACAAAATAATCAAATTTCCGTAGCCTTGACAACATAAACAATGCTTCAATTCCATGTGTTTTCGATTTGTTACTCCGAGTTTACTCTGTATCAGTCTAGCTGTTCTTGAGATAAATAATAGAACACAACTTAATAAACAAATTAGGTACATAATAATATAAACAATATTGTCAATGTATATCATGAGTTCATGACTTTGTTCTGTCCCAGGGTCACAAGTGTGCAACTTGGCGTGGTCGAAGCACTCGAGCGAGCTGGTGTCGACTCACGGCTACTCACAGAACCAGATACTCGTATGGAAGTATCCTTCGCTAACGCAGGTATGTAACCTATTGCAAACGCAGCCTATATAAACAAAAAATAATATTTGAAAGAAAGAAAGAAAGAAAATACATTTATTCACCACATTTGTGTGACACAAGTAGGGATAAGAATAAAAAATAAAAATTAAATAATACATAGAAAAAAAAAATACAACGCCAAAAATGAAAAAAAAAATCTAAAAAAAAAAACCAATTGCACCTACTGCATGTCACACCTGCGGGAATCTGGACTCTGCTCAGCATAATGCTGTGGCGCCAGCAACTAACAGCTGCTGGACACTCAACAGCGCTGATTTTCAGCAGAGCCCCAGTATTGTAGCCCCCTATTTAACTTTGGAATCTATTTCAAAGCCTTCAGATTGCAGACGATCGCTGGTTACTCAATTAATGTTTTCTAATTTCCAGGTGGCGAAACTAACAGGTCACTCTTACCGCGTGTTATACTTAGCGTTATCACCTGACGGCGAGGCGATAGTAACTGGCGCTGGAGACGAAACCCTACGGTTTTGGAACGTATTCTCTAAGACACCCTCACACAAAGAGAACAAGAGCGTTCTTAACTTATACACAGCACTTAGATAGATAATATATTATTATAGATTAAACACTTGGCGGTTTTCACTAGCGATTGTTCTGTCGTCGAAATTCGCGACTTGCGACTTTAAAATATATATTAAATTGTCGCAAAAGTCGCAGCTGAAAATCGTGCATGTGTTTATGTAATAGACTTTTGTAAATATTAGATATATTTATTATTTATAGAGATTATTTGGTACTGTCGTTTATTTCGATATTTTTGGTGTTTGTAAGCTGGACTATTGGGTCGTTTTTAGGTGATTTTTTGGATCAATATTAACGGTTCGTTGTGCGATAAAAATAGGTAGTTCTACTACACGTCTCGTTCTCGCAAACAAACAGTTAATATTTAATTTTCCTAATTTGATCCTTTAGTGTTCGTTTTGGAAAATCTAAGTAGACGTCTTGTTACGAACTCTAAATGTTCTTTTATACAATATGTACACTAGTTTGTATATAACATATATATTGTAACGATGTATAAGCTTTGATTGTTCATATAGCAATATCAAATGCTATTATTGGCACGTACAACGTAAAAAAGTACCTTATGTATTTACCACTAAAGATGAAGTTTGCTTGGAATTCCGTACGCGCCGATATACGGCACATACAACATTTCAACAACTTAAATATAACCTTATGTATTTACAACTAAAGATTAATATTGCTTGATCTGTACGTGCCAATATATGTCTTTGTTTTGTATGTACTAACGACTGTACACTTCTTTGATAGAAATTTTGTCGTTTTTTGTTTCGATATGTTTACTAAGGCAGAGTGTGAAATTAAAGACAAAGTCGTGAAATATAATTTAATTTAATATACATATTTGAACATAAATAACTCTAAACTTAATACAGTAATTAATATTCACATTTTTAATACATGGGTCCGAGCAAAAACGCCCGTAATTATAACATAATTGAGTTCCTTTTTCATTAAATTGTTTGGTGATTTAAGACGCACTATAATATAGATTTTTACGTGTCCAAACAGAGAGTCCTAGCATGTTAACTTTTGGACTCTGTGGATATCAATAGCCCGCAAATCGAAAGTAAAAAATGGATTCTATTGTGTTAACAATAGTACGTATTTTCGATTGTCGGCCATAGTCGCTTTGGACATTATCGTACTGCTGAGCAGTTATTAATGATTGTCTTTAATCAACAGTATACATCAATTTCGTAACTGCATTGGTTGATGTAAAACTATGAAGAAGTGGTTTAAGATGCTTATTATCTGCGTTTTGGTGTATACTGCCCTTTACACTCTGATTTGTAAAACTAGATATTGGTGAGAATAACATAAGGTGCAATTTAAAAAAATCGCAAACCAATAATGTAAAATAAATCACACATCTAAAAAAATAAGAATTTCTGTTCTGTATTTTTTATAAATTTTCAAAATTTAAACGTTTGAAGAAACAATTCCTTATTTTTATTTATACTAAGTTATAGGTAACTTAGTATTTTATGCCTGATATTTTAAACTTCCTACTACCATATTAGGCGATAGGTTTAGATTATGGCCTGAACCCTCCCAGAGGGGAATAAATCCTTGCCCATCCATCAATGGGACAATGATGGGTTCTTTTCAAATAATAGCGTACAAAATGCCTTTATGTAGTCTCTTCAATATCTACTTAAATATTTGAAGAAATATATCCATTTTGAAACTGTGTCATTTCTTAAATTTTTTGTTGATTCAATAGTTCATGATTTGCAATAATTGGCAGTAGAATTAATAGTTTTTTTTTCTGTTTCAGCATTTATATACACTTAAATTGTTTGACAGAAATACACTTTAAGTTGTATGTACTCTCAAATAATTTCAGTTGCGGGTAGTTGGAGAATTATGTATAAAGCAGACAATATAGGATCGAGGTATATTATGTACAATTAGTACAAAGATTTATGTAATTAATACAGCTAATTAATTTTTAAGTTATATTGTAAACGGAAAGGCATTTAATTTTTTTTTCATAGTATGTAATTTGGAGGTGCCGCGATTTGATCTCATTACACCTATGATCTTAGTATGGCAACACTGTTCTTCTATATTTTGTTTATTTTCTTTTTTTTTTAATTTGTGTATTTAAAACTTGTAGTGTTATTTAGATACTGGTAGGAATTTTCATTATAATTTTGATTATTTATACATAGCTTAGAAAGAGATGAATATAATGAAAACGATAGCAAAACAAATAAAATGATTGAATTATTTATTGATTAGGTATATGCATTAAAAGATTTTGAAGGGGGTATTAATAAGAAAATACGCTTGCGTTTTGTGATGTCTTGCAATTATGACCCTTATAAAGTAAAATTAAAATGCATATAACTCTGTAATTCAATCATTTAACTTTCTTTAGCTATTGTGGTTCTGTTATAATATTTTTTTACTATAACAACGCTATTATGAATAGATCGCATCATTCCCAAAACAGCATTTAACTTAGTTAATAATGTTAAGTTTAAAAATTAACATCAATTTTTTATCATTAACCTATTGACCGCATCCGTTAAAAATATCAGGCAAATCGAAATTTAAAATGTTGTCTTATTGCTTTGGTAATAAGACGTATTTTTATTTGCCGAGTAAGTTTATTTGGAGGTCAATATGCTAATGGGTTAACAATAACACTACAAGTTAATATAAATTTTCTAAAGGTAACCTCTGAATTGTATAAATTATGTAATTAAATCCTATTAGATATAATTAATTATAGTATAAATTCTATTTGACAGAGTGCAATGTTTTAGTTAGTAAATTGTATTTGTGTATATAATTGTGACTATTGTAAAGATAGTTTATATCAATTAATTTAACATTGTCCTATGAAGGCGACGCTATACAGACATGGGCGATAGAGACAGCTATTTGTTTGTCCATTTCACTCGTACTTTCTGCGTATTAAGTTAGAGCAGGATGGCAATATTTTGTTATTTCGAAATTGTTAATGGTAGGAAATCATCGAGGCGAAAGAAATGTGTAATTAATAAGTGCAAAAATATCTGCTTAATAATTATTTCAACGAAGGATAAGACCGTAACTACGTGATAAAGAGTATAGGAAAATGATATCTATGATATTCCACTTTAGATGCGTATTTTCTGAAACAAGTCTTATGTATTTGTTTGTATAGTCTATCGCTTGTTTTCAATATTCAACCTTAAATTATATTGAATACGACCGATTGTAAACAAATTCTGTCGCCCATTAGTTTTGCCTTTATAGGACAATGTTTATAAAGGACAAAAGAAAATAAAACCAAATACGAAATTCTTTTTTGGCCCTTAAAGTGTTATTGTTTTTTTTTGTAACGTGTTTTGAACACTTAATTATAAATTATGGTGAATACTACGATATTTTGTTTCATAAATTGTCAATAGAATTAGCCGTTAGATGTCAGTTCTGTATTTGCTGTAAAAAAGAAATTTCAGTATTTAAAACTCGAGTTGAAAGATGTAGTATCTATTAACCAATGGCATTCCATGTTTTGATCGGTGGAAAAAAGACCTATGAGATGTCAGTAAATTTTAAACTTTATGCTGTTATAGCACTGGGTAAAATATGCTTTACATTATGTGTCTCATGTAAGTTTTTTTCTTATGACAGTGATCTGAAATTCTATTGGTTGAGTGCATGTTTTCTCGATTTTTATACTGGATTTTTTTCACATTGTAAGTTTCAAGTTGTCAAGTAATTTATTATTCAATTCTGAAATTCTGAGAGATTATCTTTCGTTAGCTACTGATTGTTCATTGGCTAATGCAAATCACTAGCCAGTTCGTCTGGCCTTCGAATTCAATTTATTGTTTCAAAATAAAAATATATATTTCAGTTTAAACTAACTCTCAGAACTTATTTTAATTGTAGTAACGCACACCTATTAAATTCTCTTTAAACTACCTTTCTTCCTAACGTAACTAATATCTATGTTTCTTGTGAATCCTTTATTATAAGTATAGCTAGAATTATTAGCACACTACTATTTATATTAAAGAGTTATTTATATGAACTACAGAGTGAATAATATATTAAATTTGTATAGACTGACGATATCCATATATGTTGTTTTAATGTTCTTTAGAAATAAAGTTTGATTGCGTGCTGTAAAATTACTTTCATTTTTTTTAAATTTACCAGTTAACTTTCACTATTTGAAAGTAAAGACGCGTGGTGGCTTAAAAAGTTTTACAAAGAGGATACAATACATATTTACCTATAAATACAATATAGAAAATATAGATGTATAACAAAAAAGAATTTAAAATGATTATGAAGTTATAACATGATAGAATAAATAGTCCGTGTAGTTACGGGTTAAGAATACACAATATCACTACACCATTTCAACCCGTGGGTGTTAAAAAAGGCGACTCAAGAGACTTATAAACACAAAATGTCTAACTGCCGTACTCAGATACCGTTATTTAACTATAAAGTTTATTTAGTAAATACGTGTGATACCTAAGTCTATATGCCTAAAGACGATTATTCAATGAAAAAAATTGTGTTAATGACAGATTACTGCTAATTGACGTCTCTGAGTGCGGCAATATAGAAACAAGAGCCGCGTAAAACTTGATTTTCTTTTTTTTTTTGTTTAATATGGCTAGATATAGTTAATCTGATTACTATGTGCCTGAATAATTTTGTAGAAGACAAAAAGCGCACGGTGTATACATAATAGATAGATCATAAAAGAATGTTCAAATTATGGACGAATTTGTGACAAAATCGCATCGTAAAGTAAAGGGTTGACGCCTAAACGTCTGTTGTTATACTTGTAAGCGGGATCTATTCGTGACACTGTATAGTATCCTTCTGGTATATTGTACTGTACTTCGACGTCGGCATCGCTCGGTAGGGGCTCTTGAAGTAATGCACTACCACACATTAGGCATAGCAGCATTAAACAAACTAAGAATCTCATTTTGTTCTGCAATAAAAATGAAATTATTTGTAAAAAGCTGAATAAAAAGTAACCAATCAATTAATTACAAAAAATCTACAGGGTTTGCCACCCAATCGAAAATAAAATTACACAGTCGCCACCCAGTGGCAAAAAAAATGCCTGACCGTTCTCTGGTGAGATATTATATATAGATATGTCTTTTATTATATAAAAATATATCTCCTTTACTTACCAAGGATTAAAATAATATTAAATTATTTTCAAATATTACACCAATCGAATGACTTCTTTGGCCACCGCCCACCGGTCACTGATAGAAATTTCGGCTGCATTTGACTTTAAAGTATTATTTTAATAGCTTACACGTACTTATATCAGCAAAAAACAAATTAAAATTCTTCTACGGAAACTACGTTTAACGATTGATTTCTAATGATTACAAGTAAGTAACGGGTAATTTGAACTGAGTACTAATCTAATACAGCGGTTCTAAACTAATCTTCCTTTTCATAACTAGAGGGCCTATTAGGGTTCATGATTTCTCGAGCTTTTCAGTTTCTCGGGTCTCGAGAATTCTCGAGGCTAATTTCTCGGGTCTTCTCGGGTTGTCGAGAAATTTACATTTACGTACGTTTTCTCATATTATTTGGTTCCAATAACGTCAACAAATTCAGTGGTTTTCCTCTCAAATAAAAGTATCAAATTAATTATAAAGCTTTTATTGATTATATTCAAAAACATTAATCTTATGAATAAGCTAATTAACTTTTTTTAACAAAATACAGAAATAATATTATTCAGACTCAAAATTATAATGACAGCATCATTTTTGGCTGGTTAGAGTGCAGGAGACAGGGTAAAATCTATAACAAACGCAATTCAAATTAATAATAAGCACTTGGAGTAATATGGGATACACACACACACAACACAACTGGCAATATTCGTCTCACAAATTTAAAATGACACATTAATTAATTTCAAGTTACTTACATAAGAAAAACATATCAGAATAATTAAAAACTAAGCTTGTGTGTTGTTGTTTTACAAAAATAGGAAGTATAATGAGACTAAGTAGTATAATTAATGTATCGTTAGTTAGGTATTTTATGTATTAAAGTTTGACTAAAAAATAATAGAAAAGAACAGATAGGTCCTAGTAAAATTTAAGATCATATATATTATTTAGATTATATTATTGATAAAAATAATATAAATAATAAAGTCATGAAGTGTCGATAAAAGTGAAAAGACTTACCTGTTTGATTTCGATTTATCTCGTAATCTGTGAAACACTCACTACGTAAACTATATAATAGGTAGGTACTTTGCTAGAGTCGAAACACGAAAGAACGTGTAAAAACGACGCCGCAGCGAGATCAAAGGGTGCCGCTGCGCTTTGGCCCGCGCCGTCACGCAATACAACAAATGGCGATTTAATTTCTATATAGGTACATGATTTCTCGAGTTCTCGACTTTTCTCGAGCTTGATTTCCCGGGAACAAAGGGCCTATGAATGAAAAGGCGGACGCAACGCCAGAAACGGCGCTAACAACCTAATGAGAGGACCAGAACCATTCTGTAGAAGCTCCAAACAATCACACACATAATCACACATAAAACTATGACAACAAAAAATAACTTGGCACGCGTAAGTGCAGTCACAACTTATACAATTAAATATACATACGGTATACAATTAAAATTCCTTACCTTCCGTGCTAGTCAAAAGACTGTGTTTCGGCAAGGTAATGATTCTCGCATTGAACTACAACTATAAGTTCATTGACATAAGGACTATTTTCTATTGAAGATCATAAGAAAGTAAAAATAAAGGAGGTACACATGAAATAAGACTGTTGTAAACAAAATAGTATATGTAAAAGTAACGGATAAAACAAACTACTGAGTACTAATGCCATTCCAAGGGATGGTTATCAAAATAATAATACAAATCTCAACTTAGTTTTTAAAATTGTGGAATATGACACTTTTTTAAAACAATGGACCCTTTGTTTTAAAAAAGTGTCATATTGGGGTCGAAACGTCAGCAACCCATAGCCACAAGGGCTGGTCGCAGTCACTATGCTATTACAGATCAAATATATCCAACCTGCACCACAAAATTACGAAATACGAAGACGTCTCACGTTGTAAACGTGACATACGGCTAAAACTAACAATGGAACAGGCTGCAAGACAGCATCGTTACAATCATCATTTCAGACTAGCAGTCCATTGCTGGATATTAATTTTACGTAACTATTTTCACAGCGTGGGCCCCTGTGTCCCTGTAACGTTCCCGCAACCGCAGTCATCGTCCATCTTGCGGGGGAGGCGTAGCTGCGAATTGAGAACCTTTTTCCCCCATCAGTAGTCAGCCCTTCGGTATATTGATGTGATTTAATGATAGTCTTTGGTTCAGTTAGATGGCCAAAACTACATAACATTGCTCAGTTCCTAATTGACTATTATGGTCTAGTGAGAACACATAAACCATAATTATCATTATAATATGTAATATTAATAACCTTAGTAAGATTGACATTAACTGCAAAACCTATCCTTATCTAAAATGTTTAGGAGTCAATGCATTTCGATTATGTTGCAATAAACAGTCAGTGATTAGGTTTACCTTGTCGATGATTTGCGTAAACACCTACACAGAAAACATGATGTGATTGAATTTTGTATTACAAATGGTTGGATAACATTTATAACTGCAAGTACATAATGCATGTAAAAATCGTGAAAAGTATAAAAGGTAGCCTTTACATAATTATGCGATGGTGGCTGAATGGATGGCGACCCGAGTCCGATTTCAATCGGCAGTAACAATGTGAATAACTTTGTGGAGTTCAAAATGTAAATAATGACTTGCCATCTACGAATGGTGATGGAAAAACATCGTGAGGAAACTCATTTCATCACACATTATCCTAGACGAAATTTTAAGGGTGTGTTTGATCCAGCATCCCGCATTAGGCATTAGGTAGATTCTGGTATAGGCACTTTCAGATTTCTAGATAGATGAGAGAAAACTCGTGCCCTGCAGTGGGACATTCATAGGCTGCAATTATTATATATATACAATTATACATTCGATAGCAAGAGTACATACTAGATAAAGAACTAGAAGAATATTACCTTAATCAAAAAAATAAAAGTACTACTTTTATATATCTGGGTAGTTTATTTTTTTAATACCTAATTTTTATATTATATTATAACTATAACAACTATGCTTATTCAAAAAGATATAAAACCAAAAAGGGCTTATATATTATCCTATCGCAGAAAATCCTTCTCTTTTCCACAATCAAGAGGACTGAAACGTTCAATGATTTAACGACCGTAGCTATTAACAAGGTCGGAACTACAAAAACACTACTTTTCAGTACGGCCAGTTAAAGTTTTGAACTTATATATCTCCTAGCTTATATAAGCTCCTATAAAATCCGACTTTGTAAATCTAAAAAAACTGTGTTAGTGATTATTTTGATACACGAAACTTTGTGAGGTCATAGTTATAGATATTTTAAGACCTTAGATGCAATAATACGAAAATCGCCAAAATGTAGTTCCGACTTTGTTAATAACTACGGTCGTAATAATTCTCTCAGACCCAATGTCACCCTGAACCCCTAAATTGTTTTGAATTATACCCCTACAACATAAAGTTGCTCTCAGGATGAGTTTTGTAGCTCAAGTGGGTTCATTGTGTTTTGAAACTGTGTTTGTGTCAATACAAAAACATTTTTCATTTTAAGTGTGTCCCTAAGCACCGTTTCTAGGGGTACCTAGGTAAACGATAGGTGAAAAGAACATGTTATAACTTTCTCATTCGGTTATCTACTTGCCAATTTGCTTCAGGTTATTGCAGGGTTCATTTGGCATATTACTGTAATTATTGATATCAGCCAATTCTTTTGGAGAATTGCTATAACTAAGATTAGTGATTCCTTTTTTAATATTAGTGAGTTCATTCGGCGTATTCGCATAATCGGCATTGCTGATTCCATTTATGTGTTTGCTATTATTTGGATTGTTGACTTTTGGCATATTATGGTAATTTGTATTGTTGAAATCTTTTGGCAAATTGCTGTTAGTTTTAATATTATTTTCAATTGGCAATGACTTGGCTTCGCATTGCCATACTTCGTATGGATTATTAAAAGTTGAGGCCTCATTTTTGTTAATCATAGTGCTTTCATAAGGCACAGGTTTATTTTTGTGCTGATTATGGAAGTTATCATCAATTTCAGCATAATGTTTTTCAGTTTCACCACTACATGCGGTAATCCTTTTGTGTGGCACAGCGTAGTTACGTGCGTCTCTTTGATATAAGGGATTATCGACCGAGACTTCGTCATTATTGGCGATATAGTTGTATTCATTTTCAATGTACGTGTAATCGTAGTTGTCTGCTTCTTGCCATTGGCTCGGGAATGGTGGTATCGGATTGTCGAATTGGTGATTTGATATTTCGTTCAATCTCTGTAATGTAAAAGGATTATTTAAACAATTTTTTTCATTGATGACAATCGTTATTTAAAGAATTGTACAATTCGAGAATTGGTCAATTATAGACCGTGTAGTCATTTCGCGAATCAGTCATTCCTAGATAAACCAATATAAAATAATAAACTAATACTTAAATTGCGCCGCCGCTCTTGTTTGTTGTTTGTCTGTTTCTCGCTCTAAATGTTGTTTCTAAGTAACGGGGTAGATAGAAACATAGAAAAGTGAGATTTCGTGCCGCTTGATGTGGTCCAATGCCATAGAGGGTGAAGCTATTCCCTTTACCATCTTAATTATATTTATTATAGGTACATTTTTGCTCACCCGCGATTCGAACTTAGGACCATTTGCTTAACAATCATATTCTTAGGATTTTAAGGAAAACAAACAGTAATATAACCAGATAATTTTTAAATATAGCATACCTTAGTGGACTCACTGAGATTTCTAATTCGAGTGCACCAACAATACATGCAGAGAGAAGCAACTATAATAACCAACAAAACAGACACACAGCCAATCATCAAAGTTAGTGAAGATTTGTCTGTAAACGAAACAATAATCATAATTCATTATCATCATTATACTACATCATACTGGGCACGGGTCTCCTCTCCTCTATCTAGAGAGCTCAGAGCGTTTGGGCCATAATTCACACAGGCAGGCCTAGTGCCTGATGGTGGATGTCATACACTTAGAATTTATTTTAGGGTATGTGGGTTTCCTCACGATGTTTTCCTTCACTGCTAATAGATGGTAAGTCACATGACTAGAATATATAAATTCCACAAAGTGAAATCTACATAGGTACTGCCGGTCGGAATCGAACTCTAACCGAGTGTTTGCATGCCAGTCACTTATCCTTTCGGCCACCATAAACACAATCATAAGTATGACGATGACTCGCACAGACGCACAGTCTCTCACTCCGCCACCAGCAGATTAGAAGACCCATCCATGTTTTGAAATCTTGTGACTAAGAAAGTTTATAAGCTATGAATATAGCAAGAATGTGTTCTGATTAATGATACAACTGCTGTGTTACGCAAAACGTTAAAAATATTACTTACCAACGTTTACGTTACCAATTACGTTCTTTGCAACGAATTTGATAATAGAATTCACATTAGGCTTGTGAACTGAATGACATAGCAGTCCACCTCCGTCTAAATCTTTGGTACCCAGTAAAGTACTAACGTAAGTGCCGTTTATAAAATCTGAAAATATGTTAAGTATATTTACTAACATATAAAGAAAATTTGCTTCGTTTCAATAAAAAAATTGGTATGTCCATTGATTTTGAAAAAAGATTTTTTTTTCTTGTTTCAGAGAATAATCGTCGTCTATCATACATCAATTGCATCTTGGTTTAACATAATACAATTGAATATTGTGGGGAGACTGGTACCTAAGCTAGGCTCGAGGCCTGTATTTAAGGATACGAGGTCTCCACCCCTGTGCATAACATTTTACTATGTACTTTATAGCCATAGACTGATGACTAGGATGATAAAAGATTAAAAAATGATAGCACGGAATAAATAAATTAAAAAAAAATGTCCTAAAAGTATTGTATTTATTTGGCTGTTGGATGCGGGCGGCACAAAATCTTTCGTTGTGGCGGAAATTAGGTGAGGCTCAACAGAGGACGTCGTTGGGCTGATATGATGATGAATATGAAAGTTACCTTGCACTCTTGAAGCATTTGTCTTTACGTCATAGCTAAAAATAATAAGGTCATTTCCTTCCTTCTCTCTTGTTTCACAGTTCACTGTTATCATTTCTCCGATGGCGTATTTGTATTCGTAAATATCCATAGTATTACTCTTGTTGAGTGTTGCTATAATGTTGTTTATACGTACAATTATACCATCTGTGGAAGAAAAAATAATATATAATAATAAAAACTAGAAGTCGCGCGTGGCTTCGCTCCCGTCATTCTTTATTTGGCGATTGCTCAGCTCCTATTGGCCTGAGTGTGATGTAATATATCTTGCTCGATAAATGGGCTACCCAACACTAAAAGAATTTTTCAAATCGGACCAGTAGTTCCTGAGATCCTAGCGTTCAGACAAACAAACGATACAATGACGGGTTCCTATCTATCCTACGAAATCCTACGCATCATACACACACATCAACACTAAACTATTTTAAATAAAAAAAGAGGAAGAAGAAAACTGGCATGTTGGCCTGTCTGAGTGTAATTTATTATTTAATATGCATGTATTTACAACAAAAAATGTTTTAAGTATTTTATCAGTTGTTTAGTAGCTACCCATAACACAGGCAAATATAATTGAATAATATGGGACTAGATGGCGCTGTGTGAATGTGTGAAAATATAATTATTATCCTATCTTTGTTCTGTGATTATTATATTATTACATGACATATGTTAGGAATATTTCGAATAGAAAAAATATTATTTGATACTGTAATTAACTACTCTATAAATATTTTATTTTTTATTCTTAATTTTAAAGTAATAATTACTGTTACTAATGATTTCTTATTATAATTTTTGATATAACATTCTCTAACATGATTGAAAAACAAAAAGAAACACTATTGTCCCCTGAATTCCGAACAGATATCTGTGAGTAACTTACTTGCTCCTGTGACTCTGATCCCAAACCGAACATATTTAGTTTCAGGATCTTTCTCGTTGACTTTATAACCGCATCTCCATTCCGTACCCCCATCGGGGGTGATCGCATCTGCTGAAAACTAAAACAAACTACTATAAGATTGTATACTTTGAGTAAAGGTAATAATAGCAACTCAATAATTTCTCACTGCTGGGCAAAGGCGAAACAAAACTGAATTGTTGAAATTTTGCTGAAGTTCTGCTGTAGTTCTTTATACCTATCTGATATTTCTTCTACCAGAAGAACTAATTCCTTTTTGCAGATTCTACCACATTCTAGCACATTTACACAGCGCTATCTAGTCCCAAATTAAGCAATTATATTTGCTTGTGTTATGGTATGGTATAGCCAAGTGTGAGTCATAAGATATCATCAGCCTATCGATCCCAATAGACAGTGTAAGTGTGACGTCATTGGTCTATCAGGGTTGTGGGCATGCCCATAGTGCACACAACAGTGGATCCGCGCTTGGCATAAATCTTTGGCAAGGTTTAAAGAACACTTACATGCAATCTGGTAGAGAACAGCCTAGTGGTGTAGTGAAAGTCGGAAGTTACATTTGCAATAATGATAGGTGTCATATCCTTCTGCTTGAAGCAGCTAAAAAAAAGAGGAGAAAAGATATGAAACCAACTACAGGTAGTATTATTGCTACACTTAGCATTTCTTCTTTCTTACTAGGATTTTTATTCGGTATTGTGTACTCTTAGCATTCGATAATAGTACTATGTATTCAGTGGATAACGCGTTGTTTGCATAAATTATATTATTGTGTAATTATTTTCCAAAAAAAAAAAAATATCTTTCTGACAATTACCTATTTTAAAGTTCAAAATTGGCCTAACGTTTTCTGAAGTTACAATTCTTTTATACTTTAGTAGTTATTTATTTTACCGATTGCACATACGTGTGCGATTTAATGCAGTTTAAAAAAAAATGGTACTTACCTTATACTTGTTTTAGGCAGACTAAAACTTTTTTCCTCCATTGCAAGAATTACATGAAGTGGACGTTTTTCTAAAACTACAAATTCTTCAATCTCAGTAGCTTCTGAATAATCGTTTGGTATTATGATTCGAATTTCTGGGATATCTGTAATATTAAATATGTGGTATATGGTTTATGTGGGTATAAATTAAACTGTGTTATTTATTTATTTTATTTATAAAACTTTATTGCACAAAATTTGTGAACCAAAAGGCGGGCTTAATGCTAAAAGCATTCTCTACCAACCTTTGGGTGATGCAGAGATGAGAACAGGTAGGTGCCAAGTAAGAATATAAGATTGAAAATGATAAAAGAATACTAAATGATACTAATAAAATACTTAAACAAATTAATCAAATACCTACATATATTAATACTAGATACATATTAACATAAATGAATAAATACATGATATAAAATAATAACAAATATTATATAATATATACATTCACTTCACGTGATCAGAGGGCTGGTTTTTATCTCGCACAGAGGATCAGCATTGCCATCCAGCGTGGCAATGCTGCTAGCCTTCTGGGCACTTTCCCTTGTGACAGTGATGCCGATGAATACTTTGACGCCTAGCCCACATTACCATTTGTATTATTATTTATTTATAGTATTGTCAATAGAAGTTGTAGATATGTAAGTAAATAGTTAATAATGTTATAATTATAAATAATTTAATATTTGTCTCCTATATACATATATATTATATCAAAAATTATACTAAAGGTGTTAGTCTGTGTAGTTATAATATTTATTATAAGAAGAAATGAAGAAGGAGGTTTTCAAATCTACCGTACATGCACCTATATATTTAACGAGAAGATACGCGGCTTCGGTCCTATCGTTCTTTGTTTGTCCACTGCTCAGCTTCTATTGACCGTAGCGTGATTTTATGTAGCCTCCTAAACTTTATAGATAAATGGTCTATTCAATACTTATTTATTAGTCATTAGACTAATATGATC
The DNA here is from genome assembly GCA_905147015.1 of Laspeyria flexula. Taxonomy (NCBI): domain Eukaryota; kingdom Metazoa; phylum Arthropoda; class Insecta; order Lepidoptera; family Erebidae; genus Laspeyria; species Laspeyria flexula. The sequence goes on from LR989954.1 coordinate 14,869,006, forward strand.
ATAAGTTAATTTCGATAGTGATTCTATTTTGAGTTGATTAGCCCCCAGATTTAATATAAAAACTATTTATAGACCCTCCTTTGGTTTAACAACAGGTAAAACAACTTACTTGCTCCCTTAACTACGATATCAAATTGAACTTGTAATTCTTCTTTATCATTCGTCAATTGGCACAACCATTGTGTACTCGCCTCCGCGGTTATTTTATCAGCCGGTATCTAAAATTAAAATTTATCTTAAATTAAAAATTAAAAAATAACTGCCTCGGTGGCGCAGCGGGAAGTGTATACGACTGCTGTGCAAGAGGTCCCGGGTTCGATTCCCGAGTCGGGTGAAAATGGTATTGGGCTTTTCTATCATGCAATTCTAGTACTGAGATTTTCCCGGAGTTTGGTAAACAAATGTTTCCTGTTGATGACAATAGGCTCGCCCCCTATTTTATGGGACCAAACATATCTGGTGAAATGTGGGTGTGAAACATCTCTGCCTACCCCTTCGGGGAAAAAGGCGTGATGCTATGTTATGTATCTTAAATTATCTATTAATCTTCTTATCAATGGGACTTGATGGAAATTATCAAGTCGCTCAAAAGGAACTTGACTCAACACGCTGGACCCTGGAATCGACCTGAAACCACTTACACATTTCCGTTGTAGAGCGGCATTAGCAGTAAAATAGTGTAATATTCAGTAATTTCCTTTGTTTTGGATTAAATTATTAAATTAATAAAATTGAAGTGTCGTGGGTTCATACCCTGTTATGGCTTTGAATTTTTCCATTAGGTACTTACTTGTTAAAATCATCATTATAACCCATAAACGTCCCAATGCTAGGCACGGGTCTCCTAGGGAATTTAGCCTAAAAGAACGCTGGCCAGGCGGGTTGGTATAGGGTTTTGTTTCGAATTTTCCTTTTCTTGTAATGCTCTTGTCTGCTTAAGGTTACGCCCTTAGTCGCCTTTTACGACACTCACGGGTTGAGATAGAATAAAGTAGAATAGAATAGAAGAAGTTTATTGATATCAGTCTTACAGCATTAATTTCTTATATCTATTACATAAGTAATGAAAAAAAAAAGTAAAACTATAATACCGAAAGCAAAGGGTTCAGGCGTCAGCTTATGCTTGGGCCCCATAAGGAGTTACCAAACGCTGGTTTTCAGCTAGAACCCGGGACTTTCTTTTACAAAAATATGGTACATAAGAAGCAAAGCAAGACGTGATTACAATAACATATTAATACAAGTGTGGGGTGTGATCATACATTACAAAGTTAAGCTATATCATGTTTGTTTAATAAAAGTTAATCATAGGTAAATAGGTATAGAATTAAATTTTGAAGATTTGGCTATGGGGTATTGCTATTTAGGTGGATATACTGGGATAAAGGCACAGACTATATAGAAATAGTTCAAAAACAAAAAAAAAAAAAAAAAATCAAAAGTTAACGGTTTTCACGTGAATTGGGCAGTTGGCAGAGATGGGAAAGTGACATTAATTTATTTTAAAAGAGCACTTACTTGAAGTTTTGTGTAGAATAAATTGCTTGTAGAATTCAAACTGTAATTAGAATTTGCAATATACACAGGTACAAATGTTTTACCCTTTAATATATAGCACCTGAAAAACAAAATTAAAATGCTTATTTCGGGGCAACATCGATTTATTTTTTAGCTCAACTTTAATATGTGATTGTGCAACTAATTGGGAGACGGCGTATTTTTGAATATCATTACCTTACATCCGAGTCTGCAATTATATTATTCTTGTCATTTGCTAAATTTATATAAAGATCTTGATTTTCTATAAGCACATATCTTGGAAAAACTTCATTTAAACTAACCGTTGGTACTATGACACGTATTTCTTGAAAGTCTGTAAAACACAATTATTATTATCACTCAGGATATGTCAGTTGTGTGAATAATATTTTAAATGACATAAAAACCCACGACGATAACATCTATACAAAATAAGAAACGTAACATATAAAAAGGTTTAAATAACTTCATTTTAAATCCCCGACGAAAAGATAATAAGTAGCGTAAAAACAATCCCAAGAAAATCCGTCGGGGGCTGCCATACCCTGACTTGAAATGAACGAAAGTATTGCAGTTTTATGTATTTGATACCTACCTAATTATTATCAATATTTAGTTTACGATATATATTAAATTTAATACTAGAAACAGTAATGATATTGGCATGAGTGTAATCAATATCTCAGTACTACAATGCTACGTGTCCCTATACAGTAACAGGTCTAATTATTTTACAGATAACTGTAAATATAAGTTTGCTTAGTCTATTGCAGCGCCCCCTGGCGAAAAAATACAATATCGTGTATCCAAAAGTCATCCTCGATAAATCACAAATACATTACAGAAAACCGTATCGAAATCGGTTTAATCGTTTTAAAGATAGGAGGGCACAAAGGTTTCAACGAAATCAACATAGGTTTGCCTAGTCTATTGCAGCGCCCCCTGGCATAAATATACAAAATCTTGAATCCAAAAACAATCCTCGATAAATCACAAATACATTACAGAAAACCGTATCGAAATCAGTCTAATCGTTTTAAAGATAGAAGGGCACAAAGGATTCAACGAAATCAGTGTATTGTAGCGCCCCCTGGCGAGCTATTAACATAACACCTATCTAATAACCTGTCCCCAAGAGCCGCACACACTTTACAGAAAACCGCATCTAAATTGGTCAAACCGTTTCCGTGATATAAGGCATTATGTTGGAACACACAAACACACAAACACACAGCCTCTCACCCCAAACGCATAATTATACCGTCTCCGTTCCGTCGTGGGTAAAAAGGAGATTCTACGCAGTAGTTCGAAATGAAAATTCTCAGGAAATCAGGTTATTTGGTAGAACAAACGTAAACTAATAGCATCAAGCCTTTTTCTCAAAAGGGATAGGCAGAGTTTCATCACGTCCACGCTTCACCAGCAAAGTTTCCTCTGCCTCGATGGCGAAGGCGGAAGTGTTCATTCGCAAGATTATCTTCAAATTCATGTAGAATAAATAGTAATTTAGAATAATTCCCATCGAAGATTTTACCTACCTCATAATTCTGACAAATTTAATTCAGTCGTTTTGGATATTAGACGACACAATACATATTGTAAAACTTATGTAGAAAAGAGGAAACATGATAGAGCTATATATATGAAACACATTTTTTAACATTTTCACTATAACAGCCTGCTCTAAATCAAAGAAAAAGTATTCTTATTGTTATTCTCCTAGAACATAATTATTATAGTATGTGGCTAAACAATTTGGGTGGACACAACGTTAGACAATTGACTATCTTACGTAATTCTTAAAAAGAATATGAGAGCTTGTTTGTTAACTTCGAAATTGATCTTAAAGCAATTTCATATAGAGATAGCCCAGGATCTGGAGACAATACACCTATTCATACGACACCATTCAGGCAAATCTGCGGGCAAAAACTAGATTGACATATTAAATAACTTACTCTCAGCTTTACTGTATATAACTAAAATTATCACTGAAACTATTACACATATTGCATACATTTCTTCTAAATTACACAAAAAGCGTAAACTACCCTATATATTTATTTATATAATCAAAACACTTCAGTACAAAATATAAGCAATTATTTTCCATAACACAATACGAATGTTTTGTCGTTCATACTTGACAAGTTTATCCTTAAAACATAATACACGTTTATAATCCTGGAGTCTCAGCTACATGACGATATAATAATTTTATTACTAAGAAATTTGTCATAGGAATACACAAGAAATATGCGCGCCAAGTTCGAGCGTTGACTTAATTAGATTTAATTTATTTTATAAGGTTTACTAACAACTGTTCATATTACTATAAATTTAAATGCTAGTATTAGTTTAAATTAGTTTTGAAAAAACGTTATTAGTTTATATTAAACTTAGTTAAGTAAGTATATTAATGTCTACTTAAGTATAAATTACATCAATATTTTTAAATAATCAGACTTTGGTAACACAATTTGACCACCATGTTTGATGTAACTTTGTTTCTGAATTTGGCGCTGCCACTACAGTGCTACGAGTACAGTGAGAGGAAAATGAATAAACTATTAATTGTATTCTCTAAAATGGGTCATCAATTACGAGTAGGAGGTAACGTTATTCTCTCATACAAACTGAAGTGGCGATTTTTTATTCGAATCGAAATTCAATTTGGTATTATTTCATACTAGAAGTCGCGCGAGGCTTCGCAACCGTCGTTTTTATATTGCCACTGCTCAGCTCCTATTGCCCGTAGCGTGATCTTATATACCCTATAACCTTCCTCGATAAATGGGCTATCCAACAATAAAATAACTTTTCAAATCGGACCAGTACTTCATAAGATCCTAGCATTCAAACAAACAAACTACTAACTACAGCTTTTTAATATAAGTATTAGTATAGAAATTAGCTGTAATAGGGCCCCCTCAGTATCAGTTAACTTTAGCAAACAAATATGACATCCTTTATTAAATATATTCATAAACAATTTAGTATCCGAGAACTTGTAGACATTATTGGGTAGGTATTTTAGGTACGGTGAAATCTTCTAACACTTCTCCTACAAAACCCAAGCACAAGAGCTGGCTAGGAGAAAGCCGGGCTACACCAAGTCATCGGAATAACTCCTACATTACAGTTTTCTCGATCCATCTATTTCTATCACCGCGCTCGCGTGGCCACTTAGTACTAGATAAGTAGTCAGGGTCGTTGGCGAAATCACAAGCCTTAAGAACCTGATCTGAAGATATTTATATACATAGCTAAATCTAAAAATAAAATCTCTATTACGGATCTTGTATAGTTGCATGTATGTTTACATTTACTACAGATATGAATATCATCAGCGACCCATTAAGTCCCACTGCTGGGTTCGGGTTTCCTCTCCTCTAACTAGAGAGCTGAGAGGGTTTAGGCCATAATCCACTCACGCTGGCCTAGTGCCTAGGCCTAGTTGGTGGATCAGACATAGGTACTCATAGAATTTCTTCTAGGCTGTGGGTTGTGATGTGGGTTTCCTCACGATGTTTTCGAAGATGAAGACCGTTAAAATATGAATACATTACAATGATTTAATGTAAGATAACTGTTTTTTTATTTTATTATAATATTATTGCAATAAATTTGAAATAAGTATTATATTTTCCTTCTATACTCACTTTATACATAACAAACAGATAACAGTGCAGTTGTGTTATACCTAATTTGTTTATGAGTCATATTTATTCCCTGTATCAGAATTGTGGTAATTCAGCATTTTAAATTAATATCCAAATGCTCGTAGCATTGTTACGATCGTCGAAGTTAAGCAACGGCAAGGTCAGTCTATGATGGGTTACCGTTTATAGTTTTCAGTACAGTTTCATTCACGAGCGTCTCCGTGCTTCGGAAAGCATGTAAAGCCGATGATAAGCCTTCTGAGCGATTGGATAAGAATAAGAAGATAAATTAATTTTATGAACAATTTCTAATAATTGATTATTTTAAAATTGATTTATGTTTTATAAAGGATCTGATGGTTATGAACATTCTTCGTGCTTCTTCGTTACTACAGCAAAATAGACGCGAGCTTTTTAGCGAGTATTCAAATCGAACATTCATCAGAGCTTAGGACTCCGATAGGACCCGTAATTTTTTTTTGTCCGCGCTGCTTTCTTTATAATAGGATTAGATCCTATTACCGGTTATTTTTGTCACCCGTTCTAATTTCGTTGCGGGTTCCAAAACAGTAAGTTAGGCATTCCTTGGGACTCCCGAGTGTCATAACTTGGAAGACACGGGTATCGAACCAAGACCTCAGTATACTGTCAACTGTATACTGTGTTAGTAACCACTACTACCACTACTAACTAGCGAGGCAGTCACGGTAGAATTGATCAGTTCTATTCTAAAGTACGAGTAAATGTGGAATTTTTTTTGTAGTAAATTAAACTATATTTTAATAGGCTATGTTTCTTAATATATTGTAATTCTACTTTAAACTGCCAAACTTATAAGGAGCTGATTAACTTCAGCATTCACTTGTCATGCTTTTCTGTCCCTACGGAGACAGATACTACGCCCGCTGAGTCACGAGCATTAGCCTGTTGGTTGATATTTTTTTCTAAATTATTAACTATTACATTTTTAACTTCGGAAATTCTACAGCCTTACTTTCTGTTCGAAAGGTTTAAATTATATAGTTTTACATAGCTATTTATATCATATTTTCATGTTATTGCAGCTAACCCACTGAGGATAAATATAATTATTTTTGAGGATAAAACTACAATTATTAAACTAACTCATCGTTATGGAATCATTTTAATAAAATTTTGTACCGCTATAGGTTGAAACATGCTTATATTTCATGATAATTTGTACTGTATATTATTAGATTAAGTAATTGGTTTTCGGCAGATTTAGAAATGATTAATATTTTAAACTTGGTTTATATTGTTATACTAATGTGTGTGTGTCCTTATGAAGCAAGAAATGGTAAGTTTGGATTCAGTTTTTATTATATCATCATTATCATTAGGTTTAACCAATAAACGACCACTGCTGAGCACGTGTCTCCTCCAAAGATCACATCATCACGCCTTTTGCCCCTTCGGGGAAAAAGGCGTGATGATGCTATGTCTTTATGTTTTATAATTATGTACATAAAAGTCAATTACCTACCTCCAGTACCTATTTCCGAGTGAGCTAATAAAGAAAAAAATCTTTATTTTGGTTGTTATGAAAAAACCATTTCGCCAATTGCCAACTCAGCGATATTATTTAGTGAATTATTTCCTTAAGTTTTTTTTTTAATTTATATTCGTAATGACTAATTTAAACGTATTATTTCATATAACAGACATTCAAGAATATCGTATCAACATATCAAACGATTCCAAGAACGTATTTTATGAGCAAATGATTATTGTTGAAAAAGGGAAGCCAATTCATATATTGTTTTCAAATATGGATAAAAACAATGAAACTATGTCTACAGCCCAATTAAGGTAATCATTTCAACTCATTAACGTCCCATAGCTGGGCACGGCAATTAAGGTAATAAATATTATTAATTAATGAACTAAAAATAAGTTGACAGCGGGAAGTGGACAGGTGTGCTGTGCAAAAGCCCTCTGATTCTAAGCTGTCGGAAAATTTTCGGCCGGAAATTTTAGTATAATTAAAGTTAAAAAATAAAATGTAAAAAAATAGATGGTTGTTGAATTTTCTATCATCAACATCATCATCATTTCAGCCTATTGCAGTCCACTGCTGGACGTAGGCCTCTTCTAACGCAATTTTTGAATTTTCTATGCGATCAACTATTTTCTGTAGAAATTATACTTTGTAAAATAAATAACATAAATAAATATACTTCGTTCTAACATTCGAATATGTTTACGATCTGGGATCAATCCAACGAGTCATAATCAGGGCCGAACTTCCGGGTTCGATTCCTGGGCTGGGCAAAAAATGGCATTAGGATTTTCTATCATGATATTCTAAGTATCTGCCCGGTGCTTGCATTAGGTCGGTATCACCTTTTTACGTTGAACCTTTTGAACCTCGAAAATTTCTTTCATTCACACTCATCACAGACCCGAGGGTCGCCGATGGTGCCCGAACACTGACCAAATAAAGTTCCCATAGGTTGCCCCACAAAAGAAGGCAGAGAGATTCTCCTCTTGTGAATTTTGTTTTGAATATTTCGTTATCATGAATTCATTTGTTTTAGGTGCAAGACAGAATGCGGCCCATCTTTCTATACCTTTTATGGTTGTACAAACACCAGTAAGAAACCCGATACTATATTAGAAGTAAATATTCTTCTCAGTTAATTATGTTACGACAAGGAGCGTTTCAAATGCGTGCCGTATATTTAAAAAGTAATTTTACGACAGTTATTTACCAGTAGTCTGTTTTAGATCCCAGCCGATAAAGTTACCGTTGATATAAGTACAAAGTGGTCATGTACAGAAGAAAATAAAGTTATCAGGACATTTATAATAAAAGTTAAGGCTTCTAGTAAGTACCTATATTACTTATTGAGTACTATTTGTGGATAACATTTTTAGTTTAATAGAGGTAAGGCACAGAGGGTAACCTCAGTTCAAATTGAGCTGCTCGTAATAGTAATGTCCTATAGACAGAACACTGCATGGAAAGTGTTGTATCCTGAGCTCATTGGGGAGGCTTTAAATAGCCCATATGTTTTCGATAGTCCATTTATAGAGAAAGGTAATAGGCTATACAACGTCACGCTACGGCCAATAGGAGCTGAGCAGTGGCCAAATAAAGAACGACGTGATTACAAGGCATTGTTTAATTATTACAAAATTAGTATTAATAGTATCTCTATTATTACAGAGAAGGTAGACGCATATATTGGAGGAAGGCCACTGTCATTTAAAACTAATGGGTTACTGAAAGAATTAGATGGCATTTTTGAACACAAATACGAGGACGGAGAAACGATTGAATTTACTTGTAAAAACATTTATAAGGTGGGCTCTACTAGACTGAGATATTACGATAAACATGGTAAGATAATTCACTGTTGAAATATATCTACCCACTCTCATAATAATTAAAGAATCTTGTTTAAGAGATAATGTTTTTATAGATTTCTAAACCTATCGTTTTGGTTGACCGGTATGCAAATCATATACGTATGATTTGCATACCGGTGCGACGCGAGTGCGATTCGAACGGCAGTACCAATGTGGAATTCACTTTGTGGAATAAATAACTTATAAATACACCATAAAATATATATTATATGTATATTATTTGTGTATTTGTGTTTATTTATATAATATATTTATATTTATGTGTTTAATTGTGATTAATTTAATTTATCATAATCTCTTTTTTTTTTATGCACCTACTTCGACCCTTCTCTGCATCACCCTATAGGTTGACTGGACGTAGAGAATGCCTCTGGCATTAAGTCCGAATTTGTACATTTCTGTGTATATAAAGTGTGAATAAATAAATAAGTAATGAGGATACAATCTTGTTAAAAAAAATCATAATATTATTTGCAGTTTTGCATTCACCCTTGCGTCCCTATTCACCTTGTTTCACAATACTATTAAGGTGTAGAGAAAAAACTAAAAAAATAAATTAGATACGTACATATTAAATGACTGTCACCGTGGCGCAGTGGTTAAGGTGGTCGCCTCGCCACTACATCGCCGTGCTGGGTGACGTGGGTTCGATTCCCACACGAGACAAATATTTGTGTGATTCATAGATATTTGTTTCTAGTCTGGGTGTACTTTGTGTCCGTTAGTTTCATGTTTGTAAAGCTCCCCGCGACACAGGGCATGTTCCCTAGTGCGGGCGTTGTCTTTAAAAAAAAAAAAAAAAGAAGAAAAAAAAAAGAAAAAATAATAATATCGATTGTGGTTATTTAAAGGAAACAAACAAATGGAAACAGATGAAGTAATTGAAGCAAAGAAGAAAGTCAAAACGGCGTTGAGTTTGCGTGCGTTATTGAGAGAAGAGAACAATGGTTCTTATGTCGAATGTATCTATATAACACCTTCAAGCATGATGTCCATAACAGAATTTCTGTACAGAATTGTATTTATTGTAAACAATGAAGTATGGCGAAACCGTAAGTTCTTTTCATTACCGACTTAATCTAAAACAGAGGGTGAGTCTGAATTTCGACATTCGATTAGTCGGCTTTAATGTCGTTGTCAAATGTAAGGAAATTTATAGATTGGTCGTTGTCACTTTCAAACTTTTATTTGACAGAGACATCAAAACCGACTAATCGAATGTCGATTAGTCGGTTTTGATTCAGAGTAAGCCCCCCGGCCACTGATTCTAAAACGTCGGAAAGCTCCAGCATCATAAACTTATTGTTAATTCCGTATTTTGTACCTAATAAGGGGGATAAACAATGGCTTAAGTCAATTTAAACCTGGTTTAATACTTAGTCCGTATTTTGTAATAAGAGGAATATAGTTTTAGTATACTTACTTAAAATTTTGTTTTACAGGATACATAGTCACAATAAACGGCACAAAATTATCATTGCCATACGATGACTCTGGGATACTTAAATACAATTACAAATTTGTTGCTGGCGAGAATTTGAATATTTCTTGTTCAAAAACAGATTATGACAGAGATGATAAGTTACACGCAAGCATTCGTTATAATAATTTAACTGCAACTGCCACTAAAGGACCTAATAATACATTGCCAGGTACGTTGAAGGTAGTCATTTTTATGCAACATGGTAGCCACCGGTTACTGGTTGCCTACGCCTACAGAGGCATCACGAACGCGTTGCCAGTCCTTCAAACCCTTCTTAATGAGCTTTGAATACACGAGCAGAAACAACACAATGTTATAATGACTGTGTTTTGTAAGGTGGATATACTTCCTTACACGGGCTGCTGTAAGGAAATTTTATTTGCCCGACGTTTCGATCGAATTACACCGACCATGGTCACAGACTGACTGAAGCTGCGGCCGACCATCGTCGTCCCTGATGCGTGTGGGTATATCTTAAAAATCGAATTAATATATTACAAAAGTATATAGTTAAATTAATAGATACAGAAAATAAAAACGCCATATTTTTCTGGTCTATTTTAATAATTGGGGTGACAGTGGGACATTAATTTCTATATAATCTGCTATTTAAATACAAAAAAAATGTCATAAACGTTTCAGATGATGGAAAAATGACTCGTAGGTTTTACTTAAACACCGAATCATTGGAAGGTGCCGTCCTTCAATGTTACTCAAATAAAATGAACTATACGGGTGTTGATATTGTATTTAATGAAGAACATAATCGTGGTAAGTTCTTTATCACACACAAATTATTATTTTTTTGAAAATACACGACGTACAAAAAGTAATTGACACCATTTTGTTGTTTTGTTTGTTTCAATGGGCGATCTTATCGCTAATAGCGATATAGGTTAAATATATTTGCATACCTATTAATCAGACTTCATTCGTTCAAATAATAATATAATGTACCTACTTACCTACCTTTATCTTTATAAAGATGTCTATTAATTTAATGTTATTTATAATTTGATATATTTTAGATAATGATATTTTGATTAAGTAACTAGAGGTAAAATAATACTAAATGAATTGTACTTATCTGAATGTTATTATAAGTAAACTGTAAAGTTTTTATAAGAAAATAAATTCTTTAGACCGATTTTTTTTTTGGCATAGGTATTAGGTAGTTTATAATTTGTAAAAATAATTATTGCATATACATGGTATAGCGTGAAAAACTAATAATTTCAATGATATTATTTATTAATCAGATCCGGTAATAGTCGGGCTTCGTGGAAGCGGTGTACTTTTTGAGTACAGTGAGAATGATAGTGAATGGATAACGCATTATGAATATAATCTGAACGAGAAATTGAATTTAGTTTGTAAGACTTCTACAGAAAGTAAACTTTATTGGATTTTAGAAAGTAAGTGGCTTCCTTTATTTACGTTTACTAATATTATAAAGCGGAAGAGTTTGTTTGTTTGGTTGAATGCTAGGATCTCAGGAACCCTGATTTCATCTCTCTGTCTCATGACTGCGCCAAATTGGCGCCGTTTCAGCATAGTGCCGAGCACAAGGAAGTACCCGGCGTTGATTTTACAAACGCCTATTTGGTGTGAGGCCCGGATGCTATACACTCTAAATTTTTTGAGGAAAAAGGATGAAATAATAACATTAACACGTACCATAGATAAACATTAAATTATAAAAATCGGCCAAGTGCGAGTCAGACTTGCGCACCGAGGGTTCCGTACCTACGATTATATAAGAGTATAAACGACTGTTTCTTTTGATTGCGTTTACTTAGAATTCTGTTTTTATTGCCCCAAGGGATTGGCGACTCGAATATTTGATATTAATTTCAGCTTAATACCTCTACGCGTTCTTGAGAAAAATATTCTTGACAGACGCACGGACAACGGAGTGATCCTATAAGGGTTCTATTTTTTCCTTTTGAGGCACGGAACCCTAAAAACAACTAAAATGGAAGGAATAGGTATAAAACATAGACTAGTGCCAATAATATACTATGAAACACAAGATTATATAATGAATTAAATTGTAATTTTTTTTTTCATTAAAATATTAAAAATAATATTAACTTTATCTTGTATTGTTCTTCGTATTTGGCAATCACTTATGACAATATCTGATGGAATAAATACCCAATACAACATTCTCTGCTCACCTCTTTGAGTCAAAACCCATAATGTTATGACATGCAATATCTACTTAATTATTAAATAATTTTCAGGACGTTCAGAATCACACTCAAATGGCACACATAAGAATATATTTGGTAATTTTCATTTGGATTCTGATTACAATAACACGAAAATTGTTTGTAAGGTTGTTTCATTCCAAGAAAGTGATAGACGCGTGACTGTTTTACTACAGCAGAAGTCAGAAAAAGAAGAAGTATCCACTGGTGGCAATGGTAATGGTAGGTACAGTCAGCTACAAAAGTCGCTGAAAATATATATAATTTCAAAACGTTTATATAATATACCGTAGTATACCGTAGTTACTTACAAGACTAATGCCAGAATTGAATTTATGATGAAAATTCAATTCTGACACAAGTTATGTTAAGTACTATATTATTATGTATGCTACGGTATACATGTGTTTTGATATGAATATGTTCAGCTAATTTAGACAAAAAAAATGACAAAATTGAATCTTGCGAACGCTGGCGTGAACTGATCGATTGTATCTGACACAAATTATACGAACTAAGTAAACGCATTCATGTTCACTTAGAACTATGACTTTTTTATTGTGCCAATGGATTACAGATCCCTGTATTGATATTAATTTCAGTTTGCTTCTTGAAATATTATTCTTGACAGATGGACAGACAGGCGCCCAACGGAGTGGTCCTATAAGGGTTCCGTTTTTTCTTTTGAGGTACGGAACCCTAAAAAAGAGACAAAGTACCCATTTATATTAATTATTTTCTTACAGATGAATTATTAATTATTGGCATTTGTGTGATTGGAATTCTTGTGCTTACTGTTGTTGCAGTCTGCGCTTTCTTTTGGTTTAAAAGGAAGAGAAATTCAAAACAGGTGTGTATTATCGAAAACATAATACGAGTATATTTCTTTTTGTTTGGGATGCGACCTAATTCTAAAAAGTATAGCAACTAATAACTCCAGTTAAATAATAAAAATTGAAAACCACGAAATATGACACTAAATTACTACATTGCCACTCTGTTTGCAAATACGCTCTTAAATTAATAATTTAGGCACAATATTGACTTTGCACATGTGACCATTTTTTATGCATAACTAATGTTATGTAATTAGTTTGAAAGAAAGAAGTTCGTCCTAATCTAATAATTTATTTTTATTTTTTAGAACACGTATGAAAATTTCAGCAATAGTGACACCCCTATACCTGCTTTTCCAAATCAATGGGAAAACAATGAATACACATACATTATTAATAGTAATAACTATGTTACATCCGACGCTAATATGTGTACAAATGATGTTATGGTAGAAAATTCTTTGTATACTGGAAATTTCAACACTAAAATGATTACAGCTTGCAGTAGCGCAATTGAAAATCCCTATGCAGAAATAGATGATATTAAAAACGATAATCTGTCTAAATATGTAATACCCTACGAACAGCATGATTTAAGAAACAACAGAAATAATATCAATAATTCAATAGAAGATAATCTTAGAAGAGACGATAACTCACCTACATATGCCGTACCTTATGAAGATCATGAAATTAGAAGTAAAAACAACCCAATATTTCGTCCTTCTAAACATGAGTATGCTGAAATAGATGATTCAGTTAATAATAAAGGCAACACACCTAAACACCGCGATCCCTACGAGCAACATGAAATAAGAAAAAAACCATCAACTAAAAATGGGATTTATATTAATGCAGAAGTAATAGAAAGTAATAATAATTACGCAAATATGCAAGATAAGAAATGAAATGCTAGTTTTATGGTAATTTTTGAAAGATTTGATTAAATTTATTGAGTTTCTTATTAGATTTTAAAGATGAACTCCCTAATGAGGTTTTCTCAAGGGATTAAAGTATGGGGTTCTTCAAAAAAAGAGTGAATAGGTTTCTTAAGGCTCGGCAACCGGTCGGCAACTCATAGGCTAAGGTAACCGCTTTACATCAGGCGGGCTGTATGTCTGTTTGCCATTGTGGTATAAAAAAAATGTTATACCTTCTCGTAAGTATTTCGAATAGCGTTACTGTCGACAATCACGACTTTTTCTGTAAGTTTCATAGAAGGAAGTAAAATCTGCTACTTTGAGAATGTTTTCATCATACTATCTTATATTGTAAAGCTGAAGTTTTTTTTGTGTATTTAGTTGAATGCTAGGATCTCTGAGATTATCTTAATTTTATATCTTAAATAATGTGTAGTATTGTTTAATATTTATTTTTCTTTGAGTGGCCTGTTGGTCTAGAGGTTAGTGATGTGACCCTGACTGCTAAGCCGGAGGTCGTGGGTTTGATCTCCACCCAGGACAAATCTTTGTGTGATGAGCTTAAAGGTTTGTTCTGTCTGGATGTAATTTATCTATAATACCTATGTATGTATTTACAAAAAAAAAATGTATTTAAGTAGTATATCAGTTGTTTAGTACCCATAACACAAGCAAATATAATAGCTTACTTTGGAACTAGATGGCGCTGTGTGAATGTGGTAGAATATTATAATAATTATATTTATATCATACCATGATTATGAGAGACCTACTTATATAAGTTAACTATTGTATGATTTTCATCCTTTCATTTCATATTGTATGCATAGATTTATTATTTGTTCTAATCATATGTGTCTTTTGTCAAAGGAGAGAAAAAATAGGATTGTTTTGATTGTAATTTTATATGTTCCTTATATTATGGAAGTTGTAATTTAATTTATATGTAATTAAAAAATAATATATAGATTAGAGTAGGTAGCATTTGCTCGAGTTTTTCAATGTAATGAAAGTTTATTAAGTTATTTTTGCATACTAAAATAAATCGGAATAAAAAAATATAATTAATTAATTTATATCTTTAATATATAATTATAAAATTATTTAGTTTGTCTTTATTGAACTCATTGATTACGTCAAACATTTTAAACACATTGTTTTTGACAACCTAACAGCATTCTATTCCAATTTGGACTAGATGGCGCTGTGTAAATGTGGTAGAATATTATTATTATTATTATTCTACAACAGTCTTCGTAGAACTTAATTATTTATTAGAATTACTAACAAAATATTATTGCAAAAATGTACAATTAGGTTGAATATAATTTCGGACAAAATATATTTTCTGAATGGAGTCACGACTTGGCCGTAATTCAAAGTTCCTGGGCGAACTGACGCCATTAAAGATTCTTCATTAGATGTGGAGAATTATGACTCTTGGCTACTGGGCTGGGCTTTCATTTCCACTCTGCTATATTCAGTAAAAGTACCTAAATGTGGCAGTAGTAGTGAAGATACGGGGTACTTTTAGTTCCTAGAGTGCGTTATTTGATACAGTTGTAAGTGAGTTGATAACCTACAATGAGCATTTTTATCTAATTAAATTATTATTAATTATTATTTTAAATATGTCACACAGCCATTTTCGAAGTAAAATCACGAATGTATTAAGGATTTAGGACATAGTTAAATATTTATGACATAATAACATAACATAGTCTAGACTAGACTGTCACCGTGGCGCAGTGGTTAAGGTAGTCGCCTCCCGACTACATCGCCGTGCTGGGTGACGTGGGTTCGATTCCCACACGAGACAAATATTTGTGTGATTCATAGATATTTGTTTCTAGTCTGGGTGTACTTTGTGTCCGTTAGTTTCATGTTTGTAAAGCTCCCCGCGACACAGGGCTTGTACCCTAGTGCGGGCGTTGTCTTTTCAAAAAATAAAAAATATAAATAAATAAAAAATAGTATCATGCCTTTTTCCCTGAAGGGGTAGACAGAGGTGTATCACACCCACATTTCGCCAGCTATGTTTGGTCCCATGAAATAGGAAGCGAGCCTATTGTCATCAACCGGGAACATTTGTTTTTTTAACTCTGGGAAAATCTCAATACTGGAATTTCTTGATAGAAAAACCCAAAATCATTTTCATCCGACCCGGGAATCGAACCCGGGACCTCTTGCATAGCAGTCGAATACACTATCCGCTAAGCCACCGAGGCAGTCGATGCACTTAACTTGTAGGTATAATCTGCAAATATTTATATCATATTTTGGGTGTATTTATTTGTATAAAATATCTACTTATACTATAAAGCTAAAGAGTCTGTTTGTTTCATTGGTCTCTTATCTCAGAAACTACTGGTCCGATTTGAAAAGTTCTTTTAGTGTTGGATAACCCATTTATCGAAGAAGGCTATCGGCTTTCATTACGCTACGGTTAATAGGAGCTGAGCAATGGCCAAACAAAGAACAACGGAAGTGAAGCCCCGCGTGACTTCTAGTATCGATATAAATAGATAAAAAATCAACTAAGCTTACGTCACATTCTCTGTGGGATATTCCACGCATACGTGGAGAGCCCGACATAAATTCAATTTAAACACAAATGTATTAGCTATTCCTCTAGGAATTATAGCACTGGACACGAAGGGTAAAGTAATTGGATCCAGATAGATGATTGCGTTCATTAAATAGATATGGTGTAGATCTAGGACACTGTTAGATATAGGTACTGAACTAGCTGTGCCTTTCAATTTCTATCTGGCCTGAGTTTC
This sequence comes from Laspeyria flexula, assembly GCA_905147015.1. Taxonomy (NCBI): domain Eukaryota; kingdom Metazoa; phylum Arthropoda; class Insecta; order Lepidoptera; family Erebidae; genus Laspeyria; species Laspeyria flexula. Next base: position 14,885,835 of record LR989954.1, read on the forward strand.
TTGCCAAGTTCTTCTCAGAGCTCGACGTTGTCAGTGAACTGGCCGTAGGCAAATTTGCTGACACCTTTTTTTTGGCTTTGTATGTATTCATAAGTATCATGTATGTGATCCAAATGAAATAAAAAGATTTGACTTTGACTATGGGTGGCATGATACTGAAAAACGTTCTGAATAAACAGATTATATGGTTATAACGGGTGGCGCAAAAGTAAAGACCCTATTTGGTTCAGCTATAACATTTTTTCTAAATTAGAAAACTAGATTTAGATTTTTTTAAATGTATATTTGTGCCATTAAATTTCGTACCATTAGGATTTAAAGATGATGTCTTTTAAATGGTGACCTCCAGAGTTGATACACATTTGAGCCCTATTTATGACATTTTGCATAACTTGCCGTAACACTTCCTGCGATATGTTCGTTATTTCTTGACGAATGTTTTCTTTTAGAGCTGCGAGAGTCTGTGGCTTGTTCACATACACCCGAGATTTCAAAAAACCCCAAAGAAAAAAGTCTGGACTGGTCAGATCGGGTGATCTTGCAGGCCAAGGCAAATCGCCAAAACGAGAGATAACTCGGCCTGGAAAAGCGTCCCTCACTAAGTCCATAGTGTCGCGCGCTGTGTGTGCCGTAGCGCCGTCTTGTTGAAACCAGATGTGCTCCAGCCCCAATTCGTCCAAACTGGGTATCAAAAACTCACGTAACATGGTTCTGTAGCGTTCTCCAGTGACAGTTATCGCATTGCCTCCAGCGTCTTCGAAAAAATAGGGTCCGATCACTCTGTCAACACAGATGCCACACCATACAGTAACTTTTAGTGGGTGTAGAGGTGTTTCTTGAATAATGCGCGGATTATCAGTGCCCCAGAACCGAGTATTCTGCTTATTGACATGCCCTGAGAGATGGAAATGCGCTTCGTCACTCATAACCAATTTTGAAGGAAAATCATCCTCTTCAAGGTTGAGGTTTATGACGCGCTGGCAGTAATCTAGACGAGCTCGGTGGTCAGCAGGCAGCAGCTGATGAGTCATTTGAGTTTTATACGGGAACATCTTTAAGTCTTTCACCAAAATACGCTGCAGGGTCCGTCTGGAAATGCCCAATTGCGTGGCACGTCGCCTCGTTGATGTTTCTGGACACTCTTCCACATCTTCGCGCACAGCATCGATATTTTCAGCTGAACGGCCTGTTCTTGGTCTCCCAGACTTAGGTCTATCCAATGTTGAGCCAGTTGCTTCAAGGCGTGTGGCAAAGCGTCGAATTGTGCGACCAATCGGTGCCGGACGGTGGGGAAATCGTCGACGAAATTCACGTTGTGTTCTTATCACTGATGAATTATTCCGTAAGAACATTGACACAATTATTCCACGTTCTTGGGGAGTAAAACGGTCCATGTTTATTTTCAGTGTATTTTACATTTGTTCACTACACAATTTTCAACAACAGAATGACAGAAAAGTCATATAAAAAAAAAAAAAAGTATTTTCTTTAGTGCCAGTACTTTTGCGCCACCCAGTATATCCGTGTAGTCACGGATTAAGAATACATAATGTCATTACCCTATCTCAACCCATGGGTGTCGTAAAAGACGACTAAGGGAGTAACCTTATGCGGACAAGAGAACTCCAAGAACAGGAGAATTTGAAACAAACCCTATACCAACCCGTCTGGCCAGCGTGGTATAGTGGTATATAGGTATAGTATAGACCTGTGCCCAGCAATTGCCGGTTTATGGGTTATATACATACATATATTGAAATGATGATAATTATGATGGATATAAATGTGTTTTTAAAGAACTGTGGGATCAATCAGTTTATGCGTGTTCTTTGGCTTAAATTAAATGCAGAAACAAAGTTATACAAAATATTTTGCAAAACTTCGACATACAAATAGTGTTTTTGTTTTACAGCTATCGTAAACATTTACGAGGTGCAGCCTTACAACCGTGGGTGTTAAACTTTAGTGATATTCGCCACTACCCTACTGCCATATGGTTGGAAATATGTCATTGACATTGTATTCCGTTACAGTTTTGAATCGAACCTCCGATTACGAACAAAGTCAGATGGAGCATAAAGGAAAATGAAGATGAAAAAGCAAATACATACCCAAAATTTTTCATTTTTTTTAGTACACCATACATTTAGTATAGGTATTATATATTAACTTATGTTCATGTATGCTATGTTTACTGTCTAATATTTTTACATTTAGATAAATATTATGATATACTAAAGAAAAAGAAAAGTGAATAGAAATTCAGTCAGATATTAAGCGATACAAAATGCAACGAAGCACGATTTGCGACTATTCTCATCCATCTATAAATCAAGGGCGAAAAGAGTTTCTAATTAGAACAACATTAACTTTACGAGTAGCATACAATGATTTTATCAAATTCATTGTTAAGTATTTGTCCTAATATGATTTGCTTTTGCCCAAAATCATCCTCTTTAAACAGGCTTTCTTGTCTGTCTGGGCAAAAAGAAAGTTTTTATTTTGCATCTATAGTTTTCGACATGTGCGTGCACAAACAAGCATATTCGTTTAATAAAATTAACACACTTTTAGTTCAGTAACTGGTTGTGGTAGTTAGGTACGAGTAGTTATTACACACAAAACAATACCACAGAGAAAAATCAACCCTGTTGCTTCATCATTTGTTTCAGATCTTTTCTATGTATGCCTTATTATCACTAAATACGTCTTAATTTGCGTTAGTAGGTTTCAAATGGTCTACCTCATTGTTCCCTGGTTAGCTTGGCATCTAATCGACTGATTAACAGCTAGCTATACGACTGTATAGATACTAAATGTAACCTAATTTATAAGAACATTGACATTTTACTGCCTAGTTTCATATCACGCTATACATATGAGTCATGCCTTCATAATGTTGACCAGCCTCCTGATTCTGAGCTGTCGGAAAATTTTCAGCCAAAAATGGGAGATTATTTAAAACTATAAAACTTAATGTAAAAGAAATAAATGGTTGTGGATAGTAGCTTTTAAACAAATGACATATTTTATTTCCCGCTCCTAATAAAGTACTAATATAATTAAATGAATTCGTTACAATTAATTACCATCGCTAATATAATATATATAATATAATATAATATATATATATATAAATATATAATAATAATAAAACACGCGTTATTTACGAAGTGGTTACTACGTGAGAATAGGCACATTAACCGAAATAAAGACACTCCCTTGGCTCTGTTAGACCTTGACGACTAATAGTACAGTCGAGTCCATTAGTCTGTATATTTGTGTCCATATCTCAATCAATTAGTCATCCATTAAAATAAAGGCAGTTAATATCGGAGCAGAAGGCCAGCGCACACCGCTGGAGGCGGAGCGCATTTAAAGGTAACAATTTAATTTAAACCTTAAACTTGACAAACGATGACAAATTATGTGGCATATTCTTCATTTATATCATCATTAGCAACCCTTTAATGTCCCTATACTGGGCTCGGGTGTCCTCTCCTCTATATAGAGAGCTGAGAGGGTTTAGGCCATAATCCACACACGCTGTCCCAATGCGGGTTATTGGATTAGAATATCTTCTAGGGTATGTCGGTTTTCTCACGATGTTTTTACTTCACCGTCAGCAGATGGTAAGTCACTTGACTAGTACATATAAGTACCACAAAATGAAATCCACATTAGTACTGCCGGTCGGAATTGAACGCACATCGCATCGTTCGTCGTCGTTTTTATAACCCACAATTACGCACGCGGCGCTCGTAGCGTCCTCTAGCTACCAAGGGAAAATGCGCGAGACTGATCCAATCGAAATTTCTTGTGGGCTCATGGCGCTGATCAGGGTGCCTAACTCCGCATTCGCTACTCAAGGAAATGCGCTTCACCGCGCCTCCAACGGTGTGCGCTGGGCTGAAAGCACCAGCTGTTTGTGTGCCTTTTTGAAGAACTGTGGCTAGAGCCAAATCATCCGTGCCACGAAAATTCACTTAATTGGCTGCTGGATTCCCTAAAAACAGCTAATGTGTTTGTGGCTGGATGGGCAAGAATATTGTAAATGCTTGAGTTACTGCGTGATTGATGTATAATAATCGGTTTCCAAATGTTCACTGTTCAGGACTACTATTTGCACCTATGTTTTATCTTCTGTTTTATTTTTGTTACTCATTCATGTTTAGTGGGAGAAATTGGCCTGTAGCCGTTCAAATGAGACTTTTTAAATAAACAAATAATATTTTAATTTACTTACTGCCGCACTCAGAGACGTCAATTAGCCGTAATCAGCAGTAATATTTGCATAATCGCTATTTTTACCCGACTGTCAGGACGGGTATTGGTTTTCGCACGTATGTTGTATGTTTGTAAATTTCTTTATTCCCACGAATCTTCCAAACGGCTGGATGGATTTTGACAATTAGGGTATCGTTAGATTCGTCTAGAAAACCCAAGTGTCCTTAGATAGGTTTTAAGAATAAAAAGACTTAAACGGCGGGCTTTTGACGCCAAATTGTAAGAAGTTCAGTTTTTTTTTAACGAAACCTATCGAGTTGGGTAAAGAGAATCAAAAAGAGATTACATATATTCAAAAAGAGATTATACATAATTGAATGGTTCCAAATTGTAAGTAGTTCTATTATTTTTTTTAACCAAACCTATCGAGTAGAGTATCAAAATAATAGAGATTACAAATATATACATATTATTACATATGTTATGTATTTAAATTTAATCAGGTATAATAATATTACAATAATTTTACGATCTTTTTAGTGCGTTGCTCTCTGTTGATGATTCGCAGTCGGGTTATTAGGTACATTTTTTTAATTATATTTACTTGTTAATATACATTTCTTACATTTTATTTTACACAAAACGTCCAAAGGAAATGTATTTATCGTAGAATTCGAATTACGTGTGAAACAGGGCGCCTCCATATTTAAATAAGCGGAAACAGCGCACGTCGACTGCCGTCGTAGACGAGTCGATTATTTCCGGTAGACTCGACAAACAGCCTATTAGTTTACCAGATATTTTCTTGCGATAAATAAAAATAAAACTTAGTAAAAAAACAAAATTAAAAATTTTGAAAAAACCCACGACGATAACATCTATACAAAATAAGAAACTTAACATATAAAAAGGTTTAAATAACTTTATTTTAAATCCCCGACGAAAAGATAATAAGTAGCGTAAAAACAATCCCAAGAAAATCCGTCGGGGGCTGCCATACCCTGACTTGAAATGAACGAAAGTATTGCAGTTTTATGTATTTGATACCTGCCTAATTATTAACAATATTTAGTTTACAATATATATTTAATACTAGAAACAGTAATGATATTGGCAGCCCCCGACGATTTTTCTTGGGATTGTTTTTACGCTACTTATTATCTTTTCGTCGGGGATTTAAAATAAAGTTATTTAAACCTTTTTATATGTTAAGTTTCTTATTTTGTATAGATGTTATCGTCGTGGGTTTTTTCAAAATTTTTAATTTTGTTTTTTATTTTAATTATTTTCAAAGAGCGCCCTATCTTACTAACTGTAAGTAACTCGTATAAAATTTTAAGAACCGTGACAGATAAATAAAAGTTTTATACTAAGTTATAGAACAAACACATTTTTTTAAAATTTACTGTTGCAGTAAGTCTTATAACTTGAAATTATCATTTTAATTTTCTTATTTTAAACTTTTTAAGGAGCGCCTTATAAGTAAGCATATCATCCGTAAGCTCTAGAATGAATGGAATTTGCATGGAGCTTCGACTATAATATTATATATATTTTATTTTTTGTTGACTTGTGTGCTCATCCGTCGCACAAAGGTCGCCGGAGCCCCGCTTCGCGGGGCTCCTACTTCTGGGTGGTTTGAAAAAAAAAATAACCCTAACCTAATCAGTCCGATTCGGATTGCTCTGAATCGGGGGGTGTTAAGTTTAGCTATCGCACATTGATTGCCGTAGCCGGACTGCCTTCGGCGTTAGCGCAGATTTCCACCTATAATAGTTTGTATCTCGAAAACGGTGCGTGCTATCGCAAAAATGATGAAAATTTGGTTACACCCCGGGCACGGGATACCTATAAGTTAGAATAAATAAGGTAGGTAGGTGTTTATATAACGTCAGTCTGGAATAAACTCTCACTCTTACTAATTTTTTTTAGGCTTATCATTGTATACCTCAGTACTAATATTCAGTGATATAACAACACAAGATCGGTTTTCGGATTTTTTCCTTTACTTGTGCAACTTGTTATTGCTTCTGGCCAAATTTCATGATTCTAGGTCAACGGTGAGTCCCCTATATATTATGATCGTCAAGATAAATCGTCAAAAATGGAGCATAAACAGCTGTATCTTTTGATTGTGTTAACTTAGAATTTTGATTTTGATTTTACGCCGAGGGTTTGCAGACCCAAGTAAATTATATTAATTTCAGCTTTATACCTCTATGCGTTCTTGAGAAAAATATTCTAGACAGACGGACAGACAGACAGACAGACAGACATACAACAGAGTGATCCTATAAGGGTTCCGTTTTTTTCTTTTGAGGTACAGAACCCTAAAATTGCATAAACGGTCACCCATCTATGAACTGACCTTATCCGAAGTTGCTTAACCTCATGAGTGTAATCAATATCTCAGTACTACAATGCTACATGTCCCTATACAGTAACAGGTCTAATTATTTTACAGATAACTGTAAATATAAGTTTGCTTAGTCTATTGCAGCGCCCCCTGGCGAAAAAATACAATATCGTGTATCCAAAAGTCATCCTCGATAAATCACAAATACATTACAGAAAACCGTATCGAAATCGGTTTAATCGTTTTAAAGATAGGAGGGCACAAAGGTTTCAACGAAATCAACATAGGTTTGCCTAGTCTATTGCAGCGCCCCCTGGCAAAAAAATACAAAATCTTGAATCCAAAAACAATCCTCGATATATCACAAATACATTACAGAAAACTGTATCGAAATCAGTCTAATCGTTTTAAAGATAGGAGGGCACAAAGGATTCAACGAAATCAGTGTATTGTAGCGCCCCCTGGCGAGCTATTAACATAACACCTATCTTATAACCTGTCCCCAAGAGCCGCACACACTTTACAGAAAACCGCATCTAAATCGGTCAAACCGTTTCCGTGATATAAGGCATTATGTTGGAACACACAAACACACAAACACACAAACTCACAAACACACAGCCTCTCACCCCAAACGCATATACCGTCTCCGTTCCGTCGTGGGTAAAAACCGATTGCGAGCGTAAACCTCAGGTTGTTTAATTGGAAAATTAAAAACAGTTAGAAATTAATAATAATAATATTCTATCACATTCACACAGCGCCATCTAGTCACAAATAAAGCAATTATATTTGCTTGTGTCATGGGTCCTATTATACAACTGATATACTACTTAAATACATTTTTTTTGTAGTAGTTTATATACCTATATATTATAGATAAATTACACCCAGACACAGAACAAACCTTCATGCTCATCACGCGAAGATTTGTCCTGGGTGCCTGGGTGGGGATCGAACCCACGACCTTCGGCTTAGCAGTCAGGGTCACTAACCACTAGACCAAGAGGCCAATCTTAAATAATTATTTCAGTTTAAATAATTATTTTTACAATCTTTTAAAAACAATGGCAAAAAGTTTGCAGCAAAACATTTATATAAAAAAAATTTAATGCTTCAGCTATCAGCGTTAAAAATGGATTTTCTTTACAAAAATCATGTTCGGCTTGTTAAATTAGTCCGTAACATTATTAGCAAAAGCAAATCATTTTAATACGCACTTCTAGGCAACGTATCTACTTCGTGCACGTTTATTCCTACATGACAAATGTTATTGGAAAAACACACCTAGGGTGCTTAACTTAAGAGTCAATTTTCATAAAATCGTGGTTTTTTGTTTATATGGTAAAATGGTATTAGTTGGAACCAGGTGTTGTTGTGAATAACAACTACGTCAGCTAAGGTTTCCCTCCATCGATCACGGTGTTATTTGACTACCAGTTGTTAGGGTTAATGGGTGAATTTCAACAGGTCCATTAAAATATTCATTTCAGTGGATTTTTTTATCTTTAGTTTTATATAAAAAAAATTGCGTTTCTTAAAGTTTTTTAATTTACGTGTCTTTTTTTTTCATTGCCATAGCAAATTTTGGCCACGGAAACCATAGCAATGAGAACATAGCGATGAAAATCAAGGCAAAAATATAAAATAACAAAAAGTCTATTGATTGTTCGAAGTAAACAAATAAATAAACAAATTAACAAAAGAAATGGCGTTCTATCGAATGTATAATCAAGATGACAAACTTATTCAATAGAATGTTATATCTATCCATAGCGATGAAGATTTCATCGATGCCACGCAATTTTTGGTCCCGGGAAATTCACTCTAATATCAAAGTATAACATGTCACGCTTAGCGCTGTCCTTAAATCGTAGCAAACGCAGCCCAGCGTTTTATAAACAACACTAGTATTATAAACTATCTACTAATATTATCAAGCTGAAGAAATTTAGAATCTCAAGAATTACTGCTCCGACTAGAAAAATCCTTTTAGTGTTGGATAGCCCATTTATTGAGGAAGGCTAAAGGCTATATAACATCACGCTACGGCCAATAGGAGCTGAGTAGTGGCCGTACAAAAATCAAACGGCACTAAGGTCTAAGTAGTAATTACCTTAGAAAAAGAAAATTGTATTGTTTGTCGGACAACACTGTCCGAGATGACGTTTAAAGACCTTGCTATTTTAGAAGCTGTAGCGATTTGGATGAAAATTGGAACATGAATAAAGTGTATTTTATTTATTTCGGATTATGCGCTTTAATCTGGGTAAATTGAATCCTTCCATATTTTGTTTGTAACAAATTGCAAAATGTTTATGTCATTTTATTTGATTATTTCGTCTTGGGCTGTGAAAAAGTCAGTATGTATTATTATTATTCTTTCATGAATATTATTATTTATTTATTATTTCGAAAACACGGCTCTTGTCAGTTTGGAGTCTGGAATATATCTCTGCCTACGACTTTTGACAGATGAACCATTGGGCTTCATACTCTATGCGGGTTCGATTCCCGGGTCGAAACAAATGTTTGTATAATCTGCAAAAGTTTGTTTCGGAGTTGAACCATTTTCTATGTGTAATACGGGACAATCTCAACCTCATGCCCACCCCTGCAAGGCTGCAATTCCTTTGAGCCAAGATTAACAACGATGACCGTTGCGAACACCCAATTTTGACACTTGGGAGTTCCAGGCAATGCCTTACCTACTGTCTTGGAACCCGCAACGAAATTATTCAGAAGTAAATGGAGAAGTTGGAAAGAAGTTATCCCATAAAACAAGCTAGAGCTACAGCATCTAGCCTTAAGTAAGCTAATATAAGCCTGCTTGGGCTAAATAGGGCTGTGTAATATCTCAAATATTCATCAGCAACCCATTCAAGTCCCACTGCTGGGCTCGGGTCTCCTCTCCTCTAACTAGAGAGCTGAGAGGGTTTAGGCCATAATCCACTCACGCTGGCCTAGTGCGGGTTGGTGGATCAGACATACTCATAGAATTTCTTCTAGGGTATGTGGGTTTCCACACGATGTTTTCCTTTACCGTTAGCAGATGGTAAGTCATTGACTAGTACATATAAATTCCACAAAGTGGAATCCATATTAGTACTGCCGGTCGGGATCGAACTCGGACCGCGTGATTTGCACGTCGGTCCCTTATCCATTGAGCCACCATCGCACTTAAATATTTAATATTTATTTATTTTATTAACATTTACAGGTGATAATGAGGCATCTGCTATTATTATTATTCGTGGGAGTTTCCTGCACCCATAAGTATGATAAGCCATTGCCGAGTTACTTTCAAGCAAAGTTCTTCCTTATCCAGGCATTGGAAACTATTACAGCACATGTATTGTAAGCATTATTTCATACTTTCACAATTTACTTAATTAATAATAATAATATTTTGCCACATTCAGACAGCGCCATCTAGTCCCTAATTCAGCAATTATATTTGCTTGTGGTATGGGTACTAAACAACTGATATAATACTTATATACATTTATTTTCGTAAATACATACATATTATAGATAAATTACACCCAGACACAGAACAAACCTTTATGCTCATCACACAAAGATTTGTCCTGGGTGGGGATCGAACCCACGACCTCCGGCTAGCAGTCAGGTCACTATTCACTAGACCAACAGGCCAATTGCTGCTAGATCAAAATTACCAGAGCAACTTTTCTCCAGCCCAAACTTTTCTTTGCACCCCTGATTTCTTTCATCCTCGCGGAGTATCGGAGCCTCACAAGGAATTTGCCAAGCTACTTTGGACCAATACAGTTGCAAAACAAACACAACACAGTCGGGTATTGTATCTCAGGGCCTCAAGTCTGCTTATTTACAAAAAGATCAGTTGAATCGTAATTGGATCTCAATGGACGTAACTCAACGGCCTCCATGCGTAATTCTGCCATGACCAACCGCTTATTATAGAAACCTAATTTAAAGAAATAATTATATTATTGATAACGGTAGATCGATGCAGGAGGGTATACCAGAACTGACCGACCACAGACGTCATTATGCTGTAATATTTCACGTTATTTACTCTGAAGCAAGGAACCAAGCCGGCTGTCTGTAAGTTTATTTTAGTAACTTTTTTGAGACCAATAGAAAGTAATTTTCTTGAATGTGGATTTCAAAAAATTGCGTCGCATAATTTCATCTATATCTAATTGAAAATTTCATAATGGTGTATCTACACTAGTGGAGCCGAGCCAAAAGGAACTTTATGTGTTTTATGTAAAGAGCGGCTTCAATATGTTTTGAAAACACTGTTGAACCCAATATAACTATTGTTTACACTCATCTATATTATTGAAGCCCTACATAGGAAACATAATTAACCACGCGTGCCTGTCAAGTAGAAAACCTTGTGATAATGTCAGTCTAGGCAAAGGTGTAGCAAAATTGATTACAATTTAAGTTTAAGTAGACCTCTGAAAGCCAGTTAAGCCTGTTTTTGGGCGAAAAACCTTTCTGTCTTACTTTAGAAAAATTCAAATTTAAACTATATTACTGCTTGTATCTGCATTATTTCCAGTATACAACCATTTGACGTATTCTATCAACGAAACATCAATAAATCAGCTCCAGAAGGTTTGAGTAACCCTGAAGGCGTTGTAGAAGAGACAAAGGCGCTATTAGAAGATTTCAATGGAAGGACTCGTAAGGTAATCTTAGGTATAACAACTAGTACAGTCAAATGATACATTAAATATGTATCATTTGACTGTACTAGCGGTTAGAGACTGTCCCAAAATCACATCCTATGTCCCATAAATCAGGATTAACCCCTTGAATAAATCACTGATACAGTCAGAAACAATTTCATCTTTGGGAATAAATAATAATAAATAGAATAGTAACCCATTAATGTCTAACTGCTGAGCAAGGATTTCCTCTCCTTTCTGTAGAGAGCTGAGAGAGCCTTGGTCTAGCCAGAATCCACACTCGTTGGCCTAATACGGGTTGGTGGATTAGACATACGCTTTCGAATTTCTTCTAGGGTATGTGGGTTTCCTCACGATATTTTCATTCATTTTTAGTAGATAAGTTACATAATACATTATAAATTCAAAAAAGTGAAATCGACATCGGCACCGCCTGTCGGAAACACTTATCCATTCGGCCCGGCCATCATCACATTTTTTGGGTATATATTTTCTTTCCACCACACAAACTTTCGCTTACACATATTTCATTATTATTAAATCGGTCACGTGTTTTATTTTTTAGGGAATTATTTACCCGATGTTTCAATCCATTTGATAATTAATAAGCTATTCCTGTTGATGAAAGTACAAAATCTATATCTTTCAGATTCAGGAGCTATTGACGAAATATTGTGGTGAGGGCCACGGACTTACTTGCGATGAAGACATTGACCGCAATGTTAATTATTACTTGAGTCCACTGAAAGATGAGGCCAAGGTATTGCTGGCAGCGGGAGCATTTGGAAAAGAATTCTTTAACCATCATGCAGAATTTGCAGCAGTGTCGTATGATCTCAATGCTATCCAATACATCATAAATGCTGGTAACGGTTTAGAAGAGCTTGTAAACAAATTCGCTCAAGCATTAAGAACTTTAATGCCTGAACAAAAATGCTAAGTTTGTCACGTGTTTTTTATTTTTTGACCTTCCTTTGATACCTGTGAAAAGTAGAAAAGTATATTTGACTGATTTAAACGGAAAAACATATTTACTTAATTATTCACTAATCAAGTCAAGTCATGGCAATTAAGTTTTACCGAAAATAACAAAGAAAAAACATTCCTGAAGATTATTTATGTATGCTGCAAGTGATATCAGTAATTTGTAATAATATAATATAATTGGTAATTTCGATCAGAGATAAAAGAGAGGACAATAAAAAAGAAATCTGAACTTAGCTGGTCTATACTGTCAAAGAAGTCTCTATCTTAAATTATTGTAGCTAAAATTATTGTAACAGGTTCATTGTAGCAAAGTTTATTTTAAAAATGGAACGACATTATCTCCGTTCGTAAACTTTGAAAGCGCATAACTTTTACTTATCGCCCATTATGTTAAACGTTTTATAAATTTTACTTTATCTTCATTTTAAGAATTCTTTATGTTTGCGAAATCCTTTATACTTATAGATAAATAAAAGGTAAATTTGATGATAAAATATATATTATAATCTTCTTCAGTAATAAAATTGTCCTAGTTATTCATTGATTGAAAGCATAAAGGTGATTCTACACACACACATATTATATGGTTTTACACGGCTTCTCTCATACATTGAAACTACCACAATTTGAGGCAATAAGTGGGACATACAGAGTATACGTGATCAGAATTTGAGTATAGAAATTGTACATGGGTTTCTGTTCCTACATTTCAAAGCTTAATCTAGCTAAATTTATTTAATGAATTCAGACAATATTTATTTTGGTAGATTTTCAAAATCAACTTCCATTAAACGGGAAAAGTGTTCAGTATAAGGTGCATATTAGATTTATTACGATTAATTACGGCACAAATCATCTATTCTATTATATTTTATGAAAACGAATACCTAAGAACTTTTGAAAACGAATTGTAAAGCGACTTTAGAGACACGTGAAGTGACAATTACGACCACTTCAAAAATTTAACTTTCCCCAAGGGGCAGGGCTATGTTTAATCCGATGTAATACGAGGCAAACCGATTGCTATAAACAAGGCATTTTTTCTAAAAATCGATGATTGACAATTTCAAGACTCAAAAAACCCAATAATGATTTTCCCGATCCGGGTGTAGAACCTCGAGATTTTTGTTACTATCGTCTACATTCTTGTTACACCATAGACGCACTTCTGGCTTACCTGATGGTAAGCTGTTACCACAGCCTATACCTGAAAGAGCACCTTTGCCCTCTTAATGACTTCTAGACATCACTACTCGTCAGCAGAAACAGAACAATATTATACCTGCGGTCTTCTGTAAGGCGGAGGTCCTTCTGCAGGCAAGCGGCTGCACTACCATTCTTAAGAGTATTGAAATAAGAAATAAAATTAAACTGGAAGTTTCTTCATTGATCATCATCATCATTTCAACCCATAAACGACCCACTGCTCGGCACGGGTCTACTCCAAAGAACGTGGAGGGAATTATCTACTATACCACGCTGACCAGACGGGTAGGTATAGGGTTTGTTTCGAATTTTCCTTTTCTCCAAGTGGTCTTGTTTGCTTAAGGTACCTTAGTCACTTACGACACCCACGGGTTCAGATGGAGTAGTGACATTATGTTTTCCTAATCCGTCACTACACGGTGATACACGTGGACTAATCGAAACACAACTGATCTAAGATTAAGTTAATAAGAACTAATAAGACAGTGTTAAACGTATATTAAAATTTATTATGGTTACTAATTACATGATTTCCATTTGTAACAATTCAATTTGCCCAAGTATAAATAATACTTAATCATTACTCAGTAAAATATTAGCGGTTCACAAAAGGTAAGTTTTATTATTGAATTTACTTCCTTAGTGGCGTATTGGCGCGGAACGTTGGGGTGAAGCGTTAGTTCACGGCACGACAAAGTCACCGCGAAACGATGCGTTCAACGTCACCTTCGGAGTAATTATTGCTGAGTTTGACTCTGATTTATTTGTTAAGTAGCTTCCAGTATTCGGGGATAAGACCATAGATCATTTTAAGACACTGGCAACAAAGCATTTTGGGATCGTGGCGTGCATTGTAACATACGCACGGTAACATAAATGAGGACGGGCAAAATTTAATGTACCTAACTAAATTAACTATAACTTTTCTAGTTTTAAAGTTATAGTTTTTTGAGGCGCTCGTAGCATTAGGTACTGAGATGTTCATTACGATCATCGAGGTTAAGCAACGTTCGGTAAGGTCAGTCCATGATGGATTATCGTTTGTGGCAATTTCATTCTCGAGCGTCTCTGTGCTTCGGAAGGCACGTAAAGCCGTTGGTCCCGGTTATCATTTAATGTGGTAGTCGTTAAGTCAAGTTGGAAGCCTTCTAGATTGATAAATTCCAACACTAGGGTCCCATACGATAAGAAGAAGAAGAAGACTGTTTTATACAGCGATTACTAAATTAAAGTCATGAAAAGATCTTTCTGACATACTATGTCTGGTCGTTCTTGGTCTGTGGGTACACGTCCATACATTTTTGCCCGTGTTTTGTTCTTGGTCGGTGGGTACACGCCCATACATATTTACCCGTCTTTTGTTCTTGGTCGGTGGGTACACGCCCATACATTTTTGGCCGTCTTTTGTTCTTGGTCTGTGGGTACACGCCCATACATTTTTGGCCGTCTTTTGTTCTTGGTCTGTGGGTACACGCCCATACATTTTTGGCCGTCTTTTGTTCTTGGTCTGTGGGTACACGCCCATACATTTTTGCCCGTCTTTTGTTCTTGGTCGGTGGGTACACGCCCATACATTTTTGCCTGTCTTTTGTAGATGGCGATAGTACTCATATTGTTACTCTTGCTAGAAGTGTGCTTTTGTGCTGATATCTCGGCAGACCTACCACCTAACTACTATCAAGCAAAGCAAGATGTTGAACATGCCATAAAGATGTTAAACAAACATCTAATGTAAGTTTCATTTTTATTTATTTCTATTGTCTCTATATCATAAAGTCATAACCCACACACGCTGGCCTAATACTGGTTGGTGGATCAGACATACTCAATTCAATAAATTATCATATACAATTTTATGTATCTAATAATGTTGTATTTTAATAAATGAATAACAAAAATTTTACATGTGCATGCGTATTTATAATGTGGTTTTTGTCTTCTGTGTTTTTATTTTGTAAAATAATATACTTCGATACATTTTTTGAATGAAATGAATAAATTATTTTTTTTCTAGGTTAGGTACGTTTTCTCACGATGTTTTTTGTCACCATTTACCAATCAATATAATTTTTGGAAAATTTGAGTATAGCATAATTTTATCATTAGCAACCCATTAATATCACACTGCTGGCGTGGGGTCTCCTCAATAATATGTAATATGTTCTATATTATATGTGATTTAGATCAATGGGTGACTCCGTACCAGAGTTATTGACAGACTACAGACGTCAATATGCAGTCATATGCCACGTTATATACAAATCAGCGTTACAAGATTCGGGCTGCCGCCGGTAAGTAATGGATACCGTTTTCAGTTGTATTAAATGCACTGTTAGGTAGATAGAAATAAAATTATAATAATACATAAAATAATTCCTTTGGAAAAATAATGTTTTATCACCATTTCACCCTATATGGTGTTTTGGTTCTGTACTTTCTGTGATATTTCAAACTGTAACCAATTAAAATTGTAACAACTATGGCGATTGAAAAGAGTGGCCCGAGTTTCTTGCCAAGTTCTTCTCAGAGCTCAACCTTGTCAGTGAACTGGCCGTAGGCAAATTTACTGACACCTTTTCTGGCTTTGTATGACGTTCATAAGTATCATGTATGTGATCCAAATGAAATAAAAAAGATTTGACTTTAACTTTGACTATAAACGGCCCACTGCTGGGCACGGGTCTTCTCCAAAGAATGGGGAGGGAATTTAGCCTACCCTACCACGCTGGTCAGACGGGTTGGAATAGGGTTAGTCTCGAATTTTCCTTTTCTCTTGTCTGCATAAGATCTAGTCTCCCTTAGTCACCTTTTACGACATCTACGGGTTGAGATGGGGTAGTGACATTATGTATTCTTAATCCGTCACTACACGGATAATCCCATTAATATCTCTACCTAATTAAAATGCGAAAGATAAGATGAATGTATGGACTATGGATTGATGTTTGTCATTGTCACTCAATCTCGCCATAATGTATGAAAGGTTCTGTATGAAATTTGGTACATACATAGATTATAGTCTGGAATAGCATTTTCATACTTTCGTCGAGTTGCGGGTGAAGCCACGGGCGAAAGCTAGTCGTAAATAAATAATGTTGCACTGGCTTGGTAAGAACTTCTCGGATTTCGGATATATCGTCTGGCCACTTTGCACACACGATAGTATCACGTAGTTCTTATAATCTTCAATCTTCCGTATCAATTAAGTTTACTTATTTTCAGACGCAAAACTTCTGCCCAGAAGCTCTATGAACGAAATTTAGCTGATTTTGTACCAGAGGCTTTAAGATATCCTGGACTAGTAGTTAATGAAACTCGAAAATTTATTGATGATTACCACAACAATACCTTAAGGGTAACTTAAAATTAGTTCTTATATTAAATTCTCTAGTTTTTAAAATCATTTATATATTATCATATTATCAACCGTAGAACTTTCACTATAGTTATTATAATACTGAGTAAGTAATAATGACTTTTATCATCATCATAACTATTAGCCCAATGACGGCCATTGCTGGACACAGTGAGCGATTTTGTACCCTCTGCAACCAATGGTCACCAACAAACTGGGCTTACATGATGCCAATCCAGGTTGGGACCACCAAAAAGTTTTGAAGTCACAAAAGAAAAATGTAGTTCTAAATAATTATTTATCGTATATTTAGTATGAAAACTCATGTCTTTTGACGGCCGTAACAGCACATCATCACATAAGCCCAGTGTGTCTGCACCTTTACTAGGTCGTCGGTCCATATGGTGGGGGGTCTCCTTTTGACTATTTATATATATATCTCTCTCTATTAGTCTCTTCTTGTTTTCACTTTGACAGGTTCTGAGCCTTATACTAAAATGATGCTTTCAGATTAAAAGTTTGATCCACAACGTATGTAAAAAAGGAAACTCACTTAACTGCAATAATGATCTTCATGCAACGGTAACCATGATAACAGGTGCGCTTGAAATCGAAGCTAAAATATTGTTGGCTGCTGGTGCAACTGCTGTAGAATTCTTTAAGAAACATGGCGAATTTTTAACGGTATCGAAAGGTCATAAAGCAGTCCAATATGTCAATGGAAGTCCTGATAAACTGAAAAACATTATTTTAAAACTTAAACAACTTATGAAGGCAATACACCCAGACCGTTGGTGTTAACCTTCAAGAAAATTTGATTTTCAATAAAGATACATAATTGAATAAAAATAAAAATGTGTTTTATTCACCAAACTATATAACTTTTTTATAATCGTATCGACCTCGACGGTAGCTCTGGCAACTCGAGAGTAGCTCTAGGGGCTGACTCTGAATTACGACGTTAGATTGGTCGGTTTTGAAGTCGCTGTCAAATGTAAGGAAATTTAGCATAATTATCTAAATTCGTCGCTGTCACTTTCAAAAATTTGACAGCGACATCAAAACTGACTAATCGAATATTGAATTCATGGATAGACAAGTTTCAAATATGGTGAAGGAAGCAGATAATGACTTTTTTATTTTAGTTTTACCTACTGTTAAATTTACTTTTCTCACATTCCCGGAGCAGATGCCCGGCAGTTCGCTTTTACACCATCTACGCTAAAACGTGTGTGGTCAGCTTCAGAAAAATTATAATAAGTGCTGTTAATTTCTTGACAATTAGGTCTCTTACCGATTAGACAGAAAACAGAAACTTTCAAAGATTCTTCCTTGAATTGCAACGAATTGTCGAAACCCAGCGGACAAAACGAAAAACAAAGTATAAGCCGACTTAGTCCAGCCCCTCTCGAGTTTTGCGTATCACTGAATACGTTCTGTCTGTATTGTAACACGATTTAATTTACGTATAATCTTTTTATTGATTTCGCGTATCAATACCTATTATTTATTAAGCCTTTGTACCGTTATTATAGAACAATAAAGCCAATATTAAATACTTATTAAACTGAATCTAAAGCCATGACATCCACTGATAAATTTATCATGCACTTGTTTTTAATGAATGTATCCAATCATTGCAAGTATAAATAAAAATAATCACTATTTAGATGCTGTAGTTATTCTGATAAAAGGTAAGCATTAAAATAAATTATATTTTATTTTTTTAATGTGATCAGTATCAATAATATTCATAGCGTATGAAAAATCACTACGCTGTCTCAAAGAGATTATTACCTATATCTTAGCTACGCCTATTATCTACGCCATTGACGACGTCCTATTAATATTAATTTTGATATAACATAGCATCACGCCTTTTTCCCCGAAGGGGTAGGCAGCGGTGTTTCACACCCACATTTCGCCAGCTATGTTTGGTCCCATGAAATAGGGGGCGAGCCTATTGTCATCAACCGGAAACATTTGTATTCCAAACTCCGGGAAAATCTCAATATTAGGTCATATATTAATGAAGTAAGTAATTTATTTATCTTAATATTATTATCTTATTATTATCTTAATTTTGATATACATACCTTATAGGTAATCTACTCAATTCAGTTTCATTGCAAGCATCTGCTTATCTAAATCTAAAATTAAAATTATCTGAGACATAAGAGATAGATTTTATATGTATATACGGGTCAAAAACCTGACAACTAACTGTCGTCGGTGTAGGTAATACTGTGAAAATCGATGTCACTGTCATATTTTGTGTTTCGAAATTTAAATATTATCGCTGTCATTTTCAAACATTTGACAGCCATATCGACGTCGATGTCGAAATTCAAAGTGCGGTCATTGACCTTAATAATTTTAATATTTTTACAGATGATAATGATATTTCTGTTTCTGTTTGTGGGCGTATGCACATGCGAAGCGTTAACGCCTCCGCCACCAACACCACAATACACCCAGATGCAGGTCGACCTCACTAGACTTGAAGGCATACTTAAAGAAAATATAATGTAAGTCTCGCTCCACGATTATTAATTTTATTATATTTATACAGTTTAGGTATATCTACATGACGACTGGCAAGATTTGAAGGAAATCTACTGAGGTGA
This sequence comes from Laspeyria flexula, assembly GCA_905147015.1. Classification (NCBI taxonomy): domain Eukaryota; kingdom Metazoa; phylum Arthropoda; class Insecta; order Lepidoptera; family Erebidae; genus Laspeyria; species Laspeyria flexula. The sequence continues at coordinate 14,905,278 of LR989954.1, forward strand.
AGATGAAGTCATAAATTAAGAAGGGTTATATTAGAATTTGGGATGGCACGTGCTAATGCTGACATAATAAATTATACAGATTCTAAAAGCTAATCCTTCGTTGGATATCTGATTGACTAATTGTGCTGGGAGCTAGGGGCTCCAAGAAATATCGATAAAGTGGGTCATCGATAACTACATCGTCTCAAGGGATTAATAATATCATAGTTCCCCTAAATTTTATACACGGGGCCCGATCCTGCTAACACAATCGTAACACAATGGTAAGCCGATGGTCTCATTCGACAGCTGTGATTGGTTTACTAAGTCAATCGCGCCATATTGCCGGCCTGTGATTGGTCGATATTAGTAATTTAGCAGGATTGGGCCCCTGATGTCTTGTGAATAAGATTTAAAAATATTTATTTGAATGCTTCAGATCAATGGCAGGGAACATACCAAACTTATCGAACCACAAACGTCACTATGCTGAAATATTCCACGTAATTTATAACGAAGCGTCTTCTCTAAGTGGCTGTCTGTAAGTCTGGAATCTTGGTAATATATTTTTGTGCCTATTCATTCGTAAATATCAAAGTCCGAAGTACTGATGGCCAGTGGTGCCGAAAGGTTCTCGAGTGGAGGTCACCTACCATACAATCGATCATATAATAATAATAATAAAGTCTAACCTACTAGCGCACTGATCAGCTGAAACTGAAAACCTACTCAAGCACGCATCAGTTATCAAGTTCGTAGGTCAGTAACATATAGGTCGGCTGTAAAGGATCACATGTAGGGGTAGACCGTGAGTTTGCGGGGAGTGGGGTATGAACTGTTATAATTTTATTTTACAGTCTTCTTCCTTATAAAGAGAACTATCAAAAGTTGATTAATGGAACAGCATCTCAGGGTATCAGTGAACCTCAACTAGTCATTGATGAAGCACAAACACTTTTAGAGCAAATCAAGAACAGGACAGACATGGTAAGAATAAACAGTTATCCTTATATTTTTTTTTTTGTTAATTCTACTATTTTTAAAATGCCAAATTTAATACACATACGTTCAGTTGTTCTTGCGTGATTGAGTATCAAACCATCCGGTTCTAACTTTCGCATTTATAATAATATTAGTATGTAGGATTTACAACGAGAGCAAAACTGAGAGTAGAAAATAAATGTTATGATAAATGATCGAGCTTATACACGTAACATTAAATCGTAATAGGCACCCACAGGACAGGCAGACAGGCTAAACCTATTTCGTATGAAACGATATTTTATTTATGATGATTCTTTATAATTGATTTTCTTTTCAGGTTCAGAAAATAGTGGATAGCGTATGTATACTTAGAAATGGAAATTGCGACCAATTAATTGATGAGAAATTACATGGGATAGTAGGCCCTATTTCAGGTCAGATACCAGCATACCTAGCTGCGGGCAAAGCTGCTGGGACAATTGTTAACAAACACAACGAATTTTTAGAAGTATCTAAGTCTCATAGTTCTGTCCAATATGTCATTGAAGGGGTCGATAAACTATCGGAAGCCTCTCACGAGCTTGCCAATCTTCTAAGACAGTTGCATAAATCTGTTGGCAGGTGTTGAAATTTGCAGAAACGATATTGTAAAAAGACTTGCTTTAGAACTTTGTTTGGTAATAAAAACTATATGGCATTAAATTGGTTTATTTCACAGTATAGATTGAATAGAGAAAGGAATGTTAAGCTGGTTTCGACATGTCGAGAGAATGAATGAAGGAAGAGTGACAAAATAAATATATGAGGCGAATATGAAAGGAAACGCTGGAAGGGGAAGACCTAGAAGAACGTACCATGAACAAATAGGAGACGTTCTAAAGAAGGGACAGATCAGGAGTACCCTCAAACGGCGAGAATGCATGAAAAGACTAATGAATGTTGAAGCGGCCAAAGATGTATGTTAGAATCGTAGCAAGTTAAGGAAATGGTCCCTGTAAATGACCCCTTTGTTGGGAAAAAGGCGTGATCTATATGTATGTATGTATAGATTGAATATTAAAAAAATAATTATTATTTCTTAATAACATCAATGTCACTACCCCATTTCAACCTGTGGATTCTCCCTTATTCGTCTTGTACGACAAGGTGACTTAGGGAAAAACCTAAACTTAAGCAGACAAGAGCACTCCGAGAAAAGGAAAATTCGATACAAAATCCAATACCAACCCGTCTAGCCAGCGTGGTATAGTAAAACCTTCAAAATGTTTAGAGAAGACCCGCCCTCCAGTGGGACACTTATGGGTTGAAATGACGACGATGATGATACAAATGAAAGTATACTGCAATGTATGAAAAGATTGATGAATGTTGAAGAAGCGAAAGATGTATGTTGAACATAGGCCTCACCTAATTTTCACCACAGCGAGCGGTTTTTTGCCGCCCGCATCCAACGGCCACCCGCAACCTTTACTAGGTCGTCGGTCCATCTGGCAGGGGGCCGTTGGCCGTTGAGGCCTATGTTCAACAGTGGACGTCATTGGGCTGATATGATGATGATGATGATGAAAGATGTATGTCAGAATCGTAGCAAGTGGAAGGAAATAGTCTCTGCCTACCCCTCTGTTGGGGAATAGACGTGATCTTGTATTTATGTATACTTCACTATTCTCGTTAGTTTGAAGTAACAAGATAAACGCATTAGGGATGTATAAAGTATATACAATTATCTGAATATATAATCTAACTTAGTTTGAACTTAAAGTTTGTGTCACGTAAGGTCAAGTGGAGTGAGGTGGCGATAGCGTTCTGTTTCATTGGGAACTTTGAAGTAGAACTATTTTAAAGCGGTTACACAATAAGCTTTTAATAATGCTCATATTATGGTCTCATTCTGTCCGTCCTGTCCGTCTGTCATACCGTTATATCTCGAAAACTACTTAAGCTATCGACATGAAATTTGTGATAGTTTTAAACATTGTTGATTCAACTCCGTTACAATTTAAAAACTTGGGAAAATGCTTTTATTTTTTCTGTAAAAGCGGCCCAAAGCAGCGGATGTTCAAATTTTAAATTAACACTATTAGATCAAGTGGGGTATCAAATGAAAGGGCATTGTTTTCACATTCCATAACTTATTTTTAATTATTTTTATGTTCCACAGTTTTTGAGTTTGGATCAAAAATATCCTCCTTATCTCCGAAGTTTGTGATGGGAAAAATGTGAAATAATTCCAGTTAATAGATATTTATGTAAATAACACTCCTTGTTTTGGGCAGTCGAGTAAATATTAACGATGGATAAAAGATATATTTTTAATAATGATATTTGTAATAATGATATTTATATCGCGCGGGCTTCGCTCCCGTCGTTTTTATTTTGCCACTGCTCAGTTCCTATTGCCCGTAGCGTGATATACCCTATATCCTTCCTCGATAAATAGGCTATCCAACACTAAAAGAATTTTCAAATCGTACCAGTAGTTCCTGAGATCCTGGCGTTCAAACAAACAAACAAACACTACAGCTTTATAATATTAGTATAGATATTTATGTAAATATTAATGGTTCTTGTTCTAAATTGATTCTTGACTGGTCAATCATATATTATTGCAATCTCAAACGAAATACGTAACTTATTCATCTAAGTTAAAAATTAATTCAACACATAAGTCAAAAACATAACAGAGCTTTACGTTCACAGAAATACAGACTTTAATATTCGAACGCAAATTGTTTTTTTGCACAAACCCACAATACAAATAAAATACCCTTAACAAACAATGAGAGTTGTTCATTAAAACAAGTAAATATAATTAAAAAAATTTAATAACCCGACTGCGAATCTTCAACAGAGAGCAACACACTAAAAAGACCGTAAAATAATTGTAATATTTTTATACCTGATTAAATACATAACATAATTATGTATATCTTTGTAATCTCCATTATTTTGATACTCTACTCGATAGGTTTGCTTAAAAAAAAGTAGAACTACTTACAATTTGGAACCATTCAATTATGTATAATCTCTTTTTGAATATATGTAATCTGTTTTTGATTCTCTTTACCCAACTCGATAGGTTTCGTAAAAAAAAAAATTGAACTTCTTACAATTTGGCGTCAAAAGCCCGCCGTTTAAGTCTTTTCATTCGTAAAACCTATCTAAGGAAACTTGGGTTTTCTAGACGAATCTAACGATACCCTAATTGTCAAAATCGATCCAGCCGTTTGGAAGATTCGTAGGAATAAAGAAATTTACAAACATACAAGATACGCGCGAAAAACAATACTCTTCCTGACAGTCGGTAATAATAATATATATTAAAATAATAAGCCGGCGAAATGTGGGTGTAAAACACCTCTGCCTACCCCTTCGGGGAAAAAGGCGTGATGCTATGTTATGTTATCTTATCATCAACATTTTAATCACAGAGAACTTTACAAACATATATATTCTAACGGATACAAAGTACCTACATTAAAGTTAGTAGTGACAAAAATAATTTCATGCCAACATAATATCTAAGTATTCAGGCCTAATACAAAAGTTTCGTGCCATTCCAAGTTGGGCAAGGTCGCTTCGTCCCCTGGGTCTACCCCGCCATCTGTTTATGAGCAAATGATCATATTGTGACCTATATAACTTTATGGTCGCGCTAATTTTATACCATAGGTTCACTTACATCCCATTTTTATTTTATTGCATAATTTTTGTAACATAATTTTTTAGCTTTATTTAAATATCAAATTACGGGTCACTCACGTAAAAGTCGGGACTGCCGATCGATTTCAGTTCTGTAAGGAAACCATTCTGTAAGGGAAATCTTCAGCGCGAGGAGTTTTGCCGTCGCGTCGTAAGCTGATTTTTGATTGAATAAATAAAGATAAATAAAAAGTTGCAGGCCTTTTGTTCCGAAGGGGTAAGCAGACATGCCTCACACTCACAATTTGCCAGCAACGGGACATCCGTCTCTTCCATGTCAAGCAGTTGGGCGTAATGGATTGTAATTATTAATGACGGAAAAGCTCTTTTAATGATGTAGGAACAATTTTAAAAACAATTTTTACACAGTTTACAGTACAGTTTAATAACTAGAAGTCGTACGGGGCTACGCTGCCGTCGTTCTTTATTTGGCCACTGTTCAGCTCCTATTGGCCGTAGCGTGATGTTATATAGCCTATAAACCTCCTCTATAAACGGGCTATCCAAAATTAAAAGATTTTTGAGAAACACATGACAACACAACTGCAAATAAAGGTAAAGTTAGTTAAAGTTGCGCGAAGACGCGACCGTGAAAGAGAATACACTCCTATGAATAAAATCTCGTTTATTCATCTAGGTAACAAAGTAACTGTAATGAACGTCACGAGATAAGAATCTAACAAAGATAGTTTGAACAAGTCGTGTTAACCATGTTGATTTTGACCAGTTCACTGACAGACAGACACAGTCTCAAAAAAATAAGTGGCAAGAAACACACGCCTCTCCTTCTATTAATATAATATAATAATAATATAATATTCTACCACATTCACACAGCGCCATCTAGTCCCAAAGTAAGCAATTATATTTGCTTGTGTTATGGGTACTAAACAACTGATATACTACTTAAATAAATTTTTATTTTGTAAATACATACATATTATAGATAAATTACACCCAGACACAGAACAAACCTTTATGCTCATCACACAAAGTTTTGTCATGGGTGGGGATCGAACCCACGACTCGGCTTAGCAGTCAGGGTCACTAACCACTGGTCCAATAGGCCAGCCAAAAAATTCTATATCAACTTTACTTTTTTGTTTACAGACAGACATCTCACATTAACAAATATATTCTTACACACACTCTCATAATAACAAATCATTTTCAGGGACTTAACACACACATAGTGAGAATGTTACATAACTATTTATTAAAACACTCCGATAGTATGATAGTATTCTTCTACAAACGTAGAACTTTCTAAACTAACTTTAACGAGCGCTTAAGTTACTAAGAAAATAATATATGAAAAATGTTAGAAAAGTCGTTTGGCCCTGACTGAATCACAGACTTAAGAATAGGACATGCATCTGACTGTCTTTCTATAATAATAATAATCTTATAAACTCAAAGAATATTATAGATTTTCATACGGCTTTCACCAACAAACCTAGTGGTTCTTATGGAAGGTTTATGAAATTTTATAATAACAATAATATTATAAAAAATATACATATATGGACAATAAAATAAATTGCATTTTTTTTATTTTATTCTTTTATTTCTTGCCAACCTTTCATAGCAATAGCCCTCTCCAATGATTTCTGGACACAACTACTCACTAACACAACAATATTATGATCAACTATAATAAGTCTACGGCGAAGGAACATCCCGAGGTCGGTGGCTCAGTTTACCCAGATTCAGAGACAGACAGATCTGATTGCACAGACATCTAACAGAAAAATACCAAAGCGATTTTGAACGAAACATAAGATTTCTTCAACATTAATATGAAATCCAAAGAATCACATTTCACAATCACATATCGTATAACTTGATCGTTTCAGTAAAAAGGTTGTTCTCATTTATGTAAGTACGTTTTATATAAAAATGTTCATATTTATTGCGAAGGATCTATTGAATCGTTACCGTGGATGTCTGCTCGTTTAGTTTATAAACCGAGTGTAGTTTGATGCCAAGTTGAGACAATATGACAAATATTTGTGCAAGCTAAAAAATATTTTTATAGGTAGAAGGCGGCGATGACTGTATAAAAGGGCTTAAATTCATTAGGGTTTCTGTGACTTCACAAACGAATAGAAAATCTGACCTACGATTCCCACGAAACTCAACACAGCGATGTTAGTGCGGGGTAATAGAAGGTAAGCTTAAAAATAGCAATAATTATTAATAAATATTAATATTATTAAATAAAAAGTGTGTTTGTTTAATTGTGACGCTTTCAAGGCTAAGCCACTGAATGGATCTTGATAAAATTTGACATAACGGTAGTTTAGAACCTGAAGTAGAATTATTTTTATCGATAGGTATACTACGAGATCGAAGCTGTGGACAAAAAGTTATTTTTATACAAATATGTCTACCTACGTAGCATGTAATAAGAGCGTAGAGGCAAAGCTGACTTTCTCCATATTTCTTGATTATTTCGCAGTGCGTTGGCGTTAAAGCTTAGCGTAGGAATTCTATTGCAACAAAGAGAGCGTTTACACATAAAAACATTGCACTGTCGTAAGTATTACTGTCTAGAATGCTTTCACTTCCTCGGTGGCGCAGTGGCTATATGGCTGTTGCAAAGCCAAGCCAGTTTGAAACCCATGTTGTACAAAAAAAAAATGTTTTGTACAACGAAGGTTGCACTTGCAAACATGACCATTTACGAGTGCGCTGCGAACCTTTCAAATCCCTTCCCTCCCCAATGAACTGGACTCCACTACTCACCACAACAATATTACGACTGCAGTCTTCTGTCAGTCGAAGGAACTTTCCGAGGCGGTTGGCTCACTTTGAGCGGGGATAACATGCTGGATTCTACCTCTGTTCATCACCCTTCAGCCAATAGGAGCAGAGCAGTACCCAAATAAAGAACGACGGGAGCGCCACGCGACTTTTGGTGTGATTATTATTAAGATATTAGAAGTGATATGTAATCTAACACGTATGGGAAATAATACGACTTCATTATGATTTTGTTATAACTAAATGAACTTAACGATGCCTCGTGTGAGTTGTGGCGGATTTATTTTGGGTTTGTCCTATGTGTTTGATATGTTATTTATATATATCTATCTATTTTGAAATAAATAATTATGGTATATGAACAATTATTATTGCTAAAATAATTTATTAAACATTTGAAAATGGTTTAGCAGAAATTATCCAAACCGGTCCACCTCGGCTAATTTCTTTTTTATTACAATTATTTGTAATTATCAGGACAAAGTTTACATGGAAGATATTTGGAAAATCTATTACTTAGTATTACCTACTTACTAAGATTTTCCGAATGGTATTTTTTGTAGGAATTTCTAAATAAAAGACACCCGATCCAAGACGAGGCAGGTACCCTAATTCAGTTTAAATATGTTGGAATTTGAGCCTTATTCACACAATTATTTGCCTCGTGTGGGAATCGAATCGTGTGTGTGTGTGTGTATATGTACGTCACTGAACTCCAAAATGGATTGATCGATAATAATAAATAATTCATTTATCCCTAGATATTTTAGTAACTCTTTAACCCCTTCCGGTGATTCGTGGTGAGGTTTAAGACCTCCTCCTCTTTCGTACCCAAGATTCAATTAATTTTTAGTAGGTATATTTTTTCGAATATTATCATTAAAAATAGGTAATTATATAGGTATAGTATAAATCTGGAATATTATGAACACTTTTCGGGTTTGAAATCAAGCGATCAACGAAAAAAAATATACACGTGGCATCTCACTACAATTCTTGTTATAATATTGAAAATTATTCTTTTTCCGACAAAAAAAATGACTACTCTACTACTAGAATAAAATTGTACAAGTACGTTCGCCAGTTACAACGCTCCACTGTCGCGTGAGACTGAGGGTGAAAGTTCAACGACCCCTACCCCGACGAGACTGAATGAAAAATGTAATGTTATTCGTAATAAGTCTTACTTAACTAATCATTCCTGTATATTTATTTGTAATAAAGTGGTGCTTGTAGCATTTTGATACTGAGGTGTTACGGGCGTGTGTAACGTTCAGGAAGGTCAGTCCATAGATGGGTGACCGTTTGTGGCATTTTCATTCTCATTCTTCAGATGATCACATGGTAAAGGTTCTACACATATGACGAAGTGGAAACGCTTAAGACCCATTGCCACTTGGATGACGATGGTTCAAAAAAGACCTGAATGAAGCCGACATTGACCCAAACTAAGCAGAATGGAAAAGAAGGATAAGGAAGGCCCAAATAAATGGGAGAAAGGCCAAAGCCTAATGATGATAAACGTCTCCGTTCAAGGGGCTTACTCTGAATTTCAAAATTGAGTCGGTTTTGATGTCGCTGTCAAATGTAAGGAAATTAAGATAACGGTCGCTATAACTTTCAAAACTGACGTCGAATGTCGAAATTCAGAGTAAGCCCAAGGCACGTAAAGCAGTTGGTCCCGGCTATCACTTAATGTGGTAGTCGTTATGTCAACTTGTAATCATTCTGGGTGACTTGATTATACTATAATAATTAATTATTAACAACAACAACTTGATTATGCGATAATAATAAGTTATTAACAACAACAACTTGCTTATATGATAATAATAAATTATTAACACCAACAACTTGCTTATACGATAATAATAAATTATTAACACCAACAACTTGCTTATACGATAATAATAAATTATTAACACCAACAACTTGCTTATACGATAATAATAAATTATTAACACCAACAACTTGCTTATACGATAATAATAAATTATTAACACCAACAACTTGCTTATACGATAATAATGAATTATTAGGATAACTTTTATTGGCTAATCATGTAATTATATTAAGAAACATACTGTTATATAAAACCGCTGTTGTTATCCCTTTAAATAAATAAATTAACACCAACAACTTGCTTATACGATAATAATAAATTATTAACACCAACAACTTGCTTATACGATAATAATAAATTATTAACACCAACAACGTGCTTATACGATAATAATAAATTATTAACAACCCGCACTAGGCCATATATGAGTAGATTATGGCCTAAACCTTCTCAGCTCTCTAGTTAGAGGAGAGGAGACCCGAGCCCAGCAGTGGGACTAGGTTGCTGATGATGAATAAATTATTTGAAATAGTGGCCATAATTTTATCATAGCTATCTTGCGACTGTTCTGCTTCTGTTTACGATTAAAAGTCTACAGCCGTTAGTCTGAGACCTAAATAAATTTCTAATGGACTGAAAGCATTAATCGTTTTTAAATACGTTGGTGGTTGTTGTCGATCGATTTTGGCACGAATGTGTTTTGTTGAACGAATAAATAATTTACTTCTTTTAAAACGTTGAAATTGTTTTGTGGTAGACGGCTCCGCCTGCGTGTAGGAAATAAAATTATATATCTAAACCATCCTCATGAATCACTCTATCTTTTGACGAAACTCGCATGAAAATCCGTTCAGAAGTATTTGAGTTTATTACATACAGACGCGGTGAGGAAGCTTATTTGTACACAGAACAAAGAAATATGTCATTTATACAATAAGGTTTCTTTTCTAAAGTAATATTCTGGACTGCAATGTCATTATTGAAGTACATAACATTAATTAAATGCAAGCCATTCAGAATCTTACAAAGCTTCATGATGTTGTCCGGAGACTGCTAGCGACGCCGACGTCGTCCTTTGAACAGTGAATGTTTCTTAGAATCTGTTTGTAGTGAAAGTTTGCTGAAAATGCAACAAAGTTATAAAATACACCGTTCATTTTTAGTCGTTAGATATAGACTACATTTAGCCATGAGAGCCATGCCAGACTGTCACAGACACAGCCTGTTGGTCTAGTGGTTAGTGACCCTGACTGCTAAACCGGAGGTCGTGGGTTCGATCCCCACCCAGGACAAATCTTTGAGTGATGAGCATAAAGGTTTGTTCTGTGTCAATATGTATGTATTTACAAAAAAAAATGTATTTAGGTAGTATATCAGCTGTTTAGTACCCATAACACAAACAAATATAATTGCTTAATTTGGGACTAGATGGCGCTGTGTCAATGTAGTAGAATATTATTATTATTATATTAATAAATAGAAGATCAGCGGGGCTTCGCTCTCGTCGTTCTTTATTTGGCCATTGCTCAGCTATTGGCCGTAACGTAAAAATTCTTTTAGTATAATGTATATAAGACACTATACTAAAAGAATTTTTTGAATCGGAACCGTAGTTCCTAGTCTAGGATCACAATCCTAGAAACAAATAAACGAACTCTTCAATTTTATAATATCCTAGTATCTATAGATAATAAAAAAAACTTTCAAATAGGTTTACACGGATCGTGTCTCTCTTAAGATTTTTGGTCCATTTTATTTTTATTTTTTAGTTTTTTTAATAATTATAACCTATGTACTTGACTACATATCTACAACTTCTTTTTACAATACTGTAAATAAATACTTAATAATACAAATGGTAGTGTATATTTTTTTTTGTTTATTAAGGCAAAATGTATTCTATATGGCTATGATCTAGACAAAGTTGGTAAATCAACTAAAAGTGGATATTATCAGATGTCCAGAGTTCGATTCTTGCATCAGTAAAAACTGTAGTATGGGCTTATTTTGTCATTACATTTTCAGTGTCGGCTTTGAGCTTGGAAATGTATTCTGCTAATGGTAAAAGGCTCGGCTCTATTTCATTTGACATAGTGAAACAGGGTTACAAATTTCAATTAACACGATGTTGCGGTATCACTATGAATTCGAACAATCCTGCAGTACATTAATAGGTCACTAAATGCAATACGATATGCATAGCACGAATACAAGCGTGCCTTGACCACAATATCACGTCATAGCATTCTTCATTAGTAAAATATGCTTCTGTACCAGGCTTCACTTGCTTGTTATGTTAATAAAAATAACAAATTATCCTATTAATTGCACTTTTAGGCGTCTTAAGAACTTTTTAGATCATTTATTTGAAAGAAACAATCTGTCTGATCTGGGAAAATCTTTAATCTTTTGTGCGTATTTGCACAAATTACTTAATTAATTATCCGTGTAGTGACGGATTAAGAATACATAATGTTACTACCCCATCTCAACCCGTGAGTGTCGTAAAAGGCGACTAAGGGAGTAAGCAGCAAACCAGAACAATGCGAGAAAATGAAATTTTGAAACAAAACCCTATATCAACCCGTCTGGCCAGCGTGGTATAGTAGGCTAAATTCCCTCCACATACATTGGAGCAGACCCGTGCCCAGCAGTGGGACGTTAATGGGTTGAAATGATGAATGATGATGACTTAATTAACAATGTTATCTACTAGACAGACACTGATAGTTGTTTACTTTGAACTGTTGTCGAAGTCTCAAATATGATTTATATAGAAAGCCGTTCCGGCTTTCTATATAAATCATATTTGACGAAGCTTTGAGCTTTGAGGTTCACCACGGATTACCAAATAGCTAAAGCTCTAAAGTTTTCAACCCAATAACTATCGACTATGTTTCCATGAATATATTATTTTGGTAGTCTAGTACATTATTCTGGCGGTAACCAGGCACAGAAGACGCAAAAATGCCCAGACATGGAACAAGTTTCAAGAGCGCATTTCTAGAAAAATTAGGCTAATAAGGACACTAACTGCTGTATTCAGAGACGTTACTTAACTTTAAAGTTTTAAGTAAAAACGTGTAATACTTAAGTCGATACACCTAAAGACGATTATTCAATGAAAAAATGGTTGTAATGACATATTACTGCTAATTGACGTGTTTGAGTGCGGCAGTAAGGCCTACTACATGACCCAAATATAAAATTTTCAAACATTTAATTTTACATTGATTACTTAGTCTCTGGAGGAAAGTTGAAAAGCTTTTCGAAATTATTTCGTAGACATATATTTGTAATGGCCTTCACATTTACCATATCTTTATTACAAAGATTCCAAATATATCATCAGTGATATTTTTATATTTGATACGATCAATTTCTCATCAAATTTATAGGTATTTGATGGGTATTTGATTACTATATACTATGTAGTTAACATTACAAATAGACCTATCCTGTGTGACAATGTAATTCATGACTGACTTTACATCGGAATGATTTTAAAGTTATGTTTAGGTTCTAAGGCTGGATTACTATATTCTAACTTTTTATTGCTATAATATTTATAGTAGACTAGCTTTTGCCCGCGACTTCGTCCGCGTAGATTTCGATATTACATAGGTCTTTGTTTTAAGTGCAATTCATTAATTCGACAACACACTACAGAAGTTGAATTTCATTTTACGTAATTCAATTATATGTAAGTATTACGTATATTTTTTAAGATAATTGTGATGTAAATATTTTATTGAATAAATGTTTTTATATAGTATAGAAATGTTTATCTTCGCTTATTTATATAAAATACAATCTAGTCTATATTCCTTTGATTAAATTCACTACAGTTCGCAGAAGCAGCAGCCAGTAATACGGAATAAAAGATTGCGAATTGCAATAAGAAAAATTGAAATGAAAGAAAAAAATGAAAGATCCGTTGAACTGGATACGATCTTGAAGATGTCTGTCCTTGTATTAGAAATAAAGAATTTAACTGTCTGCTTCAGATATTGGCAGATGTCGAATCTGCTGAGTAATTGTCTACATCTGATATTGTTACTGAGGATCAAATTTCTTAAAATCTTGTCCAAGTTTCTGACGATGTAGCTCAAAGCGTACTTGGAAGTCGAAATTTGCCTTAAATAATTTTAATATCGATGTTAAATGTGTGAAAATTTTTATATGGTCGCTGTCATGAATCAAAATGTCGAGATTTTAAGTAGGTTATAGCAACCATGACTTTAAGGTAATCAGGTAATCATTATATAAGCACTGCTTACTCTGAATTTCGACATTCGAATGTAAGGAAATTCAGATATGGTCGCTGTCAGTTTCAAACATTTGACAGCGACATCAAAACCGAATAGTCGAAGTCGAAATTCAGAGTAACCAGTGCTTATATAAGCTACTGCCAATGGCTTCGTCTGCGTGGTATTTCGTTAGACAGTAGCCTATGTACTGTATCAGACTATAACCTATTTGTGTGCCAATTTCACACAGAACCTTTCAGGTATTCTGACTTGATTCAGCAGCATATAACCTTCCTCGATAAATGGGCTATACAACACTTAAAGTTTTTTGTAAATCAGACCAGTAGTTACTAAGAGTTTTAAAAAACTCTTCCATTTTATAATATTAAGTATATATTAGTTGGACTATAGCAGGATTTTAAAAAAAACTGGCCATTTGCGTCTGTGCGTGTCGGGCCACGCACAGTGTAGGGTTCCGTAATAGCCCGTTATCACAATATAGTACAATTCTCATAGTCGGATACCCCACACGATGGGGTAGACGACAAAAAAAATGTTCATCCCCACTACACATGTATGGGAGCTACCCTAAAAAAATATTTTCCAAAATTTTATTTTACCACTTTGTCGACGTAATTGATATACACACTCCTACAAAATTACAACTTTCTAGTACTAACGGTCTCTCAGCAAAACCTCGGACAGACAGACAGACAGACGGACATAACGAAACTATAAGGGTTCCTAGTCAGAACTACGGAACCCTAAAAATATCCCTAATTACCTTATCTTGTAAACTCCTTTCACTCATACCTCTTTGTGAAACGTTCGAGAGAGCATTCTTACAAGGACAACATAATAATAATAATATAATAATATTCTACTACATTCACACAGCGCCATCTAGTCCCAAAGTAAGCAATTATACTTGCTTGTGTTATGGGTACTAAACAACTGATATACTACTTAAATACATTTTTTTTTGTAAATACATACATATTATAGATAAATTACACCAAGACACAGAACAAACCTTTATGCTCATCACACAAAGATTTGTCCTGGGTGGGGATCGAACCCACGACCTCCGGCTTAGCAGTCAGGGTCACTAACCACTAGACCAACAGGCCAGTCATAGTATAAAGGTGATATCAATATTTAAATCCGGGTCTCTTTCATCCGTTTTACTCAAACTAATCAGTATTAGTTGGTGCTGTGGTAGCTAAATAATTCATAATAATGGTTCTGGGAACGGCCGGGTGTAGCTCAATCGATAAATAAACACATACGGTACGGTTTATTTATATTTACTTCGTGTCGTATCTATAGGGTATATTATAGTGGATACTACATACTCTTCTGCCTCGGTGACGTAGCTAGAAGTGTATACGACGGATGGCCAATATGTATACCCCTTTAATATAAAATACGGACTAAGCATTAAACCACAAGGTTTAAATTGACAAATTTGAAATTAAAAAAATGGCTTATGTTAATTTAAACCTGGTTTAATACTTAGTCCATATTTTGTAATAAGGGGATAGTGTTTGTTTCAAATTTTCCTTTTCTTACAGTGCTCTTGTCTGCTTAAGGTTACTCCCTTAGTCGCCTTTTACGACACTCACGGGTCGAGATGGGGTAGTGACACTAAGTATTCTTACTGCCGCACTAAGAGACGTCAATTAGCAGTAATCTGTCATTAATACAATTTTTTCATTGAATAATCGCCTTTAGGCGTATTACACGTTTTTACCCGACTGTCAGGACGGGTATTGTTTTTCGCGCGTATCTTGTATGTTTGTAAATTTGTTTATTCCCACGAATCTTCCAAACGGCTGGCTGGAAGGATTTTGACAATTAGGGTATCGTTAGATTCGTCTAGAAAACCCAAGTGTCCTTAGATAGGTTTTAAGAATAAAATGACTTAAGCGGCGGGCTTTTGACGCCAAATTGTAAGAGGTTCAATTTTTTTTTTACCAAACCTATCGATTTGGGTATCAAAAAAAAGAGAATCAAAAGGAGATTACATATATTCAAAAAGAGATTATACATAATTGAATGGTTCCAAATTGTAAGTAGTTCAATATTTTTTTTTAACTAAACCTATCGAACAGAGTATAAAAATAAAGGGAATCAAATGGAGATTACAAATATATACATAACATATGTTATGTATTTAAATTTAATCAGGCATAATAATTTTTCGGTCTTTTTAGTGCGTTGCTCTCTGTTGATGAATTTTTTGCAGTCGGGTTATTACTTTTTTTTAATTATATTTACTTGTTACTAAATAAACTTTAAAGTTAACTAACGTCTCTGAGTATGACAGTTAATCTGTCACTACACGTCACACATCTATACAAAAAATATTATCTATACAAATAAATTAAATTGATGTGTCTGTTTGTAATTATAAAATAACCGCTTTTTACTACATGCATTTGAATGTGTATATGGTACATATACCAAAATAACATTTTTTTTCAATTTTTGTCTGTCTGTCTGTTTGCTCCAGCTAATCTTTGGAACGGCTGGACTGATTTCGACGGGACTTTCTCTAGCGGATAGCTAATGTCACTAGGAGTAACTTAAGCCACATTGGTTTTGAAATATATAAGGGTTCCGTAAAAAAAAACACTCCATGAATGCGGGATAAGTTGTCCATGCGAACGAAATCGCGGGCACAGCTAGTTGTATTATAAAGCTAAAGAGTTGTTTGTTTGTTTGGTTAAACGCTAGGATCTCAGGAAAGACTGGTCCAATTTGAAAAATTTTTTTGGTGTTGGATTGCTTGGATTTATTGAGGAAGTTGGTCCAACTGTGGAGATGTTCAAGTTTTCGCCTTGCGTGCTCTAAAAGCATATAGATCTGTAACGGTTGCACCCGTTGCAGGCTACGTCCTGCACGAATGCACCTCTTTTAACAACCTTTTGGATCTCTTTTGATTAATTTAAAATCCTAAATTAATACAAATTCTTAAATTTGAACCGAGTCTACGTCGGAGCATCCGCCGAAGACTTGGGGGCTCATTACAATTTTAATTTCTAGTGCAGTGCACGCTATTCTGGTCATTTAAATTAATACTATAAGTTAATAACAGTTTATAGTAACACTCAATTAATACTACCGAATATCAGTTCTGTGTTTTATTTTGAGGGCCCCACGCCCTTCCTCATATAGCCGGATCTACTCCTATACTCTTGCCTAGCGCCCACTGGAGGTGGAGGACTGACAGTGGAGAGTGCTAGAGATCTACTTGTCAAATACCTAATATCATTAACTGAAATTCACAAAATTTCAAACTAATTTAATGATGAAACTCAATAACGTTCATAACAAAGGCCACATTACACGCTTGAATAATTGATGAAGACATATGAAATGTTAGTGCCTATTACTTAGAAATCAATACCACTTAGTTTTGGTATGCTGCCTTATAAGCTATGTTTAGCTTTTGACATCGGTCGATATCATTTAACCGTGTAGTGACAGATTAAGAATACATTTGTCACTACCCCATTTCAACACGTGTGACGGGTGACGTAAAATGCGACTAAGGGAGTAACCTTATGCAGACAAGAGCACTGTGAGACAAGGAAAATTCGAAACAAACCCTATATAGTAAACTAAATTTCCTCCACAATCCTTTGAGGAGCCCCGTACCCAGCAGTGGGACATTTATGGGTTAAAATGATGAAGTCTATATATTCATACTCATTGTAAAACTTGTTGATGAATAAAAATGAACTTAAAGAACGTTCTTTAAAATTTGAATTAAAAAGGTCAAGTAATATAATCAAGCCTTTTCCCCCGAGGGGTACAGGTATATAATACCCACAATCATTCAATAGTGCCCAAATCTCTTGTTTAAAGTGTTATTAAATAAACATATAAATTGACTGGCCTATTGGTCTAGTGGTTAGTGACCCTGACTGCTAAGCCGGAGGTCGTGGTTTCGATCCCCACCCAGGACAAATCTTTGTGTGATAAACATAAAGGTTTGTTCTGTGTCTGGGTGTAATTTATCTATAATATGTATGTATTTACAAAAAAAAATGTATTTAGGTAGTATTTCAGTTGTTTAGTACCCATAACACAAGCAAATATAATTGCTTAATTTGCAACTAGATGGCGCTGTGTAAAAGTGGTAGAATATTATTATTATTAATTGGGAATTATGCAAAATAAAATCTACAAATCATTTTTTTTTAATAAACATGTGAACTATTTACAGCAATCACTACAAAAAAAATATTATAATTAAATATTATAAAGCTCATGTGTTTGTTTGCTTGGTTGAATGCGCTAATCTCAGGAACTACTGGTCCGATTTGAAAATGCTTTCAGTATTGGATAGGCCATTTATTGAAGAAGGCTATAGACTATATAACATCACGCTATAATTAATAGGAGTTGAGCAGTTGCCTAACAAAGAACGAAGGGGTGAAGCCCCGGGCAACAGGTAATTAATATTATAATTATTAGTTGGTTAACATTAATAAAATGTTAACCAACACACCTCTAAAAATGGTATCATTTACTTTGCACAAGCACTGCTAATATAATAAATTATATTATAATACGAATCACCACAACTGCGCAATTTGCCGGCCTTGCAGGTACCTAATAAGCTGCCTCTCGATCCGCCATTTATAACGAGATGTTATATAAGCTGCACACAAAATTCTCATTCATACATTTCAGAAAAAGTCCTGAGCATTCACAAATAAAAATTACCGACGCCGACGTTATCACTGGGTGGAAAAAGCTTTTTTCATTCTTAAGTTTTCACAGGTGATTTCATTCAAAGTTATTTTATAAAGTATTTTCTTTGATGAAATTTTCTTTTGTCTGTAATGTTAGTATTTTTTTTGTATATTTTACTTTCTAGTTAGTCGATAAGTAATATAAGTATCGATATATCAAGGCAGTGAGTTGAAAACTAAATCTGGTGTGTAAATTTAAAAACTGTACGACAATCTTATATAGTGGTCTCATAGTCATGACTTACCGGGTGGCTATTGAGCCAAATTTATGACCTTTGAAATTTAATATACACAGACAATAGATAGACAAAGACGCAGTCTATCTTTAAAGGTAATTACTATGCTTGCAACCAAAGATGCAAATCTAGTGATGATCGTGCAGCTATTTTTAGGTTCCAACATTGAGTTTTCGAAAAAAAGGTGTCCGGCAAACACACATATGTCCACGTTTTGAATCTTGGAAGGGGTAAGAGGCATCAAACCCAAATTTTGCAAAATATGTTAGGTCCCATGTAACGGGGCGAGCTAATTGCCATTAACACTTTGAACCTAAGACCGCTGACACAATAGACAATTGTATTGTTTGTCGAACATATTTCAAATTTCCGATATCAACTGAGATTTTTTTTACATAGTTTGGTATCCAGTAGTTTCTTAAGTTAAATTTATTTGCAATCTATTTGCAACATGTTCTTATAAACACGATATTATATAATTCAGCAGGAACGAGGACAGCTAAGTGAGGTCGTTTTGTATTTATTAGTTATTACAGTAATTGGTGAAATCGTTAAGTACCTTTTGAAAAAGGCTCGTGTTCTGAGTAGGAGAAGTATCAATATTTGTTCTTTGATTAGTGGGGGACACAACTATACAAGTTGTGTTATTTATTTCTGTATTAGATCAATACAGAATTAAACCTTAATGCCTATTTGCAATCGGTCGATTTCGTTATCGTTGAAGATTTAAATAAGATCTCTTTTCCATTGTTCACTTTTAAACAGCATAGACAGCGACCTCCGATTAAAGACATGGATCGTGCCGTGTCAGAAAAAAATTTTTTTTCATAGAATTTGACCACTTTTGTCGTCTACGCGGCCACGTTACGATAGATAAAAATGGGTTAATACAAACTGCCTAATTTTTTTTTTAAATTTGATACGGCACGCATAAACGTTTCATGTCTGTAGATTTAAACGTAGTTTAATTCAACAAACAAATATCGAACTTGTAGTAGGTCCTCATCGACGGCTCCTTTAAGCCACTACATGCTGCTCTATTAAAACATATTGCTAAATAATTATTGTCTTCATTTTCGAGAAGTGAGAAAAATTTTCAACTCCGTATTCTTACTTCTGATTAAATCCGTTGCGGGTTCCAAGATAGGTTAGTCCTTTTCTGGAACTCCTGGGTGTCATCGTTTCATTTTTGTAAATAGTTATTTATCATAGTGAGCTTATAAAAGTCACTATTATGAATGTCGGAAAAAATAACGAGATTGGTAAGTTTCACGGGACTTGCAATTCCTTCATAATCATTATTAAGATGCTTCTTCTATTGGAAGTAAAATAAAACAAGTAATAAGTTCGATATCGTTATTATTGGATAATTTAAAATGCATTTCGGCACTTAAAAGTACCACCCACATGTCTTTATCTAAACATAGTGTACATTTAGATTCGATAAGTTTCGTACGATCAATGAGTTATAGTTATACCCGTTTCAAAATGTAAATAATAAAAAATATAAATTATAAATAATTTTACAAAAATATACAAAAGTGTAAAATATTGCTAAACAAAAATGAATACGGACTCTTGCTTACATATAGTTTTTGAACGAGAAAATATAATTATATTAATTATATTATTATATATGTATACTTTAAATTATTAGTGCAAAATGAAATTAGATATGACTATAGGCTGTAAAAATTCAAATACCAAAAAACTTTTCGGTGTCGAATACAAAGATACTTTTTTGTTTTTCTTTCACAGAACGATTTTTGGTAATTTTTGCGTATTTTGCGTAGAAATCATTTATATGTGAACAAGCGTCCTAACGGTTTGACGAAAACATGAAGCATTTTCAAACCTATAGGTTTTATGATTTTCAATAGAAAAGAGTATATACAGTTTACTTGCATTATAAAATTTAAAAAATCACATTGTTTTAATAAATAAACTAAAAATAAAGAGTTAGAAAGAGGCAAAAAGATACACAGATGTTTTCTTCTGAATTATCAGTCAGATAGTTTTTTTCTCTTTTGATTCAGAATGCCCAGCATATTCAATAGTTACGTTTATATCTTCATACATATTATAAAAGGGGTATAGAGTGCAAATTGCTTTAAATACCCCATTCGCTTTACATTAATTATTAGCTATTTTCCACAGTTGTAATATACTTTCTATATAATTATCTGTAATGCTATGCCAAAACAAACGTAATCACATTCAGTGTATTCGTATTATCCGTAAATATTTTGAGGTTTACAACATGAACAGGAGAAATAAGTACAGCTAACATTGAAGCTGGGATAGTAAATATGTTTATCTAAGGTTTCAACATCGATCTTATAACAAAACTTCCTTGATAGATCACAATAATAGAATTATATTATTTTATTGTTGCGGTCCGAGGTATGTTCTGCTCAAACTACAAAAGCTTCTTTTAAAGAGCTGCTGATATTCCGAAGGTTATCTAAAAATAATTGCTATCTGTTGTTATGTAAAGCTTTCATTAACAAATTAAGGATTCGGCAGTTACCGAACTTTTCATGAAATATGATGGCTGTAGTTCCATTGAACAGAACAATTTTAACAATGTAGAGCGTATCTCCCTGATAATAATTGCCTTATCTAAATATAATAATAAGCGTAAAAGTAGAGAACGAACTGCACAATTGGACTAGGTAATTTTTATACATAATATGTGCCGAAGTCCAAGGAAATTTCTTTTGAGGAGAAATTTTGGAAAAAATCGCGGGCGGCAGCTAGTATTGACATAAAACTGAAGATGAATAGAAGATACCTTGTACCGCATCACCTATTTCTTAAGCACTTTGGAATCTAATTTTACTATAATTTACATAAGTAGCCATATCGACTAAACTCTACGTACACTTAGAAAATCTACATAATTACAAACTTTCACTAAGAATCTAGACTTTTTGAATTTTTAAGAGATCTAGGTTGATGTACAGCTTTGTTCTTTTTATTAGTCTTAGTTTCTAAATTGAAAGTGTCACTGGTACTAGTAGGGTTGAAGACAGAGTTCTTGGAGCTGGGCACACTGTTCCCCGGTGACACACCGCTGTCGGTGCTCACCGAAGCGGGGCTCGGACTATCACTAACGCTATTGCAAACTGTCAATTCTTGCCCGGGAATAGACACGATTTGACCTATTGGCTTCTGTCTGACTAGATTCATGCTTTGGCACACGTTATTTTTCACGTCACTATCACTTGATTCCTTCTTGTGATATCTCGTCAAAGTACCCGCTGATCCAGCTGAGTTCGGCCGGTACATCGGCATGAATTGCGACTGGGGGTAGTACTGCATCTCCGGAGGCACCTGGCCTGGAACCCAAGGACCCATCGTGGATACTACTGGAGGCATATGCGTCCACATAGGCATCTGAACCATATGTGTTCCATCTGGCATGGGGTTGAAACCTGGTGGGACTGGCATAGGTCGCACTACGCCTACTGGAGTCGGAGCACTGTGCGGCCTCATCGCTGGATGTTGAGGTCCGTACTGACCTGCAAACTCTTCACCTTCATACATTCTATTTGGAGGTGGATTTTGAGCGTCATACATATTCGGAAATACGGTATGCGGACTTCTTTGTAGATATGTAAACATTTGTTGCTGCGCTTGTTTCATTGCTACGTATTGCTGCAAATGCATTGCAGTCTGCTGTCTTTGTTGGACCAGGTCTTGTGCCATCGCTGCGGTCGTATTGCCATGGATATAGTAGATATGTGATTGCGTATTAACTTGAGTAACCGGTGTCACTGGCGTTTGTCTTTGTGTGGGGAACTTACTATTATCCACAACGTTGTTTTGAGGGTCTTGGTACTCTTCTGGAGGAGCAATGTACTTAGGTGGAGATGGTGGAGTTACTTGCTGCGACATCGGGTAGCTTAGTATCTGGGCTATGTACGGCTGCTGACCTTTAGCTGTATGTGCCGGACTGTGAGTTTGGAATGTTGGATTGAATGTTATCTGAGATACATCTGGTCCTTGTGCTACTTCCATATCTTTGTGGTTAGCTCTAATTTCATTACCTTCACTCTTTTTAGGTTTTTGATTATATGGAGCTACTTTTGGATTATTTTTCCAATTGCATCCAGCGCTTTGAGGTCTTTTGACTGGAGATTTTGTGGGATCGTGCCAGTTATCACCATTAATTTGTCTAGGGTCTGGTGGGTGGTGAGACTGTGCACTGTGGGATCTTCGCGGAGGTGGTGACATACCATCTGGCACATGTTGTTGCCGGTAACATCTCCTACCTGATCCAGGGCTGTTCTGTCGTTCGGGTGGCAGTGGCATGGGTCTGGGGATTCTTCTTCTAGCTGGAGTCGGTGGACTGGACTGTGATTGTGAGGAATGTGTTGATTGTGAGGTTGATCGCCATTGATCTATTAGCAACCTCCGTCGCTCATTCTCCATACGAACTTCTGTTTCACTAGAAGAATCGTAGTCTTTACCCTGCAAAAAACATTTGAAATAACTACATAATAAAGTGATGTACAAGTTTTGATGCTCTTTCAATATAGTCTACATGCTTTAAAATTGATAGTCGAATTTGTGTAATCATTTTAGATATATAATAATATAAATTGTACCTTGTCAATTTTTTCGTCCAGCATTTTGAAGAAATCTTGTTGACTTGCCGACACTTCGCTGTAACAAAAAAATACATCTTAGAATTAAGCCAAAGCTACTTTTCAATTTGACACAAATATAGGATAAATTATTTCTTCGAAAGTTGGAATTAGCACTTTCGTGGTATATTGATAAAAAGCCATAGACGACTTTTCTCTTTCTACCGACTATCTCCATATGTCATTGAGACAGTTGTGGAAGCGTTTAATAGAGACAGACAAACAAATATTAATTATTAAATTTAATATTAAAATGTATAATATATATATGTGTGTCACGAGAGGCCTATGTCCAGCAGTGGACTGCAATAGCTGCAATATGCTGAGCTAATGATGATAAATATATAGTAAAGGAATAGAGGTCGTTGGACCTACATTGGGAATGAGGGCAACTTCTTGAATTTATAACATAAGCGATGGTGGCCGAATGGATAAATGACCGCTATGAAAATCATGCGTTACCAAAGTAGATTTCACTTTATGAAATTTCTATGGACTTGTCATGTGACTTACCATCAGTTAACGGTGAAGGAAAACGTCGTGAGGAAACCACATACTCTAAAAGAAATTCAAAGTGTATGTTTGATCCATCGAACCGTATAAACCTTGTTGTGTGGGTTTATCAAGATTAACCAGATCAAGATACCAGAGGTAGATTTATCAAGCTCCATGTCCTATATGGAGCTGGATAGAGCTGCCTGTGTGTTGTATCAATGTATTACTACTAACATAGATTTTAAGAATTATTACTAACAAACTATGAGCTCTGTGTCTGAAAATATTTCTTTTAATATTTTTTTATGGTTTAAGACCCTCTCGGCTCTTTAGACAGAAAACCCGCCCAGCAGTGAGATACACATTATAATATACAACTTACATGACAGGTTGTTGTGACACCAGTGGCAGGATATGCTTTCCCTGTTCAGGTTCTTCCTCGGTATCCTCAGGAGGGGCGGCGGCGCCCGTCGTACCTTCTTCTTCATCTGCCTCTTTATCCGCTGCACCTGTAGAAAATATAAAACAACTATTATTACATTATTTAATAATCGTAGGCAAATGTGCTGCACTACTTTTCGTATAACCTGTTACATTCTTGTGACTTTCATAAGTGTTACCTTGTAACCTAGATGAATAAACGAGATTTCATTTCATTTGTTATCGTACGATACGGGTTTCAAGGTAATTGAAACATTTACACTCGTCATGTTTGATTCCCACACGAGACACATATTTGTGTGATTCATAATATATGTTTTTTGTATTATTATTATGTTTCCAATCTGGGAGTCTTTTGTGTCCGTTATTGTAAAGTTCCCACGATGCGTGGTTTGTTTTCCAGGGTGGACCTTAAAAATTTGAATACTTCAAAAATCATTTATCACTGAAGTGCTTACGTGTTAGACATTGTTACTACATTTTCTGTTCATATAAAATTGTTTCTTATAATCCAGTCCAGTCACCTATAAAATTGTTTCTTATAATTCAGCGTAGCTACGTTTACAATTAAGCAACTAATAAATAATTTCCAGTTGCTCGCGGAAAAGTGTCCTTAGCATTAATTATGTACGAGTAAAATGGCGAACCACTCCATTGGAATAGAATAAATGGCATCATTTTGTGTTTTTACGAGGTACCGAAGAATGTGTAGTACATCTTTTATTTCTCACGATGCAGGACTTAGTGACTTTTTTTTACATAAATAGTAGCAAATAGGCAGCATATCTATTGGTAAGCGTTTACCGTAGCTTATAGACCGCCTGCAACACAATATAGAACGTATTAATATAGAAAAATATATATTACGGTATAGCAAACTGCCACCCACAGTGGCTATACTTTTTTATTTTTGCACTCATTAGCTCAGTGGCATAATATATCGCTATATCTCTCGGCATATTTTGGTGACGTAACATAAATATAAGTTATAGCTGCGTCTTTGGACGCTCGCCGATTTGTATAGAAAATATACAGTAATATATCTTAATATGAGTTATATTTATATTATACTTTGCGTACTAGAGACACAAATGTCAATACTCCTATGCAAGAAACGGAAAATTCGATATAAATGTCGCTTCAGGTCAGCGTTAACAGTTGCTTAATTAACCTTTTAATTAATAAAGACACGAGCTTATCGGTGGGATGCAAAACTGGAGAGTCGTCGATACTACGTGGGCCGGCACTCACAAGGAACACGTCATCAGATATTTTGAAGCGTAAGCAATTATATAATGTCAAATATGTCATTACGATATTTCAACAACTTGCTTGCAATATTACTTAGGTATTATGCCCAGGGCTTCGCTCCCGTCATTCCATGTTTGACCACTGCTCGGCTCCTATTACCATGATGTTATATAGCCTGTAGCCTGTCTCTATAAATGGGCTATCCAACACTAAAACAATTTTTCAAATCTGATCAGTCGTTCCTTAGATTAACAGGTTCAACCAAACAAAAAACTTTTCTGCTTTATAATATTAGTATAGATTTTTAACAATAAATTTTCTGACCCGAAGTAGCAATGTCAAAAGTAATGAAAGCATAAATATGAAAGTATTTTGGTGTTCAGTCAAATGCCATGTTCATTCGTCAGATTTGAAAGAAAAGGCCTTTGTAATTAACTTCAAAGGGAAAGTTGAAATTTCGTACAGACTCCCGTTAGGAAAACACAACGTTGGGCTTCACGAATGCCTTTGACCTGTGTCAGTAGGTACGCTAGCTCTTTGTCCAACTTTTGTGATGTTTACAGACTAAAAAAAACGTTTCTATTCAAGCATAATATGGTTATTGTTTAGGATTTTTTTCTATGTACAAAGCCAATTAAATAACTGATAAATCGAATAGAGAAATTTCTTCAAGTTCTTTGTGAAAATGGTTTTATATACTTAATTGTTTAAAACTATAAATAATTAAAACTTTTAAGCTTTCGTTATATGCACACATCATTTAAATAAAAGACAATACTTATGTACATACTAAATATACCAACGATTGTAATGTTTGGTAAACAAAAAATATTGACGAAGTCCTTAAAAAAATATTTTAAATGTTTTGTTCTTTTTGTATACTTAAATGCTATAATGGAAAAAAAATTGCCTCCTATACAACTCTGGGCAGACGGGTTGGTATAGATAGGGTTTGTTTCGAATTTTCCTTTTCGCGCAGTGCTCTTGTTTGTAAAAGGTTTCTCTCTTAGTCGCCTCTTACGACACCCATGAGTTGAAATGGGGTAGTGACATTATGTATTCTTAATCCGTCACTACACGGAGACCATTACCTAACATTTATTTGACCTAACACTTTTGACTACCCTTTCAGGGACAGGGTGTTAAGATTCCAAAAAACGTAACATATACATTTTCTTTGCAATTCACTCTTAATTTCTGGCCTCATAAATTCGTAGCAGGGTAATGGGCGAAATTTAGAGAGGTTCAATCTAAAATGGTTGTTCATAAAACTGAATGGGTGTCCTTAAGAGGTCCCGAGACGAGATTAACGACGGTTCGCAGGTGACAGGAACACGTCAAGTCTAAGCTCTGAAATAAAAACAGATTTGGATTTGTTGAAGGTTATAAAAAAGACTACATATAGAATTAATTACTATATACTAGCTTCCGCCCCCGTCTCCGCTAGCGTGATATGTCGGGAAAAAGAATTATTATGTGGAAATGTGCTATTTCCACATTATAATCTATCTGTGTACCAAAGTTCATACAGATTTATTCAGCCGTTCTTGCGTGATTGAGTACCAAACATTAAACCATTCATCTTAACTTACACATTTATAATATAAGTAAGATTATTATTATTTTATACAAAAATATTTCATAGAAACAATAAAACGCTAATTTCTTGGATCCAAACCCTTCTCTCCCAATTGTGGCAAGCGAGCATGCGGCCCCAACGATGTAAGTGGTCAACATCGAGCATGGCTATGACTGTGTTCTCAATGCAAAGAAAACACAACCAAGCCCCTGCCTACCGAAAAGAGAAGGAGGGAGAGAAAGGAAAATGGAGGGAATTTAGAGGAGGAATTGGGCTTCCCGCACTCTATAACCACCGGACGAAACACATATTATATACCTACTGTTACTTAGCGTCAATATTATGTAGGAGAGTAGTATTTCCTCATTGATTATATAAGCAACCTAAGATTTTTGAAAGGAAGTTCATCGGAAAAAATTTTTCATCTGCATTTAGCCTACATACATAAAATTTCACTCAGCATTTGTTTATAGGATAATGATAAGATCAAAATGTTACCTAATCATCGTTGTCAACATAATGTGATCAAAGGAATTTCAACCATATGTGTGTGTCGTAATTGCTAAAATCCATTCTTTTATTTTAGTACTTACCTATATTTCAAAGACATTGATTGATCTGTCAAACACATATTGTGTTTATAAGACCTACAGCTGTTATAAAATATGAATTTAAGTCAGGACGGATGTTTGTATTAATACTCATGAACGCAAAAATGATTGAATAGATTTAAACGAAAATCAGTTTTATATGTAGGCTATAACTATCTTTTTTAAGACAACGCTTTCCTTTGATATAAGGGCCTGTGTCACTAAGGAGTTTCATTGTGGCGAATTGGATAAGGTGCTCGCTTCGCCACTAACATTACCGTACCGAATAATGTGAGTTCGGATAACACACGCACCAATATTTGTTTTATTAATATATGTTTTTTTCGAGTCAGAGTTTACTTTGTGTCTGATTACTGTATTTTTGTAAAGTCACTTGCGACATAGAGCTTGAAATCTTGTGCTGGTTTTGTCTTAAAAAAAACATAGAATTAAAGGACCCACAATACAACCAGCCTGTATTAAGCAGTGACTTATATGGGCCACTAGACCAAGGAGGTTGTCATAATTTATTGGGATATTGTTATCACCAGTAACTGATGTAGGGAAGTCGCAGTGGAAGCGAGTGCATTAAGCTTTTAACTGTTCCTGTCTTATATCCGAAAAATGATAGGTACATGAAAATATACTCTTCTTACTTTGACAATAAAGTACATTTTTATTTTCTGTCTATCACAGTTTAGACGGTTAAGAAGTTAATACGTGTATATACCGTAATGTTTATTCAATACGACTCGGCGTCTTCAAAACTGAAATCCGTATTAAGAAAATTAAAAACCGCCAAGTCCTGCTCATCTAAATTCTCCATCCACTTCATTTCGGATTCAAAGTAACTGCCAAGTATTATACAATAAACAAAGCATTTCAATTTTGTGTCAAGTGTGGAGCTTCCCTTTGCGTTTTAATTCCCTTTTCAAATTTAGAGAATTTGCCTACCATTATTCGTGAAATTACTTCAATATTAATCCTCTTTGAATTTATATTTCATGTTTCGCATCTGATATATAGGTTAAGGTAACGTTATTTAATTTAAAGATATTATTCTTGAGTATTTATGGTTTATTATAAGTATTATGTATCTATTTAATTAACCATTATAGCACCAAGAGTTTGATATCGCTGTCAAATATTATTCTTATTCAACAGCCTATCTTTTGTAATATTAATGTATTTGAGCGGATTTTCTAGTTCAATTTAGACTCAACTCACTCGACATTTAAATTCTTAACAATCTCATAGATGAAGAAGAGTCATCTTATAGAAAATATATGCATAATGTTATCAAGTAAAAATAAAGTTCACAAAACTTGAAGTAAACTTCTAAAGTTGTTACTATTCTTTGTTATAAAGCAATAGCTTCAAAGGAAATTCTTCGGTGACAAAGGTATGACAAGTACAATGTAGAACTATGTTAGAATTCATAACTTATAACATCTTTGCACATAAAAGCATATCGCTCGAACAGCCTTCTAACTTCTTAGTAATAGCCAACGGGTCTACGTCGCGTACTGTGATTTAAGGTTAATAAATTGTTTGCCTGAAGTCTCGGTTGAATCGCACCAACCACGTTCTGTGTGATTTGATCAAAAAATTGCGTACATCTTACAAAAGTAAAAAAAAACTGCCGGGTAGCATGATCCGACCGTCCTTTTTTTCATAAGATCAGATCATAGGCAATGTATTCGATCTATCTATTCTATCGACATGTCAAATTAGTACATTGATCACTTGACATGTCGATAATTTATGTCAGAGATGTGTTCAAATGTATCGAAGTGACATATCGTTTAGAATAGACAGATTGAAGCGATTGCCAATTGTCTACGGGGGCTAGTATGATCCCCTGTTGGTTATTATGGTCCTGTCATGACAAGTTTTATATGTCCCTGAGGTATCAAATACAGGGTTTCGACTGGAATAACCTCTTTTTCTTACACCTTGTTTTGCCCTGCAGTTTCATCCATACTAACCACCAATATATACTCGATTCATATATTGATCCCAAAGACAGCTAAGTAACGAGTTTAAAATACCTACCTAATTTTATGTGAATCTTCGGAATTCGTTTCAAGTTTTGTAACGTATTAAGAAAGTTCTCTTTACTCTCGAGGCCCAATAAAGAAATTTTCAAGTTATTCTGACCTGTTTTTACCCTGACCGTTTCACCGACCCTCAAAGGTTAACCTTTGCTACTAAATCGGCTGGTACTAATTGATTGATAACCGCACACTATCGTTATGAATTATTTTTAGCACTTTGATCGATAGATGGCATCGTTCAAGACTGTTCAAAGTGCTTTTATGGACTTTGAAAGGTAACATATCTGCGTAAATTTATAGACTTGTACGGTTATGCGTCAATGCAGTAGAAGCAGGTACGACGATCTGCCTTAAATTGGGTGTACTAAGAATCTATTAAGAACCAGATAGCCTCAAATACATATTTTGATCGGAAAAGGGAGATAGAGATAAGCATAACACCTATATTTTCCTAGTCAAATAATAAGTCATATATTCTAAAGTGAGCTTGCCTATGGATCTCAGGAACTACTGGTCCGATTAGAAAAATTTAGTGTTGGATAGCTCATTTATCGAGGAAGGTTATAAGCTATATAACATTAAGCTATGGCCAATAGGAGCTTAACAGTGGCCAAATAAAGAACGACTGAAGCGAAACCCCGCGCGACTTCTAGTTATATTAAAACACAAGATAACTCGCTTTAAATAAAGATGATAGACGAATTGGTTTCTTTTCATACCAAATATAAACATGAATACATTTACTTATAAAAGCATTATTATTATCATAACGATCAAATAGCTTTTCTCAAAACAATATTACCACAAAGCGACTATGTTCCCTTACACCAGAAATAACATTCTTAGAATACTGAATTGTGGCATTCATTTAACCCTTGTAATAAGAATTCAATGTTCGGAGAAATGAAGCAAGCTGTTATTAAAATAATTGGAATTTCCAGTGGACCAAATGGAGTTTATTTGTGACAGTGAAGCCTTAGAAAGACTACAGACTGCGTATTTTGTGACGACTTTAATATTAAATTCAAACTGTTCTTGTCTGTGCTTTGTCACATTCAGTGTAGTTCAACTTATTTATGGAACTTTGAAACTATTTTACCTAAAATTTACTTTCAAGACAGATTAAATTCTTTAGTAATTGTATTTTGTTTGGTTTTCGTGTGGACTGGGCTCTCTTCTTCAGAAACTGAGGGTTTATTAGAAAAGATATAATTTTGAAGCGCTATTGAAATTGACAAAGTCGAATGTCGGTGTCCCTAATAAGATCAGTGTCCATTTAGTATGTTGCTAACTTTAAGATTTGTATTTTTGTATGTAACGAGTAAACTTAAAAACTACTCGACCGATTTCAAAAAATATTTTGCTGTTAGAAAGCTACATTATCACTAAGTAAAATAGGCATACCATCATGCTATGGCTAATAGGAGCTGAGCAGCTTCTTTATTTGGTAAAGAACGACGGAAGCGAAGCCCCGCGCGACCAATGAAAATTTAGCACAAAATTATGGATAATTTCAAAATTATAGGATATTATCTGGATTGATTTTATCACGAATTACATATTTAAAGCAGTTATAAAATTTAGTATTATTAGTTAGTAGTAAAGTGGAATGCCAAGTTTACACTTTATATAACAAATCATTTCCACAAGAATGAAACAGACAAAAATCACTGTTTCATTCTCTCAAACGTTATTTTTAACACAAAAACATTCGCCCATTAAAAATAAATATAAATACAGTACAGTAATATCGACAACATGATTCTATCTCCAAGCCTTAATTCATCAAAACATTTACCAAGTCTTCCTTTATTGGTTTAGGATTCAATCTCCATAACTCATCAACCGAACATGACTTAACAAAGATGGCGTACATTTGTAACTGATATTTATTCCTACAATGGTTGTCGTAACGTGAACGACTACTTAAGGTTACGTGTTCGATCCCCTGGTAGGGCAAAAATATTAGTTAATAGTTATTGGGTTTTCTGTCTTAGAATTTTGAGTATTAAACCAAGAATCTAGAAATTTACTAGAAATGACTGCCCCTATTAGATGGGACTAAACATAGCTGGCGAATTGTAGATATGCATATGTGCCTACCTTATATGGGAGAAAAAGGCGTGATGCTACGTTATGGTATGATAACATAACATAACATAGCATCACGCCTTTTTCCCCGAAGGGGTAGGCAGAGGTGTTTCACACCCACATTTCGCCAGCTATGTTTGGTCCCATGAAATAGGGGGCGAGCCTATTGTCATCAACCGGGAACATTTGTTTACCAAACTCCGGGAAAATCTTAATACTGGAATTTCATGATAGAAAAACCCAATACTATTTTCACCCGACCCAGGAATCAAACCCGGGACCTCTTGCACAGCAGTCGTATACACTTCCCGCTGCGCCACCGAGGCAGGCAGGTATGTTACTGCATTGTAACGTACTAACAACGTTTTCAAAATACCTAAATGGACAGAAGTTTGACCCCACAATAAGGAATGCTTCAAGTTACTCCACAAAACTAAATAATGCACAAATCCCGGACTCTAAGAATATTTTAAAATGTACAGAAATGTTACCCTTTTTATCATTTTTGTTGCTTTTAAGGATAAAGCTGGTGGTGTGAAATAAATTTGGTTCTTCATTTTTATGAAAAGTGTTTACATTATTTTTGCTTTGAGTGCAAGTCTCGCACCGGAGCAGTGAGGCATAGCAGTGTCTTAGAAAAGGGCTTTTTGTGTGCTTTTTATAACTATTTCAAAATGGAGTTTTATTTGCGCAAAATTCCCAATAAGAAAACGTAGTATACACCATGAAGTTATAGTGGTTTCGGCAACTTTTTCTGGGTAATAGTAACATCTATATTTAACAAAAATTCAAAGTACCGTGCGCCCTTTATAAAATAATCTTTTGAATGATAATAAGTGCCGCTTGCGGTTGCCCGCGTGTGCTATGCTTGTGTTGCACGCGCTTTCCATATCGTACCTAAGTGATTCGTGGCTACTACTATGAGTAGAACTATTTGACGAATTAAACAAAATTATGATTTTCATTTTTATTAGATATGGCTAAGTGTCATGTATTACAGAAACAAGTAAATATAATTTAAAAAAATTTCCGACTGCAAAAAATCAACAGAGAGCCACGCACTAAAAAGACCGTAAAATTATTGTAATATTATACCTGATTAAATTTAAATACATAACATATGTATATATTTGTAATCTCCATTTGATTCCCTTTATTTTGATACTTTACTCGATAAGTTTGGTTAAAAAAAAATAGAACTACTTACAATTTGGATCCATTCATTATGTATAATCTATTTTTGAATACATGTAATCTCCTTTTATTCTCTTAATTTTAATACTCAACACGATAGGTTTGGTTAAAAAAAATTGAAGTTCTTACAATTTGGCGTCAAAAGCCCGCCGTTTAAGTCTTTTTATTCTTAAAATCTATCTAAGGACACTTGGGTTTTCTAGACCTAATTGTCAAAATCCATCCAGCCGTTTGGAAGTTTCGTGGGAATAAAGAAATTTACAAACATACAAGATACGCGCGAAAAACAATATCCGTCCTGACAGTCGGGTAAAAAATGACTGATTACTATTACACAGAAAAAGTTAAAAGTAGTAAAAGTTTTCGAAACCATTATTATTTCATGGTGTATTCAATAGTATGTAATAGGTATACTGCCTATATGTATCCAACGAGACAGTCATGAACTCATGAAATTTAGCCGTGCGTGCTGCTGCTGATGTTAATCCAATTTAAACTCACGATGTAGACGTATTTCATCATCATCATCAGAAACCCTTTAATGACCCACTACTGTGCTCGGGTCTCCGCTTCTCTACATATTGAGCTGAGAGGGTTTTAGACGTATATATTATAAAACGTATATTAAGTTTGAAACATTCTTCAAAATAAAACGCATAGAAACCAACAGATTACACGACAAAGCTTGTTGGGTAACATTGTACACTGGTGACCCATTTCCTTTAACAGTGGGGAAAATAACGTTTATTTTGTTCTGATTTTTTCTTTATACGCAATAGAAATGTTCTGAGAAATATTTTTCAAGTAGCTACTCAGAAATATTTGTTGTGAAAAACATACTGAATGTTGAATTGTTATTAATTCAATACCAAGAGCTCTTGAATTTCCTGGAAGTTTATTTAATATGCAAATGCTTCTAATATTATTTTATATAACTGGTTACACAAATAGGCTACGAGCTTATACGCATACTCTACTTGTTGACATACTCAGTCTTTGCCATTAAGTTCTAAATTATTCGGCAATATTCGGTTGGCGCGCGGCAGAAATAAGCATGAAAAATGTAAAATATTTTTAAATTTAGATTTTTTATTCTGATTCTGCAAATAAAAAGACTTTGGGGTGTGAAACACAAGCTTTAGTATTAACAAAGAATGTATAAGATATGTATATATTGCTTAGAAGAAAAACTTATTGTTATAAAATCCTTTCTAATAACATATGTGAAAGTATATTTATGTATATTCTTTTACATACATTATTGTTCCGAAGGCCAAGTAAACGAATGAAAAAAAAAGACCTAAAAAGCGATGGAGATTCAACGAGAAAAGGAACGGCCGGCGATGCGGCATGGATAACACACGGACCGCGAAATTTATTTTTCTTTTGAAATTTACACTTACTAGTATTGTACCTTACCACCTGTTAACGGTGAAGAAAAACATCGTGAAGAAATCTACAGAATAAACTCAAAGGGTTTTTCCGATCCACCAACCCGCATCAGACTAACTTGTGTGGATTTAGGCTAAGTATACTTTCTGAGCTCTCCTCTATAGTGAAGAGAATATTTATTCTCTTGAATATTTATTCTTGGGCTAGGGTATTCAAATCAAATCATTATTTAATGATTTGATTTGAATACCCTAGCCCAACAGTGGGACACTAGTGGGTTGCTATTTAACCACGGATGTAGTATAAGTTACTAAACATTTTCATTACCAACATCACAAAAATATAGTTCTTATTTCATAAACAGAGGATAATGTCCTTTTCCGAAAAAGGGATATCCATAAATAGACTAGCACATATCGGTTCCAAAATTCCATTAAGTAGTTCTGTCTGAGTCCATTAAATTTAATAGCGAGTTGGTGTCGCAATACGATGTCATTTTAATTAATTGCTTTCATTGGCAAATTACTACCGATGGGGTTGCTGACGTAAAAATATTAAATGCATAATTTACTACGTATCATTGACTTCATGATGCTTTATTTCATCAGCAACCCATTAATGTCCCTCTGCTGGGCTTGGGTCTCCTCTCCTCTAGAGAGCTGAGAGGGTTAAGGCCATAATTCACATGGAGGTGGATCAGACATAGTACACCTAGAATTTCATCTAGGGTATTATTATTATTTCTTTCTTTTTTTATAGGTTTCCTCACGATGTTTTCCTTCACCGTTAGCAGATGGTAAGTCACATGACTAGTACATATAAATTACACAAAGAAAAAATCACATTGGTACTGCGGTCAGAATCGAACGCGGTGCGCGTGTTTGACATGCCGCAGGGCCGCGCGCCGCCGCGGCATTCACTATTGATGCTTTGTTTACGGTAAAAAAATAAATATTGATATGTTTGCCATCTCTTGAACCACATGTAAATTCACATATGGTTACACTGATCAAAAAATATTTTTCTAGCGTCTCCACCGTCCCCTCCAGTGGGCGCTGGGCAAGAATATGGTAGTAGGTAGATCCAGCTATATATGGGGAAGGGCGTGGGGCCCTCAAAATGAAACACAACTGATCTTATAAACTTATAGTATTAATTTTAAATGTCAAGAAGAGCGTGCACTGCACAAGAAATTAGAATAGTAATGAGCCTCAAGTCTTCGACGGATGCTCCGACGAAGACTCGGTTCGAATTTGAATTAATTTAGGATTTTGAATTTTAAATTATTAAAAGTAAATTAAAAAGAAATCAAAAGAGATCCAAAAGGTGGTCAAAAGAGGTGCATTCGTGCAGGACGTAGCCTGCAACGGGTGCAACCGTTACATTTTTACACCTAATTAAACATTCTAATATTAAACAGGGTTCATCGGTCTCTCAACAGAAAATAGTATTTCGTTTTGGATAACGAATGCAATTTTGCATACTAAACATAAACAAACAAATAATTTCTCATCCTGTATATAGAAATATTCTCGTGCTGTCGAGTGTATAAAAGCTTGAAATTTAGCAAAATTTTAGCCAGATTTCTGAATAACACTCCAGCTATAAGTATTTCTAAAGTAAGCCTTCTTAAATATTTAATTATTTTCCTTATCTTTGATCATCTTGATTATCCAGTGCGACGGAACGTAATAGTCTTGTAGGCTATTCTTAGAAGAGGCTGTTCAGACCCTAGCACGCCAAATATAACCTCGTTTACCCTAATTTCCCTTTTTTCGGCTACCTTAAAAAATGTACAACAGACAGAATACCCACAGCAAAAAATTGTTTAAACTTTTTGGTAAGGGGTCTGATGAAATAATTTAACAATCTCTAGCTTTGGGAAGTATATTCCCATATGATATTATTTGGAAAGTTTCCACAAATATCGTACATCTCAATAAAAACATTGGAGTCTGAGTTCAAAAACTTATGAGTATAATTTTTTACATGACGCGTCGTTCGTTGCATTAAATATCTATTTTATTTATTGAAACTATTTTGTACAGATTTATTATCTGTACAAAATAGTTTAAATAAATACTCATAAATACACAGATATTTTTTCATAATATTAACATAAAAGTAAAAATAGACTATAGACAAAAGAGTAAAATAAATGTATGATTTTTTTAAGATTTTAATCTTAAAAAAATAAAATCATTTAAACAATTCTTAAGTGACGGTACCTAAGTCGCGCGGGGCTTTGTTTCCGTCGTTCTTTATTTGGCCACTGCTCAGCTCCTATTGGCCATAGCGTGATGTTATATAACCTATTACCTTCCTCGATAAATGGGCTATCCATTTGATTCCCTTTATTTTGATAACGTACTCGATAGGTTTGGTTAAAAAAAAAATCGAACTTCTTACAATTTGGCGCCAAAAGTCCGCCGTTTTGTCTTTTTTTAAATAATTCCTTTCTAAGGACACTTGGGTTTTTGAGAAGAATCTAACGATAACTTAATTGTCCAAATCCATCCAGCCGTTTGGAAGAAACGTGGGAATAAAGAAATTTACAAACATACAAGATACGCGCGAAAAACAATACCCGTCCTGTCAGTCGGGTAAAAATAACAAAATATGAAACAAAGTTGACTGTTTTACTTGAACAAAACGAGTAAACTGTCAGCACCCAAGTTCAGAATAGCACAATAAAGGAGGGAGGTTCAATTCAACCCACAATAAGTTGAATGGATCACGCCGACCTCGGTACTGCGTATTCTGTCCCTGAATTGAATAAAAAATGCACTCGTCATATGGCAAGCCGGAACCCTTTTGTGTTCACCTATACAAAGGCGTAGGGTTTCACAAAACGAAGCCGATCACTGAGTATTTGTCAGTAACTTGTTACTATAGTTTAATTTAAAAGTTGCCTATATTATAAAGAGGAAAGATTTGTATTTTTGTTTGTAACGAATAAACTTAAAAACTACTAGACTAATTTCAAACATTCTTTGCCGTTAGAAAGCTAAATTATCACTGAGTAAGAGTAACATCCATAGACTATATAACACCACGCTACGGTGAATAGGAGCTGAACAGTGACCAAATAAAGAATGACCGGAGCGAAACCCTGAGCGACTTCTAGTTTAATTAGACCATAATTTGCCATGACCATAATTTGGCAACCTATTTGCAATAAGACAATGTGAATATTATCTATCATTTATTTCTTATCACTAATAAATAACAGATGAGGGTATATATTTCTTAATGGGATCTTGTACTATAATATTATAAAGAAGTATTATAGTTTGTGCGTTTGTGATGTTGTATGGGTTAATCTCGGGATCTACTGAACCGATTTTCAAAATTCTTTTAGTGTTAGATAGGCCATTTATCGATGAAGGTTATAGGTTATATAACATCACACTACGCCCAATAGAAGCTGAGCAGTGTCCAAATAAAGAACAACGGGAGCTAAGCCCCGCGTGAAGTCTAGTTTTCCGCTATATAAACTGAAACGTAAAATAGCATCATGCTTCTAGGCAGATACTGAGGATTTCAAGACAGAGAAACTAATACCATTAAGCCCAATCTGCAGATTGAATACCGGCACCTCTTGCTCAGCCGTCGTATGAATACACGACCTCTATACAACCGAAATGGTTTCTAAGTACTTGTTGTGTGTACATTCTCTGGTAGTACTAGTTACATATTGGATATTACAGTTATTACCTATAATTATTATAAGTCGTAATATTTATTATACAGGTATACTTACGACGGTACGACATTAAATGAAACCACGTGTAGCATGTGATGTTAGAAGGCTATACCAAAAAAATTTAACAGAAATTTGCAATAGTTTAGACGCAAATGTACTTTCTTTATGTCACAGTTGTTCACAGTTTTAAACAACCTGTAGGTATTTACGTTGATCGTATGTTGTGATTACGTCATTCAATTCATTTAAATATCTCTGACTCTTTCATATTATCTTATCTCTTACTCTGTTCCGCGGTTTTGTCGTCGTCATGTCGAAAACGTCATGATAGAAAAATAATGTGTAGTTTTATATTCTTAAATTTTTCGACTTGAAATAATGTACAGCTTTTTTTTTCTTAGTTTTATAATTTTTATTAGAATATGTTTATAAGGGTTAACACTGGCTGCCTTATCATTTAATGTCGTATCGTCGTATACACCCTGAATATAAACGCTGCATGGGGACGACTCACCGCTGGTACTCCGCAATCGAGCAATGTACGAGAAAGATCCTCGAAGTACTGTGATTTCCTCTTGCTGAACCATTTTGAATATTAAAATACATATATAATAAAATATAATTTTTGTAATGTATGTAATGGTAATTTCGTCTCAGATGGCGGGTTCAAATATCTACTATCTTTACAATTTGACTTTTATTATACTCCCGTTCATATTTTCATATGCATCTAATCTAATACTTCATATTATAAAGCAGAAGAGTTCGTTTGTTTGTTTGGTTGAGGATGATCTCAGGAAACACAGAACCAGTAGGTCCGATTTGAAAAATTATTTTAGTGTTGGATAGCCCATTTATCGAGGAACCAATATAACAATGGATACAGGATGTTATTGGGGCTGCCTCGATTTTGTAGCGCCTCTGGCATGTTTGCGGCAGCAAGAATTGACGGGTTTCATGCCATTATTCGTAAGAGGCTAACGTCAATGTTGAAGGTCATTGCTGACAAACAGGACTCGAATATTCTGAGGGCCTATTTACGTGTACAAATAAGATAGTTTACTAC
Source organism: Laspeyria flexula (assembly GCA_905147015.1). Classification (NCBI taxonomy): domain Eukaryota; kingdom Metazoa; phylum Arthropoda; class Insecta; order Lepidoptera; family Erebidae; genus Laspeyria; species Laspeyria flexula. The sequence continues at coordinate 14,944,318 of LR989954.1, forward strand.
CTATTTGCTTAGTATTTTCATATATTTATTTGTAAAAACTTAATGACAACATTTTTTATGGACTTCAGTCCGAAATAAAGATTTATTATTATTATTATTATATAGGCTATATACTCATAACATCACGCTACGGCTAATAATAAATAACGATGAGAGCGAATTCCCGCGCGACTTCTGGTCATAGATAAAATTATTGCCAGCATCAATTCAACCACAATCGTGGTCACAGAGGTTTACAGATTATGACCGTTTATACCTCTCAACACATTCAATTTCCCTTATAGTAACTCATCATGACTCATCACGGGGTGACGTGACAGCCCATTAGCTGAACGTTCCGGCCTCGTTACACCGCCCGACCGTAGTCACAAGCTGTCAATTTTACTCTCAAGTCGAGCCTCAATACTCAAACAGTATCACGTAACACATTGTACGTATATATTCCCCTATTTATAGCCTCAAATCTATTCAAAGACACCTATTCGATATAGGAAGCTTACAAGATGGAACAAATAATGTACCACCTACACCGGAGCTATAAAACGTAAATCCTATTGGTAAGGCCTCATTAAGGAGGTCATAGTATGTGTTTATTATGGAGCGCCCCTTCTTATGGACGTATAAAAACATCCGGGAAGGTTATTATTGACGATTCAAGGTATAAGCTGGTTATGAAAGGGATTAAATGTGGAGTGTTGAATTCTATTCATATAATAAGCTGAAGAGAATGTTTGAACAAAACAATTAGGCGCACGACAGCTAGACATTTTTATTTTTATAAAACTAAACCAAAATTTTAAGAGCTCTAAAGTGATCACTTTTGAGAGCGAGTACAAGACTGCTGTTATGTCACTGGAAGCTAAGGGATAGAAGCCAAGTGCCTAATTGTTTTGGTCTTGAGACTTGAAAATAACATGCACTGTCTAAAAAGTTCATCAATACAATGGACAAAGTAAATCAGAACTTGGACTACTTAAGTTTATCGACCATATATTTTTTTACCCCAGTAAAAGTACAACAAAATCCTTCGATATCAATAGTGACGGAATGAAACGAAGCAACGCGATTTATTATAGTATACAATGGCAGCGATGCGGAGGAATTTTATGATGCCGTATTTTAATTTGTAATTTCCTCCCCTTTTTTATTTTAATTATACATTTAGTTAGTTTATATTTGTAAATATTATTGATTAAATTTCGTTTAAAATATTGTATGATATTTAATCTGTAAATTGCTTGAGATTTCGATAAAGTTAGTCTGACGGTGGTCACAAAATGAATCATCTAATTAATATCCCACAGCTGGGCTCGGATTTTCTCTCCTCTATATAGAGAGCTGAAAGGGTTTACTAATAAGTGATACCTCCCTGAGGGCCTATTCGGTAAATAACGACATTCAACGTAGTCAATTTAAATATCGTTGGAAACAGCGAACATAATTAGGTTTTCAAATAGCGGACAGCAATATCGAAATCATATACATCTAACTTCTGATCTGCTTTTCTTTCGAAGAACATCACTCCATCAGAAAACATTGGTCATTGGTAAAACAACTCTCTTGAAAAATTATACCCCATTAGGTATACAGTACCTCATTATTTTTCTTAAGTAATGAGATATCCCTAAAGATAAAAGATACAATAAGAGCAATATCTCATGGACTTAGACAGTAATTTTGGCCGACTTTCCTTGTTCTTTATGTGTCTAAAAGATAGGTTTTTGTAAGAGAATATGGTACGTTACATAATTGTATTTATTGACCGTAATACGTCACTTAAGTCCTTATTATTGGTATTAAGTGACAAAAATGAGTTTTTCTATACGTGGCCGCCACTCGAGAATCTTTGAGTTTTTCTATACGTGGCCGCCACTCGAGAATCTTTTTTCCTCGCATTCAAATTGCTAGTATAAGTACATTTTTTTTTATAGTAGCCGAAATAATAATATAAATTAAATAAACTTCGCTTAGCTGCCGTCGTTCTTGATTTGGCCACTGCTCAGCTCCTATTAGCCGTAGCGTGATGTTATATAGCCTATTGCCTTCCACGATGTTGCCTTTAGTAATATTATAAATTACACACAGAGAAATCCACATTGTACTGTTGCTCCAAAGAACTTGCACCGCGTTTTTTCATTCGACTTCGGAATCGCTTATCCTCTCCCTCTTCTTTCTTCATATTTATATACTTTAATTTTTGTCCCACAGCAGTTTGTTTTGTTTCATTTTCTGTAGTCATCGTTGACATTCATTTATCCCTTGACCCATAAGTAATCATTTTTACAATGATATACACGCACCATTTGTACCCGAGTTTTGAATAAAACACATTTGTTGTTGATATCAGTTGATGCTGCTGAGGGTATTGCGAAGGGTATATCATAATTATAACTGAAGGTTGGCCGCTCAGAAAGATTATTTATATTTATTTTATTTTAGCAAAAGGGTGTAGGGATGTGTGGGTAAATTTAGAGATAAAAGAAAAAAGAAAAGGTTGTTGTTGGTAAGCACACAACATTTGTCGTTCACTGCTGGACATAGGCCTCAAGACTCCTCAAGACTTCCATAGGTCGTATGCGGCTTGCAACCAAACATCTATCCAAATAAGTCAGTAACATAACGCTAAAGTTAACAAGAACGCTAACTATAAGAGCTTCCCGGGTACAGAATAAATCACAAACCATTAGATAAATGATGTTGCTTCAACGACAATAGAGTAATTTTACGCGACAATTGTAAGCTTTTGTGTGTAACATAATGCTCTACTGAAGACAGATGATAGTTACCTTAAGATAAATAGAGTATATATCGAAATACATATAGTTGGAGAATGTCTACTTAAATTAAGTCAGTATTATTATAGAATATAAAACCAGAATTTTCCGGGAGCTTCCCAACAAGGTTGTACCTTGGGAAGAGTTGACAAAAAAATAAATGCAAGAGTAAATTTGTATGTGTTATGCTTCCACAGCTGAACGACTGAACGGAATTTGATTTAAAGATAATAATCCAAGATATTATAAGGGCATAGGCTGCATAACTACATACTATCTAAATTCTAAGCGAAGCTGAAGACAACGTATGTAACAAAACGTTTTCACACATAGATATTGCTTTAAAAGCTTTAAAAGAACGAAAAAGGTATTTTTTTATCGTGTTCATCAGAGCGGCAAGAGCACGGCGCGTACAAAACACATTTATGTTGTGCGGTACGAACAAAGTGTAAGGTAGCCCTAATTATATTTATCTTGTGAAGATAATCTGAAAGAACAAACTGTCGAGGCTTTTGTTCGCCTGTTTGTTGTTCCCGCTTCTCGTCTAGGTACTTTTGAGAACGGTTTCAGCAGCGCTAGAAATAAAATGCCTATAGGTGACTTTCTTATTATAAAATCCCGTTATTACACGCTAATAATAATTGTTATTACCTACATTCAAGTGTATTGTGGAAATGTGAATTAATGAAATAACAAAAGAGAAATGTATAAATCTAATAATTGTGAATATAAACTGGCTTGGAAAGTCAATTTTGTGCGCTCAGCAAAAACAGTTTACGAGGTTGAAATAAAATTTAAATATTAATAAAACAAGACTTCAATAACCTTATTACCCACTGTCAAAACTGAAGATAAGATGGAGAATATCTTTGATTTTTTTTTCAAATGATGTTAATTTTATAAATATGTCTAACTCCTTGTTCACTCTTACCAGTTCATTAGACTGTCTAAACATGCTAGTAGATTTCCAACCGAACAACAAGAGAGAGAGAGATACAAATAGTGTTTTGTTTCATTGCCGGTATCAACATCATCCTGATTAAATTTTAAAAGCTTTCTGTACTATCCGTAAAGCTGATATTTCAGGGCTTCCATATTGGATCGATTTTAAATGGATACGCGCCGCTCCCGAGTGCAACTCTAATTGGTTAAAAGCTATTCCAAGTATAGACTTGTTTTAGTTTGCTTTCCAATCAATAGTGCGAAATGTGAAGGGATTTGCGTAATATATCGAAACATTACAGCCATTTTATCGTAACTGACAGAAATAAAATATTTTTGTTATGATCAAGTTCTATCAAATTAAAAAATAATAATATAATATTCTACCACATTCACACAGCGCCATCTAGTCCCAAATTAAGCAATTATATTTGCTTGTGTTATGGGTACTAAACAACTGATATACTACATAAATACATTTTTTTTTTTTGTAAATACATACATATTATAGATAAATTACACGTTGCTAAAAACGTTGCTGTACCTATCTTTTTAATTGATCTTTTTCGGCGCAAAACGTCGACAAGGGTTGGTCTGTTACAGTTTAAAATATATTTTTACGATAAAAATCTCAATTTCAATAAAAGTGTCGCTAACGTTAAATTGGTGCGAATAGCTTGATTATTTGGTGCTGGATATTCCGAAGCCTTCTGAGCATAAATGCCTTTTCTTTTGATTTGTAATCAAACCTGCTGGTGGCAAGCGGTTACGTAGTCTATGGATGCCTGTCCGTGTAGTGGATTAAGAATAGGTAATATTACTAACCCCTTTCAACTCGTGGGTGTTGTAAAAGGCGACTAAGGGAGTAAGTAAGGGAGGGGGAACCGTAAGCAGACAACAGCACTGCGAGAAAAGACAAATTCGAAATAAAACCCTATATCAACTCGTCTGGCCAGCGTGGTATAGTAGGCTAAATTCCCTTCACAATGTTTGGAGGAGACTCGCGCTCAGCAGTGAGACGCTTATGGGTTGTTATAATGATGATGATGATGATGGATGCCTGCAACACCAGAAGCATCACATGCGTGTTTCCTTTGAACAATCCCTCCCCAATGAGCTCTGCATACCACTACTCACCCACAGACATACTACACTATTGAGGTAGTGGTATTATGGCTGCGGTCTTCTGTAGAACGTGCACGACCAGTTTCCAAATATGTTTCTATGTTTTTGTTCATGATTATGACAGTTCAAGTCTATTTAACACGCATGAGTCGACAGTGAAGCGTTCAATGGTCTGAATAACACAGCACAGGTTTATACAAGAAGATTCAGCACTCCAGTTATACACAGCAAATGTTTGGACACTGGTCGAGTAGAAAGTTGTCTGATTGTACTTCTCCAGGCGAACCCAGCTTCATCATAGCCTATTGCAGATCAGATCCGGCGACCTTTTTAAGGTCCACCCAGCTGGAGGGCGTCCTACTCTACGTTTGCCGAGTCGTGGTCTCCACTCTAGAACACGTTTGCTCCATCGTCCATCGGCCCTTCTGCAGATGTGACCCACTGCCAACTTGAGTAGGGTTTACGCGCTGTGCCCTCACTCTCTTCAAGATTACTATGATGAAAAGTTATTATAGCAATAAAGGTGAGTATCACCAACACATTATAAACCTGAGTGTAGAGTAAATGTCGGTATTAACATTAACCTGAGAATAATGCCCCAAGCACTCTTCTGTGTTGCATTATTCAAATGTTTCAGGAGCCAGTTTGGTGACTGCTCATGGATCTTGGACTTATCTGGGTAACACATTCATTAAAAATAAAATAACAAGAAATTAATATATATAAGTGGAAATATTGTAACAGTAACAGTCAGCCTGCGATTGAATGACATGAACAGTCTCAGAGGGCCTACTCTGACTAATTCTTTTAAAAATAAGTGGGTTACGGTTTGGGTTAAAATGGTATTGGGTTGTAATATCATGAAGTTCGAATATTTAAATTTTCGTGGAAATTCTAAAACAAAAGGCTCGTCCCCTGGAAAAAGGCGTGATGCTAGGTTTTATTTTATGATATCGTCAATGAAAACGAAATCGATCTTTCAATTTTCAAACATTTAACAGCGTGATCAAAATTGACTAATTCGACTGCCGAGTAAACTCTCAGTATTATTCAATATTCAGTATAACAATATTCAGAACACATAAATTATTTATACATAAAGCACTACTAAATATACATAAATTAAATGGTATAGACAGTTAAACATTAAAACTAATCAACAAGATAGGAATCATAGTTAAAATACGAACACAGTCGAGTAATATCATTACCATATTCTCCGTGTGTGTAATGCCGCTATGTACATCACTTCTAAATGCAAATTCAAAACATACATAGTATGTGAATTGTGTTTATTTGGAGTACTATTCTAAAATGTTACTATGTAAAAGCAATAGTTAAAGGATTCTTTTGCTCTATGGTTCGCGTTGAAAATGACCGCTTCCTCGTCGTGTAATGTCATACAACACAGAATGCAGAATGCATGAACGTGTTCTGTGTGACAGGTCCTAGGTAACATTAACCATCATCATCATATACGAGACAAAAAAAAATTATGTTGCCATCCAAACTATATACGTTATAATTTTGATTTCTACACGAGTAGTTTAAAATTTATAAGATTTGATAACATTGATAACTTATAGGGAAATTTAATAAACACGTGTTCAAATTAGCAGGTTTTCAAATCTTCACTTTGCTTGCGTTAGTAACATCCTTTAGAACTGGCAATTTCGAAGCTTAAGAAGAAAAATATATTAATCATTCATACAGATACAAATTATATCTACAAAATTCGGAACGATTAAGCAATCGATAAAAACTCATTTATCTAATTCCCTGTCGGGTAAATTTATTATCATTGAGAGTAATCCAGTCTAATCTAATTAATAAAGAGAACAAAGAAAGATTTCGTAATCTGGTGTTACAAGTGGATCATATAATCAGCTAAGTGAATGAAAATAGCTTAAATAGTAGCTTTAAGTATAACGTAGTTTATTAAGCATAATATCTTGAGAATGGGACACAGTGGTCAATAAATCATATCGGAGCGAACGATAGGGGGTCGGTACTCGGTACCTAGTGAATCACCTTAAGTATCGTTGAAGAAACTTTGTGTTCGTTAAATGTATGTTAGTTAAGTACCCCGCGATATATGGCTTGTTCCCTAGTGGGGGCGTTGATTTTTCATCATCATCATCATCAGCAACCCATTAAGTCCCACTGCTGGGCCCGGGCCCGGCCCCTCTCCTCTATCTAGAGAGCTGAAATAAAAATTTAAAAAAAAATTACCTCACAGTTATACATATGAGTATTCCCGGTGTGACACCAAGTTACTCAAAATAATAAAAATATTATGGTATACTCGTAACAATCCTATTACGATTTAATACAAATTCTAACTACCTACATTATAGTAAGACAGTAATCAATCCAGTTCGTTGAGAAGGCTCAATAGGCATTCTACAATTAAGCTTTTCCAAAGAGGCTTTACATTCGCTTCGTGAACAAAAATGACGTCTTTTCTTTGAAATTTAATAATTTTCCGTCAAGGAAAGTTTTCGTCTGCCCACACAATCTTTTTACAGGTATTGATTTAATTATAAGTCGTTTTAAATTAAATTTGGTTAAAATGGTAACTGATTACTTCCTGAAAGTACACACAAATGCCGAACTGAATGACGGAGCTGTTTTGTTTCCAAGGTTGAATAGACTTTAATCGGAGTTTCGTTAAAGAAATTGTCAACCAACTTTTTAAACACATCGTAACACAACTTCGATCGTAATTTACGACCTTGTCACACTATGCGTCATGCTTGCCAAGTGTCATAACCAAAAGGCTATTTATTAGTGTATATCGGCAGATTTTGCCATTTGAATGTGCCGTGAGTTTGCTAATTCTCTTGGCGGTATCGGAGACATTTTGAATAACTTGTAAAGGAGGGTATTCTCTTTACAATACGTGCTTTGATACGTCGTTTTGGTAAAATAATATAAATGTAGTATTTATACATATTTATTAATTATACAACCCCTTATTTGTAGGTTTGACAAGTTTTTTACATCTACTCTCAAACAATGGGGATGCAACAAGGATTAAAACGCAATAAAAATATTGTGCATCGTGGATAAAATTCACGAGATAAATTGAAAATCTTGGAAACTTTATAATTGCGCGAGAAAGTTTTTTCAAGAAGAAATAATAAGCCTTCTTATGCAACAGTTCTTATTTGTTTTGCTTGGACGTAATAACATTTTTAAGGATATTTTGTATGAACATAAGAACACCTCTATGCCTTTATGGGTAGGCAGATATAGATTGAATAAAATGTAATAAATTGCTTAAGCTTATGGACGTTTTCATTACACACTAACTAATATTTCGCTCAACACTGCCTGCGGCCTAAGACATGGAAAAATTTCAACTCTTTCATTTCAGGGTCGATTTCACATGCACACGATTTTTCTTGTCTTTCCAACCGACTGACGAGAACGAAAAGTAAAATATCACTTCTCCACCCAGGATGAATTAAAGAAATGAGAAGAATATCCACATAACTATCCATGGTCCACAGATAAGTGAAAAAGTGTAAAACTCCTCGTGGTCATAGACTAATTTTCAACTTGAAACCACTCCAAGTTTTGTTCTGAATTTGAATTCTCTAAGAAAAGCTTGTCTTAAATAATAAATTAAGAAAAGAACTTTATTACTGCTTGGCACCTCAGTATTATCACGCAATGAAGAGTAAATTAAGGATTTATTAATTAAATTCTATGAAAAAACTAAGCAAGAACAATTCATATTTAGCTTGAATAGATTCAAGGCCTTAGTAACGATTATAAAACTAGACTATGAATTTATTTTAAAAGTCAAACATTAAAGCAAAACCCCTTTTAGTATAAAAATACTTTATTTTTATTACTATGACGTGGTTGATAGCAGAGTTCTCTTTGTAATTTAATTAATTGTTCATTCGAATGAAAGCTCTAAATGATATTAACGGCTAAAGCTATTTATAGCAGACGTACTGGTTATTTGTCATTTTTAATCTATCACTCTGTTCGTGCTCTGCAATGATAATTATGTAATGTCATCATTTCAACCCATAAACGTCCCACTGCTGGGCACGGGTCTCCTCCAAAGATAGTGAAGGAAATTTAGCCTACTACACCTTTTTTATTTACCTGCCTAAATACCTACTCTAAATTCAAAAGTTCTAGCTTCTACAATTAAAAAACAAATGACTCTTACAACCTTCTTTGCCCGTCAACTTAAAATGTAAACGTCAGAACAACGATAAAAATTATCCTATTATTCCATTGTATCCCCAAGGTCCATGTAATTAGAGTTCATAATTAATTATTGTTAAAACAATGGTTTCCTGTAATTCAGCAAAGTTTAAGGTCTTTCCTTATGTGGAGCCACGAAGTTTACTTGAATAAGTTTTCTCGGCGCCTTCTTGGCAGATGAAGTGACGGTATGACAAAGGTGGCGTGTAAAAGATGGATGGTTTGAAGACAGGTGAATAATCATGTAATAAATTCCGAAGCAACCAAGTAAGTAAGTGATAGTAAGTCAATTTAAAAAGGCACAGGACCGCTCGCAGTGGCGTAAACTTGGTGAGGCCTATGTTCAGCAGTGTACGACGTTGGGCTGATATGATGATGATGATGAAGTCAATTTTAAATGTAGTATGCAGTATTACTTCTTTAGTAAGTCTACACACATACTATATTTTGGATTCATAAAAGATATCGATGCTGATTTCAATCTCAATGACAGCCAATTAATGAAATTAAAATCGGCCAACCGACAGGGACTTGTCACACAGAACGAGTTCACGCCTTCACGCGTTCTGCGTTCGCTGTGTTGTATTACCTTGCACAGACCACTTCGTTCATATAATAATAAATTTATTTATTTCTCTCAAAAAGGAATACAATTGTTTGTGATTACATGGTACATAAATTTCGTTCTTAATCCTTAATGAGAGCTGGAGTTAGTACTGGGTCCGTAACCCGTGTGATATTGATTACCAGAGATGCCCACACTCAAGAAATTCTGACCGCGCTGATCAACTAGTACAAAATAGCACTGCGTTCTATATGACATATCCCTGACTAACAGGCAACGTGCAATATTGATTTCCCTAGTTACCCATAGCCACTATAGAATAATTCCGAAATGTTTACTTCTCCAAGTACATTTTATCCACTGATCCTTTCCAGCACTCCGACAACCGACAACAATAAAACATGTTTAAAACACTGTTATGATAATGTTGTCAAATACATTACAACGCTAATAAACATAACAAGGTAATTACTGACTATATACTGAAAATGTAAACAATTTTGTTCAATTCAGTTACGATTAATGACGTTAGGACACGCAAACGGTTATTTGTTTTGTTTTGTAGTAGACCAATAAATTGTGTTACAACTATAAATATTGTAGACAATAAGTAGATTGTTAAGTAGAATTTAGGAGCAAAATTTCTGGAATATAATATTCAGTACGAGACTATCTATTATAGGGCTTACTATCTATTATTAGACTATCTATTACACCACATTTTGCAATACGGCATCGTACTTTTCTATTCTGCTATTCTTTTCTGTCAAACCCTTACATGCTTATCACTGTGACTCCAGAACTCCAATAACTAATAACATTGATGAACCCTTATAAACACCGAACTATGAGACTAGGGAGTCCTAGGCAAAGTCTAGTTTACTGTCTTGGCAACAGCAACGTATTTTTAATCATAAGTAAGATAGAGGCGTTAGAATATTATGTTTCACTTCCCTTCCTGACCAAGATAAAAGAAGATAAATTGTAATCTAATAACATTGTTATATCAATAATATACATTACGTAGTATTGTCAATATTCTAAACTATCTAGTTTGAAGATTCTTTATGAGAACGATACGAGAAAATACAAACAGAATTCTTCCCAAAGGCCTCTATCTTAGTTAAGACCACCCATTGTACATTATAGATATATAAAAAATATTAGTATTGTTATAAAATATATATTCTATATAACTAACTTAGTGTGAAATAAAGCACATTCTATCTATCTAAGCCCAAAATGGCTATTGCAAAAATATGAAACCGTTTAAAGCATTCATATTTATAACCTACTTAACTCGATACCTACAAGATTTATAAAATAAAGCAAGTAGTTGCACAAACTCTAACGCGATAGCGAATAAATAATATACTTACTATACTATAATATACTTCAAAGTAGGCGACGAGATGGGCGCGATCCTTTTGTATTCGGACAATGAATGCAAACGAACTGCGTAGGACTAAATTGGACATATTTTTATAACAATAAATGAATCAGATTTTATAAGCCTCAATCACAATAAAAGATCGCTACCGCGACCAGTCTCGCTACAGCCTATGGCCTAACAGTTTCAGAACTCTCATGAATATTTAGAGCACGTCAAAGCGCCTTTTGCGTTCCCTCCTGCATACCTCGCTTTATCAAATATATAGAAAACTTCCAGGCTCGTTTTTAGAAGGTAAATTTCACCTTTGAGGCACGGATATCAGGTGCGGCCTTGGAAGCTATTGATACTATATTGAATGATCTAGTTATGAAGGCAATTATAGCGTAACATGAGTAAAGAATTTTAAAATAATAGCATGTTTTACTTGTTGTGTTAACAAAGGCTGAATTTATAGGCAATTAAATTAAAATAGGTCTGTTGCTAATATTGGGAGCTGAAATATGAAGTTATGCTGCCTTAATGCGGATCGAAGTTGCATTCATCATCATTTTAATTGCCGAGACTTTGTCGGTATTGTGGGAATTATACTTTTACCACCTTAAAACTATATGGATTTTTTAAATTTTAGTTACAAATAGTCATATCTAATATAATTTGTCTATTGGGAAGAAGTGGAAATTTTTAGTTTGTGTTTTTATCAACCAGTTCGCAGAACCGTTCATACGAAAACTATGATAAAGTGCTGAAATATAGAAAATACGAGAAATTTTTTGACAAGAAGAATTTCTACTGTCAGTTTTAATTTTAGTCCAGTCCAGAATACATCAGTGATAAAAAAAATAACAAACTAAGCAAAATAAAACAAAGCAAATGTTCACTAAAAAAATCTCAAAAAATCAATGAACACAAATATTGATCCTTTATAAATGATTCCTCGAAGTATGTTTGCTCACCTGACTTCTTCGAACTGTTTCCTTTCCCGCCATTTTTATTTCGCCTCGGATAGAGATTTATTTTACTCTGGCCACACCCCATCACAAATTCGGATCTATTCACTCATCACATTCACTTGATCATCTTAACACAAATCCGATTGCTTTCAAAAATTCAATCCGAATATATTAAATTTGTACTAATTTGATACGTTTATTAAAATTGATTGAAAACACTTCCACTTAATTTTATGCTTTTTTGATTCATACGGGCGCAAACTTGATTCCATGATCGCTTCTGATCTGAAAAAGAAAACAAAACATGTTATTAAAAGTAACGTAAGAGAAACCGCTGAAATACTACTAGGTAGAAATTAACTCACAATCATTTTGGAAAGTAGGTCAGAGGAAGGACCAACAATACGGACACAATTAGATATGAAATAAAGGGTATTTTCATGTATTTGAGGTATAATACTACCAGATTTTCACGCTCTACATTAATTGCAGATGGAAAGCTGAAGCTTAATATATAATTAAAATCAGTATCATCATTAATATCATCAGCATCTATAACATAGCCAGCTTGTAAAGGTCACTGATGAAATGTCCAAACCTTCTACATCGGCCGACCTTATAGTACAACCAGACAACTTCCTGATCGAGTTTCCAAACATTTGCTGTGTAGGTATGGCAGCTGAAACTCCTTGTATAAATCTGTGCTGTGTTGTTCGGACTATTAAACACAAACAGTTTACTGTTGGTCCATGCATGTTAAATGGACTTAAACTTTCATGATCATGGACTTGTCTGATAGTATCTTGCTACTATTTTTTAAGTACATCATGGTCGCTTCTTTTCTTTTTACAATACCACAATGGTAATAAATTGCCTTGAAGTCCGCCTGATGGATAAGCAGTTACTATAGTCTATAGACTCTGCGTTGCCGACCCTTAAAAAGACCTAATAACCACATAAGAACCTTTTCTACCGATTTCATTATCATCATTTTATTCCATTAACGTCCCACTGCTGGGCACGGGTCTCCTCCAAAGAATGTGGAAGGAATTTAGACTACTATACCATGCTGGCGAGATGGGTTGGTATAGGGTTTGTTTCGAATTTTCCATTTCTCGCAGTGCTCTTGTTTGAATAAGGTAATTCCCTTAGTCACCTTTTACGACACCTACGGGTTGAGATGGGGTAGTGACATTATGTATTCTTAATCCGTCACTACGCGGAGCTACCGATTTATAAGGCCTCAATGTAACATTGATTACCATGTTTGCAAATCAAAGAGTCTGATTAAAATGGAAAGCCCAGTCTTAAAGACGTTAGATTAGTGGTAGCATGTACTAATTTAAAATTTAGATTGGATTACCTCGGTTTATAAATAGTCCCATTTCTTTCGCTAAGGTTAATTTAATTAAGGCCAAGTTAGATCGTGGCTATAAATCGTGTACTTTAATGTTATTAGTATTCTGATCAGGTGTGTCGAACTAACTTGCTATTAAATTGCAAACATTATCTTTACCCTTTTAGGTCGGCCGTTGGATCACAAAATTTAGTCAGTTAGTTGATATTAAAATAACTTTTATTCTACGAGTATAGAACATAACTTCGTTGTTTACGGCGTATATTTTACGATTCGACCAAAAATACGGGCATAATTGGTAACATTAAAATTAATTTATATACGTAAGTTAAAATACAAATGGTCATAGGATTAAACTGAATTTAAACGTAGGGTAACGCCACAGAATATAATACGCATTTTTTACTAACCTTATAAGTAATTTGCGATTTTAGTTGCCCCTCTTTCAAAATCACACAAAACCGAAAACTGCTGACCTCATCATGAAAATTATATTATTATAGAAATCAAAATAAAATAAATTACTTTGACGATGCGGCCGCTTGAAGTCATCATTTATTTTGCATATTTTCTACCATTTCATGTTTCGTTCCATAAATAAATACAAAATACAATAAAAAATATTCACAAGCATATTTTATAACGAAAAATAATTACAAATATAAAACACGGTCCGAATATAATTGCAGTACCTTACAAATATATTTCTTTGTATATCTAGGTCTGGCCTAATGACGTCATAAATTTGTTCCCAGTAAACTTAATCTATGAATATAGGACAAGGTCGAGTGCGTGTAATGATGAGAGAGGGCATATCTCTAAATCCTCTTTCTTTGTTCTGTGGGATATGCTAACCAATATTCTAAATTCGAAAGCAAATTTCTTTCGTCATCACGTTTTAATCACCGAACCGATCATCATGAAATAGCACGACAGTCGATTTTTGAGCAAACTCGAAATGCATTTGCTAATATGAGTATGCTAATTCATCATCATAATCATCATTATCATATCAGCCCAACGTCGTCCACTGCTGAACATAGGTATCACCTAATTTACGCCACTGCGAATGGTCCTGTGCCACCCTGACCTGGTCGTCGGTCCATCTGGTGGGAGGCCGTGACCCACGCTGCGCCTTCCAATACTTAGCCGCCATTCGAGAACCATTTTCCCCCATCGGCCATCAGTTCTACCAGCTATGTGCCCTGCCCACCCATGCTTTTTATTAGCAATGTTTCCACACACATGCTACTAAGTAGTAACTGGTCAATAGCGGCATGTTTTCATGCTAGTAATGAGCATGTGTAACTCTACCTTTATCTACACTAGCAGTAATGCTAATAAGCAAAAATGCTCAGACGCGCTCAAAGGACGTCCCCTTCTAACCGCGCCTCAGTTAGTATGCTGGAAGATCAAACGACTGTTGACTTTTGAGCATGCGCATTACTAGCAATGCTTGGACACGTGTTCGACACACATTAGTAGCAAATTAGTTGCAAATTTCAACCCATTTGTAATCGATATCGAGATTACAAGTTCTGCTCATATAAGCTATTTAAATATATTACGTAATATTTGCAGCGGCTTCAAACGTAGGTAATCAACACAGTATGATTTGTTTACAATTGGTAAATATCCATTATTATATGAACTAATAAACAAACAAAGTTATATCATGTTCTAAATAATCCGTCAATTATATGGTAAACCTCA
The DNA here is from genome assembly GCA_905147015.1 of Laspeyria flexula. NCBI lineage: Eukaryota > Metazoa > Arthropoda > Insecta > Lepidoptera > Erebidae > Laspeyria > Laspeyria flexula. The sequence continues at coordinate 14,959,367 of LR989954.1, forward strand.
GTTTGTGTTGATAAGCCTCGAAGTTTTCCAGAACACCTCTAGCTGATTAAAAAATTATATTATACCTGATTGATTGGTTTCAGATATTTTTACACAAATATGTATTCTTCCAACAGGACCGGTTGTATGCGGCCTGCATCCAGCGCGATCCTGCTGTTCGGATACAACCGGTCCTATTGGAAGTCACTTGAGGAGGCCTATGTGCAGCAGTGGGCGTCCTACGGCTGATATGATGATGATGTATTCTTCACGTATTGGAAAGTATAGCGTGAGACGGCCCCCCGCCAGATGGACCGAGACGGCCTAGTAAAGGTTGCGGTTGGTCGTTGGATGCAAAATCGCTCGCTGTGGCTTAAATTCGGTGAGGCCTATGTTCAACGGTGGACGTTATTGGGCTGATATGATGATGGTGATAAAAAAATCGGTTAAGTGCGAGTTGAACTCAATTTTTGATATATTTTGCCGGCGTGCAAATCACGCGGTCCGAGTTCGATCCCGACCGGCAGTACCAATGTGTATTCCACTTTGTGGAATTTATATGTACTAATCAAGTGACTTACCATCTGCTAACGGTGAAGGAAAACATCGCCATCGTGAGGAAACCCACATACCCTAGAATTCTATGACTATGTCTGATCCACCAACCCGCACTAGGCCAGCGTGATTGGATTATGGCCTAAACCCTCTCAGCTCTCTAGTTAGAGGAGAGGAGACCCGAGCCCAGCAGTGGGACTTAATGGGTTGCTGATGATGATATGACTGGCCTGTTGGTCTAGTGGTTAGTGACCCTGACTGCTAAGCCGGAGGTCGTGGGTTCGATCCCCACCCAGGACAAATCTTTGTGTGATGAGCATAAAGGTTTGTTCTGTGTCTGGGTGTAATTTATCTATAATATGTATGTATTTACAAAAAAAAAAAAGTATTTAAGTAGTATATCAGTTGTCTAGTACCCATAACACAATCAAATATAATTGCTTACTTTGGGACTAGATGGCGCTGTGTGAATGTGGTAGAATATTATATTATTATAATATTATATTCTAGCTTCCGCCCGAGTGGTATAACTATAAACAGTAGCCTATATGCTATCCTGGACTACAATCTAACTGTCTGCCTAATTTCATAATAATATAGATCCTTTCAGTAGTTCTGACGTGATTGAGTAGCAAACATTCATCCATCCATCATAACTTTCGCATTTATAATATAAGTAAAATACAATTTTCTTTCTTTTTAATTGGTAAATTCTTGATATCGTATTAATATTAAGAATTTATGACCAAAGAGCTTATAATCCTTGGCTCATAATATACAAGAAACTAAAAGCAATAGTATATAGAAGTCAAAATAGTCAGAATACCGAATAAATTATCATTTAATTCCCCGACGAGAGCTGAAAGAAGTAATGATTAAATGAATACGTCTGATCCAATAGTATATACCAAAATCGATTCAGCGCTAAATACTACCAACACAGAGCCCGATTTTATTAATATCGATGAAAAGAGCCGGTCTGAATAGCTGCTGTATGAGCCCATTGTTTTTATATTCGCTGAGGGATAGGCGCCAATTATTTCTGTATTCCACAGGGAATAAACCGCTTTTATAAGTGTAGCAGCCATTTTGAAAAAATATACTAGTTTTAATAACAATTCTTACCTCATAATTCATATTACAGATTGTTGTGTGAAAAAATTTATAACAGCAGAGCTTTTTAAAACTATAAGATAAAACGATATTATAGCTACTGACTCTAAATGTTTTAACGCTTAGAAGATCAATAGATAATTATAATAGAGTAATGGAAATTAGCTGGTATAGTTGTATATATAGGTTTCATTTTTATTTGCCGACCATGGCATGTGAACAAGGAAGTATTATTAACGTCATCATCAGCCTATCGCAATTCTAGGACATAGGTATGTCTATGCAATTGGCTTGCGGTCATGTCATGTAAACAAAGATGAATTATCATCGCGTCGTCATCAGCCTATTGTAGGCTCCAACTGGACATGGCTCTCCATGCACTAGACTTGTTAATTGTAATGTCAGTTCAAAAAAAGAGGTAAAAATATGATCACTTGCAAAGTTGCGATCATACAGTATACACCTGCTGTTCTGACATTTATAAATCAAATCTATACTAATACTAATATTATAGAGCCAAATATCTCAGGCACTACCGGTCCAAATTGTAAAATTATTTAAGTGTTGGATAGCCCAATAAATTATCGAGGAAGGCTACAGCCAATAGAAGCTGAGCACTAGCCAATAAAGAACGTCAATTTTCAAAAAATTGTTTTTTCATCAAAAATAAACAATCTTACAATATTTTCACATATTATTATCACGTAGTATACACGTTGTCTACGTGATATGTGAAGGCGTACTTTTGGTACAAACTTGAGACTACCAAAGTTATTGTAACTGGGTTAACATAGTAATCTTCGCGTTCCCGGGTGCTATAGTTAAGTACTAATTTTAACCAAAACTTGCCGACGGCTGTTATACATAATGTTATGATTAAAGTTGGAAGGTGGTTTTAGTAGCTTTTGGAAACATTTTATAGCAATGCAGTCGTTTTATACGAACGAGCAAAGTTACAAGTTTTAGAACCTCTAAATCGTTGTTTGTTCCATTTTTATGTTTTGCACAAATATTATGGTTTCAATGTGAATAGTGCACTCAAAACGAAGATGATAAGAGAGGAGCAATAAAATTAGTTATAGATTTAGGTACTATTATCTACACTGATATTATAAAGCTCAAGGGTTTGATTGATTGAATTAGATAATCTCAGAAACTACTAGTTTGATTTAAAAAAATCTTTTAGTTTGGGAAAGCTTGGCTATCCAAAACGAAAAGATTATTTATATAGACTATAGCTTTCTTCGATAAATGTATCAAGGAAAGCTATAGGTTATATCACGCTACGGCCGATAGGAGCTGAGCAGTGGCCAAATAAAGAACGACGGAAGCGAAACTCCTGTTATCTTTAATACTATATCACAAATATTAATTCACAACTACAGATATTATGTCTATATTTAATATGTCGCAGGGTACACCTTGAAAACAAAGATACGTCTCTGGTTGTAAATATAAAATAGGAATAGGTTTTCAACTAGAACAGGGAAATTAAATACATCTGCAAAAACTGGACGTTGTGTTGTGTCTCCTCACCTTTTGAATAAAGATTGATGAACATTATGAATACGATCTCGACGATTCTCGAGGTCTCCGCGATGGCTTAGGCTCGGCTCGCCCCCAGGATCTCGCCCCGTGTGATAAAATGCTCAACTCGCCCCCTTTTTTATTATTTTGGTGTAGTGACTCATCCCTTGCCACGGGGCGAGTTAAAAATCTACATTTAAATAATTATTTTGGTGGATTGAATCGCCCCTTGAGGTATTTCTTTTGAAATTTAACCTGAAATGGTACAGTTAGACAGAAAAATGTTCACATATGAAAATTACCATGTTTGATGTCTGTAATCTCACCAATTAGTGACACTAAGTTTTTGCTACCTGGTTCACCTATTATAACAAAAGGAACCGTTTCAAGGGTCTAATAAACAAAAGCTTTGTTAAAATATGTCACCGTCGGAAGAGTCGTATATATAATGCTTTCTCTTTCTAAGTTCGTATTATAATGTGGAAGGGATGTGTTTTGCGATATTTGCTTATAGGTTTAGTAGTGCCTAGTGACATCGAAGTGCAACGGAATACGCACGACATTGAGATTGTGTAGGTATAGTTTTGGATAGAAAGAAGATAAGTTTGTATTACAATCGTATTTTAATATTTTATTCAAATTAAATTTGCAAAACAGTTATTAATTACGTCTATACTTTTTGTTTGACTTTTACTTGTACTAGCTTTTGTCCGCGACTTCGTCCGCGTAGATTTCGATATTACATAGATCTTTGTTTTAAGTGCAATTCATGAATTCCACAACACCCCACTACAGGAGTTGAATTTCTTTATACGTCAATATAGATAACATTTTCGTAATCAGTGTCCCTGAAAACCTTGAAAACGACATCCATATCAATTTCTACAAATTTTCACACCTATTTCATCCCTTAGTGTAAGTTTTTCAAACACCAAAAATAACCCATCCACTCACTTCTTAACTGAAGTTCTAATCGCGTATTATCCGTCCATAAAAGCCTAAAAAATAACGACTTAGTACTTAGTTTTCAAACGTCTTTATCACAATTTCCTCCCCTTTCTTAAAAATTTCACCCCCTGAGGTCCCATCCCTATCAAAAATATTAAAAACAACATCTTAAGTTCCTATCCCTATACTAATTTGCAAAACGTTAACTTCAAAACAAAGATCTTTTCATACAACGTTTCATCCCCAATTTCACTCTCCCAAATTTTGTCAAAAATATTGATGAGGGTATTTTTTATTTTGATAGTAAGTAGTACACTAAAACAATTTTTTAAATCTATAAGTTAAAAAACAAAGAAGTTTCATACAATCGTTTTTATCCCTTTTCACCCCTTAGAGGTTTTTTTTTACACCTCTAGACATTAGGACAAACACCCCCCACAAATTTCAACTCGCTACGACCAGCGGTTTAGGCTGTGTGTTGTCTGTCAGTCAGTCAGTCAGTCAGGACAAAGCCTTTTATAATATGTATGGATTAATTGGATTATAAGCTAAACCATAGTCTGTTATAGGATTACAACCTTTGAAAATATAAATAGAGAAATAATGACACTCATGTCGCCGCCATTTCGTTTACTTGTTAGTAACTACTGACCATTCAATACTTCTTCTACTTCTTCAGTAGTGATTATGTTTTATTATAATTAAATTATTGCCTTTTAATAAATTTAACATAAGGTAATAATTTTGTAAATTTAACAACACATGCATAGCTATTTCAAAGATAATAAATAATATTTTTTAATAACTAAAAACAATAAATAAGTCGTGGTCCAAACATGACTTTTGTTAAGTCGCAAAGAGGAGGTACTATATTGCTGAGAGCTGGACACATATACCACAAAAAAGAAATTTAACTTCATGTGTCCTTTTATTCCGATCTTCACCATCCAAATCCATAGAATGCTCTACTGAAGTTTTAATAAAAATATTTAAAAGTCTTTATTGCTGACAGTACTTTTAACTTACTAAACAATCGGGGGCGATTTGGGGTATCTAACATGCAAGGGGGCGAGTTACAACATTAAAGTAATCAGGGGCAAGATCCACGGGGCGAGCCGAGCCTAAGCCTCCGCGAGGCTTCCTATTCAATTGTTGACGAAGATTTTTATTTGAATCGTTACCCACAAAGGGCGCTCGTGAGATTAGCGTGGTATATTGTTACTTTAGTCACGAACGTAAACTCGAATGTGATGTAAACATGGGGGTACTTAATGTTGGTACTTATCTTGTTAGTGTTTACACAGTATTAGCCCAAATGGAAGTAATGAACAATCTGAGATATGTTTGTAACGATAAATTTAGTTAATTATCCACCAGATGACAGCTTCGTACGTTTAAAGACGTTTTCTCGAAATTATAAGAGATGATGCTACATTTCAGCAGCTTGATATAGGTTCTTCTTACGCGCGCTAAAATCAATCTTCCGACTTCTGCATCTAGTCCGACCCAGCGACATTTTTAGGTCTTCGAGAGCGTCCTACTCTATGTTTGCCGAGTCGTGGTCTCCACTCTAGGACAAGATTGATAAGATTAAGATAAAGATATTTATTCGCCAAGAACATGGTACAGTGGTTGTTACTTGTGTGACTTAAAATCCAACATATTCACCTTTTTAAGGCATGCGAATTTACAATAAATTCAATTAGTAACTAAATATATAATAACTAAACTAACATCTATACAGTTATTAATATATATGTACACGAAACACCTATAAAGTTTTACAATCAAAATATTCTTTTAAGTTGTAAAAACATTTTTCAATCAGCCAGGACTTCAGTCTTGACTTGAATAAAGATGAAGAGAAGAGAGAATTCTAAGAAGAGAGAGGATAAGAAGAGATTATGTGATCACTGTAAAGGTTTACGTATTTTCAGGAGGACACACATATTATACAAATAGATAAACAAGTGAACGAATATTTACTTAGAGTACATATTTTTTTATTATTGAAATCGATGGAACCGTTTGCGAGCAGCACGAAACAACTTCCAAAAATTGTTCATTAAATTTACTTTCTCTTCATAAAAGCAGACCGTTGTTTTTAAAATATCAAAAGCCGTAGTTGCATCCTATGGTACTTACATAATTAAAAAAATACTAGAGGTACTCCTCGAATAGGTATAGAAACATAATGTATAATAATAATATAGAGGTGTAAATGCCATGGGAATCGAAAATACCAGACACAACGCACAGAAAAAATTGCAGCGCTAGCAAACTACAGTAAAAAGTATTCCTATAGCCAACAGAGCGACGAAAAACATTTATTTTACGAAACCCCTGTTTACACAGGAGTGCTGGAAATCTGCTCGGCCCTAATAAATATATTACTTAAAACATACGCATGCTACAAGTAAACATTTGCAAACATTTCCATTTATAAATAAATATGGCGCCTAGCTTACTGTAAGCCGTGTATTTATAAACAAGCTATGGCCCGTAACTCTACTCACCTTCTTCTACGTTCTATAATCCTATATTTTTATATTACTATGGTACTGGTAAATAAACTTACGGGTCTACTAATGGTAACTGGTTACCGTAGCCAGGCGTTCATAGCCTGCAATATCAGAGTTATCACCAGCACATTGCCAACCCTTTGGAATCTATGTAAGTGAGGAGTGATTGGAAAATATGAAATTTGGTTTTATAATTAAATATGTCGCGGGGGGTTTCGCTTCCGTAGTTCTTTATTTGGCCACTGCTCAGCTCCTATTGGCCATAACGTGATGTTATGTAGCCTATAGTCTGCCTCGATTAATGGGCTATCCAACACTAAAATATTTTTTCTAATCGGACCAGCAGTTTCTGAGATTATCGCGTTTAACCAAACAACCAAACTCTTCATGGTATGTAATATTAGTACAGATCATGGCGCCACCATATCGTTAACTGTATATTTATAAATATAATGTTTGTAATTAACAAACAGGTGCGTCGTATTTGCAAGACATTAATGACTTTTAATTCTTTTTAGGGTTCCGTAGTCAACTAGGAACCCTTATAGTTTCGCCATGTCTGTCTGTCCGTCTGTCCGTCCTCGCTTAATCTCTGTGACCGTTAGCACTAGAAAGCTGAAATTTGGGACCAATATGTGTATCAATCACGCCGACAAAGTGCTAAAATAAAAATTGGAAAAAAATGTTTTATTAGGGTAGCCCCCCTATATGTAAAGTGGGAAGTGTTTTTTTTTTTAATTTTAACCCTAATGTGTGATATATTGTTGGAAAGGTATTTAAAAATGAATAGGGGTTTACTAAAATCATTTTTTGATAATGTCAATAATTTCGGAAATAATCGCTCCAAAAGTAAAAAACAAAGCGTCCCCCCCCCTCTAACTTTTGAACCATAAGTTTAGAAAATACGAAAAAAATCTGAAAAGTAGAACTTTATAAGGACTTTCTAGGAAAATTATTTTGAACTTGGATGGAAACAACAGATGGAAACTGCAGTTAACCAATATAATTTGGTCCCTGAATCGTATGAGCGCCTATACAATCCAGAGGTCAAGTTTCATTTGCCCGTATTTTTTTTTTAACTTCGTTTACATAATATTTTATTATCCTGAACGTATCTTTTTTCAAACAAAAAAATAATTATTAAAATAGGTTCTCGCAATTCAAAATTACCATCGAAAACTTCTGGCACGTCTAACGGACGGGAAACTACGGAACCCTACACTGAGCGTGGCCCGACACGCTCTTGGCCGGTTTTATTTATTTGACAGCTTGGTGGGATCTGAAGTTTGGGATCGTTATGTAAATCTTGGTAATAAGCAAAGTTTTATTATTGGCCGGCGGCAATTTGGTCTTCTTATAGAAGTGGTATAAAGATATGCAAGTATACTTACTCGATAACAGGCGGCGAAATTTGATCACATGAATCACATTGATGATATCGGCTGTATTCTGTTTTGAAGTTCATCTTGTATCATATATAACTATTACTAAACGTCGCTCGGGGCTTCGCTCCCGTCGTTATTTGTTCGATCACTGCTCAGCTCCTATTGGCCGTAGCGTGATGTTATATAGCATATAGCCTTCCTCGATAAATGGGTTATCCAACACTAAAAGAATTTCTCAAATCGAATCTGAAGTTCTTGAGATTAGCGTTTTCAACCAAACAATCAAAAAAGCTCTTCAGTTTTATAATACGAGTATTACTCTAGATTTTTAAATTTTCCATTAATCACTAAGCTGTAAAGGGCAGCGATGGTGTGGGGGTTTTCTTTTTCAAATTTGTTTCCAAACTCCGGGTTGATACTGAGAACTTAGTGATAGAAAAACCCAATTCCTTTTTGTCTAGCATCGGAATCGAACCCGTTATCACCTGCGCAGCAGTCATATACACTTCCTACTGCGCCACTGAGGCTGGCTATTCCTTCAGGGGTTATTCTCCCGAGACAGTTACTATTTCGACCATAAATTCACATAATATAAATCAATCAAAGCAAACTTTTATTTAAAAAAAGTTTTTAGTTCAAACACTCGTTCGAAATGTAGTTCGAAATATTCAACTGAAACGGGATGTTTTCCATGCTTTTACTCTACATTTTCACTGTGCGTTTGAATTTAAAGCTAATATTAAATTGTATGGTTGGATTATTCGAGTTGAATCTCGAACGTTTGAATTGCATAACTACTAATTTAGTATCTATATAGTTATTTTGAAGAAGAAGCGATGGTGGCTGAATGGATAAGGAACCGCGGCGTACAAATCACGCGGTCCGAGTTCGATCCCGACCGGCAGTACCAATATGGATTCCATTTTGTTGAATGTATAATATGTACTAGTCAAATGACTTACCATCTGCTAACGGTGAAGGAAAACATCGTGAGGAAACCTACATACCGTAGAAGAAATTCTATGAGTATGTATGATCCACCAACTCGCACTAGGCCAGCGTGAGTGGATTACGGCCTAAACCCTCTCAGCTCTCTAGTTAGAAGAGAGGAGACCCGAGCCCAGCAGTTGGGCTTAATGGGTTGCTGATGATGATAAATGATGATGATGATGATATAATTTCCAAGATTTTCCTATATATTTCTAAGATTTGTTGAATATCCAAGATTTTTCGAAGACATTCTGAACCATTTTTCCTAGTTGCATTATTTTAATCTTGTTAAGTCACTAAAATCATATGCTATAATTGTTGTTGTTCTCAGCACTCTCCTCTAGCTAGAGAGCTGAGAGGAAATTAAATAAAAATTATAAAAAAATATTAATAAATTTAAATTAATTATAAATTAGATATCAAATTTTATTTACAACCATCTCCTGTTTTGAGTCATTACCTACCCATCAAATATAAAGTACCTACCTATCTGTTATATGTACGGTCAAGGCAATTGTTACAACGTTATTTTTAATCAAAATGTTTACTTACCTTTATGTACCTACTATACTCATAAGTGAACTGTAATGTTCTTGAGAAAATAAAGTTCTTTAAACCTAAACCTATTTAGCTGATTTTAAATTTTTGAGCGTATAACACGTTATACATTCACAGACACGTTTTTAATCATAATATTTGGTCCAAGACAAATGAATATAATTTGCCAACAACACGGCTATTAACGGAGGAGTAATTTAAACTGAAATACGAGTCGTAATCGGTAATATACACAGGGTGATGGACATCCTCCTTTATAACTAAACTTCTGAAAACTTTGATCTTAAAACGCCCTTTGGTGAATCCTGAATCGCATTTAATGACGTCATAATCGTAAAAGAGAAATAAAACTGCAAATATCTTTTTATTATTTTTAAATGTTGGCCTGTATATTTTATTTAAATTTAGAATTGATATACAAAAATTCGGCCTAAAAATTAGCAAAAATTTTTGTTTTTATTGTAATATTGCAAATTCAACCTTACTAGTTTGAGGCGAGCCATTAAACTTGTTGATAAAAAATGGCATATGTCTTAATTAAATCGTTAACTACATCTATGATATCAATTAAGTTATTAAGGAGTGAAAACGTAATAAATTAACCAATTATTGCATTTATAGTCCTTTTTAAGATAACAACAAACGATAAAAGTCAATGAACACTCAAATAGAAATACCCTTTATATCCTCACAATCAAATCATAGAACACTAGGCGAAGGCAGAACAGTCAGGAAATCATAGGACAATTTGAACGATTAGGGGAGGATATTGCTCATTGGTCGTGTTCATATTCTTTTATCGCATGCTTGATTTGATTTTTCGCTATGCAAATATAGATCTTCCTATAAAGCGTATAAAAGCTTATTTGAACGTTCAAATAATATAATATAATAATATTCTACCACATTCACACAGCGCTATCTAGTCCCAAAGTAAGCAATTATATTTGCTTGTCCTGGGTGGGGATCGAACCCACGACCTCCGGTTTAGCAGTCAGGATCACTAACCACTACACCAACAGGCCAGTCTAAAATCTCAGAAGTCTATTTGCATAACATAGAAATGTACATACACTAGAAGTTTGTTTTTTATTTGGCCACTGCTTAGCTGCTATTGGTCGTAGCGTGATGTTAAATAGCCTGTAGGCTAGGCTGTAAGGCAATAGCCTTAAATAGATAAATGGGCTATCTGACACTATTTTTTTTTTTTTATTTCCCTAAAAGAATTTCTCAAATCGGACTAGTAGTTCCAGAAATTCTAGAGTTCAACCAAACAAAAAAACATACAATTAACGGACAGAAAAAACATCCAGGTTTAAAACAAATATCTATGAATCATACGAATATTAATTGTCTCGTGTGGGTATCGAACCCAAAACACTCGGCAGTGGCAAGGCAATCTTAACAGCTACGTCACAGTCATATGGCCGCACTCAGAGACGTCAATTAGCAGTAATCTGTCATTAACAACGGTAGTTACTGCCGTACTCAGAGACGTTATTTAACTTTAAAGTTTTAAGTAAAACCGTGTAATACTTAAATCGATACGCCTAAAGACGATTATTCAATGAAAAAATTGTGTCAATGACAGATTACTGCTAATAGTACAAGATCCCATTAAGGAATATATACCCTCATCTGTTATTTATTAGTGATAAGAAATAAATGATAGATAATATTCACATTGACTTATTGCAAATAGGTTGCCTAGTTAAATCGCGCCCAAATAATATTAATATCGTGCGCAAAGTTTTTTGTTGGAGATATTTCCAGCATGGTGAAATGATATTGGAGTCCATACCTTTTATTATTTTCATAAAGTGCTCTCATCAATTATTAAGTCGAAAAAAATATCAAATGAAAGCCTATTTACAGGGGGGGGGGGGACATACATTTTACCACTTTGGAAGTGTCTGCGCAAACTATTCAGTTTAAAAAAAATGAACTTAGAAACCTCAATATCATTTTTGAAGACCTATCCATATAGATACACCACACGTATGGGTTTGATGAAAAAAAAATTTTTGGTAAGTATGGGAACCCAGGGAAATTAAGAATAAAATATTATCCGGGCGCGATTTAACTAGGCAACCTATTTGCAATAAGACAATGTGAATAATATCTATCATTTATTTCATATCACTATCAAATAACAGATGAGGGTATATATTCCTTAATGGGATCTTAGACCATAACTGACGTCTTTGAGTGCGGCAGTTAGTGTCATAAGACTGTCATACACAGTAAAATTGCCAGCAACACAATAATGATATCACACTTGATTCAATCAGCAACTTCTTTTCAAGATAGCTATGAGCTATGTGAATGACAAAATCGCACGATTTCGCAGAAGTTATGAACAAAAGTTTCACACGTACATAAGAACACTAAATTACACACATGCACACTTTGAAGTTGCTTGCGTGTTCAAAAGAAAACAAAACCTTGCAGGGCTGCACCCCCTGTCTAAGTGGCAGGAGGGTCCTCAACCCTCTCGCCGATCGAGGGTACCTTTGTCAAGACGAGAGGTTGCGAATCAGAGCTGTTGAGCCTATGACAAACTGTGTTTTTGAAGTACACATGTATTGTTCCTGTAGGATGCTGTAATTTTTAATATAGAGATATTGAAGTGCGATGGCGGTTACAAAATTGCGTGGAGTGCTAATTTCTCTGAAAACATTTTATGTGATGGTGGCTGAATGGATAAGTGACCTAAACACGCGATCCGAGTTCGATTCCAACCAGCAGAACCAATGTGGAATTTATATGTACTGGTGCAGATGGTAAGTCATGTGACTTACCATCTGTTAACGGTAAAGGAGGAAATTTTCAAATTCCAAAAAAATACTCCATTAGCATCTTCTCACTACAACCCAGAAACATACCAATGCTGGGCACGTGCCCAGCAGTGGTATGTTTCTGGGTTGTGTGTTAGTGCAATACATACGGATAAGCAGGATTGTGGGTTCAAATCCCGTTGAAAATTCTATTTTTTTCATTTATTGTTAAACATTACACACACACACACACAAGTAAGAAAAGGAACGTTCCTTTTCTTGCAGCGCTCTTGTCTGTTTAAGGTTTCTCCCTTAGTCGCCTTTTACGACATCCACGGATTGAACTGTTAGTAACAATAATGTATTCTTAATCCGTCACCACACGGAATACTAGCAGCTACCGACCCGTAAATTGAGAGCAGACCTCTTGCACTGCAGTCTTACACTCATCTGCTGCGCCATTGATAAGATTATTTTATAGAATAACTGCCGCACTCAGAGACGTCAATTAGCAGTAATCTGTCATTAACACATTTTTTTCATTGAATAATCGACTTTAGGTATATAGACTTAAGTATTACATGTTTTTACTAAATAAACATGAAAGTTAAGTAACACCTCTGAGTAAGTTTGATAGATTTAAGGTTCTACAACTATTGCATTAGATTTAAGTATCTATAAGAATAGTTGTAAGTAATTTGTAAATAAATATTTTTTTCTTTACACAAGTTATTTTCATACCAGTGTTACAATGAACGACAACCCTAGTAGCTACTAGCTACCAACATTATAACTAGCTAAGGCTAAAGTGCCATTATGCGTAGGCTGTTGGGCTCAATTTATTAGACAATGCAACGCAACGTTGTCGTGACTTTCCTGAAATATTGCAGTTCAGACAACAAATGGCTTAAGCAAACTATAGGTATTTGTAAGCATGGTAATAAACCCACTAACCTTTCAAACTTTTAGTTCTAAAGGTACCCAAACGTACACAAAAAAATCAGACAGATCTGTCGAGCTGTGTTTAACCACAATGTGTTACCAAATACGCTGCAGAAACGCTTACAATTATGTACTAATTATTTACTTGCTAAGCAGTAAATTACAAGATAATAAGTATCTAAACACCAATACTTTATGAGTGGTTTTACATAAAATTCAGGCCAATATGTAAGCCAATGTTTAACGTAATCGTAAACCAAAATGTTTGATGAACAAAGCTCCAATGTTTGTGTTTTCGTTTAAACAATAACCACTCCACATGTTTGCCAATGTTTGTTCAAATTGTAAATAAAAAATGATTCACTACATCGTTGCTTCACTTGCGTGGTTCGGTTTGATGAGGCCGTCCCAATTTGGGCATATTGTGTTCACGAAAGTGTTATGAATACCTTTGAAATATAATAATCATGTCTGTTCTGTTTTATTATACAGGGTGGAATTTTGTAATGCCACCTGGAGGGAAAGTACTTTAAATACTTGAGATAGATAATTTTATTCAAAGGAAACATTCCTTAATTTTTTAAAAGAAACATTGCATTTAACGATTTCCGGAAATTCGCTTACCATGCCCAGGAATCGAACCAGCTAAAATTCCAAAAATTTACATCCTGTAATATTATGTCGTTCACCGATTTTGAAAAAAATTGAAATTGCTGTTTTGTTTCTTTTTAAAAACAAAGGAATGTTTCCTTTGAGTAAAATTATCTATCTCTAGTAAGAGTACTTTCCCTCCAGGCGGCATTACAAAATTCCACCCTGTATATACTAGAAGTCGCGCGGAACTTGGCTCCTGTCGTTCTTTATTTGGTCACTACTCAGCTCCTATTGGCCGTAGCGTGGTGTTATATAGCCTATGTTACTCAGCGATAATGTTGCTTTTAAAGAATTTTTGAAATCGGTCCAGTAGTTTTTAAGTTTATTCGTTACATACAAAAATACAAATCTTACCTCTTTATAATGTTAGTGTAGATGTAAACTACTTAGCTGTTGCCAAGAGTTTCACTGCTGAGAAAATTTGTTCAGTCAGTACTCAAGTCCTATTTAACGTAGCGTGATGTTATATTGCCAATAGCCTTAGTATTTATAGTAGGTCTATAGACCAGGGGGCTGATTCTGAGCTGTCGGAAAATCGGCCCGAAATGTCAGTGTAATTGAAGTTAAAAAATATATTGTTAAAGAAATAAATGGTTGTAGGAATAAACCTTAAATTAATCAGTTTTTAATTTTCTATACGTTAGACTATTTTCTAACATTAAATAACATAAGTCGTAAAAATACGTCGTACTAAGATTCGTAAGTTTACGAACCGGGAGCAATCCGACGAGTCAGGAGGCAGTACACTTTTTCATATTAATCACCACAAAAAAAGAGTATCAGAGAATAAGGAAATGTTACTTGATAGCTTAGATTAGATACACATGTTTTTAATTTTTAAGAAGATAATCTCTACGTCATTAGGGATAAAAAATCCGGGCAAAAAGGTTTTTCAAACTTAATTACTCAACACATAACGATATAAAGCAATAATCTTTGTCACAAAGAACGTGGTACTACTTATAATATAATTGCACTCTCACCGTCTATGGGTAGGATTAAAATTAAATTTCACGCACAAGGGCGCGGGAAACAATATCGAGTTAGAGGGCTGCTGCGGCACTTTTTTTTATTTTATATCCCTTTTGAGTAAATATCGGTTAAATTCTTCAAATCAGAAATGAAGTTGTCTGCATTGCAGATTATTATTATATCTCTTTTCTCACGGCTATACTTGTCTCTAAGGTGAGAAGTATACCCGGTCCTTTTGGAAGGCTTACGCGGGGACACAGGTCCAACACGCAGAGGCCCTTAAAGAATTTTAATTTAGAATGGGATGAGACACTTACCGCCGCCACATCACAGCTGCACCACTGTAGTACAGCTATGATCTGTCACCGGTAGGTGTAGAGCTATTGCATGATATTATGGAGTTATATAAAGTTAGGCTATGGGTTTGGGTGTTTGGTGGAATGGTGATATCTGGCATACGGGATTTTTATTATTATTATTTATTGGGCCTGGAGCCGTCAGCCCCTTTACTACTTCGACCAGGACTGATATTTTGTAGCACCCTTGTTGTTTATAGTTCTGTTTAATCCTGTAGAGGCTAAGAACCTCCATAGTTTCTGAGCAGAGAAATTTTGTATCTCATCAGGCTGCACTTGGTGTTGTCCTAAATGGATACTTCTTTTATGCATGCGTGGTCCACATGAGCAGAGGACATGTATGGCAGTTTTCTCTGACTCTAGGCAAAATCTGCACATTTTGGACTGGCTCAAACATGTGGTTGTTTAGTTTGCAGTGGCCAGTGAAATTAAAGAATTGTAAAATAGAACAACATAGAAGATGAGATTGGAGAAGAAGAAGATGGAAGTAGACCAAGATGGACGTTTATGGGACAGATCAAGAAGATACAAGAAGGTATTTTTGAATTTCTAGTCGGCTATTACAAGTTTTTCATTCATCTTGAATGAAATGAAAAAATTACAAGTACCACATGTTAGGGATGAAATGGATCGGCGAATTGCATTCTGATTGCACCACCACATATTTAAATATACTTCGATTTCACCACTTACAGATAAGTGTCTGAAAGTACGTATAAGTGACAGATTTTATATGAAAAATATGTTAACTAAGTTTCTAACTATAAAATTATTGGAGTAAATCTTATATAATAATAGTTAAATTCTTTAAGAAAATTTAAAAATTCTTAAAGGGCCTCTGTCCCCGCGTGATTCTCTCAAAAGTACAACTTCTCAACTTATAGACACCTTATACCAGTGATGAAGAGACAGTTAAATTCAAAGACATATAACGATGAACGATAAAGACACAATGACAAATAGATTCAACACGATTTAAACCTAAGCACTTATCTCGTGTGAACTAGCGACCGCAACTCAACTAGATGCTCTAGACTTGCCTGTTTGTCTCCGAAGACGTTTCAAGATGTCTGGAGAGGATGACACGTTTGTGATTCTAGAGACGACTGTTTGAAACTTTCATGCGATTTTACTTTTTCCTATTGTTAAAATGATGTCCGAGTTGATAAAGACATTAATAGTCACCTTGCAAAAAAAATTGTTTTTTTTTTTTTTTTTTTTTTTTTTTTTTTTTTTTTTTTTTTATATTTGCTTGTTATGGGTAATATGGGTACTAAACAATTGATATACTACTTATATATATTTTTTTGTATAAATATTATAGATAAATTACACCTAGACACAGAACAAACCTTCATGCTCGTCACTCAAAGATTTGTCCTGGGTGGGGATCAAACTCACGACCTCCGGCTTAGCAGTCAGGGTCACTAACCACTAGACCAGCAGGCCAGTCAAAGTCCTTTACTACTTATTTCCCTTTTCCTTTTCGGTAGGCAGTGGCTTGGCTGAGTTTCTCGCAATCAATGTTAAAAGAACACAGCCATGCCCATGGCGGCTGTTACCACTTACAAAAAGTTGGGAGGGGCGTATGATTGTCTGACACACCGGGCAATAAAAACATAAACACAACACAATAACACTCTTGTTAATTAGTGGTATCTAAAAGTCGCGCGTCGCTCCCGTCATACTTTAATTGGCCACTGCTCATCTCCTATTGGCCGTAGCGTGGTGTTATATATAGCCTATTACACAGTAATAATGTAGCTTTCTAACGGCAAAATAATTTTTGAAATCAGTCTAGTAGTTTTTAAGTTTAATCGTTACAAACAAAATTTGCTGACACATTTTTTTTTGGCTTTGTATGACTTTCATAAGTATCATGTTTAAGATCTGAATGAAATAAAAAGATTTGACTTTGACTTGACTTGAATAAAAAAAAATACAAATCTTTCCTCTTTATAACATTAGTATACACAAGTAAATAAAAATATGTAATTAAAAAAAATTTAATAACCCGACTGCAAAAAATCAACAGAGAGCAACGCACTAAAAAGACCGTAAAATTATTGTAATATTATTATACCTGATTAAATTTAAATACATAACATATGTACCTATATATTTGTAATCTCCATTTGATTCTTCTTTATTTTAATACTCGATAGGTTTGGTTAAAAAAAATAATATAACTACTTACATTTTGGAACCATTCAATTATGTATAATCTCTTTTTGAATATATGTAATCTCCTTTTGATTCTCTTTATTTTGATCCAAAACTTGATAACTTTGGTAACAAAAAAATTGAACTTCTTACAATTCGGTGTCAAAAGCCCGCTGTTTAAGTCTTTTTATTCTTAAAACCTATCTAAGGACACTTGGGTTTTCTAGACGAATCTAACGATACCCTAATTGTTCAAATCCATCCAGCCGTTTGGAAGATTCGTGGGAATAAAGAAATTTACAAACATACAAGATACGCGCGAAAAACAATACCCGTCCTGACAGTCGGGTAATAATGAGCATACGCAATATCAGAGACAGAAGGACTACCAGCAGTCTAGAAGCCAACCATAAAGCTAGAATTTGTCTAATAATTCTCTATCACCTTAATCCACTTTGTTCGTAAAAGTAGCAGCCCTACAAATGTGAATATATTTGACCCTCAGCGTGATTAAATTTGACGCGTGTAACGAGGCTTAAGTGTGTTTTGTAATTACGACATGAAAAGAATTTCAATCGCGGTGGATTACAATTAGTTAGTCACCCCTTGTATTGTTTACAATTACATATTAAAGGGAATAAATAAAACAAATATTGGTTTATGTATTTTCAACAGTTGTCACAGAGAAGAGGTCTTGTTGAAGATTTATCTAGCTAATATAACAAATCCCAATACCAATAGAATCATTCTCAAGATAAAGATAATTTATTTGTCATAACATGTGTACAATATATGGTCTTACAAAATAAATATAGTATCAACATGTTCTGTCCATTTCAAGACATGTAAATTTTTTTATTTTTTATTATTATATTTTAATCTTACCATTTGATTCTAAATAGGTACTTATTAATTACGCAAAACATTTGAATGAAATTATCTAAGAATAAAATTATTCATATCAATATATCAAGAAATTGGACATTATATCGGACTTACGGCAATCACACATGTAATTTATTATTAAAATTCTTCGGAGGGCACGTAAAACCTTTGGTTTCGGTTATCACTTAATATGGGAGTTCTTTAACCAAGTACGCGCACTCTGGGCGACTTGATAAAGCCCCAAGACCAGGGTCTGCCTCAAATCTATTCGATAATATATATATTTTTAGTTGTTTTTTTATTATTATTACAATTCGCTCGCTTCGCTCTTCTCCTCTAGTTTATTCTTTGCCTAACCCTAAGGGCCTAAACACTCTTACAGTCATAGAAGATAGATTAAGTCCAGTAGAGAGACATTATATTCAAATGTGCTATATATATGTAGTCATATACCTGTTTGAACACGTCTTATAAATATTTTTCTTTATCTTTAGTCACACGCGGAAGATTTCGTGTTGGAAAGTTACTGTGTTTCACGGATAAAATAAAAACACCTATTTATAACACTTACACCTGAACACAATCATATAAATGTAAGCAAAGCACCCACCACTCAGTTCCAATCAAAGCTCAATCGTCAAGGAAACACATTTGTAAATAAACAATAGTAATTTCTACTGAAAATAAACTAAACAATGTATCAACAGTGTAAATAAAATAATAAAAAACTCACACTCATTTTAAATTTAGAACATCTACATACATAACGATTTGTTAGGTATTCGAAATGCGTTTACATAAAAATAACACTGCAAAAATGCGTTTAAATTAAAATAGCATAGTTTACAAAAATGCGTTTAAATAAAAATAGCGCTGTTTACAAAAAATACGTTTTAACAAACATTTCGAACGCATTCCAAATAAAATTGCAAAACAGTTATTAGTAGTTGTAACTAAAAATACATGAATGTTTACAAAGCAGGGAAAAACGAGGAGCAATACGTATGGATTGGTTTATCGCCATTGTAATCGGACTTAATGATGCGATCATTGCAAACGTGTAGCCGTGGTATAAATAGCACTGCCTAGAATAATGCGCCAGTCACAAAGGTAGGTAGCGCGTTATTAATATCATGTTAATTAAAAACTGATCGTTAAAATTTATATTTATAAAATATAGGCCTTAAACATCCTCATCGATGACTAAATTATGTCAAAAGTTTGTTATGCTTTGACTAAACTGCTAGGCATATTTTGATGTAGAGATATTTAAATACCCGACTAGTTAAAAACCCGATATTTGATAGTTTATCAGAATGATGTCGTCGTACGTAATAGGCGTAAAAATAATTTATGCATCCGTAGAGTAAATACAGCACTCGTATGGAAGAGTGTATTTTGTTTGGCACCAAAAATATTTAATAAGTTGCCAGAATCTATAAAGACACTAAATACTACCCTATTTAGAAAGAAATTGCGAATATTATTGATAGAAAAATGCTACTATTCCATCACAGACTTCCTAAGCGACAGAATTTAAAAATGAAAGTGATTATTTTCTTTATTTTATTATTGTTTTTCCGAGATTTTTTTTTTGGGTTTTCTGTTCTTTATGTTTTAGATTTTATTTTTAAGTGTTTAAAATTTGTACGCCAACATTGGCAAAACACAGAAATGTACAACAGTTAATATTGTAACCATCCTTATCACCTGTGTTTTAACAAATAAACGATTTGATTTGATTTGACGAAGGTCATAAGCTTCTTAATATATGACTTACCACAGAGCCGAGGGATGAAGCTGGTTTAACGTTCTGTTTCTGGGTGCAATTTTTGCGCAGATAGTTCACATACATGATTCCATCAAATAAGCAATAATGCCCGTTTTCTGAACCATTAAACAAAAGTTATTCATCAATTAAAAACCTTCTTGAATATAAAAGTAAAACAATTGAACTATTTTATTCATACAACTGCCATTTTTAATTTGTATAAGTTATATTTTAACCTATCAATAACTTATTTAATGGTTCAGAAACGGCATAAAAGAGATAAAACTTTGCATACATCGTTTTTGGACGCCGATATTGAGAATGAAATCGAAGGATCTGAAATATCTCGCCTGCCCTCTGGCAGGATATTTGTGCGGTCCTTCCATGAGTTTTATGTATTACATGTATTGCTGAATTATTGAGTAAACCATCTGAATATACGTCGCTGTGATTCTCTCACACGTATTGCGTTTTATATTTTATATATATCTCTAATATAGAAATACGACATTAAAATATTGATACTTATTAAATACCATAATGTCAGTTAACATTTCCATAACTACTACATAGATTTACTTAGAAACTGTTTTCACTCAAACTGGCATCATAACAAGGCCAACCCAAAAAACTTTACGACAGATAAATCACAAAACATAATATTCATTATTTACATTAGATTGTAAGTATAGCACCGACCCATCTATATTATATTTATAAGTCCCTGTTTACAATGTACTTGCCAAAACTACCAACACAAAAACCCGTCTACGAAGGTTTTACATATTATAAACATAATACAGTCTAGGCAGGCACTTATCCGAGACTGTAGACGGCTTGATGTTTCACGGTTTTCGAACTAAGTAGGTTATAGTATCACGCCCATCCCAAAGGGGTAAGCAGAGGTGGGACATGCACATTTTGCCAGTTATGTTTGGTAAATAGGAGCCCATTGCAATTTCAAGACATATGAACCTAACACCCGTTTTTGCGTAACCGGAGAATCGAACGCAGGGCCTCACGCGTAGCAGCTTTATACGTACACTACCCGCTGCACCACCAAGCAGTCACATTATACGGTTACTCTATATAGAACTATTTATATTCACTTCTTCAATCAGCAGCGCAGATGCAGCACGTTTCAAAATGACCTAATCCCGACTTAAGCGAACGAATTACATGATATTTCATTCGCTTCATCCCCAGGGAAATAAGTTGCTCTGATATTCTATTTGTTTAAAAATTTCATGAAATATTCGTTTTAGTGATTGTATTTCTGGTTTTGAACTTTTATATTTTATTGAATTTGTATAAATGTGAGGTATTTTAGTTTGGAAAGAAAAAACTTTTCTCCGTTTGGTTTCAACATCCATCAAATCAAGTCTCAAACGAAAGCTTCGTGAAATCCATTCACGAAACCTAATCTTGCTTTCTACTGTACCATATTGTATGTACTACATATTTTTCGAAAGCAACCTAACCCCATAGAATCTACATACATACAAATTAAACCTTGTGTTATTATATGTGTTTAGCTGTCAAATATTCAACTACGTAATGCTACTAAAACGTATCACGCATTCAAACGAATGCACGTTTTTGAGATATTATTCTTTCAGTAAATCGTCCACTTCTTAGTCCGGTCACGAAGAATTTGGACAAGATTTGGATGTAATGTCAGTGTACGTTTGATGTCTTACGTTATTGAGATTAAGAAGGCTACGTGCTAGGAATTATTATTTCAAGTTAGAGATTTTGATTTAGTTGATTTTGTACTAGACGAGCCTATGACAGTTTTTGTTTTGTTATTGCTTAAGGGTGCCTATCTGATGAAACCGCTACCTATGGACAAATCTTCAAAATGAAGAGAAGAATCCCAATCTTCAAGACACACTATCTGCCTATCTAGATTTTTTTTAAAACGAAAACCTAATGGAAGTTGTTACCATTGTCCAGTCCATGGACATCAACAATGACAAGAACAGAGCAAAACTGTCTATCTTTAAGAAAAAAGCTCGCTGTAAATCGCGTTTGAAGAAAATCAAAGCGTATAAAATCGTATAAAAGCTCTAAGCAACAAGTAAATATAATTAAAAAAATTTCATAACCCGACTGTAAAAAATCAACAGAGAGCAACGCACTAAAAGGTCCGTAAAATTATTGTAATATTATATTTACACATACCTGATTATATTTAAATACATAACATAATTATGTATATATTTGTAATCTCCATTTGATTCCCTTTATTTTGATACTCTACTCGATAGGTTTGGTAAAAAGTAAAAATAGAACTTCTTACAATTTGGAACCATTAAATTATGTATAATCTATTTTTGAATATATGTAATCTCCTTTTGATTTTCTTTATTTTGATACCAAACTCGATAGGTTTGGTTAAAAAAAAATTGAACTTCTTACAATTTGGCGTCAAAAGCCCGCCGTTTAAGTATTTTTATTCTTAAAACCTATCTAAGGACACTTGGGTTTTCTAGACGAATCTAACGATACCCTAATTGTCAAAATCCATTCAGTCGTTTGGAAGATTCGTGGGAATAAATAAATTAACAAACATACAAGATACGCGCCAAAAACAATACCCGTCCTGACAGTCGGGTAGGTAATAAATAAGATAGTTTCCCAGCACAGTGTTTTTAAGATGATCTCTTATAATAATAGAGCTGTAATTTGAAAAAAAAAAGACAACGACTGTAGGTACTATAGAACGTACGAAGGATAAAACACAAAATTAGAGACACAAGCACATCTAAATTTCAAACTAAAAATAATGGGCGTTTCATATACTACGAGCCCTTCCTCGTGTTCAGCAGTCGCATACCAGTAGACCAATGAGGCAATCGAAAAATACGATATGATAAGATAATAAAACCAGTTTCTTCAGGCAACTTATTCACTTATAAGCAACAGCAACTGTCGTTTCAATTAACTTCCCCACAACTAAGACCATTCATAATTACTTTTCAAGAAAAACTGTAAGTGCAATTTTCTTGCCTTGACATTTTGATACTCGTATTTTCTTTTAAAAAGTGTCCACATTTTTTATATTGAAGTAAGGAAAGCTATTTCTTATTTGAAGTTTGTATTTAGAATTGACTAAAGTTATACCACGCCATCTATCTTTCCGAAGAGATATTAAAGTCCTAAGTTATTTCTTACTTTTAACAAAAATGCAAAAGTTTGTTGGGATGGATGGATCTTAGAATGTTTGTAAGGTACTTTTTCATGCAAAAAAATACAAATTCGCTTTTTGATTGAACTTTAGAGTCATAAAGGTTAGATTTACATCAGCGTAATACATAATATTAAACTTAATTGTAGTCAATTCGTTCCCGTGGGTCCTGTATAGCACAGCAGAAAATAAAAGTGCTATCAATTTTTTGAAATTACATGTCATAATATCTTTTTCTAATTTAATATTACAGTAGTTTACTGTTGATAAGATACCAAACAGCAACAACAGAAAATTATATTTTATGTGAATTTATTTACAGAACATTTTCAAAGAAGAAAGTTCTCTACAAGTAGAGTACCACAGTTATCTTGAGAATAAAACTTTGTTCGTAGACTACAGCAATACACTAATGGTGAAACGGAAAATTAATTTTCAAGAAACCTTGGAAATTGTGAAATGTTTTGGGCATTATTTGTTTTGTTGACTCAATGTGATTTCTTGTATTTTGTTTGGAAATTATTATAACTGATTTTGAATTTGTATACTGGTAAAATAGTTGGCTGAAGTAACTGATGCGAATAATTTTATATTATTATTTATTCTATTGGCTGATTTAATCGTTAGGGTTAATAGATTTAGTAAATTGAAGTGACCGCTAAACCTCTCTATAATATTACTCGTATTTTTATTTAATACATTACTTAATTAACTTTAATTATCGATCTGCCGCACTCAGAGACGTCAATTAGCAGTAATCTGTCATTAATTAATTTAATTTTTTCATTGAATAATCGTCTTTAGGCGTATCGACTTAAGTTTTACACGTTTTTACTTAATAAACTTTAAAGTTAAGTAATGTCTCTGAGTACGGCAGTTAGTGGTATTCCACTGTCTCTCTTCACGTGACCCTTATTTATTATTTTAGTAAGGGACCACAAACAGCACCACTCACAACAGTGTTCAAAAAAAATTCTGAGAAACAGAGAAATGCAAATTGGCGAGTAATATGTGTTTTAATTCCTATTATATTAGAATTGATGATCTACCAGGGCACTAGTCACTAGGCCAGCGTGTGTGGATTATGGCCTGAAAACACTCTCAACTCAATTAGAGGAGAGAAGGCCCGCGCCCAGCAGTGGGACATTAATGGTTTGCTGATGATGATTTTTTTAACTTATGACTTGTAAAAGAGACGATTACTTTGCCAACTGAATGTATAAATAAGTTATTTTAACTTCTGCATATCTCTTCAATATTTTAGAACAAAACACGAAACAAAAACAGATCTTCACCTTCAGTAATATTTGTAGAGTAGCACCACAAATCCTATAATCCTCTAAAGGCAAACCTATTTAGTTGGAAAGTAGTCTACTTTACCCTTTTTCTGGACGTATCTTTTAGCAATAACAGTAATTTAAGAATAGATAGGGACAAGGTTCGCATTTTCCGATCAACAGCGAACACGTAATAAAATAAGAATTTCTGTTGACGAAAAAGATAAAAAGGGATACTTAAGTTATCGTTATCGATTCAAAACATCAAACGAAACAAGGAACGTACTCGCAATCTTTTCATTCGATTGTTAAAATATTTGAAAAATTTAATTGGTCATGTCAATTTTAAACCAATCCAGACCTTCTTAATTGTTGTTCCTCTTACGCTAATCTTTTGTTACTGGATTCAAGTAACACTTCAATTTGAGTATCTCAAGTAATGATCGTAAATCGGTTGATGAAATAAGATAATCTAATGACTTGGGCTCAAATTATATAACACAAGCAAATATAATTGCTTACTTTGGGACTAAATGGCGCTGTGTGAATGTGGTAGAATATTATATTATATATACTATAATTAGTCACCTCCTATAACACCCATGATATGAAATAGAGTGGATAAATTCTTTGCTCTGCAGCACACGGGTTTAAAAATCAAACTAAGATCATAATAAACCAGATTTGTTGGGACTCGTGACAAATGTTTGGCGTCATATTCGCCTAGTATTGACCATGTACGAAAAGCTAGTTAATTCCGGGACCTTCGGGAATTAAAGGTATATTCGTATTTATTTACTTTTACGACAAGCTATCACTGATAAATAAAATCTTTGCCGGACGATTTACAAGCACCCATCTCCACTACTTGTTATTCAGTAAATAATCATATATCTAGTCGCGGCTTTACGTCTAGAAAAATCCTTATGTGCTATAGAATTCATGAGAACTCCAAGATTTATACGGTACAAACAAAATGGACTTTATCCATTGGACATACATTATCTTTATAGCACTATAAAATGCATTTCACTGCACTCCGTCGCACTCCGCTACTAAGGTATAAATCCTACTTTACACACAGATTTAAAACATTAAGAAGTCAATTCCACACTCTTCCTTCTACAGTAAAGAGAAAAACTTAACTATTGCTTTTAAAACGATTCGGAATCTCGATTCGATTGATCCATTTCGATGTCATTGTCAAATGTTTGGCAGTGACATGTTTAACTTAAATTTTAAAACTATTGACAACGAAACGAACAAAACGAAAACAACTATTGAAATCGCAATCGAATTATCCAAATTGCGAGTGGGTCCTTGTACTAGGAAATGAAATAAATGATCCTACTAATTAATTATTAGTTGGATGGACGTGAATTTGATAGACAATCACTGCAGAAAAGCTGAAAGAATCTGCATGAAATTTAGCACACATAGATTTGGTCTAGAATAGCAGCACGCGGGAAGAGCCATGAGTGGAAGCTAGTATTTTAAAACCCATTGGTTCTATATTCGAAATATGATATAAAAAAAATACGGAAAAATACTGTTATGGTTTTTTCCATGGAATTTTTTGCGTCATTATTTTTACCAAGGCCAATGAGCCAATCTTTCGTTTGCCGCGCATTACGAATAACCTTAAACCATTGTTTACTAGCCTGGCCTGGAAAATAGCGGAATCTAATGCGACATCATGTTTACTACACGTCTGTGTGTTTGTCTGGCTAACCTCACAGAGAGTAGCCACAAATATCCGCTTCCTATTGTTTACAACACCGCTTTTATATCCAATAGTAAAACGTTTGACGAAATGTACATTGGTATTGATAAGAGGAATTGGTGCAGGTTATATCAAAGCGAAACAATTGAATTTAATATTTGTATTTTTAATATTAAATTACGGGTCACTCACGTATGAAAGCCGGGATTGTCAAACGGGTTTGCTGGTGAATTTTGGGCCCTCGCCCTGAAGATGGTTTCCTTACGGACCTAGTCTATTATGGTGCACACACCGCTCGCCGTATTTTTTTTATGGTACATCTCAGTTTATAGCTCATCCATTTTGGTAATAACCGGGCCTAAAGGAAAATCTTAGGGTTTTAATATTGCATTATTACGTGTGTTTAGTATTAGAGGCGTTTGGAATGGAGATTATTTGTGATAAAACAGGATTATGTTCATTATTTTCCGTTGTACTCCAATTTTTTTATTAAACGCTATTCAATATATAAGGAAAACATCTTGGATTCGAAAAAACGTAATGAAAATGTTCACAATATCGTTAGGAATCCATTATGTGCCGTTGTTAAAAACGAATCTCTCTTTACAAGAGGCTATTAGACGACTGTTAGTACTCAGAATCTTGACATAAGACTTTGAAAGTAATTTTCCCACATTAAGCAACGATATAAAAATTGAACGCGAAATTCTGATTAGGCCCCTTGAAGACCCATTAAAATCTAAAATATTAGAAATATTTTATCAGAATTATATATAAAACTACTACTTTTCCATGTAGTGACGGATTAAGAATATATAATGTCACTACCCCATCTCAACCCATGGGTGTAAAAGGCGACTAACGAAGTTTTTTCACGAAACCCTGATATTGTTTCCAAAACCAAGTAGCCCTCCGCCTGCTACTGAAACGCCGAAGCTACTAAACTGATTTCGACGGGACTTTCACTAGCGGAAAGCTAATGTAACGTGACATGACATAAGCTATCCGCCAGTAAAAATCCCCTCGAAATCGGTTCAGTAGTTTGGGCGTTTACCTCAAATCAACAGACAAGCAGACGAGCAAACGGACAAAAATTTAAAAAGTGTGTTGTAGTTAAAGTTAACATTATACTTTCATATGCCTACTCTGATAAGCTTGCTTTTGATATTACAAATAGACACTTCCATTTTATTTATTTGTATAAAAGATTATACAAAAACTACAAACAAATATCTAGGATGTTCTATTTATGGACAATATCGACCACTATGTTACATGTTTTCGGGACTTAATTACAGCAACTGATGGACTGACTGAAGGTTCGGACCCATAGAGTTGGAAACGTTAATTAACGGACTGATTAATTTGGTTGTCGCTAATTGCCAACAGTTTAAGGGTATGCCGTTTATTGACGAAGTTTAAGTAGCTTATTTGGTAGTGGTAAATGTCTAGCAGATTGACGCTTTAAAAGAGATTATATAAATGTACAGGTTATTTAGGGCCTGCTTGGGGCTGTTTAGCAGTATATGATTCCCTTTATTCTATAGTTCACCGTGAAAATAACAGGGCCGGAAACGTACCGTGTCGTCTGCTCTGCGCCTTAAAACATCATATAGATTTGCATTACTTTGCAATACAAGGTTGCTCTAGATGATCAATATTCTTGATATTTTTTTTTATTATCTTTCTCTCTCTTTGATTCTCATCATCATCGGCCTGTAGAAACGGGCTTCACTAGAGAATGACCTTCCACAACGTTAAAGTTGTCAAATAAAATCCCCACTCAAAATTACAATTCCTGCTTGTGAACTAATTTAGTTTAAACCATGTGTAATATGTTCTCAGCCAATTTGCAAAACAAAATGACAACTTAAATGGCCGAGCAATCCCTCTTTGTGCGAAGGGTCCCAAACTCTCAAGTTTACGTTTCAAATAACGAGCACAACCCGAAGAACACGGGACCAACAATCTGTCCTTTCGTATAAGGGTTTGATTTCCCTACTTGACGTAAAGATTGTATGACATATTGTGTGCTAACTGTTACTCAACCCAAACCAAGCTCATCTCAGCTTTATCGCAAACGGATGTTATAAACTAAATTAGATATTAAATTATTTTAGACACTTCATAAACTCTTGTTTTTAGCAACATTGTACAAGTGTATACCTGCTCAGCAATTAAATAATTTAAGACTAGACTTCTTGGACTATATTTTTTTACTTTTATTAAACAGATTAAGGAGAAGGTACAGATAGTGACGTATCAGGAGACGAAAGAATTAGCAGAAACAAGAGATTATTGGAAGTCGCACCACCGACAAGAGCACAGCTCTTAAATGAAGAGAGAGGACTATATTTTTAGTTTCATTATAGTGAAAAGCTAATTAATCAATTTTTGTTGAAAATTTAAAGTTTATTTCTAGCTTAATTAAAAACAATATCTATTACTAAAAGTTTTGTATAGCTAAATATTCGCCAGATTTGATTAAGCAGAATTCATTTGACAATAAATTTCAGTAGATCCTTTTATATTTTAACGCAAAAATCATCAAATAAACTTAACGCAACCCCTGTAGACGTTTGCTCTTTCATTGCGCACAATAAACAGGTTGAAATATTGCAAGCTACATAAACATTGTTATAGAATAGAATAGAATAGAATAGAATATTTTATTTGCTTATAAACATGGTTACATGTGAAGATCTTAAGCTAGGTTATGTTCTACATGTTTAGCCATCACTATGACATGCAAATATTGTATTAAAAGCTATTTATTTATATAAAATTATATTAATTATTAAATTATTATTATACTATTTTATTACTATTATATTATTTATTACTATTAATTATTTATTAAGATATTCATTAAGATATTCATTAATTGTGTAAAAGCACTTTTCAGTCAGCCACCATTTTAATTTAGTTCTGTAATATGGCATTGGTAATTCTCTCAGTGATTGTGGGATGTGGTTGTAAATTTTAATACACATCAAATAACTATTTTTTTGGTGAAGAGTACTTCTACACAATTCACATTTTAGTTTAGTGGGATCTCTTTTAGCAAATCTGCAATTTTCAGATACTTTAGTAAACAAATGTGGGTTGTTTCTTACAAACATACCAATCTCAAGGATATACATAGATGCCAAAGTCAAAACTCCGTATTTTCTAAACAAGGGTCTACAACTTATATATGGTGCTGCACCAGCTATAGCTCTAATACATTTTTTTTGTACTAAGAATGCTCTATTGATATCTGTAGAACTACCCCACAAGAGTAGTCCATATCGTAAGGTGGATCCAACGTAGCCATGGTAAGCATTTAGAGCTGCTTCTACATTACTTGTTTTACGTAATCTTGTTCCCGAGAGGATGCTAAGATTGTCTGACACAAAGCAAACGAACCGTTTTGGAACCTCAGGCAAATTGACGTATTGTCGACTTAATTTGAACTGTGAAATTATTTAAGCATGGAAGTGGTTTTATGAATATTTTGGTTATGCTATAAATTTATACAAATATTAATACAATTTTGAATATAAATTGATGCTAAAATTTGTAACCAATAGGGTAAAGTCACTTGATATTATTATTAAGCAGAAAATTATATGTACAATTAGATATACAATCTAAAAATATGAAACTGCTGGAAAATTGGCTTCTGGCAGATAAGTATCGAATAACCGGCAGTCATCGTAGTGTGATCGCCTCGCCACTCACATAGCCATGCGGAGTGACGTGGGTTCGATTCTCGCACGAGACAAATATATCTGTGATTCATAGATGTTTGTTTCGAGTCTGGGTCGACTTTGTGCCCCAAGTGTATGTAAAGTATATCTATTTCCGAAAATATTCACATGATAAAAAGGATATCTTTGACCCTTTATGTAAATGTTTTAAAACATCGGTCGAAGTAGGTGTGTTTGCTGAAAAAAAAATTTTTTACCAATACGGCCCATACTAGACACCTGTACATACATCAAGTGGTTATTGAATAAAATGCCTGTAATAAAATGTCTCAGATACTTTTTCAGACACTTATCTATCAAAGGTGAAAGAGTCGGATGAATGAACAACTATCAAACACTAACTGCAAAAGAACCGATTATAATCAAAGCAGGACAAAATACATCACAATCAGCGTCAGTTTTGATTGCTTAATTTGATAAATTACCACCGATAGTATCCGGAAACACCCAGTTCGAATCCAATAGACAGCCAGATGGCAAGGGAAGCGTTGACAATTCTTGTCTCGCTCTAGTTCACCCCGGGGGGGAGGGGGGAGGCTAACGACGTAGGAGAGGGTGGGAATACGAACCCAACAATAAACTATAAGTAGGCAGAGGTTTTCGATTGCAGTTTTGTTTGTAGGAATCAGAATGAACAAGTGTAAGCCTTTACTTACGTAAAGGCTTATTTAGAATGTTAATTTCTTTTGATTCCTGAGGGCTCGAGATCGATGTCGAGATTTTGAATCTCGACATTTGATATAGTCGATATGAAATTTTAAATTCGGTTACGCATCTTCAAACATTGGCAATGATATATTATTGAATACCTACAGCTTTCGCGTAATTTCACTAGCTTTCACTTTCACTGGCTTTCCAACCATAAAGTTCTCAGTATCCGTAAATGGATGTAATCCATCTTTACCTCCCCGTCCAGTTCCCCACCAATATTTATGTGTTATTTATTTATTTATAACTTCATACTAACAAAAACTTTTAAACTTTCGCGACTTGTACACATATTAAATTACTATAGCACGCGAAGCGGTGGAAATCAAGAAATACTCAAATTTCAACCGGGAGGATGGATACCGCTTATCAACAACTTGGAATCCCGTTATCAGCTTGTGTAAACACCGCCGAAGTGACAAAGTAGACCAGTGTAAAGACGTCATTAGTGTAGTGTGTCGAAATACCGACAGTTCTGATTTAAATAAAAATATTGACAAAAGTGAGGGTAATCGTAGAAACCCGCGTGCATCGAGGACAACGCTCGGCAGCCACCTCAGTCAGCCCGTGACCACGATCGGTGTAATTCGATTGAAACGTCGGGCAAATAAATAAGGTATTTACTATTCCTTATAATATATATATAATAATACGTGACGTAGACCCGTTTTATAGTAATTTAATATGAATGAAGTAGGTGCATATGCATATGCATAAATAATCCTAAAGAATAAGTTATCAATCTAAATGTTATTATTCCTACAACGACATCTACTCGTCTCGAATTCAACCAAGTCAAGATATTGAATTTTAGATTTTAAGTGAGGTATTCAATGTAAATATATATGTAATATATTTGTATTATAGTTGATTATTCAGTTAGGGAAACTTGAATAATCAACTCACAATCTATTTATTTATTTTATTCATCGTATAATTATATTTCTTTATTCAGCGTAACAATATCAAATGCCAATTAAAACTCTAACTTCCAGTGAAACTCCTTAATTTTCAGACGAGAAAGTTGAATCAATACGTAACTAAACTAAGACTAGCCTCACTAAATCTCGAACAAAGTTCGTAAACCCAATAATCCCTAAATTCATTCAACAGTTCGCAAGTTTCAAAACAAAACAAACAATAATTTTCGACTTACTCGAAATAATTGTCCTTCAAACGTTCACCATCTTTCATGCAGACGCAATCTCCTGACTAATTTATAACATTACATTTTACCCTATTTTACAATCCATTGCTGTATTATAAGCTAATAGGACATAACATCATCAAAACTGTCACACAAACCCGTCGATGTATGTCAAAATTCGTGCCAAAACAACCCTCGAATTTGAAGGGGTGTTATCGACCGCACGCCCCCTCCCTTAGGGGAGTAAACTAACTTATACAAATATTCCCCTGCAGACTAACAGAAGATTTTACTACGTGGTTATTTTGAATGTTTTTCTTTAAGTTTTGTTTCGGAACTTGTTTCATCTTTCAATTTTTTCTTGAGGCAAAACAATTTATTTAAGGAAAAGTTAATTTACCCACTTATTCTGTTTGTGAATAAAATATTACCTCAAGTAATAGTATTCTAAAAGGCCTTAACTAGAAAGAAATAATTGTGTTATGACAGTCGTTTAAAATAACGACTATAATTTGACGTAAATTGATGAGATAGTTACTTATACTACGGTTTTATTGTACGGGAAATTTGCAGTATATGGTCAATGGCGTCGATAAATATAAATAATAAGCATAAGCCTTTGCTGTAGTATATCACTTGATGGTTAAAATAAATGTTAGTAGTAGATAACTGTTGCATGTCTGATGTCTACTGCAAAAGTTGAAAGAACTTATTCCAGCAATAAATAGATGATGAGTTGGCGATGTGCCATTACAAATTCGTAGTGAAACTTCGACAAAGAACTTTTAAACTTACTACGTTTACGTTGCTTTGTTATAGTGGCGATAGATTTTGTTTGAATCTTACTCAACTTATGAGAATTCGATGTGATTGGTCCGCTGCGAGAGCTTTGGCTTTTATCTTAGCTTTTCATGTCAGTTTAGTTTTATCATTATAATCAAAAGCAATATCGTATAAATATATTACTTTAAAAGAGCAATGTAGTAATGTTTCCTAGGCTACGGTGGCTGCTAGTGCACCTAAGTTAATGGAGCAAAAATGAGAAATGTTAGTGTGAGTAATGTAGCCAATTTTAAATATACGTATGCTACTGTAAAAGCATTAAAGTATTTCAGGATATTTACCGAAAAAGTAAAAGTAAATTCTAATCTTAAACCTTCGGAAATGAACATAGCTTCTTTTAAAAAGAGAGACCGGAACAATAACGCTCGACATTTACAACATTATAACTGCATTCGCATCCTGTAATGATCCAACAAGGTTAAACGTAGCAAATATCAAAATACCGCATTGATATTAGCTGAAATCGAAAGACAGGACGCGCGGCAGACCGCAATAAGCCTCGTGGCCTCAATGCCCCAACGAGCGTTTTACCGCATCGCTGCGTTGGGCGTTTTGCCGCTCATATGAAATTATAATTAATGAGGATCTTTGCGCGGCGTTCTGTCAGATATTTTTAGATGATATGTTTATGTAGATGATTTTTTAATGTTTGCTTCGTATAGACTTTACCTTGACGTAGGTTTTTAGCAGTTTTTAATCTGTTTTAGTTATGAGAAGAACACTTCCATTCTTTTATTTATTTAAATGGGTATAAATATTTATTATTATTTAGTTACTATCATTCAATTTAACTAAATCTACTTTTAATCTACACAGTGGTATTCTTATGCAGACAAAGGCACTGCGAGAAAAGGAATATTCGAAACAAAACATATACCAACCCGTCTGGACAGCGTGGTATAGTAGGCTGAATTCCCTCCACATTATTTGGAGGAGACCCGTGCCCATCAGATAGACGTTTATGGGTTGTAATGATGAATGAGTGTGGTATTTTACTACGTCACTTTACCCACTACCCTAACTGTAACTCACAAAAGATTGTAACTATCATTTTTTTTAAAGAGTCTCTTAAATTTCTTGCCAGTTCTTTTCATAGCTCCACCCCGTCAGCGAACTGTTCGTAGGTAGTTCGTAAATTTACTGTCACTATTTTTCGGATAACCTGTCACATTCTTAACTTGTGACTTTTATAAAAGTTACTTTGTAACTTAGATGAATAAACGAGATTTCATTTCATTTCAGGTTACCTAGTAGTTTTTTAGAACTAATAGGCTTATGAACGAACAAATTTTATAAAATGAAAACTTCAATAATTCGTCCTCTAGAATAAATTCAGGCTGAAATTAATACTCGACATAATATAGATCGATACATACCTACTTATGACGCATTTCAAACTTTACACTTTATAGAATGGTGGGCCTACCAGAGGCCTTTTACGTACTTTTAGTTACAATTAGCACCAACTTCCTCAACCTTCAAAATTTCGCTTTACAGTATATTGATACTTATTCCAGCCGTGCATACGATATGAAGTTAAATGGAATTATAGTTCGCCATCAGGGCAAAGGAATTGAATGAGGACGTGGGACAGCTGTATAAACTTTGTAACGAGCTTGTAACAACTACGACCATACACCGTCAGCTTTTACGAGTGTTGCGTCATTTATATGGCAAATGTGGCTTCGTACTCTCGACTTTTGTGTCCTATGCACAGTCAGTTGAAAAACTGCAATAAAATATTGTGGCCAAACGAAACCCTATCCGATTTGCAACTGACAGTTCTTGTCAATCGTATATATATATTATATATCTTGTTGATAGAATATTGATCGTTAAAAGCGCAGAGTTTTATATTTATGGGTTGTATATTGCGACATTTTATGGTGACGATTAACCATTCCGATATATATATAACTAATGACCAATAAAATATATGTCCTTTGTAAATTGGACACCGTAATTAATTGAAGAGCTACGAGTGGACAAAAGCCTTACAAAAAGTTCAAATCAGTAATTGCTTTATCTCCAGTTATAAGTTATGTTCATGAAAAAGAAGCCGTAATGTAAAATTTTTCATTCATTTAAATCTTGGCAAGTCATTTTTAGATAGCTATTTCTTTTTTAGATGAGATAATACAAGACAAGAACCCACTAAACTACAAAACTACGTTGAAGATTGACGAAAATATGTTCACAAGTAAAAAACTTTCGTATTTATTTACGATACAATTAAAGCACGAAACATTACTGACTTTATTGCCCCGTTTTATTGAACACACGATTTTTCTCAAACGAATCACCTACACATATGTTTTAATGTAAACAAACATACTATTGGCTTCAAGGCCTGGCGTGTGAAGGTTACGAATTAATGAATGAGGATCCGCATTCATTGATACCAAAATATGAGTCGTAATGTTTTGGCACGAGTGCAATATGCAACGGAACTAGACGTGAACAGTTGTAATGAGTCACTTGAGCATTATTTGTTTATATGTACAGACAGCAAAAAAAGTAGCTGAACATATCCATAATTACAAAACGCATGTTTATTATTATAAATTCAGTTCTGGCACTAGTCTTGTTAAGTGGTTTATGTATGCTACAGTATACATGCGTTTTGCTGATTGTACCTAATAAGTTTTCTCTCAACTGAAACGGTATAGCATCTAGGTAATTGCTAAATCACATTTACTCGTAATTATCATAAAAAGTTAAATTAAATTGACTATTTCAAGATGAATAATTCTACTAGGAAGTTACTTTCAGGCTCCAGAAAAGCACAATCATACTTTATGTAATTATTGAGTACCAGGTCGATACCTCAGAAGCAATTTAATGTAAAGGTAGGTTTGATAGATTGGCTTGTCTGTATGTCTGACAAACCCGATGTCCATGATCAGAAGTAAACATTCTTTGTATAAATTGTTCATCTTATTCTTTGTAATTCTGGCAATAAAACAATGGTGTTCCATTTAAGACTTCTAATAATAATAAACTCCGACTTGATTGTCGAAATTATCTATAGTCAAAACAGTATAATTGCCCACGTCTCTATCTAACTTAGTTCTAAAGTACCAAACACTAAAACCTCATCCATAAAACCATTGATAACATAAACTTACCCAAACTAACATCTGTCGAAACAACGATAAGGTGTTGGACTGTTGGTTAGTCGAACATTAATTGAAAACACCCACCGTCCTCGGCGCTGCGTTCAACTCAATTTACTGATGAATATACGCCGTGTCACTCGACAGGTAATATGATCATAGGTATTCTAGAAAACGAGTTTATTTAGTCCATGTTAAATTTAGGTTAGGCCACATAAAACCAGGTCTATTGGAAATCTCTTCATCCCACAGTGGAGTTTCACCGTTGATGTGATGATGATAATAATGATGAAGTATAATATAGGTATCCAACTCTTTCTAGAATGAAAAATCATAAAAACATTTTCTTTATATGTTTTACTTCACATTTTTTACAGTCACGACGTAGTGACGAATTAAGAATACATAATGTCACTACCCCATCTCAAACCCGTGGGTTTCGTAGAAGACGATCTTATGCAGGTAAGAGCACTGTAAGAAAATAAAAATTCGAAACGAACTCTATACCAACCCGTCTGGCCAGCGTGGTATATTAGGCTAAATTCCCTCCACATTGTTTGGAGGAGACCCGTGCCCTGCAGTGGGACGTTTATGGTTTGAAATTATATCTATCTGTTTTCTTTTCATTGTGTGCTACAAAGTGTTATTATTTCTTCATAAATGTAAAAGTATGTTTGTTAATACGACTGCTTTGAAAGACGTTCCGGGTTTGAGTAAAAATATATTCTTTGTGTCTTATTTCGCAAAGATTTTGACATAAATTTGCCTGGAATTAAATTTTCATCCATGGCATCGTGTCCTATATTTTAATGAAAGTAGAGGCCTATTTCGACCACACCCTACAAGTTAGTCAAGTCAATAAATCAGGACAATGGTGCGGGAAAGGTAACAAATACCTTCGACAGTAATCAATGATATTAACGTAATTGGTTCATGACTAAAGGCAAATACATACAGTGCGTGATTATGTAGACAATCACGCACATACAGCCTCGCATACTTGCTTACTTAACTACGATGACCAATCATATTTAAAACATAAGTTCCCTTCTAGCTGTAGTATAATAATAGCTGGGTGCAGTTACTATTGAGATAATTTAATACTAATTGACACATTACTGAATCGAGCAATGTCAAGTGTAGAGGATTCCCCTTACTGGATGTTGTGTGTGGACTGTATAAAATTATAGGCTTCTGTTTATCAGCGTACAAATTTATTGTTGGTTTCGAAAAAGGTATAGACTGGGAACTGGAGACTGGACTGGGACTGGAAAGGTATAGGCTGTTCCGGACGATTTTTAGAAATATAGTGAGTTGGCGACGCGACGCGGAGTGACGTCATCGCAACCGACGAGCCCCCGTCTCGTCGTCGCGCTGTGTGACGTGGGCCGGATGACGCATACGCCGACCGTAGACAGCGCGATGCTCTTTGTTGGGTTCAAATCCCAACATCAAGTGACATTATTTTACTTCAACAATTTCCAGCTAGTATCAGTTTTTTTCACCTATTTTGTACATTGATATCATTGCAGACCTTGCAAATGAAAACCATAAACGTCCCACTGCTGGGCACGGGTTTCCTCCAGAGAATGTGGAGGGAGTTTAGCCTACTACCACGCTGGCCGGACTGGTTGGTATTGGGTTTGTTTCGAATTTCCCTTTTCTAGCAGTGCTAAGAATCCGCTTATTCCCTTGTCGTCTTTTACGACACCCACGGGTTGAGATGGGGTAGTGACATTAAGTATTCTTAATTCGTCACTACAGGGCTAATGCTGTGTCAACATGTGTAATTACGTCTGTTCGTTAAACCACGCACCGTGGTAAGTCGCCTTTATAGATGACCTGACAACGCATGTTACTTATATAATTGGTAGAAAAGATTTATTTCTTACTAGCTGACCCGGCGTACTTCGTACCGCCATAAATAAAAAAAATCGTTATAAAAAAAAAGCGCGCGGATCCTAGGTCTATGGTATTTGTATTCTGCTACTGCTACCTTGATACTGCAATGTATTTACTTTTCTACGAAAAATATTTTATTTCATATTTTATAATATCCAAAATTGTTTTATTTTTATTAGTTTATGACTTTAGCGACCATAAATACATACAATGATAATTCACTGTCAAATGTCAAATTTTAGACCGAAAATAAATGGCGCGAATACATAAAAATGGCGCGCGGATCCTAGGTCTATGGTATTTGTATTCTGCTACTATACTACCTTGATACTGCAATATATGTAATATTAACTTTTCTACAAAAAATATTTTATTTCATATTTTACTTCATTTGATAATTTTACTACACAATTGTCATAATATATTCTTTGAATTTACTGGTGAATGATTAGTAATATATTCAAGTAATGAGGTTGTATAGTAAGCCGAAAAGAAAAAAGAGATCTTTGATTTCTTTTTAATCTGTCATACTGAATTGTCATTAGGGCTGACGTTGATAAATATAGTAATATACATACACAAAGTTGAAAGGATGAATGTTTGTTTGTATATTTGATAATTTTAACCAAAAAGACACGGGATGGATGTTTACAAAGATAAGTACTATTCTAGTCAATCACGTAATATTGGTTATGTTTAATCTGAAGTAATTATCTGTGCTTAGAAAATATTGGCCGAAATTTCCCCTCTAAAAGTGAAAAGTTGCTGTGGTCACAGGAACAAAATAACAGGTAAGCGAAGTCACGGGTGACATACAGTATTATTATAAGATTTTTGGGATTATATACATTTCATTTAATATCGTAATAACTTTTAAACTATTTGTCGAAATAACTTAGTGTAAACGACAAAATTTATCTACATTAAATGAAAAAAGTGATAAAGGTATTTACATTCCTAGGAATTAGTTTAATACCATGAAATTTTTCACTTTAAATGCAGTATCCGATTTAAATGTATTTCTTGCTCACTATTCTCTCTATATCGACTTCCACATAAAAGATAGGCATATGCTGTCGCGGACTTTTTTTTATAACTATTTAAGAGTAACAATTCCTCCATACATTGTCCTTATGTAAAACTAACGGTTTACGTAGAGAAATCAGAAATAGCTATAAGATGGCAGATTTTTCTCCGACTTACTTTACATTTGTTCTCATGGTTTAGCCAATTTACGCGATATCTAGATAAAATATAGCCTATATGTTATTCTGATGTATAAGGTAAATTACTGCAAAGTTTCATTGAAATCTATTCAGTGGTTTTTTCGTTTACTGGTAACAAACATCCAAACATTCTTACAAACTTTCGCATTTATAATATTAGTAGGATGTTTTGATTGTGTGGAGGATTTTATTTTTGTTATGAGGCGATCATCTTTCAAATGACAATTATACCTACGCTAGTTTGATCTAATGTTTCATTCATAATATAGAATATCAAATCATTATTGGACTGGTCTGTTGGCGTAGTAGTTAGTGACCCTGACTGCTAAGCCGGAGGTCGTGGGTCGATTTACCCAGGACAAATCTTTGTGTGATGAACATAAAAGTTTGTTCTGTGTCTGGGTGTAATTTATCTATAATATGTATGTATTTACAAAAAAAAAGCTCCTTTTAGCGTCAGTCCTTCTAGCTACCGACCTATTCCGATCTGGCCCAGCATTAGGATCTTTTCCAAAAGATGCCTAGGTGAGCGTATTATATATTATGTCCTAAAAAGCTCAGGTTTAGTCACGTTTCCTACGTGAGATACACACACGTACAGAAATATACTTAATATAGTTATAGGTGCAAGAATTGCTCCTTCAAATAGTATTCTATACTAATATTATAAAGAAGTAAAGTTCGTGAGTTTGTGAAGGGTAATCTCGGGATCTACTGAACTGACTTTGAAAATTCTTATACAACATGACGCTAGGCCCAATAGGAGCTGAGCAGTGATGTCTAGTAGATAAATAAATTACTATAACATGATGCTCATTGACGTGTATATACAAGGGTAGCTTGGAAGATTGTGTGCATTACCGATGTCTGTGAAGGGTTAAATACGTTTTTATATGCTACTAGGGTACTTTATAACCTTAACGCAATATATTATCGGTTGACTTCATTCTCATTGAACTGGAAGTTTAGCTCTTAAGTAAGTATATACTAAATACAAAATCATTTACCATGATGGGCATTTTATAATATATCTAGGTACTCTATCTTATATAAATCTCGTCTGTCGATATACCTTGTTAAGGTAAACGTCAAAACTCCCGTGTTGTTACTCATCCTTGTTGAGGTTGATTAGTGGTGTCATATTTCAATGCGATTTAGGGACTAATAAGTCTATATTTGTTCCGCTCTAACTCTAACAAAGTGTACGGAAAGTGATAAGGATAGAATATAAAGTGAATGTGTAAACTCTTTGTTCTAAAAACGCGCGATATGTGATTATTTTTAATGTAAAATCTCATAATACATCTTACGGTGCTTAAAATAAAGTTAAAAATTTATTAGAAGTATTAATTTTCAATTTTAATTAAATTTCCAACCTACCATTGCATAAACAAAACACATTTCGATGGTTCCAGATGAAAATTTTATACGATTCGTACTATAAATACGTTCGTGCCAAAATTGAACCTTAGGACGGGCGTTACGTATTTAAATCGATTCGAAATTTTTATGCGAAAATTCGGAATGTTTCATGATAAACCTGCTGGTATTTTAAGCATTTATTGCGACAACTGCATGCCATCAAACGAGGCGTAAAAGCTTATTTATCCTCAGGCTATACATGATGTACATGACGGCTATAACCGTATTTTAGCTTTAGTGAAAACATTCAATTCAAACTTCAAAGTTTTGAGCAAGCATTGAGGTATACGGTTAAAAAATTAAGTTCAGCTTGTCATCGAGATATATTTATTCAAAATCTGCTATAAAAGTGGTTGACAGCTATCTGTACTTTTTAGACGAAACATCGTTCCAACACATCTTTTTTCTTCATCTTTATAATAATATGAATTATTATATCCCTATTTGCATAATGCCGCCAAAATATCACGCCATATCGTAGAAGTGAACCAAAAATATGTTCGGATCAGATGATCAAATACGATTTGTTCCGCGTTCTCAAATGATTAAATACATTTATTGATATTATGTTCATGATAAAAAATTCTAAAATTAAATTAGCTTTTTACGCAGCGCTTATCTTGTCAAGTTACATTTATTTTAGCGTCGTATTGTTTACAATAAAAATAACTGAGAGAAATTCCGGTCACTAAAAAGGTTCGGTAAAAAAGGTAGAAATGTTTTCTAGTTGTAGATACACACCTTTTAGTGTTATTTTAGATATAAGGAAAATCTATTAGGTACACCTGAGTCTTGTTTAAACCACAAATAAAAAGGAAACGTAAAATTTATTTCTTTGGTCTGTTGCTTGAGATTCTTAATTTATTTGTGTGTAATAAGTAATTCCTATACTTCCTACAAATTTATCTATCATTTAAGTAAGGGTATCTACATGAAAAAGTGATGGTGGCGAATGGAAAAGACTGAAATGCAAACCATGCGGTCCGTGTTGAATTTCACCCCGGCAGTACCAATGTAGATTTCACTTAGTGACTTTTATATTTACTTGTCGTGTGACAAACCATGCTCACGATAAAGGAAAACATCGCAAGGAAACCCACATACACTAGAAGCAAT
Organism: Laspeyria flexula; assembly: GCA_905147015.1. Classification (NCBI taxonomy): domain Eukaryota; kingdom Metazoa; phylum Arthropoda; class Insecta; order Lepidoptera; family Erebidae; genus Laspeyria; species Laspeyria flexula. The sequence continues at coordinate 15,000,886 of LR989954.1, forward strand.
ATTTAGGGTGTAGGACATTGAAGGGTTGATATTTATATTGGTGTATATATTAATAATACGTAATGTAGTAACACGCTTCAGAAATAACGTTGAATCATATTATTTTACATATATCTACGGGTCATAGCAATGTATTATTGTAAATTCTATTCCAATTTCAACAGTGTTGAATTCAACCGTCTCTATTTTATACATATTTATCAGAACCTCTCACAATATTATTATAATAAAAGATATTCTTGTTAGTACGTACATCAAATTATTATGTTTTTCATGTTGAAAATATTTCAAAAAAATATACTTTATGGACTCATAAACTTTCTTATCACAATACATCTCCCTTGCATTTGTGTTTTGTGGAACCGTTTTATGTTTTTCCTGTTTTCGAACGACGAGGCTCTCGAATAGGCAATATAATCTTCCCCTGCTTAAAATAATCATTGATTTTCATATGAATGCTGTTTTATACGTCTTATTGTGATGCCAATAAACAATTTTGATTTGAGAAACACGACATGAATAAGGACAAATAGAGCTCCATGGCAAATAAGAGAAATGTGACTCAACATGTCTTGACTTGTATTGGTTTTCACATAATTTAATAAACATAACATAGTATCATGACTTTTGCCTTAAAGGGTAAGCATCCTGTGGCACCTCACACCATTTAACCAGCTATGTTTGATGCCATGCAATATGGGCGTGTTAAAAGAGGTATGTAAAAACGCAGGTCACCTAAACGAGGTTTTCCCGAGGGACTACAGTATGGGGTTCTTTAAAACATGATCAATCAAGATCGATTTTGTATTTTTAATGTATTTTGCTAATGTTGTGTACAAACAAATATCAGTGGGATTGTCGGATATCGATTTTGGAGTCGATCAGCCCAAAAACAACAAGGTTCAAGGTGGCGGACATATTCACCACTTTGACCTCAAATAGTCATATTCATCATCATCATCATCATATCAGCTGCAGTTATTATTGAGAAATTAATTGTTAGTCTAATATAAAATTAAATGTATTTTTCTTTCTTTCTAATAAAATTGTATTTTAATTGTTTATAGAATACAATAGGATTAATTACAATTAATTATTGATTAATTTAATTCGAAATTTTATCCTATCCAACTTTAACAAAATACGAGGTTAAAAAATACCAAACTCACTAGTACGCGCTATATTGTTGTACCACACAGCATTAGAGAAGTGTGCATGTTTCGGCTCTATGTGCGTGATTTAAAAACCTATTTGCGAGCAACTTGAAAAATGTATGAACCCTCTTAAAGCACAATCTTAGAATTAATATTTATTATTTTTTTTCTTTTTTGGAATTTTTGTTTAAATATAATAATATTATCTCAGAAGTAGTAAAAGTATAGTTTTGTTAAGTAAGTGATTTGTTTTTGTTTTTATTTTTATGTTTTAATTTTATTTTCAAATTATTTTTCATTAGTATAGAATACTACATAATAAGTATAATTTTTATATTTTTCAAATAGTGTACTTGTATTTCATATACAATGCTGCATTTATGCATACCAAACTGGATTGTCAATTGCTCGAAGCTTCCCACGGGACAGGCTTTGCCTAGTGTGGGGAGTTTCGGTAATCAAACATTATGTTCAATGCTAACATTGTTATTTCCATTGTTTATTTCTATTTTATTTTAACATAATGTTGTATCTAATACTTATGGTAATAAACATATTCTTATTCTTAAATAAAGATATTTTCTTTCTTTTTGCCTTTAACCGGACACAATAAGTCAACGGGCTGATATTGAGTACTGTAGCTTTTGTCTTCTCGTCACGTCTTTGCTTTAGTGGAATCGGTGAAAAAATCACTCCTATTCGGACGACCAATAAATCTGTGATGAAATCACGCCAAGTCCGACAACCAATGACCCTGTCAGAACACCTGTATCAAATTGTTTTTCTATAGTGTTTGAAGGCTTGATAGACTCTGACAAACAATACGTCATTCCATGAACACAAAATGTAAGTCACTCTAATCGTTTTAACAGATTCAGCTACAAGAAAAGATTCTGATTCAAGATTCTAATGCGCAAAATCAGGGATTTTCTTGAATAACTCGTGATTGACACTAATTGCATCGACACTGAAAGCGTCGGTTTTCTTACATTTCAATAGTAGGTATTTTATTTTACATTTTCGCCGTTTTAAAAACGAAAGTATTTAAAGAATTTTATTTTCGTTATGTTGCATTACTATATTATTCTGTAAGATTCATAATACATTTTTATCTATAGCGTCAATAAAGATAACTGCAAAGGTTTTATAAAGTTGGTCGCTGCTAAACTGGTCCTTCTAATCTAATTATTTATTTACTAGCTATTGCCTATTGGTGGATAACATATAGTCTAGCCTTCCTCCATATATGGGTTATCTAAGACTAAAAGAATTTTTCAACGGACCACTAGTTAGAACAAATATTCAGTTCTTTACTATAGATAAAGTAATTGAAGTACGCCGAATTGCTTATAAACGTATCTTATCAAATAAACACATCAAAATGATGCCCGGAGGATTTGTGTTGGTGAAACTACATATTAGTTTAGAAAACTATACTGTGCTAAGGGTTATGTAGTAGAGGGATTATGTACCCTCTATACAAAGTGCGTAGACAAAACTAACTACTTAAGCGGATTCGATTTAGTTATGAGGAATTACTCATTAATGATATATAAAATTATAAATGTACGTACGTGACATAAGGAGTTGATCTTAAATTTGCCTGTGGTTTCTTTGATAAATTAAGTTCGACAATCTTTAAAACATCTCTCATATCCTTAAAATACTCATAATACAAAGAATTACGTCTTAGACTCGATAAAGGTAAATTACATTAAAAATATGTCTGTAACCACTTGCTGGAGTATTAAACTTCGTTATCTACAAAATCAGTCCAACCCTCCGGAAATGACAAACAATCGACATCAATTGAATAAATTGTCGCGATTTAATTTCACTAATTATCATATTATGCGAACCGTTTATACATTGTCGACTGAAACAAGTAATTAACAGGTTAATTAGTTGTGTATTCAATGGAAACTTGCATTATTTATTGAAATTACTGAATCTTTTCGTATAAAATTTGGTAATCATTGGTGTTAATGTAGGAACACTCATAAATCATAATCATACTTAGTTGTGCTGGGACCCCTTTTTACATAGATCTAACAGCAGGCAAAATGGCAAAGGTTGGTGATACATCTCTGCCTACCCATTCGCGGATGATGTACTTCATTCATTCTAAGAGCCTTTTCTCATTCGAGATGGGATTTATAAGCCTTTATATACAGTTCAAATTACATAACCTATATTATCTTTTAGATGCTGATAGACCTGCGCCCTAACTCTGAGCTGTTGGAAAGTTTTCGGACGGAAATGACAGTTTATTTAAAGTAAAAAATATGAAAATATAGATATTTGTAGAAAAAATCTTATATTAACCAGTTTTTAATTTCCTATACGATAATTTATTTTCTATCAATAAATAGGTAACTTGTAACGTAAAAAAAACTAAATCGTAAACTTTTTCGACGAACACACGAAAATCGAACACTACGAGTAGAGCCACGAACAGAGCCATATAAATTTTAGTGATAGTTCACGAAGATAATAAATTTGAAGGCTATTTTGAAGGTCCAACGGGTACTGAAAAAGAGGTCAAATGGGCACATTGATTATTATATTTTTAAGAGGGTCCAACGGGACCTAAAAATGAGGTTGAACGGGTAATTTTGTGATAGGGTCGAAACTTGGAGGTCCAATGGGTACGTAACCCTTCGTCTGCTCACTAAAAATCTCGTGATAATTTTGCTGTATAGTAACATTTGAATAAAGTTTGATTAACTGAGTGCTCAAGTTTATTAACACCTTTATTTATTTACCACCTCCCAAAATGTGTACAATCAATGCATATTTACATAAATTACAAGCTAAAGTTATATACAATTAATATACATACCAACTTATATAGAACATGGAAATAGAAACTGCGTAGCTTTGGTAATATTACTTAGTAAGTACACACAGTCTAATCATGACGCTCAAACACGGCTTATTTGAGCGATTTAAATTATTTATTGTCAAAGGCAACAACACGAATTTCAACATTTAGGTATCTTATTTAATACAAGAAAGGCCTATCATTCTATGTGGTAGTTTTCATCCTATCCCAATTGGTATAGGGTTCAAAATAGCAAAGTAACACTCTTACGCTCTTCTTCTTTAAATGAACGATACGTAAGTTGCTATTACCATTATTTGTTGCTATTAAATCGTCTTTGATTATGTAAACTTTAACTTAAGTGCTAGGCGCAAGTATAGGTAAGTGGTTTACTAAAGGCTTCCCTTTGGAATTGGAGTGTTCACTTCAAACATGAACTAAAAGCTACCGCAATAAACTGTTTATGTTTTGAAATTATCTGTATTATGTCGTAGGATGATTTGATCATTCGAATTTCAAGAAATTTATAAAGATTTTTAAAAAATACGAATAGTTAGACAATGGGGAAAACATGTTTCTTTCTTACTGGAAATGGTGTTTTATTTTTTGAGACACATATCGTATATAATCCCTCTGATGTGCAGAGGGATTATATACGATATGTGTCAGGCAGTCTTACATAAAAATAAAGAACCTAACCTAAAAATATAACAAACTAATATAGAAATTATTTATTATTAAGACTGGCCTGTTGGTCTAGTGGTTAGTGACCCTGACTGCTAAGCCACAGGTCGTGGGTTCGATCCCCACCCAAAACAAATCTTTGTGTGATGAGCATGAAGATTTGTTCTGTGTCTGGGTGTAATTTATCTACAATAATTATGTATGTATTTACAAAAAAAATATATATGTAATATATCAATTGTTTAGTACCTATAACACAAGCAAATATATTTGCTTAATTTGGGACTAGATGGCGCTGTGTGAATGTGGTCGAATAATATAAATCTTGACTAACATAAATGAGTGGCAGGTCCTAAGTAGGTATAATAGTGCAAAGCTACGCTGAAAAAAGTTTAACTGATTTAGCAGATGGCACCAATATTTATTTTTATTTTTATATACCTATATAAGTTCTCCAACTATTTAGCTCTAATAACTATAAAATATCAGCAGCTAAACAATACACACAGCTTATTGAAACTGCCAGAGAGGTGGTCCTCTCTATCTGAACTGTTGTAGGTACTTTAGAAAGTTCTCATTTTACCCTCAACCCTTCTATAAAATATTTGCCAAGTTCGAGGTAAAGTCGTGTTCAGAGAGTTCCGTATGATGAATATTTTTGTCCGCTATATTTGTCCAAAAACAAATTTATCATTGCAACTCCAATAGCTGATCTTCCATAAATTCTAGTACAAATTTATTTTTTACTAACTTTGTACAACATTTTGTAAGTACAACAGAAGATAATGCCATAAGCATTTTTGAACCAGTCGACCATTGAGTTATACAGCGAATGAGCTAAAGTGCACAAATAAATGTAACAAAAACATTGTGCGAATTAAGCAAATAATTAAAATAAATAACTGTTTTTTCGTATAAAATTGACAAGAACTCGGTTTGATTTTCCTTTGCTTATGCTGTTTGCCATTGCCTTATGCAAAATTCCATGATTCTAAGTTACTCGACATGACAAACTAAAACAAAAAGGCCTTATAAGGATTCTATATTTTCCTTTGAACCCCTAAAAACTAGTATCATCCCTTCTAAACGTCAACTACACGCTTAAGCCCCTTTCGACTCCGGTCCCCTGTAGCCAAAGTTCCTCTTTTCTCGAAACTTTGCTTATACAGAGTTTTTCAATCAGTACACGCTGTTTCCTCGAGCTTGAACGTGAGTCGTGATGTTGAAACAGCAGTATATTGTACACGAATTTACTATTTGTACGTTTTTTTGTAAACTACTACTAAAGCGAATGAAATTTTTGTACAGAGCGCCTGACTGTCGATTTAGATATCGTTGTCAAAAGTTTGAAAAATACAGCGAACCTATTTAAATTTTTATTTTTTTTTGGCTCAGAAGTGCGTCGAATCATATTGAATAAGCGTCTAGTCACGCAGATAGTCGCCTCCGTGGTAAACCGATGGTGTATAAAAGGGGAAATGTTGCAGCCAACAATTTCGCATATCCCATGACATTTTGCGCTATATTGGCGCGCACCAATGATATGACGATTTCTTTGAAATTTCATATGAAAACTAGTAATGGGTGCGGGTGGCCGTTGGTTGCAGGCGGCACAAAACCGCTCGCTGTGGCGGAAATTATGTGAAGCCAATGTCCAGCAGAGGAATGTCCTTGGGCTGATAATCATAAATAGACTTTTGCAAAAACATACTGTAGATAGGTGATGTATCATCTATAGAAAAAGCAGAGCTAGATGAAACACAGATATTTTATAACAAATTCGACTTAGAAAGTAATCTTGATATAACATATACCTACTATATCTTAAGATATATAATATACAAATATATAGGCAGTTAGCGACATAAAAGGCTTCACTAAAAGCTGACATACCAAGGAAGTATCTTAGAAAATAGCGACAGTATCAAAATGAGGGCAGAACAAATATTTTCTGAAATTCTCCCTGTTACAGTTATAATTCAACATTGAAATATAAGCTTTAAGCTTGTACACTCAAAGTGGAAAATGCTTTGGTATAAAATAATGATTGTCTGTTTCAGATTCGCTACATATGAGTACGTATTGGTATACAGTTCGTTCGGATCCTCACAAATATTGTTATGTCTGACGTTTTCATCCTCGATGATGATAAAAACTAATAGGCTGTTTATATCAGACAGATAAAAAAGTTAGTTCTAGAGATTGGTTTGGTAGTTATGTTACTCAAGGTGCTCATAAATGGACAACGAAAAATATTTTAGTGCGTCTTTTTGATGATATAGATTCTGGAGTTCATTATTTTTAAATGCCTATGTCCAGCAGTGGACGTCAATAATCTGATGATGATGATTTGTATTCTGATGTATGAACTATATATGACACAGAGATTGAAAGATAATTTATGGTGGCTAATTGATTTTGATACCACTGACAAATGTTTGAAATTTTAAGTGTGATAAAATACAAGAAATTATTAATATAATAAGAGAGAAATGAATATCTTAGCAACTCATGTATTTACCATGCGGATAGGGTGCCGAGTCCATCGTGTAGTAGAGCGAAGAAAATGGGCAGCGCCTAGGACTACGAATTCAGGAGTAGGTTTAAGGGATCCCTTTCCGTGTACACTACGCTTACCTTTCACTATCCGCATACCTATCTCTATACCTAGCCAAATTTGATAAGAACCTACGATCGCAGCTTTAGACACTCTTTCTAGTAACGAACTTACTGAAGTTCTCGGGAGGCCTAAGTCTTTTAGTAGGTTGTAAAGAGAAAGAGCCACTTTCAATGCACAATACCTCGTTACCTGGTGTACGTACATCAATAATCAGCATACGTAAATCCTTTAGGTACGTTTGACGTACACTATTTTAAGATATTCATCATTTCAATCCATAAACGTCCCACTGCTGGGCACAGGTCTCCTCCAAAGATTTTGGAGGGAATTTAAGCCTACTATACCACGCCGGCTAGACGGGTTGGTATAGGGTTTTATTTTGAATTCTCCTTTTCTTGCCGTGCTCTTTTCTGCTTTAAGGTAAAGTTCCTTAGTCGCTTTTTACGACACCCACGGGTTGAAATGGAGTAGTGACATTATGTATTCTAAATCCGTCACTACACGAACAAGATTTAAGATATCATTGATCAGTATTTGATATGGTTGGACAGGGCACTAAATTTTATATATTTGTTTACATATCATGTTTACATAATATATTATATACAAAATTAAACAAGAATGTCTTAATAAAATAAATAACTATAAAGTGAAATGACAATTTTCATAGATTTTTTCAAAAACCAATGAGTCTATTTCGATAAAATTTATATGCGACCATCACTATAATATATCGAGAATAGACCCTTCTGAGTAGGCCCTCTAGGCAATATCCAGACAAAACCCAATACCGAATAAAACGTCATAATATTTTACAATTCAGTGCGTGTGTACGTTCTGATTAACTTTCCCTTCCTACCGACATAAAATATGCCACAAGCTCTAAAATACGCTCACTATTTCTTACTGTAATAGAGATCTAGTGTATTGAACCTATGGGACCATTCTGACATGTGTTATTTTCTTGTTCATATTCTTCAATAATATGGAACGATACGGTAACGATTCGGATACGTCTCTCACACGGCTATAACGATCTATAGTTAGCTAGCATGTATGATTTATGGCCTGCCCTCTCAGGATCCTGGTTCTGCACTATCGCGTCGGAAAGTTTCCTTTCGGAAACGTCAGTTTATATACATATCTACGACCAGTCCTATTGGAAATCTCCTGGGGAGGCCTCTGTCTCATAATGGACATCGTACGGCTGATATGATGATGAAAAAATAACGGTAGATATATGTAAAAAAAGAACTCATATCAATCAGTTTGTGTACATACCCTATTTGCTTCCTAGATAAGTTAAGCCGTAAATCCATCTTGTTCTTAGATTCGAAAAAATATGCGATGGGCGCTTTCCGATGGTTCAGAATCACCAACTTTTTAGGCGAAAAGTTGTTTTGAATATTTGGGTCTTTGCTAGGTATTATGCTATCAGCACAGCAATGTTAGATAAGATGTATTATTCTATTCTAAATACGGTTGCACACGTAAATAAGGCTAAGAAACTGCACTCTATCAAAAGAGCATGTAAAAACTGCATGACATTTTTTCTATAATTTATTACAGAACCTTATAAAAGTTAAAAGAAGACCTTTTGCCCTCTTATAAACTGAACATATAGCAAAAGAATGTTAGAGCTTCAAATTTTATCACATTTGCGCCACCGATATTGGCGTGAAGATCGCGTCTGGTATTTGAAAAGGCTCTAAACTCAGGTAAGTTACGTCAGTAATATCGAGGCATTCACACTTTCAAATATAAAGACATTCTATCTCGGGTGTGAGGCAGTTTATCTGCATACGACTCTTGTGGAATACTGATTCTTTTGGTACAGGTAAGCTTGTACAAATGTTCTGCGATATTTTATAGGGAGTATGGTTGATGGGTTTTTTTTTCATTTGAAAAGTTTTGAATTATGGGTGTAAATTGAAGAAGATTTCTCTCCTTATATAATATATACTAAGTTTGTCACTCAGTGACAAAGGCTATGATTTATCTGACATTGTCACGCGAGGGAAACTGAAATTATGTATAAGTTATATTTTATTATTTCTAAGGTACATCATCGGGGTCGCTCGCTGTAGCGGAAATTGGGTGAGGCCTATGTTCGATGGACGTCATTGGGCTGATATGATGATGTTGATGAAGGTACATCATTTCTCGTTCCTAAAAAAAATAATTTTAAACTAACAGCTTGAAATCTATTTTGACAAATTAAATGGATTATTATTTAGATAAAATATTTATTGTTAGTAAAAAAAAATGTTTTTAGCGCGTGTTAGGAGAGGCTTATGTCCAGCAGTGGACTGCAAAGGGCTGAGATGATGATGATGAAGCTTCACAATACAAAGCTTACATAAATATGACTATGGCTATTAACTATCATAATTACGAAATATCAGAAGCTTAATAAAAAAAATCACCAACTCGCAAACAAAATTTTAACCGGCAACTAACTATTGCACTCAGTGGAAAAGAGTTATAAGATGTGAAAGATAGCTGAGCAAGAAATGCCAGACAGACAAATCTAAACTTAAATCTGTTTTCTATTAGCACTACTATCTCAAGCAAAAGCGTGAAAAGTCGTTATTTTATTCAGAAGCAGAGCTGCATTGAACCATTAAACAGCCGGATCGGTCTCCGCGACACAATCCGATTGTACCAGTTTTCATTGTTCAGCCTTCCTTCTGCTGTTCATCAATTAATCTGAGGCTTCATTAAACACCGGACTGAATAAAATAGACGAACCGAGTTGCGTATCTGCTATGTTGCAATATTTGGTACCTATCTCACGTTTTATGCTCTAGGGGGAAGGAAGACGTACCATACTTACATTATGCCAACAATGACAGTTAAAAATAACACTGAATCACGCGATTTTCTAAGAAAGTGTAGGCAGAGAAGTAACACGCACCCACACTTCACTAATTTCGTTAGGTCCTATGTAACAGGGGGAAAACCTATTAATATAAAGAAAGAAAAATAAAGAAAAAACAACTTCATGAAAGAAAAACCTAATTCTATTTCGCCCGACTAGGACATCGAACTCAAGACAGCTCTTGCACTGCAGACGTACACACTTCCGAGACTAGCTGTCAAAAATGTGTATGTGATGCAGCTCTGCCTATCTTTTCAGAATAAAAAGCGTGTTTTTGTAATTATGTTTCTAAATAACGAAGATTGTTTCGACCACGGGAACCCAATTTAATGTGGCAAAAGCCTAACTGGTGATATTAACTATAATAATAATAATAATATTCTACACAGCGCCATCTAGTCCCAAAGTAAGCAATTATATTTGCTTGTGTTATGGGTACTAAACAACTGATATACTATTTAAATAATTTTTTTTTGTAAGTACATACATATTATAGATAAATTACACCCAGACACAGTACAAACCTTTATGCTCGTCACACAAAGATTTATCCTGGGTGGGAATCGAACCCACGAGCTCCGCCTCAGCAGTCAGGGTCACTAACCACTAGACCAACAAGCCAGTCATTAATTAACTCATTATTTATTAAACAAAATCAACTTATTATAAAGTTTACTTACAAAAATCTCAACAACGTATTAAATATGTACAAAAGATAAGTAAAATAAGGCCCCAGTTTACCGCAGTTTCACGACAAAAGTCTCCCATCTCAACAGTCACACATGGGACGCAATGTCTCTAATAAATCATCAGTCGTAACTCCGGATTGTGAATAAATTATGCTAAAACACTCTCAGTACTCTTGCCTACATATGTTCAAAATTGTTAGAGCAAATATCAAGGATACACACAAATTCCGTGTGTTTTATACTGTATGAAGTGTGTCAAAGAAATCAAAGGGAATTTGCTTAGAAAATTGGCCTGATTCTAGACTGGAATATCAAGTGACATTCAGTTTATTCCAGTTCCCCACTACAGTGGGGTGTGGGGTACACGTGATTCTGCAGATTATCACACAAATCTAACAACTACGACCACGGACTGGATACTTGTTCCTTTTCAAAAATTTCGAGTACGAGGTTCGCCCTCTTCCTACAACTTGCGACCAAACATGCTGCACCCAAAGAAACCGCTCATGGCATGAGCAGCTTCTTTGCTACGTCGACCAGTTCAAACCACTTATATATTGTACAGTAGCGCCCACACATACACTTATAATTTCTGCTAGAGTATATTATGGGTTTCCTCACGATGTTTTCCTTCACTGTCAGCAGATGGTAAGTCACTTGACTAGAACATATTAACGCCACAAAGTAAAATCCATATTGGTACTGCCGGAATCGAACTCGGAACGATTTCCATGCCAGTCACTTATCCATACGGCCACTCTCAGTTTTCAGCACCAAGAGATTGCCCCTTCTAACCAGTATAGGTACACTACAATCTCCATCAATCGATTTCCATCTCCCACGAGCTATTTAACAAGTTCTTCACATTCATGTCTATACGTATGTATACAATAGTTGTTAATAGAAGAACATCTCACAAGTTGCAACGCTAAAACTTTCTGTATGATCGGAATTGGATCGAGAACATTGGAAACATACAGACGTATGTTTGTTGACGGGCACGCCATCTTCTTCTTTGGGAGGCGCTCGTAGCATTGTAATAATAATAATATAATAATATTCTACCACATTCACACAGCGCCATCTAGTCCCAAAGTAAGCAATTATATTTGCTTGTGTTATGGGTACTAAACAACTGATATTCTACTTAAATACATTTTTTTTGTAAATACATACATATTATAGATAAATTACACCCAGACACAGAACAAACCTTTATGCTCATTACACAAAGATTTGTCCTGGGTGGGGATCGAACCCACGACCTCCGGCTTAGCAGTCAGGGTCACTAACCACTAGACCAACAGGCCAGTCAATTGTGGTACTGAGATGTTGATTACGATCATCAAAGTTAAGCAACGTTCAACAAGGTCTATTCATGATGGGCGACCATTTGTGTCAATTTCATTCTCGAGCGTCTCCGTGCTTCGGAAGGCACGTAAAGCCGTTGGTCGCGGTTATCACGGATGTGGTAGTCGTTAAGTCAAGTTGGAAGCCATCTGAACGACTTGATAAATTCCAACACCAGGGTCTGCCTCAAGCCCATACCATATGTATGCCCATACATATATAAGTATGTGCAGCATAGCACCCGCACGTTTTCTAGTCCCCTATGTTTTCTATATAACAATCATAGTATTACGTAATACTACAGAACCGATAAAATCTTTATTAAACTTGCAAGTACAGGATTGTTCGCGAAGATCGCTTCGTTTGTATTGATATAGCTAATGCTTGGAATACGGCAAAGTTGAAAAGTATGAACAGTATAGGTTTTCATTGCTCATATAACTTTAGAGGGTGTAGATTACTTTTCGCACAAAAGAACACTTAACAGAGTAAATACATGAGCAGAGGACCGCAGCTTATTATCACTGTTGAAATTGAAGACGGTTCTAGAAGATAAACGTGTACTGGCTACCATTTGGCCGGAATCTGTGGTGGTTTTTCTTAAAATGCACGTGGCACACCATTGCACGTGGCGACACGTCATTTTGCCACGTATTTCTGATTGTGAAGTTTAGAAGTCCAAGTGACTTGTAAACGTCACAGGCATCAATATGCCTGACAGATTTGAATGGGAGAAGCCACCACAGATTGTAACATAACATAGCATCACGCCTTTTTCCCCAAAGGGGTAGGCAGAGGTGTTTCACACCCACATTTCGCCAGCTATGTTTGGTCCCATGAAATAGGGGGCGAGCCTATTGTCATCAACCGGGAACATTTGTTTACCAAACTCCAGGAAGATAGGGCTTAAGTCATAACCCACACACGCTGGCCTAATGTGAGTTGGTGAATCAGACGAGCATTTATACCAGACAAACAGCTTAGAGCATGTCTTATGGTAAGTGATTACCAGCTCAGCCTATGGACGCCTACCACACTAAGAGCATCACACACGTGTCGATCCTTTAATAAAACTTTCCTCTCCAACACCAAACAACAAACCAAATTGTTAAATAACTTCACTAAATTCATAACTGTTACATTAAATTTAACATCATAACAAATACAGAGATAGACATAAAAACAACACCGTTAATATTTCGAACAACCACCTGTAATGTTGCCATAGAAAAAGTGTTAAAATATTTACAAAATAAACACACACCATGATTTATGTTTGCAGATAACTTGTGTAACAAATATGAAAAGTGTATATTTCATCGGCAGTAATTTCTACGTATATATTCATAATAAATGAAGTAAAACATCTGTTCATCATTCTGTGAGACGGTTATGTATGAAACTCGTCGATTTGTTTCATATTTTGTATGAAAATTAATAGCAGGTAATACATAAAGCTAAATATAGATGGCGCTACGCATAAGCAGTAAACACGTCGGACTGTTGAGGTTAGGAAAAATTAAATAACGGGTATTAAAACAGCTATGAAAAACTGGAATGTACACAGCTTTCAGATTTTGTTTGTTTTATACTGATGGTGCTAATAGAACTTCTAATGGTAAGAAGAATAGTGGAGTAGATAGGTGTTATCGCAATTTGAGTGGCAAAATTGTCGAAGACAATTTTTCATGATAACTAACATATTAGTTCAGCAATACCTTCTCATCATAACTGTAACTTCAGACGAATAAACTACAAGTCTTAACGATTGTAAAGCACTTGTTTATAGGTACCTATTCACTATGCCAGTGTAAAGAGATGACTCTAGTTTATTATTAATGAGTATTTCTTGTGTATTGTGTAATTTGATGCAAATAAGCCTGTTCTAGCAAAAAGCCTTCAAATCATGACGTCAGCGCTTTCTAATCCTGCCTCTGGCATATTTACAGTCTTATCCTGCGGTAGCGCGCGGATCCTAGGTCTATGGTCTTATCAGTATCTCATAGAAAGAGAGACGATTTTCTATGCCATTTTTCTTGTGTAATGGTTTTTAAGAAACTATTTTGACATGACCTCATAATTTATGACCTACGTCGGCCTACGTCACGCCAAATACATTATACATTTTATTTAACTGTTAGTACCAGTTTATTAATAAAGTTTCTCACTAAAATGGCTCATTCAACTGTTGAAAATCCATTTCAAACTCCTCCCGCTGTAATGCTTGAAAACATTCATTTGGACTAATTGTTTTCTCGTTTGAACTATGTAAAATAATGAAAAATGAGAGCATTTTTCGTTCGGAATTCAAAGCATAGGTACCTACAACGGGAAGTAACAGTGTGCACGAAATTAAAGTGTTTTCGGATAATGAATTGTTAAACTAATGGTTTTTTGTATACGTTGAAAAAAGGATTACAATTTTAGAAATACTATTTTCGGCAAATTCCTCAGTTGTAGAGTTACGAATAATATACGTAAGAATGTTTTTAGCTTTATCAGATTGAAATACACAGAACTATCTTTCTGCGAGGTACATTTCTGTTGTACATTACTGTTTAACCCATACCAACCCGTCTGGCCAGAGTGGAATAGTAGGCTAAATTTCCTCCATATTCTTTCGAGATGACCCGTGCCCAGCAGTGGGACATTTATGGGTTGAAATGATGAAAAATGATAATGATTACTGTTAAATCCTGAAGCATGGCTTATCACCCTGGGTTGTTCCACTTCTGGTCAAAGCTCTTCTATACTTTTCTATTCGATGCTTTGTTCCTCAAGTCTTGGTCAAATGAGTCCAGATTGTATCACTAGCACTTTCAGGGTCTACCTCTCCGACGACATCAATCTTCCGGTAGCCACTGCATTACAATCTAGGCCCATCTGTCTGGAAGTATCCTGCACACATATTCCGCCCATCTCCGTTTTAGTTTGACTAATATTCTACGTAGCAAATATTAATTGTCACTAGTATAACTCTGGAATATTATCAGCAAATGAGAGCTTTTGTACTAATTATAGGTATAGAAAAGTCATCACTAATTCATATTCACAGGCTAAACTATAGATAAGGTTAATCATTATCATCATCAGCCTCTACTAGTCCACTGCTAGACGACCCAATTTAGAGGTTTCCCTAATTGCACACCTCTGAGCACGATTTGCGGTTACTAAATAATAACTACTAAAGCCAATTAATACATATAGATCACGCCTCTTTCCCAACAGAGGGATCATATTATATTCTTGCCGCTTTATACGCCTGATCCCTCCTTTCTTTGGAACGTCCCCAATTTGGTCATGGAATGTTCTTCTAGGTCTTACCCTTACCTACCTTCTTACCCCTAACGTTACCATTCACATTCACTTTGTATATTTATTATGTTACCCTTGCTTTATTTATTCTCTCCCACATCCAAACCAGTTTAATAAACAATTTGTAAAGCTCATGGATTAGACTGCAGCTGCAACAGTTTTCAACCAAATCCATTTAGCCAACATGATTGAGTTATTACCATCAATCAATTTACAATAATAAACGGGAGACGCAGACAGATCATTTATGTATGCTGAGAATATGATATACTAGAATTATTAATAGTTAAGGCTACTGTGCGACCGAAAATTATAATACCAAAACATGGTCTTTAGTTTAGGCCGAAACTGAAATTTACGCCGAAACCGAAAACGCACTGAAGTGCATGTAAATTATATGCTGTCGTATTTGTTGCGCATAATTATTTGTAATTCAGAACTGTTATAAATGTGAAGAAAATAACTTCAGCTAGCATAATAACTAAATTAAATTAAGTTTCAGTATAGGCCGAAACCAAATATTAAGCATCTTTTAGGGGATGACCCTTTGTAATTTATACATTACGTACGAATGATTAATTGACTTAACATAAATTTATGCGCTGTGATAGTTTAGATAGGTGTAGGTTAGATTCTAATTTATTAGTAATTGATGATCATATTATTTCATCTCCCAAATAGTTACCTAGTATGAAAATATTGTAAAATTGTGTGTAAGTAATACTAGTTACGGCAATAATCTAAAGATACCTATATTTTTGCCTCTCTTACTTAATAAGTATATACATTTATTTTAATAAATTTATTAATTATTTATTTAATAATTTTAATAAATTATAAACTTTACAGGTAAATATAGTAGCTTATACTATATTTACCTATAAAGTTTATTAAGAAGAAATAATCACACAAATCTACTTTCAAATAGATAAATTTACTAATAGTTTTATTTAGCATAAATTTTTCAATTAATTTCGACAAGAACGTAAATAGTGGCTCGTTAGATCGAACGTAGTCCGAAATACCTTTGGGTCTTTCTTTCAACTAGTCTTATGCAGAACAGAAAGATGCAGGTAAACTTCATTTCATCATCATCGTCATCATTTCAACCCATGAACGTCCCACTACTTGACACGGGTCTCCTCCAAAGAATATGGAGGGAATTAGCCTACTATACTATATTTTCCTTTTCTCGTAGTGATCTTGTCCGCATGAAGTTAACTCCTTTAGTCGCCTTTTACGATACCCACGGGTTGAGATGGGGTATTGACATTATGTATTCTTAATCCGTCACTACACGAGACAACTACATAAACTTCATAAATGGGTAAGTAATCTACTAGACTCCGCGCGCTATTGCTACAATCTATGGTAATGTCACTAGAATACTTCAATACAAGTACAAAGCAATTCAGTGATCGAGGACCAAAACATGTGAAACAAAACAAACACGAATTCCTAATTAAAATTCGAACACAAACGAACACAAATGACTCCAAATATTTACACAACCGTACCAAAGAGGCAACACATCCATTGCTGTATTTAGTTACTGGCAAGAAACATATTGACCTACATACCGACCAATGGTCATTTAACTTAATTAACATTGGAATTGTCGTGAAATAGAACGCCGATCTTTTCCATCTGGTGGATCCCACAATTCAAATATTAACAAGCGTTTTATAGCACCGAATACGATTATTGGCATCGTAAATGTCTTCTGGTGACGTATGGGTGTCCAATCGCAAGTCATAACTCGTGCTATCTACATTTATTTCATCTCTTCCTGGTCAAACATAAAAATATTACTTATAGTCTAGGGGTATGTAATTAGGCAGTTTAAACCAGACATAACAACTATAAGTGCCTTCCAGTTATTTTTGAAAATCAATTACTGACTGTAGGCGGGACACGTCACAGCTGTGTCAGCAATCCGCATTTTAATTAAAAAAAATCCAAACAATTCAAATGAAATTTCGAACCCAAAGTAAACTCACCTCAAAAGACAATTTGAATAAAAAATTACCCCATTCATTCCTTAATATAATTGCCGTGTTGAAATTAGACTCGATGATGGCTATAAGAACATTTTTCATGACTTCACATTTTTCACTTATTAAAACTTCTTGGGAATCACTTGTTATGTCTACCACTCTTTTTAAGATCATACATTTACAAAATTAAAGAAAAAAATTCTTCGAATCAACTTCTAAACTTCAGTTACAGAAACAAAATGTCACCTCCAAAACAATATATTACATACCTAAATATACAGAAAAATCAAGATTGAAGACTCGATTTTCTGAAATTGAAAGAAGACGCTACAAATTTCAACGTGTGAATGTTATTGGCAACCCTTCAACCTTCAGAAAACCTTTATCCACGAATTGTAATATATAAATAAACCTACATCACTCACTCTGTCATTTAGTGGATGAAGAAAACTTCAGTGAAGTATCCAGACCTCATTGTAACGAGTAGTAAGCTATATAAGTTAGAAAGAAAAAAAGAAAGAAAGAAAAACTTTTTATTTGCTTACATACATACCTAACTTAACGCTAATACATTTAATAAAACTTAAAGCAAATAAAGGTACCTGCATCAGCTCTAATGTTGTGGTCTAGACCACAACGCTGGTATTCTTGCAGGTCCTTAATAAATAAATACCTAAATAAATACCTACTTGAGTGACGGCGTAATAACGGATTATTCCGCCATCACTCAAGTAATTCGGAAATTACACTTATACTAAATTACCCATCGCTGATTCAATGAGTTCTTAATAGTTAATTGTAAACATATTGTAAATATAATATACATAAAATAATAATCTAGAAAATAATATATATATACATATATGTGTGTGTGTGTGATATAATTATAAATAAAGTTGTGTAAAAATAAAAAGACTATTATTAAAAACAAAGATAAAAATATGTGTACTAATTTCTGAGGGAATTGTCATTTGTGCTGTGCACGTTTCCGAACGCACGACTCACTATAATATCTGTCATTCTTGTCAGAATAAAAATAAAACATCACTAAAACATAAAACAAATGCCACGTGGCCTCATGGTCATGTGGGTGACATGTTTTAATGACATGACAACACGTGTTTTGGGAAATTTGCCGCTCTCACGTACATGAAACCTTTTGCCTATAAAGTAGCAGCTTTTTAAATTTGACCTGGAAAGAGTACGAAGAGGTCATGCTTCGTAATGGCGGTGGCAGGTCATTCCAGCAGTGTGTGGCGGCGAACCTAAAACTGCCACGAAAAGCAGTTGTCCTATGCTTTGAAGTTATAAGGAGATACGATGACGCTCTCGTGTTATGCTGATTGATATCGCGGGACCAGTTCATCTTCGAATACAGGTACTCTGGTTTTTTGGTAAGAACTATACAGTATATAAAGTTGAGGCACTACAGTCTTTTTTGCTTACAAGGACTCTTACATTAAGATATAACACCGTATTATTTAGTCTATAAGGGTCAGTTTATTCAGTCAGACGTTGATTTGGTAACTGGACAAAGAGATTTCTATTAAGGTACCTAGAAGATGATATCAATCTCGACAATTATTTGGTCGCAATCGATATCGCTGTCAAGTAATCGATTATTGTTAAGTACAATTTGTTATTAGTAGCGCAAAATATGTAGTTGTAACTACATCAATCTACTGGCCATTGAAAAGAGTGGCATAAGATTCTTCTGATGGAGCGGCAATAGGCAAATTGGCAGACATAACTTTTTTTCGAATCATCGGTGTGCTAGAGTTAGTTCGTAATAAATAAAATTTCATTTTATTTCAAAGCTAAACTAAATCTAGGCTGATCAATTATTAGAAGTCTATGAAATCCAAGTTATTAATGGAATCTCGATGTCAGTTCTCGTGGTCGTGGGCGTCCTGTCTAAAGCTTTATTAGGTCAGACACACACTAAGCTGCCTACATGTACATTTATACGTCATTACAATTAACTTTAATGAATTGTAGACTACGAATATAACGTTCGGATTTATTATGAATGTATCTAATGTACATGTTAATCCCAACAAAATCTTTATATAAAATTTATCTTTAGGTAAGGAAAGTAATTTTTTTACGGGCACTTAATGCCACATGATCGAAAACAGGGCAAAGCACTTGACTACTCATCAGCAACCCATTAACTCTATCTAGAGAGCTGAGAGGATTAGACCATAATTAACACACGCTGGTCTAATGCGGTTTGATTTCCTCACGATGTTTTCCTTCACCGTTAGCAGATGGTAAGTCACTTATCAATTATAAATTCCACAAAGTGAAATCTACATTGGTGCTGCTGGTTGGATATTTAGCATGCCTCATTAATCCATTCTGCCACCATCGCTTTAACGCTTGGCTACCACCACTACTTGACCTGACTGCAACACAATTACATTGATTCCATGATTGATGCGATACAAAAACTTCCCACACTGATTAAAGAAGGCAGTTACAAGAATTGCCGATTAAGGAACTATTGGTAATCTAAATGCAATTTGTTATCCAATCTATTCATTAATATATATCGCGTCGAGTTTCCGACGTCATTAGATTCTTGTGAATTCACTCTTCGCTCTGTACGTTTAATAATACGCTTCGAAAAAGTGGCAAATTAAAACCTGGCTTAACATAACAGAGGGTATTACTAAGAATGTTGATATTCGAATGTTCGGTTTTGATGTCGCTGTCAAATGTAAGGAAATTTAGATATGGTCGCAGTCACTTTCAAACATTTGACAGCGACATCAAAACCGAACATTCGAATGTTGAGATTTATAGTAAGCCCCCAGGACACGCCTTATTCTGCCAAGGGATAGGCAGAGGTTTATCACACCATCATTTCGCTAGTTAAGTTTGGTTCCATGTAATAGAGAGACTATTGACTATTTGTTTCCTTTGTGTAGATTAAATATTATTTTAATTAATTACATATACATTCTGTACATTTTACATTCTGCAAAAAGTTAATTAAATTATATGGTAATTCGAATTAGACTGGCCTGTTGGTCTAGTGGTTAGTGACCCTGACTGCTAAACCGGAGGTCGTGGGTTCGATCCCCACCCAGGACAAATCTTTGTGTGATGAGCATAAAAGTTTGTTCTGTGTCTGGGTGTAATTAATCTATAATATATAAAAAAATAATAGTAGTATACAAATACTAACCTAGTGAGTTTCCTAATGTAGGTACGTATGTAAATAATATACCTAATATAATAATATAATATTACATATTACATTCACACAGCGCCATCTAGTCCCAAAGTAAGCAATTATATTTGCTTGTGTAATGGGTACTAAACAACTGATATTATACTACTTAAATACTTTTTTTTTGTAAATACATACATATTATAGATAAATTACTAATTTATTTAATGCGAAAAAGGTATAGTATTATTATCTCATATCACAAACTAGCAACAACTTTCAATAAGTACTTAAGTAAGGGAAGCTTTTCTGAAGCAAATACGTGCTTTTAAAATAAATGCAAAGCAGATCTCGAAACGCTTGTTGTTGTTGTTTCAATAGATTGTACAAAAAGAAAAATCAAAGGGGAATGTTGTACATTATTTATTTTGTTTCGGAATTCTTTAATCTAATATTAAAGTTCAAGTAACCTCCTTCACCCTTCAACCGGGGAACACTCGAAAATAGTAAAGTACTCATGTATAATTTAGATAAAAGTGAGTAGAGAGGGTTAAACAGCACCAATATAAAAAAGCACTATCAAAGACAAATTTATCAATTACGTTTGGTAGTTTTACAAGATTGCAAGGACTCTTACGACCTCTTGTACTGTATTCTATGACCACAAAGCTGAGAAATCTAGTCAGATTAAATAGTCGTAGAATGCTGAATACGACATTGTGGTAGTTATACTCGTACTCGTACACCGTGCACTTTTGTTTAGTCATCTTACAAAATGTTTTAGTGTCGTAATTACCTATTCTTATACATAAACAATACATCTTGACTGGCCTGTTGGTCTAGTGGTTAGTGACCCTGTCTGCTAAACCGGAGGTCCGATCCCCACGCAGGACAAATCTTTGTGTGATGAGCATAAAGGTTTGTTCTGTGTCTGGGTGTAAGTTATCTATAATAAGTATGTATTTACAAAAAAATAAAAATATTCAAGTAGTATATCAGTTGTTTAGTATTTATCCAGCCATAATAAACCAAAGAATTTTTTACACCGTTTTTATTCTTTACACGGATCATTTTTATTTTGCAATTCTTGACACAATTTAGATTTTATTTATTATTATTTTGTTCATTACGGCTAGATGATTGATATCTGATTAGTAATTTAAAAAATATCACGATGTATAGAACAGAATTTCTAAACTCTCTTATAGCATCTTAAACTATTATAGCTGACTGTGCATTTTCCATATTCACTAAATCAGCCTCGGTAACACTGCAGGAGTCTAGACGACTGCTACGCAACTTCGTTCGAGGTTCAATCTCCGGTTCAGGCTTAATTTTTTCGCTTTTCCACTGTGTAATTTCAGAATCATTCCGAAGTCTGGGACTATGCTCGGTAAATGGCAATAAGCCCGCCAGCTTATTACATTAGATTGATTTGAAACAAACTTTAATAATGTCACGATGTCGTCATTGTGTTTTTGAACGAAAATTTATTTACCTACCTTCCTTGCTTGATTTAAACTTACTTACTTTTCTAAAAAGTAATACCAGTATTCGTAAAAGCTAAAATTCTAGAATCAATTGCCTAATTTACTAGATTAAAGTAAAATTAAATCTATACTAATATTATAAAGATAAAAGTTTGTTTGTTTGTTTGATAGCTAGGATCTCAGGAACTACTGATCGGATTTGAAAAAATATTTTAGTGTCAGATAGCCCATTTATAGAGAAAAGTTATAGGCTATATAACATCACGCTACGGCTAATAAGAGCTCAGCAGTGGCCAAACAAAAGCGACGGAAGCAAAGCCCTGCGCGACTTCTAGTGTTAGAATATACATTGTGAAATATAGTGTGAAATCATTCTAAGGTAGCTATCGCATAATAAAAATATAACTTCGGTGATTACTTATTGATGTTTTCTTTCAGATATCTAATAATATGATAAAGCAAACACAACTGTGACAAAAGTGTACAAACACATCACAATTTATCATAGCTATTTACGAGTCACTTACAAACCCAGGTCAATTAATCACAACACCCATAAACGTCCGGTACTAAACGCTGGTCTTTGAAGTAAGCTGTAAGTATTAATGAAGGTATTAACATACTCGTGGTGAGTCGTTAAATTGTATTGTCTGAAACTGAAACGTGACAGAGCAACATTTCCATTCAAGTGAACATGCTTAAATTGAAAGCAATCCTTTAAGTTGAACAAAATAAACGTAGTTACTTATGGTAGTTTGTCAAGTGTAACTTAAGCTGGGGTTTAATGACACAAGAACGTTTGTCGATCTAGGACAGGGAAAGTATTTGCCCCTTCCACAAATTGTTATTGTAAGTCTGAATGTAATTTCAATTCCTCACAATACTCGGCTTGTCAATAATATCCTAACCCCCAAAGCAAAGCCAAACAAAGCCCCCAGGGGTTTCCCTGGGGGCTTGTTTTGAAATTCGCCATTCGAATGTTCGGTTTTGATGTCGCTGTCAAAAATTAGAAATTTAGATATGGTCGCTGTGACTGTCAAACATTTGACAGCGACATCAAAACCGAACATTCGAATGCCAAAATTCAGAGTAAGCCCCCTGATCTGTTAAATAAAATCAGAGACACTTGAGCAACTTCAATACTAGTTTATCACGTGTCTTCCAAGGTTTTATTTAGCTGTTACCTATGTAAGTATATGTAATATAATCGATCTGGTCTATTTCATTGATAGATTTAGATATTGTTGTCAAATGTTTGAAAATATAAATGCTCGCTGTCATTTTCAGATAATTAACAACGATATAAAAATCAGCCATTTGATTGTCAAAATTGCAAGTCCCTATTTCTAAAGTTTTTGATAGAAATTTTTAGATTGATATTTTGTAGGTATTCTTTTCCAAGTTTATTTGAATAGGTGTCTATACAGGAAAATGTGAATAATATCGTCATCTGCCGATATAAGCGGTACTCGCTATCTAAGATAGCGCCCCAAAACTATGAAAAAGCATGTGATAAACCGCGAAATGAAAACGCGAAGTTAAAATTTGGCATCTCACCAAACTTGACACCACAAATGGCACGGTTCTCACATTTTACATTTATAATTGAGTCGGGTGTCTCGACTAAGAAACCACACAAGCTCACTCCGAAGGGCGTTAACGACTTATGAGGCTTATGCTAATTAGAACATTAGAGCGAAAATTGCAGGCCGACTATGTTATGATTAATCTCGACAACTGTTAGAAAATGAAATAAATTTTCAAATCCTTTTATCAGTTCTACGTTTATTATAGTGGATAGGAAATATATATAAAAAAACTATAAAAAAAGAAACTAAAAAATAAGTTATCTGTACTGCGTCAAATATTTGAAAATTCAAATGACTGTGATCACGATCACAATCGTTGTCGTTTTCAAAAAATTTAGTAACGATATTAAGAGGGAACGCGACCTGCGAGGAATTTGAAAAATATGTAGGTATTTGGAGACACTATTGCCTTACCGCAAGTCTGCAACCGAGAGTGTAATAGAGACAGCTCCAGCTCAAACAGATTTAAGACAAAGATTTTGTCGAGATTGACGTTTCATATTCCTCGAAAACTGAGCCAATCCAAAAATGCCTGGCCTTAAATAAACTTGGCTTCAAAAACACGAATAAAAACCTTGTTTCCAAGGCACTTTATATTATAGGTTTCAATCTATCAATATGAAACGTAATAACAATACATAGAACAATGGCTTTGTAAGAAGCTTACAATGCAATAAATCAAAAAGCAATATCTTCCCCCAAACGGTACTACAACGGATGTACTTTAATATCTTTCAATAACATTATTACCTACATTCTTGCGATACAAGTATCCATAATATTATAATATTATTTATGAAAACATATTCGATATAAATAACTCTAGAACATCTTCAGAATCAAGCTTCAATTCAGATTATGTATATTTCTACCCGTAAACGTCCCACTGCTGGGCGCGGGTCTCCTCCAAATAATGTGGGGGGAATTTATTTAGCCTACTATACCACGCCGGCCAGATGGATTGGTATAGGGTTTGTTTTGAATTTTCCTTTTCTCACAGTGCTCTTGTCTGCTTAAATTTAACTCCCTTAGTCACCCTTTACGACACCCACGGGTTGGGATAGGGTAGTGACATTATGTATTCTTAATCCGTCACTACACGGATATAAAAAATAATAATTACAACATAATTTCATCCTTCTAATATGGCTAGCGATGTAATAAGAGGCGAGATAGAGATTGTTGATATTATAATAAAACAAAATAAAATATATTATTTCATTTATTTAAATATACAAACATTTCAATTTTATTTATTTGTATAGTATCATTTATTTTCGTTGGATCCCAGTTTTAAATCCCATTTTTTAAGTATTAATGATGGATCCCATTTGCTATTTCCATTGAATCCCATGTTATAACAACGTGTGTACTTGTCAGAAGAAACTGCACTCACCGTACGAAACATAACAGTACGGATACTGCTACATTACGTCGATATTCTGTGAGAGGGTAGTACTTCCCCGGTCGATCCGGACCATTCATGCTGATATCAGCAAGGATCTACTACCTTACCTTTACCAAACAATTAAAAAGCAGCATGTGTTCGGCCCGCTGACTATTAAATAATTGAAAGAATGAAAGACAGAAGAAACATGAATTAAATCATCCTTTATTTGCACACGGAAACCTATAGGTCAGTGGTACCTACCATGAGTTTTCACGGCGTTCACCCAAGACAGTGCTTTTGATTGACAGATTTTTATGAAAAATAAACAGCACCCCTAATGCTATATGTTTGAATTATTAATTCAAATAAGTAAGTATTACTAGGATCGCTGTTCATTTTTACATATAAATCTGGTAATCAAACAGAGTAAAACGCCGTGAAAACTCATGGTAGAGACAGGTCAACTTTTTCAACACTACAGTCGAAGTTTTTCCAAGCACATTCCTACAGAGATTTCTTTTTTTTTATATTGTTGCAAGACAAAGTTTATCCATTCGTTTTTTTCTTTAATATCAACATTATGATTACTTGGAGTAAAACAATTTTCTTCAAATTGTTTCATTCTGACACTGTACATGCTAGCGTCTTCCATTAAAACAGTCAAGATATGCATAATATTCGGTTTTTTTACTTTTGTTGCCTTGTTAAGTTTATGATTCCAACCTTCAACGTTGTTAGTAGTTCGGTGTGTTTCATCACTCACACACCATACATCTACAAATGATTCATTTTGTAGCCAAAACTCAACCATGTAATTTTTAAACTCATCCATTTTTGCATTTATAGGGCAATCAGACTCTATGTAACACCATCCCTCAGCAATTGCATCTCTTGGTATCAATGGTAACAGTCCACAAAGTGCGACGACTCTTTTTGCAACTTTTGATTTCGTAAAATCCAAATCGCTGTCGAGTAATGATAAAAACATCCTCTTAATTTAATATTTGGAAAGACTGATGAAATCGCGGTCATAGCTGCCAGTTCGTAATCTGTTTTATATTTAAGTGGTTCCCATTCTGGAATACAGGTTTTGATAAGAGTGAACAATGTTTTATATGTTTGTGTATCCTGTTTATTCATAAAAGCATAAATTAGAGGTAGGTACTATGTAATCTACTCCGTCAGATCGATTAATCTCTCCGTGTATCACATACAGTTGCTCAAAAGGCTTTGGGCAACTTTTAAACGTGCCGTCACTATAATAAGATTTTAATATTCGGAGCTTTCCTTTGGCGTCCTCTGTGGCAAAAATTAATATTCGTGTACCTAAGTCGTCATAATCAGACATCAAAAAATTATTGAATTTTGGCGGTAATTTGACTTCATCTACAGATTTGAAATTTATTTTATCTAAACCAGCTGATTTATTTCTTGCTCTGTATAGTGAGCTCTGAACATTCGATAACTTAGGTATTTTTTTAATTATATTAATTCCTGCATCACTTAGTGACGCAACAGTTTTATTAAATTCCGAAGGCACTGGTGGAAAAATACCCGAAGAAACTCTTTTCTTGCATTCATGCACACTCTTTGCTATAATGTTGTCTTCAACAGATGAAGAGCACGTATGTTCTTGCTTAATAAAAACAGTCATACCCTGAAAGAAATTTTATTCGTAAGAGATCTTTCAAAATATTTTTTGAATATACGTGATCTTGATCAATCAAAATATTGTACAAACCTCAAGCGTCAGTATTCCTTTGCATTTTTGTTTACGGTGGTTAATGCATCTTCTTAAAGAAGTTCCATTTTTATTATCTCGTTTCTTTGTGTATTGATGAGCATTATGTAAAAGAACTTTACCACCTTTTCTGTCAATAAAATTTAAATCTATTGATGAAGAAGTAGATGGGAGTTGATCACTCATAGTAATTTGTGATTGGATTAACGCAAACTAACTACAGTCACTTTAAACTATATCAATTTTATGCACCTTATGGACTTTTTTGCACTTATCATAATGGTTACGCGTGTAAATAGATAGACGGAATGACAAAGAGGACAGCAAAAAAAATAGTCAATCAATATAAAGTATACCCTCCTTTAATTAATAATTTTGTTGTTGGAAGTACCCGCAGTCAGATTTTTTAAGCATTTGGGATCCAGCGGAAATAGTTTTTGGGATTCAATGACAATAAAACGTAATTCTCTTACTTTTTTTAAATTTGGGATCCAACGGTAATACATAATAATATTTTGTGGGATCCAACGCCAAACATATTAAACTAGGATTCAAAACTGGGATCCAACGAAAATAATTCTATAGTATGTATGTATAGATGAATAATATAATACGGTAATTTATTGATTAAACAATCCAAAACACACTGCCGAACTTCTAAACTCACGTCTGCAGAAACGAGATACAAAGTTCACATATAATTAGTATGTCAGAATGTTACTTTGCTAAGAATTAATATATTATAACTCGGTACCTAATAATTAACGAGTTCGCAATTTAAACAGCCTTCATTAAATACTTTCCTGTTTTAATTAGTTTTTTCCTCCTAGTGATTAACTCGCACAAATTGGTTGATATTGAAAAGGGGTTTGTTTTTTGTTCGTTTAAAAACATCCAACAGGTTTAAATAAACATTTATTTTACATTGGAATAATAATTTCTGTTTTCTTTTTTATACACAGGATATAAAATCGTGCAGGAATTTAAACTCTATTAGCTGTTCGTTTAGTGTTGATTTTGTTATTTATAGGCGTGGATAATGTATTAGATATGAAAACTTGGCTGAAATTTACCATTACAGCGGAATTTTTTTCCATTATTATTTATACATGTATATAAGTGATTATACACGAGACTAGATATATGTGTTTTTGGGAATAATCAAGCAGGAATCACTGTACATAGTACACTCTGTACACAGTGTACATATTTAGATTTTTTCCTCACACAATATACTATAGTAATTCTAGATGTATACAACACTTTTTTTTCCTTACTCTCGTGTTGACTTTAGAGGAGTCCGAGCCTTAAATCATGGTTGCAACCTTCACGACAAAAGATTCAATTTTGTAAAGACTATTTTACATTAGTACCATTTTTGTCGTTCATCCATTCCATTTCTTTTACAGAGATAAGACTTACCTTAGAATCAAACATATTCATTAAATTAAATATTAGAAGGCGCGCGGGGTTTCGCTCCCGTCGTTCTTTATTTGGTCACTGTTCAGCTCCTATTGGCCATAGCGTGGTGTTATATAGCCTATGTTGTATGGACGACCAGTGGTCCACGAGTTAACGCTAAGCAGTAAATTTTATCAATAATATAAAAAAAATATCTCCTATATCTCTTTTCGTAAGTCAAAATTTCCTTTAGTCTTTCGCTTATATACTACTTCTTATTACCAACCACTGAAATAACTAATCTTAGTTGAATATCAAAGATAAGTTCATCTAAATTTAGCATCAAAGCTGAATGCTTTGATGCTAAATAAATAAAGTAAGATGTTTGACGGTAACATTTAGCGAGATTGAACTAATAATATAATAAGATTACAAGGAACAACGAAGGCTTCGGTCGAATGAAACTTGTTAAATACCTTCGTGATTGGATTTATTTAACAGTGTTATTATTCATTTGGTAAGTAAAGTGACCTTCAAAGTCTGGAAATTTAAGGTCATTTGCAAGAAGGTGGTGTTTCTTGGTAAGTTAAGTAATTAGTTCGTTACAGAATCAAGATGCTATTCATAGAAGAAGTTATTCATAAAAGGGGTAAATAGATATATTTTAAGGGTCGACTACGCTCATGTAATTCTTCTGTTGTTATAGGCATCCTTATGCTACGGCAACCACTTCATCATTTCAACCCATAAACGTCCCACTGCTGGGCACAGGTACCTACCTCCTCCAAAGAATGTGGAGGGAATTTAGTCTACTAATTAATACCACGCGGGCTAAACGGGTTGGTATAGGGTTTGTTTCGAATTTTCCTTTTCTAGCAGTGCAGGTTACTCCCTTAGTCGCCTTGTACGACACCCACGAGTTGAGATGGGGTAGTGACATTATGTATTCTTAATGCGTCATTATACAGTAACCACTTACTTGTGGAATAAAAAAAAATAACATAATGAAACATTATTTTTTTTTTTTAATAATGTTTCAGTAAAAGTTGGTAAAATTAGTTTTTTGTACCCATTTAAATGTGTTCCATTTAATTAGAAACCCAGTTTATTTCCAACAAAATGTGTAACAGAAAATGTACAATTTTTTCTACTTATCGGCATATACTGCATACGATGTAGAAAAGAGGATTAATATTCCTGCCTGTATATTGTTGATATATGAATTTCGTATAAAATTATGACAGATTGTAAAACGCTCGCGGTCCAGTAACCTACTTCTCACAGACTTCACACCGAATTGTGTGGGAGTCAGTTGTTTCCATTTTAAATTCGGAAACATATTGTATTAATAGAAATGGCTTGTTTACAAAAGGTCATAGTTTATAAGGTCGGATGCTTGATAATAAAAGGGAAATTAAATACCTGTTCAACCTTTATACTTACTGCTTTATTAAATGTATGAATTTAATATGTTAAATGTAGCAAATAACATTATTGATAATTTATTTAATTTAATTCAATTTAATTTAATTCAATTTAATCCAATTTAATTCTTATTTAGTTAAAATTTTATTTTATTTTATTATATTTGCATGCTATCTAAGATGGCTGGATGGGCTAGAGCTAATATTCTTACCTTTAATGTAACACCTATATGTACCCTATTTAAAGCAATAAAGATTATGATTATACATTCGAAATGAATATGAATTTATTGAGTTTCATAAATTTAGTTATTTTATTTTACTCAGTTTTAATACCGTTCAAATGGACTTATTTGGAGCGGAGTCTTCAGAAAGAAGAGATACAAAAATATAGGTAGGTATAAACTGCCAAATGAGATAAAAGCACGCGAAAGTAAACTTCTTTATTATAAATAATTTAAATAAATAGATTGAATGTTACTAACGAACTACTATTGCAAAATTGTATCAATGTTACATAAGTTATTTTGATATTTCTGTGATATTTCAAACTGTAACCAATTGAAATTGTAACTACTATAGCGATTAAAAAGACCTGTGGCCTCTGCTTCTTGCCAAGTTCTTCTCAGAGCTCAACCTTGTCAGTGAACTGGCCGTAGGCAAATTTGCTGACACCTTTTTTTTGACTTTGTATGACGTTCATAAGTACCATGTATGTGATCCAAATGAAATAAAAATTTTACTTTGACTTTAATAAGTTGACGCCCACTGCTGGGCATACCTAACCTCACCTAATTTCCCCAGTGTGAGCGATTTAGTGCCGCCGATAAATATTATTATTATGTAAAAGCAAACTACACAATTTAAGAGAACATGCTGTACAAATACGAAACAACATAATATTCGTTTTAGAACGTTAACATTTGATTTAATTCAGGAAAACATTACACAATAATAGCTTCCACAGTTGATACAACATTGCGTGTGGTTCCGGCGAATACAAGTTTATGGATAATTCCAGAATGAACCTTGCAACAACGTTTAAAAGCATGTCTGAACCATATGTTTTGCTTTGGGCTTTTCATTACGTTTAATAATAAATAAATAATAATAATAATAATAAATTGTTTATTCAGCATAAATAGTACACTATTACATAATTCTTAAGATTAAAGATAAGGTACAATAATGTTTGGTGCCTGCACTAGGAATATTCCTGTGTCACAGGCAGTTTATGAGCACATTTTATGTTACTGTACAAAATGTACAATTAAATCATATACCATGTTTCGTAATGAATTAGATACTATCTATTATAACAAAAATAAAAACAGATATGTTTTTAATTTTTTAAATCTAATTAAATAAAAAGATTACGTGACATTTAATGCTTTCTTGCATTAACTAACTTTATTATTATGTAGTCTAGAGAAGCATTATAATAATATTTTATAATATTATTATAATAATAATAATAAGTATTTATTGATTCAAAATACCTTTTACAATTGTCCTTAGAACTAGGGTACATAAAGGTGAAGGTTATACAAAAGTTTAAAAACTCCCAAACTAGGTATTCCTGTGACTTGGGAGTTAGTGTTCTGCCGTCACTATAGTAACAGTGATCATCGGTTGTATTTCATACAATTGTATGTCTATAAATGTTATGAACAATAAAGTAATTAAATAGATAATTGATAATAGTGATTAAAAGTTATAACAAATTAGAATTCGAATTAAAATTAGAATTTTTTAAATCTGGCTGTATAATGAATGAATATGGGAAATAAAGCAAAATGTAAAATATAATTAATAGTGAGTTGTGGTGTGTATGTGTGTGTGTGTATGTGTGTGTCTTTTTATATGTATTGGAGTGTGTATGTCGAGTGTGCGTTTACGTATTGAGATACATTATATTCATTGAAAAAGGTGAATTAGCTATTATGAAGAATCAACTTTACCAGATCAACATATTTATGGAAATATATTTTTAATCCCCAATGCAAAAGAGAGGTGCTATAAGTTTGACGTGTTTGTCTGTGGCATCGTAGCTCTTAAACAAATGGCCTCATGTGATTTTGATGTGCTTTTTCTGTTTTATAAGTTTACTTGATCGTGATGATTGTGTTTATTAAAATTTGTGCAGCCGTTTTATGGTCACTAGCTCTTCTCGAGGGTGACATAAAAAAAATGTGCGTTGCTATTTTTTTTGTACTACACACATTGTATCACATCTTTTATTCCCGAAGGGATAGACCGAGGTACAATACATCCACATTATGCCAGCTATTTTAGATGCCATGTAATTGAAGTCAAGCATCAACCGGACTCATTTCCAGACTCCGAATTGAAGATACTGAGAATAGCAAGACTGAAAGTCCCAAAATATTTTTTTTCCAGATCCAGGTACTTATTATATTACGATTGAGTGTATGTAGTTTTTTGTCACATATACATAATACGATCGCCAGGTTAAATCAAAGTAAAATGTTTTATATGTATTATATTATTATTCTATTGTTCTATTATTTATTCATTAGTATTAATTTAATGTGTAGTTTTTATGATGTTTTAATATTTATGGTGTCTATTTTTAATAATTAATATGAATTTGAATTTATTTATTAATTTGTTTGTCTGTAATATATGAGATAAATTGTCTGAAATAAACAATATTTATTTATATTATTATTTATTTATTATAGAAGCCGGTCAATATTTAAACCATTACGTTCCACAAAATACGAATCACTTCACAATAAGACCCCTAATACCCCTTTATGTGAAACAAAGCCAATATAATTTCACAATTGACGCACCATCTTGGGAGTCAAGATTTTGTTCAACGGCTATCAAACTTCAATTTATTGTTATTGCTTGTTATCTTGCTGAATGAGGTTGGCTTTACCCAATCTCAAAAGGTCCCAGGTTGTGAAAGAGTTTTGTATTTCAGGTATTACAATAGTTCCTCTAAAACTGGTGCCTTAAAGTCTAGTCCATAAAGACACCGAATTGTGCATTAAGCCGATCCGACAACTTCTTATACCTAATCGATCTGCATCGCATTTAACCACAGAACAGAGATAGAGTTTGACGATCAAAAAACTCAAAACCTATAAGTACTTCTGTTGACCTAGAATCATGAAATTTAGCTAGAAGCAATATCAAGTTGCACAAGTAAAGGAAAAAATCTGAAAACAGTACTCGTGTATATATATATATATCACTGCAATATATTGGAGGATTTTCATATTTCTGTGCATTTAACGAACGGATGAGACTCTTTTGTAGTAGACATAGGTCTACTACATCTCCTCTTGTCTCGTCTATTTCGGTATTTGTGCTGCAGGAAGTTTACCCCAGAGCCGGCACGTGGGAGAAATTCATCGAAGAACTCCCCTAGGAACAATCGATAGAGCACACAGAGCGACCCAAAGTCTCACCGTTGCTCTACTGATTTGTCCGTAAAATTGGGATCACCGACTATTCGAACAGCCTGCGTTTGGAAGGAGTCAAGTGGGTCGAGCTGGTATTTGGGAGCTCTCGCCCAGAGGTGAGAACAGTACTTACTCCAAATGTAGACGACTGTTTTCATACTACGTATTTTAATTTCAGAACCTCTTAGTAAAATACACGTAGGACTTAAATAACACGCCACGAAAGATCACTCGTTTAAAATGAAAATAGGTAAGCCGTTTAATTTAATGTTTTGCGCCGCTTATCCAATACTAAAACTCAAGTTGCTGAAGAACAAAATTAATTACAAATGTATTTAGGTAGTTTAATTATTAGGGAGTTAATTATATTACAGTCACGTATTAACCACTTAACCAAGGTCTATGAAATAATCTTACTATCTACTATAATAAATACAAAAAATTAATAGATGTTTTTTACAATTTGCCTAAAAACTACTGTATCGATTTTGATAAGACTTTCCAGCAATATACTTTATCTATACTAATATTATAAAGCTGTAGAGTTTGTTTGGTTGGACGCGCTAATCTCAGGAACTGCTGGTTCGATTTAATAATAATATATATATTCACACAACGCCATCTAGTCCCAAATTAAGCAATTATATTTGCTTGTGTTATGGGTACTAAACAACTGATATACTACTTAAATACATTTTTTTTTGTAAATACATACATAATAAAGATAAATTACACCCAGACACAGAACAAACCTTTATGCTCATCACACAAAGATTTGTCCTGGGTGGGGATCGAACCAACGACCTCCGGCGAGCAGACAGGGTCACTAACCACTAGACCAACAGGCCAGTCATTTGAAAAATTATTTTTGTGTTGGTTAGCCCATTTATCGAGAAAGGCTATATAAAATCACGCTACAGCCAAAAGTAACTGAATAGCGGCCAAGCAAAAAACGACAAGAACAAAGCTTAAATGATTCGAGGTTTCCATTGATCGAGGAAGGTTACAGGGTAACCTTATATATCTGGCGAAATATGGGTGCGATTCACCTCTGCTTACCCCTTCGGAAATACCTAAATGTGACGCTGTGTTATATTATGTTATCATAAGAGTAAAACTACGAAATCTCTAATCTATGTCTAGCCAACATGGTTTCACAGGAGCATTTACGATATCACTATGACTACTTAGTATAAAAAAAAGTCGCTTTCTCTGTCCCTATATCCCTATGCATGCTTAAATCTTTAAAACTACGCAACGGATTTTGATCCTTTTTTTTTAAATAGATAGACTGATTCAAGAGGAAGCTTTATAGGTATAATATACATACCACGCGGGCGAAGCAGCGGGTGGAAGCTAGTTTACGATAATCTAACACTAGACATAGGTAGGTACTTATAATTCAAAGAGCTCTACCAACTATAGTGCTCCGCTATAGATACTAATGAGGCGACGGCAAACAAAGCACCCACCTTACATCAACCTCAATAAAGGACTTCAAGAAACTTCAATAAATAAAATAAAATCTCGAAATAACAATCTCTGGTTCGTAGAATCCACAGTAAAGACGTTAAGAGTATTAAACTCCAACAAATAGAATACGATTTTTATTTAATACTACAGACATTTATTTGTTATTATTATAAATTTAATGCGCAAATGGTTTCATGGAAATATATTTAATTAATTCTGCTGAAAAACAGAATTAACTTAGGTAGTCTATTATTGTGTGTTTGTTGTTCCATTATAATTACCCCTTCAGGAGAAAAGGCTTGAAGACTTTTGTCTTAAAGACCCCTTCCAGGCAGAAGAGCATCACATCCATATTCCGCGAGCTTTGTTAGATCCATACCTAAATTACCTAACAATTTTTAGACCCCGGGCTGATATTCATCAGACGGGCTGTAAGTAGTGCCTGTTTGCCATTGTCGTCGTGATAACAAAAAAGAAAAAGCTAGGTCGACTAAAAAGTGTTTAGTCGACCTAGGAATCAAACCTAAAGCTTCTATCGCATGAGTTGATAGGTACAGGTACACTCCTGCATCGCCACCGAGGCAGTACATAACCTCGAAAATGTATTTGGTTGTCTTATTTCCAAATTCCAAAAAAGGAGCACCGAACAACGTGAATACCTGAAGGGCCAGTTGCCGTATAGAGCTACCTCCCCTCCTCCCCAATAAGAAAATGCCATAGATACGCCAATGAATACCAATGATATGCCCACTTGAAAGGAAAAAGATGTTAGGTCACATATACGGTATAACTTCTTTATGATTATACTGAAAGTATAAAATGTAAGAGCTAAAGACAGTGAAAGGTATAGTAAGGAGTTTATGAACATAGGTACTCACATAAGTATCATAAATTTAGAATACTTAAACAAATAATATATTTTTTTGATGAAAATCATTATTTGTTTAAGTGTATTCTACAAGGACCCTACTCAAAATGTTGCAAAACTCAACAGGATTTATTAAATTTTCAAGTAGACTCAACTATTAAAAACACATTATATTTTACTACCATATTATTATAATAACAAGTCACGAAACACCCGGCGTGCATTTTTTTATTTGTAGTATTATTTTTGGTAGTTGACTTCATCCATGTTCAGTTCACACGATCTATCCTCGAGTATGTTAGAGTCAGACTTCAACAAAGAAGAAGCGAGACAAGGAGAAAGATGTGTTATAATAATAAATAAATGTGTAATTGTGTAATTTAATCTATAAATTGAAATTATCCAAATCAGTCAAACTGTTCTCTAGAGATAAGGCTAAATACTATATATTTACTTTATCCAAATCGTATCGCAGTCCAAATCTTTTGATCACATAAGTAACATAATATCTGGACTTTTGTCATCGACCATGGTAAAAAAAAACATTTGACGTGAAAAGCTAGTGGTTGAACCACTTACACGGCTTAACCCTATTATTATTTCAACAACTTTCGACTTTTAGAAGTCCGATTGCTTTGAAATAATATACATTACGGGTAGTCGT
Source organism: Laspeyria flexula (assembly GCA_905147015.1). NCBI lineage: Eukaryota > Metazoa > Arthropoda > Insecta > Lepidoptera > Erebidae > Laspeyria > Laspeyria flexula. The sequence continues at coordinate 15,037,055 of LR989954.1, forward strand.
ATAATTACAACTTTAATTAGAGTACATTACACCTCATTTGTAGCCTATATCATTATTAGAATTAAAATATTTCAATGTACATTATATCTAAATAAATAAAACAAATAAATGTAACAGCACTCATTTGAAAAAGTCACTACAAGCACAGTAGGCTTTTTTTTCAGTGAGGCTTCGTAATATTTAAGGAACTAATGCGAAGGCGCATCAGTTGAAACGTTATCACTATTAATTATTTTCACTATTAAACACAAAAACAACAAATTCGAAAAAATATTCTTCCTTCCTGCCTGTACCAACGGCAGACCTAAGAAAGCTCTCTACCTGAACTAGACCTACTTGTAATGTTAGTTAGTCAATTAAAATAAATATGATATCATAAGCATGTGACTAATCCCTATCACGATGGCTGGATCGGTCCAGACCCTATTATGAAACTCGATATCGATCGGAGTCGATAGGTCCAACCAGGTCCGACTAGGTCGATGTCGAAATTCATATTAGGGTATCTAGTCATAAAAAGTTCTGGGTGTCATAATTACAATATTTCCCAATGACTCGTGTACTCTCGTGTAAAGTAAGTAGCTCAATAATCAGACAGATAAGACAACAAAACCATAACACGCCCTACAACTAAAGATTTATAAACCGCAGTTTATTTATCACATAAATATCCAAGCCATAATATCTTTTCCCTAATTATTCATCGCAGAAAAAATATATTAAAGAAGAAACCTCACAGATACTCCATTTAAAATAAATAAAGACACCAAAGAAAAGAAGCCACTTAATTATTTAATTATTGTAGTTTGTTTTTTCTCAGAACTTTTTTAATATCACGGCAAGTTATTTTAAAAGCTTCATACATTTTTCTTTTTAACGTGCTCCAAAAATATGGCCTCAATTTAAAATATTTCCGGACGGTTATGTTCAAAATTAAGGATAGTTTTCAAGAGGCTTTCAAAGCTAGACTGTTCATGTTGAAAAAATCTTAAATTATAATATTAATTATATCTCATTTTTAAATTATACATCTAAGTAGGTATTTTTTCATAAATCTTATAAAATATAATTGTTAGATATTTTTTAATCTTTAGTTTATTAAGTACAACTTACCATAAATCCCGACGCATTGAGCAATCCAATCCCACAAACAGTTATCATTATCACACCCATATCCACTTGGCATTGCTATCACAATTATCACAAAACAAAACACCAAAAGTCAATACACGCCACTACGAAACATCTTCACTGAAAAACGCCATTTTGAAAATTCATCAAAACAAAAATCTAATTCCATATTTGAATTTCGGCAAACAATTAGCGGTTTATTTGACGTTTATGTTTTTTATTTATTTTATGGTGATGGGAATTATTTGCGAGCCCCAGGCAACACGCCTGTTCTGCCCGACCGACATTTCGCGACTGAGCAATGCATCCATAGAGTTCACAGTACCTGTTACATTTTGGATGGTTTAGCGCGTGCGTACTACGAAATGAGTACGGAACCATTAACTGAGGCGTTTATTATTAAGTTTGCATAATAGTCGTTGACAATTTCTTGATTGTTAGGATGCAATTAGTCGGTGATTATTAAACGCATTATTTCGCTAGTTTCCTTTCATTTATTTGTCTTGTTTTATAGCTTCGTTAAGCAGCTTTGTGAGTCAAAAGCGCGTAATGGAAAGCTTGTCTAGCAATTTGAGATAAATGAAACATCCACAGTTCTGTACTGTGCAATGATGAAGCAGTTTGTTTCAAGGGTGTAGTGAAGGAAGGTTTATGCGTTAATTTTCTGCTTAATGGAACCCTTGGCGTAACAGTCACCTAACTTAGTTAATGTGAAATTTCCCAATTATTCCAAATATGTATATATATATATATATAGAAGGTATTATCGTGTTTTATGTATAAGCGGCAGCGGTTTCCTGTTCAAAATATGTTGAATTTTTTGCGACTTTTTCCTTCTTTTGAAAAAAGGTACTGTTCCAGTTCCTGGTAAAATTAATTAGAAGAAATGAATACTTACCTATATTTTTGTACTTTATATAATAATATAATATAATATTCTACCACATTCACACAGCGCCATCTAGTCCCAAAGTAAGCAATTATATTTGCTTGTGTTATGGGTACTAAACAACGGATATACTACTTAAATACATTTTTTTTTGTAAATATATACATATTATAGATAAATTACACCCAGACACAGAACAAACCTTCATGCTCATCACACAAAGATTTGTCCTGGGTGAGGATCGAACCCACGACCTCCGGCTTAGCAGTCAGGGTCACTAACCACTAGACCAACAGGCCAGTCAGACTTTATAACTTTGGGAAATAATTTAAAGCGGATATTCGAATAGATTTGTGTTAACGATTAGGGATACCTAAGCTATTTATTAAAAATAAGCATTTTTCCTGTTGCTTTCATGTGATCGAATTAAAAATATTTGATTTATTTTATTTATATGTAGTATTGAGGAAACGATTTAAAGATCGGCTATAAATCGTTTCCATCATCACCATTTCAACCCATAAACGTTCCACTGCTGGGCACGGGTCTCCTCCAAAGAATGTGGAGGGAATTTAGCCTACTATTCCACGCTAGCCAGACGGGTTGGTAAAGGGTTTGTTTAGAATTTTCCTTTTCTCGCATTGCTCTTGTCTGCATAAGGTTAGGTACTCCCTTAGTCGCCTTTTACGACACCCACGGGTTGAGATGGGGTAGTGATATTATATATTCTTAATCCGTCACTAAATGGATTAAAATCGTTTCATATACAAAAATAAATAATTGAATAAAGTTCATACCACTTTTGCTCTAAGATTCAAAATTGTTTGAAGATCGAAAAAGGCTTCAGTCCTACTAGTCCTGCGAGACCAACAACATAGTAAAACAACATTTCATCTCGGAAAATGTACATTTCCCAAGCGAATAAGACACCAACTAACAAATAGTACCTGTCCTGTGAAGCTTATAAACACAAACGACCTTTAGATATATTTTCCTTATACTACTATTATAAGCTGGTTGTTGCCGGGGACTTCGCTTCCGTGGACCTTTATTTGACTCAGCTCCTATTGGTCATAGCGTGATGTTATATATACATATATATACATGGGCTATCCAACACTAAAAGAATGTTCCAGTATAATGTATATTCGTCATATACATTATACTGGAACGCTACGCCGACGCGACGGTGGGGGGTTGTGAGTTAGTTCTGACAACTGTCAGTGTCACTGTTATTGTTATATTGTGGCAATGCACAGATAACAGATGGCTTTATTTTTATTATATTTTTAATATTATATTGTTAATTTTTATTACCCGACTGTCAGGACGGGTATTGTTTTTCGCGCGTATCTTGTATGTTTGTAAATTTCTTTATTCCCACGAATCTTCCAAACGGCTGGATGGATTTTGACAATTAGGGTATCGTTAGATTCGTCTAGAAAACCCAAGTGTCCTTAGATAGGTTTTAAGAATAAAAAGACTTAAACGGCGGGCTTTTGACGCCAAATTGTAAGAAGTTCAATTTTTTTTTAACCAAACCTATCGAGTTGGGTATCAAAATAAAGAGAATCAAAAGGAGATTACATATATTCAAAAAGAGATTATACATAATTGAATGGTTCCAAATTGTAAGTAGTTCTATTATTTTTATAGATATATTTAGAGCATCAAAATAAAGAGAATCAAATGGAGATTACAAATATATACATATGTTATGTATTTAAATTTAATCAGATAGGTACTTATAACAATATTACAATAATATTACGGTATTTTTAGTGCGTTGATTTTTTGCAGTTGGGTTATTAAATTTTTTTAATTATATTTACTTGTTAGATCTTTCATATTAAGTATGTACTAGCTATAGTTTTCATTCAGATCATTTTTTATATTTATATTGAAATTACTGCGTACACGGACATAGCAGAAAACCAGCGTTGTTTAGTTATAATTATATAGCTAAGCAGCAAAAAGCTGAGCTATGGCCATTTTTATCCCCACCAAGATTAGTTTAAATTTTTGTTACCTAGTTTTAAGTTATATTTTAAACCATTTAGTTTTTATTTAGCATAGTTTATTTGTTTAAGTTTTGTGGGGGATACAATAAAAGTGTTTTCTTTCTTATATAAAAACTCAACATATCTCTGCACCATCCAAGAGACAATCCAAGCGTGTTATGTGATTTGGATTTCTTCTCGGAGTAATTTAAAGTGTATAATTGAGTCACGTTTGTGAACATAGCTTCCTGCCCCCTGATTCTGAGCTGTCGGAATATTTTCGGCCAGAACTGTCAGTTTCTCTAAAGTTAAACAACAGAATGTTAAAAAAATAGATGGACGTAGAAAAAATCCTATATTAATCAATTTTTAATTTTCTATACGGTAAACTTATTTCTAACACTTAATAACTTAAGCTGTAAAAATAAGTCGTTCTAAGATTCGAAAAAGTTTACGATCCGGGAGCAATCCGATGAGTCAGAATCAATACAAAAAAAAAACCCTGGGCTAACGTAACGGAAGTCACATTAGAGAGGCTTTTAATCTTGACTAACGCGCCCTCTGGGGATGCTGCATGAAATATTATTGTTATATATGTTAAAGTAGGTAGATCTCTCTTGGCAACTTAAGCTGGTGATAGCACTAACACCAGTTTAAGTTGCCTATACTTATTACTATGCATATTTATAATTCATAAATCATTTATTGCGATTACAGGTACAGTTAAAAGGTGTTAATTACAGTATAGGTCGCCATATTCTGCTATAGAGCATGCAATACATTTTGTTGCTTAAAATCTACATATTAATTAAATTAAATTAGTCTCATTAATTAATTAAACAATTGTGTCACAATTATGTCAATTAATTACTGGCCTGTTGGTCTAGTGGTTAGTGACCCTGACTGCTAAACCGGAGGTCGTGGGTTCGATCCCCACCCAGGACAAATCTTTGTGTGATGAGCATAAAGGTTTGTTCTGTGTCTGGGTGTAATTTATCTATAATATGTATGTATTTACAAAAAAAAAATGTATTTAAGTAGTATATCAGTTGTTTAGTACCCATAACACAAGCAAATATAATTACTTACTTTGGGACTAGATGGCGCTGTGTAAATGTGGTAAAAAAAAAAAAAAAAAAAAATTGCTAATACAGGTACAGTTAAAAGGTGCTCTATAGCAGAATATGGCGACCTATACTGTAAGTAAAGGTCGCCATATTCTGCTATAGAGCATGCAATAGGTACATTTTGTTTCTGAAAATCTACATATTAATTAAATTAAATTAGTCTCATTAAATAATTCAACAATTCAACATTATATACCCTTGCATTCCAAAAATTATTGTGCTATTAAATATTTATGTCATATGTCATAGTATAATGTCTTAAGAATGTGTCAAACTAATACTAATATTATGGTTAAATGTCAAAAAAGTAGTGCAAAGTGAATATACATATATTATTATGAATGATTAATTATTTAAACGGAAATTCACGCTGCTATGATTTAGGTATTTACATACCTTATGGTGCTTGACGTTTCGACCAGGTTGCACCAGCCGTGTGACCCGTTTAAAATAAATAAATATTATCATGCAACGCGAAAGTTTAAAAGTAAATATTGTCTATATAATATATATCTGTTAGATTCCATAAATGTTCCCGGTAGATGACAATAGGCTCGCCACCTATTTCATGGGACCAAACATAGCTGGCGAAATGTGAGTGTGAAACATCTCTGTATATAACCTACCCCTTCGGGGAAAAAGGCGTGATGCTATGTTTTAGAGTCCACTAAAATGCAATTGACAATGAAACAATAAAAACAATATTAAATTTTATGTATATAACATTATTGTTTATTATTGTTGTATAAAACAAAACACCAGGAGCAGTTAGTTAAAGTCCAATAGTATATTTATTTAATGGATACCAAAAATAACAATAATACAATTAGGTTTACTAGTTTTAATTGTAAGTCTGCTAAAAGATCTATTGATAATATTAAAGATGTATGTATGATGTCGGATTTAGTAGCCCTGCAGGAGACGTGGCTATTTCCCCATGACATACCAATGCTCGGAAGTATAAGTCCTGACTTTGAATATACGGGCAAGTCTGCAATAGACACTTCTGAGGGCTTATTGAAAGGTAGACCTCATGGAGGGGTAGCCATACTCTGGAGAAAGGGCATATTTGAATCAATCTCCGTTGTTCGTTGTACTAGTCCTCGGTTAGTGGCAATTACAGCTAAGTCACAAGGCCGTACAATTATTGTATTTTCTGTTTATATGCCTACAAACTGCCCAGACAACTTACCTATATTTACAGATGTATTGAGTGAGATTAGTGCAACCATAGCAAGCTGTAATATAGAAAACGTATATATATTGGGTGACTTCAATGCACACCCCCATGAATTATTTTATAAAGAATTATGTGATTTTTGTACTGAACAATTTTGGATTTGTGCGGATGTAGAGAAATGCGGGATTGACAGTGATACCTATACTTTTATAAGTGATGTTTACGGAAGTAGAAGGTGGTTAGATCACTGTTTAGTATCTGTATCAGCCTGGCACACTGTTGTAAATGTAAATGTATCTGAAGATGTGTTTGTCTCGGATCATTTACCTATACATTTGGAATGTAATTTAGATGTAGTACGACCTAAACTGATGACACGTAGAGCAAACCGTAACTCTGTCATATGGGGTGAGAGAACAGAGTCTGAAACGCAACATTACCATGACCTATGCAATAGTAAGTTACGAGATGTTGGTCTCCCCTATGAGTTTAGGAGCTGCAGTAGCAAGTCATGCGGTTTGGTCGAACATAAAATTGTTTTGAATGAGTGGTATAATGTGATTATAGATGTATTATGTGAGGCGGCTAGACAATCAAAAGGTACACACGGGGGAGGGCCGCGAAGGGGTAAGCGCGTGTGTGGGTGGAACGAGCACGTTAAAGACGCTCACCGTGAGGCCAGGCGCAGTTTCCAGTTATGGGTTGTGAACAACCGTCCTTCTTCGGGCCCTATCTATGATGATATGTATGAAAAAAGAAAAATCTTTAAGAGTCGCTTGAAATTTTGTCAAAATAACGCAGAGCAAATCACTATGGATAGGTTAGCAGAACAACGCGCGACCAAAAACTTTAGTGATTTTTGGAAGTCAACTAGTAAGCTGGATCCTAAACCTGGTCTCACGGCGAGTGTGGGGGGGATAAGTGATCACGCGGGCATTGCAAATATGTTCAAGGAGCATTTCAAAGTGCAGTCTCCGCTCGGTCCTTCAACCAATGTGCACGATTCTGAGCTCAGCAGTCGTGGAAAAGAACCTCTGATACAATTTTCAGCTCAGCAAGTGCATTCAATTATTAAAGGCATGAGTCGAGGCAAATCTCCAGGACATGATGGGCTCAGCATTGAGCATCTAAAGCACGCAGGTGTCCATTTGCCCCGAGTCCTGTCTATGTTCTTCTCAATGTGTATTACTCATGCGTATTTACCAGATGACCTGATGAAGACCATCGTGGTGCCCATTGTGAAGAACAAGACAGGTGACATCTCGGACAAGGCTAATTATCGTCCTATTTCCCTGGCTACGGTAATAGCAAAGGTGTTGGACGGTATGCTTGATTCTATTTTAAGTAGTTACATACATTTACACGATGCGCAGTTCGGGTTTCGGCCCGGACTATCAACTGAAAGCGCTATTTTAAGTCTCAAGCATACTGTTCAATACTATGTAGATCGCAGTACGCCGGTATACGCCTGTTTCTTAGATCTCTCCAAAGCGTTCGATCTTGTATCGTATGATATACTTTGGGGAGAGATGGGAGACAGGGGTGTACCTGCGGAGGTATGTAAGCTGTTGCAGTACTGGTATGGCAACCAATTAAACCAGGTGAAGTGGGATAGTACGCTCTCTGAACCATATAGATTGGAGTGTGGGGTGAGACAGGGAGGTTTGACGTCACCCAGGCTCTTCAATCTCTATGTAGATAACCTCATTGCCGGACTCAGCAGCATGCCTGTCGGATGCAGTGTTGATGGGGTTAAAATAAACAACATCAGCTACGCAGACGACATGGTGCTGCTGGCTCCGTCAGGGGTGGCAATCGGAGAGCTGCTTAGATATTGTGAAGCCTACGCCGCCGCACATGGGTTAAAATATAATGTGGCTAAATGTGAGTACATGGTCTTTAAGGTCGTTGGTAAATGCAGTAGCTATGGCCCCGGATTGGTTTTGAATGGGTCATCAATTAAAAAGGTGTCCACTTTTAAATACCTCGGACATTTTATTACCGACGACCTTAAAGACGATGTAGATATTGAACGGGAGCGTAGGGCTCTGGCGGTCCGGAGTAATATGTTGGCCCGTAGATTTGCACGCTGTACGGACCTTGTCAAAATTACGCTGTTCAAGGCGTACTGCCAGGGTCTGTACACGGGCAATCTATGGGTCAATTACACCAAAAGATCGCTGGATGCTCTGCGCGTCCAGTATAACAATGCTTTCAGAGTGTTGTTGCGACTGCCTCGACACTGCAGTGCGTCGGGGATGTTTGCGCAAGCTCGTACGGACGGGTTTTACGCCATCGTACGTAAAAAGACAGCCTCCCTACTGCGTAGAGTGAGAGACAGTCGCAACAGCATTCTGAGAACCGTGGCGGAGAGCTACAGATCTCCTATTATAATTAAGTTTGTTCGTAGGTTAATAAATACTAACACTAGCATGTAAGCCTAAATTTTACTAACACTATTGATGGAATTATTTTTCTGAATTAAAAACATTTATTATTATTATTATGTCATTAAAATCTACTGACACGGCTGCTGCTCCAATCAGCCCGTCACCTCGACTTGTGCAATACGATTGAAATGTCGGGCACATAATATATTAAGCAATTTATTATTTTTTAAATATGTGAATGAATGAATATTTTTATTTGCCTAATACGGGTAATACTTAATAATATAAATCTAGATAACATTATACTAATGTATGTCAAATGTAGTGAATAATATTATTAATAATAATTAATTTTAATTTTAATTAATTCTTATTTAGTTTTAATTTAATATTTGCATGCTATCTAAGATGGCTGGACGGGCTAGAGCTTATATTCTTACCTGCAATGTAACTCTATATGTACCTACCCTGTTTAAAGCAATAAAGATTATGATTATGACTATTGCATGCTTGATTAGGTAAATTGTGTTGTACTTTTTACTTTTAAGATCACACTAATTGTATTCACACCATATTATGCAATAAACAAATTCAAATGTCGAATTTGTAACCCACGACAAATGCTGATAAATTTGAAATAGCTACCTATACTGATTTAAAAAAAAACATATCTAAGAACCATCACGATCATGTCTGCTTTCAATCAAAAATACTGCATCGTAATGAGTCCATTCGTTTAGGAGTTACGAAGCCACAGACAGATACATAGACACATCAAACTTATAACACCACTTTTTTATCGTCGGGGTTTAAGAAGCAAAAATCTATTAACTCAATGAATACAACAGGTACTTGTTTACAACTCCGTTCATATTTCTTCCACTCGCCGGGTGCTCAGATGACGCGGGCCTTAGTATGAGAAGCTGGAACCTTTCCAAACCAGGTGTACCACTAATAACTTAGCAATTTAATCTTTGGAAGTTTCCGCAAGTTGTGTCAGATCATGTTGAAAATAATTTTCTTTGGAAGTATTTGTTAAGCATTATCTTAGTATTTTTTTTATTTTAGATTTACGCCGCGGTTTAGAAGAAACTAGCGACGGGGACACAATTTCTGCTAATTTAAGAGCAATTACCTACATCCTGAAATATTCAGTTAATCAAAAATCTTGCTGAGAAAACTTAAAGTGTCTTTAAAAGAACTATCGAAATACATATAATATGCTACTGGCAGAGGATTGCAAAAAAAAATTCAGCTTCTGTTATATTTATGGAGTTGCCCTTTTTAAATAAATTTATTTTAATAATCTTACAACCAAACTAAGTAGCGGCTCACACAAGGCACCTATTCTGCACATTTCATCAATATGCAACTAGTAACATACCATGACCAAATAGGTGACGTTCTAAAGAAAGGACAGAGACAGAAGTACCGTCCACCGGCGAGAATGCATGAAAAGACTGATGATTGTTGAAGAAGCCAAAGATGTATGTCAGAATCGTAGCAAGTGGAAGGAAATGGGCTCTGCCTACCCTTCTGTTGGGAAAGAGGCGTGATCTATATGAATGTAGGTACAACTAGTAATTTTGAGTAAAATGACAGTTACAAGATATCTTTATCTTGTATCTTTGTGACCTGAGTTGTGTCGACTATAGCCGACATCAGCGCTCAGGGCTCGTTTGCGTTTACGCTTAGCCAATCGTGGCGTTCAAAAGATTATTTACGATTTTTTTTTTCCTGATTTTCTTCTGCAATATTTTTACGAATAAGTTTCTACATAATTGAAGACTCACAAATGAATGACAATTTATTACTTTTTCTTATAATACTGCCCTCATTATTTTGTCTCTTGACGTTTTATTACAAACTGCTCCATCAGCGTTTAATGAGTGTACTTGCGATTAGAGCGTTCAAGGTTTATTTCATCCCCTATATACTAAGATATGTGAGAGGACATGACAATTAGTGCCTTATAATGAGTGGAATAAAGAAAAAAATACCTTGGAATGCCTATTGTACCGAGAGTAGTCTATATTTTTTTCAAATATAATTTCAATAGGAATTAAGTCATTATATTTATCACTTTCATTCTTTCATTTAAGGTAGGCTAAATTCAAGGCAATTTAAAAAAGTGGGTGTCAAGTATCAATACTGTGGTTAGTTGTAGCACTTTGTCATAAAGGCTCGCAGGTAAGTCTAAGCTGAAGTACGTAGAGAAACGCTACGCTAACGTAGCAAGTTGCTACGAAATAACAAAATTTAACAGAAATGTTCGTTTCTTTGTATAACTATTTATATAGTTCTTAATAATTATAATATATTTTTGCGTTAGAGTAGATATTTTGTTTAATTTATTATTGTTTTTTTTTGTTATGTTACACTTTTAGGAACAAAGTACAGTAAAAACTATTAAACTTTTGCGACCAGTACACATTTCCTTATGATAATTATATACCGTTTTATTTGTTAAGGATTAGAAGCGCACATATCATCCGGAATGTTAAAAAGTCCAGAATGCAAAATATATTTACGAAAAAATTCCATTCGATCGCGCATTTATTATAATTAAATATGAAATGATATGTAATTAATACCATAACACGAGTAGGTATTATATTATCATACCAACGGTATCATACGCTTAAGTTTAAAATTATTCAATTAAGTCCCGTAGGAAGGCTTATAGTTACTGCTAGCAATACGCCTTCACTTCAAATTATCTTTCGATAAAGCGACCTTAAAATTCACAAAATTTCACGTAATCATTTCGAAATACAGCGGCTTCGAGGCGATTTTCTTCACAACCAAAGGACGCCGAACAAAAGCGCTTTCAACGCTGAATGGGGCGTCATCCACTTACCAATTGTCCTCTTATCAATTGGGCTACAGACGCCAATGGGCTATTTTACGTATAACGGTGTGCTTACAGATTATAAGAGCGGTAATAATAGGAAGCTAAGTTGTTGGTAACAGGTATTTTTTTTACTTTTTAACCGCCACGTCAAATCGGTATAGCCGTGCCTTGAGCGCCAAGCTTTTAAAATACAGTACATTTTTGACGTGCCATGCCGTCATTAGCGTGGTGAGCACATTTTCATTTTACGTGTATAGACGTCTCTGGCGTTCAAAGGGTTAAATGTCCGTGTAGTGACGGATTAAGAATACATAATGTCCCTACCCCATCTCAACCCGTGGGTGGCTTAAAAGGCGACTAAGGGAGTAGGTAACCATAAGCAAACAAGAGCACTACGCGAAAAGGAAAATTCAAAATAATCCCTATACCAACCCGTATGGCCAGCGTGGTATAGTAGGCTAAATTCCCTCCACAATCTTTGGGGGAGGCCCCTTTGAAATGATGATGTTGATGATGATTTTTTTAAATGTATATAATATCACGGTTTTTTTCTCCAGGGTCGGTAGTGTAAGGGGAATGTCCCATTCTCACTCACACTAATGCAACTCCTCTAAGCCAGGATTAACAGCGATTAGATTGATTGCAAACATCGAATTCTAATACTCGGGTGTTTCAGTAATTGCATAACCTAATTTGGTTGGCACTCGCAACGAAATTAATTAGAACTGAATGGAGGAGTTGAAAAGAAACAAGCAATCAGAGTCTATTAGAAAGAGGATATTATATATATAAGAGGTCTTTCACATCGAAAGCTGTTGTGTCACAAATCATAAGGTGCCGAAACTTTTTTTTCCCACTTGTACCCAGTGGGGACTACAGGGTAGGGACGACCGGGAATAAAGGGCCACGGATGCCGGATGATGCCAAACTAAAATACGATTCTCAGTCATCGGAAAGTTTTCGATAAATAATAATAATATAATATAATAATATTCTACCACATTTACACAGCGCCACCTAGTCCCAAATTAAGCAATTATATTTGCTTGTGTTATGGGTACTAAATAACTGATATACTACTTAAATACATGTTTTTTTTGTAAATACATACATATTATAGATAAATTAGACACAGAACAAACCTTTATGCTCATCACACAAATATTTGTCCTGGGTGGGGATCGAACCCACGACCTCCGGCTTAGCAGTCAGGGTCACTAACCACTAGACCAACAGGCCAGTCATGTCACTATAAATAAAATAAAAAATAAAAAAAAAAGCTAAAAATTAAACGATTGTAGAAAAAATCTAGTGTTTCGTTTTTAATTTTCTATACGGGAAACTATTTCAAGGAGTAAATCAGGGCCCCGAGGTTTGAATCCAGCATTTGAGCAGTACTCCTAATACACAGACCATTTAAATTATTTACGAGTGTTTACTGTTTATCCGTACTTTCTCATAAATAAATAATTAACAATAATGATCCCACCGTTATAATATATGAGTTTAGCAGATTAACTAAAAAAGAATTTAATGTATTTGTGTTAAACGCCATCTTTTAACGTATATGCACACACATTTAGGTACGTTAGCGTTACACCAAGGAACTTATACATAGGCTCCTTGTTTTTCACACATTACTTACTTTGTAGTACAAAGTAAGTAATGTGTACAAAGTTTGTACATGTCAGTAATAAAAAAATCACTAGATGTCGTTAAAACAAGTTCTGAATATAAAATATAGATGTCGCTGTAGTAACAAATAAATTGAAATTTAACTATTTTTTTTAAAATGTACATAACTCTCCAATTAAATAATAAAAATTGAAAACCACGAAATATGACACTAAACTGCAACGCGGACGTTACCACTACTAAGTATACACGTTTAATAACTAGGTACAGTCGAGTTCATTAATATATTGGTACCATCATTAGATATTTTTATGATATGAGGACATATATTTGATCCATAGGTTCTATAGTATTTATTGAGCTTTTTAACGCTCACAATATTTTGAATCCTTGATGTTGCCAATATATTAATGAACTCGACTGTACATATTAGAAAGGAGGACGCACCTACAATAAAAACAACAAAATAGGTCTTAAACTTTATTAGGCTTAGCCCTGTTTCTGCGCCAACTCGCGTGCCTTCGCCTTCTCGAGCTTAGCAATACGTGCGTTCGACTTGTTACCAAGCACACCACCGCCCCAGTGTTTGCGGAGCTCCTCATAACGCTCGTTGAAGTTCGTCTTGATGGCTTCCACTACCTTTGAGAAGGCAGCGCGGTCGCCCGATTCAACCTGTAACGAAGTAGGTATTTATTAAAATATACGATACGTTACGTAGGTCTAAGTTAGGATACTAAATTTATTAAAGTCAATAAATAGATCGTAAGTCTAGTGTAAGGGTTCGGCCACAAGCTCAATCTTACTTGTAAAAGGACTACTTTGCACCAACAAACATCTGCGTTTAAAAGCCAAAACGGCCGCACATGCTTATTTGCAAAACTAAAGCACAATTTATTTACACAGTTCGCTGTCGTGTGAACACTACGATGTCCCATGTTGTTTATACCAACTTTTCACTATTTGCGCATGCAAATCGCTATATAGCCGGCTTTAAGATATGACACGGAAAGTCTCCAAAATCAATTATTTAACTTTTGCTATTGTTTGCAATTTAAACAGGCACAACATTTCAGTGTGAAGTTAAGAATAAGAAGAACACTAGACAAGATGGCATACTCAGATAAATCTATTGGTGGTAGAAAGGTTGTCATCATGGCATTCTTGATAGCAAATATATCATCATTATATGCACATCTTATAGATTTAACCATTAAAATACTCTCACAAATAAATTCAAACGTTTTTTATCTGTTCAAATAATCATATAAATAATATAAAATTCATACTAACATGTGTGAGCGCTACACTAGTGCATGTCTTGCGGTGTACAAGGGCTCCAAGACGGGACTTGCCCTTGACAATGCAGTATGGGACACCCATCTTACGGCAGAGTGCGGGCAGGAAGAGCACAAGCTGTAAAGACAATTATAAATTGAGTTACTGTATTATTTTGATGGAGAAGTAGATGGTATATATATATATATGGTAATGCGCTCAGAGTCATTAATCTTCATACAACTACAAGTAACATGCAAAAAGCTTTACTTGTGGCCTCAGGTGAAGAAATTCTTACATCATAGCAACATCATTTACTACAGATTATCAACCAATTCCTCAAATTAAGGTGGAAACAATTGATCTTCATTTATACTTTGACAAAAAAAAATTGGCGAAGTGAGAGTCGGACTCGCGCACCGAGGGTTCCGTACTACTAAATGTAAGATATCCGTACGTAATACACAAGTACGGTTTTCGGATTTCTCTTTTATTTGTGCAACTTGATAATGCTTCTTGCCAAATTTCATAATTTATTGTCAACGATAAGTATGCTATAGGTTTTGACTTTTTTGATCGTCAAGATATGCGACAAAAATGGAGCAAAAACGGCTGTACACCTTTACATCCTGAATATTATAAAGCTAATGATCAAATTAGCTTTATGCAATAAGGATCTCTCTCTCCCTGCTAATCTCAGGAACTGCTGAACCAAATAGAAAACTTATTTTAGAGTTGAATAGCCCATTTATTGCGAAAGGCTCGAGGCTATAACAACACTCACTCTACAATCAAGAGCACCTGAGTACTGGCAAAACAAAGAGTGCAAAAGTTTAATTATATATCTTTAAAAATCTACCTCAATGGGGTCTACATCATGTGCGATAACAACAAGCTGTGCCTTCTTCTTCTCGACAAGCTTGGTAACAGTGTTAGTGCCAGCACGGAGGGTGTTGGGCCTCTTTGCTGGGGGCTCGTCTTTCTTGGCAATCTGTAAAGAGTCATATTGTTCAATACCAAGTAAAGAGAAAGGTGGAAGTAAGCATTTATGTGAATATATCAGAGATCTTGGTGGTTAGGGGTCTTCATGGCATTCTGAAGTGTTTGTTATGCATCATTTAAGTATTTTAGTATAAATAATGTTATGTTGATTGTGTTTAATAATGATCAAATAATTTTATGTTCAATTAGACAACTTCCTGCTTGACCAGTTTCCAAACATGCTATATGCTGGACTGCTGAATTTTCTTGTTAAACCTATGCTGTGTTAATTTAAAAATTCAGACTATTGAACACTTTACTGTCATCACCATGAACAGTACGAAAATATTGGAAACTGGTTGAGCAAGAATTTATCTGCTAGTAAATTACAGAGTACATAAAATATAAAATACCTAATTACATAGTTTAGCATTTTCAGTGAAAAAGATACCTAAATTGACAAGTTCATTCAAAAAATTTAATTAGATTAAGGTTTTGAATCTCAACAATATCCACCAATACAGCTATTTATATTGGCGTATTAAGATTAATAATACTTGAAACATGATATCACAAAAAAAAAATACAAATACAAAAAATTTTTGATCCTGCTGCAAAATAACATATACGCAACTAATTTTATACTTGTTCTAAGATCATATTATTATTTCCTTCTCAAAATAATTTGTTTTGTAATTTCTCAATAAAAATTTTAGCACCATATACAAAAACACAGCATCTTACCTTAGCCTCGGCAGCCTTCTTCAAGCGGTCTTTCCTGACTGCCTCAGTCTCTGGCCTGTATTTCTCCAAAATCTTAAACAAACCCTTTGCTGAAAAACAATACAAAAGCCATGAAACACCACATCACTACCTATCTATTTTATTTAATATGAACCTATTTGTTCAGAGTTAAAAAGCTCGTTTATATTTTTGATAATCATAGTGATTCATCGTTGCATTTGGTATGTTCATCATGTGTGCACTATCTAAGAAATATTATTTTTATAAAATAAAGTACAGACTCAACTGTGTGAAGCGACAAGTAGAGAAATAATTTTATACACAAATGATTGATGTCAAGTGTACAATTATGGCTTCTATTACTAGATTAAATTGTAAATTGGTATTACCAATTTGGTCGTCTATTTAGGTATGTATTGATCAACATATTTCAAATCTCCAAGCAATTAATTGTTCCATTATTTAATGCCAACATAAACCAGAAGTCTGTTAGGGTAAAACTATTGTTTATGTTTAATGTTAAAACAGGTAATTGTTATTAAGTTGTCATCGTTATCCAAATTTAAGCCATAAATATTTATCTTTGTTTCATTTTAGAACAAGACCTAATACTCAAAAATTCAATTCTATTCGCCTAAAATCTACCTACTATAAGGAGACTGGGTTGTTTTCTTTCTGTTTATACCATAGCAAACAGACTCGCATGGTAAAGGCAAGTAAACAGACTCATTTTAAAATATAATTGACTTATAAATTATAACGAACCTGTGGTTTTGTCCAGTGTCTGGGTGAACTGGTTGATTGGTGGCGGCACCTTGAGACGGCGCTGTAGGACAGCCTTTTGCCGCTGAATGCGGATGTATTTGGGCCATCTTACAAAGCGGGACAGGTCCCTTGTGGGCTGGATATCCTGGCCTAGTAGTAAAAATAGTAAAAAAGTTAATCTGCACTATTCATAAGATATTAAACTAAAGGTTATTGAGTTATATGACACACTTTAAATTTGTTGATAAACCTATTTTCACAATGAAACTATTTGATAAACCTACACATGTGATGCACCTCTAAATTTTAGATAGGACTAATCAGTGTTAAAAAGCTCGTATAATTTGAAAACCACATGGTTTATTCAGATTAAAAGTTTTACATCATTTTAGTCGCACAATTCAGAGGCGGGAAAATCATCAATGTTACTCCACAGCACAGATAATAAAACCAGAAGAGTAACTAGGTACATCTAAACAAGAACACTAAAAACAATAGAACAACAACACTTGTCGATAACCTAAACGGCGTCTTGCATTCTGCAACTACGTAACGGTTTTTGGATATGGAAACTCACCAATAGCAAAGTTCTTGGTCCTCTTCTCGAAAAGTGGGTTTACCACCTTTTTGGGTTCAACTTTCTTCACGACCAAAGGAGCGGCGGCTACCTTTTTGCCTACCTTCTTCTTAGGCTGAAATATCAATACATCATGAACAATAAATCAACCAACGTGATCCTCATTAAATTATTATCACTTCAGCGATCAGCGATCTTGGTGATAATACGGTAGTAATCATAGCACTTCAGCACAAAGTTAACATCATGGCATTGGTTTGAGGTTATGTTTAATTCACATCTAATTATTTTTATTCATCTAACTGGTAAATTAACAAAAATACTAAAAGATTTAATTTATTTCAGCACACCACTATTGTAAGATACCTTCACATTTTCAAACAGTTGTATTTACGCGAAAAACAACGACGGCCCCACATACATGTTATGGTGTGAACTTCACAATGTAAACACTTTTTGAAACAAAAATATAGTAATTTACTAAACGCACATGGTCTTTACCTTCTTCTGCACCATCTTGAATGAGTTTTATTTGTAAGATCTAAAGGCCACGAATAGATACGTGACCTAAAGCGAACACCAAAGTTTCGGCGAAAATGGCCGAAACAAAAAGATCTGACAGCTACGTAAAACGTCAAGCGTAAACGTTACCATAGATAACGAAACAAGTCAACTGTAGCGCCATCTATGTATACTTTGGATAGGGGGATTTTGGGTTTATAATTATGTAAATCTCAGAGTAATTTACCTTCTATTTGTATAAAATAAAACTGCATTGCCGAAACTATTTAAGAGTTTCACGTCAGACGGCTTGACTGATTTGGCTAATTCTTTTTTTGTTGTATGTATTGACAAGGCAAGGTTTGTATCTAAGAAAAAAAATTTAGTGTAAGACTAAAATTTTGGGTTTTAAAATCTCTATAATAGAAATTGCAAAATGGAACATAACAAGTACATCTCTGAAATTAAAAAGAATAGAAAGAAGATATATTTAGTCAGTCAGTCGAATCTCCAAAAAAATATTTATTACTTTTTTAAACAACAAACAACTACCATTACAGGAGTAATTAAGGTATAATTAAACATAATGATTTTTTCCTAAAGTCATTAGTGATTATTAGTTTAAAAAGTATTAAAAAAAAAGATTATAACGTGTTTTTTTTTGTTATAAAAAAATAACACATTGTTTTGTTCTTTAAAAAAAGACCTTTTTTTTCTAACTCTGTTTGAAACTTTGTTTGGAGATTGTTCACAAAGAAATTAAACAATTTTAGCCGCTCTCTTTGTATGTGGCACTTCACAATTTTGCGTGTCAATCTTACGCCGGCGCCGGGTCGTTTACTTTATATCGAAATTCCAACACTCTACCAGCGAAGCCGAAGCCGCGGACAGTAGCTAGTATATATATAATTAATTTACTCGATATCGATATGAATCATCTATCATTGAACTTCTACAGATACACATCGAACACAGAGAGTATCGCTACCAATTAATTTATCGCCAAATTGCTTTCACAACGATAAGTATATGAAGTATGAACACAGCTTGAATTTTGATACGACCACAGGGTCAAAGGCTACCAAACAGATGTGGCAGCTCATTGAGAACATTATCACACTACCCGAATACTTTGATCAGGGTATGTACCTTCCCTAGCGGGATATGTATCCCCCTCACACTACACAACCCAGGCAAAAGACATCGACGAGTACCTACGTAAACCAGAAGTGTCAGAGTGAAGTTGTTGGAGTCGCGTCGAAACGGTACTTTCAAGGCGTTTGTGATGCGAGTTCTCAAAATGTAGCGTTCCGTCGCTTTCGCGGACAAGTGCCAAAAGAACGCACGTGTTTTTAAGATTGATTTACTAACGGTATGATAGCTGAACAATTCAAGACAGTTAAGTGAGGAGTGTCCGTTTCCGTTCCGTTCCATAAAAAGTTACTTGGAGAATACAACACATGCAAGTGATTTTTGTTTGATTTTCGTTCGTAGAATCTCCTGCTTTGCTTACTTACTTGTTAAGAAGCTATACAGTTGTTGTGTATTTATGCAAAATACTTGAGGACATAGCCACACATTTTTTCCTGTAAGTAAACTAAATATAAGGATGAAGTCAAGTGTCAAACAAGTATCTCATCTGTTTCCGACAAACTATTGTTCTTTGAGTTCTGATGGGAGCGTGCAAAATACATTTCAATTATTTAAATTAACCAGTAACCATGAGTATACTTAATTAAAAATACCACGTGAGAGTTAATATTCAAAATGTTATGAAGTATTTATTTTAAAACGATCTATTTAATTTTATTGTGTATAGACTGTCACAAAGATGTAATTAAATCTTTGATTGGAGACGAAAGGAAGGCAGACCAATGAACAAGGCATCGGACTTACGATCGTGAGTCCAAGTCCTAGCCATGGCGTCATTTACATTGTAGGTAAAAAAATAGATTTTGTTATGAATCATAAACAAAATTATATTATTATAATCAGAATGAACCAAGTGACGTCTCAGAATTTATAAGAAATTTCAATTATATTTTTGGTTTTGTCGCTTGATTCTTTTTAAAGCTGCCCAAGTACTCAGCCGTTTAGGCTACAGGAGGTCACAATGAAACAGACATATTCACATACCCACATACATACGCGTGAAAAACATTACCCTCCTTTTTGGAAGTCGGGTAAAAATAAACTGAAACAATTTCTCTATAAAATATAAAAGGCTTTCACATACACAGCCAGCGTTCCGATGAGTTAATTAAAATAGGTACGAGTACGGTAACCGCATTTGGAACTCAATATTGCGAGAAATATACCTACAATGTTGAACACGCCAACATTTTGTGAAAATTATGTGCTTCTGACAGCTAGCTACAGTTTTGCTTTGAGCTTATAGCTCGTAGCGGTCGATCGTAGCTTTTGTAGACAGCTACGAGGTTGAATTCTGGAATGAATGATAAAAATTAACGATCTGGTATATACTTAGTGGTCGAATTTTAAATGTGATTCCT
This sequence comes from Laspeyria flexula, assembly GCA_905147015.1. Classification (NCBI taxonomy): domain Eukaryota; kingdom Metazoa; phylum Arthropoda; class Insecta; order Lepidoptera; family Erebidae; genus Laspeyria; species Laspeyria flexula. The sequence goes on from LR989954.1 coordinate 15,057,617, forward strand.
TTTTTTATTTAATTAAATTGTTCAATTTAATTAAATAAAAAATATGGTGTAAACTTAATATATAATTTTCATATTGACCTTTAATTTTACCAAATCTCGTGACCACTAATGAGAAAATAACCACTACGTTTGTGAGCACAAGGCAGGGTGAAGATTGTCTCTATACTTACCTATATTAAGCTATCGTCACGTCACATCACGTTCATTTATTTTAGATTGAGTACCAATAGCTGATGCAGATAAGAGCACTGCGAGAAAAGGAAAATTCGAAACAAACTCTATACCAACCCGTCTGGCCAGCGTGATTTATAAGGCTAAATTCTACCCACTTTCTTTGGGGTTGTCATTACATGACCAATAGCTAATGATGTGTAAGAAGCTATATTGAACACTGTGATGACGAGTAAGCTTGTTTGAATCTTAATTTCTGGCAGTTAAAATTAATATAAGAGGTCTTTACCTACTTACCTAAAACAAGGGTCTAGGGGTCGTATTCGACTGCTGAACATGAAGTTGTAGGTTTGAAGAGAGCTAGGCTGTAACCCCCGCTCAAACTAAACCACCCCGCCTGGAGAAGTACTCCATCCTTCAGAAGACTCCAGCCATAATAAAATTGTGTTGTGTTATTGCAGATCTTATAGGGGAAGCAAGAGGTTTTAATTCGTCGGCAATTCATTTGAACACATCCCTGACATGAGCTATAGACATGTCATGTGATTTTTCTTTTACTTCTGCAACTTGATATTGCTTCTTGCCAAATTTCATGATTCAAGGTCAACGGGAAGTGCCCTATAAGTTTTGACCTTATAAATCGTGAAGATCATTTTTATTGCGCTAAGGGATTGCAGATTCGTTGATATTAATTTCAGCTCAATACCTTTACGCGTTCTTGAGAAACATATTCTTGACAGACGCACAGACAGACAGACAAACAACGGACCTTTAAGGGTACCGTTTTCTTCCTTTTGAGGCACGATATCTTAAAAATAATCAAATACATAAATAACCCCAGTTTTCAGTACCAAGATGAAAGGATAACCTTCTAGGATAAACTTTCATACAAAATGAAATCATTAATAAAACCGTAGCTATATTTCAATCAACAAACTCCTTCCATTACTGACCTCAATATAATACATTTTACCATTGCAAGCTTTTAGTAGCAAAACAACATACTTTCGACACCCAAACTAATTAGTAGAACAAAAAGTTTTAACAATTGTGTTATCCTGAGGCGTATGTGTTATAGGTATAAATTGGATTTTCTGCCTTTTCTAACATAACATAGGTACCTAAGTCCTGGCTTCGATCCTGTGCTTTTCTGTAAAAAAATTCTCTGTATCAGACCATACAGGCTGATACCCAAATATAATTAAGGCATAGTCCCACAGATGTGGGACTATGATGATATACTAAGTATTTACTTCAGACACGATGTAAAAAAATTGTTATTGAATAAAGAATTGAATTGAATTGAATATGCCTTAATTATTGAATTTCAAACAATTTGATACTAGTTGCTGTTGTGGAATTCGATGTTCATCGAGTTCTGGGACATTCGAAAAATAAATGAAAGCTTTAACATTTCCTCCTGATTAGATACTTACAAAGAAAAGTTAATTGATTTACCATCTAAACAATTTCCAACATGGGATTTGCAAAGTCACTGAAGTATCTCATTGAGCAAAGTGCCCAGCCAGACACCTGACTTGATAGCCAATAAAATTAAAATCTTTTTGATCTCATCTCTTTGACTTTTATATCGGCCATTGAATAGCGCCTCTTTATTGCTCAACATACTTTGAAATCAAAGAATGTTTTTTTTAAAGATTATTAAAAAGTAATGTTTACTTTTTATTTTTATTTAAAAATAAATTGAACATTTATCTAGTGGTCGAAGACTCATAAATACGAGGTTATAATAATTACATTACTCATACACAATTAGTTATTCGTAAGTAACCCATTAATGTCCCACTGCTTGACTCGGTTCTCCTCTCCTCTACCTAGAGAGTTGAGAGGGTTTAGGCCATTAGTAATTCAGACATTTTTAAATATATTTTCTTCTATGAATTTTAACACAGGCCTCAGAGACTCTGTTGGTATAATTTTGCCATTGATCTGGCCTTACATTTATTAAACTTTTAAACTTTCATTATATACCAAACTTTTCATTACAATAATTACAGGCTATAACGTGCTGTATCTATATTTAAACCACTCCGCGCAAATTACAAAGTACCTATCCACAAAGTTAAAATACATTGGAAAGTTTATTATTCACAACTTTTATAATAATGTAATGGGCACCTAATGATCGAGCCCCAAACGTTGGGTATTATGTGGAATGACTCGCAAAACCGTTAAAGGACATTTAAAACGTATTAGGATTTAATTCTCTAAGGCGCTGATCGATGGCTTCAACAACATCATTTCATGAGCATAGCTAACTAATGTTATTTACAATTTTCCCCTTCAACAAACATCCGGCCTAGCACTGTTAAGGTCTTTAATCGGACTGTACACGTTAGACAAACGAGTGATGTAAAACCTTCCTATCTACCATCACACTTCTAACTATATTATATACCCGCGGCCCGCTCATTTAACTTCAACGTTCAACTTCAACTTTATAACTTCATGGGGAGTATTTGTATCTGTCGACGCCAGTTAACACTGTCGTCATAAGACGACATATCCTAGTTTTGTGTCGAGCCTTACACTACACCAATCACACTACTCAAATACACATACATACGTCATACCTCATACTCATCACCACATACATACTGCCACACATTCCCTTCTTGCACACCACCGACACTACACAAACCTTAATATTGTTAAGTTTTATCTAAAGAAATATAAGTCTTTAAGAAGATCAAAAATCTTTTCTTTTGTTTATCACGAACAGTCCTTCATGTACTTATTCCAGTACGGTAAGAGTACGTCATCACTTGCATCCGGATTGAAAACTGCAATAAAACAAAATGTTTTATTGACCTACCTTCCATTATGTACCAACATACGCTCGTATTTTATGAGTTGTAAATTGAAAGAGAAAATCTCTGCTATTGTGAATTTTTAATGCAAACAGAAATGCGCCACATATTTTATAGGCTATAAAGAAAATGATATTTTTTTAGTTAATCTAAATGTATGTTTTTGAAATGGATTTAAATAAATCTGCGGTTATAATTTTAGGTGAGTGATTAATTAATAGTTAATATTTACAGTTTCAACAAAATATATGGATAGCTCTATTGTATGTAGAGACTAGAGAGGTTCCAATCACGTTATTACATCACATTTTTATTAAGGCATATTGTTGTGCTTATATGTATTCTAATATTTATATAACTACTTAGTAATCTTCGTACCATGTTGTAATTTTTCAGCCTTGACGTCACTTGTTTGCAGCGTCAAAGTGAACATGCAAGGATCTTTAAGTTTTGGCAAAGATGTACTAGACACGCTGAAACATTATTTAAATAGAAATCAATTAATGCAATCAAATTCACGACGAACGATGACTGATGAAATGGGTAAAGATTTGTATCATATTGTGAAGTCTACGTATCCCTGTCGAGAGATAGCGTTCTGTGAGGGCCAGTTCGAGATATTCCTCAATGAGTTTATTACGGCGCAAACAAAGTCTGTATCGATTACTATTGGATCTCTAATGAGCCCGGAACCCGCCCGAGAAAAAAACAGGTTTGAGAATACTTTGAAGAGTTTGATACGGGATATAAAAATATTGCTAAGAAATATAAACATGAGAGTGACTAAGAGAACAAAAACGTTCTACTGGATGGATCTTTTGAAAAAAGTAACTGCAATGTTTCAAGAGGCTGCTATCATTTTCGCTACAGAAAAGCTCGTTGACGATATAGAAGATAAGATGACGGTAAAAAAGATATTGATGCAGAAATTTATCATAAGTACAGTCAGTATTGAAAACGAATATAGAATTAGACTCTGCTTGGAGTTTAACATTTGCACAAAGTCTTATGAATGTACGAAGGCCTTAAGTACGTTTCTCGGTGCATTTCCAAATTTAAAAGACGAAAAAGTTAAGACATTCATGCGATATCTGGGCGAAGCATTACACGAGTCAACGTTCTATTCTCATTTATCTGAAGTCACAGCGAATGAATTTCAAGTGATATTGAATGACATGGGTTTTTCTAACACCGTACCTACAAAAGGCGTCTTAGCCACTTTACAGAAAGTTGTTGACGCAAGGCTAGAGTCTTTGAAAGAAAACAAACGTTTTGTCGGAGCTAAAGATGCAGAACTAGTTTTCGTCATACTGTCGGATATGGATCACTTTTACATTAACCAGAACAAAGAACCGTTTCACCATTTCCTGGCCAGTTTCTTCGCGTGGACGAGATCGGAGACAAAGATAAGGGGCAAAATTTACGAAGTAATTGCTAATATAGCGGAGCGGTTGTTTCAAAGTCCGCCAGAATTGCAAGTAAAACTGATTCATGAAGTAAGAGCGTTTTTTGAAATAACAGTGGATCCTTAGAAGTGATCGCATAGAATTCATGTTTATTACATAACACACAACAACTTAGTACTAAAAATAAATATATAGAACTAAAAGCACTCTATAAATATCATAAAATGTAAGTATATTCGTTCTTTTACGGAAAAATTTGCACAAGGTAGGTAAAGATTTGCTTGAGCAGCAGGACTAGGCTAACCTACCAGCTAACTGATGCTCAAATCCGTTCTTAGTGCGCACATACGAACCTGTGACCTGTGTACGAAATTTCAAGCTCCTGGACGCTGGGTCTAGAAGCTTAAAATTTTGTTCAAACAAATTTTAAAATATAGCCCCGATAAAATAAAAATGGATTATGGCCTAAACCCTCTCAGCTCACTAGATAGATGAGAGGAGACCCGAGCCCAGCAGTGGGACTTAATGGGTTGCTGATGATGAAAATAAAAATTGAAAACCACGAAATATGGCACTAAATTGCGACGTTGCGTGTCACTCTGTTTATAAATTTAAGCTCTTAAAATTTACGTGAAGTAGACCCGTTTATATTTATACATTCAATATATTATCATATAAACTAGTCGCGGAAGTTTAAAAGTTTGACAACCTTTTTCTCAGTTCTGTTGGCTCCAAACTAAATGCATATTACTTGTTGAAACAGCGAGTGATGAATTATCTCATTTTGTAAATAACAAAAACAAGTACGCTACGATGGAAAACATGCAGCTCTATACTGACTAAATCATCACCCTTCCTTTCTGAGGCATTCGTAGCATTGTGGTACTGTGTGGAGGTTAAGTAACGTTCGGCAAGGTCAGTCCATGATGGGTGACCGTTTGTGGCAATTTCATTCTCGAGCGTCTCCGTGCTTTGGAAGGGACGTAAAACTGTTGGTCCCGGTTATCATATAATGTGGTAGTCGTTGAGTCAAGTTAGAAGCCTTCTAGGCGGCTTGATAAATTCCAACACTAGAGTCTGCCTTAAGCCCATGCGATAAGAAGATCACCTTTCCTTTTGTTTGCGCAGTAATTGGGTACAAGAAGAAAATTCGACACGAAAACAAAACACTATCCTCGTAGTAATCATTATTGTATAGCGTACATCCAATTTCTTAGCTGTTAACATGAAACTTTCATGACAATATAGTTACAATGGGGCTCGTTTCACGTGATAAAAACGGATACAAAAGCCTTTTTTTGTGTGAATTATGGACCCATAAAGAGCAATATATGGGCCTGGTGTAACGTTTTCAATTACGTTTATAAATTATTCGTTTTATGTAGTTTAATGTACGGTGTGAAAAAGATATTATGCTACGTGTTGTTTGTCTGCATATAAATAACGTACAGTATTTTAGTGTTTTCTTGAATATGTGAGTGAACAGTAAGCATATAAAATAAGATAAAGTTTTAATCTTACATTAAATGCTTACTGTGTACTTACAGCAGATAAAAGTTATAAGTTGAGATACGCCGATGGGCAATTTTCAACCTTATTATAATAGACAGAAGATGATATAGATGAACATTGTGGACTTTTAAAACCCGTACAACCGTATACTGCTCTCGCTGTGCCATTGAGACATCCAACGAAGAAGTAAATTTTGTATTTTCTCTCTCTAGTAAAACATGTCATTAAGTATTCCAGCCGTAAAGAAGTCGTAAAATGGTGCAGTAAAAGTCTCTGTCCACTACATTATTTATATCTTTAGTATTTCAATTTAGCTCCAACCCCTTGTACTTCACCTGTTCGGATTTCTCCTTGATTAGAAATTCGGATCAATTTTCCATTGGGATCAAGTCTTGAATTTAAATTTTATTTTAAATGCTTAGGTAATGCTTCAGCCAATTTATTTTGATTTCACTATTTGTTCTACAGCTGAAAGCTACAAAAGATTTTACATTTATTTTTACTGTAAAGAAATAATGTATGGATTTTCATGAAATTGTACTGAAATATAGTTTATCGGGCCAGCTCCAACTCTTCAACGAGGTGGAGTTACGATTATAGGTATACAATACCTACCAAATATCGATAAATTATAATTAAGCATTCGTTTATGCATTTCATTTCTAGTTAATATATTAATTCATTTATTAAACGTAAGATTTTGTGTCTAAAATACCTAGTTATAACAAATTCGTAATAACTGGATTTTTCTGTCTTTATTAATAGGCAGTATCATCCTAGAGTATGAAAAATCTGTTCGCACGGGCGAAACCACAATTTAATGTTAGCCAGCTTAAAATTATTATTGTTCCTTCTTATGTAACGGATATAAAATTATTATGGCTTAAATTCAATATTTCAGTATACCATTACCAGTTAAAATACCAAAGTTAAATAAAAGCATTAAAATACAGAGTGAGTAAACTAACATCGTGGCATTTCCTTGGAAGTTAAACAAGTCCTATGAGAAAATGAAACTACATACTCAATGTGTAAGTTAGAGCTCATAAAACTGCATAATTCATTTTATTTACTTCGACCCAGGTAATTATAGACGGGCCAAGTCGTTACATTAATAGAATAACGTTAAATCTGAAAAAGACAACGCGAAGCCGTGGATGGTAGTATTTTGACTTAAATAATTATGTAGTTGATAAATTAGGTTAAAATATTAATTATTTTAAAGCAATTATTTAATTTTAACCTTTCATGTAATTCCTTTTTAATGAAACCTTTTTGGTTAGGTATGCAATAAAAATCTACAGGCCATTTTTTCTCGAAAAAAATACAGATGCCATTAAGTTATCTTTTTTATTATTTTATTTTTACCATTTAATAGCCTTCCAAATTTTTTTTTTAAGTTAGCAGCTAGGTTTAAAATAAGTAAGTTGAATTAGAAACTCTTTTAAAATATAATTAGTAAATCAATATTTCAATCAATAACTTTCCATCCTGTTGAAAGCTTTTCTGTAACAACCTTTTTGGTAAGGTATGCAACAAGAAAAAAAATCGATCTGCCATTTTTTTTATATATTCCAATGCCAGCCATCACAAATACATAAATAAACAATTTTTATAATTAGTTTTTCAGTGTCGCTATGAAAGTCAAACAGACTAAGACCTAAGAGAATTTTGCATTTACATTAATTTTAGTTTAGTAATACTAGTTCAAATAATTTATTAGTTTTAAACGATAATACAATAAATACACTAGTGATTTGAAAAAGCAAAGTCACGCAATTTGTGTCGTTCAAGATGATAAAAGCGGCCCGTCTATGTATATTACTTGGTTGATTTTAACTTTCCAAATATTCAGGATTCAGCATTGAGAATAAAGGTAGTTTTATGGAATATTTTCTTATATTCAGATGTTTTCTTTGATTTCGATATATGCATTTGGGCGTGAAGACAAAAATAAGATACCTACAGCTTTTAGGCCTGCCGATAAGTGAATAAATGTCATGTTTTATTTGGGATGGAAAATTCGATTGAAATCTCTTGTGGGTGATATTTTTTTCTGTTGAATCAAATAAATATTTTGCCCAAAACAAAATTTGGGTCATGCCACCTTGCATAACAACCCTTATCATGAAAAATCATTTCGTAGGTACTCTAAATATGGATTCGTGAACCGTAACGTTCAAATTTGATTCAAAGTTAAAATTGAAACGAAATTCTACAGTGAGAAATTCAAATCAAATCAAATGAAATCTCGTTTATTCATCTAGGTTACAATGTAACACTTATGAAAGTCACAAGATAAGAATGTAACAGGTTATCCGAAAAGTAGTGTCAGCAAACTTGCCTACGACCAGTTCGCTGACGGGGTGGAGCTATGAGAAGAACTGGCAAGAAACTCACGCCACTCTTTTTAAAAAAATGGATAGTTACAATCTTTTGTACATCTCAATTTTTTATTTCGATTCACGATTCACAACTTTTATGAAGTTTGTGCCAAATGGTCATTTTTGAAATTCGTTTGTTTTATGAAAAATGCTAATGTCAATATATCTTAACATAGCATCACCTCATGTTCTAAAGGGTAGGCAGAAATATATCATACCAACATTTCGCCATTTATATTTTGTTCTGCCTAATGGGGGATTGATAATTTAAACATAAGTTGTTTTTGCGCAACCCGGGGCGCAACCCTGAACCGTCTTATATCTGAGTTTAACAAGATTACTACTTCATCTACTTACAAACGCCGCAACAAGTTGCACAGGTATCCTCCTACCCCCTCCCCCAGAGGGATGTCGCAATCCAATTTGCGTCCACTTTGACAAATTTGCCAAGATTTGCGCTAACCAACGCCAACGTCATTCCCTTTTGTGTAAACGCTTTAACTAGATTAAGTGCTTTATAGTATGGTAGACATATTTTTCTCTTTTCTTTGTGAGAGTAATGAAAATGGAATTTAAATAGGCAAACACCGAGCTTTTTAAATAACTACAACCTAAGTAATGTGGTGATTTTTAATTTTTTAACGATTATTTTTATTAGGTAATTTCAGACTTGTAATAAAATTTTTGTTGTTGGTTTAGTGATTGCCTCCAGCGACTGCTTAAATGAGGTCTAACTAGATCCTCTGGCAAAAAATGTCTTATAAAAAATTCTGAACAAAAATGAATATAATAATCTAGTTTCATTAAAACGATTTAGATATTTAAGTAGGTAATCGAAAAAATCTATTTAAATTGTTAGTTAAAAGCATAGGGACGTTTTTAAGTCTTGACACAGAACAAAAATGAATAAAATTTTCAAAAAATGAATTCTAAAGTTTCACATGAAGTTTCTCCGATCCCGGATTTTCTTCTGGTCACCTATTTCAGTCTGAATGTAATACAAATTTACATTCGTAACATGGGAATTGCATTTTCTAGGCGGCTGCGGCTTACTGAAACAAAATCCGAAATTACATTCGAAATCGGAATATGTTTTATGTTAGTGGGATACACTAGTTACCTGATCTTTCAACAGACTACTACCGAAATAATATTATAGTAACATGTAACACGTATCAAGTTTCATTGTAACGTATTCGATACTCGTACTCTCCGAGTGATGTGCGGAACTCACAGCGCACGGCACTTCATATCGTTTTATATTACATTCTCCTCTCGATGGATTGTTACTAGATATGTATTTGAAGCTCTCAATACAGAGGAAACATGTTTTATGATGTTTTATTTGAAACATTTTTTAGCTTGTATTATTGTGAACCGAATATATGTTTAAATATATTCTGATAGTACATTCGATATCGAATTATTTATACTTACCTAAACTCTAGAAGTCTAGAGCTTTCGTAGCTACCGTAGTTGCAGCAGTAACAGCAGAGGGATAGAAACGAAAACGAAAAAAGTCAACCGCAGGATCCAATTGGGTAGGTACGTCTGGTTTTCTCTTCGCCTCTACCTCAATGCCTAACATTATATTTAATTATGTCACAATATTGTGGGAACGGCGGGACACATAGGTGTACTAGATAATGCCAGGGAATCAATAAAATCTGTAAATATTGGATCAACTTTACACAATAGGTATTCAGAATGAGTTCCTTCGCTTCATACTGTTATAGCGACTACACTGGCATTTTATTATTATCTCAGCAATATCCGCAGAAAGCTTCATTCTGTATAAATAGAGGAAAAGTCACGCGGAACTGCGAGCCTATTTGAGTGCACTACATGCGGCAGCCATTTTGTACGTGACCGCCATTTTGAACATTACTGCTAACAGTGAATTGGCGCGAATTTACCTTTGAAAAATTTTTGCGGCGATGTGTTAAATATTCATTCAGTTTTACAGCTTTATGTAAGTGGTTGGAAGTTTTAGAAAGTTTACCAAGCTATTTAAGTTTCCTTGTGTTGGATTCTCTGTGGAAGTTAAACGCAAACAGAAAATGGTGACTCTCGTGAATTTTGCTATATTTAAAAAATAAAACTGATAAATAATTCTTGTCTTACTAAACCATTAAGACGAAAAAAATTATTAAAAAATAGTTACCTATTAGGTATTTATAATTGCGAAACATACCTATTTATTTACTGCCGCCGATTCCACATCCTTATACATATGTATATTAGGGTCATACCAGAGATGTGCTATTCCAGACTATAATCTATCTGTGCGCCAAATTTCATACAAATATTTTCAGCGGTTTTGGCGTGATTGAGTTACAAACATTCATCCACCCATCATAACTTTCTACCAATAAGATTCCTAACAAAACAACTCAAAACAAAGTCAATACTCGTTGTTAAAAGATATGTGCTTCAGTAATCTCATAGAGGAACCTATAGAGAGCTGTGCCTATCGTTCAGGCGCTCTATTGAGCTCACTACAAAATCCAATAACCGACAGTTCTGCAACATTATTAATCCGTACCTTCGACGTCCTTTGACGTTGAACATGCATACTAGATGGAATTATATTTGGAGAATATCGAGTTACTCTCGGTAACCTCGTATGTAAATGCAATATCAATGAAGGCCACAGAATAAAGTAAGTATTTATTTATACAAGTAAATATGTATGAATGTAACTAATTCAAACACAATGTATATTGTTAATATGAATAAATAATAATAATAATAACCCCCTCTGGGGCAGTCGTTATCTTCTCATAAGATTAACGCAAACTTGGAGGGCAGATTAGTGTGGCTTTTCAAACACTTGCCATATAAACAAAAAAATGTACTGCAAGTTTAAATGAAGAGCCCACAAACCGCAGGGCAGCTAGTGGCGAGCTGAATGTGAGTGGCGACACTGCGGTCCTGAATGCCCCTGAGAGTCGGTCTAGGCCTCGTCTCCAGCACGTCTTTGTGGGCTGGCTGGAGTGGATCTCCAAGAGCGACCACACGACTCTCAACTCTGGCTTGCCTTAACCAGCTGACCAGAGAGGGGTCGCCAGAGCTATATGCTCGGGGGTGGAAGTGTCATATTTCAATGGCATAATTACGAGGAAACCCGCTCCGGGTCTCCGCTTGGGACCCGCGATGGCGAAATCGGCGCCGCACCGCTCGACACCCCTAGCCGCGCACTACGGTGTTGCCCTGAGACCCGTGGACTTCGGCCCATGTCGGTTGTGGAAGGGGCCCATCTAGTGTAAGGCGAGTCACCGTCTGCCCCAATCCTCATTTAACAACATATATTCACCGCTGGAGGAGGCAAGCAGGCGACGTAGTTCCCGTATGCCATATATCACCATTCCACCGAACACCCAAACCCATAGCCCAATTTTATTTGACTCCATAACATCATTCAATAGCTTTACACTTATCAGTGACAAATCATAGCTGTACTACAATAGTGCAGCTGTGATATGGCAGCGGTAAGTGTCTCATCCCATTCTAAATTAAAATTCTTTAAGGGCCTCTGCGTGTTGGACCTGTGTCCCCGCGTAAGCCTTCCAAAAAGACCGGGTGTACTTCTCACCTTAGAGAGAAGTATAGCCGTGAAAAAAGAGACATAATAATAATAAAAATGTTTATTTACTCATCACAAAGGTTTCTTACACTATATTTAAACTATTACAGTCACAACCAACTTTGTGAGAGTCTGGTGCCTGTGGTAGGTTGGTTTTAAAAAAACCACCTGTATTACGGGTCACCAGGCCCCCCTCGCGGCTAGTCTTAGGCAGCAATAAATGTTACAGCGTAATAGGACCATCGTGTTATGATGGGTACAATCATATTATATAATTAAGCTGAAAGTTAGCAACGTAACAATAATTTCTAGATACCAAAGTACTTAATTTAGTAAACAACTTTTATGCAATTAGGTAATATTCTGGAATTAAAATTAATGTATGTGTGTTTGAGTGTGTGTGTGTGTGTGTGTGTGTGTTTGTGTGTGGGTGTGTGTGTGTGTTCGTGTGTGTGACGATGTCAGTCAGTTCCGAGTTTAGGTTATTTGAGTGGCTTGAGTAGATTTTCAGTGGATTCATAGTCTTGTGATTTGAGATATTTTGTAACAACTAATTTACATTTCGTTCTGAGGAGAGGGTAAATATGTAATAAAGTATTCAATTTGTTGTATAGATAGGAGCCCAGAAAACAGAAAAAATGGTGTGATAGAGAGGAATGGTAGGATTGTCTTTCACATACTTTGCCTTTACGTCGCTTGTCCGTTGTTAGATTAGGGTCATATTGTAACGAAGAGTGTTGCTTTATAACTATATGTAAGATGAAACTTTGTCTAACAGTGAGAACGTCCCACATTCTGTAAAGTTCAACTGTGGGGAAGCGGTACGGGAGGGCTGCGGCTACCTTGAGAAGACAACGTTGTGCGCGTTCCACCTCGATAACATGGGTTTTTGCAGCCCCACCCCAACTGATGATACAGTAGTCAATCACTGACTGACAGAGGGCGAAGTAGACCATTTTAATTGTTTGTTTGTTTGCTGTGTTTCTTAGGTTCCTAAAAATATAAATTAACTTACGCAGTCGAGTTACCACTGAACAGATGTGTGGTTTAAAATTAAGCGTCTGGTCAATTATTATACCAAGGTATTTCATTTGTAAATAATACAATACAATAATTAAAAAAATAAAATAACCTGATTGCAAAAAATCAACAGTTATGCAACGCATTAAAAAGACCGAAAAATGGTTGTAATTATTATTCCTGATTAAATTTAAATACATTAAATATGTATATTTGTAATCTCCATTTGATTCCCTTTATTTTGATACACTACTCGATACGTTTAGATAAAAAAAAAATTAACTACTTAGAATTAGGCGCCAAAAGTCCGCCGTTTTTTTTTTATACCTATATAATTTTAAAATATTTAAGAATCTAACGATACCTTAATTGTTGAAATTCATCCAGTTGTTTAGAAGAAACGTGGGAATAAAGACATTTACAAACATACAAGGTATGAGCAAAAATCAATACCCTTCCTGGCAGTCGAGTAAAAATTACGTATTCATAAGTTTTTCTGCTGATTAATGAGGACGCGTGTACTGACGGATTAAGAATACATAATATCACTATCCCATTTCAACCTGTGGGTCGTACAAGGCGACTAAGGGACTACCTAAATGAAAATTCGAAATAAAACCCTATACCAACCCGTCTAGCCAGCGTGGTATAGTACTAGGCTAAATTCACTCCAAAATATTCGAAGACCCATGCCCAGTAGTGGGACATCAATTTATGGGTTATAATGATTATCATCATCTAACTTTTTCCACAGCGTGAAGCCTCCACCAAATCATTCATCCATTTGTCGGAGAGCCATCCCATTCTACCTACTTTCTGGTACGTGAAGGCAACTCGACAACCTTTTTCGGTCGGTTAATCAATGACGTATTGGATATTACGTCACAATATCCGTACAGTAATCTATCACTATCAATATAGAAAAGGTGGCCGTGTACTTGAAGAATCCTTTTATATACACATGGGAAGGTTCCATTCTTAAAGGGTTCTCTTTGTGGTTTTGTCGGTAAATGGCACATTATAAAGACATTATGAAGTATTCATGATTTCCTCACACGTTTTTGAAAAGTAATTTTAACTGTGTTATGGATGATAAGTAGGTACCTATACACTGTAAACTTTTAGTCGTTTTAGCTCATAGTAATCAGATATAACTGGCCGGACGGGTTGTTGGTGAAAATTGTATGAAATCCAGTTTGATGCTTTTTGAATTTATCACGCTTTGAAAGTCAGACTCGGTAGGGACACAAAGTACTTCTTAACAGAACAAATGTTTATCATTTATCCTATTTGGAATCGAATCCACAACCGTTACTAATCGCATACTATGGCTACTTGACTAATGAGGCCATCAATCTAATTCAAGTTCGCGTTGCATGGTACTATTTCAAATTATAAAATGGAAATGTTTACAAATTTACATACCTAACTTATTTTGTTTACACAGGCCGTGTAAAAATAATCTTTATCAAATCATCAAATCAAATCAATTATTCAGAATTTAAAATAGTACATATTGTCAATAGTCTTATAAATACATAAAGTCTAGAATTTAAGATGCCTGTGGAAAAATCCTGTGTTACAGGTTACAGGTAGGTAATATGTATCGTTTTAAACAAGTGAAAATCCTAATAATAAAGCCATTTACAATTCTACAAACAGTATTTTAACATGATAAGTACAACAAAGTAGAATGAAGTCGCTGTCGACGTCACATTGAATAGAATGACAAAAGGATGCAATCCCGAGAGCGTTCTTTGTGACGCTGTCAACTTGTCACCAAGCGATAGTTATGTTCATGTTTCTATTCATCCTCGTATAAAATGCCATTTCCGTCAATAGCGCTTTGAAAATATTTCTTTGTCTTGATAACCCTTTTCTGTTTCAGCCAATTCTCTGGAGGTACTTAAAATGCAACCAGTTTAGGGCACGAGTATCTTGTTGCGGATTTTAAAATAAATAATTGTAATACATAATTATTACCCGTGTAGTGTTAAAAATACACTACCCCATCTCAACCTGTGGGTGTCGTAAAAGGCGACTAAGGGAGTTAGCCTTATACAGACTAGAGCATTGCGAGAAAAGGATAATTCGAAAAAAAAACAAACCCGTCTGGTATATATAGTAGGCTAAATTTCCTCCAAATTCTTCAGAGGAGACCCGTGCCCAGCAGTGGGACGTTGATGGGCTGAAATAATGATTATGAATACATAATATAATAAACATAGAACTATTAATATATATTAGCACCCAAATTTTAATTGACCTGAGAATCAAACACAAAACATGGGATTCAGTAGTGTCTTCTAGAGCGCAAGACACTCTGAAGTTGTCTGTAAGTACATTCTTGCAAAATAATAAAATAGATTTAATACACAAAAAGACACATTTAAGCTAACTTGCTAACAACAGTACAAAATGGAGGCATCACTTAACATTCGATTTTAACTTGTGAAGAAATCCTTTGACAACTGAACCGGTTGGTCTCTTGTTTACACTTAGTCAAAGATTTTAAAATTCTGTAAACAGTCTTCAGTTTTCTGTTTTAAAGAGTATCTATTACATTATTGAGACAGCCAAGGACAAAAAGTTGGGTAATGTTGATTTTCAGAATCAGGAACATTATAACTGTTCATATATTTTAATTGCTTGGCGTAGGGAACACAGTTTTTATTTATTAGCGTGGAGGTCAAAGGCTTAATATAGATTTCTTAAAGCTTTTATTTGTTTGATGTGAACACGAATTTCAAACATAATCATGTCTTATCATAAGTCAAATAATTGTCCTTACCCATGTCATTTAAGTTCGATATATATTTTTTTCCGGCCAATGATAATTAACAAGATTCATTAGTCGAAGCATAAAAATTAAAATGAATTCCTTTCGAATTTCGACCACTAGGTGACCTGTAGGTAGGCTATATTACATATTTGAAGTTGAACATACTCAACATTGCAGACTTAATTAAAACGAATTCTTTGTCCAATATGGACTTTGTTTACCTGTAAACATTCGGGATGTTTGCTCAATTCTTAATAAGGACTCAAATTGATGTTTATGTTTGCTGAGGACGATCAATATGGCTTTTTTGTTGTGAAGGGATTACAGACTTTAAATTTTTGTAGTGAAAAATACGACAAGATCTTGATTCTATGGTATCATTAAGTATATAGCATGGCATTATGTAAAATTATAACCTAGTCGAACCACTTCCAGCAAGGACTTTAGTTTCACTTAATTTATAGATTAAAAGATAGCTCTTACTTATTTTTCTGTTTTATAGTTAAAGTAAACATCCAAAAAAAAAATAGTATAATAACAATCCATTAGAAAAATTAAAATGCTTAGTACAACAAATATGGGGCTCGTTAGCAGCCATTAAATTTTATTTATTTACAAACTGTCTGAGGGCCTTTCCTATTTATCTGCCTGCCGCTTGTACCGAATCACTCCAGTAATGTTAATTGTGTTATTTTGTGTATTAGAAGCTTTTTAAATAATATTAACACAAAACTGAAAGACAATAACAAAATAATTATGTTTAACAAAAAATAAAACTATTAGGTACATTTTGAGACTTTGAATGTGTGTGCAAGGGTATAGAGATTCATAGCGACGGCTACGGGTCAAGGTATTGTCCAATTGTAGTAGAATGATATTAAATTTTTGCTCTATTTTCCGGGACTAAGAAATTTCTAACTGTAAAGGAAGGTGCGGTTATAAAGAAAATGGATAGGAATCCTTTGACTGGCCTGTTGGTCTAGTGATTAGTGATCCTGACTGCTAAGCCGGAGGTCGTGGGTTCGATCCCCACCCAGGACAAATCTTTGTGTGATGAGCATAAAAGTTTGTTCTGTGTCTGGGTGTAATTTATCTATAATATGTATGTATTTACAAAAAAAAAATGTATTTAAGTAGTATATCAGTTGTCTAGTACCCATAACACAAGCAAATATAATTGCTTACTTTGGTACTAGATGGCGTTGTGTGAATGTGGAAGAATATTATTATTATTATTAATCCAACCATATAATTATTACATTTGTGTCTCAACTTTTCTAATTTGCGAGTTTCCTAGAAAGCGGAATAGCTTTTAATAAGTATTTATAGTTCATTTAAGGTACTAATATTTATAGTTCTTATCGAATGTTTATCGAAAATATAGTCCCCCATAATTTCAAAACACATTTACTTGTAAATATAGGCTAAAGGCTAGCATCCGGCAGAGAAATTTCTAATAAGTACCTTACATTTAGCGGCTTATAGCGGGTATTATGCAAATATTTGTGATATTTCCATAATCAATACTCTGAGCGGTAATATAATTAGTGAAGGAGTCATTAATGGTCTTCGGATAATACAATACGTAAAAACTTTTATTACCCATTAGTTGTTTCTAAATGGTTGCAAAATTCGCCTTTCTTCATTGAAGAGAAAGCACTTTATCAATGGGCACATTTTCATCTAAATCGTAATTGTCGTTTTGAAGACAGTGTACAGACAGATATACTTACTTTTATAATTTACGACTTGTCGCCCGGGGTTTCGCTCCCGTTAATCTTTGTTTGGCCACTACTCAACTCCTATTAGTCATAGCGTGATGTTATGTAGCCTATAGCCTTCCTCGATAAATGGGCTATTTAATACAAAAATAATTTTTCAATTCGGTTCACTAGTTTCCGAGATAAACACGTTCAACCAACCAAATAATCTTTTGAGCTTTTTAGTATATTAGATTCAGATGTTTCTTATAATTTTACATAAACATATTGTTTTATGTACGTATATTATTTAGTGGATAAAGCAAAATGAATACTTACTTCAAAAACAAATGCCCAAACTCCCAGGATAATAAAGTAGAAAGACAATTACAATAGAAATTGTTGCCCAATGTCTCTCATCTTAATTATTCGAGAATAAAAAATATGCTAACGACTTGGCTCGTGGCAGCGTTTAAATTAATATTCACGCTTGTACATAACTATCAACGTAATGGAGATGGTAACTAGGTAACAGTCTTTATAGGAAAGGTTTTCTTTTTTTCCTAGACCTTGTAGTGACGGATTTAGAATACATAATGTCACTACCCCATTTCAACACATGGGTATTGTAAAAGGTGACTAAGGGACGTACAGTCGAGTTCATTAATATATTGGCACCATCATTAGATATTTTTGTTGAAAAGGGTGACTACAACTTATTGCATAATGTACAGTATATTTTATTGAACCATTCACATGAGGACATATATTTGATCCATATAGGTTCTATAGTATTTATTGAGCTTTTCAATGCTCACAATATTTTGAATCTTTGATGGTGCCAATACACTAATGAACTCGACTGTACCTTTAAGCAAACAAGAGCACTGCAAGAAAAGGAAATTTCAAAACAAAACCCTATACGTAATGTGCGTAAGTAGGCGTAAATTTGCCCAGGAACCATGTACAACGCGGGCCAAGCCATGGACGAGAACTAGTTGAACATAAAATGTTTATAAATTTACCGTAACTAGAATTTCATTTCACAAATCCAAGCTGCCAGACACTCAAATGTGGAAAATATTTAAGTTTGAGTCAGCCAAACGCAAGTAGGTACTGTGTTTTTAATTTACAGCTTGCCGACGATCCAAATAAAACTATAGACGGGCCCTTCACAACTATTTTTTATATATCGCGCTATATTGTAGATATTAACAAAGTAGATTCCCGTCATCAAATGACCTAAACTGGTAATTTCACCAAATTGGAGACGAGTCGAGAAGAGATAATATATGTTGTAAGCAATTGATAGAAATTCAATGTTGACAATATCATATAGGTACTGTGCGCGCTGCTTGCCGCCCGTCTACGTAAACATTTTTCTAGTTTTCACTGGTGAAATTGGCCTCAGAAGGGCCAGTCTATATCTAGTTAGTCGAAGCCACGCACAGCAATAAACGAAGGAGAGGATAGTGCTATTTGTTTTGTTCATTACTACAGGGGGTTGTGTGACTGAGCCCGCGCTGTTTGTACGAATCTCGTAGTTAATGTTCCTCGGAATTGGACTATTATAGCAGTCAGAAAGAATGGGTTGCATTACATTTTTGTGTTAATATTAACACGTCAATTGTCTCGCTACATACCTGTAAAGCCCGAAATACACGTAAACTTTGGTTATTACGTACATAAACTACATATAACTAAACTAACGCGTGGGCAAAACTACAGAATAGGAATTTTGTTGTGTCGTGACTGTTTTTATAGGAACCATAATATAGCGAATCTAACAAAGTGAATGTTTGAAAGTGACTACAAAGCGTTTTTGGTCACATTCTTTGGAGGAGACCCGTGCTCAGCACTGGGACGTTTATGGGTTGGAATGATGAGTGTTAGCTATGGCTGCAATCATCTGGAGGTACTTACTTCCACGTCCTTCAGATTGCCTACTTAATTTGAACTCCAAGTCTCTCTGTGCCCGCTCTATACACATTCATCCATCAGTTAGTCGGTTCAGTTGTTTTCCCTTTAACAAAGCACTTACTAAACAGTGCTGATCGGTCGGACACCTGCGTCGGAACACACGGAACTGACGCTCTCCATTACGATAATGATAGCTGCGTAAAACGGTACTGAACATAGGAATTAAAACATTGATAATCTAGAAGTAGTTTTATATGTAAGTAGAATCCGTCACTATGACGTCATAATGAAAGATCTCATGAAGAAATTCGATCTTCGGGGTAAATACCTGATATTGATCGGGGCATTCATTAAATCTATTAAAACTGTCACAGACTCACTTTCAAATATTTCTTAGTTGTCTCTCTTAGTTGTCTGTTTGCATTTTTAGATATCAAATATTTTCTGTTAACTAGTTATTATTTATTATAATAATTTATCTTAACTAGTTTACTTGTTTTGTAATCTTAAATAATTAAAAAAAAAATTAGATAAGGTTATAAGCTTAAGTTCACTCTTACATAAAAAAAAATATTGCTACAGTGAAAACTTTATTGGCCATATGTATAAAAAAATATGTTATTACACAATGTATTACTAGTGCTGTATGTTTTCCTAAAATCAAATAAACAAATCCCCGGGTATTTACTGTCACCGCCACCGTGGCGTAGTGGGTGGTTAAGAATGGTTGCCTTGTCACTATATCGTCATGCCGAGCGATGTGCGTCTGTTCGATTCCCACAAGAGACAAATAATATTATGTATTTGTGTGATTGATATGAATGATCACAATGATCTTCTGGGACGAGTTTAGGCGAAGTGCAATGTCCTCCTCGCTTATTATTATTATTAGTTTGGTTACAGCGATTGGAGAGATTTATAGTAATTGATGAAAAGAACGTTACAAATCAATTTTAATTAAATTACAGAAGCGCTATTAATATAATATATTGTGAAGCATTAAATCGAGTTATATTATAGGTATTAATAACTCTAGATTGACCGACGCGACGACCCAGTAAAGGTTGTGGGTGGCCGTTGGATGCGGACGGCACAAAATCGCTCGCTGTGGCGGAAATAAGTGAGGCCTATGTTCAACAGTGGACGTTATTGGGCTGATATGATGATGATGATGATGAATAACTCTAGCTTTTATTACACAACCGCCAAAAAAAAAGAATATTATGTTTTAAAATGTTTTCTCGCAATTATACATATAATTTCTAGTATTTTCCTCCTTGAATTTCTATGGATAAGAGTTTAGATAAAGACAAGGGGATACGCTCTAGACATTAGATAAATGTTTCTGTTCAACATGTGGAACGGCTTAATACGGTACGTTAAGATATTTTCCTTCGTTATATAAGCTTTGGAACTTCGGTTGCGCAGTGGGCACAACCTAGGTGTTGTTTTTTTTGCAATAACTAAGTATTGGTTTGCATAGCTAACATAGTTCTAAATAAAATATTTACATAATATCTACAAGAAAATAATATTTACAACTAAAACTAGCCTACTAAACAAAACAAAAATACGAAAAAAATACTTTCAATAAAATGTGTCGAAAAATTCCTCCATCCTCCTGCATCAATACCATTGTCCGCCGGACACGTGCCCAACAGACTGGCAGCATTGCCACGTTGGATGGCACGTTTTGCATTAATATCCCTATAGTTACACGGTCACGGCGAATGCAGCAAAAATAGAAACTAAACTAAAATAATTCCAAATAGTTCCAACACATATTTATATAGCAAACAAAACCCTTTTCAAAGTAAATTGACTTACGACATTGTCGAAGGAGATAACCTTACCATAATATACTTACTCCTGCATAATAGATTCTTTATTTTTTTAGTTGAAATAATACGTCAATTTTCTCAATTCTCGGTTTTCATAACAGGCTTAGAATCCTAACAATAGTTCAAATATAGAACAGGGGATGTACGTAATAAGTAAATGAGATCTATCTCAAAATGAATACAACCGTAACCAATATTGGGTAAAGCAAAGGCTTAACATACTTAAATGCCGACTACGATTTTAATCCGTAAATTTAAGAGATTTAGGTATATTTTTCTGCTAACAAAAAGAAAAAAGCTACTTTTTAAAAGAAACACCATGAGCTTTGTCTGATGATATGTATGTAAACAACAGCAGATAGCATTATATAGAGCAGTTATCATTGTGGTACTGAAATGTGACGTACCATCATCGAAGTTAAGCAATTTCAGGCAGGGTTAGTCCATGGATAGGTGACCGTTTGCGGCATTTTCATTCTTGAGCTTCTGCTTCTTTCTTCGGGCTTTTGTTCAGAAGCGCAGTTTTTCGGCAATAACTAAAAAACGGTAGGTACCTATATCCGATCACGTTCAAAATAATTTTCGCTTAAAGTATTTTTTAAGCGTTATATTGGTTTTTTTACATATTTTTAGGTAATTGTGACATACAGATGGACGCCGTCCGTCCATCCGTATGTCACATGACAAAAGTACAAAGGTTCCGTTTTTGCCATTTTGGCTACAGAACCCTAAAAAGCAGATATTGAAATACTATTCATAGTGTATTTAGTATACCGATTTAGACGATACATCAAAATGATCGACTACCAACCTACTATCTCATAAAACTAAGTTACATTCTATCAGAGTATCAAAGAGAATCAGAACACAAAATTGATCGCCATATATATTGCATCTCACGAAACTCCGCTTTAATATTTAACCGCGATTATATATTCCACAGGGCTGACACCTAACATACGGGATCAGAACTGCTATTATTATTTATGGAAAACCGTTTTGGTAATTGACTACTTGACTCCAAAATAATACCTACCTCTCCACACGTTAATGTTTCGGTAACATGTCACTACTCTATCTCAACCCGTAGGTACCGTAAACGAAGTAACCTTATGTGTCTGCATAAGGATACTCCCATAGTCGCCTTTTACGGTTAAAATTCGAAACAAATCCCACCAACTCGTTTGGCCAGCGTGGTATAGTAGGCTTTATTCCCTCCATAATGTATTTTTCAATGTATCTTTTTTTCTTTCTTTCTTTCAAAACCCGACTCGACATGGGTCGAGCCGTATAACATTTTGTATCAGAGCGATGTATCAAGACTGCGTATCATGATCGCATATCATAATTCATAACCCCTTCAAATAGGCGATCATGACACGCATAGGCAAATACGGTACGGTGATCTGATCGGGCAAAAGTACTTATCTGGATCCGTCTTTTTGAATCAAATAACGAAGATTTGTCAGATCCGTGACAATGAAACGTTTTTGCATTAAATTCAATCTTTAAACTAGTTTCTACAGTAGAACAATGTAAAATTCAATCTATTCTTCATAATTGAATTTCTCTTGCAAAGTCTGTAGGCGGTATTGAACTAAATGCTCTTATAGTGAACGTCTCTTGAAATAGTAATAAGCACTTCAAACCCGTGACGTTTTTCAATTAAAAGCAGTGAGTTGAAGCTCTGAATACTTCCAGTTATAATAAAACTTGTACCACTCTTTTAATTTATAAAGGATGGTGAAAGTACATTGAACAGCAAGTATTTGGTGGAAAATCGTTTACTGACTTAAAAAATATAAAAAAGTACATTGACTAATGAGTTAAAAATTAAGGTTCCTTTTCAAGTAAATAAAACTACCATGTACCCCATTCTAAAGTTTGAAATGATACATTTTTAATAATATGTCCCGTCTGTTTTGGTCGCTAAGTAGAATTCTAGACATTCTTACTTCATGCTTCTAACATTTTGTGGCAACCCTAGTTACGTCATCAGCTTAGTATTTGAAAATTTATTTTTATAAAGTAGTGGAGGCTCCACAGCCCTGAGACCCACCACAGACGCTAAACAGATTACAGAAACGCCGACTGCAACATTATCGAGTGTAATTACATTTCACCATTTCCACTCCGCCCCATATTACTGAAAAACAGTCGTTTGAGTTAGTTTATACCAGAAAAGGCATTGGTAATATGATTTCTTTGCTCAGTACGATAAAGTACTCTCTTGATACCATATACATAAGTGAATATTATTATTGGAACTATTTTCTTTAATGGCAGACGAAAATATATATCAGTCCATCTTGTCGTGAATAGTGTAACGTGGTTACCTACACTATCTTTTTACGTCAATGCCGCTCCCGTTAGTCAATAAATCTATACTAATATTATAAACCTGAAGAGTTTGTTTGTACGCGCTAATCTCAATAACTACTGGTCCGATTTGAAAAATTCATTTAGTGTTGGATAGCCCATTTATCGAGGAAGATTATGAGGCTTTGATCGTCAAGATATGCGACAAAAATGTAGCATAAACTGCTGTATCTTTTGTTTGCGTGTTTTTTATATTGGGCCAATGGATTCCAGACTCGTTTTTGATATAAAATTCAGCTTGATACCTCTTAGTGTTCTTGAGAAACTAAGATATTCTTGACAAACGGTCAAACAGACATACAGATGGATGGATTCTATAAGGGTTCCGTTTTTTTCTTTTGAGGTACGGAACCCTAAAAATGAACACAAAAACGGAATATTCCTGATAAAGCAGGCTTAAGTACCTATATAGCAAGCAAGCATAGCTTCATAAGCCACCCACGTACTTATTGGCTTATATTTTAATATCACGAGAAGCTTTATTATCGTAAGCTTTGCCAATATACTTGTTAGTATGTTAAATATACCTTTGTCCTACTTTTTATTATAGTTTTTTTTTTCCGTGTAGTTAAATGTCACTACCCTTGGGTGTCGTAAAAGGCGACTAAGGGAGTAACCTTATGCAGATAAGAGCATAGCGAGAAAAGGAAAATTCGAAACAAACCCTATACCAACCCGTCTGGTCCAGCGTGATATAGTAGGCTAAATTCCCTTCACATTCTTTGGAGGAGACCCGTGTCCAGCAGTGGGACGTTAATGGGTTGAATTGATACCTTATTGGACTTTCGACATTTACCCATCATTACAAATTGGATTGACAGACGTGACAAAACAACTAACTCGAAATTTATTAACTAAAACTTAAAAATACGTTTGTAAATTATGAACTATTTAATTAACGAGTTAAATTGTAATTAATAGTAAATGTTACCGTAATATTACTACGAAGACAGAAGCGACTTAGTTGGCTATTAATGGAACTAATAGTGACAGTTTTGACAGCTCTTAAATTACTCTATATCGCAGTTCATACAGTGAGATTGATTTCTTTAGAATCGGGTCTTGTGTATGAAATTTTTATTTGGTTGCCATTTTTTTTATACGAATAAGCTGAAAAATTTAAGCGACAAAATATTTTGAGCTTGTTTAAAAAATTATGGCGTAAATCTACTTTTTTCTTTACTAGGTTTTACTGTTTTATACTGAAGGTACTTTTACTGATGACCTCTAACCTGGCACGTTGCGGTGATCGGATTAAATCATCAAAAATTCACAAAAATGGCATCGAACGAACCGCGGATATCCGCCATATTAAAATATGGCACTCCAAAGGATAATAAAATACGTCCTACAAAATCTCACCTCTCTTCATAATCTGTTATTATGAACCAAATTTAATCACAACATTTTCAGTGTAAGCAAGACCATAACAGGATTAATACGAAAAATTAATTAACCTCACTCAATTATTTGCGTATACGCATAATGATGCGTATACGCAAATAACACAAATAACGCAATATTTAATTTTGCCTTGAATGCAAGGCAAAATTAAATATTGCGGTCCGTATTTCTCGCCAAAAAGTAATTTAGGTTTTGAATAATTAAGGGCAAATGGTCGGGAATATTCCCAGAGTATAAAATAATTTTCTTTCAGCTATAGCGAAATTAATTTCAAAATTGTTATGGTATTAAATATTATCCCATTTTGTATTTTAATTTAAATTAATTAATTTGCATGTTTTGCTGATTTTCCATACGCTGAGTTTTAATCATATACTTACCTATCAGCCACAGGAACACATTGTCGAACATAGGCCCAGGCCTCCCAAGAGATTTCCAATAGGACCTGGCTTGCGCCCTATGATCAGGTTCAGATGAAATCAAATCCAACACGACAAGGTTTACGAATAATCTTAACGTTACAGCACATAATCCGACAAGAGCAATAAATTCAAATAGGTCAACAATAACTCAGATGCGGTGTTAACTCAATAACAATCCCAACAATTTGTAAATGCTGTCTATAAATTATGTCCTTTGTAGAAATATTTTAACTCATGCCTTTATCAAGTAAATCAGAATTATTTTGGAAGATTCGTTCGACTCGTACTTTTACATTTTTTTTAAACTTTAAAGTGCTGACTGTACTTTTAATTTACTAATAAACGGGGGCGATTTGAGGTATCTAAAATTCAAGGGGGTGAGTTGATACACTTAGGCAATAAGGGGCAAAATCTAAGGGGCGAATGGAGCCTACACCGTAAAACGGATGTAGAACGATGTAGAACAGTGCTGCATCCGAAAAAAACAGAAAAAAAATAAAAAATGTTTCATATCATGTTGTCTGATCGTAGCCTTACTGCACCGGATCTTGGAGGAGGTGCTATATGTCTTATCACAAGTACAGTGTATTAAATACAGCCTATAAGTCAACAAAACTACTGACTGACAGTATAAACACTTTATTCAACAAAAACTCAATAAGAGAAACATGAACCGTAGAAAAATGGATTAATTTCCATTATCGTGACAGGATACTCCACTTCAGGGAAGTATATCGGGGTCTTACACCCACAGCCACTGTTGCATTTGGACAAACATTGGCAGACTGGTGACGGTGGGTCGCAAACTTCGCAAATATTGGAAGGGTTTCTGAAACATTTGCAAGGGGTGTAGCAGCTGCAAGAGCTGGCTGTGTTGGCGCATGGGTTGGGTGCAGCGCAGCCACAAGAAGAAGTGGATAGCATCCATGGGTCTCGGAAGCAGCTGTATGCGTTTGTTACCTGAAAAATATTTGAAATTCTGGTGATTTCTGTCCCAAAAACAAAATGTTTGTATTAGCCATACCCCTTATTACAAAACACGGACTTAGCATTAAACCTGGTTTAAATTTACAACTTTGGCACTAAAACAATGGCTTATGTCAACTTAAACCTGGTTTAATACTTAGTCCATATTCTATAATAAGGGGGGGAAGGTTTAACTTTATATGCATATCGATCATGTTAAACCTAGTTTTAAAGGGAAAAAAATTGTTGCATGATACATGTAAAACTACAGTTTTCGCCCTTAATGCATGATGATGCCTGACCTATTCTTTCAATTATGAAAAAACCATAAAGTAACCATAGTTTAAAAAACATATAGTTAAGCAGGCCGAATATGGCCTGCTTAACTATATGGTTTTTAACTACTTCTCAACTATGTACCGCTAAGAGAATACCTGGTCCGATTTCTTTTTTTAAATCCCACATGCACATACCATATCTTATCATCCGTCTCTTTCATAATTATTTCAATCAACTCTATAGCATATAGTTTGCCGACGACACAGAGATTTACGGATAGGAATATATAAAAATATCATTATTGATTATTGTGATTATAAATAATAATTTTACAAATGGGACGATGTACTTACCTATAGACACATAATTTCAATATATATACTTAACTGTATTCTTTTAAAACTTACCTCAAACAGATATAAAGCGAAAACAATAATCACAACTTTCTTCATTTTTCCAAACAAAAAATGTACGCAACAATTGAAGTTACAAATATAACTATTGACCTAAATATCCACTTACTATATTTATACATAAGGCAAATCGCATTTTTTACAGTCAAGAGCGATCCTCAGTAATAGGTTCCGTACAAAATAATAATTTAATACCTCCGTGCTTCGGAAGACACATAAAACAAAAAAACCTATCTCTGTTCTGTGCGTTAACCCATTGGTCCCGGTTGTTACTTAATGTGGAATTCCACCGCCTTCTGGGGGGCAAATTCCAACACCAAAGTCTGCCACACCTACCTCATTATAACTGCCTGTCCTCATAAATTTATTAAATCTTATACGCATACGAATTTACTCCCAAGTAACCGAATATAGTTACGGTTTTCTAGACGTACGGAACTCTGATTCCTATCAATGTGATGAAAGTATAATATATTTCGTAAACACAGTAAGTACTTGTATGTGTCAGTTGGTCAAACGATTGTAAGAATGAAAGAAAGTCACGTATTGCCTGTACAAAATGTAAATAAAAATTAAAACTATTGTATTTCGCTTAAAGATAATAATTTTCGCAATCCTTTCGTCTCTCCATTGGGAATTAAATATATTAATAAATAGAATATAATAATTATTTGTACTACCAAAGTATACAATAATACACCATATTGCCAATACAGGAATTTTCCTTTCAGGGCTTTCAGACCCTCCCATTGGCAGTGTGTCTACCACATTAGTGCATCACTAATGTGGTCGTCGTTAAGTTAAGTTGGAAGCCTTCTGGACGACTTGATAAATTCCAACACCAGGGTCTACCTCAAGCCCATGCGTTAAGAAGAAGACTGGCAGTGTTGTCTTTTTATTAAATTTTATATTAGTATAGTTACCTGCCATCTAGTAATATATTGGTATACCTCAGAAGTCAGAACCCTACTATGAATTTTGACATATTGCTGACAGATGTTTGAAAATTGTATCGCTGTCAGTTTCAAATATTTTCTGTAGGGTCTACTTCGAAGGTAAGCGTTCATTTTTTTCTTGAATTACGCTTTGTTTTAGATGAGAATACTTCATCAAACTACATATTATTTTCAACGAAATTGTAATATTCATTTTTGAAATAATTTAATAATAAATATTTTTTTACTTTTAATAGTTATAGATAAATTTCTATTAAACCTCGATTTTCCTCTATAAAACCGTTATAAGACAACTTATAACATTGCTCAATAAATCACAGCTTGGAAATATAAAACAGCTTTGTGCAAGGACTGTAATAAAACTTCCCCGTGACATATCATTATGTTGGCAACGCTGCCTTGAAACTAGAGAGATGGAGTGTCAAGGCTTCAAAGGTTTACCTTGGCTATAGTTGAAGGTCTTTGAGCTTAATATTTCAGTGTAAATAAACTTAGAATAAGAGTTGAGCAGGCTTTTATCATTATATATTCTTAATCCATAAAGAGATTTAGAGGAGACCCGAGCCCAGCAGTGGGACTAAATGAGTTGCTGATGATGATGATGATGATTCTTAATCCGTGTAGTTCTTCTTCTTATCGTATGGGCTTGAAGCAGACCCTGGTGTTGGAATTTATCATGTCGCCTAGAAGGCTTCCAACTTGACTTAACGATTACCACATTAAGTGATAACCGGGACCAACGGCTTTACGTGCTGTCCGAAGGACAGAGACGTTCGAGAATGAAATTGTCACAATAGGTCACCCATCATGGACTGACCTTGCCGAACGTCGCTTAGTCTCGATGATCGTAACGAACTTATTAATACCACAATATGCAACGAACGCCTCCGTCCGTGCGTCCGTCATCCATGTAGTGACGGATTAAGAATATTTTTAGATTAAGAATGACACTACCCCATCTCAACCCGTAGGTGTCGTAAAAGGCGACTTAAGGAGTAAATTTAGGTATGCAGACAAGAGCACTGCGAGAAAAGGAAAATTCTGAGGCTGATACTGGGCTGAAGGTTTCATGACTAATAAAACTAAGTGAGAATTATGAGAGAAGTTTATAAACATGATTTACGGCATTAATTTTATCATTAAAAATATGGTTATAAATTGCTTATAATGTAATTTTGTTTGCCAAAGTTTAGTACCTAGCGAAAATCATCAATTTGATTAAGTACTCATTTGTAACTCAAATATAAGTCTACGATATCAGAGTGCCGAACTGGCATCTTGACATACGACATAGTCGATTTCGTCATATGGACAACGAGATCAAAATCGACTAATAATCATTCAATAATCTCTCTATCTATGGATTTTACTACTAAAGTTAGAATTTTGACATAAGCTTCATACAAAATATGTCAAAATTCTAACTTTTTTTTTAGAATTGATACAAAATTGAGCCCAGGACCACTTGCACAGTCGCGGTTTCTTGGCTACTTTTCTTAAACCCAACTATTGTACAAATATATATTGGCTCCTTACAACCCATAAACGGCCCACTGCTGAGCACTGAGTCTCCTCCAAATATTGTGGAGGGAATTTAGCCTACTAGTACTACTACACGCTGGCCAGACGGGTTGGTATAGGGTTTGGTTCCGAATTTTCCTTTTCTCGCAGAGCTCTTGTCTGCTTAAGGTACTTTATCCCCTTAGTCGCCTTTTACGACACCCACGGTTTAAAATGGGGTAGTGACATTACATATTCTTAATCCGTCACTACACGGACTATTGGCGGAAGCGGACGCAAATATTGGCTACTTCTCTTAGACCCAACTGTTGTATAAATATGATTATGAAATCCGGCTTTAATAAGAGATGATCTATTTCTAAGAACGAAACCACTAAATCAATTACATTGTCAGTATTCGAGAGAGTGGGCCAAGCGCACCTCCCTGAGGAAATCCAATTTTAAGACTAAATTCAATTTTGTTTATTAGAACCATTCTGTCTATGAAATTGGGAAAATTGACAGACGGAATTATTAAACTCAGTAAAATGTTGATAGATATAAATCAAGATTACGTTTTAAATTTCAGATTATTTAAGTAAATACCTGTTAAAACACAACAATAAAAAGTGAATATATATTAAACATAAGTTTTACCCACATTTATATGTTTAGAATTTATTTAATGATACATTATAGGCAGGGACGGTACCCGGTAACCCCATTATAGTCTATCAAACAGCGGCAAACTAAGCTAGGATGCCTATAACTAACAAATAAAAAATACTAGGCGTCCCAGTTAATAAATGTAGGTACAGTCAGAATCAAAAGTAACATAACATATCTCTAATTTCAAAACGTATGTATGAGATATAGGTATGCCTTTTTAAAATATGGATGTTTTATATTCAGCTAATTTTGTAAAAATTAGCCTTATTCTGCTCGACATTTTTTAAAGTATGGTGTATACTTTAAAAATATAATTACTCCCTTAGCTACTGTTTTGCTTATAAAATCTCATTCTTGTGACAGCGTGCGGTTCGCCGTCCAGACGCAAAACGCTACTTAATTATAATTTATGTTGTAATTACTTTAAAGTTTTAGTACTTTCTTATTTAAATTCATCTCAAAAGAAATACTTAATTTTTGCTTAGTTGTAGTTCAAGAAACCCATCTGTGTTTTAATGACATTACTAACTTCAAATTTCAGGGTTCCAACCACAGAAAATGAAAGTGCCATCTCTGTTCTGTGGTTCAAACCCATTCAGAAATATATAAAATTGTATAATTTTACAGATCGAATAAATACCTAATGGATAAAAACTACATAAATATTTATCTCTTGACGATCAGTAAGTCCGACAGTCAACCTTCGTTTAGTTGTAGTATATTCTACAACCCCTGTAAATAAAATTTACTATAAACGCCTACTACAGAACTACGAGCAATCTGCCGTTTACATACTTACATCATATTTCCAGGCATTTTTGTATCACAATCGAACAGGTGAAATGGTACTATATTCCCAAATGTCTGAAGCAAGACGAGTTTTTAACTTACTAAACCAAAATTGCAAACATCTGACAAGATCAACAATACAAAGTTAAGTCTTTAAACGCCATATCGGACACCGTTGTCCGACAAACAATTAAATTTCCATTGTGTCTGCAGTCTGGCGTTCAATGTGAACTTAAAATGCAATTTTAAACATAAAACGTGGGAGTTTTAACTCCTAAAAATATTCTTTTGTTTAATTTCTAAAGCAAAATGAGTACCTACGAGGGTAACTTTATCCATATTTCATATCAGACAAAAGTTTCGGCTAAATGACACTCAATTTTGTATACCTAGATTAAGGCATAATTGATCGGTCTTTCGTCGATTCATACCACGAATAGTTAGACCCACAGTGAGAATTGGGAAAGATCGATGAAGTCATCGTTTCGAACCATAATCCATTGTTCACTGATTTGAAACGACCATTTTCATCCATCATGGAATGGATGGAAGGATTCGTTTAATAACACCGTGAGGCGGACAGCTCCTGGTATAAATCGACGAAATACCCAAAATTAAGTAATATACGTTCACAATAAAGTTATTTGATAGCCCGATCTCTATATGTTAGTCGATACGGCTAATAAATTGTTAGTTACGAGTTGTTTTATTACTAATAGGTTCCAATAGTGTAAACGAACTGAGTAAATAGCCGATATAAAATAAAATTTTACTACATAGTATCAAGGAACACTGACGCAGTCTAAGCCCAGTGAAGCGGGAGTCTAAACCAGGATTTCTCTAAATGGGGTCTACGGATCCAAAGGTCCGTAACAAGTAGGTGGGTATACCAGGCAGGAGCTTATTTGTATGCGGTGCTTCTTTGAGGGCTATCACCGATGACAGTATCATGTTCCACAGATGTGCAGAGGGATTTTAGTGGGTAGGTATGGTATTCTGCCATCTTCGGGCCAGCGAGCCCCATATATAACAGTCCCGTTCTGAACGGGGTGGCAAGCGAAAATTGCATTACCCCTTATCAGGAAATCGTGCAGTAAACTCAAGACAGCTCTCGATCGTTATTGTTAAGCAATCAATAAAGTAAGAATAAATATTTGAAGCTAGAGTGGTGGGTATTACGCTTGTTTCCAATTCCTAAATAAAGTTTTGACAACGCGGCAACGATCCGAGGATTTTTTGAAATGGTGTACCTACTCTACCATCAGGATGACATTACAAATAGTACATTACACAGTAATAGTAGGTATAATAATATAAAATAAAAGTTAGGTTATCAAATCTTAATTGACTTTCTTGTACGAATAGCTGAGGTCATGATCGTGAATAGTGACGTAACATATGATCCAATAATGACCTATAAAATGTTGTTTCTAATAAATATTTGCTCGTGACTCGACTTGTTGCTCAATTTTCACGGCTTGGTTTATATTTTATTACTTGACTGGCTTTGGCCCGCGGCTTCGCTTGCTTGGTACGTCAATGAATATTAGCCTTGGTTCTTCTCCGGGTCTTACGATTATCTCTGAAATGATGAAATTTCATGATGTACAGTTGAATGTTTCATCACCTTCATCATATCAGCCGAATGAAGTTTTGTTGAAAGTTTAGGCAGTGCAAGTGATCTAGGTCAATTGAATTCCAGAAAAGGTCGCTGGGTCTGACTGGATGCGGAAGGCGGAGGACAGAGTGCTATGACGCGTGTTAGGTCCAGCAGTAGACTGCAATAGGCTGAAATGATAATGATGAAGTGATCCAGACGGTGCGGTAGTTGAATGGGCTGTCACCATGGTGTAGTAGTGTAGTCGTCACTAACAATAACATCACCATGTCGAGTGTGTTGAGTAACGTGGGTTCGATCCTCACACGAGACAAATATTCCTGTGATTCATAGATTGTTTTTTCGAGTCTGTTATGTTAATAGAATCCCCTGCAACACGGAGATTATTCCTTAGAGCAGTCATTTGTCCATAGAGCATATCTATCTAATAATAACCTTACACTGTGTAAGGTCGTAAGTATTATTAGATAGATATGCTCTGTTGTGTTGTGTTGTGTATGTTTTTTTCTCAAAAGACCAGAATAAAACAACAAAATTAATCTTCATATATTTATTTTCAATTCAATATCAGTGTTTGACTATTATTAGGAATGCGGTGTACATAGTAATTATATTAAAATATATCTCAAAGCATTTCTCATAATACAGCGGGACAGTGATATGTAGGATTTACAGTCTGGCCGGTTATATGGTAAAATTACTCGTTTAAAAAAAAAAAAAATAGAACACTCAGACCCTATTGTGAATTTCCACATCGACTTTTCAAACATCTGACAGCGATATTTTCTCCGTCTAAGATGATGTCGAAATTCATAGTACGGTTTTAGGCCCTTTTTCGACTGGCAATTATATCCTACATTATGTGTCTAATAAACTATCTGAAACTTAAGTGACAGATTGAATATGAAAACATGTCTAATAAGTTTCGTATAGGTTTGAACTGCCATGCCAGTGAGACAGGGTGATATTTGTTTTTGGTAATTTAAAAATTGTGTTAATAGGCATAAGGTTTAAAATTGCTCCGTGACTGTTTTTAGTTTACACCTTTGTTACTTGTTGTGTTTATTGCAACAAAATTAATAGATATTATTATTATTCTTGATTGGAAGTAATATAACAGGGTAACAGAAATAATTATTTTATTTTATTTTTTTAAGAGACCAATTTAATTATGTAACATAATATCTTTGTTTAAATAGCAAAGTAAGTAATATTCAACACACCATTATTAGAAATCAACCAATGAAAATCTATCTATACAAATAAATAAAATTGGTGTGTCTGTTTGTAATAATAAAATAACCGCTTTTTACTACATGCATTTGAATGTGTATACGGTATATAATAATATACCAAAATATTTTTTTTTTCAATTTTTGTTTGCCTTTCTGTCTGTCTGTTTGTTCCAGCTAATCTTTGGAACCGTTGGACCAATTTCGACGGGACTTTCACTGGCGGATAGCTAATGTCACAAGGAGTAACCTAGGCTACTTTGCTTACTTTAAAAAAAAAATTAAAACTCCATGAATGCGGGATAAGTTGTCCACGCGAACGAAGTCGCGGGCACAGCTAGTAATTAATATGATTAAAAATATTGGTACTCATTAATTTTCCATTTAATATGCATAGTCAAAAAGTGATATACTTCAATATACTAATAGGTAGCAAAAAAGGGTCCAAAAAAAAAAAATATTTTTGTTTTGTTTTCACTGACAGTAAAATATTATTCATAATGATGTGTTGAATATAAATATTTTTTTATTTCTTAATTTCAAATATGCAAAAGTGATGTTATGATAATAAAACTAATACATATTTCACGCTTATTTTAATGGCTTAATAACCTTATAAAGCGATAACACCACGTAAAAATAATAAAATTTTAGATTCATCTAATACAAACAACCGGAATATTTGAAATGAATCATATTAGTACAAATAAAAATTAAGTTCATTGACGATTCTTTCTAAAAAAAATTAATAGGTCTTCATAAGGGGTCACTCAAACTTGACTACCACATCAATTGGTAACCGGGATCACGGGATTTACGTGCCTTCCGGAGCAAGCACACGTTCGATAAAATGCCAAAAATACTTTGTCATTGTGGGAATTATTTGGTAGTTTATCTTCTCCAAGTCCACAGGGCGCTTGGTGACCACTCTCATGATTTTAAGCCTAAAACTACGATCACTTTACTTTCTTTGCGCAAACACGTAGTTTTATTACGTAAAAATAATCCAATACACGTGCTATAACAGAATAATATTCAATCACTAGACACGTGCTCACGTTTCAATATGATTAGTTGTGAATACAGTCACAAAAATGAGCACGTGACTTTCAGATTCATGTAAGTAGATTCAAGCAATTCTTAGATTAATTATATTAATCTGAGAATGTACGTTAATTATACTTATTACGTCGGAAATTTTAAACTGATATTTTAATCAAATTTACATTACCTAAACTAATTGAAAACAAATGTTAAACTTTTTTGTAGTCGCTAGATGGCGCTAAAGATTCCAATAGTTTGTGTTTAATTTAGCCTCTTATCAGAGTAAATTAATGTAATATACGTTTTAAATAATATTGAACACATTTAAGTACCTATTTTAACATAATATTGTAAATATATATAACTAGGAGACTATAATGTAACCATCACGGCTAGACTTGAAAAAATGATCTTATTCGTGTAACAATAAGACGCAATTTTGACTGTCAGCTATAACGGATTTAGTGGTTTTAAGGTTAATAAACGGCCAGACTGTAAACAGAAATAATATGAACTATTTATTATTTAGAGAAAAATATTTTAATAATTGGCACCGAGATAATAAATATCTAAATTATTATAAATGTTCAGAATTATTCTGATTTATATTTTTAACTTACACAATAATGAATTGGCGAAAGAAATTTGACGAGACAATCACAAAATCACAGGAGTTATCAATTCCCATTAAGCAATTTTAATATTTAGGTAATCAAAATATTACTTTTTTAATTTTAAAAATGAAATACTCAAAATCAGTCGTGCGTAAGAAATTATTTTCTAGTTTTCTATTGTTTAAAGAACAAATTTGTACTATTAACAAACAAAAAACAATTACTATTAATAAGACTATTACTTACTTATAATTACGCAACATCCACTGCAAGGTAAGCACGGAAGGAAAAAGAAGAATTTAATTAAGATATTTTACTAAATTATCTAAGGAATATGGATTTATTTGTAAGTTCAAAACTGCAGGCCGTTATTATTAAGGAAATCCAGAAAAACTATGTATTTACCTATTTTTTATAACAATGAAAATTTTACACTGAAGTAGTATTTCAACATTTTCTTCAATAAAATAACTTCAACGGTTCAAAGTTGAAATTTATAATATACCTAGTACAATTGAAATGAACAAGTTATCTATTTTTTTTTAAATTGTCTTTTCAAAGGATGATATTGGCTCTCTATTCCTACTGAATCAATAAATGCCATGAAGAAACTGAAAACGCCATCTTTATATTATGATGACGTCATATGAAAGGTTTGGATTTAGGATTCTACTGAGATTATTGACAGCTGATATTCTCTACATCTCAAACAATAGAAAACTTGAAAAGGCCTAACTTATTCTAATGTTGCACAATATATATATAATAATATGTATCTATGGTATATAAGAAATATATTTACAATAGTCGAGTATCAAGAATAACAAGATCTGCCTTTGTAAAGCTGATAGGTTACATCCTATTTTAAAAAGGTACTTCGATACTACTTGTGATCTACTTTTGTGATGAAATCGTACTATAATTGTAATCACAAATACGTCCCTGGATTATTTCTATGCGTCTTTGTCAATGTGTGTGTATGGAATCAAATTCAAACATTTTAATTCGAGACGTTTTGAGATCTCACACACATTCGCATAGTACACAGATAAGTTTTACTATCCATACAAGACAGATACGCATTCGTATAACAAGATGCATACTTAATCACGCATAAAACTCTTAATTAAAGGAACTTTTTAGGCGTAACTTTGCGCGTGCTCTAACGGAATATTCGAGAACTTATTCCCTTTTTCCACCCAGTTCTTTAGCCTCCCCCTCAACTCTTCGAGACTTTTTGACTTTGCTTTATTTATCCTTTTGTACTTGACGTCTTTAGGTTTGGTCACATTTCTGTGGTTGGACATCACCCTGTTGTAGGTAACTACGTGGTTGGAACGAGGTTCTGGTTCCTCATCGCTCTCAGGGTTTGACGTGACTTCATCATCAGACTCGGTCGCTGGAGTCATACGTTTTGGCACATAACTATATGACCACACCTCCTTACCAGTTTTAGGTTTGAGCTCCTTGTCGCTGTCTATGCTCTTAACTTCGGCAGTAAGCACTACACTCCTCATCCGAAAATTGTCCCGCCTTTGTGAAAGTAAAGTAGTTTCGTTACATTTCTCTTCATCAGTTTTATTTGCATCTTTAAGTTCTTTTTCTGTGCTGTTCTGAGCACTTAAACCTTTAGTTGAATCCCCATCGACTTCTTCTTCAACGCTGTAGACAGTTTCCAAAATCTCTGGTCGTCGAAGGAACCCGTTCGACCGCCTAACAATACTGTATTTCAGGTTAGGATCTATGGCATCTGATATTGATCTGACAATAGTGACACTGTCAGGGTTCGTAGACCTGAATCTTGGTACTGGTGTGTTACTGCTGTCGAAGTCTACATCTTCCATGATGACAGCGGAATCTGAATCGTTAAGAGAGTCAAAGTCTCCCGTGATATGAGTATCTTGGAGCATATCTCGGAAGTCAGGAATATTTTGGGTTACTTCTATTCCGTTATCCAATAGCTTCGCTTGGAGAGATTCAATGACTTTTTGCTGTTTCATGATAATTGTTTCTCGTATTGCAAGCATACTGGTTATTTCTTTTTGTTTTCGGACGAGACGGGATTCGAAAAGTAGTAGTTGACTCGAGAGGGATTTGAGCTGTTCCGCCTTTTCTTTCTGCAGCCGAGTGACTAGTTCCTCTTGAGTTCTTTGTGCACGACGCCATGTCAGGAGCTGGTGAGCTTGAGCACGATACTTCATCCGAAGATCTCTGAAACGAAAACAGTATAATATTAATAATAACGTGATAACAATATAAATATACTTGGACAGATCGTAACTTCAACAATTTGCATAAATTTATAATTGTTAAAATAGAATGAGGATTGTAACGTACCTTTTGTATAAATTTAGTTAGACTAATTTCAATATTGTAAAAATAAACCAGAGCATAAATTCCAGTACTTTTAAAAAAATATGTAAATACTTTAGATCTTTATATTTGTTATTTGAACATTAAAATGGTAATGTCTAATATAAATGGCTTCGATAAGGATACTTCAAGTAAGTTTGGCGCTGAGGGAGCGATCTTGACGACACAATATAATTTACTAAAGCTTATTTTCATAATAAGTTGGATAAGGTGGAAAGTTATTCTCGTTAGAGGCATAAGTACAAGTTACTTGTTAAGTTAAAACTTATAACTGCACGACATGAAGTACATTGTCAATCAGATTTATTAAACTGTGCTTATAAAAAAAAAAACAGTATGAACTTTTTGTTTTATTAAAGCGCTTGCCACACTTGTAATCTTACGTTTCTATTACCTGATAGTCCTCCTAGCCTCCTCCAAGGTGTGCGCCTCGAGAGGGTCCGTCAGTGATGCCGCAAGCGATACGTCAGGCTCCGTTGGGCTGTTCAGAGCCGACTCGCTCCGGCTATGAACAAAAGAAATTATACCATAAGAACATGTTCCTAAGGTTTTGTTTCGTGAGGAGAGAGATATTTTAAATAAATATTTTAAAGGCTCTTGAGGAGGCCTATGTCCAGCAGTGGGCGTCCTACGGCTGATATGATGATGATGATTTTAAAGACTATTATTTATAATTTCTAATTGTTCTCTAATCATCTAAAAGGATTGTTACGATTTAGTTGAAAAATAAGACCAACGAGGCTGTAAAAATTGCCAACCTAAATACTAGCGAAAAATTTAATATCTAAACTTACTAATATTATAAAGAGATATTTAGGAGTGTTTGTAAGTTAGGATATAGGGTGTAATCTTCGAAACCTAGACAGCGCTAAAGAAGCCGCGCGCGGAAGCTATTAAAATATATTCGTATATATTCAAGTTACTCTTCAAATAATAGCCTGCAGTAGAACACTTGAAAATAGATGAAGTCCTTTGAATATTCGTCTTTTGTCCTCCGTGCTCCGAGTCGCTAGCTCGGAGCACGGAGGACAGGCATATATTGGGTTAAATATTAATTAGAACGTATTCTTACTGCAAGCCTTTGTAGATGAGTGAATGTCCTTGACATTAGAGACAAACGGTGTCAAGGAAATGAGGCTAGACGTTGGAAAAGTTATTTACTATTTAAACACTACGGTAATTTGTTTTCTTAAAACTTTATTGTTACCTCCAAACTAGTATAAAAATATTTTAGAATTTTAAACTTAAAAACTAAAAAATTAGGAAAACAAAAGAAAGTCGTAAAAGATTACAACGATTTGAAACATAAATACGCGCGATTATCAACCTTATTTTAATACAAGCAGCTGCTAAATGTAAGCGAAAATGGTCGCCGTATCCTATTTCTCCTCTCAGAATTCCGATTATTATATAATTTTGACGTCAACCTTAAACGTAGCTTTAAATCCCGATTATTTTGAAAGCTCGCAACTCAACTAAGCCGAAACTTTGTGCCCCGTGTCAATACAGGTACCTACACATTAAAAGTTGATGCAGAACTTTGTGAAGCACTCATTATTCTAATCGAAAGTTTCTGACAAAGTACGAGGGTCTTTCCTGTCAGGCAGACGGACGTTTTCAATGTCGGCTTTAGATGAAAATAATGCTTATTATTTTATTTTTAACGTCGGTGTTCATAAACCTTTTATTTTAATACTAATGGTGGACAGTGGCAGATAACGGCATTGATGGTGGAGACAGGTAATAACAATTAACGATTGAAAATTTGAACTGATGTCAAATTTGTTCATATTTTTTAAAATAACCGTACTTATCTGTTACATTATCCATTATCATCATTTCAGCTTATTGCAGTCCACTGCTGGACATAGGCCTCTCCTAACATGCGCCATAACACTCGGCTCTTCCGTATCCAGTTAGACCCAGCGACCTTTTTTAGGTTGTCAGTCCACCTAGCTGGAGGGCGTCCTACTCTACGCTTGCGGTTTCCACTCCAAAAAACGTTGCTCCACCTAGTAGTTCCTGAGGTAGCGCTTTCAACCAAACCAACAAACAAACTCTTCAGTTTTATAATATTATATAGTATACAATAAAATAACCACAACAATAACACACAGCATTGTTTTTGACACGAATAAATAACATAAATTAACATTAACATATGCGTAAGTTCATTTAATTCTCTGTTGCAACAGCCTCTTTGTTAAAACATCAGTTATCATAAATATACGATACAATTTTATTGTAAGTATTATTGAATGCTGAACGTTTAAAATAATATTTGTTTAATTGGCCCGCGATGACCTAGAATCTGTTTTTGCTGTACCAGGAAATGTTTCGGTTGAAATATGAATATTGTTATTTTGTTGTAAATAAACAATTTGAAATCGACACGGTATGGCGCAGTGGTGGCCATGATTATTTACTAAGGGTTTACTTTGATAAATGTTTTTGATTCAAATATTGTTACCCCTTTCAAGCGATGCGAGCGATGCACGTAAAGATAGCAAAGTGCTGTCTGCTTTATGTTCTTTTGCGGAGTAGTGCCTATTTTGTGCTTTAAGAAAATCAATCGCAAATAAACGCCGTAACAGACCTCGAAAAAGCGAGACAAGTTGGAAAAATGCTACAAAAGATGTTCTACATTAGCTATGGCTTAGAGTATGGAAGACATGGAGAAAGGCTTTTGCCCAGGCTAAATTTAACTGACATTGTTTCATGCCACATTTCATGATTCTAGGTCAATGGCAAGTAACACAGAACACAAACCCTATAAGTTCAGTTTTACAAAAAATAACAGACAAATAACGACGTAATCCTACAAGGCTTTGATGTTTCCTTTTGATATAAATAACCCTAAATATCGGTTTCCTAACATAACGATGACACTTCAAAGAAACAAAAGCCAACTTGTTTAATGGTAAAGGTTATCTTACATTTCTAAATATAACCATTTCATAAAGTATTTCAGTGCTCTGGAACAATTCAGAGATCAAAAGAAAACCAATTTAAAATATTGCTGTCAATTTATTCGAATATTTCATTACTTTATTGGGTAAATATGGACTGTTTCAGTGTCAATATTTTACGTACAGCGCAAACAAAGGCATTTTATATTGTAGATTGTATGTATCATTTAATTTAATTACAACTTGCTTTCGTATTGTTATTCTTTTTGTCTTTCATCATCATCATCACCATATCAGCCGCAAAAAGTCCACTGGTGGACATAGGCCTCTACAAGAGATTTCCAATAGGGCCGTTTATAATATGCGGCCTGCATCCAGCGCGATCCTGCTATTCGGATCAGATCATCTGTCCACCTTGTGTGTGGGCGTCCTGCGCTGTGCTTGCCAGTGCGTGGTCTTTACTAATATTTAAAAGCGAGAGTGAGTTATGTAGTTCGTTTGATGGTATCACAGCTGTCCCTTTCCCTAAATCAGGGTGATGTAATAAGGCAAAGAAAGAAAAGGTCCCTAGTTAGAACGACCGGACTAACCCGGTGAACTTGCTCCCGGGTTCACATTTAAACTGAATTAGGGACAGATATTCAGTGCAGTATAAAAAGCGATGCTCTTGTCACGCCCATCCTGAATACCGTATAGTATAATACCCCCTTAAACCACTGAATGGATCCTAATCAAATTTGAAATAGAAATAGTCATATACAGGAGTCACACGAAGAAAATTTTCAATTAAAAATGTCTATCACATTTTTTATTGAAAATTTTCTTATTTGTCCTTTCTGTCAGTTTCGAGTAAAGTGGTTTACAATACATCGCTTTTTTTTTATCTCAACTTTAGTGGAGACCAGGCCAGGCCTTAGCCTTATACTCAAGGCAAAACTCAATAAATCTCGCTTCTGTATTTACTTAATTACAATTGTGATGTAACTTTTGTGAGTACGTTCACCAGCACAATAAATAATTGAGAACAATAAACAGTTTTTGTGTTTCAATTGTTTGTTATACAGTGTATTTTAATTTGTTTTTGATTTAATTAGTAATATCAGTTTAACGTTGGATTCAGCGTTGTGTAAAAGGTCCTTGAGACTTGAGACGATCGAGCTGTGTTTTACCTCTTTTAAAATTACTACAATTGCGGCAGAATTCTTTGTAGGGATGTTTTGTCTAAAACATCGTCGTTCGTAGGAGTCTATATGTTTGAAATTTTGAACATGGTAGTTGTCAAATATTTAACAGCGATACCGACTCTGACTAAATGCTACGGTGCGCTACGGTTTTTCCCCGTGAGTGATAACCGCCACACCGTAAATTAAATCAAATCAAATCATTTATTCAGAATTTAAAACAGTACATATTGTCAATCGTCTTATAAAATTATAAATAAAATCTAGAATCTAATCGAATCTGCCTGTACTAGGAAAAATCCTGTGTTACAGATGA
Source organism: Laspeyria flexula (assembly GCA_905147015.1). Classification (NCBI taxonomy): domain Eukaryota; kingdom Metazoa; phylum Arthropoda; class Insecta; order Lepidoptera; family Erebidae; genus Laspeyria; species Laspeyria flexula. The sequence continues at coordinate 15,099,834 of LR989954.1, forward strand.
TTGGTATTGGTATATTTATTGAAATGCAGGTTGTATTAGTTTACCTGAGTCACAAAATTACGCGATTAAAAACCGCTGCGGTTTCTTCGTAGTGCGTTTATTCTTATGAGGGTCTGTTTTGGTTGATTCAATTTGAAAGGTGAGTAGTTAAGTGGCGCAGTTGTCAGAAAAACTATATTGCCCGCTTGCATAAATTAGGTAATAATTTATTTGCCCGACGTTTTAATCGAATTGCACCGATTATGATCATCAAGAATGGACTTTATGTTTTTTTGTACTCTTAAAAACGTGACGTAATCCCTTTTCAAAACATTTAACGATCTTATTACTTAGTATATTACGTTGTTAGTTTAGGTAAAATACGTTCAGAAATCAAATGATATATTTAGATAACAATCAGAAACATTAAATAACATGAATGTTAATGAGTTTCTACATGAGTTCGACATTAGTACGATCGTTATGGACATTATTTATTCATGTTGTATATAATATACTAAGTATTCGTATGTATATGTTTTAAACATAATATGAATGATGAATCCAATTATATGTTATTATTATATTTTTATAGAAAGACTAGTTGTTGTCCGGATCTTTGTTTGGTCACTACTCAGCTCTTATTGGTCGTAGCGTGATGTTATATAGCCTAAAGCCTTCCTCGATAAATGGGCTATCCAACACCAAAGAATTTTTGAAATCGAACCAATAGTTTCTGAGTTTAGTGCGTTCAAACAAACAAACTCTTCAGAAGAACTCTTAAATACTATTTACTAAACTATTAGAACTATCAGGTTGTGGAATGAACTCCCTAACGACGTTTTCCCAAGGGACTACAGTATGGGGTTCTTCAAAAAAGGAGTGAATAGGTTTCTTAAGGCGCCCATAGGCTACGGTAACCGCTTACCATCAGGCGGACCGTAGGTCTGTTTGCCACCGTCATAGTATAAAAAAAAATTGTATAAACTAGTATATATTACAATATTTATAAATTAAATCCTAGTTTTTTCCCACAGTACGTGTAAAGGACAACGCGCGCACTTTGCGCCAAACCCCACACACGTTCACCCGTTACTCAATGCCGCAAGTCTATAATTTCACGCTAGCTAACCAGTTGCTATACCCTTATACACAACTGCACATATTTAAGATACACTATATTATTACCAACAATGAACAGGTTAGAATATACAATATACTACTGTACTTCATACATAGTAGGTATAATATATATATACTATTCTTATTTCTGCTTTTTGTGAAGTTTTTAGACGGAATTCTCATGATATTTTCTGTTCTTAGGGCTTATTATCTGAGGCGGTTGGAGCTAAGAGTTGAATACTAGAATTCTAAAGCGGCTTTTAGTTAACCCAACGAGTTTGAAGTCATAACGATTCGTTTTGAAATACCAACGTGTTGGTTTTTTTACAGACTAAATATTCGGAACGTATTTTTATAATAAGTACCTATAGGAAGCCGTATGTTTGCCTTACTACTTTAGGGGCTTGTTGTGCCCTCCGTACCTCTGTAAGTATTCGTACATTCAGGGATTGTTTCTACTTGTCAAAACGTAAACATCTGTTAAATTTACTGACAGCTGGTAGTGGTCAGGAAAATGTATTTACGTCTGAGAATTGAATACATCATATTTTAGATGTAATAACTTTTCATTACAGGGAATGAAGTCGGAAGCATTTAGGTTCAACTAAAATTATAATTTATTCTACACGCAAATATATTGAAGAGCCTATAGTGGCCCAATAGATGAAAGCGATGAAACCTCCAAGAAAGTCGTTATATCAAACGACGTCAATTTTTGTTACAGTACATTTTAAAGCTTCTAAAGTGCTACTATTGTCACTAAAGGTGATACAGTTTACTTAAGAAATAAGTTTAGCTATTCATATTGTATTAGAAATCTAAATTACGAAGTTGATTTTTTTGTTAGGGCAGTGGCTGCTTATATACTTAAGACTTTAGAGAGCTTGTTTCAAGATAGAAGCTGTTTAAAGATCTACAGAAGCTTACTATATATCTTAGTGCTATAAATCAGCTGTATTGGAGTGGCACATCATAAGGCTATATTTCAACTTTGGTAATGTCATTGTTTCTGCAAAGAGACATTACGTGGGCGGAAACTAAGTTTATCATTTAATTCGTACCATTTCGCTATAGAGATAATTTGTACTAGTTTTCATCAATGCTTAAATAATGCCCCTTCTCTTCAACAGAACAATTCCCCGGACTAATAAGATTATGTGCTTTATGAAGCACTCAGTATGCAGATTACACGCCAACTCGCGATAATCCAACGGACTTACGTGTAACCATTCGTACTATTTCAAACTGTGCGTACCTATATCTATTCATTAAAATATTTGAAAGAGAGCTTTAAAAAACATGCGGTTAAGACTAAACTAAGTATTTAAAAAGAAAACCTCATATAATAGCCATACGATCTTCAAATTAGAATACCTGATTGAGTTCTGATACTTGAGGGTAGGCAGTAGCATAACTTAATTTGGTGCACATTTACTAAATTTAGTTCACACATAATCAGATACACATACTTATTTGATATATGAATTTAATTATTTAAAAAAAGGTACAGTTTTTGGTACACGTTTCTTATTTTGGTATACGTTGTATTTTTTTTTTTTGGGTAACCTTAACTGGTAGACAAAAACTTATTTTGGTGAACAAAGTATTTTTTCCCAAAGAAGTCTTCCGTCTGTCTGTAGTCTGATGCTAAAATTATTTGAGAGTAGTATCTCCTCTATTTAAATTCAACAGTTGAAGTTAAAATAGAAATTAACGATCACGTATTTTGGGTACAGCCCCCCTCAAATTTACAAAGATCAAGGCGACAACATTTTTTAATTTGAACAATAAATAAAACAAGAAACTCACAAATTGTGTTCCATATCACATTATTATCTTCCAGTCACAATAAATACAATAATCTTTTGTTAATAACCGCAACTGCACCACTTCGTACCAGGACACTAAAACTCTAAATAATAAAAAATCGACTCTTGCGCAGGAAGCGAAACAACGGACACCGCACCTTTCCCTACCAAGGGTCAACTTCGATTTTAGTGCTCTCTCCCTCACACGTTTGTGAGAGCATAGGATGCCGTATGTGGCTCGTGTTCCAATTAAGTATAGTCCATAATGACCTGGGCTAAATTGAAAGCTTAACTGAAAGTCGTGAGTTGAATACAGCTAGACAAAGAAATATCTTTGCATATTGTACTTGTACTCGCAAAATAGTAGAGGCAGTTGAGTAACTTAATTTAAACACAGAAAGACATTATCCTTTTTTTCTGTTTCATCACAATTGAGTAAAAGTAAGCTCAAAGGAAAAACGACAATAACGCATTCTAGCTTTACGGCAAGTTCAGATATTTAAGAAAATGTTCTCATTGTAAGTTTTCAGTCATGTGCTGAATATTTATATCATCTAAAATCAGTTAGAAGTACATTATTGCATAAACAATAATCCAAAAATATGAGGTATTAGCAGCATATTGGCATCATCTTCCAATAGCACCCGATTACCGCGCCACATACGGAGTCAGACATTATACAGAAAATTATCACCAAAGTCGGTAAAGTTGTTTAGGAGTAGCTCAATAAGTCACGTTTTGTATATGAAGATACATATAATGATATAATCTAAGAACAATGACAACAGTCGTCAAGACGTCTCAACGAGTGAGTTCCGTTGCGGTTTGGTGACCAGCGCAAGCGTCTGCGCAACAGGTGGTAAACGCAAGACTGCTTCACTAACATCTGCTGCGACTGTAACGGACTCTGGCGCATAACTCAGGGGAAATAATTGGAAGGAAAATTGTTACCATGGGGCTTACTTTGAATTTCGACATACGATTTGTCGGTTTTGATGTCGCTGTCAAATGTTTGAAAGTGACAGCGATAATAACTAAATTTTCTTACATTTGACAGCGACATCAACACCGACCAATCGAATGTAGATATTAAGATCTGTAGCCCAATCACAAAATATATGCGTAATCGTAACGTAAACGTATCGAGGGCTCGATACGTTTACGTGAGTCGGCATCACGAACTCTTACTATCGACTATCGAGGGCTCGAAACATTTGTCGATACCATTACATTAGGAATTTAGGTAAACATGCCCAGTTGTCGGCGTTACAAGATTACAGCTGACTTATTTTATTTATATCTAAGCTTCCGAGTAAAAAAAAGTATAAATATAGTGTATTAAAACCGTAAATTTACATATAAAATAGTTATTAATTAATTTAGAATGCTTATTATACCATTTTTTTAATATTTTTGGTTAGGTTAAAGGCATTTGTTGCAGCCGGTACACTGGGCACACTACCCTACTCGATAGTAGTAATGTCATTGAATTAAATGTCAAAAAATTTAAAATGGCGCATTTTATATTTTTTTATCGGCGTATTATTTGCTTATTTTTTCTCTAAATATTATGCAAAAATTATAGGAAACTTATTTAATTACGTTAAGAATATTATATTGGAATAATTTATACCAAATTGATACAATAATTTAACAACCAAATGGAAGGACGCCACCTGGCGGTTCACAATGTGAAACTTGAGAAAATATTGTTATATGAATTTAGGCCATTTATTGCTCTAATAACTAATATAAAATATGTTAAATATTATTAATATTGATTATACATGCATTCTATATGTACATAAATGTTGAAAAATTAGTTTAAACCCGTTTCAAAACTTTACTCACTGAGAAATTTTAAGTGACGGAAGGTTTCGACGAATACGTTAGCCAGCTTTCGAATTTTACGTAGCGTATGTCAAAATTGAGTTCGTGATCGCAATTCAAATTAATTTGTATGGAAATACCAGACGAGCTCGATACGATTACCAGACGAAAGTAGTTGTCAAAAGTTCGTGCTACCAATTTTGGTGCATCTTACGTACGATAGAGGCGCTGTACAAATTGCCATACATTTTTGCTCGATGGCGATACGATTACGTTTACATTAGAAGTTCGTGATCGGGCCTCAGGTAAGCCGCCATATTAGCAACTTACTGTTAATAATGACGTATGCTTTAACAACTTGAAAGTTTATAGAAATAATCCGGTTATTGGATGGATGGGGGTTTATGTATATTTTATATTCTTTCAATCTTGTTGAACCAGCAGCCTTCATAATAAATAGTAAATTAAACTTAATATGTATTTGTCCCAACCAATGCCCCTTTAAATTCCAGTTGAAAACTGGTTGGCAGAATAAATCGGATGTCAGGCAGATGATAGAAATAAGCATTGCACAAAATCCACAAGAATATTGTTGAGAGAGAAAGATTGAACCCATAAAAATAGTATTCTGACCTTACCGATTCAGGCAGTTTACTGATGCCGTATCTCCGTAAAATCTGACAAACAATATTCAATAACAATCAAAACATAACCCAGTTTCAATGCGCTGAAAGTTCAAATTACAATAAAGCGTTGCTACAGTATTCATAACATTGCCGAAGTAATTTGTAACTGAAGCTATCGCAAATTGACCTGTATCATTTTAAAAGTCCAACAAATTGCGTTGAATTTTTTTTTTAATAATACCGGCCAGCTATGAAAAGCTTTTAAAAAAGGTTCCTATCGGAAATTGTTCAGGAAATCAATTTGTTTTTACAACGATATCAATTTAACTAACTTTGTGAATGTGTTAAAAATGGAGTCGTTGTTTTAATTTAATTTTATATTTAGGGTTCCGAAACAGCTAAAACAAAAACCTCATAGCATCAATGCGTTTTCAGTCCGTCTCATAGTTAATCAAGTTTTATTAGAAAATCAAAAGGAAGATCATGTAGTTTATCATGAAGTGAAGATTTTACAATTGACAAATTAATAATATTAATAATAATTTATAATTTTCTACCACATTCACACAGCGCCATCTAGTCCCAAAGTAAGCAATTATATTTGCTTGTGTTATGGGTACTAAACAACTGATATACTACTTAAATACATTTTTTTTGTAAATACATACATATTATAGATAAATTACACCCAGACACAGAATAAATCTTTATGCTCATCGCACAAAGATTTGTCCTGGGTGGGGATCGAACCCACGACCTCTGGTTTAGCAGTCAGGGTCACTAACTACTAGACCAACAGGCCAGTCAAAATAATATAATAGGTTCATATTTTGTACTTTCATCAGTCAGTATATGAAAGGAGAACATACATAGTTGTATACCTCACGATTTTATCCCCAAATGGTAGGCAGAAGTGCATCACATTTGCCAGTTCTTTTAGGTTAGTGTCATTTTGTACGGACTGTTAAATATGTATCAAAATATTATATAGGTATATAGGTTATGTTCGACACAAATATATATAATAATTTGTGTCGAACATAACCATAATGTATACAAGATATACAAATATATAAGATAATGACTGTCACCGTGGCGCAGTGGTTAAGGTGGTCGCTTCGCCCCTACATCGCCGTGTTCGGTGACGTGGGTTCGATTCCCACACGAGACAAATATTTGTGTGATTCATAGATATTTGTTTCTAGTCTGGGTGTACTTTGTGTCCGTTAGTTTCATGTTTGTAAAGCTCCCCGCGACACAGGGCTTGTTCCCTAGTGCGGGCGTTGTCTTTTTAAAAGAGAAAAAAAAATGTATGCAACCTATGTTCTTTGTACTATGATCAAATATATATATACGTATATTATAACTCAGATTAGAGTAATAAAAGTCTTGCTGTTATAATTCTATCAAGTATTTTTTTCATTCGAGAAATTTCGTTTTGCGTCCTCTTCAAATATTTTCAGAAAGATTGCTTTTAGCAGAGAAATCTCAACGAAATATAAAGCTTATTTAAACGCAATTTAATCTCATTATAACTTAACACTGACTTTAGAAATATAACAGAAGTCAAAGCGCTTTAAGAACCCATGAAAATAAACGTTTTCCAAGACTTTCCTCACAGATAAGTTCGATACCAGCCGCAGTTCATTCATGGCTCTTATTACAACGATATAAAGGTTATAATGGCTTGATGGTATTTAATATTAAAGCCTCTTGTAAACGAATGTCGCATTTCCCACAAAGCAGGTATTTCCAACTAATGTTGTTATTTATTCAAAGTACGATCAATACGATTATGTGGGGTGGGAGTTCAAATCAGTTGACGTACTTATGTGTACGTACAATTACAAAATATTTTGAATAGAAAATAAAGTTATAGAAATGACTAGCTGTTTTTGTCGCAGAAAATTCTTATTGACAGCCATTTCTGTAGATAATTATTATAGAATACTAGCTGACCCGGCAGACTTCGTACTACCTCAATCGATTTTTTTTTTGCTATTTTTCTCATCTTTTAAACCTTCCCTAGACCTCCACGAACATTTCAAGACCAAGATAAGATAAATCCGTTCAGCCGTTCTCGAGTTTTTGCGAGACTAACGAACAGCAATTGATTTTTATATAATATATAGATATGAACTCATAATATTTTAATTATGATTGGTAAACTCTTTTTTTTTTTTTGGTACTATCTAAAGGACAATTTTATACATCTGTGTAGTTCATACAGCGGCAGCGCAGCGTTGACTCGATTCGGTGTGGAGTTCTTAATATTACCCACCTTTTTTGTTTATTATTCTTTTGTAAGTGTTAAAACAATTTAAGCATTTTGTATTCTTACTTATGAATTATATTAGTGATATGTTTGCTAGAAATAAGTTATTTTCTCATGTAAGTGAATGCCTTGTCACTACCCCATCTCAAACCGTGGGTGTCGTATAAGGCGACTAAGGCAGACAAGAGCACTACAAGAAAAGGAAAATTCGAAACAAAACCTATACCAACCCGTCTGGCAAGCGTGGTATTGTAGGCTAAATTGTCTCCACATTCTTTGGAGGAGACCCGTGCCTAGCAGTGGAACGTTTATGGGTTGACATGATGAACTCAAAGAGTGTTTGCATAAAAATTTAATTTATCGTCTACGCTTGCCCAGCTCTAGTATTAAAAGCTAACGAATAAACAATAACCATTACTGGGGTGTAACAAACTACATAAATAACACCATATAGTATTTATTACCGGTGTAAACAAAGTTAATATGACAGCTAAAGCCGGATGTCAGCCGATACCCCCGACTTCCGGCGCAATCGATAAGGCTTGTTGTACAAACTCGATATTACACGATCGATATATTTGTGTCGACCTATTATGTGTAGACGGGCCTTTATATAATTATTATTTATAATATAGAATTTATATAGAACCTTTATATAGAATTGGTAGCCTCATCTTTGAATACTGACATTTTATTATGAAACTAGCTTTGCCCGCGACTTCGTCCGCGTGCGATTTGATTGTTTTTCTTTTTTTCCCACGGAACTCTGATATTTTCTAGTCTAATTTACTCTTTGTGACATTATCTATCCACCAGTAAAAGTCCAGTCGAAATTGGTGAAGTAGTTTCCGAGTTTACCTTGACCTTGGACCAAAATGAGGATATAGTACTCGCGCAGAGCTATGGCATTATATTATAAAGGTCCCGTCTATAAGTCCCTTCTTAATTGGAATGTTTGTAACTTAGGAAAGGAAAGGTATTAAGTAGTCTAGCTTCGGGGTATTTTGCTTTACGCGGTATAGACAGACATTATGATAAAGGGTTTCACGTACATATGTCCAACATGTTACGTGTAAAATTATAGTCGATATATGGCATGGTATTGGACTCGCCAGGAACGATTATATATCGATTAGAAGTAATAAGTACGGAATTATAAACGAGAAAGTTGTTTCATTTGGTGGTTTGCGAGTGCCACATGGTTGTAATCTTGCGTTCCATTCCGACGAAAAAATAAATTCCCAAAAAAGCTTAATATTCCAGTGGTCACAGCTAGTTAAAAATAAATATTTAAAACCCTTGTATAACGACACCTTGTTATGGTAAATATATATAAACATTCGCGTGACATCTCATTTGTCAAGATAAACAAACGGCCACAAGTCAATGACATATATGCGCACCTAAATATAATTCGCAATCTTCTATAGACAAGAGCACTGCGAGAAAAGGAAAATTAGAAACAAACCCTATACCACCCGTCTGGCCAGCGTGGTATATCTAGTAGGCTATATTCCATCCACTTTCTTTGGAGGAGACCTATGCACAGCAGTGGGACGTTTATGGGTTGGGATAATAATATAATAATATTCTACCACATTCACACAGCGCCATCTAATCCCAAAGTAAGCAATTATATTTGCTTGTGTTATGGGTACAGTCAAGTTCATTAATATATTGGCACCATCAAGAATTCAAAATATTATGAGCGTTGAACAGCTCAATAAATACTATAGAACCTATGGATTAAATATATGTCCTCATGTGAATGGTTCAATAAAATATGCTGTACATTATGCAATAAGTTGTAGTCACCCTTTTCAGCAAAAATATCTAATGATGGTGCCAATATATTAATGAACTCGACTGTACTAAACAACTGATGTACTACTTAATTTTTTTTTTTTTGTAAATACATACATATTATATATAAATTACACCCAGACACAGAACAAACCTTTATGCTCATCACAAAGATTTGTCCTGAGTGGGGAGCAGTCAGGGTCACTAACCACTAGACCAACAGGCCAGTCCAGTGGGATGATGATGATGACAAAATTAATGTGCTTTGGGTCAAGTTTGAACACTGTTCTGAATCCTAATAATAATGTCATAACATAAAATCGAAGCAGCTAACAATCAAATACATATACACCCTAAACGGAAGTTAAGCAACCCTTCAAAACAAGAAATATCGAACGAAAATTCTCTAAACAATTTTTTCTTACAAATCACCTGTCGGACGCAAGATTGGTATTAAAATTACATTTTGACTCAAAGGCTATTTGACAGGTTGAAATGACGCTCCTTATCTCTTCACACTCAAGTCGCTTCTCAATAAAAGTTGAAAAAGATTTTGTGGGAGTTATGAAAGCCAATTAGGAGCCTATTGAACTCCAGATTTTGTCTACCTCCATTGTTTTGAAGACTTCAATAAGGGTGAAATATAAAGTTTGTAACACTTAGTAAGTTGTTGATGGCAAGGATATTTGGGGAAAAGCTAATATCACGGGAGATAAACGTGAGCGGGTAAAGTGATTAATCATTGGTTGGCGTGGGTTTTGCTGGTTTTGGAATTTGTCATGCTCTCACATAGACGCAACGTGATTAGTCAAAATGTGTGATTGTAGGCCTACTACGAAACAATTCGAAGAATCACATGAAATTACGGAAGTTTTTAAATATTTTTGAAGTTTGGCCATCTTCAGGATGGATATTGACATGTATTTTAATTTAATTTATTAAACGGGTCTACTTATCGTAAGGTACTAGGCACTAGACCATGCGGGAGGTTACCCAAACGGTGGACCGTCCACAATGTACTAGACCTGGATCAAGCCTGCTGTGAACGACTCATTGAATGAGTGCAGCAGATTGACCGCCGGCAGAGAGCGGTGGGGAGAAATCGTAAGGGGCATCATACTTACCCAATTGATAAATTATAATTTATAACATGATGACTACGTGACGACAAAGAAGAATACGAACTATGTAAGTACCTTATTTCTTTGTCCGACAACCGACGTTTCGATCTAATTTCGCCGATCGTGGTCATATTGTTTGTATTTCGGCATCAACGTGTTGTGTTACAGTAGTTATGTTTTGAAATTTTGCTTGAATGGAATTGTGCTTTTGTTGTACCTAAATATCATCCGTAATTACATTTTATTGTTATGTTCATGAGCGGGCATATTAGCACCTATTTACCTATGTGTACATAAGTAAGCAGGTGCTAATATGCTCCTAAGACTTTAAGAAACACAAATAAAATATAATAGAATACCATAAAAATACAATCCGTGTTGATTCAAGACAGGCGGTGAAATAACACAGTTAATCTGGCCCTTTAATTTGGCCTAAACAAATAGTAGGTAATAAAGCCTAAATTCTTTGTAATAAGATTGAAAACCTCGTAACCCGTTTCTGTCGTCCTTGTGACGAATAGGGTTGCCATAATACGAATGAAAAGAAATTCACATATCATCGTCATATCAGCCCAATGACGTCCACTGCTGGACATAGGCATCACCTAACTTACACCACAGCGATTTTAAAGTCTTTGAAGAAATTTGCACTTTTAAAGTGTTAGTGCAAAATAAAATCTGTCGGAAATATAAGTTATTATTAATAATAATATGTTTCCTTACTTTCGCCTATATAATATTAGTAGAATTAGAACACGAAACTTACAATAATTTCACTTGCATAGTGTCCATGGAATGATTATAACATTTTCTCGAGCTCGACAGCCCTCAGAAAAGAGTCAGGTGCTAACCCCCAGCGGATTTACTGCCTCAAGGTGAGGGTCAAGGTTACCAAGTTCATTTAAAATGAAATAATGTTCGCTCTTATTGTACGTTTGTTTTGTGGAAATTACGGTTCAACTTCTTAAAGGAAATAATTCACAAAGAAAATAAATTTTTCGTCAAGCAAACATAATTAGCTAAAGTTTGTGTTATTGTAGAAATATACTTCGGTGATGCAATGATGGGATGACTATGCATTAAATCCTGGGAATATTCGTGAATATCCTCAATACCGATTTCGACTACGCGTCTTATTTACTAGGTTAGTTCAAGAAAAGCTAGTTTCATTCGGAAATTCTGGTCTGCAAACTTACTATGATAAAACTAGTATCCTGTTTCTGCTGGTGAGTAATGATACCCAGAGCTCATTGGGGAAGGCAAGGCTTTGAAGGGTTAACAACGCGCACCCCTAATGTTTTAAGCGTCCATAGACTACGATAAGCGCTTGCCACCGTGTATAAAAAAACAAGCTACATGTCAATCCTTAATTTAAAACCATTGGTAATATAAAAGTTAAAATTTCCAGCCAAAAATAATATTTTAAATTTTTTTATCGATCTAAAATTAAGAGAACATTTTCTTTGAAGTTGCCCAATAGAGTTGAACCTCACAAAATGACTTTTCTTTATAAAAAGTTTCTGACCGTAAACCATTTGTTTAGAAGTTCGCACGAGTAGGCTTCAGAGGGTCGCAATTTTAGCAAGTTGTTACGAAATAAACTGGCGTTTATAAATAATAGCTTTCTGAAGAAATATAGCAAAAGTTGAAAATTATTGCAAGTGGCAGCTTGTTTCTTTTTAACAATAAAATCATATTTTCGATATTATCAGGTATTCCCATAAAATTACTTGTGCCCTACAAGTAATGTGGGTTTTTTTACGATATTATCCGTCACCGTTCACTTCTGCCCACGCAACTATTTTGCAAAATGAAAGAAGGACAAGCAGGTGCTCTAAATTTCGTTGGTTTCATAAAATTTTTGAAAATGACATCAACCATAATTAAATTTTTAATTATTTGAAAGCGATTGCGATACCGACTTAAAAAATTAAATGTCGTGATTCGGAGGCCATCTTTGCATTTATAATTTTAAATACAAAGAGGCTTTATAAAATTTCGATTAACTAACGACTAAATAGATTCTGATTCAGTTTCCACAAAATAGTCGCTTCAATAACCTTTTTGTATATTAGAAATTCTATCTACAGAGCTTCGCTTCGTACACACGTTTGCGTCATTTTCCGCCTATTGTAAAGAAGCTTTGACCACAAACGCCATTGTCCTATTTGGGTTTGCCAATAATGCCATTTTGTGAGCGTTTGGGGCAGCGGTTTTTATGTGTCGCAAAGTGAAAGTAAACAGCCCTAATTTTCGATGGGTTTGAATGTGCACAGGGAATATTGTTAGGTAAAGCTATAAAGCGTCATTGAAGAACGGATATTCTTGACTTCCTTTTTTAAAATTAATTATAGAAAAATGTGTTTTTGGTAGTTGACATAGGGCACATTTTCACTTCACACCCACCTTTCGCATCGCATTGTCATTCATCTAGGACAACGGACTATGATGATGAGAAGTGTGGGACCAAACCCACATCCTCGTGTTTATCAATCGCATACCACGATCACTAACCTAGAGTTACCCTATCAAAACTCAAACTACTTGATAACCAAACAGGTTATAGTGCATCATCTATTATTAAATTCCATTAAATACTTGTTGCATTCGATCAGGTCACCTACTGCCCGTGCCTGACATCCGGTATGCGAGTTTTGTATGCTGTAACACAAATACATACAAACAATGTGACAGTATGTATGTGGCGCTTTCGTGCGCCGGCGCCGGCGGATCGAGATTACGTCAGTGGTGTAGGGTGTGTATGGATTTCACTGTTGATAGGATATAAGTAAGTATCTACTATATTCCTTAAAATATTATACGTGACGTAATTATGAAACGAGTCTACCGTTTTATAATAATTTGATGCGCACAAGTCGCAAAAACTTTAAAGATTTAATTGGCAATCTTAATCTTGACTTTTCGAGAAAGATAGCAGGTAGCCTCAGCTCAAACTGAGTCACCTGCCTGGAAAAGTACTTCTGCCCTACAGAAGACGACACCCATAATAACATTAGTGTAGAGCTCATGAGGAGGGTAGAACGTAGTTGAACGAGACTTTCCTGGTGATAATTCTGGTGTTACAGGTATTCATAGGCCACGGTAACCGCTTACCATCAGGTGGGTTGCAAGTACGCGTATTTACTACCGTCGTGGTATAAAATTAGGCAGAAAAATAATTGTCAAGCAAGAGTAACAGGTGGAGAGAAATATAAACGACAAAATGTAAAACATACCTAACACCATAGTCACCCTAACAATGCGTTCGCCGGTAGCCGGTACGCATGTCAATACGCCTGCAGCGAAAGTGATTATCATCGGCCATTACTGCGCTTGCGCAATACGGTCAGTCATTATTACGTTTATTATCAACTACGAATACTAATCGTGGTTGTTTATTGATTTGTGTGGTAGTCTTTTTAGTCCGAGCTGTTTTGACTCTTTATCTCATAATTTGACAGTATTATAAGTCGAAATTTTATATCGGTTAGATTTTTATTTCGGTTTTTTTTTTTTTTTTTTTTTTAATTTTTCTGATAGTTTCGGTTCAGGAGCTCCATAACATCCCTGCTATATAATCTAAAGGGTAAACCAACAACAGTATAAATCACAAACCTTATTTCATATTATATGAGATGGCTGATGAAAAATCTCCTCTGTCACTATATAAATCTTGTGTAGAACGGTTTCTGAATGTTTACAGGGCCGCAGCCTCCAGTAAACAGTTGTTTTTGCTAAGAAAAAATGACCCTGACCAGAATGACAAATAGATTGTAGCTCGTTGAAAACAGATGGCGACAATGTATAGCTATTTAATTTTGACATAACGTTATTTATGTTTTATGTTCAAAGAAGATATATGAATGGAAGGTGAATAAGTTTGAATTGATTAGTTTAAAAGACGAAGTTCATGAACTTTTATATCTATACTAATATAATAAAGAAAGATTTGTATTTTTGTATGTAAAGAATATACTTAAAACTACTGGACCGATTTCAAAAATTATTTTGCCGATAGCTGCATTATCACTGAGTAACATAAGTAAATAACACCATGCTACGGCCAATAGAAGCTGAGCAGTGGCCAAATAAAGAACGACGGGAGCGAAGCCGAGACGACTTCCAGTTTTTTATACAAACAAAAGAGGATTCTTTTTTTTTCTCTGCAATAAATAGGCAATAAGGTTTGAGACTTTATTTGTTTATGTATCGTTAGTTCCTAGAGAAGCAGTCAGGAGGTAAATTACGACAGCCATGATTGATCCCATGTAATAAGCGGGACGAGCCTTTTGCCATTTGCCGAGAATTTCATGACTGAAAAGCCCAATACCTTTTTTACCCAATCAGGGCCCTGATTCTGAGCTGTCGGAAAATTTTCGGCCAGAAATGTCAGTATAATTAAAGTTAAAAAACATAATGTTAAAGAAATAAACGGTTATAGGAAAAAGTCTTCAATTAATCAGTTTTTAATTTTCTATACGGCAGATTATTTTCTAACATTAAATAACTTAAGCCGTAAAAATACGTCGTAAATTAGAAGATTCGAAAAAATTTACGATCCGAGAGCAATCCGACGAGGCAGAATCAGAGGGCCGGTCGCTACCGAGGCATTCATTGTACAAGATAGTAAGAATATAATAGTTTATGCAATTTAAACGAATATCACCTTTCTAAGAATATTTATTGTTATTATTATTACTCACGTAGTCACGTTCCCTACCCTATAACTAAAATCGATGGTTTCTAATGATAACCACAAATCTTGTTAGAAGCCGCATCTTCAACCGATTCCAAATTGATTTTCGATCCAATTTATCACCGTAAAAAGATTTTATTCGCTTTCTTGTTCTTATTTTATACTTTGTTTCACCTCTCGCATACATATTTCTTTGTAAAGGTTCTCTTGTTTTATTGCAGTTATAAATAAAGGAAAAATATGTATTTTTGTACCTATTTTATGTCTGATCGTTAGGTTTATGACTGCCTTTTGTACGTACATCTTACATTTCCAGTATAATAAATTGTGGTACGCAACGTTTCTCAGAAAAATAAATACCTATTCAGTAGTTTTCATAATGTTTTTATTGTGTATATGTTACAGTCAAAACTCTTAACTAGACAAAAGTACTTTTGACTGGCTGTATCAGTCAAAACTCTTAAAAAAGTAAAGAGGTCGGTACTAAACGAGTTTTTGAAACTGGTTGTGTTAGGTTAGGTTAGTTTTTATAATAATCATCATCATTTTAACCCATAAACGTCCCACTGCTGGTTACGGGTTTCCTCCAAAGAATGTGAAGGGAATTAAGCCTACTATACCTCGCTGGCCAGATGGGTTGGTATAGGGTTTGTTTCGTTTGTTTAGTTTTTATAATAAACAAAAAAAATTAAGTACTTACTTTCAAAAACTAACCTAATCTAACACAACCAGTTTAAATAGTTACTTCTGACCCCCTTACCTTCTTAAGAGTTTTGACTGGTTAAGACTTTTGACTGTAACATAATACATGTAAGACTATAAAAAAAAATTACTTGAGATGAAAATCACCTAATTACGTTCACTGCTGGACATAGGGCTCACCTAATTGCCGCCACAGGGAGCAATTTTGTGCCTTCTTCAACCAATAGCCGCCCGCAACCTTTAATAGATCATCAGTCCAATATCCCGAACATTTTAATATGATTGAAATATGGTGTTCTAAACACTATATTTCAATCAAAACCGCAAGTTTAAAATTAATCAGTTTTCGACGCTACCTTTGCGGTTGACGCACTGCGGTCTTGAACTTTTCGCGACTATGGAAACTTGACCCGCTGCTAGAATAAATAGTCTGTGATAGGTTTCTCGCACACCTTGATATTTATTTCTCAATCGTAGTTTTTGTGTGCATCTGATTATTTATTTTAATTAATTAAGCTTTTTATTTCATATAAAGACCTAGACTCGGCCCCACGCCAGATGGAACGACGACCTAGTAAAGGTTGCGGGTGGCCGTTGGATGCGGGCGGCACAAAATCATGCGCTGTGGCGGAAATTAGGTGAGGCCTATGTTAGGCCTATTAGGTGAGGTGCATGTGTTTAACAGTGGACGTGATTGGTCTGATATGATAATGATGAAAGACCTAGATTGGATAAGGCCTAAAAACAATAAATAAAATTTTAAAGCAAAAGTATAGTAACCTTAAAAACTACAAGTCAAACCTAAAATTATTTAAAATGACAGCGTTGGCTACAATTTAAATAATCTACATGCCCGCCTTAACACCTAAAATGGACCACTACATTTATAAACATGTCACAAAGATAAACAGTTGTATAAAACACAAATGTTTTGTAGTACACAACCCTCGTCTGAGTCTAACTTTCTCCTAGTCGTAACAATTGTAACACACCCGGTAAAATAAAACCATTGTTAAGGTACAAATAGACTGGTTTTGTGATGCCATCTAGGTACATGATGTTACGTCAGAAGACATGATCGGTAATCGTAAACCATAAAATCACAAATTTAAATATTCAGCGAATAAGTAAAACCCAATCCCTCTTATTACAAAATATGGGCTAAGTATTAAACCAGATTTAAATTGACATAAGCCATTGTTTTAGTGTCAAAGTTGTCAATTTAAACCTGGTTTAATCCTTAGTCCGTATTTTGTAATAAGGGGGAATAGGTTTTTGCACTTGCCTCATAATTTTTAAGAGATGGCGCTGCTAGCGTTAGACCATTTTCATTTTCTGTAAAAGTTTACCATTTTCCAGGAATTATACATACGAATAAATTTTATAACGTTTTTTATAAATTTTGTTACTCGATGGCGTCATTACATGTATACTTTATACAAATTGTAGTATACGTTGTACGATCGGACGCGTTTGGCTACTCGCAAAAGCTCGCGCTAGGCCCCTCAACCGATGTAGTAATTACGACGGGCGTGATATCGTAAGAAAGAGTTTTTTTTATTTTTTTATAATAACATTTTTTCGGCAATAATAGTGGTAAAGGAAATGGAATACGTTAACAACAAAAGATACGTTATCAATCAAATTATTATATAATTATATAATAGTTACCTACGTGATTCTATAAGTTCGTAATAAACGAAGATAAACTGCTAATAACTTTCCATTTTACTAACAAAGTTTACCAGTAGGTATCGAATTTATCCAGTAATTTCGTTACAAGACTAAGCGCACGTGATCCCCAATCCCACCTCTAGTGTTAATAAAATTAAGTAAGTAATAGCAGCAAGATGGCCACTGGCTATAAAATATTCAGCATCCATCCCACAGCTTATTGTGCAGAGTACATACAATATGTACATAATAGATTAGGCTGGTCAATGGGGAATATTGCTGTATAAGGGTGCCTAACACACGTTTCTTCACACCTTTTTTTTTGCAAAGGCGAAGGCAGAGGGTATCCCAACTTTATAGCGCCAGCAATGTTAGGGTGTATCCAGATTTTGAAAGCATCAGAGGTGCACCAAATAATTGTAGTAACTGCAAGCACACCCTTAGGTTCCCAACCTATTGCCACTAACCAAACACATTTAGATAATGAGATTTTGACAGAAAATCCAATACCGTTTTTGTCTGACCGGGAAATCGAACCGAGGACGTCTTGCCCAGCAGTTATATACCTCCTGCTGCAACACCTAGACAGTTAGGTGTACCTAACCTATGCTGGAAATACGCTTATCGGAAAAGTTGTTATGTTATATATATAGTCAGTGTGTGTAGATTGGAAGTTTCAAAACTGGTTTCGTTACCGATCACCAGGGATGCCACAACCTAAAATCTTTATAAAAGGTAATATGTACATGCTATTATTTTTGTTCTACATACTGCCTCGGTAGTGGAAGTGTATACGACTACTGTACAAGAGGGCCCAGGTTCGATTCCCGGGTCGGGTGAAAATGATATTGGGTTTTTCTATCATGAAATTCCAGTATTAAGATTTTCCCGGAGTTGGGTAAACAAATGTTCCCGGTTGATGACAATAGGCTCGCCCCCTATTTCATGGGACCAAACATAGCTGGCGAATAGTGGGTGTGAAACACCTCTGCCTACCCCCTCGGGGGAAAACGCGTGATGCTATGTATGTATGTTTTATGTATTATTTTTGTTAGTAATTTACACTGTATAACAAGTAGCAAATTGTTTAAAAAGGCGTATTTTTACTTATGCCTGGTATCCATTGAAGACACGATTATTCGCAAGTCGCAAACATGAAATAACAAAGCTATTTTCAATTCAACAAGTATTTACAGATCGTATACAAAGAAAACAATGTCTTTTGTATTTAAATGTATCGCGGAGGCCTCTTGTCTATCTCCTGAATAGAAAATATTTTCATACATTTTACCCAAGTAACAAAAGGACTGGATGCTGACTCATATTTACCTGTACCTACTGATATGACAATATTTGTAGAAATAAGAGTTGATATTGAAAAGCTCTTTTTTTTGCGCTCGACTTTCACTCTCTATCTCGCTCTAGTAAATGACGGTTATCGGTGAAAGAAAGAAAGAAAGAAAAATAATTTATTTTGTTCTCACTTATACATCAACATCATCATTTCAGCCTATAGCAGTCCACTGCTGGATATAGGCCTCTCCTAACACGCGCCATAACCATAACACTCGATCCTCCGCCTTCCGCATCCAGTCAGTCACTTATACATATGGAAAAGACAAAATTTACACTCATGAATTAAACTATAACTATTACCAATTCAGTATGTACTTTTACTATTCGTGAGAGACAATCATCTCATCTCAGCCTATTGCAGTCCACTGCTGGACCTATGTGCCTGCAGTGGAGGCCTATGCCTCTCCTAACACGCGCCATAACACTCGGTCCTACGCCTTCCGCATCCAGTCAGACCCGGCGACCTTTTTCAGGTCGTCTGTCCACCCAGCTGGGGGACGTCCTATTCTACGTTTGCCGAGACGCGATCTCCAATCTAGGACACGTTTGCTCCATCGTCCATCGGTCCTTCTGCAGATGTGACCAGCCCACTGCCACTTCAGCTTGCGAGAGAGTGAGAGACAAAAATGGTCCTAAATCAGCAATATATCAAGGTAGCGCTGGTATTCTGTTCAGACCCTGTGTGGTTGGGACGGACATAAGATGTTAGCAAGTGATAGAAAAAGATAGCATATAGGAAAGTGCGGTTTGGTGCGGCTTAGCTAGCTTAGCTTTGCGTCATCTCACTCACTGGCCTCCCCTCAATTAATTCCATACTCTTCAATCAATAGCAAATGCCGCTTAGTTTTCAGCCCATTGCGCAATATTTCTTAGACATGTCACGGCGCCAAAGTAGTCGTCGAAGGGCACCTCGACGTGGTAATTTATGCCTACATCTCATCAGGCATGCAACAGACGTGCTATATAAAACCTCCTAATACATCTCAGATTAATTTGTACATGAAAGCATCAGTTTAACTGAAAACATTTCAACCGTTAATACTTATACCTATTTATTATACCCCGTAATATACATAAATACAACAAATGTAAGTGTTAAGTACGCCCTTTTTACCCCACTTTTAGGGTAATAAATAAGCAGCAACACTTTAGGGTTAACGCACAATAAATTGTGGAATTGTGAAGGTTCTGAAAGGATCAGCTGTTGTACAAATGCGGATAATAAAGCCATTATATTTGGAGAATACCCATATATTAGGAGTTTAATATTTCCACACACTACCTACGGTTAACAATGAGATACCCTTTATATTGTACATATTTCGGGTATAATGAGGACTTTCGTATTTAATTATTTGAATCTGTAAGTTTTCATATTTGTTGTTATTCAAAAATACAACGCCCACAATTTTCATTTAATAGAAAGATTTGATAGAAAGGGTGATGACGTCATTACCAGCGAGTATAGATACTTGGGAAACTACGCAAATGGGAAAGCCTTTGCAAAAAAATTTTACAATTTTTTAAAAGATCGCCAGAAAAGTGATTCGTGGACATAACTTCACGACCCCCAGCTTGAGGAATACTGTCCAAGAAGGAAGTAAGCTTAATAATTTTCAAGTCAGATAATCACCACTAACTTATATGTTTGGGGGCTTACTCTGAATTTCGACATTCGAATATTCGATTTTGATGTCGCTGTCAAATGTAAGGAAATTTAGATGTGGTCGCTGTCACTTTCAAACATTTGACAGCGATATCAAAACCAAACATTCGGATGTCGAAATGCAAAGTAAGCAGCACCCTGATCATATAAATCAATTACTATATTTGGCTTACCGGGGAATATGGGTTTTATTGGAGCGGCGACACAGTAGTCGTGTCGTGCACACTTCCATTACGTCACCGAGAATATCAGATCAGGATTAAAGTCTATATACTACTTCTATTGCGCTCACATGAAGGTCAGTATGGCAACTTCATGTTACGCAGATTCGATTGGAAGCTGATCCCAATACGCTTGGGGATTACGTTGAAATTGCCAATTACTGGACATGCTACATGCACTGAATAATATTGGATTAAGTGCTGCTGCTACACCATCAATAGACTTACATAACATCGCGCTTTATCATAACAAGCTTTTGCCCGCGACTTCATCCGCGTGGTAGATGTATAATAATAATATATAATATTCTACCACATTCACACAGCGCCATCTAATCCCAAAGTAAGCTATTATATTTGCTTGTGTTATGGGTACCAAACAACTGATATACTACTTAAATACATTTTTTTTTCGTAAATACATACATATTATAGATAAATTACACCCAGACACAGAATCAAAAAAAACAAACCTTGATGGTCATCACACAAAGATTTGTCCTGGGTGGGGATCGAACCCACGACCTCTGGCTTAGCAGTCAGGGTCATTAACCACTAGACCAACAGGCCAGTCATCATCACATCAGTCATGTGTCCATCTTTATATTAAATTTTACTAAGATCCATTCAGCGGTTACTTATATTCGTTTTATAGTATTCGTTAGGTACCTTATATGGTTATACACAGAAGTGCATTTTAGGCCATGAAAAATTAACAAATAACATGCGTCTGGCCCTTTACCCAGGAAGGGTAAGCAGAGGTGTAGCAAAACTACTTTTATTGAGTTAAGAACTAAGATCCAATGAGGGCGAGCTTATTAGCCCAATTCCTATTAATTGCAGATAGACTTAAAACTCACGTTGATTCAAAACTATGTTGTTTTGCGTTTGTTTTTAATTTCCATCGACTTGTTTTATTTTACAATGAACCAATATCAACAAAAATCTAGTAACGGGTTATTTTTACAAATTGATTTAAATAAAAACAAAAACATACCTCTCGGAATCCATTCCGCTGATGTTCTCACTCGGGATCCAGTTTTGACGAATTTTGTTAGCGCCACGTAAAACTGCAACAACAAAATATATTTGATTTTATTTATATTTATATTCCAATATTGAGAACTTGACTGGATACGAAAGGCGAAGGACATAGTGTTATGACGCGTGTTAGAAGAAGCCTAAGTCCATGAGTGGATTGCAATAGATTGAAATGATGATGATAATTTTCTACCACATTTACACAGCGCCATCTAGTCCCAAATTAAGCAATTATATTTGCTTGTGTTATGGTTTTAGTACCCATAACACAAGCTGTTATACTACTTAAATACATATTTTCTGTAAATACATACATATTATATATTATAGATAAATTACACCCAGACACAGAACAAACCTTTATGCTCATCACACAAAGATTTGTCCTTGGTGGGGATCGAACCCACGACCTCCGATTTAGCAGTCAGGGTCACTAACCACTAGACCAACCAATGATGATTTAAAACTTAAGATCTGACGACTGTCTTGTTGGAATAATAACTTACACAAGTTTACGAGATTGTGGATTTCATTTAAATAGGACAAATTTCTAAGTCTGTCAATACATTCTTAACACACATACGTTTTGTGTTATACAACATTGTTCCCTAGTGCGTGAACTTTGACGATGTATAGTAATATCTCCAATCACCGAATGACCTCGTAAATATCAACTAAACAAGACTACAATAAATCAGTTGATCGCTACGCTTCTTGCTTATAAAGACAGCATCCCATCAGCCCAACAGCCGTAACTGCAATAAATGCAATTTAAGTAGAATGCAATTTTCTAAACGAGCACCACTATTCTAAACAAATAGCCTGTTTGTATGGCAAATACGATTTTACTTCGTTTAACCGTGGTCTAAGTATGAAGAGGAAGCGATTTGCAAACTACATTCATCATCATCATCATCAAACCATTAATGTCTCACTGTAGGGCTCAGATCTCCTCTCCTCTATCTAGAGAGCTAAGTGGGTTTAGGCCTTAATCCATACACGGTGGCCTAGTGCGGGTTGGTACTGCATTAAAATTGAATAAAAGAAAAACGTAAGATCGTACAATATACATAGGTACTTTTTATTGGCGAGTATTCTTCGAAATATTATTTTGTTAAATATTCTCTTACACAGTGTGTGTCTTAAAGTGAGTGGAAATCTAAAATCTTTAAGTAAACATTTAGGTAGGTACCATTTTTTTTGGCCATACATCTATGCTATGTTTGTATTTTAATTTGTAAAAGTTTTCTTTGGCAGATAAAATAAAGCATTATTACAATACAATTCAATACATAACATACCAATTCTTGCGCCTTCCTACTAAAGCTTGATTGATTTTTATTTATTTACATTTCAAATAAAATAACCTAAATATTATATTTCCACACTTCTATAAACTGTAACTACGCCAAATCACCGTTCCATCTGTGCAATATTAATAAGGCGTCCAAAGGTACATGTCTTATTTGCACATCTCAAAACGAAGACGATAGTATGACGTTTTAACGTGGCAAATATATGAGCCCAATTATACCGCAGTTTACTATCCGACCATAAATAAGACATAAATTAAATGGTTCCGCAGCTGTCGAAGATTTAAGAGTAGTACTATTATTATGTTAATTAACATAATATACGCATCCGCATCGATGTCGGTCAATGGATTTGCTGGTATACACATCTAACAATACTAGATATGGGATTCCTCTCGGTACCTAAACTGGAGTTACCGACTTCTGATATGCATGCCTCAATGCCTCTACAGCTGAAAAAATACAGAAAATATTTAACCTCTTTCACGTCCGTGGCATGACCTGTTGTTCCATAGCTAACGGAGGGTAAACTGTCAACATTTTTTCTACAAATATAATGAATTGAGATTAGGGAGTGTACGACCCTGCACAGAGATGCCAGATATTGGGTTTTACTGTCTGGATTTTTTTAGTATTAGCCCGGAGTTGGTAATATATGGTTTATAGCACTAGGTATGTATGTAGCTCGTCGCCTATTATATGCGACTTACATAGCTGACGAAATTTGGGTTAAATATACCTCAGTGAAAAAGTCTGAAGGTATGTTTATGTTTGTAATGATGAATCATTACAAATCATGATGATCATGATGAATCATGTCATTACGCACAACATCTCCCATTGGGGTAATCGAGGCTCAAGTACACCAATTGTCATCGGATAGGTAATACGCCTAAATCTTGTCACTTGTACCACAATCATATGGATAACTTGAACACTGCCGCTACAAAGTGGAATGGGAGAACTTAAATGTTCCCGGACGTAGCCAGGCGTCCAGGAACCGTTTAAACTTTTTTTATTCACTTTCAAGTTTTCTAACCAATATCATAGATAATGTTTGAACAAGGGAGTTTTAAGCGTTTATTTTTTGTTCGGTCTTCGGTATTTTTTACATTGATAGCTCGTTGATTAAGTTAATTGTCTTGTTAATAGTACTAACGCGGTAATTACTGTAGTTTTCACGTAAGTTTTTGTTTTGAAGTGCTCCAGTTTAATACTTTCTGAAGTTTCAAAATTAAACCACGATAAAAACAAAACCGTTTACAAAAATATTATTGTCTAACTATAGCTAGACTCTAGAGGTTTTAACATCGATCTCCAAAAGAGGTTTGTAATATACAAACAAGAAATAGTTCTATCCTTTTTTTTTATTGCCTAAAGTGGCAGACGAGTAAGCAATCCACCTGATGGTAAGATTGGTAAGTGGTAACCATCGCACCGTTCATCGACACGTTGACGACGTTAGGGACACAGCCAAGCCGCTGCCTACCATAAAACTTATCTCTCTCGATCCCTTTAAACCTGTGTTTGGCTCGCTCTCTTTTGCTTTGCAGTGTTACTGTTGGCTACAGCTTAAAAAATATTTCGGTAAATCAAATATTTTCTGAAACCAACATCCGATATACAGAAGCCGATATGTATATCCATATCCATACAAAAAAATCAAACAATCGGGTACTGAAGGTGGAATAGAGACGAGAACTAGACCAGATGTCTATCACGATTAACTGCATCTATTGTTCACTTCGATGGGAAGTATCGGTTTCTCCGATATCATTGATTAACTACCATTCATATTGACATAATGTGGGAAGAATCTTTTATAAGCTGTAAAGTGAGTACACAATGTCTGATTCGGTTAATTGTGAAAACGGTTCTGTTAATTTTAATTCGGATAAAATACTGAATATTTATTGATTTTAAATGGGAATTCACGCGATTATGGTTTAGTATTTACATAACTTATGGTGCTTGACGTTTCGGCCAGGTTACACCGGCCATGGTCACTTGCTGACTGGGAACATAAGGTATGCAAATAATTAAATCATTATCGCGTGAATTCCCGTTTAAAATCAATAAATAATATCATGCAAAGTTTAAAAGTAAATAAAATACAGAATGTTTTTTTTGCGACAAATGATCATGTGTAGTAACCTTATTCTTTAATATTTACTTTAAGTTGAATTTTGACATTTGACCGATAATAGCAAACAATTACTACATAACTTGTAAGAAAAATTGAAAATTATTAAATTTATTTAAAAATTGGCACATAAAATATATTCAGAAAATAATTTCTGATTAAATGATTAATTATGCTAATATAGTAGTTTGACCTAAACTTTGAAAGTTTATATTAAGTTAACCGTGCATGTGCTTATCGAACCGAACAAGTAGTGTATAATACCCCTAAATAAAATTCAAACAGTATGTTTCTTTTATTTATATCTTAGAAAGTGAGATTTTTTGCTAGAACTATAATCAGCTAACAGTTCATAGGAAATATAAGATTTCTTTGTCTGCATAGATGCATAATCGGAAACAAGGAATTACCAATGGTTGAATGGAGATGGGGGGGGAGGGTTACCGTAGTATAAGGCAGTGGTGCGTCAAACCCACATTTGACTAGCTATATTGCTATATTTTTACACCCCGTATTGTGATGAATTAAGAATACATAATATCACTACCCTATCTCAACCTGGGTGTCGTAAGAGGCGACTAAGGAAGTAACCTTATACAGACTAGAGCACAAACACACACTCCCTTAGTCACCTCTTACGACTCCCACGAGTTGAGATGTGGTAGTGACATTATGTATATAATATGCATTCTAATAGTCAACCAAAAAAGTTTAACAAAAACCTATTCAAAAGTCACAATATGATTTAGTATACGACATATAGACTTAAGGACGTTCACGTCCTTAAGATGACACGGTATTTACAGCAAACTTTTACATTTGTTAAACGACAAATATAAAAGGTGACTTTCAAAATGCCCTGAATAAATCTAAAATACGCGTATCTCGCAATTAGGCTGTGTACAGACGAGTGCGCTAAAAGCCGAATAAATCCCGAGAAACGTACAGTCTAGATTTATGTGTTTAGCACTAGCTTTGAGCATACGTACCTAAATGGAGCTTTGGTGTTTCGGGTTTGGCTATAAGTACGAATAGTATTGAATACTGGACGATTGAAATTTATAATCAATAAAATATGGCTTCTATTTTGTTCATGACTGTTATTTAAGCCTCAGCCTACCTCTGAGGTGATACAATGCGTAATATTTTCATAAAAAGGCACGAGAACTGCCTGATCAAACCTGCATCGTCTAAATGGGCCTTTAGGTTGTTCAATATGAATGAAATCTCGTTTATTCATCTAGGTTACAAAGTAACTCTTCTGAAAGTCACAAGTATGTAACAGGTTATCCAAAAAATAGTGTCAACAAATTTGACTACGAGTAGTTCGCTGATTTTGAAATATTCACACTGTTGTTCCTCTCAAAATAAGACCACATAAAGATTTAATCAAACAAATCTTTCACTGTCAGATTACATATCGTACAATGAAAAATAACGCCGTAGTTGCCCTGGTTCCAACCTCCGTTAGGGATCCGTTAGGGGTCCGATACAGATATCAGATTTCCATTATTGACCTCCGAACGTCTCAACAAGCATGGTTCCGCTATGTGGTTTAACTGCCACTAAATATTACGACCTGTGTGGTCTAAGTTGTACACAATTCTCGTGTTTTGTATAATGACGTCATATGTACAACGACATCTATTGAGTAAACTGAGAAGTTAAGAGTGTATTACACACTTATATCTATGTTAAAAGGGTAAGGTATTATGTAAAAGATGGCGAGCCTATGGTCATTAACCGTTTATCCTTCATCGCATAAATCCGCGTGAAAATCCGATCAGTAGTTTTTAAGTTTATCGCGTCCATACGCGGCGAACTTGTTTTTT
Organism: Laspeyria flexula; assembly: GCA_905147015.1. Lineage (NCBI taxonomy): Eukaryota > Metazoa > Arthropoda > Insecta > Lepidoptera > Erebidae > Laspeyria > Laspeyria flexula. The sequence continues at coordinate 15,127,042 of LR989954.1, forward strand.
CTGTTCCGTGGCGGCGAAGGACTTTGTTCTATACTATGTAAGGATGCTATAAACTTAAAGAATTAGGCTGCGTTTACATCAGAGAATAGAATAGATGAGAGATGTGCGAGGGTGCGATGTTTATTATGAACCAATCGAATCGCTTCAATTACCTGACGTTCATCGCATCCTCGCACATCTCTGGTGGAAACGCAGCTTTAAATATATAGCTAGGTTGTACGTAGTCTAGTGAGTAAATTTCTTCTTTTCTTTTATCTTTTTCTACCTACACAGTAAATCTAAAGACAATGGCTTCAAGTTCTTAACTACTTTAAAAGATAGTTATGTTTTACAAGTTTGTTCTATTATGCATCCTCTAAGGAGCCTTACGTATAATATTTAATAATGTAAAACTTCAGACGCTCTTACAGAAGTAAAAAGAGTTTTAAGACTACACTATCTTATGTATTTTTAGTGTAGTCTCACAAGATCCTACGTTTATTACGCTAGACCGGTAGGACAAGTGTTATATTTCGGGATCCTTCTCTTATTTCTTCCTTCTCTGCGGTACATTGTGTTTGTGTACACATAGGACAAAAATAGATGACGTAATATCGGTGTGATACACAACCCTTTCGGGGATTAGGGATTGCCATTAGAGGCGAATAAACAGTAGAAACAGTTCCATTAACGGATAATTATGTTCAGTGGATTAGTCTAACATAGGGCATTTTGTCATACCGAAATTTGTGTCTTTTACCCGACTTGGGGATCGAAGTCGAGACCTCATGGGTAGCACTCGTAGACAACACCAATGTCACTATTTTTTCTTCAAATAATCTCCTGCGGAAATGGTAGTTTTCTATAGCTTAGACCACCCATGATCGTGACTCGCCTCCCAGCCGGTCACGGTTCCGCGCCAGGAAATCTCACTTGACTGGCTACCATACTATCCCGGAATCGAAAAGGGTTCGCCCTTACTACATGCGGTGAGGGGATTGATTTCCGTTACAAAAACTTCATGGGGTCTTGAACTTTGAAGTTGTGGCTATTTTTACCCGACTGCCAAAAAGGAGGGTATATTTCTCACCACTTTCCCAAGAGAGGGTTCGACAGGTAGATACAGACCACTTCCTTATGGCTGCTACGATCCGGACATACATTTTTTAGCAAAATTAATACTGTAAAAAAAAGTTAAATTCTCTATCTAGACGGTAGTAGCGTCATCTAGTAGATATTACAATAAATCAACTGAAATATTGAATTTTTACGGCCTCACAAAAACAGAGTATATAAGTATTTCGTTTCATTACATTTACCAACCCTATCTGTGGCCCCTTTTATTAGTAGAAACAATAGTATTTGATTGGCCGGCGAATTCAAACAAGTATTAGTAGGTACGGGGTAAATTTCAATCTGTCAGATTGTTTAGCTAGCTAATCAGTCGACGAAATAAACCGAAGCGTTTGGGGATATAATATCCTTTAATGTTTTAGTAGTCAAGATGCTAGTGCCAATCTTAATTAAATATCTTGTTTATAAAGCGAACTAACTATTGGCTGCGGCTTCACCCACGTTGTGTGATGACTATGACCTATAAAGTAGCTTATTACTTTCTCTAGGTTCTAGATTTCTGTTGATCAGTCTTGGCAACTTTCGCTCTCTGACCTTACAAACATTCAATAACGGCGGATACAAAGTACATCCAAACTCAAAACAAATATAACAAAAAACCACAAACACGGTGTGAAATGGCGATAAACGGTCACCCATCATAGACTAAACTTGCCGAACATTGCTTAACCTCGATGATCATAACGAACATCTTAGTATGCTACGACCGCCTCACACACCACGGTGACTGTCATTTTGTTCTACTAACAAGGGGGCTTACTCTGAATTTTGACATTGTTAGTCGGTTTTGATGTCGCTGCGCTGTCAAATGTAAGGAAATTTAGATATGTCACTTTTAAACATTTGACAGCGACATCAAAACCGACTAATGGCCTATTTCAATAAAATCTATCTATCTATGGATTTGGCTACTAAAGTTAGAATTTTGACATAAGCTCCATACAAAATGTGTCAAAATTCTAACTTTAGTAGCCAAATCCATAGATAGATTATTGAAATCGGCCGTACCTAAGTCGAATATCGAAATTTAGAGTAAGCCCTAAGGACGCGAAACCGTTCGATAAAAGATCGAGATATTATATCTACCTACTTTCTTAGAATGGTTACATTCGTTTTTACATTTATTACCCGAACTAAAAGGTAATGTTTTTACGTAGCCCATAGGCATTAAATGTAAAAACGATGTATATATGTAATATATCCAAAACATAACATAGTTAAGGTTAACTACGTTATGTTTTGGATATATTAAAAGAAAAATAACATATTACCATTACATAAATAACTGATGGGAAAATCATACAACTTTAGTTCCTTTGCTAGCTTCAAGCGGCACATAGTCGCTCGCTGTGGCGAAATTAGGTGAGGCCAGTGTCCAGAAGTGGACGTCATTCAGCTGAATGAATCAAACAAGTCGTTAGGTTCCCTAGGGTTAAATATGAGAACTGTTTAATGAAATCACGAAGTCACGACGTAAAGGCTAAAGTCGTGTAGGTATATCCCGCATCTTGGATAGCAACTGTTTCAAATTTAAACGACGAATTCAGGGGATTTTCGCTTACGGGTTTCGGGTCAGTTTCGGTTACGGGTACAAATGCTTTCCTTTCAATGTACATAAATAATCTAAAACGAGCAAATGCTCTTATAAGGAAATATTCCGTTAAAAAACAGATTATAGTCAACAATTATTCTTATTTTCATAAGACATTATTCGCAGTCCCATCAAAAGATTAATATGTTCGCGAAAGACCTTACAATGGATTACAATTTAAAAGAAAATGATGTAGGTTTACAAAATAACATTTTTAAACGACATTTGACATTGAACTACCTAAATAAATGTTTCTAGAAACGAAATGAATTAACTAGATATTAAGTCAAGGTGCAAAGCTATGTAATTAATAAAAAGCCTACGGGCTTGCAACAATAAAAAGCCGTAAAATATCGCCTACAAGTCGTTATCGAACAAAGAGTCCAACAATAAAATCTATCTCGAATCATCAACTTTTCATCTTAATTGACATTAATTGTTTATTCAAACTGTTTTTGTTTTGCGTCGGCGTGATCTCAAAACTTGAGTCACAGTTGCGATGAATACCAGCTAGGTTTCATTCAGCAATCTACACAAATTTGTATAGGATTGCGTGATCTTAGACCCTAGCGTAAAATAGATTCCACAGGCTTAAATATGTCTAGGACGAGACGTGCCTTTGGTCTAGCAATTTTTAACTCATATACTCATCCTTACATAGCAAAAACAAAGTCGCTTCCGCTGTCTATACGCTTAGCTTCTAAACTACGCAACGGATTATGATGTGTTTTTTATCAATAGATTTAGATATAGATAGAGTGATTCAAGAGGAAGGTTTTTAGGTATATAATTTTACTGCCTACAAATCACGTGGGCGATGCCGCGGGCAGAAGATAAATATTTAATACTTAACTAATTAGGGACATAATTGACCCAGTTTTATCATTCTAGTGTCAGTCCAAACTTGTGGATGATTTAATGGATTTGGATTTAAGCTAAATTCCCAATTCCAATAAATAACGTAACACCTTTTCTTTCTTATCAAGAGGTATGCAGAGATGCACATCCATATTTCAGTAAATCGATTTTATTTTATAAGTTGACACTGAAAAATGTGATTGTTGATTTGTATCTTTGACGCCGCCAAGCTTCTTTTGCACTGGTAATAGATTCATATTAAACTGTTCTTTCTTAAACTGTGCTCATATTCAAACCCACGCGAGAGGTGGGCTTACCAATTACAGTCACTCAATCTTTGATATTATATGTCTTCACGCTTTGTAAGACGATGAGAGATATTGTGTTGCCTAATTGATTAATAGCAATTTCATACGCAACAATTCAGGTGAATGAAAAAGATGAACGTAAGTATAGATTTTTCGAAACTTAAGCATTATTGCATAGCTTTTCATTGATGACATATATGTAGAGCTGAAATATAACACAATTCGATGAGATGAAAGCGTGATCGCTTTTATTAATATTAGTTCTGATGACGAGAAAACAATTTTTACTTACACTTTTTTTTATTAACTTCATTAATAATAAAAAAAGGGTAAATAAAGTTTCATCTTAAATCAGTCGATTCAGTTGCTCGACTTCACGATATGAAAAGAAAACTAAGCTTTATATGTACGAGAAATTTTAGCCTTACCTAAAACTTTTAACTACTAAACTAACTTACTATTAATAGGCACGTATACCCTAACGAGATCGCTTAATAAATTATTACAAAGGCTAATGAATCTCATTGATCGGCTCTAATGACGTCATTAATCGCGGTCGATGTAACACATTGCTCTTGCGCAGCTGTGGTAGGATTAATAAATATTACAGTGATAATAATAATAGTGTAATAGTGAGTTTTAAGTCTATATTTCATGCAGAGTTTTTATCAGAATAAATCTAGCTAATAACGGCATTAAATAAATCATTAAATAAAATTTATTGCATAATTACCTATCTAATGAGAAAAAATAAGATGGTATTGATCTATGAAAAATATTTCTCTATGTAAAAATATGCAAATAAAATAAACTATTTCACCCGAATCACGTACAAAAAAATAATCCTAAATATAATAGGCAAGAGTTATGAGATACCAGAACATGGGCAGCTAACTTGCCACTACACTATAATAAATAAAAAAAATCTTACAATTCTATAATAAATAATTTTATACCGTCTGTCGTTATTAGGGTACTGGTGCGTGTGAGTTCAACCGTGCCTATTTCACTCTATTCCGAGCCGTTGAAGTTCAATGATGTTAAATTGAGCGATGTTAAGCATCTTAAGTAAAATACGTAGTTCTATTACTTATTTTGTGGTAAAATGTTGGGGACTCAGACAATAATAATATATTTCAAAATGTTTTTAAGTATATACTGCGACTTGCGAGGCAATCCGCCTCTAAAATTAATAGAAATGTAGATATTAGAAGCATTTTATATTTTAAGAACGAAAGAAAAACTATTTATTCTTACTCTCATACAGAACAGAGTATATTAAAAAGTTTCATTGGCACTATCTTATAATACACAAATCTTGTATGAGTCCAAAAAACGGCTCCTGTCTCAGCTCACTGCTAAAAAAAATTATATGTTATAGCGCTTATAGCGCTGGTTTTCGTGTGACGTCACTCACAGAAAAATAAAATTGGAAATCTATTGGGAAGTCCTGTGTCCAACAGTGGACGTAGCCGTAGGGCTGGTATGATGATGATGGATCTTTAATCATAATAGCGTCATAGTTACTTCAGCGCTGCATATCATGTAATGATTTGTTGCAATGCTGAGGTGGCGACCTTTCTTTGCTATCACATTCTACAATTATATATTTTTGTATATAATTATATTTTCCTTTCAAAATTGTACAATAATTGAGAAGTATGTTTTTCTTTTACCCAATATAGATTTTTTTTTATTTTGAGCTAAGTCTGAAATAAATTCTTTTCGTTCTTACTTTGTATAATACAGAGCAGATATTGATTATTGATTCGAACACAATACATAATATATTGCGGCACATTCAATCACAAACACATTTTATCTGATACAAAGATGACCTATAACGATACAATGCTAATTAAATCATTTCTTCGCTTTAGATCCCATTATATTTAAATCTAAACAATGATAGTCTCTAATTAAAATAACATTACATCACATCCTTTTTCCCGAAGGCGTAAGCAGAGATGTATGGACCCACATTTCACCAGCTATGTTCAGTCCTATTTAATAGGAGAAAGGCCCGTTGTTAACCGGGCTCATACTTACAAAAACCTAAAGCTCCGTTTTCGATTACGCAAAACGGTGCTTTAGGTTTTTGTGGTGCTTTAGAACAGACAGACGACGTCGACGGAGTGATTCTATAAGAGTTCCGTTTTTCCTTTTGAGGTACGGATCCCTAAAAATGCTAATGCTACAATATAAAAAAAACAAACAAAAAAAATAAAAGATACCCTAATTCTGTAAATGATATCATTTACTAAATCACACAAGCTATTATGACGTAGACATGATCATCATCATAAGATACGGTCATTAAATGTGAACTAAATGTAACTGACATACAATGTAACAAGTTGAACAGGTTTTTGGTTACGGTATCTATTAATTTGGTTGGTGACGTCACACCGTTTGTGAATGAGATGAACCATAATGCTCAAGTTACCGTAGATAACACCACTGACTAAACATCGACAGTATCAGGAATACAGCCAAGCTGTTTACGTTTGCAAAGCTAAGAAACAAATTCACAACTTCAACATAACAATTTAAATTTTTTGTAGTTATATACTTTTCGCCAGCAGATAGAATAATATCGAAAATGTGTTTTTATGTCTGTGGTCATTATGTATGCATACTGAGCAAATTGTGCGAAAGATCACACTAAAAATAAAAACAATCCAGCAAAAATAAAAACACAGTCGATGTATAGAAAACGATGAACTGGTGATATCTGCGGTACGGTTCTCTACGTATTTTTTTAAGTCTGTAACATACATACATACATATAGATCACGTCTCTTTCCCAAAAGTGGGGTAGGCAAAAAAACTATTAAACTATTTCCTTCCACCTGCTACGATTCTGACACACATCTTTCTCTTCTTCAACATTAATCAATCTTTTGATACATTCTCGTTGGTTTAGGGAGGGTACTCCGTCCCCTATTTGGTGATGGTACGTTCTTCTAGGTCTTCCTCTTCCAACGTTTCCCGTCACATTCACCTTATATATTTGTTTGGTCACCCTTCCTTCATTCATTCTGTCGACATTTCCAAACCAGCTGAATATTAATTTCGCAAGAAAATTAATAATTATTATTAAGTCTGTAACAATCTGCTAATATTAGAAACAAATCACTAACCCTACCATCCAATCTCAAAACAAGAAATATGTAGAAGTGAATCGTGCATGTGACAATAGTACGGCTGTGTGTGTACACTTCCATCATCTCCTTATTCTACGCTACCAGTACATAATCAAACACATTATTACCTATGCACTAGCATCTATATGTACACATTTCATTCTTCAACATACCCATACAAATCAAACACGTCTAACATCAATCAACAACACTAATAGACATAAAGTCCATACAAACACACGAAATAACAAATATTAGTTTAGTGCACGTTCAAATAAAATCCGTGCACGGGAATCGAACTCAAAGCCCCGCCGCACGAGAGTGTCAAACATGTGTGTACAATACAAACAGATACCAGTTGTTAACTGGCTTCATTGAATCAATATTTAGGTGAAAGTACTGGTCGCGACAAAAGTGTTTACTTTTATTAACAAGGTTGAGTGCAATATTTTTTTATACCTAAACGGAGTGCTCTCTTACCATCAGGTAAGTGGTTACCGTAGTCGACGCGTTTCCAATCCTTCAAACAACGTATTCCCTAAAAGAGAATAAATTAAGTTGCTATGCACAAAGGATAAACAACCTTCTGTTAAAAAAACTTTAAAGCATGTAAATAATTTATAAAATCATTATACAAAATTTACGCTAGAATTAAAATCTATATAGATTTATAACCAAATTCACGAATACACCTAAAACTAAAACCATAATTTATGGCTGCACAAGGTGTTGAAATACTAAATATTAATATTTTCATGAATATCAAAGTTTAGAAGCAATCAAGCGAAATTAAATTAACACATTAAATCATTTTATTACTCAAACTTCGAGAATTTCAACATGTGCAGCTAAAATTTAATTGGCTTTTAGCACTAAACCTTTGAAGGTATAATTAAAGTTCAAAGTATTCGCGATGATATGAATATTTTAAAAGCCATGCAACATATATGAATTTACATTTTGCGAGCTCTTCTGAACGACGGCTGCATAAAGCCAAGCATGCATTACGAGTATGCGAAAAACTTACCTATTGTTAGTCTAACTGCAATAATGTAACAGTTTTAAATTACAATCAACATCATTATCTGACGTCCACTGCAGGTTGCAGTTCATCCAATTTTCGCCACAGCGAGTGATTTTGTGCCGGCTGACTAACAGCCACCCACCACCTAAATTGCAATGTGCGTACATAATGGCAACAAACTATTTGTAATCATCATCATCATAAGCCGTAGGACGCCCACTGTTGGACATAAGCCTCTCCAGGAGATTGCCAGTAGGAATAGCTGTATGCGGCTTGCATTCAGAACGATCCTGGAAAGTAGACAACAATTCGCCTGTAATACTACTCATAAGTCAATAAAATAAGCGTTTATTAGTGTTTTACCATATTTACAACATGATGCATGTTACATTTATTGATGATAATCGGTTTTGCCAAAGACAGCTTGCCTTGCGAAAAAGGCCTCCTCCAAAGAATTATCTCTTGCAATTGTTGATATTATGTTCCTTTATGTGGCTTAAAAAATATATTTCAATATTTCTTTATAACAATAACAGGGCAATATAACTATTAATCAAACTTTTACAAACAAATAAAAAGTTCATAAAACTCGCGGAACAACACAGAAACAGTTTTCGAGGTCGGTCAGCTTGAGGGGTTCTATTTACCCTCTCTCAGTACCCATTTTACTTTAACAGATTTTATAAAAAAGTTTTGTCATATTAGGTATTCGTAGGATCACATAGTAGCCTTCCGAAGAACGGAGCGCTCGATGATCATCCTTGAATTGACCTTGCCGAATATTGCTTAACCTCGATGATCGTAACGAACATCTCAATACAACAATGCTACCAGCATAAATAAATTCTGGAGACACTTGTATGGACTTCTCCAGTCTCCTCAATCTAATTTGAATGAGATCTTGCTGTGTCCTTTCGTTTAAGATCCCAATTTACTCTCACAAATATATTATGGTATATAAAAAGGTTTCAGCATATCACTTGAGGCTACTTTACTTTGTACAATTTGACGCTTCACCATTCTGAATAATTTTGTGTTAGATAGAATAAATTGAGGGAGGCGGAAGCTATCACCGTATTTGAATGATGCGGGAGTGAATTTTGACAGTACAAAGCCAATTTCCTTAAGCTTTAATGGACTATGTAAGGCTCGTAACGTGAAGTAAGAGCTTAAGAATTGATAGAATAATACAGAATTTATACCTTAAATATTTGGCATAAGAAATAAAATTTCATACCTATGTAATAAATAATGATTATACATATTACTAAATTATGCAAAAGAAGTAACAGTAATTATTATAATTATACCTTAAAGATGATATCATTCATAAAATCAATTTTAACGAAGCACTATTGTGCTTGAGTGTACAAAAAAATCATTGGTTCACAACAGGCAGGTGCGTCAATAAACCAAAGACTGCTCTTGCGCATAACGGGTCATCGACCCCGCAATCAGATGTAATTACCTCGTAATGATTCCCGGTCTTAACTTGATCATATTAAGGTCTATTTTAGGCTGTTATGCGGTTCCATCAAATCTGTATTACTGTATACTTCCGGAGAACAGGTGCAAAGCCTGTGTAGGTTGGTTTTGCAATAGGGACATCTCAGATGTTACAATGTTTTTGCTTATAAATTGTATGTTACACAATAAATAATTAAATTAATAAGAGCATAAAGAAAATATGAAATTTAAAATCTGCAGGGCTTGTATTTATTTAAGTAATAGAAAACGACTAATCTTTACATAGTACGTACAACAGAACATAACTTTTTCCCGAAGGGGTAGGCGTAGGGTTGCCAGACCGTTGTTTTAAAGTAGTAAAGTTGTTGTGTAATAAATAAATAAATCACTGTGAATGTCGGGAGAATCCAGACGAATTCCGACCATCAGGCAACCTGTATAGGAATGGTAGGTAGGCAGGGATCCATCACACCCATATAAACGAATGTTTTGATTGTCAATAGGATCCCAGGCTATAAGACAAACTTTTTAATTTATGATTCTATCGAACAATAACCTATTAAACAAAATATGTTATTCTAACTAAACTTTATTAACTTAATAAACAATTCATCTCTAGAGATTACCCGTCTAAATATTCACCTATAGGGTTGTCACCGAGTATCCCTCGTTCGGGGACTAAGGGACTTGGTGGTGTGAACCGATAAAGGGTTTATAACTTTGGTTAGACGAAGGATCAACTTGACAGCCCTAAGGTTGAATATGTGTGTGTGTTTACTCAGTTTGAAAAAGGACTGTAAATATTTTATTAGAATTGGGCGCTCGGTATAGAATTATAGAGAATTGCTATTGTTTGGAGTTTTTTAGCATATAGGCCATGTTATCCATTGGCTTTAGATACGAAATTGCGTGGTTTGTGTTTTTTTAATAAATAAAAAACAAACAAACCGTTGTTGCCTTCACTTCAATTAAATAGCGACTATTAGTTTAGTCTCGTCAATTTTATAACCTAGCAGAAAACCAGTGGAGACAGAGTGCCCAGAATCGGGCTCTTTAAGACTTCTTGGTAGACGCCAACAGTGGACGTCTATAGGCTAATGGTGATTATATATATATATAATACCAAGCCAAATCTCAGAGCACAACCTGGTCAGTGAACTGGCCTTAGGAAAATTTATAGGAAAAACATATTTTTTTAATTTATCATTAGACCAGGGGCCGGAGTCTGCTATCATAATCGTAACACAATGGTAAGCCGATGGTCTTATTCGACAGCTGTCTCACTAATAGGTGTTCTACACGGGTATAAACTTGCGTACCCACAGAGTGACCTTGGTGAGAGCTTGGTTGCCATCCGCGTAGTTTGTATGAAATTTGGTTTAAAACAGGCTACACGGTTGGAATCCACCAAGGGCACCTCTGTGGAAACCAAGTTTACAGCCATGTAGCACAGCTTTAAATCAATCAATATTAGTTCATTGGTCTGCTATCGACGTGTATGATTTAGCAGAATCGGCCCCTTGCCTGTAAAAATGATACTTAAGTCATTTAATCAGTATGAGCAGCAAGATTGTAAGGAATCTACTATATTCTCGGTAATTAACTAGATTTTATACCAATTATAGATAAAAAGAATCCGCGCGAATTCGTAGGTACGTCGTCTGAAGAACGAAACCAACCAATTTCCCATGTTTGATGCTTTGACGCTAAGCATTCCTTCACGTTTTACACTAAGAACATTACACCACTAAATAATAGAGAAGAAATTGAATACAACTCACAAAACAGATTATTGAAGATTACGGTATCAAAGATAATAGGGATGTAGGAAATTGCTAGACAAATTGACTTGCTCATAGTTAATTGAAACAGAAAAGTGATTTCGACAGACATTCAGGCAGTTTAAATTTTAAATGAACAATGAAATACATAATTTAGCTTTGCTTGCCTGCCTTGTTTGTTTGTCTCAGCATAATACCTTCGCGCTTTCTATACCCTACTGCAGAAGGCAGAAAATATAAAAGAATTTTTTTTTAAATATTTTCTAAGTACCCTTACTGTTATTTGTATATCTACTCAAGTATGAAAGTGCAAAAAATAGTAGGTTCTATGGATATTTGTTTATGTATACATTTGCAGAAACGTAGAAAAAACAATTCTCCATTTGTATGATTAAAATATAATTCGGATTAAAATCATCAATTAAATTAAATTATTTTTCTTATTTTTACGAAAACATTACTCGCAGTCTTATCTTCGCAAAGAACCTTGCAATATAAGAGTAAATTTTGAAATTGCATTTTAAAATTACTGCCGATTTATTTTCCCGCTAAAAGCAATACAACATTGCGGTTAAAAAGTGGTGTTTCTTTATTAAATGCTGGTTGGATATCAAAGGGGTAAATTATGCAATAAAGAAATAATAGGTTCAGATGGCTATTGTAAAGTAGTACAAAGATAATGCAAACAAAGAAAAGGAGTATACTGCCTCGGTGGCGCAGCAGGAAGTGTATACGATTGCTGTGCAAGAGGTTCCGGGTTCGATTCCAGGGTCGGGTGAAAATTGTATTGGATTTTTCTATCATGAAATTCCATATTGAGATTTTCCTGGAGTTTAGTAAACAAATGTTCCCGGTAGAGGACAATAGGCTCGCCCCCTATTTCATGGGACCAAAAACATAGCTGGCGAAGTGTGGGTGTGAAACACCTCTGCCTACCGCTTCTGGGAAATAGGCTTGATGCTATGTATGTATGTATGTATTCCACAGTTTGTTCTTGTATAACATAATAAGCCAATTTTAAGGAATAAATAAAATAAAACCCACTCGACCTGTTTTCGTCTAAAATGTTCGACTTGTATCAAGTGGCCAATTAACTTTGGCTATTGTAGAAGATAAACTTTACAAGCGTCTTGGTTATAACCATCGAGCTGAACCGATATTAGCTTCTAATATTTTTAAAAACACATTGCAAAATATTGGTTCAATGTTTTAAAAAAAAAAACAGGAATAAAACAAAAGTACATTTGTTGTTTATTACGCTTCCACATTCCACACCAACTTTAACCGATCATCATGAAATTTCACACTGAGATAGTCTAGAATCTGAAAAAAAGCATATACATTCCAGGCAAAGCCGCGGACAAAAGCTAGTAACATACTAAAGCAAATGTAGAAATGTTGTTTCCAAATACAATGGTACCTTTTGTGCTAGCAATTAGTTTCAATTTGAATAGCTCTGCAAAATTAACATCGTGCTAACAAAAAGTTTTACTGCGTACATTTCCTGGTTACAACTAAAATGGTAATTACTATACACTTTAGTTATTTAACAACGTTCATAGAATGTTAAACTTTCTCATTATCCAAACTAGTATCATAATTGTAATACATTTAACATACCTAGTATGTATTAAAAAAAATAATTTTACTCGTAGGGAACCCTCAGTGCGCGAGTCCGACTCGCACTTGACCGGTGTGACGTGGATAGAGCAGCATTTAATCTTTTTTTTGTCGAACATTGGTCAGATTATTTTTTTTACTAATATAGGTCTTAAGATTTCGTTACAAGACTATGGACTCTAAATATCTGAAAATAAACGATTTTTATTGTTTTTATTAAATACCGCTAGTAGCGCTAAGAGATTTAATGACACTTACAAATAAACATGAAAACCACCACTTTATCTAACTACAATTTTTTATCAAAATCGTTAGAGCTGTTTCGGAGATATCAGTGGCTCATTTTGATTAGATAGAACATGTATTACATGAACAATAAAACATGTATTACGGCGTAAATGCATAATTACACCAGGAGCCCGAGTCAGCTAACACAATGGTAAGCCGATGGTCTCATTAGACAACTGTGATTGGCTTACTAAGTCAATCGCGCCATATTGCCGGCCTGTGATTGGTCGATATTAGTCCATTGGCTATCGACGTGTGTAATTTAGCAGAATCTTTTTCATTCTTTTATATGTTTTGAGGTAAAACATATAAAAAAATATACATACTGTCGTATCTCTTTATTTGATCAATCACCTTTCCTTATTTTTACATACTGCTATATCAGCGTCTTTACCTGAAACAAAAAAGAAACATTGTATTAATATAAAATGAAATTTTCGTGACAAATTCGCCCACGAAATGCGTGTGGCGCGAAAAAAGTGATGTACTCGTATCAACATAAATATTGTATTGGTTGTCATTTATTTAACGGCTAGAGTTTTGTATGATATATATATTTTAGGGACGACACAAATAAATACATAAAACAAAGTAAAGTAGAACAGTTACAGCATTTATATCTCAAAAATGGTTATGACCTTTTTTGACCCCTTTTTTAACCCCTTTTTTCCGCTTATAAGTACTAAACAACTGATAGGTATATTAAATACTTTTTTTGTAAATACATGTATTTTATAGATAAATTACACCAAAACACAGAACAAACAATCATGCTCATCACACAAAGATTTGTCCCGGGTGGGGTCGAGCCCACGACCTCCGGCTTAGCAGTCAGGGTCACGAACCACTAGGCCAACAGGCCAAGCATAGTAGTCTAATAGAAAGAAAGTTACACTACGTAGGCATCAATCGAAAGAGCAATCTACTCATTTCACTGTTCTAATTATATTTACACGTTGAATCAGTAGTTTGCTAAATTAACTCAAGAAACTTTGTTAAGTAGAAAAGTTGAGGCACTTTCTTAGAAAAAGGTTTTTTATTTTTCGTATTTGTTTACTTACCAAGTTATTAATGTTTAACTTTGATTCGATTTAGATCAGTCGTTCAAAATTCTATTCTAGCGTTAGACTTTCCCTATTTTAATGAATTATAGGTTTCTATTTACAACTAAAAGTTAGTAGTAAATCGAGTTTTAAGAAATACTTTTGGTCAACATTTTCAAAATTAAATTTTCAAAATTTAAAAAGGCAAAAGGTATAATAAGGTAATATCCGATTATAATGAAACTTTTTATTTTATATTATCATGTAACACATTTCTATTGCTATTAGAAGTTAACAATTTAAAAAATTTAAACTTCAGACCCATCCTAGTACCTACTTATACTGATACTAAACTTCTAATCTTTTATAGTTATAAACTGTGCGAGTTCACATCAATAGAGGTTATTACTAGATATAAAAACTAAGTACAGCAGTTAGGAATTCTTTAGAGCTACCATCTAGATACCCGCATCCCCTAATCGACTGTACGTGAGGTGTACAGGTGCACACAACGCACTCATGTAGCTAAATTAGCCTCTTTACAAACGGAGGAACTTTTATTTGACGTAAATGTCCACCTTTTAAAAAGTTTATTAGTTGTAGTAACAAATATGTACGGAATCCACCAAAGCGAAGATATGAGGGGATAAGAGACTTTTCAAAGGTTTGTCCAGAACAAAGGTAAAAAGTTAGTTAACAGATTATTTATATCGCACTACCAATGCAAAACAGATATAAGTTGAGATGTATCTACTCTGAAAATTCCATCTTCTGCGTATTAATGTAAGGTCTAAAATTGTCCAGCGGCATTTTTCATCTTATAACTCTTTTGAACTGTGAGTGCGATATATCCTATCCCTTTGGTAGAGCTCAAGCCTTACTTGATACTATTCGATAAAAGATTGTTTTTGTACGAGTAGGTTTAGCAGTTTTTAAATACAGCAATATCAAATTAATTTCTAGCCACATAACCTTCAACCAAAATAATTAACATAAATTTCTACTAGATACGTCTCTATTCATAAATCTCAAAATATTTCATCTCGTAATAAGGCAGGGTAAAAATATTCTGTCATGTAATACCTGTCCTAATATTCTCCAATAAAATGTTGTGGGCACATTTCGTAAGCGATGCACGTTTCATATTTCCATCTCGAATTTGATGTAACTAACATTTTTCCCAGCAATTTTCAGTTCAATTTCCTGAGCCAAGTATCTTGTCGGATTAGGAAAATGCATCTACATTGCTGAATATTTAAGGCTGGACTAGATTTTCATTTAGTTTCTATTTAGATAATTGTTGCCTGCGGCTTTCCCTGCGTCAAATTCGGTACCTTACGTATCCACAGCATCGTTTTCCCTTTTAATGAATTACTTTCTTAGTCTACACTTATAGTTTACAGAATGTTAGTGCTAAATGTCATGCTTTTAGACTTAGCGATTGACTGTATAGCAATCAGTGATAAATAATTTTTTTGCTGAAAGACGAAACCACATATAATTTATTTAAAACAAGCGTCCTATCCCACCACAGTTTGACATATGGGCAATTTTAATAATTTTCACAAGTAATCTAAATTTATCAAAAAAACTTTCTTTACACAAGCCTTGACACTTGTGCTGACAATAAAAAAAAAGAATTTTCCAAGTAAGTGCAGCCGTTTTGATGTGATGATATAGATTTAATTTTTTTTTATAAAAATATAGCGAACCTTATTGGAAACCTAAAATTGAGCTGCTCCATTAAAAAACGAATCTTAAATTCATATATATAACACAATTGATTTTGAAACAAGCCATACATAATAATGCAATTCTATCATTTTGCCTGACCAAAGCAGATTGCAATTCAATATATCTTATCTCTATTTCTCTCCTCGAGAACTTGTTGAAACTTATGATTCACTTTCGATAAGAAAGCTCAGAAAAATACCAAGAAAAATATCTTAAAAGTCGAGAATGAACTAGATACTTACAACTTTTTCAAGGACATTGTAACTGACGAAGAAGCTGATATATGATTATACTTTTTCTCGTCGTAACTTATCCTAACTTGATTCTAGTGTAAGCGAAGAAAACTGCAAGATACCGAAAGCAATTTCCAATATTTAAGTTTTTATGCTGTTACATCTTGTACTTAACAATTATGTGTTTTGTATTTGCCAGTAGACTTGTCATAAAACAACAAATTTCGATGCTTAGGACAAAATGTCACAAAAAAATATCCGATAGGTCGGATGCTAAATTCGCTATAGGTACTTTGTCCTTAAAACATTTATGCTGTTCCTGAAGACGGTTATTTAAAGCGTTTAAAAATTATTTGCAACTGAACTAGAGAACTGAGAGATAGGGCACACCCTGTTAACCCAATAGTAAAGCGCTTGCCACTTGCTTGTAATCCGATGTGACCTTGTATGTAATCATGAGATGCCATCCATCTAGCCGGCAGATGTTGTGTTTTTGTATTCCTCTTAGTGAGCAGTGGTGTTCAAAGCTGATTTAAGAGGTAATTTCTGTACAAGTTTTGTAATTTACAAAAAAAAAAATTAAGTGAATTTTTTTTAAAGCAGTCACTTAACTTTGTGATAATTTATCAGACACTTATCAGCCAGTGGTGAAGTTTTATACTCTACTAACGAGTTTAGTTACTCTATATAAACGGTTCTATAAACAAAGCAAATTGATATAAAACTGCCACCCTGTCACTGCTATCAAGATTTATTGAAAAGACATCTGAAGTCGCACTATCACTGGAGCTATCGCCATCGGTATTGTGCGGAACCCACTTTAAACAATGGTAGGCGACTCGACGAGCCAGTTGTCACGATCACGACCGACAGATAATATCGACATTTCAATACGATTTGGTTCCAGTTAAAAGCGAAAGCGGTTTTAATATCAGTTAATTAAAATGTAAAGGTGGCTGAAAGACTAGGGTCCGTTTTAAACAAACTAAACTCGTTAAAAAGATAGCTTTTGACAACTTTTTTAGGTTTTTTTTTGGTGCTTCATATTTAAGTAGTAGTTGGGCTACTAAAATCACGCTGGCAAGACGAGTTAGTGATTTTGTTTCGAGTTCTCCTTCTCTAGTGCAGTTGTTTTGACATCCCGGGAACGAGAAACTGTGGTGAATAACATATTATTCATAGCTTCCTTACCACACGGAGGATTAACATCGTCGCCATTATGGAGACATGTATTTATAACAAGAGCATATTGATCAGTTTCTCTATAATTTTTCTATAATAAAATTTGCTACTTTTATTTCGCAAGTTGAAGAAACGTATGTTGCTGAAAAAATTCACATATAAAATTTGAATAGTTTTAACAAGTCTTCCATTGAACAGAAGCACGCAGTCTTTAAGACGCCAATAAGCAATTCATAATATGTAAAACGAGATCCCTTACATGAAAAAATACAACGTCGAAGTGGGCCGGGGAAAAAAGGTACGACATTATTATGTTTGAACATACGTTTTAGATGAAAGGTAACGGGCGTAATGTTTGGGATGTTCTTCAGAGCCTCCTTTACTCTTTTGTGTTTCACTTAAGGAAATGTCATGTCCGATAAGATGCAATAGGGTAGAGGTAGTGTTTATTTGAGCAAATCAGTACAAAATTCCACGAACTGTACATCAAGAAAATATTATACTTAAACTTACATAGATTTATTGTTTTTCATGGATCTGTATTTCTAAAATCTTGAATGAGTCTAAAGTTTGCAATCAATAAGAATAAAAAAACTATTTTCATTCAGAACAAAGGTCTTACTTACTTAATGATTTTTCTTAACTTTATTATATCTTAGTGGACTGCAATAGGCTGAGATGATGGTCATGAAATAATTCTTATTTAAATATAGATATTTCAAGCAATTCGCTTATGAGTTATACCACTGGTCGAACAAAATAACATCTCTGTTATTCAGAAAGGTATCGTACAATTCAATATTAGATAAAAAATCGTTTAATATTACGAGAACAAGCCTTGCTCTTTGTGAATAAATTCCATTGCATTTAAGTACATTTTTGTTTGATCTTGAACGTTAATTACCGATATTTTAAACAGTCAGTTAAACGAGTAGAAAATGAGCTGTTAAAAAACCTAAATTTGTTATTTCTTGCTAAAAGAAAACAGCCCGAATTAGAAATTAGGTACGTGTCTCCACTCTATAACACAGACAAATCATCATCCTTCCATGATATCGGTGCTATCGAAAAATTTAATTTACGGACGTGAAAAGCAAATCGTAGAGTATGTTTGGAACTAAAATTCAAGTCAATAACACTTTTGGAGTTCCTAGTAACAAGCCTTGAAACCACAGTCGCACCAGCCACATTTCTCGTGGGTTTAATTGCAGTGAATCCATCTCATTACACCTGTGACTCTCCCACTGTACTGATATTTCCCAAGGATAAGTAGAATGCGCAATTCCACTCTTTTCTTCCTAATTGAAACGTCCTCTTTAAGATATTAATTCGCTTTACTATAATACATGGCCATATTCAACCTCTTATCTTAATCCTCCGAGATTGAATATTTTTGGCTTCCTTCTCTCTTTCCTCGTAGCTTGACTAAGCATTTGATATATGAGACAAGTTCTTGATTACAGTGTCGCCAGCAGTACCTTATCATTGGCTTACATATCGTTCAGTTAGCACAATTTACTATGGAAATATATTTTCTTGTAAACGAACGAGGCTTGCTAAGGTTTGTGATTTATTTGTATGTTTAGTTGGTTGTAGGCTTCTTGGGAAGGGCTAGAGCATTATTTTGCATACGTAGGAGTATATGTAAACACGTTTGGTTATCATTGAAATATGTAACCAGTATACGAGACCGAATAGAAAGATGGAAGGTTTAGATTTGTGCATAATACTCGTATATTATTTAAATTTAGAAAATAGAGACGAGGTCTAACGAGGAACAGTTTTATACAACAAATCAATAAGAAAAGCGGAGTCGAGTCGTGTCATAAGGTCAACAAGTGAGCAGTGGTTCACCAATAATAAGAAATGAACATTTCAATCCGAATGCAATAATCGGGCCAATTGAAATGTTTTCGAGTCTCCATTTCGCGTGCGCTGATTAGCTTTAAATTTTCGTAAAGCTTATGAGTTTGACCGACATTATAATGTCAATTGCATAAACCTATTGTATCTAGAACTATCCAATTATTAGTAGAAGTTAGAACCAACTGTAGTTTACCAAAATGTCACTGTTAACGATAGGGTGCTTCCAAAGATTAGACTGGCCAAACATCGTGATGGAATTTAGATACATTGCGCAAACCGAGGATGGAACTCGGAACAATTAAGCCACAAAGGTAAACACGTTCTTTACTCATAAGGAAGTCTTTACGCAGACTCAGTTCATTATTAACGTAATATTATTGGCCGCCTGCCATCTTGAATGTTCAAGAAATGCAAATTCACATGGAGTGGAGTGTTTTATTTATCAAAGGTAACATAAATGGGGCACGCTGAGAGTGTACTGACATCAAGTAAAGTGCCACCGCGTTGCAGACGAAAGGTTTGTGGTTTTCTCGAAGGGATTTCTTTATTGTTTCTCCGCGAATAAAGTGCAGTATAAAAATACTTAACGGTTGGAGACGGCACAAAATCGCTCGCTGTGGTGGAAATTAGGTGAGTTCTATGTCCAGCAGTGGACGTCATTGGGCTGATATGATGATGATGATGATGATGATGATGATGACGATATTGTAAAGACTATCTTGTTGATCCAGTGGTCATTCTATGCCGCTGCCGAAATAGTGATTCTGAGTTTGGTTGCTATTAAATAAAATTAAAATAAAATAAGTTTTATTTCAGACTTAAAAATCCGTAACAATGCACTTAAATAGACTATATATAAGTAGGTAAATATAATACGTATAGCATCAAGCCTTTTTCTTCAAAAAGCTAGGTAGAAGTGCATCACATCCATAAAGACAGACTAACCTATCAGTTCGGATGATGACGTGACGAGACTAGGAAGTCTGTGGGGTCCTTTATATTTGACTATAAAAACACCTAAAGGCTTCGGTAACTGATTACTAGCATACAAAATAAGTCTATCATCGTGTTGTTAAGCACTAGTAACAGTACCTACTAACAATATAAAAACTTCATTTCCATTAACTTAATTGAAACTTACTCCATCTCTTCACAAAGCTACTAAGAATAAAGTTGAATAAACTCAATTATCTTGTATCTACTGCAGTTTCCACGACTTTACAATTATTAGAAAACTAAAAGCATTTTTCATTTTACTTCACTTTAACAGAATCTCTTGGTTGGAAAGATATTTTTATTTTTATTCTTTAGCTGGTAAAAGAGAAGAATTTAATTTACTATTAATAACCTCTAAATTCTTCTAAAGATTTTAAAATACTTTTTAAAGGTTCTTAGATTTTGAAATAAAGGTTAATTTAATTTCGTTTTAATTTAGACGCGTCCCATTTCTTCAATTAGCAGTGACACTGTGATGAAAAAAAGCCTTTTTAATCGTATTACCAAAACGGTAATTTAAATCTAAATTTTAAAAAAAATGCCTCGTTTGCGCAGAGGGCGTTGCGCAAGAAGTTCAGGGGCTAGACAAGTGGCAATCTATTTTTAAACGACTTCAAAAAAGGAGGAGGTTATATGTTCGACTGTATGTATTTTTTTTTTTTTTTATGTATGTTCAACGATTACTCGGAGATGCCTGAACCGATTTAAAAAATTCTTTTTTTGTTCGAAAGGGTATACTTCCGGATTGGTCCCCTATTCATCACGTCAAGTTCTGATGATGGAATCTCAGGGAAATCGAAGGCAACCCTCAAATTTTATAGGCACATGTTACGTTTTTCATATATTTTTTAAAGTTATTCAAGTATTTACGTCTGATAGTCAACATCTCATGTTGATGAGCTGGTGATGGAAGGTATAACTCCTTGTCTGTTAGGAGTTGGAGGATAATTCTTTCGACATTATAGGTTCTTATAAACCAATAGTTGTATTCTTGTAGGTTATTTAGGTGAGCTGATACTGGAAGGTATAACTCCTTAACTATTAGGAGTTGGAGGATAATTCTTTCAATATTATAGGTACTTATAAACCTATAGTTGTATTCTTGTAGGTTATTCAGGTGAGCTGTCACTGGAAGGTATAACTCCTTAACTTTTAGGAGTTGGAGGATAATTCTTTCAATATTATAGGTACTTATAAACCTATAGTTGTATTCTTGTAGGTTATTCAGGTGAGCTGTCACTGGAAGGTATAACTCCTTAACTTTTAGGAGTTGGAGGATAATTCCTTCAACATTATAGGTACTTATAAACCTATAGTTGTATTCTTGTAGGTTATTTAGGTGAGCTGTCAGTGGAAGGGAAACTTCTTAATGTTTAGGAGTAAGAAGATGATTTCTTTAAATATCACATCCATGTATAAAACTTAAGTTGTGTTATTTCAAGTGTCTGAGGAGAGAGCTCTTGATGGAAGATAAAGTTGTATAATTCAAAGGAATTCTTAGATGATATTTTAAGTTCTCGATATAGTATCTAACCTGCATTGTATACCTATACTTGTTAAAGAAAGACATAAAAAGCTGAGAGTTTTGAGATTCCTCTATTCTACAATCAGGTTGTGTTGTTAAAATATTTAAATAGACGTTCCCTTCTATCGAAGATTCTTTATTTCGGTTTTCCGTCTTAGTTTGCCAGCCAGTATTATTAAATCTGCTAGATAAAAAGTACACTAAAAATGGAAAAATAAACTATTTTTAACAAAAAAATATTAAAACGACTTCAAATCAGTACTAAAAAGCGAAAAATAAACTGAATTAGATATTTAATTCCAAGCTAAAAAATACCTACCTACCTGTTTAAAGTATAATACCTACTCTATTACTAATCTGTTTGAAGTCGGTGCCAGCCTAATGAGGTTGTATCACTCAGTTTGAGCCGTCCACTAGGTACACGCAAGTGCGAGGTGGTGTGAAGTAGCGAGCGGTAACAGATGTACGTACTAAGTAGTACGTAGCTTAACAAACTCTTTAGGCTTGGCACCGTCTTCAAACAGATTAGTAATAGAGTAGGTATTATACTTTAAACAGGTAGGTAGGTATTTTTTAGCTTGGAATTAAATATCTAATTCAGTTTATTTTTCGCTTTTTAGTACTGATTTGAAGTCGTTTTAATATTTTTTTGTTAAAAATAGTTTATTAACTATTTTAACCTCATGTCAAATTAGACATGTCGATAACTTATGTATGCCTATCCCTTTGGGGATAAAAAGCGAAGTGTTATTATGCAAATCATTCAACCGTTACTTCCTTCATTCATTCACCTTCACTACCCCGGTGATTAGACCTAGGACATCATTCTTACGTTTAAACATATTCTCTTGTTCAATTCACCTTAGGCGCAAAAATACGACCTTCATAAAAATGTCTCTGCCTATAATACCCAGTAGGTATAATATATATCATCATTTCAACCCATAAATGTCCCACTGCAGGGCACGGGTCGCCTCCAAAGAATGTGGAGAGAATTTAGCCTACTATTATACTACGCTGGCTAGACGGATTGGCACAGGGTTTGTTTCGAATTTTCCTTTTCATCCTTAAAATTTAAACCTTCAACTTATCCTCTCAACCTGTGAATATACAAACTACTGATTAGATAACCATGGGTTATCCATAGAAAGTCAGTCACGTAACGAGAATCATTACTGTGGTCATGGACCTATTCTCGTGACGATAATGATAGTTTGTGAGCCGGACTCACGAGCCGAGAATTTGCCTAATGTCAATGGTACCCTTTTAGTTGTTTAGCAATACGACTGTTTTGTTTTGTTTGTAAACGAGTGATAGTTTTATACTGCGGAATATTTTATAGATGTATAATTCAAGCATATCGTTTTATCTCATACAGAGTGCAAGGATGTGAACTTGCACCTATGTGTCAAGAAAAAAAATTAAACTGAACTAAATTTAAATCACCTGTTAGGATTTTTTGTCGAAATTGATTATCACCTAATTGATGAATTTGGTGTCATCCTCATACTCTCTATTTAGTAGAAGATTAAAAACACCCCTTATTCCCTTTTTTTCCCGGATAAAACATTTTTTTTATAATATAAAATAGTGTAGTAGTTACTCAGACAAATAAAATGTGCGGCGATTGAAAACGTTTATTGAATTTATTATTTGATCAACGGCTATAACTTCAAAGCACTGTTTCTACAGTTGCAGTAATATTATATGAGACAGTATTTTGGCCATCTGCGACAGAATGAGCTGGAGTATAACGCAACAAGCGGCTGAGCACGACTACGTTAATAGCTTCCTCGTTCTGCCCGTGTGTCTCTGAATTAGGAGAAAATACGGACAGTATTATAAAGCTCATTGAGTAAAAGATGTTATAAAGTGTCGGTAACGAGAATGTGATGGTCTGCTACGCTGATTAGGATTACAGCACTGTAGATACATCGCCTCCAGCACTGTGCAATATTAAAAAAAAAATAGTTTAATGTCTGATTGATTACACTAGATTACTGAATGATTTAAACTAAATTTTATCCCCCTTGTGTTACAGGTGCCCATGGATAGTGAAGAACACTTGCCTCCAGCCATCAGAAAACAAAAATGATATTCATGCTATGAAATAATATTATGTACTACCGTTACAAGTTAAACCGGTTCGTTCATTAGGTGTGAAAACCAATATAAGTCGCAATTTTGAATCCTGCTACTTCAAAAAGTCAAAACATAATATCTCGTTAAAAATGCAAGATTTTATGCTCACTTTGTCTGGTTATAGTGAGCTTACCTGCCAACTTAATCAAAAAGTATTTGTAACGCAACTATCCTGTTTTGCACCAAACTCATGTCGACAACACTGAGTACATGTAAAGCACGCCACTGGTTCATTCATCTCACTCGGTTTCATATCATAAAAGAGGCTTTATTTGCTATCTGCCTGAATTCTAAAGGCTCTTAATGAAGGCCTTTTACCACTGAAACACGTTTTTAGGGCGTGCTCTGACACCAAGTAAAATTTTCAGTGTACTTACTTAAATTTAGGAGACTTAAATTTTGTGTAAAAAATTCTGTAATTAAGTTAATGCTTTGGATAGCTTAGACGTATAAAAAAATGATAAAGATTAAAGTAATTTGCTTAATTTTCTGTTGACCTATTTCTTTTTATACCATATTTACCTGAAGTCCGTGGCTAAGCTCGCTAAGTTCATGTGATCACAGGACAGTTTCTGTAAAATTATTTTGTAAAAATCTTTTCTTAGTGATCGCCTTTTGGACGATTTCGACCTGGTTTAAGTCAGTTAGTCAGTTAGTCAATAATATAAATTTTCGGTTTTAAATACAGACAGGGAATATTTTTTTGTCTCTCACTTTGCAAACATCACGCAGTAACTCAAGGTCCTATGAAACTTCTTCGGGTTACACTTATCGAATTGTTCTAATTTACTGTCAAACTTTGTCGTTCTATATTTTCAATAACATATTGAAAATATAGAACGAGAATTCACGTTCTATGAGCTGACTGGACATTCAGTTTGTGACTATGGATAGAGTAACCTACAGGTTCCTAATGCATAATCATGTGAATGATCGTTTTATAATATTTTCTAAGATCTGTTTTTTTTATATACACAATATTAATAATTTCGTTCCAAAACAAAGTAAATCTAATCCCAATCATCATAACACAATTCCTTTTCCTAATGTACACAAAATTCTCTCAATACAATAATAACTACAGGCAATGTGCCCAATAACCCGGAGCTGTCGAATCAATCTATGTGATTGGATCTTGGTAGAAGTTGTTAAGGTGAGGTCAGAACTCGGAAGCAATCAATTTAATACTTACTTACTATATTGAATGCGTTCTATTATGTACAATATGTAGGCAGACGTGCCTTTCTAGACGTTGGTAAATGTGTCTGGTATTCAAACGTATTTTTATTTGACAAAGACACATGTTACGTCAACAACGTAAATATTGAAATAAATTCTGATATTTCTGGGTACAAAATCGCTCGCTGTAGCTAAAATTAATGAGACCTATTTCCAGCAAACATTTTTTCGACAAATATTTGTAAATGGTCTGAATAAAAGGCTATATTAATATCCAGCTGTGGACGGCACTAGGTTGTTGTAATGGTACAGATTTTGCATAAAATTCTCTCAGTATCGATACCGCAACGGTAGTGTGTACGACTGTTGCTGAAGAAGTCCTTAGTTCGAGTAAATAGGTCCTTAGGGTTTTCGAGGGTTCAGCCCGCAGTCTGGAAATGTGCCTGGTTACTGTAACTATGCGCCTATTGGGTTCCCATCTAATACGGCGGGTACTACACATATAATTACCTCCATCTAAGTGAGATCTCTCATAGCTGGAGAAAGCTGAGTGTGATGAATCTCTGCCTACCCCTTTGGGGGAAAAGTATTACTTATTTTATTACAAACTAAGTTCCACCCGCGTGGTATCTAACTATGTTCGTCGGAGTGGTCATGTATGATGATGATGTAGTATTACACCTACAGGTGTTAAACAAGTTTATACATCAATAGCCACAAAGGTATCGTAACTCCAAAGTGCTTGTTTGACGTAAGTTTAACGATCCGCATCTCGAACGCGAACAGCAAACTTTGTAGTTAAATATTTAGCTGTTATTAACGTGAGCTGAAAAAGTTTTAATTGATGTTTGGACAGTAAGTTAATAATTCCCAGTTCATCGTTCGCATTTGTGGAGAGAGTGACTCATGTTACACACTAACTCCACATATTCTCCACATATTATTCACTGCGTCATCGTCCATCGCCATAAACTCACGCGCATAACTGAATTATATTATGTGACTTCGGATATTATTAGCACTGATGAACAGCTGCCTCCTGAGATACAGTCTTAACTAGTTCAGGAGGTACGGAACTACATGCTAAAAATAATCTAAGATACCCTCTCGAGCGCCCCAATGTAAAATGTCAATATGGCGTCAAGCGCCCAGTTCGAATTTTGTACGCGAAGCAACATCAGCGGAGAACGTTCAAACGCCAATTTCGTCGTAAATTTATAGGAATACATATTATAAAGTATATATATTTGAAATCTAGATTAAATTTGCAGTATTTATAATAATTTTTATCTTTAAGTGGAAATACTATAGTCGATCGAATCAGAGAAATGTGTTAATTTTGACGAAGTTTTCAAAAAACTACTTATGGAAATCAAAATAAACTAATTCATGAATAAAAAAGCTTATATAATATTAACAATTAGTTATTTTATTCATATCAATCGAAATTTACCCTTTACACTCAATATTACCGCGAAGTACTCGAAAAAGTTGTGAGCAGTTTGACATTTGAAACTTTCTGGTCTCGTTTCTGTACTAACAAACAACAAAAGTGTGCATGTGTTTGTATTCTATTGCCGTCTCATTTTAGTAGCTTCAATTTTTTATGAATTCGAAGAGGATAGATATAGTTTAAGGCATTTTATTGTGACATTTCTGAAACGGGTAGAGATAACCGTAGAACGATGGCCGGGCGCTTATCCCACTTTTACGTTACCGCCGTTGTACGGTGTCAGGGCGCTGGAGAGGATACTGCAATTCAAGTGGAGACACTGATGTTTTTATTTTTAACACTATTTTACATTAAAACCACGATTTTGTAATTAGGTTAATTTGGAAATAAAGAATTTCAATTTCAATGTTACTACTTACAACGAAGAATTTTGATATTAATTTATTTTCACTTGCGTTAGTTAAAATAATCCGTTTAGTTATGGATTAAGAATACTTAATGCCACTACCCCCTTTCAATTTGTGGTTGTCATACAAGGCGACTAACTAACCTTAAACAACAAGAGAACTGTGGGCAAAAGAAAATTCGAAACAAATTCCTATACCAACCCATCGAGCTAGCATGGTATTGTAAACTAAATTCCCTTCAAAATGTTTGGGCACGGGTCCCCCAGCACTGGGACATTAATTTTTGGGTTGTAATGATGACTAAACAGTAGGAACAGAGCAGAGGTCTTCTGTAGGGTGAGCCCCCGCTCAAACTGAACCGCTCGCACTGGAAGTACTCGCTTTGCCTAACCTCTCTTAAAATAACGTCTAACCTATAAAATAATTATAACGATCAGAAAGGTCAAATTAAGTCATAAATAGCTCACTTAGTTACCTGTATCGATCGTAATTCCTAATTAGATATCGCTTAGCCGCATATTAATTACGGAGCTGATTGCTCACTTTATAGGAATCAGAAGTATTCAGTGGCTATTTTAAAATATGCTAGCCCTCAGAATTCGCTTAGTGGTAGTAATATTTATAGGTAAATAATAGCTTACTTTTCCTCTTTTTTTTAATAAATGAAATGTACACGCACTACCAAGGCCGTTTTAGAGGTTTTACACTCTGAATCTCGAAAAACGACTGAGTCGATTTCGATATCGCTGTCAAATGTTTCAAAGTTGCTGACATTTTTATGTTGAGCTTCCGAGTCCACCTCAATATGACACAATTTGAGTAATTCGACGTAAAAAAATCCACACAAAAATAAAATTTGGTAGATAACCATGATACTTCAATCGTCAGCAGATGACATAATATAGCCACCAGACTAAATCTGCTGTTAAGAAAAAACGTATTAATCTCAGACTCCGGAACAAAACTATAAAGAAATTGAACGCTTCAGACAGTAACATCAAGAGGAAAGATATAAAATATATTTTTAACAAAAGGAACAATTTTCTAAAGAACCTAGACAACTTGTTCGTTGTGGAGTTATAGAAAATGAACGAGATATTGAGCACTGCTTGTGTATTTACACTTCTAGTCGCACTGTCTGTATAAACATATTATCAGTCTCGCAATATCAGTCTTCTGTAAAAGGTATAAAGGTCAAAATTTGCACAATGTCATTGTGAGATATGTTACTTTTCATTTTATTTTATTTCTATTGCAGTTATTGTTGGTTGTTTGTGTGGATACAAGACAAGAAATACTATAATATACTTATTGATGTATACTGTAGCAAGCATTTTCCCAGTTGGCTTCTCAGTTTATTCAGGACTATTAGAATATTATCTAAAATCTAAGATATCGCTGCTGCAATTACATTGTTTATACTATCACACCAATTGATTAAGAAATTGCGATGGCTAAGAAGTGGGGTCTAAAACCTATGGTGATTATATGGCTAGGTATGACTTCATCAGTGGTTTGCTTGATTTCAGATCTCGCGGTGCCTACGAAATATCAAGTTCAAAATTAAATAGGTTTATAAGAAAGTCTGAAGTTAACAATCACTACTTAGTATAAAACAAAGTCGCTTTCTCTGTCCCTATATCCCTATGTATGATTAAATCTTTAAAACTACTTGACTTTTCTAACATGAAATTCCAGTATTAAGATTCCCGGATTTTTGTAAAAGATGTTTCCAGTTGATGACAATAGGCTCGCCTCCTATTTCATGGGACCAAACATAGCTGGCGAAATGTAGGTGACATCTATCTACCTCTTCGGGGAAAAGGGCGTGATGCTATGTTAAATTTCCCATTTACATAATATAATATTAATAGGATTTAAAGAACATATTTTGCAGTTTCTTATTCCTTACGTTTCGCTCGCTTTTGTTGGTTATTCACAATATTAACTAAGTTTCACCTCAGAGGAGCTACGAGTCTGACAACGTAATTAAAACCCTCGCTTAATTGTATCTGTCGAGTATTGTGGATGTTATGAGCTTATTTATGAAGAATTATTGTGATAATGCATTATTATATATCGTACTAGAAGTCGCCCAGGGCTTCGCTCCCGTCGTTCTTTATTTGGCCACTGCTCAGCTTCTATTGGTCGTAGTATGATGTTATATTGCTTATAACCTTTGTCGATAAATGGGCTATCCAACACTAAATAAAAAAATAATTTTTCAAGTCACACTTTTCTACAATAAATTTATATTTATTGTAGAAAAATCATAAAATGAATATTGTTCTATGAAAAAAAAGTTGTTCAGAGACCATATCACCAGTAAAATGTATAGAGAAGGCGTATCGGAACATCCACCATAAGTAAATAGGGATTCCCCTCCTACAAACTGTTACCTTTATCTTCAGATATTTGCGCTCCATATACCAGCGCTACCTTCATACATTTCGAGGTAGCTAATACTGAGTTAGGACCATTTTTGTCTCTCACAATAACAATAGTAAAAGTACATACCTACTGAGTTAGTATTAGTTATAGCTTAATTTTTTATTCACTCCGTGTAGTGACGGATTAAGAATACATAATGTCACTACCCCATCTCAACCCGTGGGTATCGTAAAAGGCGACTAAGGGAGTAAGCTTATGTAGACAAGAGCGCTGCAAGAAAAGGAAAATTCGAAACAAACCGTCTACCAACCCGTCTGGCCACTATACTATACTACGTGGTATAGTAGGCTAAATTCCCTTAAAATTCTTTGGAGGAGATCCGAGTCCAGCAGTGGGACGTTTGTGGGTTGAAATGATGATAGCTTAATTTACCAGTGTAAATTTTATCTTTCCCACATGTACCTATGAGTAAGAACAAAATAAATTATTTTTCTTTCTTTCCATAGTCAAAATCATTTCCACATAATGCAGTCCCTATTCCCAAATCTCACCTCGTCCCAATAAGCAATCCATCAATATTTCAATACGTTGAAAGGTTTTATTTGACACGTCAAGCGAGTGAAAGACAATTTACGTTTCATAGCATGATTTATGTGTTTGCCTCGTGTTTTTTTTATGTTTATTTTGTATCTCATGACGTAAATTTACATCAATAGATATTTCAAAGACACTTTAAGGTTTCTAAGATTTTTTTTGATTATGTGTTAATTTTCGGAAATAAGCCCTCCGAAAGTAGCATAAATTGTAACCTGCCTCTATTTTCTAAACCGAATAACCTAAAAATCTGAAAAGAAACCTCCAAACAAAATTATTTGAAACATGATCGAATGTAGGTACCGTTTCTGAGTTATAGCCGAAAAATGCACTTCTCAACAAAAGACCGTAAGCGCTTTGAAGATACGCTCTTTTGCTTCAGAACCCTACATTGAGCACGGTCCGACATGCCCTTAACCGGTTTTGGTAAATATATTTGTTAGGCTCTCAGGACAAATTACAATCAACAATTAAAGTAGTTGGTTACATCATCACCAACAACCCATTAATGTCCCACTGCTGGGCTCGGGTCTCCTCTCTTCTATCTAGAGAGCTGAGAGGGTTAAGGCCATAATCCACATTGATGCCTTGTGCGAGTTGGTGGAACAAACATATTCAAAGAATGTCTCTTATATGTGGGTTTCTTCACTGTTAGCAGATGGATCACTTGACTAGTCGGTACATTAAAATTTCACGAAGTGAAATCCACATTGGTACTGCCACTTGAAATCGGACTCGGACGCATGCTAGTCACCATCACTTAAATATTTGGTTGCTTATACAGAATACCATGGGAAATAGTAGTCAATTTATTAAGCTGAAAATTTCTAAAGAACTAACGGCGTAATGATTGTAAAACCTAGACGTTGAAGACTCCTTGACGATTCTTGGCCATGGTAAACCAAGAAAAGTAAGGTAAACAGACTAAGAGATATAATCTCTGCTTATTCTCGCAGTCTCTAATGAGGAAAACTATGGACCATTACCTACTAAGCAGCAGAAAGCTAATCTGAGCTATGGTATGACCCCATAAATATAACAACTATAAATAACTTTCTTTGTCGTTGCAATATTTCGCTAAAAGCTCGAAATGAAGTAAAGACTTCACTTAGGATTTTTAGCTATAATGTATATAAATAATAAATTTAAAAAAATTGAACGAAAAAAGCCATTTTCAGATAGGTACTATAAAAAATCTTTTAAGGAAATTAAATTACTTGTCCTACGGAGTGACAGTTTGATGCCTTAATATGCTGAGAAGCTTTCACCGTCTCACGTTTAGAATTGTAGCGAACAGAGGAAAAATATCAGAATGAAATTTTGGGAAAATTTAACTTTATGAAAGCTTTGGGCTTAATATATCTAACTGAAATATGTATAAGCATAATCTGGGGCAAGATTATGTGTAATTTGAATTCTCGCAAAATTCCTACAGATTTTGCGAAAATACGGGTTATTTTTATTTAGACAATAGTGAAAAAATTACGAATAACGACGCGAAAATATAATAATAATATATAATATTCTACAACATTCACACAGCACCATCTAGTCCCAAAGTAAGCAATTATATTTGCTTGTGTTATGGGTACCATGTTTCAAGCAAATAAATATGATTATGATTATGATTACTAAACAACTGATATACTACTTAAATACATTTTTTTTTGTAAATACATACATATTATAGATAAATTACACCCACACACAGAACAAACCTTTATGCTCATCACACAAAGATTTGTCCTGGGTGGGGATCGAACCCACGACCTCCAGCTTAGCAGTCAGGGTCACTAACCACTAGACCAACAGGCCAGTCGAATATGAATTAAGAAATCATTCATCATCAAGATATAATTTTGTTTCTTAAAAAATAATTTATTATATACCTAGATAAAATATACTTGAATACTAGAAAGACGAAGTGAGACAGAAATATAACTAATAACGAGGTCACTTCTAACAATATGTTTCATACAACCTGCTTCAACAGCAAAACTTGGTTCGTGTTTTGTAAGGTAAGTCTCAGAGGAAGCAAATTCTTTATCGCTAATTCTATGCATTAACATTTTATTTCGCCAAATGAAATGTATATAATAGTCGACAGTAAAATTGCTTGTCCACCCTTAGAGTGAATGTCGTTTGCATACTAAACAAACAATAATGTCTATCTTTGCTTGCAAGTGACATCAGTACACTGACAGTTGTCATCAATGCCGCAACATCTGAGTTTTAATTTTGAGGGGATTTTTTTGTCAAAGATGGTAAAGCATTTTAATAAACAAGTAAATATAATTAAAAAAATTTAATATCCCGACTGCATAATATCAACAGAGAGCATCGCACTAAAAAGACCGTAAAATTATTGTAATATACCTGATTAAATTTAAATTCATAACATATGTATATATTTGTAATCTCCATTTGATTCCCTTTATTTTGATACTCTACTCGATAGGTTAGGTTAAAAAAAATAATAGAACTACTTACAATTTGGAACCATTCAATTATGTATAATCTCTTTTTGAATATATGTAATCTCCTTTTGATTCTCTTTATTTTGATACCCAACTCGATAGGTTTGATTAAAAAAAAATTTAACTTCTTACAATTTAGCGTCAAAAGCCCGCCTTTTAAGTCTTTTTAGTCTTAAAACCTATCTAAGGACACTTGGGTTTTCTAGACGAATCTAACGATACCCTAATTGTCAAAATCCATCCAGCCGTTTGGAAGATTCGTGGGAATAAAGAAATTTACAAACATACAAGATACGCGCGAAAAACAATACCCGTCCTGACAGTCGGGTAATAAGATAAATAGTTTAATATTAATTATAGATACCCTCCTACCCTGTGTCTTTATATAGCTGGGCAATGACACCAACTAGTACTAAGAATTATTCCATAACGCTAACAACTAGCTGCAAACTATACGCCTAATATCATTAACTGGTTTACAAAGTCAGTTCAAATTCAAAACAAATGTCAATTAAGGAAACGAATAAAGTTTAAAGGAAAATTACACTTATAATTATGTTGATAAAGTTTAAAACCTTAAATATGTCACATAAGGCTAGTATTTAAAAGGAAAGAGCAATGCCTAAAGGTCAGAGAGGCCGTGAAGTCTAGACATTAGACTTGTACTCTCGTTGCTGTCATAAATGTAAATATTGGTTCTATGCAAGGTGTTATGCAAAATGTTGTCTCTTTTGAGGTCGAATTTAAATTCTTGCTATTGGAGAGAAGAGAACATTTTGTTGCTTAATCTTTCTTGTATATTTTTATCATCAATATACTTGTTGACGATAGCAATCTACATAAAACCTGTGAATATGCCGATGCTTGTTATCCTACTAATATCATTAATGCAAAGGTTCATAGATGTATGGTTAGATGTTTGGTGGTTCCTAAACTACTCACTTGTTTCATCTTTATGATGTGTAAACAAAATTTTATTAGCATACTAACCTGCGGACTCCCAGTGGAGGCGAGATACCACATGATGGCGAAAATTTTAAAGCTGTAGAACAGATTTAGATTTTTAGTACAGACCTATTGGATATTATTATAAACTTGCTTCCGCCCGCTGCTTCACCCGCGTGGTATGTAGTTTATACCTATAAACCTACCTCTTGAATTAGTCTATCTATTAAAAAAAACCGCTTTGTTTTATACTAAGTAGTGTATCTTCTGTTGTTTCCCCGTAATATCACTCGAATTTTCAAGTAATCATAAGTCAGTTATGAATTATGATATCCCGCTTTCACTTTTTATTTTCAAACCGAAGTCAACAAGACACCTCAGCATCGAATCAGCTCCCCTAACAGTGAGTAAACTAACATTACAAGTAAACGATGCCCTTACGATACCATACGTCCGTATTTGGAAATATACGACTTGCAGTAGTTGCAGCGCCTTAGCGGTCGATCGATAAGGCAGACAAGCTTCAACTTGACTCACTAGACCTAAGAGCCAAATTCACAGTCGTGACTTTAGTTTGCAAAATAGGCTTCCCAAAGTAAACTTCAAATGCCGAAATTTCCTTTCAGCATCAGCAACCCATTAAGTCCCACTGCTGGGCTCGTATCTCCTCTCCTTTATCTAGAGAGCTGAGAAGGTTTAGGCCATAATCCACTCACGCTGGCCTAGTGCGGGTTGGTGGATCGGACATACTCATAGATTTTTTCTAGGGTATGTGGGTTGTTAGCAGATGGTAAGTCACTTGACTAGTACATTATAAATTCCACAAAGTGGAATCCACATTGGTACTGCCGGTCGAGATCGAACTCGGACCGCGTGATTTGCACGCCGCGCCGGTCCCTTATCCATTCAGCCACCATCGCTTTTTGGAAATTACCTTTACTTTTTTAAATTTCACAGACAGTGCCTTGCCTTTACTATATAAGTAGCAAGGGATGATTTTGAAAGTAACAGTTTGACGGGATTATGAAACTTCATGTTGGTTGAAAGTTGATGTTTACCTCAAAGTAAAGTCAAAGTGCGGTCTATGAATCTGGGCTTGCGATACACACGGCCAATCGGCATCAAATTGCTCCAGTCGCTTCGGCCAAATGACGCGAACTTAGAACTGAAGACAAAACTGTCCTTACTGCGTACTCTTATGTCCACTTTGGAAAAGTTTAAGCCTTATGTGGCCAAACGTGTCAGTACACGTGATGTTTTCGAGGTACCGTTGTTTAAGTTGAGCGGCCGGTTTCTTAAAACTTATCTAGCAATTGATATTTTTAATACCTATAACTATATATTCATTTTATATCAAATGAATTCAATTTAATAATAGAAATATGTTTATTATTTTCAAGTATAGTTTTATGACTTCCTTGTTTATTTTCACAACAGAGCACTATAAATTACGGTATAATAATCATTTAACACCGGTTATGTTTTAGGTAAGTTTTCAAATTTTTTTGCAGAAATTTACAAGTAAATTTTGGGCAATTTTTAGGTTAGGTTAGTTAATAGGTACAAAAGTAGTAGATCTTTTAATTACCTAGTTACAAGTTTACCATTTAATTTTTTCGATAGGAGTTGTAATGTGTTATAGAAATTGCGATAAACTATTTTTCACCCTTAAAAGTTCATTTATTCCTTTTGCAATGGAAATTTTTTTACCTGAAATTTTCATAGCCTCTGGCTCTGACCAGATTATAGTAGTTTATGAGACACATATTATTATGTTATGATCATATACATATTTCGAGAGATCTTCAAAGGAATCAAAGTATAGTATAATTTCGCTGTGTGTGAAGTGAAGCTAATAGGAGAATATATTACTATAAACAGCAATACATTTAAAATGACCTGTCTTACTTATCAACCTGAACAGCACTAAGGGAAATGCATTAATAGTGCCTTGCTTCACCGTTATTTATCTCTGAAGTGAACACGAGAACTTACTTGATCACATGCCCTGGAGTAGAACAGAGCTGGTAAATAAACTGTCAGCTTGAATGGCATCATACAGACTGCGGCAAACAGTGCTGCTAATGCAATTATAAAATGTTTTAAATCTAACATTAATCTATATTTCTATAGAGGTAATGTTGATGAGTTTGCGAGTTTGGATGAATAAGGTAATCTTCAAAACTGCTCTTTCTAACTTAATGAAATTTTAAATAGAGATAGTCTAAGACTTGAAAAAGAACATAGGTTTTTACCAACATACGATAAGAGAAAGAAAGGAAAGTTTTTTATTTGTATGCAAACAAGCTAGTCGAATGGTAAATGTATTACACATTTAACAAATACCTACATAGAGTCATTATGTATTATGCCCCGAAGGAGTAGACAAAGTTGCATCAAGCTCACTTATAGAGCTATATTAGATTATATTAGATAGCCTAATGTAATAATATCATGATGGCGAGCCTTTTACTATGTATCGAGCACATGTACAGATTCCGGACTTATTTCCCCGAATTTGATTGAGAATTTCTCGACAGAAAAGTTTTTTCACAGATGTTTTTTCTCTAGTGACGGCATTGTATTTAAAAATCTTATATATTTTTTATATTATATCTCTTATCGTATACGACTGGAGCTCATTATCCCGGATAGGATCTCTGGGTCGTAAAAAAATTGTATTGGGTTTTTTCGGTCTGATAAATTTTCAGTATTATCATTTATCACAGAGTCTGAAAAGGTGACTGGTTAATGCCGACAGGCACGCCCAACCATAGCTGGTGATATATTATGTGGGAGCGATACACCACCCCTTTTTGAAAAAGGTGTGATGCCATGTTAGGTGGATTGACGACTTGAAAAAAATCGCTGGGTCGGAATGGAGCGGAGGCCGAGTGTTGTGGCGCGTGTTAGGAGAGGTCTATGTCCAACAATAGAATTCAATGAATCTCACGTGTTTACAGTTTACGTAAGAAACGTGCTTATCACTTCGGCACGTGTTTCGCACGATACACTATATTTAGTTAATAGCTTCTCAATAAATTGTAATGAAGCGGTTTGTAGCAGTTCTGGTTCAGCATTTAAATAATAAATAGCGCATTTGCCTTGAGAACGTCAGTCGTTACCTGTCGCTTGAGGTCAAGGCCGAGCCGAGCTATAACTTCGGTGAAATACTGAGATGAATATTATTTACAGTACTAGGTATATTCCACTCGTGATTTCGCTTCCATGATTTACGGGGATAAAATCAGATATTACGTAAAATAAAACAAAAGCATCCCTACAAGATTTATCTTTTCTGCCCCCTTAGACAAGTGGCAAATCCTTGATTCTATTCGAAATATTTAAATGTTACTTCCAAACTTTTCATCTCATCCTTTACATAAGCTATCGACATGTCACGTGATCAATGTACTAGTTTCACATGTCGATAGAATAGATAGATCGAATCAATTGCCACTTGTCTAGAGAGACTGATTCCCTAAATTTTTGTTTACTTTCATGTTAAATGAAACAAAAACATGAATCCAATTAAAATTAAACCACAAACACTTGTTTGTTTCGTCAAATTACATGAAATTACACGACAAAAGAAGTCTCCTTTACATTTCTTTTCTTTGTTTATAAAGAACCTTAGAAATCTTTGGACAAACACTGGAATAAATGCCTTTGTTTAAAATATAAAAGTGAAATAGCTCGAATTTCCTTTATTGCAAATGAATTATACAAAGAAAAAGAAGGTTTTGATTTCCAGTAAATGGATCTACAAAACGTAATATTGTCGCTTGAATCTTAAGGTTTTTTTTCACTTGAATAAACTGCTAGGTATCAATGAGGAATTTCTTAAGATTTTGTATAGAAACGATGTGAATGAAATGTCAATTCATTTGAAATAATTTCTTTTAATGAGATATACTGTCGACCTCGCTAAAGATGGCAATATGAGTTGGACCAATTCTGCAAAGACTGGTCCACAATAGCTACATATCACGGGAAGGGGATTTTGCCCTGCAGTGGGATGATACGGGCTAACTGAAAACGAGATATAATTTGTAAAAAAATATCATCACAAAAGAGAGACTTTTTTTAGGCTTACTGGTAGGCTTCTCATTGGCTCAAGAAGTAAATTTGTTTTACAGAAATCCTTTTTGCAATCTGGACAATTTATGGGTCGTTATTGATGATAAAATAGTTACCCATTATTGTCTCATTGCTGAGCAACGGATCTCCTCTCCTTTGAGAGGGTTTAGACTATAATCTACGCACGCACGGGCTTAATGCGGATTGGTGGATCAGATAAACCTTATAAATTTCTATTGACGTATGTGGGTTTCCTCCTTTTTTCAGAAAATAATAAAATCAACATTTAGCTTTGTAAAGGCAAGACTTATATCCAACAAAGCTAAAACTCATCTAAAAAAGGAATGCATAAAAACTAATTAAAAGCGAGCATCACGGCGCATTCAGAGCCGTGGAAAGAACCGGGTTATAACAGACAAAAGGGATGATTATAGAGATGTACATTAGCTTGGTATTAAAAATCACCTTTTATTTACGTTGGGAAGAATAGAAATGAAAATGTAAAGGTAATTTTAGCTGTAGCAGACAGCTCTATGAAATACGTGCATTTATTCCGGTGAAAAGACGTCACTGAATGGTACTGTAGAATTGTGTGGACTGTATTGTTTTGTAGGTGCTGGCGTCTTCGGGGTGAAAATAAAAAGGCAGGATCGTGATATTGCGATGTATTCGGCGTCATTGCTAAGCCCAAGAGAGCTGCGTTACATTAGTGTTGCCATAGGCAAACCGGTGTTGACAACATAATTATATACTAAATTATTTAAATTAATGTTGCTATATGCAACAGATACAAATCATTTGGTGTTTACTTTGAACTTACTTGTATGATATTAAAAATATATAATGACAGGATTTTGCATTGGATTTATAGAGTTTACTTATAATTACACACCTACATATTGGCGTGCGTAGACACTAGGTACTGGGTTCCAGTTAAAAATCAGCGCCAGATTCTGTTTACCTGGCACACGCTGGTTTGGAGACCCGTTTGATGCAAGTACGAGGTATTTGTAGTTTAAGACATCATCATCATATAAACCCAACGACGTCAGCTGCTGGACATTGACCTCACCGCGGGCGAACCTGTGCTGCCTGCAACCAAAGGTGTGAAACTGTTCTGTGTTGAAACTAAATGTTAACCTATTGTTATAATGTCATATTTGATAAGATCATGATGATCAAGATTTGAAGCATCATAATGACGTCCTCTTTGTGACGTAATTTTAGCACAGAAAGCCGTATCAGATTTTAAGGCAAAGCAAAAAAAGAAACAACCAAAGAAACCAAATCGGTATTCAAAAATACCTACTTAAATTATTTTGTTGGACTGAAACCCAAAGCTGTCATACCATAAATACAAGCAAAATTCCCACGATATCATCTATAATCAGATAGAACAATAATAGTCTAGCTATGAAGAGAACCAATAAATCCGCAGGTTGATAAATAGGTTCAAGAGAAAGCTCTGAACTACCTCAAAAGATAACAAATGGTTTATCGTGATTTATTATCGCAATCCACTTGTTACGTTGAAATTTTCATAAATTTAAGTGCCGTTCAATTAGGTTTAAGTACATTGTATTTGTTCAACTATTACGTCATTAATCTTAAGATACATCATCATCATCATCATCATCATATCAGCCCAATGACGTCCACTGCTGAACATAGACCTCACCTAATTTCCGCCACAACGAGCGGTTTTGTGAGAGATACATAAGATACATAATATATGTTAAATGATATAGACAGCTTTCTGTGTAGTAATGACGTCACAAGGAGGCGCCTTCCTTGTAACTGTAGGTACTTGAAATAATAATAATAATAATCTACCACATTTACACAGTGCCATCTAGTAGTGTTATGGGTACTAAACAACTGATATACCTACTACAAATACATTTTATATTTTTTTGTAAATACATGCATTATGATAGATAAATTACACCCAGACACAGAACAAACCTTTATGCTCATCACACAAAGATTTGTCCTGGGTGGGGATCGAACCCACGACCTCCGGTTTAGCAGTCAGGGTCACTAACCACTAGACCAACAGGCCAGTCAAATACTATCAATTAAGATATTATAACAATAGAAAAATACTTAGTGCCGTTCAATTTCACTGCACAGATATTTGTGTGAGATAAATTTATAATTGTGATTGTTTGACTGTCATTTTAAGATGTCAAATCAAAATTACAGTTTTGGTAGTATAGATCTCTCACTACCATAAACCGACAACTACAAAGGCTCTTCCTTCCCTAAACAGAGCAATATGTTCGTCGTCGTGTACCAATAAAATAAAACCACACTTTTGATTTAACTTTTATATCCGATACAGTAATACAATTTGACAAGTCAAATTCATAGCTTAATGCCTTATAATATATGGCCACCACCGACTAAGGGAGATGAGAAAAGGCAAATTCGAAACCAAAAAATATACCAACCCATCTAGCCAGTGGTATAGTAGGCTAAATTCCCTCCAGAATCTTTGGAGGAGACGTACAATTGACGGCTTCGTGATCATCAGTAGAGCGTTTGATAGAATGTTTGCGAAAATGTTAGTGGTGTTATGTTGTTCAACGGTCGTTAAAAGTGGCTCGAAACGAAAATCACAGATATATTTTTGTCTAATGTATAAACATAAATTCAGTCCCATTATCTGAACGTAACAACCCTTTCTTTAAAACAATACAATTAATTCATAAACAAGATACGTTTTGAAGTATTAATCCAACTTCATCCGTCCGTACTCCAGCGTAATTATTTTAATTATATAAAACCGAACGGAGAACAATACGGTAAAGATAAATTATAATAATTACAAGCTAAGCCTTCACGAGACAGTTTATATTGCTTTTTAAAAGGTTTTGGGTATCTAAAATGACTCATTAAAACAAAATAATATTTTTTTATAGCGTCTTCGGAATATTGGGGTCTATTGAATGTTTTTTACGTGAAAATGAATCGTTTAGAAAGAGACCACCATAAAAAAATTATGAAGTTTCACACGAAACTTAGCTGGCCTTCTTTAGAGCCCATTTCAGCACGAATTTAGGCTGAAGCCGAGCGAGTTTTTTTATTACTCCTCATTGCATCTATGAGATTATTGAGAGTGGGCTTTATCACAATCCATACATATTATAAAAGGCTTTGTCCTGACTGACTGACTGACTAACTGCCTAAACCGCTGGTCGTAGCGACTTGAAATTTGGAGGGTGTGTTTGTCCTAATGTCTAGAGATGTACTAAGAAAGGGTTTTTTAAAATTCAACCCCTAAGGGGGTGAATTTGATCATGAATTGCACTTAAAACAAAGATCTATGTAATATCGAAATCTACGCGGACGAAGTCGAGGGCAAAAGCTAGTAATCTTATAAAAATTATGAGTATATAATGACAATAAAATGAGAAGAGAGTTATTTATGTAATGATAGGGAGAACAAGGATATTAAATAAATAAAAAGCTCATTTTTCAAATATGAAAATAACTTAATTTGTTACGCTTCCAAGGAATATAGTCTTGAAACTGAAGAAGGACATAAACTACTTTATATCGACTCAAGATGTCACGCGACCGACGGTTCGCTTTTATCGTTTTTTATTTTGCCACTGCTCACCTCCTATTAGCCTTAGCGTGATGTCTAGCCTTCCTTGATAAATGGACTATACCTACAACATTAGCAGATTTTTTCAAACCGAAACAGTACTTCCTGATATTAGCGCGTTCAAACAAACAAAAAACTTCAGCTTTATAATATTAGTACCTATACATACAACGGGCGAAGCAACCGGCCGAAGCTAGCTCACAATCAAATGATTGATATTGTTGATTTTGTTCAACAAAAGTTCTGATCGAATATTTCCCAGAATAAGTTGAACTTAATTGTTTATAGGAGAATGGATTCATGACTAGGCAATCGGTGTGCAA
This sequence comes from Laspeyria flexula, assembly GCA_905147015.1. Classification (NCBI taxonomy): domain Eukaryota; kingdom Metazoa; phylum Arthropoda; class Insecta; order Lepidoptera; family Erebidae; genus Laspeyria; species Laspeyria flexula. Next base: position 15,168,421 of record LR989954.1, read on the forward strand.
TAATATATTCATTCATCAGAATCATCATTCATCAGCATCATCATTTCAGCCTATTGCAGTCCACTGCTGGACGTAGGCCTCTCCTAACACGCGCCATAACACTCTGTCCTCCGCCTTCCGCATCCAGTCAGACCCAGCGACCTTTTTTAGGTCGTCGGACCATCTAGCTGGAGGGCGTAGTACTTTACGTTATTTCATCATTTCATTATCATTCATCATAATAAACGATGTGAATCTCGAAAATAGAATAAAAAATGAGAAGTCATAACAATTTTTTTGTCTGCTAGTAATTTTTACTGCTATTTTGTCGGCACTATAAAACGAGCAACAGCATACCTACTAATAAACGAGCTATTCATGCAATATATATTAATATATTTCTCGAAAATTACTTAAATGAATTGAACGGAACTTTGGAACACTGATAAAATTTCATTTTTCAATTTGTTCCGTATAGTGGATTGCCTACAAATACAAATTTTCACAAATAAACACGCTTAGCGCTATCTCTAATTGAAATACTTAACTACGTTATGTAGGAGCTAGACAATGTTTGCTAATATAAATCCTAAGAATATTAACATAAAGTTAAATTTATAAATTTTCAAGTTGAGCCTACAAGTTTTCAAGTTTGTACTACAAAGGTTCATTCTCAGTTATAAGCATTGCGTGCTCAGAATATACACATTTGTTCCAAAGTTGATAACTATCAAATATATTAATATTAAACGTATTTTGATAACAAACCTCCTTCGATCAAGTTTAAAAGTCTAAAATATACGTAGGTACTCTCTTTTTAGTTTATTAGTCCTTAGTCTACTATTATCCGCAAAGCTATCGTAAAGTCTAGAAAATCCCTAGCGCTTTGAACGCTTACTACAAAATCGTGTCTGATAGCAAGACAAATTGTTATAGCTCCGTGATTTGAAGAGGAAAGTCGACTAATGGAGGTATTAGCTGAGGATAAATTTATTTTATGTTACTGATAAGAAACTAAGAGCTGTTAAGTAGCTATTTTACACTCGTATTAGTTAATGTTTTCGCCTCTAATATTGCAGAATTCTCACGGGAAAAACTACGCAAGATAATCAGAAAAGTGCAAATTTCTTCTTTCATCATCATTATAACAGCTATAAGACGTCCACTGTGGGACAGATACAAGAGCTTTCGAAGAAAAAAATATTGTAAATCGGTCGGTTGTTATTAAAATCATCTTCGTCATAAAAAAAAACGCATTTCCCTTACAATATTCTATCTCTAACTTTAGACAAAATCTTCATTGAAGCCAACAGATATAGGTACTATTTTTAAATATTTTTTCAAAGTAACAAGCTTAAAAGGTATCTTTTATGGCTCTTTGACTATTTATTGATAAAAGTTGTTAAAAGGTTCCTTTCTCAATTATGTAATGAAGTGAAAGAATCGACAAAATCAGATTCATAATAAAATAAATGTTAGGCAACATACTAACAACCTACTTAAGTACTAAGAGAATCTGTATTCTGTTGTCGGTGTCTGTGGAAAGTCTTCAACGGCCATAATAGAGCCACTTGTGAGACAATATTGCAGTTGATTACATATTCTGTTTGCGACTTCGAGTTGAGGATTAGTTGCTGAGAGCTATGTGACTTTCTGCACTCTGAATGTAGGTACGTCATAAACATAAAATGGCTTCACGCCATTGGTCCTTGAAGGGGTAAGTCACTGCTTACTTACTGTGCATCGCACCCCACATTTAGCTAGCTATAGGTGCCATGTAATAAGACTTGGGAGCGGAGACTATTGCCACTAACATTATCTAACGTGGTAACTATATATGTAATTATGTATAATACGAAACATATTGTTTTATACCAAGCGTTGTCTCCCATAAATAAATAAAAATTAAAAAAAAACCGATAATATTTCAAAACTCTTTCGTGACAGAAAAACGTAATACCGCTATTGCGTATGTATGTGTGATCCACCAACCCGCAGGGCAGCGTGTGTCGACGAGATGAGACTCGAGCCCAGCTGTGGGACGTTAATAGGTTGCTGTTACATTGATGATTTGTTCTAAAGGATCAGCAACGCATATGTGATGCTTCTGGTGTTACGTCTACAGACTACGATAACCATTTATCATTAGGCAGGCCGTAACCTTGTTTTCCACCAACCAGATATAAAAAAAAAATTATGGCACGTGGTACACATGCTCTATTTTTCATCTCAACCCATATACGTCCCACTGCTGGGCACGGGTCTCCTCCAAAGAATATGGAGCGAATTCAGCCTACTATACCGCGCAAGCCAGATGGGTTGGTATAGGGTTTGTTTTGAATTTTCCTTTTCTCACAATGCTCTTGTCTGCATACTCACTCTGTTAGTCCCATAGTCGCCTCTTACGACACCCACGGGTTGAAATGGGGTAGTGACATTATATATTCCTAATTCGTCACTACACGGATAACATGCTCTATGACAGAGGAAAAATAGGAGTACATGTCCAAAACACAATTACATAGGCCAACAGACGACACGTATAATTCGGCAACATTATAGTTCCGGGTTCGGTGCTGTCTCGTTAACGCGTATATTTACGATAAGACCGTAGCACTGTACCGAATCACTAAGTAAGTGTTTACGCAAGAAACTTCCTAAGGATTACATGTATTTAGGAAGTTATTGTAATTGATTTATTGGTGTTATTTACTTGTTTATTTCGTGATATTGTTTTGTTTGTTCCCTTGAACATACGTAGTTAGCGTGAAACTTGTACAGCGTGTTGTGTGAGGGAAAATAGAGACGATATTCCCTCGTGTTGATCACAGTGCTAACCATAATTATTTCCAACTCTTCTATTGTTCATGTTACCAGTGTTACCTACATCAGGTACTATTTACTCGGAAACTCGGCCATATTTGAACATATATCATATTAAAATTTGCAAATATTTGACAGTGATATCAAAATCGATTATACGCGGGCCTATTTGATGTAGAATGTTTGTAAACAAGTCACTGTCAAAATGCTGTCAAATTGTATTTCAATTTAATTTATAGGTAACCTCTACACATTTAAAACAATCCAAAAGTTTATTTGATTAATTTAAATGGTTTTACAAAAACAGACATTTTAATATAGTCAAATATTCTTATTGTTTACTAGTACACATCCAATTTGGCCCGATTCTAAGTTCGAGGTATGGAGTAGGCCCTCAGGTCCTGTTAACAGTAGCCTCAAGTAGCCTCCTTAGAAATCCCTAGCTACGCCGTCTGTATCATTGAAGTCTATTAAGCTCAAAGCTTACAGTATAGTAAGCTCAAAGTATTTTTACATTTCCTACGTATTCAGCAACAACGAATAAAATTCTACGACGCTGTTTACTTATCGGTATTTACTGTTCAGTAAAGCGCGGGAAATATTCGCGATATAAACCGAACATGTCAAATAGATCCATTTCTTTGATGTACTATCTTTCCTTTGGAATAAAACTGGAAACGTCTTAGTGTGTATCGGCAGCGTAGCGTTGAAGAATATAGAATCTATTTTTTTGGTCGGTTGAAATTTCATTAAAAACATGCATTTTGAGAGAATATTTATCATAGGCAGTGGTCTTCATACTTTGCTGGTCAATTGGTCAATTTGGTTCTTAACCGTATAAGTAGGTATACGATGTATTACTGAGAGCCGTACATTACTGGATAACATATATTTTTTTTAGTTACTCGAGCTGTTTTTTACTTTCAGACACGTATCAAAAGTACAGGTATAAATGGTAAAAAACACTTATAGTTTTATAGAAAAAAAAAATATCGATGAGATTATGTTAAGATAGCAACCTGCTTCATTATTTTTAATTGCTGTTGAAGAGAGAAAATTAAGACGTAACATAGCGGTCTACACCCTACCTAGATTATTAATATATTTCATATCACATCTCTAAAACTCACGAACCAGCTCTGAAAAAAAGACAGTTTCTTTTTTCATTAAAATCATACTAATATTATCAACTAGCTTTTGCCGGGTCTCCACTCCCGTGGACCTTTGTTTGGCCACTACTTAGCTCCTATTGAACGTAGCGCGAAATTATATAGGCCTAAAGCCTAATAATACCTTTCTGGATAAATGGGCCAACACTAAAATAATTTATCACCATCAGATTCCCAAAACAAATGTTATATATCAATATTATATCTGTACTTTTGGACCATTTCCACGACTGAACACTGCTAATACAAGCCTCGCTTTGTATGGGAATCAGTACCAGTACCTGTCGTATCATACTTTTTTATACAGGGGCCCGATCCTGCTAAATTACAGACGATAGCAAGCAGACCGATGGACTATATCGACCAATCACAGGCCGGCAATATGACGCGATTGACTTAGTAAGCCAATCACAGCTGTAGAACGAGACCATCGGCTTACCATTGTGTTACAATTGTGTTAGCAGGATCGGGCTATTCACATTACTTCAAATGTTTTACTGTGCAACTGTTTTGTGTCAATAAATTCTTTATTTATTTATCTACCTGTGGTTTCGGCTAGTTTCGGTTGAAAATTCTCATCTATTATTCACTTTGTGCACTCAAGTTGAGAGTCGAGATCGATGCGGTGCCGTGTGTCAAAGATATTTCGTTCGGTAGAAAATCTCTCGGGTTTTCGCATACAACACTATATTTTGTACTCAGTTTCGTCGGTTTACGAGTAAATATTGTGGTAAAATGAGTTTTATAGGTAGGTACATTTATTGAGAATAAAATTGTGTTAGAATAAAAAATGACAAATTTTGGGTTTAATGTCGTTAAAGTCAAGTCTCTCTACTAAGTCTGGCCTGAGTTTCTTGCCAAGTTCTTCTCAGAGCTCAACCTTGTCAGTGAAACTGGCAGTAGGCAAATTTGCTGACACCTTTATTATTTTTTTTTTACTTTGCTTGACGTTCATAAGTATAATTTATGTGATCCAAATGAAATAAAAAGAATTGACTTTGCCTCTCCGAATTCTGTTCACAGTTTTTAACTACAAATACTACAATACAATAAATGAAGGCGTCGATAAAAAACTAAAAATAGTAGTAAGTAGTTTAAAACATGTTTGTATGTACCTAAATTTTTTCTTTCTTTCTTCTTTCTGAATGTTATGTCACTACAAATTAAATAAAAGCACTATTAGATACTTCCAAGCCATCATTACAGCTTCGCTAGATATTAAAATTGCCATCAGAAATAACCAAACAGTAGTCTTTCTTAAGAAATACTAACATTGCAATGTAAAAATACGGTTTTAAACCATACCACGAGCAGAAGAATATCATAAATAATACAAAAATTCTCTAATATCGAGTTGGAGTAATATTCCTATTTATAACAACATCTTTCAAGTCAAAGTTCGGCGAATTTCAAACACTGCAAGCCTTTCAACTGATACTTTTGAAATTCAACGTCCATCATTATAAAATCTAAGTTAACCAACCGTTTTAATACTCTATTCCCTGTGAGGTACTGTAACGCCGGCAGCAGCACTCGACCGACATTCGTTAATTAAACGCTACCAATTAACAGAAATCACAGTTAACGTCAGTTTTCTACCACAGAAAATGGGTCAATAATGCTTAAATTCCCCAGGAATAGGCAGTGATGAATCACGATTACATCTTTTCACCTATTTTAGATTTGATGTAATAAGGGACAAGACATTACCGGATACATTTCTGGGTTCATCATTTCAACCCATTAACGCCCCACAGTTGGGCACGGGTCTCCTCCAAAGATAGTCAAGGGAATTTAGCCTACTATACCACGCTGGCCAGACGGGTTGGTATAGGGTTTGTTTTGAATTTTCCTTTTCTTGCAGTGGTCTTGTCTGCATAAGATTACTCCCTTAGTCGCCTTTTACGACACCCACGGATTGAGATGGGGTAGTGACATTATGTATTCTTAATCCGTCACTACACGGATCGATTGCGATTAGTAACATTTCTGGGTTACTACTGATTTAAATTACTACTACTATTTCATTAAAAAAAAAAATTGTTTTTGCTCAACTGAAGATGGAATTCAGGAGCTTTTGATAAGTAATCGTAGGTACACACTCCCGCTGAAACGCCGAGGTCGAAATATCAACCAACACATTACATATTACTTAATGATCATGAACCTATTCATAAGTCAAACAATTTCTTTAAAAAAACAGTTACAATAGACAAAAAACGCAACTATGACGATATAATATCGATATCAATAAAGTCGGCGATCCATCACGGAGCGAGCGACGCGACGCGTGAACCGGTGTGCAACTCGGTTCATCAGTTGCTTTAAATCGATTCTGTTATGCGTGTCAGTAGTTCGGTTACCGTGTCAGTTGAGATGTTAATTGCAGTGCAGGAATAGAGTAATAAAATATGAAACATACTCGCAACTAACATGTTTCTAATTTTCCAATTTCAGAAAATTATTTTATCCTCCTAAACCGTCTAGGTTGGCCGATCAGGAAGACATGGAGTGAGATAAAACGTGAAGCCCAAGACCGAACGCGATAAAGGATCACTGTGGACGCCCTCTGCCCCAACCAGGGGACTTCAACTCAAACCGTCTAACGAAAACCTATGCTATCACGCAAGTGAATCTACGAGCGGAGTCTCCGCTCCGCAATTGAATAATATAGTTTGCTTAGTCTCAAAATATAATTGGCTCTATAAACTACCCAACACCTTACCTACTTGCCTTTGGAGAATAACATCAACATGGAATTTATTTAATGGAAGTAGCACACTCCTCGTGGAGGCATCGTATTTTAGTTCTACTACAAGGTTTTCTGCAGATCATTAGAAGAAATTGGAAAGATGTGTCATTAACAAAGCCTGATAATTAGTAACTTATGTTACTATGACGTCTCAACGTCTGCAAGTGGACAAGCAATAGAGAAATATAATCTTTGGGGCAAAAACTTGCGTGTTTAGTTCAATAGTAAAAAACAACAACAAAAGGAACGGATTACCAGGTTTGGAGGTTCAATTCCCGCCGTAGGATTAAATTATTCCATTATTTTTTACCATTTACTTTATCCAAGTTTTAAAGCGAAGTTTAAACCGGCATATAAATCTGTGTAGTGACGGATTAAGAATACTTAATGTTACTACCCAATCTCAATTGTCAACCCGTCGGTGTCGTAAAAAGCGACTAAGCTACGATTCAGACCAACCGGCTCGCATCGGCCCGCGCCGGGCGGCATTTTACAATACGTTAAAGAACATTGAAATGTATCAACAGTAATTACAGTTCATATTTGCATGCAACTTACGGTCGGAGCCGGTCGGCCGTCGCGACGCGTCGCGGGATGCCGACGGAGGTAACTATGCGTAAGTTGCATGCAAATATGAACTGTAATTACTGTTGATACATTTCAATGTTCTTTAACGCATTGTAAAATGCCGCCCGGCGCGGGCCGATGCGAGCCGGTTGGTCTGAATCGTAGCTAAGAGAACCTTATGCAAGACAGAGCACTACGAGAAAAGGAAAATTCAGAACAAACCCTATACCAACCCGTCTGGCCAGCGTGTTATAGTAGGCTAAACTCCCTCTACATTTTCTGGAGGAGACCCGTGCCCAACAGTGAGCCATATATGGGTTGAAATGATGATGGCCACTACTTTCTATTTCGGAATCTAGAAGTGTATGTCTTATAGATTATAACTACACCAAAAGAAAAATGACATAATAATAACGATTCTCATTTCCCTTGATTCAAACACTCAATGTTGCCAATCAGCCATGAAATAACAAACATAAACTATCGTGCATTTGTGCTAATAAAACCTATATGGTAGTTTCCTTATCACGCCAGTTCTAACTTGTAGTACGTAGATAACATCGAGCCAAGTGGAAACGTTCACATTTGTTATGAGTTAATGTTTGAAAGCAAGAGTTTTTCGATACATACCTACCACATGCGATTGTACAGTCGAGTTCATTTTTTTTTTTTTATACCACGACGGTGGCAAACAGACGTACGGTCCGCCTGATGGTAAGCGGTTACCGTAGCCTATGGGCGCCTGCAACACCAGGGGCATCACGAGCGCGTTGCCGACCCTTAAGAAACCTATTCACTCCTTTTTTGAAGAACCCCATACTGTAGTCCCTTGGGAAAACCTCGTTAGGGAGTTCATTCCACAACCTGATAGTTCTTGGGAGGAAATTCCTCTGGAACCGCGCGGTACGAGACCATTTCGGTTCCAAGGTGTGGGGATGAACTCCCTGCCGATGGCGAGCGGTGCGATGGTAGAAGGTGGCCGTGGGCATCATCTCAAACAGTTCTTCAGAGCACAACCCATTATACAGGCGGTAGAACACACATAGGGAGGTAAAGTCTCTCCTCACACTTAATGGTTCGATACCGCCTGTTAGTATAGGATCGTCGACGATTCTCACAGCGCGCTTCTGAACCGAGTCAAAAGGCCCAAGCTGGTATGCAGGTGTATTAATATATTGGCACCATCATTAGATATTTTTGCTGAAAAGGGTGACTATAACTTATTGCATAATGTACAGCATATTTTATTGAACCATTCACATGAGGTCACACTACTATTCCATTTGATCACCAAATCAAGTGTCAAACTGTCAATTATTTAGCTGGCCTGTCACGTCCCCCCCTTGATCCCTTCCACTTTTCTCCAGTAGCTGCGGATGAGATCAAGAAAATTCTCCTCTCCATTAAATCGAATGCTGTTGGCTGCGACGGCATTAGCCGCCGTATGATTATTCCTATCCTTGACCTTGTATTAGATCCGATATCCCACATCATTAACTATTCCCTTTTTACTGGTATCTTTCCATCACTGTGGCGCAAAGCGTACATAATTCCCATACCTAAAATCCAAAATCCTTCTTTACCCAATCACTTTCGTCCTATTTCCATTCTTCCATTCTTATCCAAAGTGCTGGAGGCCTGCGTGCACAGACAACTCTCCCTTTTCGTACATCACAATAATCTTTTAAATCCTCTGCAATCTGGGTTTAGACCTGGCCACAGCACTACGTCCGCGCTCCTTAAAGTGACTGGCGATATTAGGCAGGGCATGGAAGACACCAAAGTCACTGTTCTTACTCTGGTTGATTTTTCAAATGCTTTCAATACCGTCAGTCACGATATCCTTATCCCTATCCTGTCACTTCATATGGTCTCTTCCGAAGCTCTGGATTGGTTCAATTCTTATCTTCGAGGACGTCAGCAGTCGACCCGGTACGATGAATCGTCATCTAACTGGTGTGATATTGACTCTGGTGTTCCTCAAGGCGGTATACTCTCTCCTTTATTATTTTCTATTTTTATAAATCTCATAACTCAAAATCTTCAGTGTTCGTATCATCTGTATGCCGATGACTTGCAGATTTATAGTCAGGCAAGTGTTGACAGCGTTTCATCTGCTGTGGACATGGTGAACATGGATTTGCTGCATATTAGGAACTGGACTGAGAGGTTTGGTTTGACTGTTAACCCTACCAAATGCCAGGCCATCGTCATTGGTAGTCAGCGCTTAATAAGTAGATTTAACACTTCAGATTTGCCGCCAATAGTCTATAATGGTAATGTTATTAAACTCTCCACCACAGTTAAAGATTTGGGGTTACACATCGATCCCAACTTGGACTGGAGAGCCCAAGTGTCTCACGTTAGTCAGAGTGTCACTGGTACCCTCCGCACTCTCTACAGACTTAAAAACTTCCTCCCATGCAAGACTAAGACAATGCTTGTGCAAACCCTTATCTTTCCTTTGATTGACTATGGTGATGTGTGTTATTTTGACCTGAATGCAGACCTTCTCAACAAACTCGACCGTCTTCTCAATAACTGCATTCGATTTATTTTTAATCTTCGCAAGTATGACCACGTGTCTTCTTATCGCTCACAATTGAACTGGTTACCCATTCGCCAACGCCGTAGCTGGCGGGCCCTTTCTAACCTTTATTCTATCCTTACGTCCCCCCATGCCCCTACTTATCTAACCCCATACTTTTCCTATCTCTGTTCCACTCATAATAGAAATCTCCGCTCTTCTAATAATCTTCTCCTTGAGTGTCCGTCCCATAACTCCGGTTTCATCCATGACTCTTTTCCTATCCAATCTATCCTTCTTTGGAATGCCCTCCCTGTCGAGATCAGGATGGCCACGAACCGCGAAACGTTCAAAGCTAGAGTCCGGGCATTGTACTTGAAGCAATTGGCTGCATAATCATATCACTCTGTTTGAATACAATAATATATTTATGTATCAATATATATATATATAATAATATATATCTATATATATATATATCATTAATATCATATTTATGTAATTTTTATTCTTGATAATAATTTGTATTTTATGTCTCCTCCTTCTCTTTCTATTCTTATGCACCTACTTTCATTATATCTCTGCACCACCTCAGGTTGACTGGTAGAAAATGCCTTTGGCATTAAGTCCGCCTTAATACATAAGTTTTGTGTATTTTAAGTTAATAAATAAATAAATAAATAAATGAGGACATATATTTCACCCATAGGTTCTATAGTATTTATTGAGCTATTCAACGCTCATAATATTTTGAATTCTTGATGGAGCCAATATATTAATGAACTCGACTGTACATACCTACATAATAATACGTATATATGTATATAGGTAATTATCCGTGGTATGTCGCTATTCTCAATCCGTGGGTGTAGTAAAAGGCGACTAAGTAAGTAACGTTATGCAGACAAGAGCACTCTGTAAGCAAAGGAAAATTCTGGTGGTTGGAGATCTGAGACTATATTCAAATTCAAATTCTTTATTTGCGATAATAGGGGTGGTACATAATGTGATGTTACAAAGATATGTAGAAAGTTCAATCCCATTTAGCCAGAGTACATAGCATGCAAATTTAATATAATTTTTTTTAATAGGTATAATTTATTAATCTGTCCTTAAAGATCTGTTTCACAATAACCGAATAAATACGCTGTTTGGAATATATACATATTTGTAAATTAAATTCATAGTTTTCGTTTCACAATCAATTTCAAATTACATTAACTGTTCAGTAGTTTAACCGTATAGATAAACATAAGAAACAAACTGATTTACTTTGGCATTAGGCTAGGCGCGCATTGCTAGTTTTTCGCACTGCGATGTTGTAATAAACACGTTTGTATACCGTTGAATGCCGACAAAACAATGTTAAAACAAAACTGTTGACAAAACTCTTGTTACACTGTACCAGTGCGACATTATGCAGCAGAGATTTTTCCCGGCAAATACTTGTTTTTAAATACGTGCCTGAATTTACCCACCGTTGCCGGTTACATATGACTGATCGCCAAGTTAGACCAGCTTGACGAACACTGGCTTCCTTCGAGGCGACTGATCCCCTGGCCCACTGGTAGTGCGCGTCTGGCCTAACGCATAGCAGAAAGTAAAAAGAGATATTAGGGTTAGTTTTACATTAACGCCAAAATAAACAAAGGTGTTGCTGTCTAACTTACTCAGAAGGAAGCCTAATCAAGTTACACAGTCAGTAAAAATCCAAATTGCTTGGAAATTATTGCTTACTACAATTAGCGCAGAAGTGGTTTCTATTAAGTAGAATTCGCATAAGTGAATCTACGAGATACGATGCAAAATAGTTCCAAAAAATTATTAAATTTTATACATCGCTGAATTCTGTCGAGATTTACATAATATGGCACCGATACTAACCATTTGCAATTAAATCTCATACTATTCAAGTCAAATCTATGGGCAAATTAATTGAGCAAATTTTCGGCCGATTAAAAAGTATGTAAGTTGCGCAGTAGCTCGTAGAGTTCATCAGCATCAAATCTACTGCGACTGGCGTTTTCAGACGAACGTATCAGCGAACAAAGTTAATGTCATATTATGATGCGTAATTCTTAGTATTTCTATACATAAATTAATGGGATTTGTTACTTTAGTGATACATTTACATAAATAAACAACACTGTTGAACGGCAAATTGAATTTTAACGTCAATTTTGAGAGTATAAAGACAGGTTCAGAATAAAATATATTTTTTATAACGTTGTTTCCTTTTTCCTATAATTAAAAACAATCTGACTCAGAGATGAGTCATTGGAGATGTTACAAATATTCAATTACGAATATTACAACTAGACTCAGTCAAACTTTTCTGTGGAATTTACAAAAAATATACTAATACAAATAATACGTTGGCGCTAATCTGAAAATCAATTATCTCTTTCGTACGTATTCATTTCTCGCATCATTCGAAAGGGATAGCACTAATTATTTGAATCAAAATCGTTGATAAAAGCGAGTTCTTTTGGTGCGTAACACAGGCATCCTGTAAATCATACCTAGGTTGTAATCAGGGATTGATTGATTTAGTATTATGATGCAAAAATAGTTACATGTAATTACCATTACACAATGCAGTTACAAGAAGCTTCAATTGTGTTGCAGTCTCGCTACAATTCAGTTCGTTGGAAATTAATCAGAATGTTATTGTCCTAACCTCACTAAAATAACACGAAAATAACAGCCAAAAATAATAGACTGATTAAAAGAGTCTGAATGTGAAATTTTTGGTGCAATACAATGCTGGTAAAAAAGTAAGAGACCTCTTTACAATGGATGATTACTGTTTAATTCATTGCCATAATCACAAAGACAATAATAGCCCTCTATTAGCTGAGAGCACTCTATTAGTAGCGATGGTGGCTGAATGGATAAGTGACCGGGCGCGGCGTGCTAAACACGCGGTCTGAGTTCGATTCCGACCTGCAGTACCAATGTGGATTTCACTTTGTGGAATTTATATGTATTAGTCATGTGATTTACCATCTGCTAACGGTGAAGGAAAACATTGTGAGGAAACCCACATACCCTAGAAGAAATTCTAAGTGTATGTCTGATATGTGGATTATGGCCTGAACCCTCTTAGCTCTCTAGTTAGAGGAAAAGCAGGAGAAGAGACCCGAGCCCAGCAGTGGGACATTAATGGATTGCTGATGATGATGATGATTGTCAGAGACGGTAGTACTTTACGGCCGTTCAGACATGCTTGTTCGGCCATTACCCACTGTGTATAAGGGTGTGTTCACAAATACAATAAAAACTAAATACAGAAGAAAAATCAAAATGTCAATCAGATCTGTTCGACAATAAAAGTGTTATAGTATATTATATCCTTAAAATTCGAAGGTTTTTTGTTTGAATTTGCTTTTTCACGTCATTTTAGACTTGCCTTAAGCTAATGCGAGCGAGGTCACGGGTGCCATCTAGCTAAGTTTTACTCAACGATGGTAAACACTGCCTTACATAAACAAGTAACAAAATCGAAGTTATTTCCGTCTGTTTACGAAACAAAATGTTTTGTTTATTTTAACGCAATTTTAGAGAACAATTTTATTCTCGAACAAATTTACGACTTATCATTTTATTATTCAAAGAGAATTTAAGCTCCTTTGTTTCAAGAAGTGGAAATAACAGGAGGATAAAAGGCCTTGATGGTTTAAGCGATCGTCTTTTGGTGGCAAATTGCTTTGTATTGTGGACTTAACTCTTGTCTACGTGTACGACACGAAACAAGAATGTAATAACAATCATCAGCAATCCATTAATGTCGCACTGCTGGGATCGGGTCTCTTCTCCTCTATCTAGAGAGCTGAGAGGGTTTAGGCCATAATCCACACACGGGCTAGTGCGGTTGGTGGATAGTGGATCAGACATTACTACACTTAGAATTTCTTTAAGGGTATGTGGGTTTCCTCACGATGTTTTTCTTTACCGTTAAACATGAATTATAAATAATTTATAATATTATGAGTATATAGACCTCACCTAATTTCCACCACAGCGACTGCTTTTGTGCCGCCTGCAACCAACGGCCATCCGCAACCTTAACCAAGTCATCGGTCCAGCAGTGAACGTCATGGGGTTGATATAATGATGATGAGTACCTATATATATCAACGAATCCCTATTTCCCTTGGTCCCATCATAATAAAAGAACGGCTGAACCATGTCTTGTTTTTTAAACATTCGTTGAACTCTAGCGAGAGGTCTTAATCTTGAGGAATGAATGATGATTTTTTTTGCCAACGATCAGTTTTCTACGTGGGCACAGCCACAGACAACAGTTAGTATAAAAATATCTCTTCAGTTGAATTCCGAAACATTGTTACGAGAAGGCTGACATTATAATTACCTTAGGTGCGGTATATCCCTATGCATGAAAATAGAATTTCCACATTTTCTTGTAACTCACACACATTTTATTCTAAAGAATGAATCTGCAGCCTTGAACAATGAAAGTGAAATATTTTCTACTCTTCTGAATAGTAACTGTAACTTACTGCAGAGAAGAAACATTCGGCAGTTACCTAAAACAAATAAAATAAGATTAGGAAATAATACGATAAATATACCAATTTTATTTTAAAATTACATTAAGTAAATGGGAAGAACAAAATCAGCTGATGCAAGAGTTCAAGACAGTTCAACGGTCAATGATGTAGAGTTCAAAGGTTAAATATGTATATTATGCAAACAGGTACAATAATATTATGCAAATATGTAGCTACTTTTAAATTTAGCCCTCTTCTTCTCTCCCAGACCCAGACTTCAATAGATATTTTGAAAAAAATTACGGATTTGGTCCAGCCGTTTTTGAGTTTTGTACTCAGCGCAACATTTACTAATTTATTTTGATTTTAATATAAATTTATATCTAGTAATTAACGACATTGTTTATTTATGGTGCCAACGGTTTTCAACTTCTGATGTTGTTGACAAAGCTAAGAATAATTCGTAAAACGAAGGCCGTCAAGTGTCGTGGGACAGTATGCTATGAAATTCACAGACTGAACTAAACAATATAACTATTACGTTATCATATAGACAACGTTTCCAAACGAACGTATTTTATTCTCAACTGGTATTTAAATAAGATCCAAATTTCATAAGAACACTTCCTTTCAACAAAATACGCTCGCGTAATCAAAATAGGATTAATACTTTATACAGCTGAAGAGTTTGTTTGTTTGGTTGTTTGAACGCTAGAATCTCAGGAACTACTGGTCCTATTTGAAAAATTATTTAAGTGTTAGATAGCCCATTTATCAAAAAAGGTTATAGGCTATATAACATCACGCTACGACCAATCGGAGCTGAGGAAATAAAGAACGACGGCAGTGAAGCGCCGCGCCACTTCTAGTAACTAGGATTTTCCCTCGAAGAATAAGGCACCTGTGAACAGTGGGGAGTGTAATGTAATAGTTAATGAGACTATTGTCAGTTAATAAGCATATTTCCAACTTCTATTTGAATCTAGCTGATACAGAGAATATCAAGACAGTCTTTTCTAGACCAGAGTGCTATAAAAGGTTGGGAGCCTTTTATTTTTCAAAAGTTTTGAAGGCTTTGAAGTTTCTGACTTTCATTTACTTTGAAATGCATTTCCACAGTTATATTTATGTTAATTGTTAAACAACCGCATTTTACGAATATAATCTTCTCTTCACAAGTCTCCGCTCGTCTCTATTTTGGTAGATTTTTAATTTTCTTTTTAACAAGTTTTGCATCTTTTGCACAGGTTAATAAAGACATTAATATGTACCCTATGCATTTTAAACCCCTTTGTAAAAGTCCTGAAGTATTCGTATTTCTTCAGAAAACGTCAAATAAAAGCAAGCTCGGGGTACAAATTACACAGTAATTGCATTCTTTCTCCGTGCAGTTCTTTGTATGTTATTTTAATTTCATGTTCTGTTTACTTGTTTTTCTCGTAACATGAATAGGTAAGTTAAAGTTACGTCTATTTTGTAAGTTTCTAATTGATTCGGTTACTATTTGAACAGAATTTAAAATAAAATAAATTGAACTATAAGTATACGTAAATATTTTACGTCGTTTCCACTATAGCAAATACGAAAAAGAAGAGAACGAAGAAAAATGAGACATGACACGATGAGAAAAAATATATAAATAGTCACTGAGAAAGGGACATTATGCAAAAGAGGCATTCCGCGAAAGGGACATTAAATTTTGCGACCAGTGGACATTTTGAGAAAAGGACATTCTGCGAATGAGCCATAATGTTCTCCATCAATAAAATCATAAGTTAATCTTCAAACTGTTTCTTCCTAAATAGGAATAAACGTTTCGTCATACAAGACACAAATTCGTGAGTACACAAAAATGAACATGGCTGAATAACTTTTCACTTCGGGGTTTAATATGTTATTTGCATATTAGAATACGTAATAACTCAAGTATGCTTCGCGTCTTTATATATACGTGTATATATAAATATAATATATACAGAAGATAAAAATATTATTTTCTCACATAAGTCAAGTCTCTCCGGAGTTCAGATGATAAAATAATGAACAAAAGCACCGATAGAAAAACACAACTTTTCTTTTTATCCTTACATTCATAATCCCTAAGGAAATGATGAAATACCGTTTCTATATAACCATTTGGTTCTGCTTACTTATCGTAAGTAAGGTGAACTAAATTGTTACATAGAAACGAAATACTAGAAGTGGATTTTCGTTGGCAAATATTATTTTATTAGAACCTAGGTGACAGCATTACTCAGTGATATTTTTTCTTTTTGCAAAAATAGAATGAGTGTACAACTGGGGGTTTACTCTGAATTTCGACATTCTATGATGTCGCTGTCAAATGTAAGGAAATTTTGAAATTTTCGCTGTCACTTTCAATCATTTGACAGCGACATCAATATTCGACTAATCAAATGTCGAATTTCAGAGTGAGACCCCCTGTTGCGATGGTTGCGTTTGATTTCCACATTCCCAAATGGAAAAAGCCGTGTTTTATCTGTCTTTAAATTTCGACAGAATTTCAGGTGAGATCTATGTCCAGCAGTGGGCGTCATTGGGCTGATGTGATGATGACGAACTTTCACAATTATAATTCTAGTAGGAAGCATTATTCTTTCGAATTGGTATTAACCTGAGATTAGAGCGTATAAACCTTATAATATTAAGTACCTGTTTATTTATACAAAAAGCTGGTCCACAAAAACAAGTGTTTAGCACAATAAAGTTTTGTAATTATACGTCGAGTTGGCGTGGGAGCCATTTTGTAATGTTTGTCTTCTTCATTATGAGTTCAGTGTCGAATTCAAAGGAAATGTGCTTTATAAACTATGAATATTAGTGTGGGAACATTTGTAGTTATATCTAGGTCATGTATGGGCTACCTACGGATAGATCATTTGGGTCACGGTGGAAGATAATGGGCAGTTTTATAAATGTTGCAGAAGTAGTACCGGTACACCGAAAATTTTTAAAAATATGGCTGTGCGAAGTAATATCTCCCCATAATTGCAATGACATCTGAGAACCTTCACTGACTCTCGAAATCAACTATTTCGAATAGCGAGATTTTGAGAAGGCCCTCTAAAAACTATTAGGTACCTACACATCAGTAGAATAATGCTGTGTAAAGCTGACCTTCCTAATTTGGGCTCACAGGAAACAGCTGAGCAAGTTACAACCCATCTGAGTTAACAAGCGTTCATCTCACTTTTTACACAAAACGCATTGTTTCAAAACGAGTGAAAGTACTTGGTACTGCTTAAAGTGTCCATTGTTTTGTCACTATACTTTCTATCCGATCTAGACCAGTTTGTCAGCCTAGATAGAGTAGTGCTTACTGTAATAAGCGGCGCGAGAGGCGGAGCGATTATAAAAATGTAAACGCTTTTTTTAAATTAGGTACATATTATTATATCGTAATATCAATCAATGCAATACATTTCGACGTAGCACGCAAGCCAGTATTATTACAATAAAGGTATAGAGATAGTTACTAAGGCGTCAAAAATATAACATTATTTGTAATCATCAGAATTCTCGTCGATCTTACCATATCGTCATGTATGTGTGACATCTAACATAATTTAAGTGAACGTGGTGCTTAACTTTAAGTAATTGTTACACTAGGCTTGCTTTCTACAGTTTTATTATGTACTTGTATATAAACAATACTTGTATGTAAACAATTGTGGTTGAGCCAATAAAGATAAATAAATAAATTCTGTTATGTAGTCTATAAACTACTATTAGTAATGAAGAAATACATCCATAGGGGTCAAAATCATTACCCTCGGTAGTCGGGTAAAAATACAGAACAAGTCTTCTATATATCTTAGTCTCGTCAATCTTGCAGTAGATATAATGGTGTTGCAGAAGTCCAGATAACAGTAAACGCTTACGATTGCCGCCCACACGACGCGGCGACGTGGTATAAAAATATGGACAATTGTAATGTTAAGAATTACATTCGGCACCCTTTATTTAATTTAAGTTATGAACATAAAAGGTATTTTCAAATTTAATATTTTAGGTTGCTATCCGCTCCGCTTATCTCTCACAGCGTACATCTTAATATAAAATGCAACCTTAATACCTAATGACCGATTACAAATGGTAAAGTTTCTTGGAATTAATCAGACGTAGTAATCTGGTAATTAAGATGACAACGTGGGCGATTCAAAGCAAAAGCGATTTGGGAAAGATTCGATGCAGTGACTTGCGATGCTGTGTGCTGCACCCACTCAGGGCGACATAAAAACAATGGCAACCCTTTCAGATCAAGTAAACTAAAGCGGTCGCAAGATACCGCGGATTGACAGATATGGACACAAGATAGGTACCTATATGAATCACACATACATTTGTCAACTGCGCACAGTGATGAGTGATTGAAGAAGAGAACACTCAGCCGTTTATTAAAACACGTGTACCTATAGCCCGTGAAAAGACAAAATATTAAAAAAAATAATGGAAAAACAGGATGATCCAACACGAATACTTAATACTAATTTAACGAATACAATCTGAGCCATCACGTCAGGGCATTTAAATACGTAAGCCATCGACATGTCATGTGATTAATTTTATATACACCATTAAAATATAGCTATGTAAAAGCCGAGAAAAGAGCACAGCAAGAGAAGGAAAAATCTAAATAAAACCCTATACCAACTCGTCTAGCCAGCGTGGTAATAGTAGGCTTAATTCCATCCAAAACCTTTGGAGGAGGCCCGTCCCCAGCAGTGGAACGTTTATGGGTTGAAATGATGATGATTTTTTTTTTTCCTTTATATCTGCTATCAGTCGACAGACTATGATCAGATTTGTTGATGGTTTGCATGGATTTGGGGCTTAGAGGCTGCACTGCCCCTGCTCCCCCTAGTCAACTTGCACATTGGCTCGTTTAAGGCGGCTGCGTGTTTTCAGCAGAAGTTCATCCGATAGAGGGTTAGGGTGCTTTTGTAAGAGTTGCTTATAGCTAGATGAGTGAAGTTTTGCCTCTTCAGCAACAGTTTTCATGTCCAGGTGCTCATGGATCTCTGAGTTACGGATAAACCATGGAGCAGCAGTTATTGTTCGCAAGATGTTGTTTTGAGTTCTCTGAAGGCAGAGGATATTTGATTTGCATGCTGTGGACCATAACTGGATACCATAAGTCCAGATTGGTTTGATAACTGAGCAGTAGACTCTCAGTTTGTTGCTTAATGAAAAAAATGATGATGATGATGATATTTTATTACAGAGGGACATAATAATATGTTAAAAAACAAAAACCATCCAATTTGAAAAATTGAATGTTCATCTAATAGTATATGTAGGTCCAGTGCGGTATTAACTATGAATAAAAGATCAGCCTTTGAGCCCCAAAACAATTACAGTCTATTTCGAAAATTGTATCATACAATAACCGAGTCTCCCAAAAATAATCTCATCACTCTCAACTTCAAAAGGTATTCAAATGGACCTAAAACTTGAGGCACCTAAATTAATCAAATCTGTCAGATAAAACTGAATTTAGGATTTCTAATAGCAATTTATTCAAGCTACAATTGTCTATTCAATTACTTGAGTGACTTTTACGTCTAGACTATCCTTATATAGTATTATTTTAAATCAGAAGGCCATAACAGCATAACAGAGCTACGGGAAGATGATTCTTAAGTAGAATATTATTAGGTTCCTTTTTCGCTAAACTATGGTAATGCATTTCCTTTGTTCGTCTATGGGACAGTAAGCGGGGTATTTACGATGTTTCTCGTAAAGTATAAAGTTTCAAAATTTCACTTGTCGCCCGTAAATTCATCAGGAGTTTGAAACTAATTATTTTGTAGTTCATTGATAGTTTGCTTAAGAAGGACGCTAAAGTTGCCTTCGATTTTCTATCAAATGGCAATACTCGTAAATCGTCTTGTTTACTTTGTCAACAATTCAAAGTAGCTAACTAAAACTTTGTTAAGAAGATGAAAGTTTGGTCTTTCTTCTACGAATAATGATGATAGCAAGACATATTTGCTTTGCTCAACTTTAAATTATAGAATAAAAAAATAGATCGACATTTTATTTTATTTAGTAATTTTTGACATGTTTTGTAGGTAGGGCAGGGCGGTTCTGTTCGATTCGCAAGTCTGACAAAAACTGTTTTAGGTTTTTCTGTCATAAATGAATATGAGAATATAACTAATTAGCCTATAGTTTGAAAACGTGCCAACATAATACTGGCTATCATAGCTGGCGAAATGTGAGAGCGAGGCAACCTGTCTACCCCTTCAGGGATAAAAACCGTGACGCAATTTAAAACCTCACATAAAACTAAACATGGAAACAAGCAACAAAGTCATTGACTCGTTAACAAGATACAATGCGGGCTAATAAACGTTTGAATGTATGTAAATGAGAGCCTTTTTGTTTAGTATTCAGACATTAAATCAGGCCAAAACTAGAAACTTAACGCAGACGTAATGACTCGCTATATTTAGAACGGAATAGTTTATTTTTTTGTTATTCTAAGAAAAGTTCTTATGCCGCATATTCAAGTACCGTATTATTCAAGATTTGAATGTAGATTAAATCCTCAAAATCTAAATCTCTAAATCGACAAAGCCCTTTCAGCTCTCTAGTTAGAGGAGAGGAGATCCGAGCCCAGCAGTGGGACGTAATGGGTTGCTGATGATGATGATGATGTAGACTAAATGATATTAGCTTGCTGCCTGATAATCTAAAATGAAATAGTATTCTAAAGCGTTTACGTGAAAACTTACAAATACATTAATACATCCTACGTTCTAAGAAAAAGTATAATCATGTTCATTCAATAAAATATTTACACATAACTTAAAAATATACACAGCTAACCTATTTAAAAAAAAACCAGGTACTCTATTTATAGGAAATTCCTATATATCATGTTCTAATATGTAACTGAAATTAAGGAATTCACATTTCGAGTAACATATATACAAATTGAAAGAGAATCGTTTGTTGATGAATTACAGCAAACATTTACTTCAAAATAAATAACATTAGTGCCACCTGCATCCAACGATCACCCCATAAATGGCGATTGCACTAAAAAGGATAAATATTTTCAACTAGATATTACTGTCCTTGCCTTTGTAATGGATACGAATTTCGCAACCCACTCCGCCCGACATACAAGGCGTGTGCCAAAAACATGTTTCTTATACTAGAGGTTATTAATTTTTATAATCTATCTTTACGTTATATAGAATTTAGGATTATGAACTTTTGTACTTCGCTAAGTAACGTATAATATGACATACCTAATTGAACACAGTACTGAACACAGTAAAAAGGTTAACCTGATTTATAGGTCTATTGCAAATTCGAATTACCTATAAAAGTTTAGAATCAACAAATGATAACGTATTGAAATTTCTTTCGACGAATAGTTTTAAAAGTTCTATCTTATTTACTGACGTCACTATTAAGTTTAATAATAATTATAAGATTTTAATCAAAGGATAAACCAATAGAAATACATTACATAGATATTTGTAATGAAAAACGTTGCTTGTTTGCCACCATTGTGATATAAAAAATGACATACACAATATATACATACATGTTTGTTTGAAGCATATGGTTCAAGTACAGCCGTTTAATACAAGCCTAAACGAACATATAAAACCTCAGTCTGAAAACGATATAACAATAAATAATGACGTTCACAGATCAAAATTTAACTGTCAAATTACGTTTAGATCTACTTAAGTAAGTATCAAACTAGTTTGATACATAACACAGGTGTACACAATATTATTTATTAAATCACGCAATTCAAATTAAGTTTGTCAAAACTGGATTAATGTGGGCCACAGTAGGCTATCGGACCAGTCACCACCAATGTTGGCATGAAAACTTTTTAATCTGTAACGGTTTGTAGCCTAGAGGCGTCAAATTTTTAATTCGAAATTCGAATTAGCGTTACCGCCTTTTTAGGAAACAAGAAAATGGCTTATAGGTATGTTGACAGGTGGTCGTAATAATGAGTTTTTAGAATAAATTGCAATTTTTGGATACCTGCCTATTGCCTATTTGCCCAAAAAAATAATAAAATACGGTTAATCGGCACCACGCCAGTGAAATTGCGAACAGAAGCTATTCACTATAGTAATTAATATTGAATCAATGAGTTACTCACATTTGTATGAAATATAGGAATACAATATATAAGTAACATTCATAATGTCTCACGCGTCATAACCCAAGTCTTGCCAAAAGTACAAATCGTATCAATACAAAACTTGAATAAGTATTGTATTTGTACTTGTCATGTGAGATCGGCAGGTAGGCTCTCAAAAATCGAGCTCCTATTTTTCATTTTGGCTAACGTGGGTATAGAGTAAATATTTAATTTGTTATCTCACTCAAACGGTGCGACACGGAACGAGATTTATTTTTATATAGCAAATGAATGAACAAAAAATAGAATGAACAAGGGAAGAATATTATTGTTGCAGAATTATCAATATTAAGGTGGTATCCCACGGTGTGTGATTTTGCAGACATCACACACGACAATTGGGTACTTTTGAGTAATAGACAGTTTGTTAAAAGCGAGGTCTGCACGAAATCCGGATTTATTTTAATTACCTAATATAAAACCCATAAGCTATTTCAAGGAAATAAACGTGGGTATAAAACTAATATACTTCTGCCTACGCGTTCCAGAGAAAGGCTTTACGTTATTACTATGAAGTTAAGTACTGTCGAAGCTTGACATTCAACAAATTTGCTCTCCGCTTAAAATTATTCTTAGCATCAATAAGTAAACTAATGATCAACAACACTTGTAAATACTTAAGCTTCTGAACAAACATAATAATAATTATGATTGATAATCAACCACCTCTTATAACGAATTAATAATAAATAACATTAGAAAACTATCAATCATTATTACACAACTGGTTGATAGACAAAATTGCGTATTGAATTGGCAACCTTATGTAACATAATATATAATTGAAATGTAGGAGCTGTGTGACATTCTTAAATCCGCCGGGTTGGCCTAGTTTGTACTTCGAATTTTAATTTTTCGGTCAGTGAAAAGAGCGAATATTGTCCGATAGATATTATCTTTGTAAATGTATAGTAAAATAGATCTTATGGAGTCGCTTTGCATAATTGTGTGATTAAAATTTGCATACTGTTTTATTTTTTGTAGGTGAAAACAGTACCTACAGCCAAATAATAATCTTCTTCTTATCAAATAATAATAAAATAAAAAAATTAAATTCTAAATAATATATTAGGAAGCTGACAGTATAATAATTAATAGTTCTCTTAGCTTATTGTTTTATTATTTCAATACTGGCTGATTTAAGGTTTTTAGTTATTTATAAAAAAATAGTTTTTTCTTAAAAAAAAATGAAAGAAGATCCCATAATTATTTTCAAAAATGCCTGTTACAATCTCAATGTTCATGTACGCTAATCGCCGAAACCACAGAAACCAAAGAAAGATCTATTTTGTTGGTTCTAACTTTCAGTTCGTATGATAGGATAGTTTTGGGCGATAGATGGAATCGTTGTCTTGTGTTTTGAATCACAAGTACTTAATAATATAAATAGATCTAATCAAAATATAACACAAGGCAAGAGTTAAATTCTTACTATTTAATTGTTATAATTTATCAAAATAAATATTTATTACGCCCACAACACACGCAAAAACAGTGACAAAATCACCATAACGCTGCAAAAATTCTAATTAGCTAAAAATATCATAGCCTCGCGTGTTGGTAGTCGTTAAAGCAAGCATAACCCGTTACACGAACTGCCGACCGTAGTACAATCGCATACAAAACAAAATAAGCAAATTATGGTATAATCACTTTTGACTGTTCGGTGACCGGTTAAAAAAGCAAGTGTTTTTCATTGCTAGGTGGCTATGGAAAGAGTTTTGATCAGCATTTTTCTGAAGGATCAAAACCGAAACGAGGTGATTCATCACGAGTGAACCATATCACTCGCAGAAGCGATAAATGTTTGGATAAACGGGTTTTTAAGTGGAGAGCGCGTCCGGCAAGCGTAGTGTAGGACATTGTCAGACTTGACACGATTGGCTGTGTTAATCTTCACAGGGTGCTCAATGGCATGCAATAAATTTTCTTTACTTTTTTGTTTCCAAATTATATTATCGCTTTAGAAATTTGGCTATGCTTACAATAAAATACGATAAGTACATTTACTTAATGAATCACAAAGCTATGTTAGGTACCTATAATCTCGATTATCGAATAAAAACTTAAAAAAAGTCAATCGGTAAATTCATTTTATACACCTACATCTTACGACTTAACAGAAAAACTATGTGAAACTATTACTACAATTTCTTACATACCAGTAGCGAATTCAAGTTTAAATTCTAGTTATGTTAATATTATGCAGTCTTTATGTACGGGTTTTCCGTAGAGAATACTTGTAGGGAAATTTAACTATGAATAATGTTAACTTTGTGTTGACAAGGAGATGACTTGAGTTATTATATCTTTTTAGAAGTTACGGCTTTTATGGACTGTATTCCTTCATTGTGGTTTCTTCTTGTATGAAATTGGTCATAAATTTAATTTTATTTATTGGTTGTATGAGACAGAAGTGAGGCATCTCTCCACTTCTAAATTCGAGCTTTAATAAGGCCTTATTGGTCACCACTCCTACTGGTCAGCGAAATTTTTTTTTTTTTTTTTTTTTTTTTTTTTTTTTTTTTTTTTTTTTTTTTTTTTTTTTTTTTTTTAAAAGACAACGCCCGCACTAGGGAATAAGCCCTGTGTCGCGGGGAGCTTTACAAACATGAAACTAACGGACACAAAGTACACCCAGACTAGAAACAAATATCTATGAATCACACAATATTTGTCTCGTGTGGGAATCGAACCCACGTCACCCAGCACGGCGATGTAGTGGCGAGGCGACCACCTTAACCACTGCGCCACGGTGACAGTCTTAACCATTTTCAAAAATCTTAAAAGAAACTACTAGAAAGATGCTTCCATGAGTAGCAAGATATACTTAGATTAAGAAAATAAATAACCAGTTTCGATTCAACAATGAACGCTGACAATTTTGTCGTCGAGTGTACAGCTAGCAGGATTGTCATAGTAAACACGCTAGCTTTAGTTTAAAGTGAAAATCTGTGTTTTTGTACACGTAGCGTAACATGTTAAACGTTGCACTTGAACCGTGATTCTACCCGACTTCTGTGGAAAAGGCTCACTTGTTTTATATTTCTAACTAGCTGTGCCCGCGACTTTGACTTTAATTTTAACTTATTAATCTAACGGTGTGGTGCTCTGCTGCGTCACTTTACACGCTACCCAAATTGTAAATTACAAAAGATTATAACGATAATTTTTTTTAAAAGGGGAAAAAAATATCTTGCCATTTTTTCTCATAGCTCCACCCCGTCAGCGAACTAATCATAAGCAAATATGCTGACACTTCTTGTCGGATAATCTGTTACATTCTTAAATTGTGACTTTCATAAGTGTTACTTTGTAACCTAGATGAATAAACGAGATTACATTGCATCACAATCATTGTTTTTTTTTTTTTCTCGGAGTCTTAACATATTATATTCTAAAATCAAAATAGCCTACGTTACTCCTTGTGACATTAGCTATCCGCCAGTCCCGTCAAAATCGGTCGTTTCGGAGTTTACCTCAAATAGACAGACAGAAAAATTTTACATTTCACAAATCTCCTAACTGCTCTGTTCATAATTAACAGATAGGTCAATGCCTTTCTATCTCCTCTACTTATTTCTGAATAATTTCGTTGCTGGTTCCAAGACAGTGGCTTAGGTAAGGTTAACCATTCCTTTCGATCCATTCAATTTCCTTGGACTCCTTCTTCCTGGAAAGTGTCATAATGCGGTGATTGCAAGGGTTCATTGCTGTTAATCCTGTTGCAGTTTAAGGTGTGAGTATGGAAGTTGAGACTATCCCATAGACACATCAATACGGAAACCATGAAAACAAACACGTAACTCATCCAACTTTAACGACATCCCATTAATGCAACCGCCATACAAAATACAGGAAACTTCTCCCGACCGCACCTAACAATGCATTCGTATGACATTTAACCTGACATTGAAAACTAGACCTTACCACCTACGCAATAAAATCCTTCAGTCTATAATTGTTGTCACAGAGTTTAATCGTGCGTCCAAATTTGGTTCGGTAAGGCCATTGGAACAAAGCACCGATAGAGCTCGTTTGTTTGAATGTTTTTGAGCTCAAAGCCAAAACAGAGTTATAGGTAGTTATGTAAGAAGTCATACTATTTAGGAACATTACTTAATGTCAATAGGTAATAAAATTCGATAGAAGAGCACTAACCATAAAAGCATATCTTAATGGACATAATAAAGAAGTATCGCATAAACTTAATAATTTAATAATGGTAACGCATCTAATATTATGTCATAAGCAACTCTTGTACAGGTATACTATAACATAACATAGCACCACGCATTTTTCCTCGAAGGGGTAGGCAGAGGTGTTTTATACCCACATTTCGCCAGCTATGTTTGATGTCATGAAATAGAGGGCGAGCCTATTGTCATCAACCGGGAACATTTGTTTACCAAACTCCGGGAAAATATAATTATATTACTAATATCTCGGAAAACGTTATAACCGTTTAGATCAAAATATATATAGGTACCTACTAGGTACTCCTTTATTTATTAAAGGTTGCTTTATTCAGTTGCTTGGCTCAGTGACTCTACGCAAGACGTCCCGAGTTCGATTTCTTCATCGGATAAAAATGGTACTGAGTTCTTCTTGAGTAGATCATGCGTCCACGTTGTGGGAGACCGCCCCACACTACGTCTTTCGCTACTTTGTAACCCAGTCCAGAATCCTTATTCTTCAACGATTCATCATCATCAACATATCAGCCGTAGGACGCCCACTGTTGAACATAGGCCTCCTCAAGACACTTCCAATAGGACCGGTTGTATGCGGCCTGCATCCAGCGCGATTCAACGATTAATAAAATAAAATTATCAGTACATTGAGCGATGTGCCCAGCCCATCGCAAAGAAAATATCTTTACCTAAAATTACTCTATCAAAAACGTTTCCGTAAACGCCATAGATCACAAAGTTCCCACCACTTACGTCATATAAACCAAGAAAAAACCATTCAAATACTGACATTAACACATTCCACTTTCACGTTTGTCGAAAAACTATAATTATAGTTAACCAAAGGTTACACAGTTACAACAGTTCGCTGCATTTGTCTTTGTGTTAAACCCCCCTCTACACATTGGGCCAACTTAGGCCAATATTCTGGCCATACGCTGCGTCAAAATTTTTAGCTCCTATGAGTCGCAGCGTGATGCCTTATAGCCTAACATTTCTTTAATTTATTGTACACTAATTAGAATACAAATTTATTTTCATCATAAGGCTGTAGTTTTTGAGATTAGTGCGTTCCAAGAAAAACTTTACATCTTTGTTTAGGTATTAGTATGGATAATATATATTATACAGTCACATAATAGTCTGTCATACATCTAAGTAGACGTATGTCAGAATCGTAGCAAGTGGAAGGAAATAGTCTCTGCCTACCCATCTGTTGGGAAAGAAGCGTGATCTATATGTATGTATGTATAATAGTCACTTGACTGGAGCTTTTGTTATTTTGTCATTTTAAGTTTTAAGTAATTATCGTAAATAAATCATCCCATTCATGTCTATATGTAAAAGTTATTTTTTATCAAAACCTATCCTGCAGTTTTTGCGTCCCCAACAACAACTATGTTCGCATTTGAAAAAGCTTATTATTGTTATTTATTTTTTGTATTAGTATTGCGTGGCCAATATTGGTGTACCTATGTTGGGCCAACGTGCTGAGGCGTTACGTCCGGGTCGAAAGGTGACATTGGCCCATAGACAATGGTTCCCATGATAACTGAAAGTTATGTGTAGATCATTATGTAGATGATGTATTTTTGTGCGTTATTGTCAGTAATTAGAGTTGAATTTTTGTATTTCTATTTCTGGCGAAACTGCGAAAGTGTATGGGTTTTCACTTTTAATGGTGCGATTAAGTTATATTTTATTATGGATAATAAAGTATCATTTTCATTTTAATGTACTTCAACTGATAAGAGTAATAAATAAATAAAATAAAATATGTATGTCAGAATCGTAGCAAGTGGAAGGAAATGGTCTCTGCCTACCCCTCTGTTGGGAAAGAGGCGTGATTTATATGTATGTATGTATGTATGTATGTATGTATGTACGTACGGGTGGGCGATCCTATTATAATTGATAGGGCACATTTCAATTCGTAACAAAGCATCCAATATCGACAGCCAGTTATTGGTTCCAGGAAAATTGAGCAGAATCAATGACAGTTCTCTGCAACACAGTATCGACAGGTCACCTCGTAAACTTAATATTATATCAAGACTCATCGGAGCAGAAACCAAGACGTTATTTTATGAAAGGTTTTGTTTTATCGAGGTTATATCAATATTGATAGAAGAAAAATACTCAGTTGTTTTTTGCTGTACTGC
Organism: Laspeyria flexula; assembly: GCA_905147015.1. Taxonomy (NCBI): domain Eukaryota; kingdom Metazoa; phylum Arthropoda; class Insecta; order Lepidoptera; family Erebidae; genus Laspeyria; species Laspeyria flexula. Next base: position 15,197,313 of record LR989954.1, read on the forward strand.
TTTTGTTTTGTACTTATTCTCGTTTAGAGGGCAAAGTTGATTGTTTAATTAGACTTACCAACAACCCCTTATACTAATACATTTGTCTTTTACATAATAAAGGACATTTTGGTATAGCAGCCATTTACAGGCAAGTAGTATAGTATTATAGTATTATTAACCACTTTATACTTACTGTAGTTTTATAGTAAGTATGAGATAGTTAATAACAATTTATACTATTATTCTAAAGTCCGTGTAGTGACGGATTTAGAATACATAATGTCACTACGTCATCTTAACCCGTGGGTGTCGTAAAAGGCGACTAAGGAAGTAACCTTATGCAGACAAGAGCACTGCAAGAAAAAGGAAAATTCGAAACAAACCCTATAGGTACTAACCCGTCTAGCCAGCGTGGTATAGTAGGCTATATTCCCTCCACATTCTTTGGAGGAGACTCGTGCCCAACAGTGGAACGCTTTTGGGTTTAAATGATGATGATGAATATGATAAAGAAAAAAATTTGCTTAATAATTTACTTGTTTGGTTGGTTGAACGGGCTAATCTCAGGAACTACTGGTCTGATTAAAAAAAATTTTTTTGTGCTGGATGGCCCATTCAGTGAGGAACGCTATAGGATATATAACACCTCGCTACAGCCAATAGGAGCTGAGTAGTAGCCAAACAAAGAACGACGGCGAGCGAAGCCCCGCGCAACACTAAAAACTAACGGGTGTCCAAGAAAACTGGACACATCTTCATCATATAAGTATAAAAGACAGTCACTTTTTTTTTTTTTTTAAGACAACGCCCACACTAGGGAACTAGCCCTGTGTCGCGGGGAGCTTTACAAACATGAAACTAACGGACACAAAGTACACCCAGACTAGAAACAAATATCTATGAATCACACAAATATTTGTCTCGTGTGGGAATCGAACCCACGTCACCCAGCACGGCGATGTAGTGGCGAGGCGACCACCTTAACCACTAAGCCACGGTCACAGTCAATATACTTTCTTATGACATATAATATTACTATGAATTTCCCAGCAGTACTATAACTCCTCTTGTCTTTGTTGAAGTTCTCTTCTAGTTCGCAACTGTATAACTTGCAAGTTTGTTGAATTGATGTTGTGCTAGTTCACTAGAGCTCAGCCGCTAAGCAAACAGAGTTAGCTCTGTAACAGGAACTAACAACGGTATCAATCTAGTCCTGCAACGTGTTTGGAACAAAGTACTAAAGTTGAACTATATACCACTATTAAATGAGCTATTCTCAGAGATTTATTGTGTTTATAAAATTATACACAACGCCGTATTTTATCACAAAAACGACGTTGTGTATAATTTCGCTAAAAATTTGTGCTTTTATAGTGTTCTTTTAACATCATCATCATCTGTATATTTATGTTCCATTTAAAAACGAAAAAAATCACATAGGTAAATCAAAAAAATCTTAAAGCTCGTGGCGGCATCTAGCATTCAAGCATTGCAAACATACAAATATTGACACAACTGAATATGTCTGTACTGTCCGTTGAGCAAAATTCACTCAACTGGAGTCTCTATGGTCTGCTGTAACGACAATTTGCAATATTAAATTTTAAGGGTTCCACCAGACCCCTTTCTGTTCAAAATATTTCAAATAGCTTCATCATCATCATATCATCCGCAAGAAGTCCACTGCTGGACTTAGGCCTCCTCAAGAGATTTCCATTCATTTTTCTGTAAGTGTATAGGTATACAAATGAGAAATTGTTTAAAGTTTTACCTGTGGCTTACTACACGTATTGGGAAACTGTAAGCAATTGTATAAATAAATAAATAGGGCCGGTTGTATGCGGCCTTTATCCCAATACCTTGCGAAATATATTGCTCTGCTGATTTAGTTTTTGTGTCATGTTTGTATTTTAAAGAGAAAGTATACAAGTTATATTAATTTTGCTTCAAATATTCGATAGACTGTAATTTCGCTTTAAGCCACAAGCTAAAAGACAAACAAATTAACACATAAAGAAAACCTAAACAGTAGCTACGTATATCAGTGTCCCCTGTCCAGTCCCATTAATCGTGGACCCGGAGGACATTTCTCTGTCCCTGACCCGAGAGCTAATGAGCACATTAGTATCGATCTACGAGGCTAAGATGTCCCACGGTCTTGTTAGTGGAAATTAACTTAAACGATGGAACCCGCATAAATACTCATTAATTTAATGATTTTTAGTTCATTACTTGATTGGAACATTTTTTAGTTTGAGCGTATTGAAATCGGTTCTCAAATAGACTATTAGCTATTAACCCTTATGAAAACCACTTAAAATATAAAATATTAATCTTATTTTCATAAACTAAAGTTAACACAATTTGCACCTCTCTCAGTTTAATCAATCACCGTATACGCTCAAGTAGCCATCTACGAGTTGCCAACAAATTACGTCATAAAATGCTTCTACAAAATGCCACTAAAGGCTTGCACACACTAGATCGACACGCAACGATTACATTTTATAAAAAACATATTACAAAACGAGTTTCCGATCGTTAACGGAACATATGTAATAGATAGAAGACTTATAAGGAAGGGTATTGGTGAGAATATCTGCGAAGATTGTTTCTATATAGTGCAATATTATCTCGCCAACGCGTATTTCTTTTGTGAATGCGTGAGATTGAGTGGCTTCAGAGAGGAAAGTAAAATGAATTACATTATACGTCCTAGGATTATTCGGTAATTTGAATTTAACGTAACCCCGCTTGCTTTTGCTTTCTTTACAGATATAGTAAAGGTTGTTTAACTATACATTTGTAGGTATTCAAAATGGCATTCGATAAATAAACAAAATTTAAGTTATTTTATGACAGTTATGCTATGCTTGAAAAGACTACTTTTTGTTTAAAACCACTAACAACAAGCTTAACTTAGAATATCATTAAAACACTTGCATGTAGCAGTAAATTCACTATTGTTAAACAAATCTCTTTAGCATCTCGTCCACCATAAGATGTGATCGCCACAAACAGCACATGTGAACTGAATCTTGTTAATCTGTTTAAGATAACACAAATAGCATAACAGTAACGTTATAAATAGCAATAACGCAATAACGTGAACGAGTAAGCCCTTGTTTCACGAATAATCCCATTGCCTTCGACCGTGTTGCATTAACTAGAACAATGCATGAAACGTTTTTAAGAGCTTCATATTGAGAGTCAGTTAATTCTTATCTTTGTAATACAATTTACAGATTATATTATTATTATCACAGTTTTCACATAAAACCATAAACATTTATTGGGAAAACGCTGGTGTGATTTATTAAATGCGTATCACGAGGACTGGTAGAGCTAGCTGAAGACAGGAGTGGACCATTATGAAGGTGTCTCTTGCTCAACAATATGCAATTTAAGCTATTTTTGACAATGCCACGCTCACACATACTACGTGATGCAGAGGACTTTATAAACACACATCTTTTTATTAGAACTTTTTATAGCTTGTCCTTAAAAAACCTTTTTTTTTTCTTTTTTTTTTCATGTGCAGATAATTATCTGACAAACTATCAGAGACTAAAGTCACAGATTTTATATTAAAAATTTATCAAAAATCTATCAACTAACTTATTGACAATTGGAATAGTATAATATTGTTAATGATTACTTATTTTGATAGAATATATCGTACCTATTTGCCTAATAAAATAACAAAATCAGATTAACCGAGCCGTGGTATTTCGTCGTAAATATACGACTCTGGCAAAATGGTTTCGAAAATATTTGTCGGATTAATCCGACGTATCCGGTTAAAGGGTATTTTAGACAATCGACAAAACAAATGCCATATAACATAATTATTGTTACTCGGTATGTCTCCTAGGTACCTCCACTATCATTATAATTACGAATCGATAACTTTTAATAACTTTAGTCATTAGAGCATTAGTCATCAGTAACTATAATGTTACTATATGAATCAAAAATGTATTGATTACTTACTCTTTTTTTAGTATTTCTCTGTTACAATCTAAGTTCTTATATTGCCATCTTCGGCATCGTTTTTCCACATAAGTGAATGGACTGAATTTCCTAACGAAGTTTTACCAAGGGTGTAGGTTAGATAGGTAGTGAATACTTAAGGGTCGGCAACGCGCTCGTGATTGCCCTAGTGTTGTAGAAGCCTATAGGCGATATATATATATCTGGCGGGCCGTACGTATGCTTGACACCGTCGCGTCTTGGTAGAAGACGAAAAATATAAAAATTAACCATGTTTTGAGGCTTACTACTGGTCTGAGCCATAATGTGCTCTGATGTCGAATTCCAGGGGTACCCAGATAGGTTTCATTGGGTATTTATACCCCTTAAACGTCTCGTTTGTTTACAGAACTTAGATACGATATCCGTTTCCCCTCATCTAAAAGGTCAATAAATCATCATTCGTACCTCCAAAAATAGTCCATTCATGACATTCAATGTATTTTTTTATTTTTGTGATTTAAAAAATAGTTCAAATTTAAAGTGTACGTTTTGGGGGGGGGTTATATCCCTGTGACTCCTTTCCCCCTTCCGACCGCGCCTGCTTCTAAACCCACTACACTGACATAATTACGCTATCACACACATTATAAATCACAATGCAGTTCTCACAAGCAACATAGTCAGGAATAATATGAATCGACCTTACTATTGTAAAGTTGCGTCACAAACGTGAACCTGCGAATTTGACATTACACACAAAACTAAAGGTTGCTGCGTTCTAATATAACAAGGTTGTGTCTATTTTACGTATTTATATCAAATAACTGTGTATATATCGGTTCGCTATTTTAAGACACAGAGATTTGTCATTTAAATTGTTGACTGGAGATTTATATAATAATATAGATCTATGGTAGGCACGCTTTTGTGGTCAAGGGCGTGGAGATAATATATGGTTAAATTACATACAAAAAAATCATTTAGAAAACATAGCTTTGATTTTATAATATATTAACTTCTTACACGGTCTATACAGGCATCTAAGCTGAACTATTAAGTTTCTCATACTTTACAATAACGAAGAAAGTTTTCTTTGCTAGAAATTATAATAAACTGGAATAAGTATGCAAATTATATAACAGATGAAGGAGTGAATAGGTTTCTTAAGGGTCGGCAACGCGCTCGTGATGCCCCTGGTGTTGCAGGCGCCCATAGGCTACGGTAACCGCTTACCATCAGGCGGACCGTACGTCTGTTTGCCACCGTCGTGGTATAAAAAAAAAAAAATTATTATTATTATTATTATTATTATTATTATAATACAAAAACAGTGGCATTTTTTGTACCCGCGAGCGAAGTCGCCTAAATATAATATATTATAGTTGTAAATGCCATCATTACACGTCATCAACACGTGACACATCTGACATCAGTAATTATTTTATTAATGTATAAATGTAACTAGCGAAGACACCGACAGCTTAAAATATCTTTGAACTAACATAAATATTTTATTCAATCGATATGTCAAGTGGACTTCAAATAGACACCGGATTTGCCATTTGTCTAGGTTCGCTGTTCAAAAGGTGAAATAAAACAGACCGGAGGCTAAATCTATTCTGTCCATTTGACAACTTAACTGTTTAAAGGTTAGAGGTTACCTAAACAAATCCGCTATACGGGTCGCGCCAAAAATAAGCTATATAAATGTCATTGAAAAATTTCCACATATAAATCACAAGATCAATAAGTTTTTCTCTAGATTTGTCATACAATTGTGGCGGCGTTTTCTTTTTGTGTAAAGTTGTTGCCGCCAGTAAGGCAACTTCATCATCATCATCATCATCATCATCATCATCATCATCATCATCATCATCAGCCCACATCCACCCACTGCTGAGTATAAATAGGCCTCTTCTCTACCGCGCCACTTCTCACGGTCCTGTGCTGGCCGCGTCCAATGAGATCCTATGATCTTGACGATATCGTCTGACCATCGGGCTGGTGGTTGGCAGACCACCAAGGCAACTTAGGCTTTATTAATTTTTAATGTTTCTATAATCTCATTAGGCAAATCTCTCTATAAAAACCCAATTCGTTAAGAGCTAGCTTCCAATGTTCACCGGGATATCATTCCCTTGACACAATCACCTGAAGCTTTGATAAAACTTAGCTTATCTTAAAAATTGATTCAGAATTGTTAAACTAAGATTAAGTTTGAATTAAAATATTTCAATAGAAATTCTAACGTTGGAATTATTAGGTGTCTTTGTAATACTCATAAAATCATAGCCGGTACATACAGTGCCTCGATACAAGGAAAGTAAAGCATGTGCTACACGGTTGTAATCTTGAGTTCCAACGAAGGTGACCTTGTATTCATGTGATTACCCATCTAGCCTACAGATGTAATTCAAATTTCATACATACTACGCAGATGGCAACCAAACTCCCACCAAGGTCACCTCTATTGGAACGCAAGATTACAACCGTGTGGCAAGCGCTTTAGGCTCACACTAAAAACGAGTAAAAAGAGAATCCTATCCTTTTTTTTTTCAATGAAAATAATGTACCAAAGCTACACAATCAAAAAAGCACTGGACAGTTAAAAAAAAGCAATTTGCATAGAAATTACTCGTAAATGTAACTCCAGCGTGTCGGTATTAACTGACACAGCGTATTGTTAGCAATGTAAGCTTTTGACTGCTGGAGTACTCTTGCAATTAACGCCATAGGTGGTTTCACATTCGGTACAAAGATTTATTGGAGATAAAAACGTAATTTATATCGCTAATGATGTGCATTTACGCTTGAATTATAACATCACATAATCCAACACGTGTTAGTTTTTCTTCGCAAGTAAACAAACCTTGAAGCAATCATTTTCCGTGTCAATGCCCTTTGCATACATTAACATATATGCATACGTCTTGCTTCACATATTTATTGATATGAAAATACATAAACTTAAAGCATTAAGCTATGGTAAGTATTTGTATAGACTTTTTTCGTCGTGAGTAATTTATTAAAAGATAAATACATTCCAAATAATAATAATATATTTTTACCACATTCACACAGCGCCATCTAGTCCCAAGTAAGCAATTATGTTTGCTTGTGTTATGGGTACTAAACAACTGATATACTAAAAAAACATACGTAAATACACACATATTATAGATAAATTACATCCAGACACAGAACAAACCCTCATGCTCATCACACAAAGATTTGTCCTGGGTGGGAATTGAACCCACGACCTCCGGCTTAGCAGTCAGGGTCCCTAACCACTAGACCAACAGGCCAGTCAAATCAAGTCCCGTCCCGTCAAGCCAAATTCCCTCCACATTCTTTGGAGGAGACTCGTGCCCAGCAGATGAACGTTTATGGGATGATGAATTAACAGTATTGGACCTTAAGAAACGGTCTAGTGGTTTCTGGGTGTATGCCACGCCATTATGGCATCACTGTGCCCGTACGCCATGAAATCCAGTTTTTATATTATTATAAAAACTGGATAGACGTTATATCGGATTACGTAGGTAATCTTTTTTAACCTCTTTCCAATTAATTACCCACACGCATTAAGTTAACATAAAACACCAATAAGACAGAGAAAAGACATGCACAATGTACAGGGCTACGTTTACACATATTTATTTACCACTTAGTAAGTAATTAGTATTGTATAATCTCTGTAATGCGTTAAAAAACATCGTTAGGAACATATACTTGAATCGCGTGCGTTTAAACATACTTTGTGACGGACACGCGATTTGTGACCGACGCGATTTAAATGTCAAATATTACGACAGTTGGCTAATTTCCGAGTGCTATTAATATTTATGAACTCATCAAAAGTATCAAGGTATTAGACGGATATGATTCTAGTTTTTTGTGGCGATAAAATGAAGAGGAGTAACTTGAAAAAAACCGATGCCAAAAATAAAATTTATTGGCTTATTCTAATGCCGGCTTCATACGCCGGCCAAACTTGCGACCATACCGTCAGCTGTATAACCACATTACACAAAATAAGCCTACACAAATTGACAGTAGTCCAATGTTTTAAAGATAAATTTTTGATTACATTGGTTTAAGTTGGAATGCCTTAAACAACAATACTATTTCATTCAAAAGTATTTCAAAGATATTACAATTGCGTATTCCACACATATTTTAGTCCAAGAGGGTTCAAAGGACAAGGGTTGAAGAATGTTCATCTGTATCTACAAAGTCTAAGATAAGATAAGATTATACACGCAAATCTAGAGTTTTGATTTAGTACTCATAAGACTCATAAGACATAATGTAATGTTTGTATATAAAAATTATGTTGTCTCACACAAATTTTATTAGAAATTTTTTAAAGATAATGCCTGCAATAGGGTCGTAGGTGTGTCTTCGTCCTCGGGGAACTTTACGTACATACAATTAACGGACACAACTACAAGTAGGTACAGAGAACACATTCACAATTAATTAACACATCGATTGGTCGATTTTGTTATCATTATTAAATGTTTGACTGAAATGAATTTAGGAACTATAAAACTAATAGAAAAATGATGTTGACTTAATATAAAATTATAATAACTATGACCTATATATATACTTTAGACATGTATTGTGTTTGACATTATCTATGAACATTTAATTTCATAATTTGATACATTATTGTGTACTGGTCAATTGTATTTACTTCTATAAGTTACAAACATTTTAATTTGCATGCTGAATGTAGTAGGCGAAGTATGACGAACTGTATATAATATAAGATCTGTAACTACCATATTTCAAGCAAATAAACACTCTATCTATCTATTTATTTCGACTGACCAGTTGGTCTAGTGGTTAGTGACCCTGACTGCTAAGCCGGAGGTCGTGGGTTCGATCCCCACCCAGGACAAATCTTTGTGTGATGAGCATGAAGGTTTGTTCTGTGTCTGGGTGTAATTTATCTATAATATGTATGTATTTACAAAAAAAAAATGTATATAAGTAGTATATCAGTTGTTTAGTACCCATAACACAAGCAAATATAATTGCTTAATTTGGGACTAGATGGCGCTGTGTAAATGTGGTAGAATATTATTATTATTATTATTATTATCTATCTATCTTGAAAATGACAACGACAACAATTACATTTTCAAACATCTGACATCAATATCGAATCGTTGAGATTGCGAGTTGGTTCTCATATCGCATTTTAAAACAATCTTTAATTAAATTGAAAAAAATCAAAATTAATTTTATAACATGAGTGGCTTTTAGTTGAAGGATTAAGTCACTTTGCTACTGAACTCACACCTAGCTCTGTGAATCCAGTAAGCTAGGATTAACAATGATCAACCCTTGCAAACACTGAGCCATGATACTTGGGAATCCCAGGGATCCTACCGTCTAGAGTCCCAAGACAGTATTTAGGTTACGATTAACAGACATTTGTTTAAAAGCTATATGTAAGAATAAGCTTGATATTCAAAGCTTATTCTTACATAAATTAAATTTAAGAAAACATTAAACAAATTGGATTTTTTCTATCTATTTTTCTCAACCCCTTTTGTGCCTCTAGCTATAAATAAAGTTGAGACCCAATTCTATCCATTGAACTGACCTGAATACGAATCTCGCAAAAATCGAAGGATTCAAATGGATAATTTACCTGAAAAAGAAAAAAATATTGTATAAGAACATAGTAGACATTTTATTTGAGAAGGTTGCAGTCTTAAGTACAAAATAAAACAACCGATAAAAAGCTGACAGTCTAAAAGCTTTTCGAATTAAATGAATTATATAAAATCATATTTAACTTCATAAAAGTTTATTAATTAAACTCGAGTCTATTAACTGGCTTTACATAAAATTTATATTCGAGATTGATGTATTTATAATGTATTTTATAGTCAAACCTGGGCGCTCCTAGGTTTGACTAGTCAGTCCTCAGATTTGACTTGTAGTCTAACCTAACCTAACCTGGGATAAACCAGTCATTCCGGGAAGATACTGCATATGAACTTTGACTATGACATATACTATTTCTAAATATATCCTTGTTGATTTTTATCATACAAATTTTAATGATTTAGCCGTGAAGGGGTAACACAGCGACAAAAGAACATTATTCTCATTTATAATACAGAATGTATTTGAAACCTCAAATTCAATATAATCTGAACAAAATAGTGAATTAAATGTCATGTTACGTATAACCCAGTTGGCAGAGAATCGTCAGCGTGGTATGTCGACCTACTATTGTTAGAATACACTATTCTAAATTCTTAAGGAGCCAAGTGCAACCCTTTTTTTTGATGACAAATGAGACTGTTTGAATAATCGTACTATTGTACATTTTTGAAGTGGTAATCTTTACTAGAGCGAATCCTAAATATTTTGCACGACTAAAGTGCGCGGTTTCACGTAATAGACGTGATAATACTAGAATTCGGATGCCATATGTATCCACAACACTTCTGCGTAAGACTATCTTAAGCATGGATCCATTAATTTACTATATAAAAAATCCTATTAAAAATCAATCTTCATCTCAGTCGATATTATTTCATGAAATAGTAGCAACCTTTCTTTTCAAATGTCAGCCAAGTCGTCAATCGAAAGCGGGTTTATAAAGGCAGCTAGTCACGACCCAACTATCGAGCGAACCCGAACGGTTCTACAGGTATTTTTACATGAACACCGAGTGGAATTAGAATCACGACTTGGGTATAACACGACGAACTGTTACTACGGGTTCACGAACGTTTATCGCTTAGATTTTATCGAGTCTCAGATGTTTACGTCACGATTTATGGTTTTGTCTTTTCTATTACACTTTAAATCGCGAATAAACAACTTTTCCTAAAGAAATTAATATTATTGCGTTGCTGTCAGAAAAATCAGGCGCAGTATCAACGGTTTTGCGTTCTCTCTGAGGTTGTCAACAAACTAAATAATCCTTTTTATTCAACCGGGTATATCATTAGGTGTATATATAACATCACCACAAATAAAACCACAACAAGACCCGAATAAAAGGACAAACTCAAAATCTATTGTAATAAAACAATGCTTAGAATCATAGTAAGGGCCGTTGTTCTTATCTGAAAGAGGATCTTTAGGACCTGTTGCGAACGAGACGGGACTCAGGCTGGGCTGTAAATGGCCTGCAAAAATAAGTCTCAAGAACTTTGACGGAAAATAGGTTTTGTTAGATTAGGTACGTGGCTTTCTTATATAGCCTATTACTCAAGTTGTTCGATTGACGAGGTAATCAAGCGAATTAATCAGAGCTTTGATAAAAATATATATTAGAAAAGCTTGGATGTATTTATATACAGCAAATGGTCTGCAAAGTTTCAAGAATATTGACGGAAATCAGAAAGGTTTTAGATTTCGTGGCTTCTTATACAGCCAGTTAATGACGACTTATTTGCTAGTAAGTTAAGTGAGCAAATTTATCATAATTGATACAGGATTTTGATAAACTTTAGCGTTATGTCGTTTCTAAAGCTAGCATAATAGATTTCAATTACGGCAATATAGAAATGACTTCAAACAGACTTCTAAGCATGTAATTACTTAAATTATAAATATGTAACACACATGTGACACGTGCGCCAGGGCCTAGGCTCCTAGATACCTATTACTTCTCACTTTACCCTGCTAGACTTTACCTCGACAATGTTTCCGTGTAAAGCCGCAAACAGAGACTATAAAAATAACACAAAAAAGAGATTGTTTTAATTCTCTAAACTTAAAGAGAGCCATTGTTCAAATAAATAAGTTATCAATGAAATACCCAGTAAAGTTGAACTACTAAATAGGGAATTCGGTCGGCTAACTTTGAGGCAACTTTTTTACCGCCTACACTGTTGAAGTTTGTTCACCTACGCATTTCAATTTACGGCGGTTTTATGGGAAATTTATAGAATCGATAAGTTGCCCGCAGAATACCCATTTGTGAATATTTATAGAACAGTTGCCATTTGGCCATTTCATACATTGTTGATGTTGATGCGATAAAAACGAGATATAAATCTAAATAGATAAAACCGATAAATCTATACTAATATTATTAAATAGGTAAAGTTTGTGACGTTTTATGGGGTAATCACGGGATCTATTGAACCTATTTGAAAAATTATTTTAGTGTTGGATAGCCCATTTATCGAGGAAGGTTATAGGCTATAACATCACACTATGGCCAATAGGCGAGCGAAGAGCGAAGTACAATATAAAATAAATCATGCGACACATAATTAACAGTAGGTACAAGGGAAACTCTCCATATACGAATACTCTTTCAAATAATAATATTATTATCAGAAAAAATATTAACACCGGGTCAGTCCAGATGTTCAATAAAAATCCGATAATTTTTACGAAACCTGATACAAATAAATGCGAAATTTTGGGGCGGCCAATGTCCAACAGTGGACCCTCCTACGGCGATGAACATTTAAAATTTGAAATGTTACTCTTACACGCAAAAACTGCTAAAGTTATTCAGGATGAAAAACAAAGGAGGTTTTCATCCTGACGACATGATTCTTGGAGTCAATGGGTGAAAACGAGTATTTAGTATATTCGTTTTCACCGTTTTCGTTTTTTTTTGTTTGTTTTTTTAAAAAAAAACACAAACCAACGCCCGCACCTATGGAACAAGCTATGTGTTGTTTCAAGACTTTATTCGGGATTTCACACAGTTAACTGTTTGGACACCAACTAGTGTATAATTAACATTTTTCACTCTATAACATGCTGGCGGTTACATAGTTATACTAGAAATAACTGTCATTACTACACAGTTAACAGTTAACCGCGGGTATAATATACAATTTGCGCGTAATTTTGTTAATCCTACGTTAGGATTACTGGGCACGTTTCGCCATTATTATGAATTGAGGTTTAGTAGGTAGGCTTCTTATTGCATAGGCATATGACTTTTAAATGAAAGAAGAAATTTTCAAATCGGACCAGTAGTCCCTGAGATTAGCGCGTTCAAACAATCAAACTCTTCAGTTTTATAATTTTAATATAGATAGAGATACATAACATTGTGTAAACATTGAAGATATAAGTTTTCTTCATAAAAAAAATTCTGCGACACCTGTATCCAAACTAAAAACAAAGAGAAAATTCGTAATAAAAACAAATTAATTACAAAAGTTGTTTTATTTGAAGCCGTAGGAAATCATTTTTCTTAAGGTTAATATACAATAAATTGTACTCCCTCACCCACGCTCCAAAATTACGGAACTTTTAATAGAAATTGGTCGTTTTCTCAGAAATTTTCAGTCCTTCACCTACCCACACAAATCCCACTTGATTCCAGAAGTAAATAACTACAAACCAAGAAGACGTAAATAATTTATTATAAGTTTATTATGATTGCCAATTGTACAGTCGAGTTCATTAATATATTGGCACCAACTTTAGATAGGTATTTTTGCTGAAAAGGGTGACTACAAGTTATTGCATAATGTACAGCATATTTTATTAAACCATTCACATGAAGACATAGATTTAATCCATAGGTTCTATAGTATTTATTGAGCTATTCAACGCTCATAATATTTTGAATTCTTGATGGTGCCACTGCCAATATATTAATGAACAATTTTTTTTTTTTTTTTTTTAAATAAAATCACTTCGGTGGGAAGCAAGGACACAGCATTAACCCAACATTAGATATACAAGCTAGTGTACTCTCGGAGGCCATAAGAAGATGACTTTATCGACGAAAAACAATAATAATAATTATACCCTTATGTTTAATCTTTATTGTAATTACAAAATCAAATAACATACCTATTTGGTTTTGTACATTTTTTTTTTCAGAATCAGCATCAGAAATTTTATTTGCCAAAGATGGGCACAGGAAAAGGTCTTAAAATAGTAGCTTTAATTCTTTATTGTACACAAAAAAATACAAAAACAACACAACACAGAGAGAAAAGACATGTACATAGGCGAGCTTAACTCAAATTTGAGTTTTCTTCCAGCAAACCCCAAAGTGCAGAGGAAAGAAAAATATAGCGAGAGAGCAAGAGAAGTGTACAACGAAGTAAAGGTGAAAGGAAAACAAGAATAGCATAGATTTGGTATACCATAATGTATACCGTCGAAATAAATATTGAATAAATAACCATCAACAAATCAAGAAATAAATATATCTAGATACATACATATATATATATATAGTAATATAAATAAATAGATAGAAATAAATACATACACTACATATTAACCACAGAGAGGAAATATTGTTTTGTTCTGCTCTTAAATACATTTAGAGAAGGGCTATCACGTACGCTGTGCGGAAGCGAATTCCATAATCTCACCGCATGAACAGTAAAAGAACCGTTATAGCGGCTAGAACAATGTGGAGGAGTACGAAGTAGAAGAGAAGTGGAAGAGCGACAAGGTTTACCACGCGGAACGAGATACTCAAAGCGATCACGTAAGTAAGAAGGAGTATTAGGGTTAGTCAAGATACAGTAAAGAAGAGAGAGGATATGTGAGTCTCGACGCTGCCGAATAGGTAACCACCTCAGTTTACAGCGAAAGTCAGATACATGATCATATTTACGCAAACCATAAACGAAGCGGATACCCAAATTCTGCAGTCGTTCAAGTTTATTAAGGTGTTCCTCCTTAGCATCAAGGAAACAGACATCAGCATAGTCAAGAATTGGAAGTAGAAGGGACTGTGCAAGAGTAACTTTAGTTTGAAAAGGTAAGAATTTCTGAAGACGCTTGAGAGACTGAAAAGAGCAGTACACTTTCCTACTTACCTCCGCTATGTGTTTATCCCAAGACAAGGTACTATCCAAATGAATCCCTAGATTTTTAACGGTTTTTGTGAGAACTATCGGAACCCCATTCAAAACTATGTTTGGTAGCGACTGTTGAGGTATACAACTAAGCATATATCTGCCACCAATAAGAATAGCCTGAGTTTTTAAAGGATTAATAATAAGCCCGAAAGAACGAGCCCATTCGCTAATATTTTCAAGATCATTATTGATGGCAGATATAGCCACATGTAATTCACTCACTGGTGCATGTCGGTAGAGCTGTAGGTCGTCTGCGTAGAGATGATAATTCGAAGAAAGAACTTTCGTGATTGCGTTAATGAAAACGGAGAAGAGAAGAGGAGAAAGAACACCACCTTGAGGAACGCCCGCAGACAGGTCACACCATTCAGAGGAATCCTCTTCAATACGGACAGACTGCGAGCGACCTTGAAGATAAGATTCAAACCATGCAATTGCAGAGAGTGAGACATTGAGAGAGGACAGGATCCCCAAGAGTATATCATAATCAACACAATTGAAAGCACTACTAAAATCCAATAATACCAGGACTGTAACAAGTTTGTTCTCCATGGCCATGCGGATATCGTCTGTTATTTTTACCAAAGCTGTAACTGTGCTATGGCCAGGACGAAAACCTGATTGCAAAGGATTTAGCAGGCTATTCGAGAGGAGATAATGAGCGAGTTGTTTATTAACTATACTCTCAAGGACTTTGGAAAGTATCGGAAGGATAGATATAGGGCGAAAATGGGATAACATGGTGGGATTTGAGGTTTTGGGTAGAGGTAGTACATAGGCTTTTTTCCAAGTAGTAGGAAAAGAACTAGTATACAAGGAAAAATTTACTAGATAGGTGATGATCGGTACCAGTTCATTTAAAATTGGGCGGAACATTTGTAGTTGCAAACCGTCAACACCCACAGCTTTTGTGGAAAGGGACAGGAGGGATTTCTTAATGTCTGTCTCCGCAACGGGTTCAAAAGTGAAAGAAGTATTTATTGGCAGAGGAAGAGAAGAGAGATAACTTAAGAGGGGACGCGGTCTGCGAGAAATTTGAAAAGTAGGTATTTGAAGTAGCTATTGCTGTTGCGTTGAGCCTGAGATTTAAATGTGTGAGTGGATGGTCCACATGCGTAGTACCTCTCACCCCTCCTCCCCACTAGCATCTTCCCCGCGCCCGTGTACCGGCGAGTCGGCGAATCTACATTTTGCATTTATTTGGTTTTAGAAATTTGGACCGATTTAAACAAAAATGATCCAATCAACACAAACCTCATTTTGAGATATTTGACTTTAAAATTCATTGCAGTATTTCTCTGGCTGTCAAAATGAGGTTTATGTTGATTGGATCATTTTTGCTTAAATCGGTCCATTTGATGTCATCGTGTTACTTAGTTACCTACACGTTGTTATTATTGTTTTTACGTGTATGTAAATAATGGAAAAAATCGTAGTACTTACCTTACCTTTATTTAAGATTTTTAGAATATTTTATCGCTAACCTACATATGAATAAAATGTCCTGAGGGTTCTGTTCGAATTATAATACCTATAATTTTAGTTTTTATTAATATAATTGTAATGGTAATTAAGATCATTGTTGTATTCGTAAATCAAAGGCACTCCTAATACAGCAAGAGAATAATTATGGTAAAAGAAGAGGTAGCATGAAAACAATTTTCAGAAGAAACTAGATTGTCCGTCAACTTGGTTATTCATCAACAACAATAAAAGTTTATAAGCTGCAAGTCTTGATGAACTTGTAAAATATTATGGCTCAATAAATATACAAATAAAATATCGGTATAAAATTTCTGAAAAACTTCAGAAAATGGAATACAAACTAAAAAAATATGTCTTATTTTGGCAAAATATCGAACCGAGACCAGCAGTGTGACTTAATGGGTTGCTGATGATGATCGAACTTATCTAAACTAGATATTTCTTTTCACGAATGGCCTTTGCTTGAAATAATTGACGGGATCACACAATTTACCCGTAAGCG
Organism: Laspeyria flexula; assembly: GCA_905147015.1. Taxonomy (NCBI): domain Eukaryota; kingdom Metazoa; phylum Arthropoda; class Insecta; order Lepidoptera; family Erebidae; genus Laspeyria; species Laspeyria flexula. The sequence goes on from LR989954.1 coordinate 15,214,098, forward strand.
AAAAGACGGAAATGACGATAGAATAAATGTCCTATTTATTGTTTTAAATTCTTTTTAGGGTTCCATAATCTATACAAAAGGAAAAAAAAAACGAATCATTATAGGATCGCTCCGTTGTCCGTCTGTCTGTCAAGAATATTTTTCTCAAGAATGCGTAGAGGTATCAATCAATTTTGGGAAACCCTAAAAATACTCGGGTCTGCAATCCCTTGGAATATAATAAAATATCAGAGTTCTAAGTAAATGCAAGATATGAAAAGATACAGCCGTTTATGCTCCATTTTTGCTGCATATCTTGAAGATCAAAAAAGTCAAAACCTATAGGGTACTTCCCCTTGAGCTAGAATCACGAAATTTGGCAAAAAGCAATATTAAGTTGCACAAGTAAAGCAAAAAGTCCGAAAACCGTAATCGTGTAGTTATATTATTATCACTGAATATATTAAAACTTTATTGGAACGGGTATAAGATGATACTCGTAAATAAATTGAATAAGAAAGAGAGTTTATTCCGGACTGATGTGAACTTTACGTGAATGTTTATTGTAACTTATAGCTATCCCGTTACCTTCTAATATCTTACATTTTAATCACAAATAATAATAAAAAATTTATACTTGTACGGAGCCCTCGGTGCGCGAATCTAACTCGCATTTTGCCAGCTATATTAAATAAAATACTCACAACCTACACCTCTCTTGCATCCATTATAATGCGTGTATATGAATATACTTGATAAGACTAGTCTTACTTTTAGAGCAGCTAAATCAAATCGTTGTGACCTGATCTGATAATCTTATTAACTTAATAAAAAAGTCGGAAATTAACCTTAAAGTTTCACAATTTAATAAATAAAAACAGTAAATCGTCAACATCGACATTGATGGACATCACTACAGTATCGATAAAAAAAATATCGACAGATACCACTTCCCTAGTCATATACATGTAAGTGACCCCCTTACCTCAAGTCACCCCCGAAGAGTGCGATAAAGACAGCTACAGCTCAGAAAGATTTTAAGACAAAAATTTTGACGAAATGGACGTTTCGTATTCCCCTGTTTTCTCCTCGAAAACTGAGAGGATTCAATCTTTTTTTACATGAAAAATTCCAGAAAGAGTATATGACTAGGTTCCTATCATTTTTTTCCGCTCCATTTTTGCTGCATATCTTGAAGATCAAAAAAGTCAAAACCTATAGGGTACTTCCCCTTGAGCTAGAATCACGAAATTTGGCAAAAAGCAATATTAAGTTGCACAAGTAAAGCAAAAAGTCCGAAAACCGTAATCGTGTAGTTATATTATTATCACTGAATATATTAAAACTTTATTGGAACGGGTATAAGATGATACTCGTAAATAAATTGAATAAGAAAGAGAGTTTATTCCGGACTGATGTGAACTTTACGTGAATGTTTATTGTAACTTATAGCTATCCCGTTACCTTCTAATATCTTACATTTTAATCACAAATAATAATAAAAAATTTATACTTGTACGGAACCCTCGGTGCGCGAATCTAACTCGCATTTTGCCAGCTATATTAAATAAAATACTCACAACCTACACCTCTCTTGCATCCATTATAATGCGTGTATATGAATATACTTGATAAGACTAGTCTTACTTTTAGAGCAGCTAAATCAAATCGTTGTGACCTGATCTGATAATCTTATTAACTTAATAAAAAAGTCGGAAATTAACCTTAAAGTTTCACAATTTAATAAATAAAAACAGTAAATCGTCAACATCGACATTGATGGACATCACTACAGTATCGATAAAAAAAATATCGACAGATACCACTTCCCTAGTCATATACATGTAAGTGACCCCCTTACCTCAAGTCACCCCCGAAGAGTGCGATAAAGACAGCTACAGCTCAGAAAGATTTTAAGACAAAAATTTTGACGAAATGGACGTTTCGTATTCCCCTGTTTTCTCCTCGAAAACTGAGAGGATTCAATCTTTTTTTACATGAAAAATTCCAGAAAGAGTATATGACTAGGTTCCTATCATTTTTTTCCGCTCCATTTTTGCTGCATATCTTGAAGATCAAAAAAGTCAAAACCTATAGGGTACTTCCCCTTGAGCTAGAATCACGAAATTTGGCAAAAAGCAATATTAAGTTGCACAAGTAAAGCAAAAAGTCCGAAAACCGTAATCGTGTAGTTATATTATTATCACTGAATATATTAAAACTTTATTGGAACGGGTATAAGATGATACTCGTAAATAAATTGAATAAGAAAGAGAGTTTATTCCGGACTGATGTGAACTTTACGTGAATGTTTATTGTAACTTATAGCTATCCCGTTACCTTCTAATATCTTACATTTTAATCACAAATAATAATAAAAAATTTATACTTGTACGGAACCCTCGGTGCGCGAATCTAACTCGCATTTTGCCAGCTATATTAAATAAAATACTCACAACCTACACCTCTCTTGCATCCATTATAATGCGTGTATATGAATATACTTGATAAGACTAGTCTTACTTTTAGAGCAGCTAAATCAAATCGTTGTGACCTGATCTGATAATCTTATTAACTTAATAAAAAAGTCGGAAATTAACCTTAAAGTTTCACAATTTAATAAATAAAAACAGTAAATCGTCAACATCGACATTGATGGACATCACTACAGTATCGATAAAAAAAATATCGACAGATACCACTTCCCTAGTCATATACATGTAAGTGACCCCCTTACCTCAAGTCACCCCCGAAGAGTGCGATAAAGACAGCTACAGCTCAGAAAGATTTTAAGACAAAAATTTTGACGAAATGGACGTTTCGTATTCCCCTGTTTTCTCCTCGAAAACTGAGAGGATTCAATCTTTTTTTACATGAAAAATTCCAGAAAGAGTATATGACTAGGTTCCTATCATTTTTTTTTATGGAAATAACTAATAGAATTCCTCTGGTAGTCCTCTAATTACGACATTAAAAATACGGCAATTTTAGCAATATTTGGAGGCTCATATTTTCTTTATTAATAAGTTTTTGAAAAAAAGGAAATGATAGGGACATGCCTATAGCTGAACTTGAATTTTTGAGCTAAAAAAAATTGCCTTTTAAACATTATTCAGGGAGAAAACAGGGGAATACGTTTGTATGAAGAATCGTGCGCCGCGTTCCCTCTTAACGTAGAAAATTTGGTAAGACTGTCTATAGAAATTGGGGACTTGGAGAACTGAGCATTAAGTTGGTTGACATCAATGTTATTATTAATGCCATCCAGAGTCTTTCCAATTCCTAAAGATTTAAGAAATTGCCATACTTGTGTTGTATTAAGATTTTGAATTGATTTGTGAATGTGGCGTCGTTTAGCATCCCTACACATTCGACTACAGCGGTTGCGTAGCTTTTTGAATGCAATCCAGTTTTCATCAGTTGGGTATTTTCGAAATCTGCGCTTCGCCCTATCTCTTTTAGACATAAAAGCTTTTATATCCTTCGACAGCCACGGAGCGGGAAGATGTTTTACTCTCACTTTCTTAAGAGGTGCGTGAGTCACATAAATCTCCAGTATCAACCTTGTAAAACTAGTCACTTTGGTATCAACATCATTGCAACGATAAACTGCAGACCAGTCAATACTTCCCACATCAGCCCTCAAGCGATAGTAGTGCGCCATGCTTTGTCATTTGACATACGATTAATATTATTATGTAATTAACATAACATAATTTTTTTTTAAATATAGTTCCGATTTATAAGTTGAAAACCACGAAATGTGACACTAAATTGCGACGTTACCATTCTGTTTGTTAATACGCTCTTAATCTTAAACGTGTAAATAAATAAATAAAAATAAAAACAATAGCTTCATAAACGCGCGAAATAGACCTACTCTAATTCCAATAACTAAACAAAGATTACGTAATGTTTTGTCTAAACGAGTTATCTGCCGACGCTCAATTAAAATATGATCGTATCGGCTCTCAATCTCAACCCATGACAGATAGGACAGCTTAAATAATAGCCCGATTAACTAGTTTGTCGATGAGTTGTGAGTCTTAATATTATTAGAAAGGGTTCAAGGAGATACAAAGCCATTAATTTAGAAGTACCATTGACCGAATATCGAAATTATATTTTTTTACAAGCATTTAATTAAGTTGCAATGTTTGTACCTATGTATATTCAGGTATGTATATTTATTTATTTATTATTTATATGTTGTTAGACGATAGATCAAATCTTGGAAGCTGAAATAAAGGAATGCAATATTTAATGAAGTTTATCTGATAAGGCAACGTGGCGCTGGAAAGCTCGTCGAGTTTGGGCTCGTTTGATATTTGATTCGTATCACAAAAATTTGTAAGTTAATATTTCCTAATAAAACTATATTAGTAGGTACCTAGCCTACCCATTCAAGGAAACATACGCAAGACTATTTTCCCTGCAACTCCGAGTAGTAATATTATGTTTCTAAATGTAAGAACTACAGCATATTGTGCGATAATTTTAAGAAGTAAACAATGGGAAACTGTTGCGTTCACGTGTATACAGTAATTCCATTAACAACAGTCAATATTGTGCATTTACGTACCACAATTCAATAGCAACAGGTATATCGTGAGAATATTGCATAAAGTAGGTTCAGTCATACCGTAGCATACCTAAACTACTTAACAAGATCACAAATGCATTACAAATAAATTTATGTAATAGGTATCAGAGGAGCGGAGTCGCCTAACACAAGCAACCCCTTGCTTAAAAGGCGATTTCCAAATTGTCAACCTAGCTGTTATTTGTGAAATTGCAATAAACATTTTTATTTTTTATTTATTTATTACAAGACTAGTGCCAGAATTGAATTATCTCTGCTGCATCACTTTACACGCTACCCAAATTGTAAATTACAAAAGATTGAAAATATCCTTTTTTTTAAAAAGAGTGGCGTGAGTTTCTTGCCTGTTCATCTCATAGCTCCACCCCGTCAGCGAGGTCGTAGGCAAATTTGCTGACACTACTTTTCGGATAACCTGTTACAGTGTTAGCTTGTAACTTAGATGAATAAACGAGATTTCATTTCATTTCATATCATCTTAAATTTAATTCTAGTATTATCCGTGTAGTGACGGATTAAGAGTACATAATGTCAATACCCCATCTCAATCCGTGGGTGTCGTACAAGGCGACTAATGGTCACCTTATAAGAGCACAGCGAGAAAAGGAAAATTCGAAACAAAACCCTATACCAACCTAGGCTAAATTCTCTCAGTTCCTAGGCTAAATTCTAGTCCCAGCAGTGGGACGTTTGTGGGTTGAAATGATGATGATGATGATGACTAGTCTCGTTAACTAATTTATGTATGTTACGATATAATATGTCCATGCGTTTTGAAATTTTAGATATTTTCAGCAACTTTTGTTGCTGACTGTACACGTTCACAAACCGCATATGATCGACAACGTACCTACCATAAGCTGTTCTTAGTTGAGCATAGATAGATTGAGGCAGATTTATTACAGCTAAAAGTCTTAATTTGTATACCATAATCAAGCTCTATACCCCCAACTAAAGAAAGTAATCGCGAAATTTCCACGGGAAAGAAAGAAAGAAACATTAACAAACATAGCCGAAAAAGTCCTATTAATATTTAATCGACTCGATGACGTCCAAAGTTAGAAAACAAATACAAATAAAAGCCTCAGTTTTCCCAACATTTGACACGTCAAACGCGTCACAAACTTAAGTGACACAATTCTGACATGAAAGGCGACTGAAACATCATTATTTCTGAACAAAGTAGCCATCACTCGTTTTCTTGTCACAAAGACGTATTTACAAACAATTTACGGCGCACACTTAGTTCTAACTACGGTCTGTTATAATGTCCTACATTTCAACGAAGACAGAACTTACTTCTGTATAAAGGTCCGTTCACACCACCCGGCCCTCTTTCCACACAGACCAGCGTGAATTATACGCTTGGAACTGGTAGGAATCGGTCGGCTGCGTGAATGCGGAAGAGTACGTCATCAGAGCAGCCGGTCGGTTCCTCTTATTATTTCTCACTAAGCGTAAGCAATCTCAGTATATAAAAGAAGTGACATGTTAAACTAAACCTTATTACAATGATTCAAAACTAACATAAAAATCTGCTCTCCCCTCCGAGCCGGTCTGTGTGAACGGACCCTAAAGGTCTGTAAAGCGTGTAAACTTACGTGTAGTTGTCAGAATGCTCATACAGAATTTACACAATGTAAAATGTACATTCCTTTTACTAGCTAAAACATTATTTATAACCGTAAAAAGTATGTTCATGCTTATGAAAGTTGGTTGTCAACTTAAGGTTTTTATCACTTTAGATGTTACATGACCTCTGTGAAATCAACTCGATAAGGACGTGATTATGTCCTTATCGAATTGGTTTCAGAGAGGTCTGTGGAACCAACTTGATAAGGCTGTATTGCCGGACAGGGGTCCTACATGAAACATGAATACTCTTTTTAAATGGCCGGTAAATCTTCTGTCGTTCCCTGATTTTGCAGTTGCCCATAGGTAGCGGAGATCACTAGCCATCAAGTGACTTGTTAGCTCGTTTGCCCCCTCTATTACAAAAAAAAAGCCAACAGAGTTTTGTGTGCCACAAATACAATGATACGGAAGCCTCTACCTATCTTAAAATTTCACCACAATGTAAGCTAACCTCACTTAGACAATTGCCTGCTCGATTCCCATCATTGCCTGCTCGATTCCCATCATTTCCTGCTCAATTCCCATCATTGCCAGGTCAGCAGCGGTGTTTCCTGAGTGCTATGACATGTCCTTCAAACGAAGTTTAAAGAGCTATCCTCTCAAGTTAGGCCGCGGCTTGGCTATGCCCCTAGCATTGCCAACCTCCATAAGCGGCGGTATCCGGTCATCATCCGGTGGGCCGCCAGCTAGTCTGCCACTTTAGGCAATAAAAAAAAATATTATAGTAAATATTGAAAAATAAATTTAGACACGTCTTTATAAAGGGCTCTATACACCAAATTCTGTCTACCATAATTTTATTTACTTCCCCCGATTTCTAAGATTTGCAGTTTACAAAATACATTAAAGCTAATATAGTTATATATATGCGTATGTACCTATACCCTATTTTCTCGGTACACTTGGCGCCAGTGTTTAATTAACAATTCTATTATAGCTAAGCAAATTATTTCACGTGAGTATACCTACACTGAGTGAATAATTCATTGGAAAGCAGATTGGAGGTTTAGTGACGGTAATTTTGATGAACAATAATGGAATTTTATATTCATAACAAAGCACATTATGGTAAAAGTTAGGCTTAAGCTATAAAAATAATATAATTAAAACAGAAATGTGTAATAGTATTAGAACTTAATAATAAATAATTATAGTAAATCTAGAATCTCAGGTAATTTAATTATCCGTGTGGAGATAAAGAATACATCACCACTCCCTCTCATTCCCGGGATATCGTAAGAGTTAAGAGAAAAGCACGCCATAATAACTGCGCTATAGAAAGAAAACTCAAAACAAAACCCTGTACCAACCCTTCTGGCCAGGCAGCGCGATAACAGTGGGCTAACTACCACTTTAGGTGAGGCCTATGTCCAGCAGTGGACGTCATTGGGCTGATATACGATGATGATGTAAACAGAAAAAAACTTTTTCCCCCCAAAAGGTATCGTAACGTATCACACCCATATTTCGCCGGCTAAGTTTGGTCCCATGTAATGGGGGAGAGGTTACTGCCATTAACCGGGCACATTGCCAGACTGATATTAGGAATTTCTTTCACAACTTTTCTTTATGTTTGTCGTTTATGAGAGTGCGTGGAAAAACAAAAATAAATAACTACCTACTTAGGCTGCCTGTCCACTGACGCAAAGCTCAAGTGACGTAAAACTCAGAGCGGCGATTTTATGCAATCTGTTTCCCCGCTCCGCAGGCTCGTTACGCGGTAATGGACATGCAGCCTTATCCTTAGAATTTGCAAAAGTGGTTGGTTATATCTGACGATAAACCGACAGCCGCTGGAGTTCATTGCAAAACTAACTATAAAAATCATCGTAGGTACTTAGAACCGCTCAAATTTCTTCTTCGACCTCTCAGTCAAATTTAACATCAATATTTTAATTGCCTACCATGCAGTATTTGGTTTATTAAGCGCAATTTCATCAGGATTATTCACGGTATACGGTAGCATGATCAGTATCGCAACACTTTCACAATTACTTGCCAAATATTACTGAAGAATAAATAATTATTGAATAGAGACGGGAGTCGAATCTGCGGTGTCATTGGCTCGAATCTCAGGTGATTTAATTTTACGCATGAAGTGACTGATGAAGATTAAAATACAAAATAGACACCATGATATCACGGTAGGTTGGTATGGTGGTAGATGGTCTTTAAACAGTTGATGCAAATAAGATGCGATTTTTACATTGGATCTAATTTATGTGGTAGATTTACTAGAGGGTCAAAATGATATCTGGAATTTATGCGTTTGTTTTATGGTAAACATATTGTTGGAATCGGAGCAATAATAATAAACGTACCTATTGCGCCCCTGGTTGGGAAGACACTCACAACGAATTGAAATTGCCAAGACAAAGTGTACTTAAATTTTGGATTTTTTAAAATAAATAATATGACATAGACATACAATTAACGGGTACAAACTACACCCTTACCTACTCAAAACAATCTTTTGACCGCATAAAGGCATACATACCTGTCTGTTAGATCTCCAAGTTTGGACCGTCTTTTGTCGTTTGGACCTACAAACTTGGATATTCCCTATACTTTATTGAGTACCCGTTAGACTCTCTATCAAACAACGTGTTCCTTTGGACATCATTTAGATATTTTCGTATGAAAAGCTAATATACCTACAATCCTGCACAAAAGTAGGACATTATCAAAACTAAAACACTATATAAAATAAATAAATATTTTCTCCCTCCAAAGGCGGGCTGTTCGAATCGTCGGTGATCCCAATCTGACGGACAACTTGGAATCGTTAGAGCAACGGAGAGACTTTTTTTTTTTTTTTTTTTTTTTATACCACGACGGTGGCAAACAGACGTACGGTCCGCCTGATGGTAAGCGGTTACCGTAGCCTATGGGCGCCTGCAACACCAGGGGCATCACGAGCGCGTTGCCGACCCTTAAGAAACCTATTCACTCCTTTTTTGAAGAACCCCATACTGTAGTCCCTTGGGAAAACCTCGTTAGGGAGTTCATTCCACAACCTGATAGTTCTTGGGAGGAAATTCCTCTGGAACCGCGCGGTACGAGACCATTTCGGTTCCAAGGTGTGGGGATGAACTCCCTGCCGATGGCGAGCGGTGCGATGGTAGAAGGTGGCCGTGGGCATCATCTCAAACAGTTCTACAGAGCACAACCCATTATACAGGCGGTAGAACACACATAGGGAGGCAAAGTCTCTCCTCGCACTTAATGGTTCGATACCGCCTGTTAGTATAGGATCGTCGACGATTCTCACAGCGCGCTTCTGAACCGAGTCAAAAGGCCCAAGCTGGTATCCAGGTGCTCCCGCCCACAGGTGACAGCAGTACTCCATATGGGGCCGGACTTGCGATTTATACAAAAGCAGCCGTTGCCCAGGTGTGAAGTACTGCCTTGCTCTGTTGAGCACACCGAGCTTTTTGGACGCCAACTTGGCCTTATCCTCTAAATGACGTCGGAACTGAACGTCGCTCGAGATGTCGACACCTAGGATCCATATACTAGGCGAGATGGTAAGGGTTGTACCCTGGAACTGTGGGGCCACAGTGAATGGGGTTTTCTTAGCGGTGAACGCACAAACTTGTGTCTTAGTGGGGTTAAATCGGACTAAATTGTCCCGGCCCCAATCGGAGACTCTAGATAGAGTACTCTCGATTTCAGACACAAGTTGTTCGCGACTTTCTTCCACGATGGAACGAGGGATGTTTGCACGGCCCGTATAAGACGCGTCACCCGTACTGTCGTCCGCATAGCAATGAATACTGCCAATAGACAGCATGTCATTGATATGCAGCAAAAACAGTGTCGGGGACAGTACGCAGCCTTGTGGGACGCCAGCGTTAATGTCCATGCTATCGGAGCAGCTCCCGTCGACTACGGTTGTTATGCGTCTGCTGGACAGAAAGCTGGCGACCCATTTGCACAATCCCTCGGGCAGTCCGTAAGATGGCAGCTTTGATAGGAGACCTCGGTGCCAGACCCGATCGAACGCCTTCGCTATATCTAGGCTGACTGCCAATGCCTCACCTTGACTCTCAATGGCTGAAGCCCAACGGTGTGTGAGATACACTAGAAGATCACCAGTCGAGCGAGCATGGCGGAAGCCGTATTGGCGGTCGCTGACAAGTTCGTGTTCTTCTAGGTATCTTAGGAGCTGGGTGTTAATTACACGCTCCATCACCTTAGAGAGAAGGGAGGTTATAGCTATAGGCCTGTAATTCGATGGGTCTGATCCATCGCCCTTTTTGGGCACGGGGTGCACGTGGGCGGTCTTCCACAAAGACGGAACTTGCCTACTGTGGTAAGAAAGCGCGAAAAGTCGCGTCAGCACGGGACACAACTCGGGGGCACACTGCTTAAGGACCACTGCTGGTATGCCGTCTGGCCCACTCGACTTATGGACATCGAGACAGAGTAACTCTCGCCGGACTTCTCGTTGTGAGATTTTGATTTCCGGCATAGAGACTCCGCACCACGCGATGTTAGGTGGTACGGTGCTACCATCATCGTCCAAGGTCGAGTTCGAGGCAAAGAGTGTGCCAAGTAGGTCGGCTTTCTCTTTAGCACTATGGGCCAAGTTGCCATCGGCTTTACGCAGTGGTGGCAAGGACGACTGACAAAAGTTTCCCTCGGCAGCTTTGGCAAGCGACCAAAAGGCACGACTCCCGGAGGGGTAGGCCACCAGCCGCTCACCAATTCTGCCGACGAAATCGAATTTAGCTCTGGCAATCGTTCTCTTACTGGATCTCGAGGCAGCATTAAATTTCCGCTTCACTTCAGACAGATTTGGATCCTTATTGGCACGAGCCGTGGTCCAAGCCCTGTATGCAGCTTGTTTAAGAAGCCTAGCTTCCTTGCAGGGCCGATTAAACCACGGTCGCTTCTTTGCCCCCGCAGCGACTAGTGAGTTAGGAATGAAGCATTCCATACCCACCAGGATCGTCTCAGCGACAGCGGCTGCGCAGGGATCAGGATCTTCTGACGTGAAACAGAGCTGCCTCCACGGGTACGATGCGTAAAAATTACGCAATCCATCCCAAAAGACTTTGGGTCACTCTGCGTGCTCTATCGATTATTCTCTCTACTCTATCGAGTATGTATGCTGCATTACTATTCTATAATTTATGAATTTGTTAACTTATTTGTACTTTTTACATAAATAAACAATTTATTATTATTATTATTTTATTATTCCATGGGGAGTGCTCCGATGAACTCCATGATTTGGTGCCATCGTCGCCTTTCTATCATCGCACCACTCGACGCCGCTGTAGGCTTCACCCACAATACCTGGAGCCGATACCGTCTAAAACGGTAAGGTTCCAGCGATCATTCTTCCCACGTACGTGCAGGCTCTGGGATGAACTTCCTACAGCGGTGTTTCCTGAGCGCTATGACATGTCCTTCTTCAAACGAGGTTTAAAGAGAGCTATCCTCTCAAGGTAGGCAGCGGCCTGGCTGTGCCCCTGGCATTGCCAACGTCCGTGAGCGGCGGTAACCACTTACCATCAGGTGGGCCGCTTGCTCGTCTGCCACTACAGGCAATAAAAAAAAAAAAAAAAACGCACAAACGTACCTATGCTCAGTAATTATGGACGTGGCATATTAAATACTGACATCGATACAATTTAAATTTCAAAACCACACCAAGTTTAAGTTATTAATGAGTTATTAAACGATAGTATCATTGAAAACACCGCAAATTACCGTTCACTAGATATCTACTTCGATTATCTAGTTTGTTATTAACTAATAAAAAGAACTACAGAATTTTAATCACCCACTACATGCGTTAATGCATGCTAACTAAAGAAAAATGTTAGTAATTCTGTTAAAGAATTCATGTTTCTTGACGGTAACATGATTTCACCATGTTTTTTATGAGCTGTCTACACGTCACAGCCTCACAGCTTCCTTTGATCTCATATCCGTGTTTTATATTGTAGGAAAGACAACACGATTAAATTACGTGTATTGTAACATTACTTTTAACTGCCTCAGTGGCGCAGCGGGAAGTGTATACGACTGCTATGCAAGAGGTCCCGGGGTTCGATTCCCGGGTCGGGTGAAAATGGTATTGGGCTTTTCTATCATGAAATTCTAGTATTGAGATTTTCCCGGAGTTTGTTAAACAAATGTTTCCGGTAGATGACAATAGGCTCGCCTCCTATTTCATGGAAGCAAACATAGCTGGCGAAATGTGGATGTGAAACACCGCTGCCTACACCTTCGGGGAAAAAGGCGTGATGTTATGTTATGTAACATTACTTGTAATATATATCGTATCTAACATTATGTAAGATAATGAGCTCATTATTTGTCATAATGGCTAATACAATGAACCTGGGTCGTAATTTGTCTTACATTAAACTAAGCTACAGTCTACGTTCCACAGTTTGTTATAAGCTATTGGAATTTAATAAAAAAAATGCTTAGTATTTAGATATTTAATTTTATAAATAGTCCATTATACAGAATATACAATGGACTATTTACTTAATTAAATCCCACCTAGCAATGAAATAACAATCCTTACTAATATTGTACAATAGAACGTGTGTCTGTTCTTCTTTCACGTTGCAAATGTTATTTTTGTAAAGGAATATTTGGAAGACTGAAGAGATAAAAATTAGACCACAATGTGTACATGTAGGTAAGTCGCGCGGGTGCAGGCGTTCACGACAGCTAGCAAAGCAAATTTGGAAGTTTGGTATGATATTTTTTTTTTTTTTAAAGACAACGCCCGCACTAGGGAACAAGCCCTGTGTCGCGGGGAGCTTTACAAACATGAAACTAACGGACACAAAGTACACCCAGACTAGAAACAAATATCTATGAATCACACAAATATTTGTCTCGTGTGGGAATCGAACCCACGTCACCCAACACGGCGATGTAGTGGCGAGGCGACCACCTTAACCACTGCACCACGGTGACAGTCATCCATATTACAAATCGTTTATAAAAACCTACTCCAGATAACCGTCTTCACAAACAAGTTCGGCACGAACACGAACCGAATAAATCATAAGAGTCATCGCTGTTAAACTGTGATAATTGCTTTAAAATTTGATCCGAACTTACTTGCTGCCACATGCCTTGCTTGCAGCATGCTTTGCCTGATTTACACACAAAGTAAAGTACATGTTCTCATCACAAGTTTTAAATGAATCTTACTACAATTAAACAAAATAAACTCATTAAAACAATCTCTCTAACGTAATCAAATGTGTACAACAAACAAAACAAGCTTGTTTACCTCCTCCTTTGTAACAATCTGTTGAACAAATGATTTAACTAAGATCCCACGGTGCGCGGTGTGTACACACTGTACACAGCGGTGCTTAGGACGTACCTACGTTCGGTCCTCGGAAGATGTAATCACATTTAACGTGAATCTTATAATGTCTTTGTGTTGTGAAAGATTAATTTGCTCAATTTTAATGTGAGTTTCTGAATTAATGCACCACGCTTGACAATCGCAGTAAAAGATACGGAAGAAAGTTGAAAACGTTTCTAAATTAATTAGGTTTTACTTGGTAACATTAATATTCCCGTTGGCAAGTAATACTAATGAATATAACCAAAAGAAAACGCATACTGGAAACTCGCCCAAAATTAACACTGCTGTAGCTGCAGGTGCGCATTGAAAAGCCAACAAATTAAATGAAAACTCGTTTATTTATCTAGGTAACGAAGTAACTCTATGTACATTGTACCGGTTATCCGAAAAATAGTGTGAGCAAATTTGCCCACGACCAGTTTACTGACAGGGTGGATGCAAGAAAATTATAACGCCGCGCCGACGAACATACCCTGTCTCATCGGGGACTTATTAACATAATATAAACGAACACAAAGTACACAACAAAACATATACCTGTGAATAACAAAAATATTTGTCTTGCGTGGGTACTGAACCCACGTTTCTAGGCGCGGCGCGGGGATGATAGTGGCAAGTGACAGTACTCATTTAATTTGACCCGTCACTTATACATAGAACCAAGCAGTCCGAGCACCATATTGTAATTCAAATACATGATTTATGACAACTTTTATAGGGGCATAACCTTGACATATGATTGAAAAGGAAATAAATTAAATCGGATTATATAGCGTGAACCGTTAAGGAATGTTATATAACGATCTAAATTAATAAATCAATCTATTGATTGAAGTAATCATGATTGAATACCAATAAATCTGTTAAATAAATTGAACATAAATATGTTAAGCATTAGGTAACTCCTGTAATTTGGTGAAAATATGGAATACACCATATACGCCATATACTATACACCTATAGGACAATTCCTCCCACATCCTCATCACTGCGAATCAAGCTAGGATGGTTATATTTGGCCTTGCAACCGCAGTGACACTGGCAAGTCCCAGAGAAAGCTAAATCTATTGTATGATGGAAGACTTAGAAAGAAATTATTAACTTCCCTCCATAGCAAATAGGGAGACTAATCTGTCCTTACGAATATAAAGGTGCTCTCTCACCGTGAGCATTCGGCCTGTAATGTAACGATACAGATTCGAGCATTACATTAGACAGGGAACCGGGCAAAACAATGCGCACACTGGTAATGTTACAAGTTACAATCTGTAATGCAACATGTTACAAATGGTATCAAAATGACAACCTGTACTTTAAAATGCGCGCAATGATGAAACACAAGCAAATACTATTCAGTCAGGGAGACAGTTCTATAACGTTATGCTCGAAATCGAACATAAATGAACGAAAATACAGGAGAATGTTTGGGTGAGGGCTCGCACCTTTATAAATGAAAATATAGCTGTTTATTTGGTATGTTTTCAAGCTTTAGCCACACGATCGATCTTCATGAAATTTCACAGAGATCTAGTCAAGTCTGAAGAAGGAAATATAGACCAACATACCACGCTGGCATAGCCAAGGGCGGAAGCTAGCTGCTTATAATATTACACAATACATATTATGTGCAAGAGTGAGTATTCTTAAGTGGCAGGCTGTCTAATTTACCAAATAACACAGCCAACCTACTTGACGGCATAAACAAACCTCAATCTACACACTCAAAGCTTTTCAGCAAGAAAATTCAATTTGTTCGCCTTTGTAGTTAAATATCTTATTCATACGAAAACAAAAAAACAAAATTAATGCTTTGTTTTTGAACAAAAAAGATATGAAATGAAAAACAATCAGTGGTACGAGTACCTATTTATCCTTACGTTATGCTGACGTTATAATTATTACTGCAAGTATTGCGACTGACATTAAATGCCTTCGATATCACAAAGAAAAAATAAAAAGTAACTGGAAAGAAAACAGCAAATTATTAAAAATGTTAGGTAAACATTGTTGATTTTATAGGTATTTGAGGTAAACACTTTATTATTATGGAAAAATAAGTAAATAAATCTCATAGATTAGTGTACCTAAACTAACACGCCTTTTTATTAACTCCCGACGCAAAAAGAGGGTAGTTATAAGTATGACGTGTCTGTGTATCTGTAAGCGATGCCACAGATAGACATACAGAATATAATATGTTTTTGGCATCGTAGCTCATAAAGGAATGGGTAGATTTTAATGCGGTTTTTTTTTGTTTGAAAGCTGACATTGATCGTGATGTTATATTAAAATTGCTGCAGCTGCTTCCAGGTGATTAGCCCTCCTACTCGGTAACTTAAAATTTTCAATTTAAGCAGAGGTGGATCACCCACATTTCTCTAACTATCTTTCTTTGGGACGATAGCGTCCCATGTAATAGGGGATGAACCTGTTGCCATTCTTGGTTATATTTCCTAACTCAAGCGCTGATGCTGAGAATTTAGGGACGGGAAAAGCCAATGTCCTAACCAGAACATTTTTAAAATGAAATTTAACTTATTAGCAGAAAGAACATTACAATTACAAATAAATTCAAGTCTGTGTAATTTTATTTATTACGCAGTTTATCGAATTAATTAACTTTCGACACCATAATAGGTGTTGAATTTTTGCTTTTTACGACACACATACAAACAAAACAGAGTTAAATACTTCACGCTGCCTCTATAGATTATTCTTTACAACATTGCAAGAGAATAAACTTTTAACATGCATAAATGTAAATGAATAAGAAATGATCTTACAAGTTACAATACTAACTGCGATCTGCAGTTTCACTCATTACTGCAGCATATTTGGGTCGCCGGAGCGCAGTATTTTACAGCTAAAAAATATCTTCAATAAACAGACTGTTTGTACTACAATAAGATTTTTTCATGTCAGATACCAAATCTTGGCATTATCGCATTTAACCAATTGGTTGCGAATTTCACGATATTAGATATTAGTGACTTTTATTATTTTCCTGCTTTACGCTTGACATTAGGGTCTTGTAGTTTCAAGTGCGTTGTAACTTGTAATTTAAAGTTTGAAAAGAAACATGTCAAAAAATCATAAAATGGATTTTTTTACATAGCTACCATCAACTTCTATCTCTTGAAACGACATCGTGCCACGAAATATTTAGGTACTCGCCACTACGGATATAACTTTTTGAAAATGGGTGACGCAACGAATCGAATAAACAAACTGACAATAAGACATACATATAAATAATATTTAAGGTAATCAGTGAAGGGACTTACGTAAACAAAAGCGACCTCGACACTTCGAAAGTTCAAATATACACGAAAACTTATAAAATTCACGCATTAATTATTCAACAATTAATATGTAAGAAAATTGACAATCACTTTAACATTTTAATATCTTTGACACAGTATTTGAAGGACGTGTTACTCAAGTTGAATACACAATGGCTCGTATTTTATATAAAAAAAGTATGTCCGCTTTTTTAGTTTCCTATGACAAAACAATTGGCAGTTCGCCAATGATAGAGGTGTCGTTTGCGGATGACGATTGAATAATTTATGAGAAAAGTATAATATTTAATAACATGTTGTTCTTTTTTTGAAGCAGTTAAAATTAAATGTTCGCAACGTCACTACAGATGCCATTTTTATTTTGTACTGTGTCTTCTGTCACGGTACAGCATCATGCTGAGTGGCAAAGTGGCAACATCTTTTCTCACGACCACGTTTTGACATTTTCTATTTTATTCTTTCAAACACTGTTTTTATGTTGACAAATTTTCTTTCTTTCCTGATAAACAAAACCATAGGGTCATGCCTTTTTCCCTGAAGGGGTAGACTTCTCCCATATTTCGCCAACTATGTTTAATTCCACCTAATAGGGGGCAAGCCTACTGCCATTAAACTAAGCACATTTCCAGACTTCAGGTACTTAGAATTTTGAGTCAGAAAAACCTAAAACTGAAGTTCTTTTGGTTGAATTTTAGGCTTTTCTGACTCAAAATATTGACGTAATAACGTCGACGTCGAATATTAGTGTAGATTATAAATGTGAAAGTTAAGATGTATGGATAGATGTTATTTACTCAACCACGCCAGAACGGCTGTGAGGATCTATATAAAATTTGGAAGTCTGGAAGAGCACATAGGCTACTATAACCAGCATACCACGCGGACGGACGCTAGTAACTATATATTTTTCAATGAATACTCATAAAGCTTAGGTACTGTAATGTCCGGGGGCGTCTTCCCGCTTTGGGAAGGTGTAGGTTTTTTAAATATATTGAATTAAAATCTTTTTATATCTTTATATTTATGTTTATTTGGATTTTTACTGCGGAAAGACAATAACGAACGGTAGTAAAAATACACACAGCTAATATCAAGGGCCACCTGCCCACCTTCAAACTCACACTCCACTCCTTTCTTCTAGAGAGTACAATCATCTCTAGAAGCTTCTTATTTTCACTCCCGATCAAAATCAAAAGTGACAGCGCAAGCGTAAAGAGGTTTGCCAAATTAACAGAAAAGGTTTTTATACATGGCAAAACTTTACTGTACTTATATTACACATATATAAATCTCTATTGATATAGCCTAACAAGGGTCAACAACGCAAATTCCACGGCGGTATATGCCCATACTTAAGTTAACGGGACTTCTAAACAGGTTATTGTTCTAGCCACATCAACGTCACCGCCGGAGTACTTGCTTGCTCAGGGAAATCGCAATTCACAACCTATACATATGCAATACTATAATGAAGCGGAAAACAATTGAACGTTTGTCAACAGGGCAGGTGTGACGAATATTAAGTTGTTTGGCTAGCGACTGCGACAAAAAGTCGCATGGCCGTTTAATTTTCGTTATAATTTAGTATTATACAAGTTTTATATTACTCACTTTTATTATGTATATATCCCAAGTAACACATCAAAGCATTATAAGGGCCGAATACCAGCATTCTTGTATCTTTTTAGCATTTTGAGTTAGTTTTATAGTAGCATTATAAACGTTTATATGGCTACTGTAATGCTTATTTGGGCACAAATTATACAGCTTTAGGCCCTATATGGGTTCACAGTAGCTGGTTAATAGCATTACTGGCGCATTATATTAGCATTATTGTGGTCAAGAAAGATGTCAATCGCATTAAAGAAGCATAATTTTGGTCAATAATATTGCCAATCGCATTAAGAAAGCATTATAATGGTCAATGAGATAGCCTATTGCATTACAGAAGCATTATAATAGCAATATTATTGATAGTGAAGATGCCAACGGCATTACAAAAGCATTAGACTAACATTTAAATGTGCTAAAAAAATTATTGGAGCACTGTAAGTGTTCACAGTTAGAACTTAAGTAAACTTTATATTATTGCGTTGTAAATTATTACAATAAAAAAAAGAATAAGTAAAGACAGTCAAAATAAAACAGTGAGTGACGCCATATTATTGTTTGCATCAAAACAAATTCATCGGGTAAGTTTTTGACTCTTTTGTTATTTCTTGCCTTCAAATATTACTGCGCAGTGTAGTTTACTGTACTTGTTTATATAAGTTTCATTGAAAATTTTCACGCGCCTTCGATATTTTGTGGTTTTGATATAAAATGGTTTATAAAGATAATGTGTGTAAAACCAAAACAAATGTGTATTCCTAGTACAGAACAATTTTTGCATAAATACATTAATAGTATTGCTTGTACTGTATTAAATTAAGTTATATCATTATTTTAAATGACAATTCCTTTTATAAATAGGTCCGAAAGAAAATATTTTTATGTTATAAAATATTTACAAAATGGTGTCAGCCTTAAGCAGCCCGGTGAGCCCAATTAATGCCGCCAGCATTATGAATACTCACATGTGAACAATTATTATGCCAAGGGCCAGAGAGAAGACTTTTGGTGAATCACTACAGTGCCTTTGCCTCTAAAGTGGTTATATATGGGTTCACCACTATGCCTGTAGACGTGAAGTAGACTGAAATAGTGTCATTACTTGAAAGCAATTTTGGGGATGTTTGAACAAAACAATAAAACCCCTGTCAGAATTTTTGAACAACTTGTATCAGTTTGCTAAGAGTTGTTAAAAACGCTTTATGAACTCATTATCTTACTATTCCTGCGCGTAGCTTATTAAAATGATTAGGTAAATTGTTGTCATCAAAAAAATAGGTAGCTTCAATCAAGCTCAAGCAGATAGATCTTATTTCAATACCGCCGCCAACGCCGCCGGCAACTGGTCCTTAGTGCGAGCGAGACAGCGCTATGTGTGTTTATGTTTATAGCGAAGTCCTGCGTTGTATGTACCTACACACCGCAGCAACATTAAATCAATTTTGTCAGTTCAGCTATGAGAGACTGTGTAAAGTGGTTGACTGTGCTCGTGTCCGTCGTCGTCGCGTCATTTATATAAGTTACGAAGATTTTTTCATTATTGGTTACTCCTACTCAGTGTAGTGTAGTCCGGTACAGTAGCCATCAAAATAAATATTATCAGTAAACTATAAGATTGTCATCTCTTTTTATGGGTGATGCTAAAATAATATTGTTTTCTTGTTTTCAGTTAATTTTGTATCATACCTACAATGCCGTATAAAATTGTACAAACTATAGAGAGGGGTAAAATTGTACTCGGGATTGTGCCTTCTTTGTGGGAGGAAAATGGCAACTTGTGGTGGCCTCCTAAAAAAACGCAGCACAAGTTGACAAGAGATGAGTGGACTAAGCCCGAAAAGGACTGGAAGCGAATGTCCTGCGTAATTTATTTTGTTAATTGATTCGTTAAGTTTTATTTTCATTAAAAAATTGGTCAACACGTTAAAGAATTTTTTATTTACCTTTAAATCTAAGTACATAAATAAAAAAACTGTAGTACTTTAAATGACCTTTTTATTTATACGTATGCAATAGTGGTATGAAATATAAATCATACTACAACACAAACATACTAATTTATTTTTTAGGTTCATTCTGCATATCAATGACATGTTGTCTATAGATAGCATGCATTGCTATGCAGATGACAGCACGGGTGATGCGCGGTATACCGGCCACCAGAACATCCCTCGGGTCACTGTACAGGAGAAACGGTCAATACTTGTGTCTGAAGTCGAGGCATCTCTAGGGCGAGCCTCCGAATGGGGTGTGAAGAACTTAGTTCAATTCAACCCCTCGAAGACACAAGTATGCGCGTTCACTGCGAAGAAGGACGCATTTGTTATGGCGCCTCAGTTTGAAGGAGTATCTCTCCCGTTGTCCGAAAGTATTGGGATCCTCGGCGTTAATATCTCGAGCAAAGTCCAGTTTGGGAGTCATTTGGAGGACAAAGCCAAATTGGCGAGCAAAAAACTGGGTGTCCTGAACAGGGCGAAGCAGTACTTCAAACCTAAACAGCGGCTTGTGCTGTACAAAGCACAGGTTCGGCCGCACTTGGAGTACTGCTCTCACCTCTGGGCGGGAGCTCCCAAGTACCAGCTCGACCCACTTGACTCCCTCCAAAGGCGGGCTGTTCGAATCGTCGATGATCCCAATCTGACGGACAACTTGGAATCGTTAGGGCAACGGAGAGACTTTGGGTCACTCTGCGTGCTCTATCGATTGTTCCATGGGGAGTGCTCCGACGAACTTCTTGATTTGGTGCCATCGTCGCCTTTTTATCATCGCACCACTCGACGCCGCTGTAGGCTTCACCCGCACTACCTGGAGCCGTTATCGTCTAGAACGGTAAGGTTTCAGCGGTCATTCATCCCACGTACGTGCCGGCTCTGGGGTGAACTTCCTACAGCGGTGTTTCCTGAGCGCTATGACATGTCCTTCTTCAAACGAGGTTTAAAGAGAGCTATCCTATCAAGGTAGGCAGCGGCCTGGCTGTGCCCCTAGCATTGCCAACGTCCATGAGCGGCGGTAACCACTTACCATCAGGTGGGCCGTCTGCTCGTCTGCCACTTTAGGCAATAAAAAAAAAAAAAAAAAAAAAAAAATAGGTGTTTAGGATCAATATACAAAATACATACAATATACAATTTCTACTCTCCTCATTTTTTATCTGGTAAATGTTTAAATGTGAAGATTTGATGGGATACGTAAACACATCTTTGTTACTTATTTTTAAGCCATAAATACGAATTCCATGGGGTTCCTACTATATTTTTGATTTCAACTATTTCGTTGATAGTTGTCAATACATAACTGTCCGCAGCTTTTGAGGAAACTTTGAATTGTTGAAAATAACCGCTTACCATCAGGCGGACCGGACGTCTGTTTGCCACCGTCGTGGTATAAAAAAAAAATAAAGTACACTAACATTATTTCTGCTTGCCTTTAGAAACGGATAATCCGGTTTTTCACTTAACTCAGGATTCATAACAGTTAACTCTGTCGCGGCTTCAACTATTCTGTTTGCTAAACATTTTTCAAAACACGAGGATTTTGCAACGTGTTTATTCCCGGTGTTAATAGGTCCTACTTGATTTTCATGACATACGGAACCTTCTTTAATATCGCCACAACTCACTTCGCACGAATCGTTTTGTGTTGCATAATTCGAAAACATCATAATTTTTGCATGTTCCTTTGATATTTTTCGTCTGATACCTCCGGTTCGTACTCTTATTTTGAACGATTTTTTCAACATTATAATATGAAACAAGCTGCTGCAATTATTTATAACTATATTACACTATTACACAATTTTGATATTAGAATATTACGATCGTTATAAATACACAGTTAAATTAATAATATATACCTACATCCGCCATAAAAATGTATGTTAAAGAAATGATCAACAAATGTGCATAATTATTGTGTGCTTTTCCACAATATGGCAGACAAAATGGTTTTACAAATAGTAAAATTAATTTTACAGCTTTAAGCATTACAACTACTCACGTGTGATTGTTTAAAGAGCTATTAGCTACACAACAGCACTCAGTTCTTCCTTTAAAATGCAAGCATTATATTGATTCACATTTATGCTGTTCAGCAGCATTAAGCTTTTACTTACCCCTTACAAGTGCTTTTACACAGCAAAAGGCACAAAAAACAGCTTAAAGCTGGATAGCGGATTTACATGGCATTATAGTGGTTCACGTTTGTGCTGTAAAACAGCTTTAAACACTTATTAACTACTTTAAAATGCCGTTGTAGAACCAAATTCACTAAAAACAGCTGAACGCTGTACAACTGCATTGTGGTTTACTGCACTAAAACTAAAGGCTTTACAAAAGCATTCTGATATGCCATTATCCAACTGTTATACAGCTTAAAGCATTACAATGATTTTCAAATGCCAGTGTTCAGCCTCAAGACGCTCGGTGAACTTATTTATGAGTTTGTACGGGTCTTAAGCTCTATATAAGTTCACTTGTTGTTTGTTAAAATGCTTTCTGTGTTACTTGGGTATGATTACAAATTATCTTGCAAGGAAAATTTTAATCACTTCCCGAAGACATAAGGTCTCACAACAGAATATATAACCTATTTAAAGCTACGCTACTAAGCCCGGGGCTTCATTTCCATCGTTCTTTATTTCGCTACTGTTCAGCTCCTTTTGGCCGTAACGTGATATTATATACGTTTCCTCGATAAATATATAATCCAACACTAAAAGAAGTTTTCAAATCGGACTAGTTTCTGAGATCCTAGCA
Organism: Laspeyria flexula; assembly: GCA_905147015.1. Lineage (NCBI taxonomy): Eukaryota > Metazoa > Arthropoda > Insecta > Lepidoptera > Erebidae > Laspeyria > Laspeyria flexula. The sequence goes on from LR989954.1 coordinate 15,237,339, forward strand.
TTCAACCAAACAAACTCTTCAGCTTTATAATATTAGTATAGAAGTATGCCAAGCCAAGCCAAATTGGCAATAGGATATTGCCAATTTGGCTATAGTATAGTTACATGTATATTCAAACAATAATGATGATCATCGAGTTTGGACTCCTCAATTTAATTCGTCTTTATGAAAAGTCAGTATAATAATAAAAAAATAAACAAGCTTTTTCCTAGATTCGATTGTAAATATTGCGAATCGATGCAACACGTAATACCGTTTAATTGAAAAGAATGCCGTCCTATCGGTATACGACCAACTCGAGCGATCAATCCGTTAAAAAACAACACTCAAAGATTGTTTCTCATGAGATAGTTTAAAATTTTCACGTGTTTATCTTTGCCGTTTTGTATTCGCGTATTTTAATTAACTCAAGTCTTAACAAAATGTTTTGTTATTTGCCGGCGGGAACAGATATACAGGTGTAAGAACTTTGTGAGAATAACTCAATATACGAGTTAGCATATGACAGAATGGTGGCAATTATTTCTTTATTAAAAGGTTTATTTATTTCTTTAGGAGTCACACGAGAACGACGTCTTTGATATCTCAATTATTGTGTGCTCAGTGCTCAACACAGTACTGACTTACTTATCGCCTATTATTTCAGCATTATATATATAAAAAAATTTCATATTATTTGACTCGACTTAAAAGCCGATTTAAAAGAAAGCAATGAAATCATTACATTCGAAAAATATGAGTAAAATAGTCATTACAAAATTTGCCGTCCTTGTTTTCAAAAGTCACCCAGACAACGAGCAAGAATTTGTTGGCCTCACAAATATTTTGCTTTGATGAGGATAATGCGGAATCCACAATATTAGAGACAAGAATATAAAAGAGAAAAAGCCTATACCTACACATAATAATATAAAATTCCGTATAAGAAAATATAATTTTAAAAACACGTAATACCTAATATTAAAAAATGGTGAAAAAGTTCTCAAAAAAAATAAAGAGACGGAAGGATTGACTCGCTGGCGCCTGTCTTCTTACCTAACTTATCCATGTGGTATCCGTCCTTCTTATTTCCGGTAAGATTGAGACATGTTTTCACCATTGTCTAATCATCAGTGTTTTCTCAAAATCCCAAGGTATTCCGCGAAATTTCGAAATAATAAATCATCCTATGAAATAGTAATAGACGTGCAGCTAAAACTGGGTGCGCATCATAAATATTGAGGTTCCTACAGCACATGGTGGGATTATACCTACTACACAACTAAAGCTAAGCAAAATGAATATAGACATAAGTAATATTCAATTTCTTAATACGATTAACATTACAAGTTGATGGGGGCGATTAATTGGAATCTGAACTAGTTGGGCCGCTCTTGTAATTAAACCTCGACTGCGAACGGGAATGTATAGGTACACACATGCATTATACAAAATCTAAGGTACTACTCTTAATCCTTACAACTTACAGAAAGTATTGTATATGTATACTAATATTATCAAGCTGAAGAGTTTGTTGCGAGCTAATTTTAGGATTTTAAATTATGACTAAGTAAATACATATAAATTAATCCGTGTAGTGACGAATTAAGAATACATAATGTCACTATCACTACCCCATTTCCACCTATGGGTATTATAAAAGGCGACTAAAGGAGTAACCTTATCCAGACAAGAGCACTGCGAGAATTTTCGAAATTCGAAACAAACCCTATGTATACATCCCGTTTGGCCAGTGTGGTATAGTCCTCGTGACCGTGCCCAGCAGTGGGACGGTTATGTATTGAAATGATGATGATGATATATTTCAAATAAAAAACTTATTGTACAGTCGAGTTCATTAATATATTGGCACCATCATTAGATATTTTTGTTGGAAAGGGTGACTATAACTTATTGCATAATGTACAGCATATTTTATTGAACCATTCACATAAGGACATATGTTTGATCCATAGGTTCTATAGTATTTATTGAGCTTTTCAACGCTCACAATATTTTGCGGTGCCAATATATTAATTTAATGAACTCGACTGTACAACGAATCCACGAGATTTTCCATGCTGATGACTCTATTAGTCCTCAAATTTCATACAAATTAAAACTATATGTAGTTTGAGGACGGCATTTCTTATAATTAATGCCTTCTCGTAGTTCCCATAAGTTCCAGTTCTTCCTACCAAGGCGAAGTCGCAGGCAGAAGCTAGTTTAGTAGTTATATATATAATACTATACGCTTAACCATAACATATTCAAGCACGTTTTAACAATTTCGGGAACTATGTTTCGACTTCTGCCGTTGAAAACATCTGTCTAAAAGTATTTTTTATATTTATAAACATTGCTGTTGTTTGCCATTATAAAAAATCTGCTTCCATTTTGCTTACTAAGAATAATTATATTTTTACTGTATTCATTACCATAATTCTAAGTATCTTCGTAGGCTTGTATTAATGAGTTATCTTAGTAGAACTTCGTTATATTGCCGCTAACAAATGCTAATATTATCATTAAGTTCCTTACAAATATTATCTTGAGCTTAAATAATAATTCACAGTTTGTAGTATAAAGTATAAACCGCTGATAGTCAAAATGATCCATGTCGACAGTGTTGGCCACATTTTAATTGCAATTAATGATTAATTGCTTGTTAATTACCACCAAAAAACCAAAAATTAAATAATTTTTATTAAAAAAAAAATTAAATTAATTTTCCACAAACAATTGATTAAGTAATTCTTAGTTATAACACTGCATGTCGACACTTAGGAATCGATTAAGATCTGCAAGGTATAATGCATAATGCATTTATTTATGCGAAAATATGGAAACAAAATTAGGCCTAAGAATTTTGGCATATAGACCGTTAAAATAATTATTATTATGACCATTGACCAGTGGTCTATCAAACAAAAAGTTAGGAGTGATTAATACTATGAATCTATGAATTTGGCTTCTATTATAAATAAAAGTTTATACAAGTACATATTAAATCAATAAAAACAGTGATCCGTCATTCGTCGTTCATATCATATATATATTTTCCACGAATATTATTTAATTACAATTGGAGTTTCGAAATTTATTAGAAGTACTATTCACAATATTTTTTTCATTTTTTTAAAAGACAACGCCCGCACTAGGGAACTAGCCAGATGTCGCGGGGAGCTTTACAAACATGAAACTAACGGACACAAAGTACACCCAGACTAGAAACAAATATCTATGAATCACACAAATATTTGTCTCGTGTGGGAATCGAACCCACGTTACCCAGCACGGCGATGTAGTGGCGAGGCGACCACCTTAACCACTGCGCCACGGTGACAGATATTATTTTGTCATAACAGGGCGCAGACAGTTGTATTTAAAATTATCTTTACAAAATTGGCCAGCCCTGGTTTATACACTTGGTGCTTGTGTAACTAAAGACGGTCTATTATTAAGATTATACAATATTGTATTACGACCGACGAAAGCTGTATTAGTCCCACAACTGTCGGTTCTCTGTAAAGTTCTAAGTTTACTTTGTAAACTAGTAGTTCGTGGGTCAAAGTATTTCATATTGGATGTAGAAATTTATCGAATACGATAAGATTTCTTAATAGACCATACCCTCTCTGCAGAAAAATATGTGTCTCGGAGGTTTTTACCAAACGTACAATTAATTTAACAGATACAAAGTATAGGAAGAATCAGAACAACATTTTGTAGACTGAACAAATATTTGCCCTGTGGGAATACTGGTAAGTAATCGAATCTATTAATCCCCGCCTCGATTTTATATCTACACTTTTTATGATAAAAGTAATGTAAGAATAGAGAAGTTAGATTTACATCCTCTGACGGTCTACGAAGGTCTGTCGCGATCTAGACATTCGATTGGTCGAAATTCATATAATTTATAAATTCCTGTCATGTACTCCTGGGTCTCGCAAGAAAAAATACGAAAACATAATTCTATTTTCCTTAATTCTTGGACAAATTTTACCTCCGTAATTTCCACAAAAGTAGTTAAATAGGTACATCATTCCTAGAATAAGTCTACAAGTTCATCCATTTGCTCCGAAGTCCAAATTAGATGTCGGAAGTTTCTGTTTCTGTCAAATGTAACGGAACTGTGAACAGTCTAGTTCAGTCTCAGAAAGTTGAGATACAAATTTCATAAGTTTGGGCTTTCAGACAAGATGACTGATTTATCATTTGGTATTTTTTATTGAGTTCTATTTTTTTTAATAAGGAATTAACTAGCTGCCGGTACCCGCATAATGATCTGGATGCAGGCCGCATACGACCTATTGAAAATATCTTGAGGAGGCCTATGTCCAGCAGTGCACGTCCTACGGCTCATATGATGACCCGCGAGTCGCGGCTTCGTTCACGTAGACAACTAATCTCGCATTATTCACGGAACCTAATTTTTTTTTCCAAAATTAAAGCTTTAGTTACTCCTTGTGACATTAGCTATGCGCCATTAGAAGTCGTGCCGAAATCAGTTCAGTCGGACCGATATAAAAAATAATCTGACTGATTAGAATATTTTGTCAGAAAATTAGTACTTAATATAAATCATCCCAATAGGTTGTTAGGATTCCTACGTGCCCTAGAAGTATTACCAGCGTATATTCACATTACGATATTACAATATTCAATTTCATTGCACCATCATTGGCTTCGTGCAAATCTTTCATCTTTTTCCGACAAAGCACTCAACATGGATAAAATATTTCATCGGAACGAAATTACTGGAATTAATAAGCTCAACAACATCCCATTTTTATTAAGGATAGATAGGTATGTACTTCATTTTACTAAACGGTTATTGATACGAATCTTTAATTAAGTTTTACGTTGCCTATAAAAATGATATTAAACAGAATATTTTATAGAATGATTTCGCTCAAAGATAAAATAGTCATGCATAGCTAAATTGGATCAGAATAAAATGACTTAGGTATAATTGTATAGCTACTTTTTATTATAAGTCAACAGGACTCTTGGGGAATAAGTCGGGATCAAATGGTTATTATGGTTTAATTTAAAGAAAAAATTACAATATACCTAAGTACTAAAGAAACGAACACGAAAAGAGGAATTATATTGTACTAACTTCCGCCCTTTAAATGCAATGGTAGCCGAATGGATAAGTGACCGCATGCAAATGCACCGAGTTCGATCTCGACCGGCGGCTTTTCCTTTCTGGTTTTTTTCCTTAGTTGCTTTTTACGACACCCAGGGCTTTAAATGGGGTAGTGTCATTATGTATTTCTACACGGACGACCCGTGGTATTGCTCTGCATTATGCGCTCATCAAATGTCATCTCCACTATATCTACTTTAGTAGGCCTTATATCGCTCCTGTTTGAACTACTTCTACCGAGTAAACAAAGTCCTTTAGTTAGTAGTTGACGGATAAAAGCCAACGTTTCTAATTACCTCGATCGAACCGCTAGCACTAATCACATGCAAATTGCTATTTAGTGAACGTTAAAGTTACAGGCGCCCTTCCAAGGTCACATTCAAATAAAGTTTAGCTTTTGATGTTCAAAGGACATGATTAAAAGTTAAGCCATTAATCATGTTCAAGTGAAGTAAGATCCTTCTGCTTGTAAGGTATGTTGCTTCCTCTTTTAAATTACAACAGAGCAACACATCAACGCCAGCTTAATTTTTTATTGACAGTTGATGACTAGTGATGAAGGCTTCCACATACATATATATTGATACATTTTTAATCCTTCAATTCTATAAGGACGTCCATAAAGGCTTGAAAACGTGGATCATCGGACACAAATCAACGACGCATGCATCATGGTAACACAGTCGTCAATACAAAGAAGGCTTTTATTAAAAATGCAGGCTAGCGATGGTGTACAAGGTTATATAGGCCTATTCGGAATCTGGACATAGTCAATTGATGACAATATCTAATGTTTGAAAGCTATGCATAAAGTAACAGGCCAATATCCTGTTAACCTACGCCTCGTAATTTCCCGAAAAAGCATTTAAATGTTAAATTAAATGTCGAATATTAAACCAGAACCTCTCAACTACTCGCACGCAACTATATCGACTAACAACGTTAATTCGATTAAAGTTCCATTTTGAAATTCGGAAGTTTCAGGATGCGGATTTGAAATTTCAATTTACAGCAGATACGTTATTTATTATTAGATATCTGTAGCAATGTAATGGTTTACAACAATTATAACGTAAATAAGATAATATTATTTAAAAGTCTAAAAATTAATCTATTTAAAACAATGTAAAACATAACCTAACCATTTTATTTAATGAAAATAAAAACCTTTGTAATAGCGTAGATAAAAGTATTTTAACCAAAATGGTAAAATCTGTTAAATATAATTAAGTATTATTACTAATACAAATACAAAATGTCCCTCCTGACAATCCACCGAGGTCGGGAGGGAGACTGCTACATAAGAATCCTGGCTTCGATTTCTGGATCGATATCGATATCATGAAATTCTCTGAAGCTAAGTATCAGGAAATGTGCTCGGTAAATGGCAAAAAACTACACTTGCCCACAGTATGGGGTTCTTCAAAAAAGCAGTAAATAGGTTTCATGGGGCCTGGTGTTGCAGGCGCCTATAGGCTACGGTAACCGCTTACTAGTAGGCGAGCTGTAGGAACGTCAATTTGTAACCGTAGTGGTATTTATAAAAAAAATACATTCGCCTCCAATTACATGGGACCTAAGGTAGCTGGCGAAATGTGACTGTGATGCTGCTCTGCCTACCCCTTCGAAGGTAAAAAGCGTGATCAAATGTTATGCTTAACTTAATGATATAATTAGTGTTGTCAAGGATGCTTCACGTGATAGATAGAAGTTTACGGTTCGCTCATTGCTCTCGTACATGACAATTAGTCTACATTCAGTTAAATTCCGTGGTTTTACAAACAAAATAAAATAATTAAACACGTTCCCTACACCACAGTGGTAGTCCACATACTTTATTTACATGTCATGGTAATACACTTCAAATTAAATGTCGTTTCCTTAGCATGTTTTCGAGTCTAACTTATAAAGTACCTAATATAAAATGTCCATCTGCTGTATCTTCACGACGATGACCGCTTAAAAAAGCATTAAAAGACTCAACAAACAAAGCTAAAATGAACCATTCTCATAAATAGATAGCTACAAAATTTTTATTCCAAATATTACATAAAAGAATTCATCAAATATTTCAAAAGCTCCGTCTAAATAAACCCACATGTAACATTCACGGTGGCAACAAAATGGCGGGCAATTTGTAAAACTGCCGTTATTAAGAGCGGAGGACATTTTTAAACGCCCTCCTGTTGTAATAAGGGAACTTTTCAAATTACCCTCATTTAGCTAACAAAGACTAGTTGAGCTAATGTCTGATGAAGCCTAACAGCTAAACAGCTTTATGACGTCCAATGATGGTTATATTATATTCACTTAGTTTGTAGTTGTAGTTTGCTTTTTGCTTTATACGAAAGCTTTGAATGTTTTCAGACTTTCAGAGTACTTAAACATTGCGCTGGTAAAGCGATGGTGGCTGAATGGATAAAGGACCGGCGTGCAAATCACGCGGTCCGAGTTCGATCTCGACCGGCAGAAACAATGTGGATTCCACTTTGTGGAATTTATGTACTAGTCAAATGACTTACCATCTGCTAACTGTGAAGGGAAACATCGTGAGGAAACCCACATACCCTAGAAGAAATTCTATGAGTATGTCTGATCCACCAACCCGCACTAGGCCAGCGTGAGTGTATTATGGCCTAAACACTCTCAGCTCTCTAGTAAGAGGAGAGGAGACCCCGACCCAGCAGTGGGACTTAATGGGTTGCTGATGATGATGATGAAACATTGCGCTGTGGGAATAAAGGTTGAGTAATATAAGGGGGTTTTATTTCTTTCGGCGTGATATCTTCTACTTATTTTAGGCACTTTTCTAACATTATGATTATCCCTGATACCGATAAATCGAATGTCAAAGTTTTATGTTTAAGTAAATTATGAGGTGCAGTTCATTATCTAAAAACTTAAAAACTGGCCTCTTAAAATTACCCATAAAATAAAAAAATACTTAGATAAAGTTCTATTTTCAAAAACCTTCAACGTTACGGCAAATTTTTAAAAATAATTTACCTGCCAACTTCACTTTTATATTCGCATGATGAATTCCATAAATATTTGCCGAACAGAAATACCAATGAACATCGACATTTTTCATTTATCCAACGCCTCTCCGATAAAATGGCAAAAATATTTACCAATCTAAAAACAACACGCAAAATTCGGATAAAAAAAAAGTGCTGAGAAAGTTCCAATAAATTAGGTTCGTTCAATTCAGTAAATGCGAGTTGTAACTCGTTTAAATTTGTTACAGTTCACAAGTCTCTTTTTGCCACCGTTACAAGATCTTAATCTTCATTTATTAGATTCTGTTCACAGGTAAGTCGAGGATTAAAATCAGAACTAGGGTTCATGATTTCTCGGGCTTTTCAATTTCTCGGGTCTCGAGAATTCTCGAGGCTAATTTCTCGGGTCTTCTCGGGTTGTCGAGAAATTTACATTTACGTACGTTTTCTCATATTATTTGGTTCCAATAACGACAAAAAAATTCAGTGGTTTTCCTCTCAAATAAAAGTATCAAATTAGTTATAAAGCTTTTATTGATTATATTCAAAAACATTAATCTTTTGAATAAGCTAATTAACTTTTTTTTTTAACAAAATACAGAAATAATATTTTTCAGACTCATAGTTATAATGACAGCACCATTTTTGGCTGGTTAGAGTGCAGGAGACAGGGTAATAGTACATTATGATATAAGTGCGGTAAGTTGATAATTACAGCCGAGGCGACATTGCTAGCCCGAGCCGCAGGCGAGGGCTACAAGAAAGCAGAGGCTGTAATCATCAAAGCGCACGAATGTCATACGACGTTTTATAACATATTTGCGAGGAAATAAATAAAATTCTGACTTTCTTAGAAAAAAACAAATACAGCGAAAAGAAATAGCGCGCGGAATAATTTTTAATTGTCACAAATTATCGATGCGCGCGCATCAGCGCTTTTTTTTTAAGGCAAAAACAAAAAACAGCCAGTATTACTAATAAAGTAAATTAATATTTTTGTGTTTTAGTACAGATAAATGGTTGTAATTTATGGTCTAAATTAAAGAATTAAATGTTTATTTTATATAATTATATCATAATTATTTTATCTCCCAAAGTTAATTTTATTCATAAAATGTTGACCACTTTTCTGACATAAAAACTCTTTGCTAAGATTTAAAAAAGTAGGTACCGTTCGTTTTAGACGGAGCCCCTTGATTATTAGTATGTGTGCATGAGAAGCCGTGCAATTTACTTTACATTACCGCACTAGTGCGTAATGAGGTTCATTACAACACTGAAATTGGTGAAATAAGAGACCCTTTACGAGCAAACATGTTATAAAATCTATAACAAACGCAATTCAAATATAATAAGCACTTGGAGTAATATGTGATACACACACACTCACACACACATACACACATTACACAACTGGCAATATTAGTCTCACAAATTTAAAATGACACATAAGAAAAACATATCAGAATAATTAAAAACTAAGCTTGTGTGTTGTTGTTTTACAAACATAGAAAATATAATTAGACTAAGTAGTATAATTAATGTATCGTTAGTTATTTTAGTATTAAAGTTTGACTAAAAAATAATAGAAAAGAACAGATAGGTACTAGTAAAATTTAAGATCATATTTAGATTATATTATTGATAAAAATAATATGAATAATAAAGCCATGATGTGTCAATAAAAGTGAAAAGACTTACCTGTTTGATTTCAATTTATCTCGTAATCTGTGAAACGATCACTACGTAAACTATACTCTGCTATAGTCGAAACACGAAAGAACGTGTAAAAACGACGCCGCAGAGCGGTTGCAGTGAGATCAAAGGGTGCCGCTGCGCTTTGGCCCGCGCCACCACGCAACACAACAAACGGCGATTTAATTTCTATGTAGATACATGATTTCTCGAGTTCTCGACTTTTCTCGAGCTTGATTTCCCGGGAACAAAGCCCAACGATTTCCCGGGAATTCTCGGCTCGAGAATTCCCGGGAATAAACCCTAATCAGAACCCTGTTTTTCGACGTCAGTTAAGATTATGAGAAAAGTTCCCAAGGCTCTAAGTGCAACTAAGTGAGTAGATAGTACTTATACTTCAATAGCAAGCAATAAAATAAATGTGATTTTGACTTTGATAGTTTAATTTATTCAATGCATATTTAATAGGTAAATAGACATTAATAGTGCTGCTCGCGTCTAAAATGACAATACCGGATTTTCATTTCGATACCAAATTAATGTGATACAGTTCTCGAAAATAAAAAGCACCATTCTAATATAGTTTTGTCACTACACACTGTTTAGTCACTGTCTTATTTTTAAGGTTCTCCAAGATTGAAATGGTAGAAGTTATAATAACAGAATTATACTGGGGTGACACTATGTTGCAGGCGTTTGAATTGCGGTAACTGTTTACATATCATATAGTTAGCTGATTGGTGTTGGTTACTTTTAACAACGTAACTGATTGGAAACTTGATGGATGATGACTAAAAAATTTCGTCGTTATGTTAGTAAGTGAGTTTTATAACATATTAAAATAAGTTACTAAACTTACTCTTCATAATACAACCATCAATCATCCATACAAAAAGTACACTAAATCACAAAATAATTATTACAAGCACTTTGTTGCACCAGCATTCAAACGTCGCAAGTAAGCCTCTATTAATTCAGTACATTTCCTAACTCTTTAATATCCGAAAACGATAAATCGTTCGTAATCAAACATGTACGTACCTATGTCCATATTGCTCGATGCTCATATCGCCAAGCGATGTCTCATTTTAATTAACTCAATGGAATAGAAAACTAATTCTGCAGAGTTAGTTTAACCACGGAATAAGTAATAGGTTTAATTAAAGCTTTATTAGTAAGTACCCATAGTCCTTCGGTATCTAAATGCATAAACCGGTATTTAATTAAAATATTTACAACCATTAAGTATTGAACTAACACCGGTCGGTCATCACTTGTATGTGAATCAAAGACTGAATTATGTGACTCCGGTATTTATTTATTGATCCCGGATTTTGTAAGAAAGATTTCCATGGATAATAGGGTGCAACAAAATTCATGAGACACCGCATAAATGCAGGGTGATTAAAATTCAATTGACATGAGAAGTAATTTGTCCAATACCGGTTTCTAAAAATGGTTAATTTTACTATTGAAAACCCTAAATTGTTAAAATAAAAAAATCGTAAGTAGTATATTCATTAAATGTAGATTACGTCCTATAGAATCTGTAAGATAAAAATCAGTACTCCCATTTCCAAATTGCTATTGAAATTGTTTTACATCCGTATACGTGACCAGGATAAGAACACGAGTAATGGTACCCAAATAACGTTGTAGAACAATAAATAAAACAATGAACCACCTTTTGGTTAGTAAGTACTTGTACTTGTCAGTTTTTAATTAGCTATATGCAAAATAACGAATGTGTTTCTGTAAGCAGTAATGTAGGTACGAATTGTCGTCTTTTAGTAAGCAACCATTAGTCTGAAGATGCTAATTTTCGCACGTAATAATGACGTTTCCTTAAACTGTTAAAATGTAAAAAGTCTTAGAAACCTAGATATATATAATTTGTACCTACATAAGTTGTTTTTTTTTTAATAATAAAGGGGGCAAACGAGTAAGCTGGTCATCTGATGGTAAGTGGTCTCCGCAACACCAGGGGATCACAGATTCGATACTGACCTTTTAAAAAGAAGTATACTTACTGGATTCTTGAAGGCCGTACATCGGTATAAGTATATAAAATATACGATTTCGGGACCTTGGCTCACATGTTACGGATCTGTTAGGGATCCGTTGACCCTACTTTAAAAGCCCTGATCTAGATCGAATAGCTGTTTCTAGAACGTACAAACATGAAGACGCCAAAAATGAATTCTTTATCTGAACCTTTTATTTTTAAATTACAAATCAGCAGTGGACATTGCTAATACATTTTCCGATATAATATTACAGATTGGTTAGTAACAGCTTGTCCCTAGCATCGAATACAACGATTGTGTTATATAATAATCCCGGGTATAGTTACATAACTAATACTCGTATTATGATGCTGCTCGCGCCGGGTGGTCGGGAACGTGCGGCTGCTGCAACCATTTTACTATAAATTGTACTAACATTATCAGTTTATTGAAAGGGAAAATGGCTTTGATAGTTATGATTTTATCTTTCTGTAGTATTACGATTTCAAATGTTGTGTGAATCGATGTTTGCAACTCTTTTACGCAAAAAGTACTAGATGGATTTTTGGACTTCTTTAAAGCCTCCGGCTATGGTCAATAAAAAGCCAGTAGCCACCCACCACTTTTTGACGTGATCCTTTCACTTCAGGCCTTCCCACAGATCACATACCTATAGAATACCTATTATCTCGAACTCACAGCAGTTACAAATTAATCATACAGGAATATTTTACTAGATATCGATAGTAGACGTCCTACGGCTGATGATGATGAGATTTCGAGGTATTCCGACCTTAAATCACATATGTAATGGGAGCAGCAGATTTGAAAATAAGTTGATAGATATTACTAGCTCCCTCAATAGATATGATAGCAGGGGTCCGATCCTGCTAACAGAATCTTAACACAATGGTAAGCCGATGGTCTCATTCGACAGCTGTTATTGGCTTACTAAGTCAATCGCGCCATATCACCGGCCTGTAATTGGTCGATATTAGTCCATCGGACTGCTATATTGACTCGTGTAATTGCTAAATATTTACGTGTATTTTTTCTACCCTGTTTGAAATAGTCCACATATTATGTAAATGAAAGATTTCTGACATTGATTCAGGCATTTTACAGGCAGATTTCTTGTTTTCCTCCTAATTACATAAAATAATCAGCTCATTGCGATTCACGCTGAGACTAATCGAACGGCACTAATGACTGTAAAATCTTCGTTGTCTAAAGACGCGGGGAACAAAAAGTCCATCAATATATTGAGACATTCATGATTACAATATAATTAGCTTAATTCCTTCTCACGTGCTACTTTGACTAAGGTGATGTCACGCAACTGTAGAAAAGTATACCACGCTGTCAGTTGTATTGTTGTTGCAATACAGGCTTTTTATTTACCCCCTATCTCACACACGTCCATAGGAGAAAAGTGATTGATACTTATTTAAAAAAAAATCTTTTAAAAAGTCTGTATTATAATTCTTCTGTACGTGTGTTGACAGTGAACTCCCCCTAAACGGCTGAACCGATTTGAATGTTTTTTTGTGTATTAAATGTAAATAGAAATTGACGCTGCAATCGATTGGAGCATGATGCAGGACAACGTCTGTTGGGTCCGCTAGTTAAAATATATATTTCATTTCATTAATAGGTAATTTATGCTTAGTTGTGTTTTTGGAAAGAAATCTTTCGACTTGTCACGATTTTTCTCATTTCTATATATTTACGCAAAAAACCTTATAACTTTTACGCACTTTTTTTTTTTAAGTTTCTCTGAATAAAATTATCAAATCCTTAAACCTCTCAGCTAAACTTAAGTTTAGGTTAGTGGTGCAAGCCGTGAATTATGTAAAACTAACACAATCACTATAAAAAGAAATAAAACATGACAGGTAGCTGTTTATCTCGTTCAAGTTTCAGGCATCTCATATTTGGACATTTTTAGAACACAGATAACGTATCTCCGTGTTGTACACAATTATAATCAACCCGTGTCAAATCGTTACTATTGTACATCAATGATTTGTAATTTTAAAACCGGTTCATGTGATTTAAGCTTTATTGTCACTTATATATCGATTAACTGTATCATTTAACGATTTTGAAACGAATCGATGGCCCACTTTCGATAATTATTTTTGGATCACAAGTCGCAATCGATTTGTTGTTACCAATTTAAGTACCGTATTTAATGTTGACTTTATATACAGTTATTACGTTAGCAAATATTGAAATGCTTTATTTAATTTCTCTTAATTTAAGCTGCGCTCTTGTTGGTGGAGTAAAGGCCAATCCTCTATTGCTTCTGCCTCCTGGTACGACACCACCTATAACTTCTCCTTGATCTGCTCTATTAAAGTCTTTCTCAGTCTACCTCTGCCTGTCTTGCCTTCAATCTAGAAACTATAGATAATATAATATATACTGTATTGAAGAAGAAAGAAGGCCAACTAATACGACACGTACTTTTATTTAAATATAGAAGAGCGTTGTATTCCCGCTGATGAGCCCGTACTGGTCTGTAAAATATAGCAAGTTTCGCTTTCAATATGACCTTGCTGATAATCCACTATGTCGCCAAAGGAAAATTTGTCCAGAATCAATCTCCTTGAATTGCTTTGAGACCCGCGTTTAATAGTGGTCGCCAACAGGACGGGCTGATGATAATTTCAAGATAACTTCATCAAATTACATGACAAATTACTCAGTAACTTCGTTAATAAAACAGAATTTAATGAAGTCCTGAAACCTATTAAAACTTTGTTTCAACAGGAAATTTACTGAAATCACGTTATACCTAATACTACGCATCAAGCCTTAATGGACTGTAGAATCCGTTCAAAACTATACCGAAGGACAATACTCGCCTTAATAGCTACTAGAGCCCCTACAAATCGTTTTATAATACCTTCAATTATAACAGTGAAGCCAAACTGTCTCTCTGCTGTCCCTACCATAAGTCTCGAGACATTAACTGTTGCAATACGTTTAAATTCTTTAAAAGATAAATTATTGCGCTATGGATTATTTTCCACTTAGCCTTTTAGGTTTGATGGCAATAATATTATTGTATTATAAGTTGGTTTTTAACCACTTTAACAGAAGAAGAACAAATCTATACTAATATTGAGAAAGCTGAAGAGTTTTGTTTGATTGATTGAACGCGCTTATCTCAGGAACAACTGGTTCGATTTGAAAAATTCTTTTAGTGTTGGATAGCTCATTTATCGAAGAAGGTTATAGGCATAACATCACGCCACAGCTAATAGGAGCTGAGCAGTGGCCAAACAATAGCGACGGGAGCGAAGCCCCAAGCGACTTCTAGTTATTTAATAATTTGAGAAATAATAAAGATATGTTCTAAATTGGCTCTTGTTTGAATTGGTATAAAGTTCATTAATACTTTCGGTGTATTGCAAAATTTTCATACGAAATTTCACTATCGGGCGTAGTGGTGGTTAAAAGGTGAACAACGCGCCATGCGCCAGCGCCATTAATAACGCCATACCTAGGCGTTGTCTTAAGTTCTATTCCCACACGAGACAAACTTGTGCAATTCATAATAATAATAATTCTTTATTTGCACAAAACACAGTTATATAGTTGGAATGTTATGTTGGCAGAAGTACATTATGTTTTGCCAAGTTGAGGCATACAAATATAATAAGGTCAGTTACTTGGTCAAAGGAGAGTTATATCGTACAATGTCAAAGAGAGTTAGCTATACATTGTATACATACACATTTAAATCGAATTTATAATAATTACTTAATAAAATTATAGATAAGTTAAAATTAAAGTACCCAGTCCTATGTTACAATTTTTTCTTTAACCATTCATTTACAGAGTAGGTATATTCCTTGTTGTAGATATTTTCATATAATAGTTCATAGATATTTCTTTTGAGTCTAGGTGTAGGTACCTACTTTGTGTGTTAATTATACATAATATGTTTGCAAAATCCTCCGCCATACAAGGCTTGTGCGAGAGATAAAAAAATAAACTTCTTTTTTGTAACTATACCTTGACGGCGACGGTGGCAAACACACGTACGCCTGATGGTAAGTGGTTACCGTAGCCTATGGGCGCCTCAACACCAGGGACATCACGAACGCGTTGCTGACCCTTAAGAGACCTCTTCGCTTATGCCATGTTTTGTACATCGATATAGGTGCGAAGGTAACTAGTTCCGCCATGACTGAACCCTGAAAATCCATACTATACTAGCTGTCGAATAGTAAGCTGTATCATCACTCAACTCATTCGGCTTGGTTCTACTATCATATACGGATTACAGTGATTGTTTCTTCAATAGCCTGTGACAATTGCGACCTTTACAGGCAGAACAATGAACTGCCTTCGCTTCTATGATGTTATTTATATGCATGGCGTCGTTTTCCTACGATAATATAATAAAATACTCGTAAAATACCAATTATAGTTTATTTTAAAGACGCGTTCTTGACATAAAATACTTATAAGTTTCACTCGTACAAACTTGATTAAATTGAAATTTTCAATATAAAATGTTCATTAATTTCGTTCTTGACTGCTATAAGTGTAGTTATCTGTTAATTTAGATTAATAAGAAACTTAGGGGGGGGGCAAACAGAAAAGACTTAAGATGAGGATGCGAACGAAATAAACATAAAAGACTGTCTTTTCTGTTCGTTCTGTTTGTCCTAACTTTATTCATTCATCAGCAACCCATTAAGTGCCACTGCTCGGATCGGGTCTCCTCTCCTCTAACTAGTGAGCTGAGAGGGTTTAGGCCATAATCCACTCACGCTGGCCTAGTGCGGTTTGGTGGATCAGACATACTCATAGAATTTCTTCTAGGGTATGTGGGTTTCCTCACGATGTTTACTTCACCGTTAGCAGATGGTAAGTCACTTGACTAGTACATTCCACAAAGTGGAATCCACATTGGTGACTGCCGGCCAAGATCGAACTCGGACCGCGTGATTTGCACGCCGGTCCCTTATCCATTCAGTCAACATCGCTTTTTTGTCCTAACCTTAAGTGAGATGTAAACGAAGTAAAAATTATGTGTCTTACAGAACCGTATTGGTAGATTTGTCGCATACTAATGCGACTTAGAATTAGAATAAGCCAACAACATGAAGACCTTAAAATATTACGTACTGTGAATATGCCTTTACACGTTCAGCATTATATTTCAAATCTAATTAAAGTTGAACTCGGCTGTCACGTCCCATTACGAAGGATCTCTAACCGTCACTGAACACAACAGTTAACTCATTGACAATACAATCCTTAGTCTATTGAACCATTGTGTCATGTGACACGCGTAAATTAGATCTCTATTTAATGTTCATAACAATAATACCTCATTAGTTGGTCCCTTTGTGTCCTGGAATGACGTGATATGATTTAGGAAGGCATTGGACAGGCTATGAACTAGATCTATTGGTAACTAAGATATTTAAGCAATAAATGTTTAAATAGCCAAATGAAGATTTCAAGTTAAGTTTTGATGCTTAGCTAAATCAATGTAAGTTTAAATTGTAATTGTTTATCCAAACTTCGTTAGAATGGAAACTATATGAAAAATCTGTGGTAAATAATAGTAAATATGTTGAACAGTGAAGCCTCATCTCATCTCAGCGTATTGCAGTCCACTCCTGGACATATGCCACTCCCAACACAGTGAAGCCTGCTATATTATAATTATTAGCATGGTTTGTTAACTCTAAAAAGAGAATAGATTTCATAATAAAAATAGCTGTTACGCTGATGGCAAATTATATCCTATTTTCTTTTTCTTTTTAAGGAAAATGAATAAAAAAACTAAGAAAATGTTGTCGTTCCCCAAGCTTATATATTAACATACATATACATACATACATACATATAGATCACGCCTCTTTCCCAACAGAGGGGTAGGCAGAGACCATTTCCTTCCACTTGCTACGATTCTGACATACATCTTTGGCTTCTTCAACATTCATCAGTCTTTTCATGCATTCTCGCCGGTTGAGGGTACTCCTGATCTGTCCCTTCTTTAGAACGTCACCTATTTGGTCATGGTACGTTCTTCTAGGTCTACCCCTTCCAACGTTTCCTTTCACATTCGCCTCATATATTTGTTTTGTCACTCTTCCTTCATTCATTCTCTCTACATATATTAAATAATATAATATATATTAAATAATGCTATAGGTACCTACTTGACTGCCTTCTCCACTCAAATTGTAACAAAGTTACGCAGTGATTCTTTTCAACACAATTATATTTTAGTTATTAACAATTTTCACATGTAAGCTTGAATTTAACAAGTCATCTAATTTAATATTGATTGAAGCGCGCAAATAACTGTGTTTTTGTTACCGGATCACTGAACCGATCGCTATAAAATTAGACAAAGAATTCAAATCAAATCATTTATTCAGAATTTAAAATAGTACATATTGTCAATAGTCTTATAAATTTATACATAAAGTCTAGAATCTAAGATTAAATTATTAATTAGTCTAGTTTTAGTAAAAGCATAGATTTTTATTAATTGTTTTAATGTTTTAAAAAGAAAATTAACACACTTCATAGGATTTATGTGAAACTGTAACTATCTTTATGTAAATCGATTCGTTTTAGATATTATCGACAGGACTACTCGGAATCTCTAATAAATTTGATGTCGCTCTCAAATGTTTGTAAACTAAAATGTCGCTTTCAAATATTTCACAACGGTATCAAAATCGACCCATTAAAATATCGAAACTGAGAGTAATATCGCTTGTCAGAAATCGAGAATACCATGTTATAGCTTTTTTTAAGACAACGCCTGCACTTGGTAACCAGCCCCGTGTCGCGGGGGACTTTACAAACCTAGAATGAACGGACACAAAGTACACTCAGACTCGAAACTTAATATCTATATAATCACACATAATTATGTTTGTCTCGTTTCAATGGAACCCACTCGGTACGGCGATGTTAGTGACGTGACGAGGCGCCTATTTTTTACCTTACCTGCAACACCACGGTGACAGTCACAATACGTGACGTCATAATACAACAAATCACAAACAACAGCTTCTCTTAGTTCCCTTTCCTAGATAACTAAGTTTCGAATGTCAATCGATAAAGCGAACATATAAAACACGGAACTGGACACTTACTGACGTAATCTTCGACGCCAATAAACCGCTCGTAACTCGACATCTTGAATTTATTTGTTAATACACTTTCAACATTGTTACAACAACACTATCTTACTTTTAAATAAGATGGAGAAACTTCAATTTATCTTGCAAAAATTGAACGGGGATAGTTAAAAACTAAGGTATGGAGGATGCGGCTTAAGTTGTCACGGGATGAAGAGATTTAAGTTCCATTATTCTGCAGTAAGATCCCACGGAAACTTCTTACTTCCGTAAGCCTAAGATTCTTTCAGTTTTTTCGTGAAATCTTTGAGCATGTCTGAGGCATAAATGTAAGGTGAAGAACTAAAGCATTTAATTTGCTTCTCTAACAATTAGATACATACAATGTAAATAGCTAAATACAATACTCTTGAATGTAAATTAATGTGGATTCGGTTACCATTTGGTATGATTGATTCCTACCAATAACACCACGCGTCAATATTAAATCTTCATAATTTTAATAGAAAACGCAGTATGTGCAACCCCTTGACGATATTGGCAGCCATTACTCGGATCATTTAACACAGCCAATTAAGCTGATTTGCATTGCAATACCCCTATCAATTACAACATCATTTGAATAAGTTGTTGTAAAACTATAACAATAAGCACTACAATTTGTCATCGTTTTGAGTCCCGGCATTTAGAAAAAAAAAGCCTAAATTTTACTAACACTTAATAATACTATTGATGGAATTATTTTTCTGAAATAAAAACATTTATTATTATTATTAAATTTGGTGTTTCGTTATAGATGACACAAAAATACCTCTAATCGAAAAAGATTTGAATTCGAATTATGAATTGATAGTTTGCTTAAAATCCAGATTAAATTGAAAGTACAGCTTTAATTTGTAAAATCGAGATAGCAGAGGTTTTTCTATGCTATAGAAATCTTACACCATTTTTTTGTACCAAGTTAGGGAGCCATGAACGCCACTGAGAGTGCAGTCTCCGTGGCGACTGCACTTTATTGTAGTATATCAAAGACTAGAAAGATTATGGGAATATTGCCACAGTAAAATATTACTTTGTAGTTCCGACAGTAATAAATAGTTGTGTATTAGATTAATTGAATTCAACTAGGTGACTATTTGAACACGGAGAACAAGCGTAATTTATTATATTTCAAAATTAATAGATTTAGTTCATCCTATCCATCCCCCATTTTTGTTATTTATTTTTCAAGGCTCAAAACAAAACTAGTTTATCGCAACACAAAGACGAGTCACCTAAAATTGTTTTTAAAACTCGCTTACACCAGAATCTTCTTACGAAATTCCCACAGACGGCTCGCATTTTATAAGATCAAAAACTTGGTCGGTAAGGCGAATTAATGAGCTTCGCAAAACAGGATTATTGAGGAGCAAGCCGCCTTGATACCCCGTTACTTACACACGTGTGAACCAAGTCGCTGACCGATATTACATCTGATACAGGGATTTTGACTCGGCATATTAACGTACTTAGGGAAATTGGATGATTTGCAAAGGATCTTTAGTGGGTATTTGACTTTTTGTACTTACTTTATTCAGTATTGATAACTATGTTTTCAGGTTAAGACAGTATTTATTTGCTGTAAAACTGTAAAAGTACGGTACTCGATAGTAAGTAGTGAAACATCAGTTGCTAAACAAATTGAACGTATTTTAAAGATAAAACAAGTACCTAAATAAGGCTATGTGTTTCAGTAATATGTCATGTATGTATGTTTAGATGCACATCATCCTCCACTCTCACACTTCAAAGAATGTGGAGGGAATTTAGTCTAGTATACCATGCTAGCCAGACGGGTTGGTATTATAGGGTTTCTTTCGAATTTTCCTTTCTTGCAGAGCTCTTGTCTGCATAAGGTTTACTCGCTTAGTCGCTTTTACGAGACCCACGACTTGAGATGGGTAATTACTCTAATCCGACTCTACACGGATAAAATACACATAGTCATTTCATAATACAATTTTTCCTACAAACACATATCACAGATAAATTATAACCCATGCACTTTAGTGGGTCAAAGTTAGACTAATCGATTTAAAGGCATGTAACCGGTAGGCTTTTACAAAATATCAAATAATTTGATATTATGTAACTACTATGTTAAAACGTTTTTAGATTCGTGTATTACGTTTTACTATCTATAATAATCAGTAAAAAATTGTTATATGTGACATTTAGACTTAAGTATGCTTGTGTAAGTACTTGCAGTCTGGCCACTTCACACGGTGTGTAATTTACCTATTTAATTGCTCTTTTGTGACTTCAGCACTATCTACTAGCTTTATACATCATATGAAATCATATCAGCCCAACGACGTCCATTGCTGGACATAGGCCTCACTTAAATAGGTGGTAAGTAGTTAGACTATTGTCACGTTACCACGTTGACCAGACGGGTTGGTACAGGGTTTTGTTTCGAGTTTTTCTTCTCCGCGCAGGTATTATGGCGCGCTTTTTTCTCGACATCTCGGGAATGATAATTATGTGGTACAATTCTACAGATATGAAGATCAAAAATCTTATTTGAATCGACAGATACTTAGAGTATTAAACCAACAATGATCCAGACGAAAGATTACACTTACATGTATGCATGTACTCAGGAAAGCAAGATGTAAACTGTAAAGTAGCTGGTTACGTACCTACCTACTTATTTTATAGGTTCATTTCGCGTTCATGAAATTTTTGATAAGTAAAATTATGATGTCTGGTAGAGGGTAGGTTAGCCTTAACCTACCTACTTTTCTTTCTCTCAAGCTTGGTTCTATAGGAATAATTGGGTGCCTACATATTATGTGGACAACATAGCCTAGGCCCCAACCGAGTTTCCCAGAACAAAGCATGCATAAACTGCATTTCAAGCAAAGAGTACTTAGGTAGGTACTTTACTTTGATTTTATTGAGCAAAAAGGTTAAATAAATTTCTAGGTAGGTATTGCGTCTTATTTTCATTTATATTATGTAATTTTCGTATAGGTACATTAATAATGTTGTGAAGGCCGTGCTGAATTTATTATGACTTTTATTTGACAGGAGAAAATACTGAAAATGATGCAAGTAGGTATAAGGTTACAAAAAGGAAAAGGAAGGTTGAGATAATTAATTTATTAAGTAGGTAGATCATATTCTTATTAGATATGTAAGTACGGAGGTTTTCGGCAACTGGGACCAAAATTAACTCGGACCGCGTGTAAACAAAAGATTTTAGCGATCCGAGTTAATTGAGGCCCATTTCTCGGATTCCTCAAATTACCGGCCTTGTTCACCACAGTAGATAAGTGTCTGATAAACTATCTCAAACATAGGTACTTACCAGATAGTAGTGACAGTTTTAAAAAAGAAAATTTGTCAAAAATCTATCAACCAACTTCGGGTAGGTTACCTACTTAGATTTCTGCCAATGGTAGTGGTAGTAAACTGATATACTAAGGTAGTCTAGGTACCTACATATTTAAAATTAATAGCCAACATCATTATGCTCCATCCCTACCTACCAGGAATCACGATTCATTTGCATTGGTGACCATATCGAATTGCCAGTTGGTTGTAATTTGTATGTGTGCCTTCTAGCAACAATAAACGACGTAGGTACCTGTGAGGTATCTACCTAAATAATAATTTACGGTAAAATTAAGTAGCTTTTGATTCTATTAAAGGGCCGGGTAGGTAGACCTGCTGTACTCAAACTACATGTAGGTACCTGCCTTGTATTATATAATTATATTATATATATATATATATACCTAGGTAAGGGTTTTTGGCAACCCTTTTACATAAATAAAACGGGTAGGTAATTAATACATTTTAGTATTTATATAATATTTATTTTATTACCTAACTAAAAAGTATAATTAGTATAAAAATTCGTCTTAATTAACATAAGTACAAACAAAATCTATGCAACACCGTTTTAAATAATCGCCGTTATTTAAATGTAATGAAACCAAAAAATATAACTAATGCAGACATGTTTGAACACTAACCTGTTGCAATGGGAAGCCTTGCGGCGGCGAAAGATGACCACCGGGCAGACTTATGTCCAATTAGAATCCAATTCGACACAAAATACAATAAAAATCACTGTTTACAACACTTATCGAATCTCAATTCAATCGCGAACCGAGAAATCTTCAAGTCGAAAAGTTTTCGACAAAAAGAAATTGCAACCAACTTTTTAAATAAATCATTGAACTAAAACAATCACTAAAGTATTTTTTTTATATTTTACACTGCTATTAACGTGGACACGATTAATTATTTGCACTTTAGAACAGATTCATTTTTGTTGTCGATTGTTTTGGTGGTAATTAGAACAGCGACACGTGTTCACGCGACGCTGGTGTAACTGGACTGAGCAAAAATGGCGGGTGGCCAGTCTACGGCGACGAATGGCGCCGCGCAGTCAAAGATCATGCGTGTAGTACACAGGTGATTGTATACGTAGCTACAGGTGAGGAAGATTGGCAGATTTATGAATACCAGGGTTATTATTTGATAACAACGTCTTTCAAAAATTATGTTCAGAGCTGCTTACAATGTAACCTAAGTTTTTGAAATAAAATGAAATCTCGTTTATTCATCTAGGTTACAAACTACTTATGAAAGTCACAAGTTAAGAATGTAACAGGTTATATGAAAAGTAGTTTCAGCAAATTAGCCTACGACCAATTACCTAGCTTTTAAGGTTTTCTAAACTCAATCTATCTAAAATAGTACTGTACAAAAATTAACGCGTCTGCGCTTTGTCTTGTCTAGCTTAATCTATGACACTAGCAACAGTGCAGTGCCTAGCAGTGCTACCGCGTTCACAAACCGATATTTGAAAATTTAAATATTATTTTCGTCAAAAATTTTTTTTTTAGGTTGACATAATTGTTTGTTGAAACATTTCATTTCAATATGAACTATTTTTTATTCGTCTAGCTAGGGGACTCTGTGACTCTACCCTACCAGCAGTTTTGATAACAATCCGATTGGTTGATTTCACGGAACAGAAAACATGGTTGAGATACCGTTGAAATGTTAAAATTTTTATTAACAGAGACATCTATCGACCAATGATTACTCTGTGGCCCTCTGATTACAAATAGTACTTATAGGTTACTACTTAACATTTAATTAATTAATAACTGAGTTTTACTAGCTTAGCATCTATTTAACTACCTATACCTACCTATTCAGCTAGTAGAACCAACCGAACCTTATTATAAAATGCTAGCTATATTAAAAGCAATGTTCTTCCATAGATACTTACTAGCAGCTTAAAGATGTCTCCCTAGTCCTGGGCCCTGATTCTGACTCATCGGATTGCTCCCGGATCGTAAACTTTTTCGAATCTTAGAACGACGACGTATTTTTACAGCTTAAGTTATTAAGTGTTGGAAATTAGTTTTCCGAATAGAAAATTAAAAACTGATTAATATAGGATTTTTTTCTACATCCATCTATTTATTAACATTATGTTTTTTTAACTTTAAATAAACTGACAGTTCTGGCCGAAAATATTCCGACAGCTCAGAATCAGGGGCTAGTCCCTTTCTCTTGAACTGTAGAAACCAATATTCACCAACAGAAACAACAACACCGAATACGAAAGGCCGTCTATAGAAGACTATAGAGGGAATCCAGGTACCTACTTCTCTCTAGTGAACACCATATAAAGTTGAATAAAAATTCATGCAGAAGGACTAAGGGTGACTGGAAACAGTGAAAAACCATTTTATATATGACTACTATGACTGGCTGCGCGACTTCGTTCGCGTGTGCTTTCATAGTTTTTTTAATTTTTTCACGAAACCCTGATATTTTTCCAAAGTCAAAGTAGCCTAAAGTAGTTACTCCTTATGACATTAGCTATCCGCCAGTAAAATTCCGTCTAAATCGGTTCAGTAGTTTCGGAATTTACCTCAAACAAACAGACAGACAAAAATTCGGTACAAAACCCTATACCAACCCGTCAAGCCAGCGCGGTATAGGTAGTAGGCAAAATTCTCTCCAAAATGTTTGGAGGAGACCCGTGCCCAGCAGTGAGACATTTAAGGGTTGTAGGTAATAATAAAAAAACAGACAGACAAAAATTATAGAGACAATTTCCAGCTGGGGTAACGCCCACAATATATTTACCCGAAAGTATACAGTCAGAATTCTTAATCAATTTGGTCATTGACACACACCGATCTTCAAAATTCTAAGGCCGAGATTTAAAGAGCGCTGTACTTCTTACTTTACTGTGGTACCACTTCGTATCAAAATTTTAATACAAATAGGCACTAGGCACAGACGTCGAGTAGGTATTGATTTTAATCAAGAGACTCCATCGAGAATATTATCTACTTTTCTGCTACGAATAATTAAAACATTCATTTTCGATAGAACCGCCATTGTGTTTTTTCATTTTGTAGGCCTTGGCCTCGTTGCTGATCGCAAGTTCGGGAGTTGGCAGCGGTCCAAAGTTTTATGAGGCTGTAGATGGCATTTATGCAGGGTAGATAAAATCTTTCGTATAAGTATTGAAAACTTTCTACTTACTTCAAATACCTATAAAACCTCTTACTGGCCGATGATGACGCAGCAAACGTTGTTCTGCCATTTTTGAATTCGTTTCGATAAAAAATACTATAATAGATAAGCCTAAAAACCGTGATACGAGATTTTTAAATGTACCATATACTTATTCTTCAAGAAACTGCCCCACCTATTTGCTTTCCTAAGACGAGTGAAGTAGGTACTCGATGTAGGTATTTTCTTTCCGTTTTCTCCATTTATGGTATGCATCAAAACTTTTTATGGATTTTAGTTCTAGCAAGTTGCAATGTTTTTCGTGTGCTTTTCAACTGATTTATCAATGCTAGTCGAACCCAGCGACCTTTTTAGGTCGTCGGCTCACTTCCACCATATAAGTAACAAAAGAAAAAAAAAATTTCAAATTAAAAGTTTCAGTTTTGAAACTGATCACGCCATCTGTCAGCGAGAAGCATAAACCAGAATAAAATATTATTCTGGATGTAGGATGATATTTTCAAAAATAGAAAAGAAGAAAGATTGAAAACATCATAGCACAATTCAAAATTAATAATGACTTGCAAACAAGGAAATAAAGTTAAAAATGTTGCTAATTTTTTTTTCCATTTAATCGATTTACCTAAGTACACTTGTCTTAGTAGTTCTCTTTTTATTATTATAACAAGCTGTCCCCGGCTAAATATCAAAAGTCCGGAGAGAAGGCCCGATTTCCATGGAAAAGACCTGAGATTTTATATAGTTTGAGAATTTACTCTCAAAAACGTATTATTGTCGTTTTATACACAGCGATCCTAGCTCACGCGTTGCATCTTGCACGCAACTTACTTAGATTATTATTATTATTAATGTCAGATGTTCAAAGAAAAGCAAGTATACAGAAATAACGGTCAAAATGTAACTGCTTAATTCCTCATTGAAATGCTTGGACTCAATGAAGACCTTGATGCGTTAGTAAGGGACTGAAACAAACATAATAAATAACAACCCTTAGGTTGACTATTAGAGAATGCCTCTGGCATTTAGTCCACCTTTGTATGTGACTGTGTATATATAAAGTGTTATTGAATAAATAAATTCAAAGACGTAAATTATTTTTAATATTATGATTATCAAATTAGCCATCATGTAATTTATCAACAACTAACATCGAGTTCTAAATAACATTTCATCATATCACATCATCATATCGGCCATAGCATGTCCACAGTATGACAAAGGCTGCCCAAAGACGGGTGTCGTATGCTGTTTCGAACGCCGCTGTTCCGACACACGCTGTTGCGAATTTTTTATCCACTGCCTCACAGGTTCGAAAGCTCATGGACTCGAATGAAATAGTCGCGAAAGACGCTGTTTCGAAAAACATTTTCACTGCCTCATACGCTCGAATGCTTGTGATTTCGATTTATTTAGTCATAAAATGTACAGAAAAATATTTCTTTACGTTTGTTGTTTTTTGTTATATTAACATTGTACATAAAAAAAATATTTACCTATTCGTGAGTCTCGCGTCATATATTTATATGTTTTATAATTGCGCAGTTTTGTTTCCCATTCCTGCCTAGATAATAGGTAATATGATGCATAGAATAAACGTAACTAAACATATTAGGTTCACATTCAGTTTCATCAATTTCAATATAAAGCCAAACGCAATAATTTAAAAATGTGAGGATAGGTGGCCACCACAAAGCATATGGTTTTCTAAATACGATTTTTTTTTTCACGAATTAGTTTACCTGTTGAGTCAATGCTTTGAACGGCTGATTATTATATACAGGGTGGAATTTTGTAATGCCACCTGGAGGGAAAGTACTTTAAATACTAAAGATAGATAATTTTACTCAAAGGAAACATTCCTTTATTTTTAAAAAGGAATATAACTGCATTTATCGATTTTCGGAAATTTGCTTACCATACCTAGGAATCGAACCAGCTAAAATTCGAAAAAATAACACCGTGTACTTTTATGGCGTTCACCGATAGGGTCAATCATAAGGATCAAATATCTCTAACAAACGCGGTAGATTAAATTATAACCAACCAAGATTGCGATATGCACGTATGTTTATTATGCAGGTCAAATGAAAAAAAAGATGTGACTTAACTGCATGAGGCACTAGAATTACCACGTAAACTTTAAATTTATTCATTGTAAGTTAGATTTTTATGCTTTTATTCTTATTTAATTTACCATGTTTGTTAGTAAGATTCGATTTATATTATTAACCCTATCGATCAATGCCATAAAAGTACAGGATGTAAATTTTTTGGATTTTAACTGGTTCATTTCCCGGATGTGGCAAGCGAATTTTCGAAAATTCTGAATGAAGCTTTGTTTTTTTTAAACAAAACTGCGCAATTATAAAACATATAAATATATGACGCGAGACTCACGAATAGGTAAATAAATTTTTGATGTACAATGTTAATATAACAAACAACAACAAACGTAAAGAAATATTTTTCTGTACACTTTATGACTAAATAAATCGAAATCAGAAGCATTCGAGCGTATGAGGCAGTGAAAATGTTTTTCGAAACAGCGTCTTTCGCGACTATTTCATTCGAGTCCATGAGCTTTCGAACCTGTGAGGCAGTGGATAAAAAATTCGCAACAGCGTGTGTCGGAACAGCGGCGTTCGAAACAGCATACGACACCCCCCAAAGACATATCTTATAGGATCAATTGTCTGCGGCTCACATCCATCACACACAATCCTGATAATATTTGAATTAGCTCATCTGTCCACCAGGTTTGGGGAGGTCCTTTGGCTTGAAAATAATTGTAGGTGGAGGCATTAATAAAACAATTTCATCTTTAGTTGTTGGTGGACTTTCTTGTTTAATTTTTGAAACAGTTAATTTAAGTCCTTCTCCTTTCTTTGCCATCACAGGCCCTTCTCTTTTCTCTACCAGCATTGTACATCGGTGGTATTTACATATATGTCTAGAAAGAGATTTCTTATTATGATACTTTTTTTCACAATGCGGACATTGTACTTTCCTATCAAAGTGCCGCATCTGGTGAATAGCTAGTGATTCAGCATTTTCACTAAACTGCCCGCAAAAAAGGCATATAATGTTTGTAGCTGTGTGTTTAGATTTATGCACATTAAGTGCAGTTCTTGAATGTAATTTATAGTCACACATATCGCACTGTAAACTTGATTTTTGATGCACTTTTTTGCGATGGTTGTATACTTCAGAATATGTATAAAAAGAAGCTGCACATACTTCACATGAGTATGTTTTTACTCCGCTATGCCGTGGCATATGAAGGTCTAAGTACCTTTGCGTTTTAAATAGCTGATGACATACTTTGCATTGGATATTAAGTTCTTTGTGAGATTGCATGTGTCTATAGTATTTTGTACGACCCTGTATGTGTTTACCACATAAATGACAGGTTGTATCCAGTCTATAATCTTTGTGGGAGATTTCCCTATGACTCTGCAGTGATGAATACTGTGTGAATGTTTTTGGACAATCTTTGCAGAGAAACCGTCTGTCCCCAGTGTGAGTCACCATATGAGTGTCAATATCTTTAATTCTTTTACTCTTATACGTACATTCTTTACAGTGAAAAACTCTAGATTTCCCTTGACCCTCAATCAAAACTTTAGTGGCAGCTAGACAGGTTCTACTATTTGATTTCTTGTGGAGATTCAATGTTTTATAAGTTTTAAATATTCTTTTACAATTAGGGCAAATTAATTTTTCAGGTTGGTGTACTTTTTTCCAGTGCACACGCAACCTACATTTGCTCTTAAAACTCTCTTGACAATCATCGCAGATTAACTGTAAATCTATAGCTCTACTTTTTCTGACTGGCCTTTCCGACGTCTCCAAAGTCTCTACTTCATCTAACTCCTCGGTCTCTTCAAGTCTCTCTTCGGTATCAGAATATTCAATATTATTTTCTACTGGTTCTTCTACTGGCTCTGCTGTTGGTTGTTCTATGGGGTCACCACTCAATTCTACTTTTATAGATTCTTCTTTTAGTGGTATTTGTCCACTTTCGTTGCTCGCTTCTGCCTTTCGCGCTGTAGTTTGTGACAACAAAACATTGCACAATAATATTTTGTTCGAAGCTTCACATTTCTTTATGAATGCTAACGCGTTTTCAAGCTGTAATAAACAATCTGGACATATCATGTCCGGCATCCCATCGCCCTCCTGTATGTTAACTTTTGCGATCCAATTAACCTTTGCCGAAATGGAACAACCATTGTAGGTTTCGAACAGTGATAGACATTTGCTTAATTCTTTGTCGCATCTCAAACAGATGCGACAGTTAATAGTAGTTAAAGGTATGTGTTCATTCATTTTTAAATTTGATAGCAGTTTATAGTTATCAGCAATTGAAAACTTCGAATTACTTTTTTTTCAAAACCAATAATATACACACACATTCACCATGTCAAAAATATCAATTCTTTTACTGACACCTGACACTAGTGACACTACTGACAGAATGCAATAAATTAGAGTGTAGGGATGTGTTTACATTTTTTTTGTTTTGTTAAACAAACATATTTATTGATATTTATTTAATTTAGCTTTCCACGTTCTATTAGTTGCATAAAATTAGTAGAAACTGAGTAAAAATGAATATATTATGAAAATCACTTCTCTGCCAGAACTCCTTGTTCGTGTGAAGTGATTTATGAACTTTGAGGCAATCGTCTTGAAGATTATGAAGAGAAAAGTATATTTTGCGGATATCAATAATTTCTACCCAAGAACCGCTGATATGGCAGGTAAATGAGAGTTATATAAATGAATCACAAACTAATTTATGGGAGAGAGGTAACAAGAGTAACGGAGTAACCTTTCAAAGGTTACTCTAGTACAGGAAATAAGCGAATTTCATGTATTTTAGTCGTTCCTTAAATTGTTGATACTTGCACTGTTGTATATATGTTATATAATATGTATTAATTTTCCTTTGAATTTTGTTTTTTTTTTGTAGTTATGCTATAACAATCTAGTATTATACGTTATTAAAGGAAGCAGCTGAGCGTTCCAAAAAGTCACTGCAGATGCTTAGAAAAAATGCTTGCAAACACTTTAAAAATTGAAAATAAATCACTGCGAGAAAACATTTCAACATCGTAGGCAAATTTGCTGACACAACATTTCGGATAACCTGTTACATTCTTGTGACTTTCATAAGTGTTACCTTGTAACCTAGATGAATAAACGAGATTTCATTTCATTTCATTTACTCTAAATCGTAATTTGCGCTTCAATCAGAGCATACAAAAATATTTGATTTTGCAGATAATGATATAGAAGATGTTAATAATATGAAAAATATATTTATATTTTGATTGTTAGATTGAATACTTACTACTAATAATCTTCAGTTTCATTAATTCCTCGAAAAAGTTATACTTACATACGGAAAATGTAAAATACAAGGTAATTTTTAATCAGACAATTTGCAATTAAATTTCAGTTTTATCTGGAAATCACAGTTAAGTATCAAGATTAGTTTGAAGGGCTACATGGGTTGGCTGGAGTTGCCATACGAATGGAGTACAGCCGCGCCCTCATTTATATTCTTCACTTTCTTTCCAAGCAAAAAAAAAAAGATTTTATTGTTTACTAATTCATTAAGTAGGTAATCAATTTTGACTGGCCCAGTGACATGAACTAACCTGACTTCCTAAACGTAATTAAAATCAAGAAATGTAATGCGTTCCTACAGAGGTCACCTTGGTTTCCATCCGCGTAGTTTGTATGAATTATAACAGCCAGATAGACGGTTGGAATCCACCAAGGTCACCTTTGTTGCAAATTTGCAAATTTACAACCGTGTGGTATGGCTTTTAATTACGACGCCGTTCTTATGTAGGTACCTATGAACGCTCAAATTAAAAAGTAAAAAAGCAAAATTATACCTTATCTAGATATTACTTTAGATTATTTAATGTAATGTGTCGCTCGTTGTCGCGGAAATAAGGCGAAGCCTACGTTCAGCACACGTCGGACGCCGTTGGCCTGATGGGATGATGAATGCAATGTAGTAATCATTTAAATGTATTCTCAATCTGAGTAGTGACGAATTAATAATATCACTACCCTATCACCCTTGGGTGTCGAAAAAGGCGACTATATGCAGACAAGAGCACTGCGAGAAAAGGAAAATTCGAAATAAACCCTATCCGTCTGGTCAGCGTGGTATAGTAGGCTAAATTCCCTCCACATTCTTTAGACGAGAGCCTTGCCCAGCAGTGGGACGTTCATGGGTAAAATGATGATGTATATAGTAAAACGCTAATAAAATAAATAGATTTTAATATCGTTTGTTTTCATTTTTACTTTATTACATATTACTTCACTTCCTGTGTGTATTCTATGGAATTGAGTTGTACATACTAACTAACATTGAATACTTAACTAAAACTTAAAGTTAACATTATAAGTAAAATACTAACAAAATTGTAAGTTAAAAGATACTAAGAAGACTAGTTTATTCTTACGGAGTGGTATACATACATGACACTCGACCACAGGAAAATATAAAATTAAACATGTAATTTTTTTACTTACAATAATAGTGAAAGTTACACCCTTAGTGGAAAATATGTACTTATAATATATAACGAAATAAATCTGTTGGCAATGACCATTGCATAATAACAAGTAGCATTAAATTAAATTTAAACCAAATGTATTTTTCTTTACATCTTTTTTCATTACAAAATGACGATAATACATATTTAGGTTCCTTTTGAATGAACAACTTATATTGTTTTGTCAAGACCTGTCTGACATTTTATAAAATAATTTGTTAATTATGGGTAAATATCAGTCTGCAAATCGCACGCTCTAGGTACTCTACCACGTTTGTTTTAAGTTTAGTCAATGCAAGTTAGGTACTTGGCTAGGTATATGGGTAGGTACATAAGTCTCTTTAGGTATTAGGTAGCCTGTTATCATGCTACAACAAAAATTGAGCCAGTTTATGTATGAGAAAATAGTTCGTGTTATGTATGAGATAATAATAAAAGTTTGTTGTTAAAATTTTATGCCATTAATATTTTTGAAGCGACGAAAATTATTATACTTAATTATTTTATACACCAATCTTCGAAACAGTATAAAAAATATTATACAATAAACTAACACAGACCGAAATTGCACATAGCGCCATTTTTAAACACTACAAATTGAGTTTTCCCACAAATATTATTAAAATTCCTATATTTTAATAATTTCTACCTTTTGTAGCAACAAGGGACTTCGTATAAGGATATTAAGGCACTTTTTCAGGCAATAAATTTTATTTTTCATTAATATGTTTTAATTAAAAGAAATTTTACTACGTCATTTTTTTTTTATCTTATTATTAATAAACTTCATTAATTTGGTCCCAAACAAAGAATGTTTAAAAATGAACTCATTGACATTAACTAAATTGATTTGTAATTTTTTAAATGGCCTTATCTTTGACGCCTATGTTTGAAACATTAAAAAAATCAGTGATGCTCAAGTTTTATTTCAAATTTATTATAACATTAATGTTAAACCTATTGTACTTGAAACTACATGGCTTTGTGTATAGCTACCGTCTGCACTTAAATCAAAATGATTATTTTATAGGCCTATATATAATTGGGTATCTTATATTCTTATCTAATTATCTGTTCATTGGTTTCTATGTAAAATATTTCGCATTCTAGTAATGATAAATATTGTGTCATATTTTACATAAACATTATAAAGTTGATATAAAGCTAAGACCAAGCAAGAGCGTAATGTTGTGAATAATTTGCACACCTTTTAGGTAAGATAAGGTTTAAAGCTACTCAATTTATTGTACCCTTATTAACATCTACATTTTTGTAAACCCTTATCTATGCAGAATAAATATATTTGTATTTGTAATTGTGTTCGCTTAGTTGCTTATCATTTAAATGCCCATTAAGTGTCACACAATGACGTCAAATGAGATATTTGTTACAAGTAAACGCTCTAGCCTATATAGTTTTACACGATTGAAGATTACACTCATTTGGTTTCAGTGTTTCACTCTAAATAGCTGGTATCTAAGTAAAACAGCATTTAAATAATCCGTTTTGTGAATCGACGAACGCGGCCGCGTGTCAGTAGACAAGGTTCAATCTGACAGACGCAGGCGTGTGTAGTATTACACGAACGAATTATAAATTCTAAATTCATATAAATTCTTAATTCAAAAATTATAAATTCACAAAACGGATTATTTATTGACGGACGGAAACTATTTATTGTAATTTAGTCTATAATAGTTTGGGTAAGATGTAAGTAGGTTTTCAACTAAGAAGGTAGATACTTACATAAACCTAACGTTTAACTATCAATAAGCAGTAATAAGATAGCATTAACTGACAAAAATAATGGCTTGTGATGCATAATTCTTAAATAGATTTAATGTTTCAAGTAAATTAATAGGTAGTTATATACCCGTATTATGTAATCTACTTGACACCTACGTATAGTAATTTTAACTAAAAATATTATACCCATAGATTATACCTTATCAAAAGACAAAAAACATTGAATACGCTGAGGCAATTGATAATTCACTAACTGACGTCATGTTATAGACATGCCTGGTACCTGTACAAATTAATGTATGCCACTTAAATTTTGCAAACTACCCGCAGTAGCTCAATGTTAATTAAATTATGAAAATGAATAATGGTTAATGCGTTTGAAAATGGTGTTCCTTCTATTAGCTAAGTTTTGTATTACAAGTACAAAATCACCTGACTCGCGAGGTCAATGTCTTAAGACGTGTCAGGTGCGCTGAGCCAACGCAACACATTGGTCATTGATTATGTGTATTAAGTAAGAGTGTCACTACTTACTAACATTAATGACGTATAATATAGTAAGTAGGTACGCAATAGGAGACGGAAGAAATACGAAAAATAAAGGAATACTTTTTTATTTCATCATTATCACGTTCGTTTCATTTATAATCATCATTCATAATTAATTATTCAAAGTTAATTCTAGTTGGTTACGTAACATGTTCATGAATAGATTTTATCTCGATTAATTTCTCAGAAATTTATTAGTTTTGAACATAGGTACTTGAATCTCATAATTTCAATTAGAAAGTATGAGAAATTACTACAACAAAACGATACATGGTACACACTTAATGGAATGCGAAGAATAATATTTACATTCGGTGTTTCTAATCATACAGATTTTTACAATAAGTCATTAGGTACGAAATGCGTCAACTTTATCAGGAAACTCGAATATATTTAGATTGGTTAATACGCATAGTGGTCGAACATACAAATTGGCTAAACAATTAGAAGAATAATTTATCATAACAACATAAGCGATGATAATCGTCACTCAAGTTGTCTATCCTACCAAGTAAAAACGATACATGTGTTTGACACGATCTACAGGAAAAAAATCTTAAATACTTGTTTAAAAGATACATTTTCCTAAAACCTCGTGTATACAGTTGCGTTGTTCCTAATTGGCAGGGTAGTTGTACATAACAAAAACAAAATACCGTTACATGACGTCATCAAGACACATTTAAACATAGAATGCTTCCTTTTTAACGTCTTTTCTTTAAAGAGTTTTTATACTTGTCTTTCGTCACCACTACACTATAACCGAATTATTAAAAATAGACTACCTACTAGCTAAGAGAGAAGTTGAATATCTTCAATCTGGGGGCTCCTGGTGTGAGCAGTGTGGGACGGGGGTGGGGGATGATTTGAAGGCTCTAGGAAAAAGGGAAGAGTAAGAGGGTGGTGGTTCATACTCCGGCGGAGAGGGAGGTAGGGGCTGTGTGAACAGTTGCTGCGATGCCGCAGTCACCGTAACGGTTGGCGAGAGATCTATACAAGATGGCGGGATGTTTATTGGCGTGTCTGATGGCTTGGAGCGTTTGCAGCAGCATTCTGGAAAACAAAAGTATTTTATTAAGAATACATTCGAAGATGAAATAATCCAGCGTGGTTAAATTCCCCCACATTCTTTGGAATAGACCCGTGCCCAGCGGTGGGGCGTTTAGGTATGGGTTAAAATGATTGATGTCTAATCTACAATATATGTTGTATGCACAGCTGTTATCATCATACCTATCAGCCGTGGCACATGCACTGTTGGCTTTATTGTCTGAAGCTTATTTACTCCCCAAGAGATTTTCAGTAGGACCGGTTGTATGAAGCAACCAAATTCTTGACTGAATACTGTGTGATGCGACGCGTTTGTGATGCTCCTAGTGTTGCAGGCGTACCTAGTATTGGCTACGGTAACCACTTACCATTACGCGAAAAAAGACTCAAAGAGGCCTTTAAAACTCATAAGCAAACAATATCTCGGATAAATTTGAGTTTTCGTACTAAGCAATATAAAATAGATGTTCAAAGCATTAGTTAATCAATGTGTTTGTTGACTTACCCCAAGCTAGACAGAACATGAGTATGGTGGCACAGACGAGCATGCCCACGACCAGGTAGCTCCAAGGTCCGTAAGGTTTCAGCGCCGCCGCGAACTCCATGAAGGCGTTGGACGATTTTTCACCCTCACTTATTTTCACTGGAAAGATGCAAGTAGTTTGTTTAGAGTGGTGATAGATGAGTTCACGATGTTTATAATAATAATATGTAAAAAGCCTCGACCAACATCTTAAGAGGCTCGAGCTAGGTGTTTGGATAAATAATTAATGATAAAAAAATTAATGGATAGGATAATTAATAAAGTTAAAAACTAAGGTTTTCGTGTTCTACAGGTGTGGCCTATCTCTAAAAGACAGGTCATTCTTTTGATACTAAAATACAGTTATATACAGCCATAAACACGGAACTAGAAATAGTTTATCGAGCACGAATTTATTACATTAATAATTTATCAAAAAATACGACACATAGAACAATAAATCGTGGAATAAACATTAATATAGGTACTTTTCTTTTCTTATTTTTTTTTCTTTTTATGCATGGGTAGTAATGGGTATATAATAAGTAGGTACGTAAAATAATTCAAAAATGTAAGTACTTAAGTAGGTAGGTACATTATATTTATCACAAAATTTTAATTTACGTTCTACTAATAAATTTATTTCAAAATTGTATTCTGATTTTACACGATTTTTTAGTAGAATACGGACCAAAACGTTGTGTTATTTTCTTGCAAAACCTCACAATAAACATAATTATAAAATGAAAGCAATATTTTTATTTAATTTAAAACTTGATTTCAATATGAGGTATGTAATTGCATATAAGCCACTGGAAGTCATGGGGGAGGCCTTTGGCCAGCAGTGCGATGAAACGGGCTGCCAATAACAGTACTTAATAAAACTTACCATTTACCGATGCAAACATTTTAAACAACTAAACAAAACAGTTTTAAAGCCGTCATCATTAAAACACAATTATAAAGCTACAGCATAATGTCACTAATTTCACAGTTATAACAATTAATATATTAATTAATAAACACAGAAGTCATCACACGTAAACAGTTGACAATGCACTGAATTAATGTCATCAATCCTCATAGAACAACCACATTCTTATCAGTTCTAACTTCTACCTCATTCATCATTAAACGTAACTACCTACCTTCAATATACTTTTACAATAGAATGACGAATGTAATTTATCTCCTAATTGTAGTTCTTACGTTTCTAGAATTACATTATTAGAGGAAATAACATTTCCATTTATGTAATTTTCATTTTTCTTGTAGCTTATGTCACTTTTTCTTACATATTGTTTGGTATCTGGGTTAATTGTTTCGCCGAAGTTAGGGCTAATAATTTTTAAATTTGATGGTACCTACATAATTTGTTATTGTCTATCGTTGTCACATGTTTAAAAATAATGTGGTCCTCAATGGTCGCTGTCATTTTCAAACATTTGACAACGTTAATAAAATTCAACCAATTGAAACTAGAGATTGAAATTTGGGTCCCTAAAAAGGGTTATACACCTCGTTATAATAGACATAGGGGTATATCTAAGTTCTGAAAGTAGATAGAATTAATCTTACTTACTTATCACAGAAGGTTTTGTCATTCCATCAGGTTGATCCAACCCCAGCAGTTCCTGGTTCCTCGCAGCGAACCTGCGCAGCAGTTCCAGTAACGGAGGGTCATGTCGATGGGAGCAAGCGCTGGGGTCTTCGTCTTCACCTCCAGGGCAATGGCGGACTCCATCGCACACGAGGTACGACGAGATGCAGAGGCTGGTCACTCCGCAAATAAACTGGGAGTTATTGTTACAGATTGCACCTGGAAAATTAAAGCTAGTTATTATACGAAATAACCACGTCAAAATTGGTGCATTCGTTTAGGAGTTACGATGCCACAGACGGGACCTTTTCAGTCGGTGAAAAAATGATGTAAGTCACATTCTACATTCAATGAATTTGCGAATTGTGGTATTGTTGGTTAGGACCTACTTAGTACTGTTTTTAAGTTTTTGACGCCATGTCGGGCACCACAGTCGGCAAAAATTAATATTTTCTATCGTATCTACCCTTGTATGTGAATCAGAATTCCATATAGTGTATATACTTACCTATTCAGTATATAAAATTGCTTACTTGATGTTTTAAATTCTTTGAATTAGAAACATAAAATGTTTGGTAAACTCAATCTATACTTAATATTATAAAGAGGTAAAGTTTATGTCGTTGTAGGGAGTAATCTCGGGATTTAGATTGGAAAGCCCATTAATCGAGGAAGGTTATAGGCTATATAACCTCACGCTACGTCCAATAGGAGCTGAGCAGTGGCCAAATAAACTACGACAAGAGTGAAACTCTGCTTGAATTCTAGTTTAAAAATAATAAGAATATAATATTCTACCACATTTACACAGCGCCATCTAGTCCCAAATTAAGCAATTTTATTTGCTTGTGTTATGGGTACTAAACAACTAATATACTACTTAATTAATTTTTTTTTGTAAATACATACATATATTATTATAGATAAATTACACCCAGACACAGAACAAACAATCATCCTCATCACACAAAGATTTGTCCTGGGTGGGGATCGAACCCACGACCTCCGGATTAGCAGTCAGGGTCACTAACCACTAGACCTATTACAGGCCAATCCAAAAAAAGAAACAAAATGTTATAATTGTTGCTATTCAAAAGAAAATTTTACTTTTGAAGAGCAGTGACTAGGCACAAACATAAATAAATGAAGTAGGTATCTATATAAAAATAAAATACTGCACCATTTCAATATAACCAACTAAATAACATAACCAACCTTTTGAACAATAAACTAGGTACTGTTCTCTGACTGGCTTATTCCCAGACATCCACAACCCATTGTTCTCGAAAAATAAACTTTCATATATTAGTTCCCCCTACCTCCACGACAATTATAATGAAAATATCAAATATTATTTTCTTTCCCATACACAAGTTTTTAAGTATGGCCAGGAAGAAAATCGGGGAGAAAAAGATTTAAGAACCGGTTACATTAATTTAATGAAATGGACTATCTGATATTGCACACAAATAAGAAATTATTTTAATTGGCTTGTACATATTGACTGTACTATATATTTCTTGGATGTCCTGGAATTATATGTGTACACAAATAAAAGTCGTGGAAGTGGTGGTAATGAAATTATGGAGGAAAAAAGCCCTCTGACTGACACCACACCGTGGCGTCGCCACTAATATAGCCGAGTGAGGGTTCGTTACGTTACAAATACTTTTTAAAAGACACGATAGTGTTATTCACAGATATTTGTTTCAAGTCTAGGTATACTATGCGTCCGTTGATTGAATGTTTATTATAAATTCCTTTAAACCATAAGTTTATCACTTACCACTGTTTATTGCAGTGACCACTAGTCTAAGTTTCTCGGTATGCTGGTAGGGGGAAGAGGGGGGATTCCACACGATCTTAAGCTTGGAGGGGAGAAGCTTGGTGCCAGCCCTCGCGGCGACTGCTGCAGCATTTCCACCGCATAAGTTCAGCCTCCACATAGGAGTTTTGGCATCACCAATATACTGGAAATACAAACATATAACGTTAGATCAAAAATATGCCTAAAATATGTATTTTCATGTGGACATTTCATGGTCACTACATGGATGTAGTGACGGATTAAGAATATATAATGTCTCTACCCCTTTTCAACCCCTTGGGTGCCGTAAAAGGCGACTAAGGGAGTAAATATATACCTAAGCATAGAAAAGCACTGCGAGGAAATTTAAATTCGAAACAAAACCTATGTCAACCAATCTAGCTAGCATGGTACGCTAGGCTAAATTCCCTCCGCTATCTTTGGAGGAGACCCTTGCCCAGCAGTGGGATATTTATGGGTTGTAAAGATGATGATGTATTTTCATTATTCATTTTTCTACCCAGGTATGACAATTGGCTCTAATATTTATAATGTGTTACAAACATTAAAATGACAGATACACGTCTTTTTAGGAAATTAGTAAAGTGGATCATTTAATTGTAAAACAGATAGCAGCTAGCACCCGTTTTGTCTCTTATTGCCTCGCCTCACCTTTCCATGTCTGCTCACAATTCCAACTTGGTTTCACCCAAACTCTCACGGGAGATTAGAGTCGCTATTAAAAATGCATGGTTATGAATCGAAGACACGTAGAAATGTTGGCTTGCCATTGCAAAACATTAATTACTCATTTTCAAAGTTCAACTAATAACAGGGTTTTACCGAAGGTCTTGGAGAACAAAGGTCTCACAAGTAGCCTGGAAAACACCGGTATATATTTGACACCAATTAACCTTAATGTTCTTGTCGCTCTTTAGATCCGTTGTCATACGGTAACCTTCTTGAAAAAATATGAGCTCATATAATAATCAGTGATGATAAAAAATAATAATAGGTAATTCTAAGAAGTATTAATAACTTTCCCATAGCTTAACGTGATTAGTTTTATTTTATACGATTATTATTATTTTAGCCTTGGCATCCAGAGGCAAAGTGGCCAGTATTTTTCACCTTTTCTCAGGAGTCAGACCTCTATAAATCAATAATTTTCATCAATATCAATAAATTTCACTTAGATCACATTAGAGATGTTATATTAGGGTCAATTTCGCATAATCCTAATATAGGATATATTAGTTTCGTCATATTCTAATACCATACCTATTACTTGATATTAGTCAGATAATAGGGTAAGGAGTGAACGTTTTAGTATTATGCTCTATATCTAGTATTCGTTCGCGTAGTCTCTGGCTAATACTTGACTAATATCGAGTAACCTAATAGATGACATTCCTATAACCTAATATGAATACGGGTCGCTCGTATTATATTATGCATACCTAATATGAGTATATTCGTTTCATCTCTAGATCACATACAGTTATCATTATTCTATGCTCATACTCACAATTATAGCACACACGTTTATATAGGGCATTTAGGGAGTCCGGAATGGTAGAAAAACAATCGCATGAACAATGAAGGATTGCATGGATAAATTGAGTGCCATTTAGTTGTGGAATGGAAACTATTAAACATTTTTATTTGTCTATAATCTATAGTAATATTATAAAGATATACTAATATTAAAAAATATAAGTAAAGTTTGTGATTTTGTGAAGTTGTAGGGGGTAATCTCGGGATCTACTGAACCGATTTGAAAAATTATTTTAATGTTGGATAGCCCATTTATTGAGGAAGGTTATAGGCTATATAACATCACGCTACGGCCAATAGGAGCTGAATAGTGTCCAAATAAAGAACTACAGGACGGGAGCAAACCCCAGCGCGTCTTCTATTCTTAAATAATTATAGTAGTAGTACTTACAATAAGCAGTTTGCAAGCATCAGTGCTATTGTTAACAGGGGCAGCGTGGTCAGTAGCGGTATCCTGGGCATGGGTGCCAGTCCTAGCGCTCCACTTGCGCCCTGATCCGTTTGCGACCGGCGATGCCACTTGCAGGTCCGGAACAGCTCGATCCCAATCAGCTAATGATTCCTGTAACCAAAGAAATAACTACATATTATAAATGAATAGATATGATTAATTACAGGGACCTTAGAAATTCGCAGCAGAATTTGTAAACAGGTTGATATTTTCGAGTCATCATCATCATCAAATTTCAACTCCTATTTGGGCTGCTTTTACAGAGAAATTAAAAGTTTTTATATTTTAATAGAGTTGAATCAACAGTGTTTACAACTGTTCCAAATTTCATGTCGATAGCATAAGTAGATTCCGCGATATACTCGTAAAGGTGTAAGAGACGGACGGGCAGAGCGAGACCAAAGGGTTTCTTTTGCACCGTTTTGGTACGGATCCTTAATAATAAATACACGATATTTTTATTTACTGCCATGTTGTTATAGAAGTTAACCACACAAATGTAAAAGCAAAAGTTTTACTCATTTGAAATCCACAGCTTAATACGATGTATATTGCAAAGCAATCCGTAAGACGAATTAATAAGACACAATTTTGCCCATATACCTAGATATACAATTTGAAATATAGGTAATTATTTCGAAAGAAGCAGTAAATATTGGTCTTTTACAACCAATTTAAGTAGAATACTCGAATGATGATGATGATTATTTAATAGAATAATGAACTAGTTATTGCATAATTGTGTTGAAATAATTGCGTTAAGTAAACAAGGATTACAGGTTTTGTAATGTTTGCGAATGTACATACACTAAGTACATAAATGGCATTCCCAGGTTTTTGAGAGAAACAGCATTCTGTTGTATACAAGCACTCAATCAGAACACAGTGCTAAGACCCCGTCTTCCAACTTGCTTTTATCAACTTTCAGGGGCGTAGCTTTGGGCTGTCATCATCGTCATCAATAACAATATCTATGAAATCACTTGGCTGGGCACAGATTTCTTCTGAGAAGAATAAGGTAGCTACTGGTAATACACCGGACAGGTAGGTTAATATTTTTCAAGTATTTCTAAGGCAAAAGGTAGTCATAAAATGAATAGCTTTGGAAAATATTTACTTAATCATTTATCGTATTTTATTCACAAATAACATACCAAATACTGAGTGCCTCAGGATTCTTAATATTCATCAGTAAGCAAAGTTTCGTCCAAATTTGGCCACGATCTACATATTTATGTCTAACGTAAGTCACAGACGCACTCTGAATTGTAAAATCTCCATTGTTTCAACGCTATTGTTACATACTTGAAACTTTTTTTTGTCTTCATCAAGGACAAAATATAAAAATATATTTCAGAAGAATTTTAAATCTGTTTTTTTTATCAGTCAACATAATCGAAATTTCGACGTTCGATTAAGATATCGCTGTCAAGTGTTTGAAACTTTGAAATGGTCGCAAAGATTTGACAACAATATTAAATTCGACTATTCGTAAATCGAAATTGCGGGTAAGCTTCCAGAATATGAAATAATAGTTACGATATTGCAGCAGATATGCAGCTAGAGTGTAGAGTGCCTTGTCAGGAGCGCTGACCAAGGGGTTTTTGGGTTCGGTACAGAAATCGGGCTAAAGTGGGCTGCTTGCTCGTTTGCCAATTCAAGAAAATA
Source organism: Laspeyria flexula (assembly GCA_905147015.1). Taxonomy (NCBI): domain Eukaryota; kingdom Metazoa; phylum Arthropoda; class Insecta; order Lepidoptera; family Erebidae; genus Laspeyria; species Laspeyria flexula. The sequence continues at coordinate 15,280,399 of LR989954.1, forward strand.
AATGAAATAAGAATTCTCAGTTGGATGGAATTGAATCCGGTGAACACAAAGAGGCTTACCCTCTTTATGGAATCTAATATACCTGCAGCAATACTCAGTTTGGACATAAACCAAAATAGTTTGTTAGTTGGCCGCGCTCTTACACATAAGATAATAAATCACATAATAATAAAACACAATAGTAAATAAATTTGTAAATTTATTCTGTATGTGACAAGGCCGTATAATGTAACATTCAAATTACACCATTTTTACAAACAACGATCGCTGAAATTTGTATTTAAATCACGGACCATGAATCAGTTTCCTTTGGAATAATATCAATGAACTAGCTGTTACTCGAGGCTTTGCTCCCGTAGATCTTACTTGGGTCGCTACTCAGCTCCTATCGGTCGTAGCGTGGTATGTTTTTGATAGCCCATTAATCCAGGAAGGCTATATAACCTTCTTTCTATATCTATCCAACACCAAAAAATAATTCGTGCCCCGACAAAATACTGTCAGAAATTTTCGTCATAACTGCTAATTGTAGATGCATCGATAAAAACTTTGAAACGTTAAACAATAGTCGTTATGAAAAACTGAACAATAGGATCGCTTACCCAACTATCTATGTAAGAGGTGTGCTAACAGACAAGTCAAATGCAGAAGTTAACAATTAAATCATTGTGTTTTTGATTGTTAACTTAGACAACATAATTACTATCTATTCAAACATTGTCACGCGAAAATAAAATTTAGTAGAGCATAGCGTACATCTTTATTGTTCTAAAATGGAAGTAGGTGTAGTCGGAAAACCAATCTTGATCATCAATTCATGCAAGAAATATTTCGGACTCGATTTTCGACAAGTGTTTGAAAATTACAGCCAGTATGATGGCGATTTCTTTGAGTATAATTTTTAAGGTAGCATTCTTTACCCGACTGGCAGTGTACGATCCTCGTCATACGATACTCGTACATTCATCAATTTAAATTGTATCATGTCAGCAATTCAGTTCATTCATCACTTTTATTAATTGTATTAATTAGTTCGCAATAACCATATACCGACAACGGTCGTGTCGCGTACTCATCTAGCATTCTATCATTTTATCTATCTAAGCAAATTATCTTTCAAATATCAATATAGTTAATTAATTTATAGATAGTTTTATTGATCTTTTATCCCAGGTTGTACGGACCGTACAGGCAGGATGGGTATTTGTAATGTTGATATGGGGTATCGTAAGGCTTTCCTCTTCAGTGCTAGGGTATCGTGTTATTTATTGAGTAAGGGGACCTTAAACTCATTTAAAGAACACCTAGCCATGATTGTACACCACATGTCCCTTGGAACCAAAACTTTATAATTACCTAAGGCGGTTTAATATTTCACACTACAAACATATGTATAAGAAATCCTTTTACTTTTCAGACTTTCCTCTGATATCATGTTTTTTTAACTGCTTGGTGACTCCCGAAGGTGTCCGGGATACTTTTTATAGAACAAGGGCTGTCGAGCCCTTTCAAACAACAGCAAGAACATCCCGATAGCACGTTCCTGGCGACCAGGACAAAAATCTAAAATTTAACGAAAATATAACGGGATTATATTTTCGTGATTTTACAAACTTAACTTACTGTAATGCCACTATATGTTAAGATCTAGCGTGTGTAGAGTATACGAGTAACAAAGGAAAATATGGTGTGAACGAAATTGCATCAGTGAAGCATGTGACGTTTGTTCGGAAGTATTTGACATCGCCTGTGTGATCACGTGCTTGCATGCGTATGAACAAATGAATGCTTGCATATGAAGAATTGAGCAGAGCAGGTGTTCTGATTAATTATCATAGGTTATAGATAATATTTAATTTAAAATATTGTTGCTATGCCTAATAAAGGCAAGTGTGGCGTAATTTATACCGCTTCTATAGTTCGTTGCTGAAGACTTAAAGCGTTCTAAAATTTTAAATGAAATTGCCAAAACTTTGAACACCGAATTTCTGAAATTAAATTTCCTTTGAATTTGACTAATACAACTAATTAGTTCAACTGGGAAATTCCGTCCGTACCATTGAACACATAGAACTTGCACGACGAAATTGACTACGCTCAGTAAATTTCAAGCTAAACTTCGTTTATGTCATAGTAGACCTACCAACATTGTTATAAGTGTTGTGTGTGCAATAGAAAGACGTCATTATTCTTGAGTTTTATGAGCTTATCGTGTTTCAACGATTAACCAGATTGTCTAAAGACCTTAAGGTAATTTTAATCGATTAACTCATAGTATGATTAATAATCGTTAAGGAGATATGTACAATAGTAGACACCTATGTAACAATTATGAAGGTACCTAGTATAAAACCGGTTGGGGCTCGGCTCGATTTCCTAGACCTACTTCCTGATATAAGACAATTTATCAATTGTTTATGACTGTTATTGTAGCAATCGGAAAGTGTATTTTTACTTTTGTTGTGTACTTCACAACATGTATCCCCTAGGCATATTAGTAAAAAACATCATTCTAATATGTGATTAACATTTTTATTTCGCTGTCTTGGATCTGTTTTAGTTTCTTCATATTGCGTATTACTTGGAAATCTGTATTTAAGAAACCAATAAAATAAATAAAACAACTATAAAATTAAGAATAATTCGAGTGTTTTAAAACATGTTCCCTAACAGCTCTTTTCAGAGCTACCACAAGTATCTCTGTTGCTATTATAGCATAAAAGTAGTAAACATAATAACTTAGGTTCCTAAATACACGATTTTAGACACCGGGGCGGTTAGTAGACGTTATAGTAGGCACAACCCTTGACATTTTTGTATCTTGGAAAAACTATATTATGTCTGTCGCTTTGGCGTCCAGAACACTTATATAGAAACTTTTCGTACAAAATGTATGGGCAATGTGAACCACATTATTTTCTAAGTATTGCATTTATAAGTATAAAACCGGTTTAAATGCGAATCTCGGATTGGTTATTCACGCACACTGCAGCGGTGTACCATATTACCCTTTTAAAGATATTCACATTTATTACTTTTTCTCCATACAAAAAAAAGACATTATTTTTTTATTATAAAAAAGTACTTTATAGCAAAAAGCTGGAACAAAAGTTATTTCAATCATCGAGATGAGTAAGTAAAAAAAATTCAGCGCGATACGCAAGTTTGATCCCTAAGTCTACTATTTTGAAAAATTGAACCAGTGTGCGGCGGCGCCAAACTTTTCTCTTTGTCTATGAATGCAGATGCATTACTTACGCTTATGTTTATCCTACCTCATGATACAGGTATTAATTGAAATCTATTGTATTGATAGAAGATACATGAATAAACAAATTGCAGTGATATTGTAATAGTAAGCATTAGTAGAGTAGATATACGCTCATAAAGCTAATGGCAACTGAAGGCTGTTGTAGGGTTATTGTCAAGGCACAGTCAAGAGCGGGTCTAGGAGGCTTCTTTGGGTACCTTTGGGTTAGGCCTTTGTACTCGTACCTATATACCGATTTAGCCTGATTTTCGACTATTCGATGACTCCCTTTCTTTTCTCTTTAGTTACATGAATCTTTGTTCGTTAGTACTCAAAAACGGCTGGACCGATTTGGCTAATTACAGTTTGCAGAAAGAAAAATTTTGGAGTTGAGTGTTTTGGATATTTGCGAAGCCGGTTCGGATCTACATCCGTGGTTAACAATAATGTGTGTTAGTCAAATCTTGTAAACTTGTGTTATATTTTTTTTGTGTGTTTCCTAAGTATGTGAATGAACTTGGAGTTTCTGTTTAAATAATTCGTCCCGTAAGTTGCAATCATGAGCACTAATTTTCCATTTCCCTGCAAGTCCTTTGGGCCTTTGCCGAGATTTAATTCAGTTATTAGATACCTTAGAAACTAAAGGTCATTAGGTAATATTATTTACTTGTGTTAAACGGAAATGTAGTTGGACATAATGGAACTTAATAAGTGTACGTGAACAGGTGCACATATCATAAAAGTTTATCTGATAGTCATACAGCATGCCTTCCGTCCGACCTCCACACAACTAACTACACACGCATGCACGACATGAAAGTATATAAATATAACAATGTGGGTAAAATATTATATAACGTATGAAATCACTGTGTAGTGACGGATTAAATAAAATAAAAATAAAAATGTCACTACCCCATTTCAATCCGTGGGTGTCGTAAAAGGTGACTAAGGGAGTAACCTTACGCAGACAAGAGTACTGCGAGAAAAGGAAAATTTGAAACAAACCATATACCAATCCGTCTGGCCAGCGCAGTATAGAAGTCTAAATTTCCTCTACAATCTTTGGAGGAGACCCTTGCCCAGCAGTGGGGAATTTATGGGTTGTAATGATGATGAAATGGCCACAACATAATACCTAGAGATAAAGGTATTTATGTTTTAGCTCTTTCAATCCACACTGGGCTTGTTCCCTAATGCGTGCGTTGTTTTTTTTTAAACAGTTGTTAAAAGTCTAATAAAAGGCAAAATCGCGTATGAACGTGAAGTCGACGGGGCGTGTGCGTGTCGGCAGCGCAACGGTGGCGGCGCGTGATGAGTAATTTTGTAATAAAACGCACTTTTTAAGCTGTCTCAACTTCACACTGACGCTCACGCCACGCAGGCATAATGCCCACACTTCGTATGACTAGAGCAGCTGCAAAGGCATTAAAATTGAAGCCTATTTGTAAGAACTATCTTAACTATGTAAACGGAATCGATAACAAAAGAGGTCAGTTATTGATTGTATTGTGTGGCCTAGCTTAGTAAAGTTAAATCAATTATAATAAGCCTCGTGTGTTCTTTATAGGTGTTGTAGTCGTAATGGCATTTTGTTTAAAAATAATTACTTGTATGCAAGTATCAGTATTGGAAGGCGCAGCGTGGGACAGCCCCCCACCAGATGGACCGACGACCTGGTCAGGGTGGCGGGCGGCCGTTGGTTGCAGGCGGCACAGGACCGTTCGCAGTTGCGTAAATTAGGTGAGGCCTATGTTCAGCAGTGGACGTCGTTGGGCTGATATGATGATGATGATGATGAAGTATCAGTATACCTACCACTGAACGTATAGTATATTAGATAGTATTATAGGACTATTTAAAGAAAAGTTTGGAACGTAATCTCATATTTAGGAAACTTTTTCTCTTTTTAAATAAAACCGTGTGGTTTTTTTCTTTACACAACACACACCTAGCTTATTGCCTGGAGAGGGTATCCTCTCTAGAGAATAAGCTATGTGTTATGTAACACATATGCAATTAACGATTCGAAACAATTAGAATGTGGATCGCACAAAATATATCTTACTAGCTGCCGTGCGGGGCTTCGCTCCCGTAGCCCTTTGTTTGGCCACTACTCAGCGCCTATTGGTTGTAGCGTGATGTTATAGCTTTCCTCAAAAAATTGACTATCCAACACTAAAAGAATTTTTCAATTCGGTTCAGTAGTTCCTATGATAAGGGCGTTCAAACAAACAAACATTTTCTTCAGCTTTAAAATACGTGGTGATCGTAACCACGACCTACTTGTTCAGGCTAACCAAATAGTCAATTGTTTCTTGGAGCCTCGTTTACATCGCATCAAATAAATGGACAGTAAATCACCCTTCTTACTATTACAGCAATAGCTTAGGTCTAGTCATTTAGCTTAATAGCTACTTATATCTTAGCCCAAGGCGAGTCGCAAGGTCTGTTTGAACGTGCATACAGAGCCTTGGGCTCAAATCCATTAAATAAGATAATATCATTCGATGTAATAGGATTCTAGAAATACTAAGGTAGGCCTTAGACATGGCTGCTAGATACTTAACTACAGACGTATCAATAATAACAAAGCTTTAAAAGAGAGGCAGGGACCCTACACACAATGATATCGTTGTTAATGTTTATGTCACTTTTATTTGAAAACGATACCAAAATCGACCAATAGATCAATTTGAAAATTGTGAGTTTGGTCACAGGGCGTAGCGAAATTTCTCGACTCACCCTTTAGAAGACAGCAGCCATAATAATACCCCCTTTATTGTATCTATTTATAGACAATAGTCTGTTTTTATGCGCTTATCTAAATAAATAAATCTCATGACTCCGTCATGCTACGACATATCACAAGTAGATCACTAACAGTTGAAACGGGGAAAATATGGAGCAGATCTAAATAATACATATCAAAGCCTAGAAATGTATTGAAACCTATCAATCAAGTCATAATGTTATATATGTGTTTTTTCCTGCAATCGTAAGGAGGTCGGTTGATTGCAGGTTATTCGTGACTGGTCACAGACACGACCGTTTAGGCCTTGTAACCTTAGAACCTTGTTCTCGAAGTTTCGGTGTGGAAAGGAGAAAGTCTGTATAACTCTTTCGTATAATAATATTATATTAGGCGTCTCAATTTGACACAAAGTATAAGCGCTCTTGTGTGAATATTAATACAGGGCGCGTCGTGTTAAGCGCATTTCTAGCTGTTATGTACATACACAGTTGTATAGCCATGGAACGAAGTATTTTAATTTAAGGAACAACAAAGTGAGAAGCGAAATAATAATACAAAAAACCCAATGGGCCGGCCATGTTTCATACTATACAGACGACAGATGGACAATAAGAACCACAACCTGGAAAGGACCATCAAGCTAAAGAAAAGTTGGCAGGCCGAAAAGGAGATGCACTGGCGACATAGTAGCAACAAGAGGACAGGACTGGCAGACTATAGCCAATTAGCCAAAGGCACGCATGGAGGACAACATCAATAACATAATTACCTATAAGTAGTTAGGTTGTACCAGTTCTAGCTCACTATCCAGAATCCGTCTGGCTCACTAGCTCACTATTCTCGAGTCGACAAAAACTAAAAAAAAAAAAAAAAAAAAAAAAAAAAAAAAAAAAAAAAAAGGTTTTGCCATGCTCTGATCACGAATCTGCGGTCCGTTTTTGTCTAGGATGTGTGGTTTCAGAGATGTGGAAATCAATTAAGAAGAGTATCTAATCGATATCTAATCCCGCACCCTCATTAACGTTTCTTTTGTTCTCCTATTTCCTATTATCTATTGTTTCTGGTAGACCCTCATTAGCATTCTTATCTATTACTCATTGTAAGCCCTTATTATCACTGCTATTGTTTAAGAACTTCCATGCTATTCTGAATCATCAATAAAACACATTCCTTCATTTCTACATTTTTATTGCTTATTAAAATATGAATGAAACATCTGATCCACTAAAATATCATTGTATACTGTGTTCTCTGTAAATATGTTCGTAAAACTACGCATTGAACACCCCCTGAAACTTATATAGCAAATACATTAAGCAATATTCGCCGCAAACTGATGTCCACTCATTCTGAATTCTATCCACATTCCAGTCCCATCTTTTACAATTCCTTCTTAAAAAGTCGAGATGATATCGTGTAGGTGCACGCCCATATGAATCAAAATATTGACCAATACCATTCGTATCGACATGTAAAGCTATCCAATGTGAGCCTGGTTTATCATCCGTATCCAAATTGCATATTGTGTACATAGGTACATGAGTGTAAATGGGTAGTCTATTAGCAGCATACACATTATATTCTAGACTGGGGTGAATCTTTTTCAGATGTTGTTGTACATCTAGTGTATCCATGATATTACCAATCTATTCAATGGCTAACATAGGAATGATCAATTATAGTCACTTGTTACGACTTGTATTAAATGTCATTCGCTTGTGGAGAATTTGTATGATTTATCTGTGCAATGCACTACGCATTACGAAAGAATGCGAGATAAGTTTGTTAGTTCAAATTTACTATCGGTTGCACTGAGGAAATGCTTTAGATAAGATAGAACTATATAAGACCGAGTGGAGGCAGAGCCATCAGTCATTCTATGGTCTCGTTTGACCGCAGTGAATCGATATATCAATACTAAGTGTGTGCTACTTCAACGCAACAATAGTCATGGACGTAAGTGTTATAATATTTTATTGAAAAACTTACTTTTCTTTATGTTGTTGATTCCTTACGTGTGTGTGATTAAGTGTAATTATGTGATTGATATTAACATGATAACTGTGTTGTTGCAGAAAACATTCAGCTTCATAGACAATGAAGAAAATACCTATAAACAGTATTACTACCCGCCACTCTCCCCTAATCACGAAGAAGAGAGTGATGACATCGTTATTAATAACACAGGCGATGGGGGAAAAAGGAAATCGCAGTCGATTGACCATTTTTTTGAAGTGGAACCTAAAATAAAGAGGAAGAAGCTGTTGTCGTCAACCGTGGCACGAGCCGCTAGAGGTGGTGTATCATACATTTCTACTAATTCTGACGACGGAGACCAAGCGACGCATCTCATAAAAATAGAAGTGTACGATGTGAAAAAGCTATGCAAGGTTCCAACTACTGATCATTGGAAACATGCTACCACGAGGATTAAATATTATGTTGGGAATAATAGGGATAGCATCTACGACAACACAAACGCCCTCGTATACAATATTACAAAGACAATAGCAGAAAGTGAAAAAGTGAAAAAATACTTTTTCAACAATGACAGTCATTAGCTGATCATTACTGAATGTGATTCTGATAACATAAATTACTTTTGTGTACTCATTAGATTCAAGGATTGCATCTTGCGATACTGGGAGAAACACGAGACCAGAAGGAAGAGATGAGTGTGGTATACGTGAACAGAACTTGTCATTGAATAGCAAAACTACAACACTGAGTGGAGAAGAAAAAGAGAAGAATATGCAGTATCCAAGAGCTGAATATCCATTCTTCAGTTCAAAAGCTAGACGGTTGCTCAGTTTCGAACACTGGCCTCTCCTTTTGCGACAGAAGCCTGAAGATCTCGCAGAAGCTGGTTTCTTTTATACCGGCCATGGAGACAGGACCAAGTGTTCCCATTGTGGTGGTGGTTTAAAAAATTGGGAAGATGATGATGATCCTTGGCAGCAACATATTCAGTGGTTTAGTCAGTGCGCTTATGTAAAGTTTAAATTTCAACAGCGTTTTGTGTAAGATGAAAGGTGTATAAAGAAATAAAAAATAGTATATTTGATACAATTTGTTTTATTTAATTTAATAATGTTTTCCCATAGTTACATAGGTACACATTTAAACATGCATTACACATAAATCTAATACACAACACACATTATAACCTTAACTACTGTAATCTACAGTAATATTTCTGTTTTTATCTATTTCAATAATATTATCAAACTCAGCATAAACTATACAGTTAATTGTTTGTATAAGTGAGGATTCAAATCGTATTTCTAATCTTACACTACCATGCTTTATGAGATTCCAATGAGCTGATGAGTTAGCTGATAAATCAGGAGTTAAATCAAATGCTAATAGGCAGTAACCTTTGGGATACTGCTCACGAGAAATTGCATTTCCTTCATTAAGAAAGTGAATACCAGTCCCCGAGAATAGAGTATGATATGCTGATGTAAATATACTATTATTAAAAGAGGGTTGCAAAGCTTTTGAGGGTATTTGTTGACCATCAATATATAAGCAGAAAGAATTAATACCATAGTTTTCAAAGTTAAATGGATTTTTAGTAATAGAGCCATTAAATGCAGAATTGTTTACAAATCCAACTATACATCTTTTTGGTATCTGTCCTAGGAATATATTATCAAGAGTTTTGCCTTGAACACCCGATGGAATTGTTAAAACTTTGACTTCAGCCCGAGTAATAGGATATTTAGCAGTAGTAGAAGCTAAAACTTTTTGATGTGCGAGTAATACACTTGGATTAATTCGTGCTCGTCGGACAATAAGAGTTGCATCCGTAATGCTAACTTTAAACTTTACATCGTTTGATCCAGCAATTAAATTAAAACTCTCTCTCGATCGAACTAACTTTACACTCATTTCAACACCATTAATTAAAAATTTATCTTGATTGAAAATGTCACCATGGAGATGTCCAATCATTTCTATTTCTTTACTTTCATTAATTAACTCCTGTCTTTTAACAAATCCTATGTTTTTCTCATCTGTAGAATCCATTTTTCCTGCTGTATCCTCATACCAAAGGCTACAAGTAAGATGAGATTGTTTAGCAGCAGGAGCATAGTTTAAAAGGGTTTCCATATATGCTCGATAGGCATAGGTATTATTCGGTGGTGACACAAGTTTTTGGTTTAAATAAACATCAAGTTGACTAAAAAGTGAATGCAACCAATTATTTACAGGTGCTACTACTGAGGTCGATATCAAGTTACTTGAATCTTGATTTAATACTTTTGCCTTTATGTTGAGTAATGTATGAGACAAATCTATGTAGTCATCGCCTGCCCCAGGAACTTGAAACTCAATAGGTCCATCATCAGCAAGAGATGAAATTGGTTTATAGTGAATCCACAATCCATTTTCAATGCTCGTTTGTGTAGATGGTAGTGCAAATAAATCCAATTCTGACTTAGCGCACTCACAAGAATGATTATGAAGGAAAGACATATCTAGTTTGAAAATATATCTAGTTTGAAAATATATCTTTAATATTTTTTGTTTTTAGACTAGGTTTTTTCGTAGCTCTCACTCTAACAGTTAATGGTGGAATGAATGAGGCCAATCGTTTTCTTTTAGTTATATATCCAGATCCTGTCATGTTAAATCGATCAATTTTATCATCAGCTTTTCGTTTTAAGTTGGTACTAACTTGCTTTAGACGATCTTTTATTGAGTTTTCCATAGGACGCGCTTGTACCATATCCGATAAAAGTCCTACTCCAGCGTTTAATGCCTCTTTACCAATCACTCGAGCGCCACTTGAAAGTAAAGGTAAAACTGATCTAAATAACCCCCCTAAGAAGCTCCCAATACCATGACCACGTTGATATGATGAACCCTTATAAATTACTCCAACTCCTGATCCAGCTTGGTGTGTATAATAATTTTCATATGGACATTTATGATGATGATCACGAAGAGAATTCATTATTATAATTTTCGGAAATGTAGTTTAATACACACGGTTCCAAACTGGAATGGTATTTTGTGTCCTGTGTTCGATCTTATATCTATTTCCAGCGTATCGAACTCTCTTCGCATAACAGGTAAGTAGTGAGGTGGAGAGAAAACGTGCATTTTATTTGCACCATAAATGTATTTTGAAGGATCTAATGAAATGACTCTTAATAAAGGAGTCATAACATCACCCACAATCTGAGGATCGATAATGTCGCAATACACAAGTAGTTGAGATGGTAATCCTAAGTGTAAATTAGCAGGACACTTCCCAAAATTTCTCTCTAGGAGATTTTTATTTGGCTCATAACCTAGTTGTAAACTTAATTTCGGTGATAATGTTACGGATTTAATATTTTTATCCAAAACAGAAACAGACACAAATTTTGTTATTTCATCATAGCGAAATTTCAAGTTCTCTCTGATACCATTTAACGCCCCTAAAATATGCTCAACGTTATCATAGTTGGTAGCTGGAATATGTTTTTTGTAGTAAACTGTTGATGGTTTACCTTCATTAGGTATTAACATGGTTTTTGTAATGTATACAACATTTTCATGATCTTGAACAGTAAACATGGTACATGGATATTGAAATTCGGCAACTCCAACCGACCATTCACCTTCTAGTTTAATAGGTTTTGGTAATTTTGTTGAAAAATTTGTGGTCTTGTTATCTGGAAAGTACTCCATTGAACTATTGCTGAGCAAAGTTAAATAAAAACTTTCTTTATTCATAATTCTTTTAAGCTGGAAGCTAAAATCCAACTGTTAAATTTATCTGGATAACCTTTCCACTTCACTAATACTTCTTTTCTGTTACCCGAATAACGATTGTCAATTATTTTATCTATTTTATATTGTGAGGTGGGGTTGTAAGTGACCTTCTGTAATTCTCTTTCATAAAAAGTACCTACTATGGGGTCATTTTGTAAATCTGTTATTGTATAAACAACCCATGGAGATCTATCAATTATTGAAGATATAATAAATATTTCATCACTCCAATTTGATTCATATCCTTTTTGGAAAACGTGTTTATATTTGGTTATTCGAACATAGTCTCCTACATTGAAATTTGGTTTTTGATTCTCTAAAGAAAGTTTGTTTGACTTCCCATAATAAAGATTAGTCCAAACTGTCATAATATTGTTGGAATTTACATCACATGGACACATCTTAATACTAGAGTGAATGCTGTGATTATAAGAGTATATTAAATCTTGTAAAACATCTATATATCTATAAGTATTACTATGAGTGAAATAACGCCACATTTTCATTTTTAGAGTTCTTTGAAATCGTTCAACAATACTGGCCTTAATGTCAGGATTGTTAGTGGTATAGTAATTAATCTTTTTGGATTTAAAGTATTTTTGTACATCTTTTGAAACGAATTCTGTACCTTTATCAGATTGTATGTGAGTAGGTGTTGTATTACTTTCAGTAAATATACTTTCGAAACATTCTTTAGTTGTTTCTGAGTTTTTCTTTTTCATTGGTCTTGCAAAAGCATATTTACTGAATACATCAATAACACAAAGTATGTAGTTGAAACCATCATTATATTGAGAATAAGTTCGCATATCACTTAAATCAGCTTGCCACAGTTCATTAATATTTGATAGAATGTACCTATTACGTGGGAATTTTTTCTGAATGGGTTTATGTAGTGTATATGTTTCTTGTGATTGTAACCACTCTTTTACTTGTTTTTTATCCATTTTACCATTCATGGCTTTTGATAGTTTATCAATACTACCAAAACCAGCGGGATTAGATGGATCATAATAAATCCTGTTAATTTCTTCTAGTACGGCGTCCATTTTTCCCAATCGATCTTTTTATGTATTTTCGTTATAGATTTTTTACCTACACTTCTTGGCGTAGAAAACTCTTGATCTTCAATCTCAGAGGTTTTGTTCAGATCTTTTGCTTGGAGTTGACTAATAAACTCACATCTCTTTGGATTTCCGATGTAAGAAAGTGGTACTTTGATATCTTTTAATGCTTTAGCAAATCTATCCCACCCTATTGGATCACTTCTTTTTAGGGGTCTGAGTGAATCATTTACTAAATCAACAATATTACTTCCAGGAATCTTTTCATTATCAATTATGACTGTGCCTTCATTATCCCAATGTATTTTACTTTTACTTGTTCCAACTAAATTTAATAATAACTGACCTTTTTTATTATAAGTTTTCGGTATTAAACTGAGGATTTGAGTTGGTGAGTAAAGTGGATTTGCATCATTCTCCTCCAACAAAGATTCAACATCAACTGAACTGTTTAGATCTCTATCTTTATTTTTAAAATCAATTTTAGACTTATTTGAATCTTCATTAGATGTATCAGAATAAATTGGTAATCTGAGTGGTTGACGACCCTCCTCGGTAAAGTGAAGGTATCTTTGTAGTGTTTGTAAATATAACATCCACTTCTTTCGATCTTCCGTCTTACTATTCATAATATTTTGCATTTCAATATCTAATCGAGACAAATTACTATCAACTTTATTATCTTGTTTTAATTTTTCAATCAATCCAGGTTCGATAAGTATCATTTTCTTTGCGTTTTCCATGTTAACTGGCTAGTCCACTTACTAATCCACTCAATATTGCACCTAATATTATTGGTAAGAAAGCTCCTCCTTTTTGTATAATTATATTTTTTCTTAGTTTATGTTTACACTTTTGCATCAGTTTACGTAGTATGTTTTTGTGTTTATTTAATTTTTGTTTATCTTGATCTTTAAGAGCTACCTTTCCTTGTAGAACGTTATGAATACATTCACAAATGCAATTTATTTCTTCTTCATCACACGTTTTAAGTAATGCTCTCTGATATTTTGGTTTAAGCGTATGCAGAGCGTTTAGCAAATGTTTATGCGTTGTGAGTCGACGATGCATCATTTACAAATGATTTGAATTGTTTGATTCTTGGTGTATTTAAACTCTTTTGTTGGAACGTAGACAGTACAGTAACCATTAAATGGAAAGACATTTGTCTTGATACGACAAAAATCATTGGTATTCTGTTTTAAATCTACCATTAAATATCCATGTGCTGCTAAAGTTGCATCTTTGTATGCATCTTCAATGAATTTCGGATTATCTGGTGACACTTGCCGTGCTAAATATCTTATTTGAGTTTTATCTCGAGGGTTTTTAAAATATATTATATAACTTGAGTTTAGAGAAATGTCTCTTTGACCTTTACCCTGATGAAATAAATTTTGTGTTAAATAAAATACACTAAGATTCCTGTGATGACTACCTTTTGTAAATACATCCACAATTCTTCCATCAGTCTCTCTCATTAGATCATCAATTATGATGAGATGTGGGCTTTCACCATCAAACATATTAAGATTTGGAATTCCTTGATGATAGTTAACATTTGACAAATTATATAAAGGTTGCATTTCATCAAAGCACCATGTGATCTGATTAAAATTACAATTACATATTTCTGTAACTGATTTTATGAAATTTGTTACAAAGTTTGACTTCCCACATCCACTTGGTCCTGCCACAATAGCAGTAAACGGATGAATAAAGTGAAACATTACACACGTCTAAAGTTTAAAGGAATGAAATAAAAAATGAAAGTGTTGTTGTAAAAAATTATATTTATATAAATTGCCGCTTCTCTACTTCATCACAAACTTTAGACAGCTCAAGATTTAATTCACTGTTGAATAGTTCAATATTCTCTTCCATGGGTGTGGAAAAGAAAGCACTGGTATCACCACTAGCGCAATTTATAATGCCCCCAAGCTAATGTTTCAATATTATTATCTAAAATATGTCTCTTTGTGTCATTATACGATAAACCAATCTTATTTAATTTTTGTGTAAATATTGTGTGTTTAATTGATTTAAATCTTAGCATACTATAATATTGCACTTCTTTATTAAATAGAGCAGACTTATAGCTATTCATTGTCATCTTTTTAGTGGTATTTTTATTTACCCCTTTTGCCTTGGCTATAGTTTTATTTTCTAAGTTAAAAGCGTACATTTTAGATCGTAAACCTACAAATTCTTTCATGATTTTACCATTATTTTCATCTTTGAAGAAACCTAATTTCTTTTTATTTAATTTTGGATATTCAAAAACATTATTTGTATCATAATCTGAGGTATCAAAGTATGAGCAAAGGTCAGGTTTTATATCAGTGTAAAAATCATATGTAAATATATGATATATTAAACTGTCTGTATCTGTATACAATAATTTGATTTTACTAAATTTTTTAACCATATAATTATAATGAAAGTCATACATTAAGGTTTTTGAAATATCTAAAATACAAAACCCTAAATAAATTGGTTTGTTATATATTAACTTAGTCTTTCGCAACTGAACCGCAACTAGGTCTTCCGAAAATATTGAAATACTATGAAATTGTGGTTTAGCGACTAGATCTTGAACACCTAAAGCTTTACCCTGGTTCTCCCAGTGTGTAACTAATTTTACGTTAACCCTTTTTTCAATATTCTCCATAGTCTTTCCGAAGACTGAATTATTCATTAATTTATAAAAATCTTTTTCAAAGTCTGATTTTGCTAACATTCTTAATTTTGTATTTAGATCTATGTACATTTTTAACCAAGGAGACTGTATAAATTTTAAAATTCTATGAATTTTAGTTAATTTAACCCCCATTTCTATGCACTGCTTTAAATTTCTGTAATGAATAACATATTTATCTTTATTATTTAAATTTGGAACTAGTTTATTCTCATTAGTATTGCCTACACAAATGTTTTCTGGACATAAAGGAAAGTCCGAATGCAAATCATGAAGTTCATCTGGATATTTCAAATCAACTTCTAAAATGAAACCTACGTCCGATGTCTCAGACACATTAAAATCTGAATTCGGATTAATCCATTCAAATCCACCAGTAGGAAGATATTGAGACATAGCCCAACCATATAAATTGTTGGCATCAAAATAAGTGATATATGAATTTGGTTTCTCTGCATCATAATCCTCCATGTATTTGTTATTAGCTCTAGCATAGCGATTACTACATTGAGATACACCACCCCTGATGCCTGATCTAATAAATGCGATTTTTTCATAATCTGTTAAAAGTTCTAATTCTATTTTTGTATATTTTAGCATTGCATCCCAACTTAAACCGGGAGCTGTGTAATAATGAGCAGGATCTAAATCATACGTATTAATACATAGCTTTCTAAAGTTTTCAAACACATCGGTCAACAGTAGAACATCTGTTTTTAAATACAAGTTTGAGTAATCTAACATATTACAACAACCAAAGTGTTCCCAAACATCTTTAGCATGACTGTAATCATCATTTGAAATATGGGAATCTGTGAGCGAATTATAAAAAAAATTTTGTTCAGGGAGCGATGTTATGTTTAAACTATCAAAACTAGTCATAAATTCATATGGATAAACCCCTTTGCGTTTTAATCGAAGGAAATCTTCATCATTAGGGAAATTTCTATGTAATTCTTGAAATTGATCATTACTGAGATTTTTGGCTAATTGTTCTAATTTACAAGATAAAAACTTAAATGAATCTACGAATCTCAATGTAACTTCATTGTTATTTATTTTTATTTTTTTGGAAAACGATACATATTTTTCTTTATTTTGAGGGATGACTTCGATTTCACCTTTACAGAAGTTTAATGCGTGAACAATAAAATGAGCATCGTAGTGACTAAGGTTGTGTAAAAATATTGGAATATGACGTGGTGTTCTGAACTTCGAGCTACATGATTCATGAGCAACACCTATAAAACCACCAGTGTACCAATCAAAATCATAAAAAGGTTCTGCTAACTCTGTTTCACAGATATGACAACAGGTTGCATCTGAAATTTGATTTTTGTCTTCATTTGTTAGTGGACCTGGACATTTTTGAAGATTAGTTTTTTGATTTATTTCTTTTAAATGGTTAAATAAACTTTCCATAAACACTTGTACACAGTTTGGTCCGCAATATGTCACATATTTTGATAATTTATCATCATATGAACATTTTATATAATAACCAAAACTATACACTTCATGTTTCTGAATATTGTGTGTGAAAGGTTTAGATGGATCGTTAGAACATGATTCTATTGGTTTTAAAAATGCCTCAAAATCAGCATAAACTACGAATGGTATCTTTAACTTTTTTTCAAAATTATCAAATTTAATTTTATCATTTGAAATTGGTTGATCAAACCAATTCTTTTTTGAAGTTTCACCGTTTGGTAGTTCTGTACAAATGTGCATACAATCGTATTGTTCATGGTTATTTAACCTTTCCTGGGATGGAAAACGAAGTAGACATGCTTGGCAAATGTACATAGCGTGACCATCTTTTGAAATTTGATTACTAACTAACCGCGATAAATTTTTTATGTAACAATAATGATTTTTCGTATCCTTAGAAAAAAATAATAAATTGATGTGTCTAGCTTTACGACATTTTGTTAAAAATAATGGACCTACAATAGAATTACATCGTTTTTCTTTATTATATTCTAATCCAAATACATTAATACTAATATCATTTAATTTCTCTACTTTTGCGATATCACAAATTTTTACCGGAAAGGAAATACCATCAAATTTAAGTTTATTTGCATGTATAGCGTACGATGATACCCGATCTGCGTTTTTGTTTATGGGAAATAACGCTGAGAGTAACGCCCATTTAAAACAAAAATAATCTTTGTTTTTTACATTTATAACAGCCTTTTTTAATTTTATGTCACGGGGTAGATCTATGTATGAGGTGCCACGTAGGGGGTTAAATTTATTAACATTCATGTCTATAGATTTTATGTTTTTTAGACTCCATCCACTATCTTTTTTTTCAAATGCACTAATTTTACTAGTAATTGTATCATTTAAAGATGAAAAAAATAAATTTAAGTTATCTCCTTGAGAAATAATATAGTTAAATGTTTGAAAATCGAATGTATTATGAATATCTTTAGTTTGTTGAACAAAATCAGCATGTAATATAAAATTTACTTTAAAAATTATATGTTGAGCAATACTCTCTTGTATTAAATATAAAATATCATCTTTAATAGAATTTAAAAACAGCTCAGGAGTTTCAAAATTTATCAGTGTCGAACTATCTACTCTACTTTTGATTTTATAAGTTAAAATTCTATTTCCAAAGGCAGACTCAATAACACTAACGTTTGGTAAAGAATTATGTGAATTTAAAAGATTATTTTTGTGGATATTACTTTTAAAATGATTAGCTAGATACCTTTTCTTGATAAATACATGACACGTTAGACATTCCACTTGATCATTGTTATCAACACTGGTCCCTACCCCCGCAGAGGTAGACGTTTCTTCTTCCATTCTTAGTTGTTTTTTGATGATTTCGGGTTCTTTGCTGCTAGTTCGCTTCTTTCCTCTTCCAAGTTGTAGTGGTTGACTGTTAAAACGATAAAAAAATAAAAAAAAATATATTTATAAAACAATGTGCAAATTATAATCTAAATTTATAATTATTTTACTTACTTAAACTGTTTTTCAACCGTCGCACAGTGATTATACAGCTCATCATCATATGATGGATCGAACATTTCACGCTTCTCTCCTTCATCGCAAACTTTAGACAGCTCAAGATTTAATTCACTGTTGAATAGTTCCATATTCTCTTCCATGGGTGTGGAAAAGAAAGCACTGGTGCACACTTCACTGAAGTTTTCCATTGTAAAGAATAAAATAGGGAATAGAGTACATAACAGCCCTGTGTTGACAAATGAAGTGATGACCAATTTCAAATAATGTTCAATATTTATAGTTTAGCAAAAAATTAGAAAGTCCGTTAGAATTTAAAGAATTTATGTTATCAGTAATGATCAGCTAATGACTGTCATTGTTGAAAAAGTATTTTTTCACTTTTTCACTTTCTGCTATTGTCTTTGTAATATTGTATACGAGGGCGTTTGTGTTGTCGTAGATGCTATCCCTATTATTCCCAACATAATATTTAATCCTCGTGGTAGCATGTTTCCAATGATCAGTAGTTGGAACCTGCATAGCTTTTTCACATCGTACACTTCTATTTTTATGAGATGCGTCGCTTGGTCTCCGTCGTCAGAATTAGTAGAAATGTATGATACACCACCTCTAGCGGCTCGTGCCACGGTTGACGACAACAGCTTCTTCCTCTTTATTTTAGGTTCCACTTCAAAAAAATGGTCAATCGACTGCGATTTCCTTTTTCCCCCATCGCCTGTGTTATTAATAACGATGTCATCACTCTCTTCTTCGTGATTAGGGGAGAGTGGCGGGTAGTAATACTGTTTATAGGTATTTTCTTCATTGTCTATGAAGCTGAATGTTTTCTGCAACAACACAGTTATCATGTTAATATCAATCACATAATTACACTTAATCACACACACGTAAGGAATCAACAACATAAAGAAAAGTAAGTTTTTCAATAAAATATTATAACACTTACGTCCATGACTATTGTTGCGTTGAAGTAGCACACACTTAGTATTGATATATCGATTCACTGCGGTCAAACGAGACCATAGAATGACTGATGGCTCTGCCTCCACTCGGTCTTATATAGTTCTATCTTATCTAAAGCATTTCCTCAGTGCAACCGATAGTAAATTTGAACTAACAAACTTATCTCGCATTCTTTCGTAATGCGTAGTGCATTGCACAGATAAATCATACAAATTCTCCACAAGCGAATGACATTTAATACAAGTCGTAACAAGTGACTATAATTGATCATTCCTATGTTAGCCATTGAATAGATTGGTAATATCATGGATACACTAGATGTACAACAACATCTGAAAAAGATTCACCCCAGTCTAGAATATAATGTGTATGCTGCTAATAGACTACCCATTTACACTCATGTACCTATGTACACAATATGCAATTTGGATACGGATGATAAACCAGGCTCACATTGGATAGCTTTACATGTCGATACGAATGGTATTGGTCAATATTTTGATTCATATGGGCGTGCACCTACACGATATCATCTCGACTTTTTAAGAAGGAATTGTAAAAGATGGGACTGGAATGTGGATAGAATTCAGAATGAGTGGACATCAGTTTGCGGCGAATATTGCTTAATGTATTTGCTATATAAGTTTCAGGGGGTGTTCAATGCGTAGTTTTACGAACATATTTACAGAGAACACAGTATACAATGATATTTTAGTGGATCAGATGTTTCATTCATATTTTAATAAGCAATAAAAATGTAGAAATGAAGGAATGTGTTTTATTGATGATTCAGAATAGCATGGAAGTTCTTAAACAATAGCAGTGATAATAAGGGCTTACAATGAGTAATAGATAAGAATGCTAATGAGGGTCTACCAGAAACAATAGATAATAGGAAATAGGAGAACAAAAGAAACGTTAATGAGGGTGCGGGATTAGATATCGATTAGATACTCTTCTTAATTGATTTCCACATCTCTGAAACCACACATCCTAGACAAAAACGGACCGCAGATTCGTGATCAGAGCATGGCAAAACCTTTTTTTTTTTTTTTTTTTTTTTTTTTTTTTTTTTTTTTTTTTTTTTTTTAGTTTTTGTCGACTCGAGAATAGTGAGCTAGTGAGCCAGACGGATTCTGGATAGTGAGCTAGAACTGGTACAACCTAACTACTCCTATATAACATTTTGTTAGAAGATTAGTTGGCGTTTTTGTTTCTTTATTCATTTGTAGGACTTTTATCTAATGACATGTCAGTCCTATTGTAACAAAACTTACATTACACAAGAATATCAGCATCATATCAGCTCGATGACGCCACAGCGAAAGATTTTGTTCTGCAACCTTTTTTGAATAAGCACTATTCACTGTTTCTGAGAAACAAAGGCTGAGACATACATTTTAAGAAAAAGATATGTCTGTTGCTAGAATGTAAGACAATAACCACCTATGAACGTCAAAATAAAAATGTTATGTCATGTTGATAAAATAGGGTCATCTAGCAACGTACAAACAATGAACCTAATTATTTGTTAGCAAGACAAAGTCATGAATGAGTTACCTGTTGCCGGCGGTGACAAACGCTCGTAAATTGGTATTGCATCAGCTCAGGTAACACCGTATAAATGTCTTTATATTATAACTAAGTTACGTCATCTTCATCAGGGTTAAGTATTTTCCTGATCAGTAGCTATATTGTTTTTATAAACCCTGAAAGCAAACTTTACATTCAGGGGTTTTACAAAAACAATCTAGTCTAGAGTGAGAGACATTTAGTTAGAACCTATGATCCTGATATAGTTATTATGAAATTGGCTTTCACATGCGACCAACTATTTATTTCTAACTTGTGACCTGTCAAAGCATCGCACGGGTTACAATTCTTAACTTTTTTTCTATGAATCAGTGAATCATAAATACGAATACAAAAACACAGCAAAAAAAGGAATTAAGCAAATAGGTGCACCCATTCAGAAGTGATGATGCCTTACATACATTCGGTAATTGATATTTATTTATTAAATAAGGTATTCACTTTTCCTTATAATATAATACGTGACGTAGGCTCGTTTTATAATAATTTAATATGTGTACAAGTCGCGAAATTTAAAAGTTAGTATTTATATAGCGTTTTCGTGTGTAAGTTAAGCGATTTGACCCACTTGAATGCTTTGAATTATATCCCATATTTAAATCCCATACCTTGGAAAGCCCTTTGCCGACATTTGTAAAATTTATAGTGTTATTTCTTATCAGTTTCACTGTACGTGAATTATTGCTTACCACTATACAATTTATCTGAATCTTCTAATTAATTTTGTGGCGGGTCCCAAGACAGAAGACAATCCGGTGTCATAACTCATTTCTGTTAATCCTGGCTTACAGATTAGCAGTGGTGAGTGTACGGGTGAAACTGTCCCTTATACGTCAATTATGATGTCATTATCTCGTTAGCTCTCCTGGATGACCTAGGCAAAATTCATTGCTACGCCAATGCTCATTTATAGTTTTTATGCTTATTTTTTAGTCATTAACGAAAGCAGAAGTTTGGCAATGCCTCTTAATTGCAAATAAACTTTATCAATATTTGTACGTCTGTGTATTATTTACATAATGACAGACGAAATGTATATGGACAGTTTTGAATGAGCATTATTCAGTTTTTCTGAGAAACAAAGACAGGCAGGCATTTCACAGAAATAATCTCTGTCTGTTGCTAGAATGTAAGATTAAAATGTTCTTAGAACTAGAGTATACTAGCTTCTAGTCGGACCATAGCTCGCGTTGCATGTCGAAATTGTTGTAGTCTATTATATTATCCACGCAAAAGATGGTGTGACCGTGTGTACTAGTCACACGGTCACACCATCTTCATCGTCATCATCATCATATCAGCCGCAGGAAGTCCACTGCTGGACATAGCCATTAGGTGACTAGTGTACCGCAATTGAAATCTTTGAAGCAAGAATTAGCTGAATTGATTAAGCCGTTCTCGAGTTTTGCGCTTAGCAACACAAAGATAAGTGGATACACTTTTTGTTAACTTGCTAAAACCAAATAAAGGGGAAAGTTGTTTGACAACATACCTAACTCCAACGAAAGTAGGTCTATATTAACTATTCACTGTCAAAAATCAATCTAGCGATATCTTGATTTCTACACGACTAAGAAGCCAAAACTTCTGCCTACTATCAATTTAAAAAGATCCCTAATTTACATTACAGAGAACTTACGCATAGGTCAAGTTAAATAGGAAGCTTTTCATTAATACTTAAACTCCATTATAACAAGAGCTCTGCGAAATAATACAACGCGGGGTCAAAGTTAAATGGCGATAGAAGAGAATATAAAGTGTCCAGTACAATTTGAACCCTAATAGTTGAATAGATAAGTCAGAATTACGGTGTTAGACACACCCACATCACCTTGAAGACATGACGTAATTAAACCTTTACTTTACAATCTGCTAACGTCATTAAAAACATGTGATTTTAAGTTATTTGTGCGAAGTTATTATCCGTTGAAGTTCTACATTGATTTAATTTGTTAAGGAAAAATATTGTGTTGATTTTTTTTGTAAAATGAGTTATTTATTGCGTAGAACTACTGCAGCACTAGTATATGACTAGCCTGTTGGTCTAGTGGTTAGTGACCCTGACTGCTAAGCCGGAGGTCGTGGGTTCGATCCCCACCCAGGACAAATCTTTGTGTGATGAGCATAAAGGTTTGTTCTGTGTCTGGGTGTAATTTATCTATAATATGTATGTATTTACAAAAAAAATATGTATTTATGTAGTATATCAGTTGTTTAGTACCCATAACACAAGCAAATATACTTTGCTTACTTTGAGACTAGATGGCGCTGTGTGAATGTGGTAGAATATAATTATTATTATATTATATACAGAAGGACTTGTTTCTGCATGGTTAAGTAGCACCAAAACGGTTCTAAATAAATCTGTAAATTGATTAGAAACGGCAATTATTTTTCCTTACTAAATAACCCACAGTGGAATTGTACTCGACATCACGCGGCTAATTTAGGAAACTTTGATTAGAAAAGTTCAAAGCCAGTTATTATCAATAATTCACTATTATAAGAACTAATTAAAAATACATTTTTATGATAAGTTTAAAAACACATTAACGGAATATGAATTAATGCTCATTATAGCGGTAACGACTAAGCGCGTACTCCCTAGGCGCATTAATAGAGGCCAGACGCCTCTGCGTTATTTAACAACGCCGTAGTGCGTTTCCGAACGATGGGAATCGCGCCGACCAATGAGAGCGGTCGTCGCTGTTTCCGTCGTTCGGCGCGACGTACCTACTTGTAACATACAAGAGAATTCGAGTATGGCCGCGCGTGCGTCGATATTATTCTGTAAAAGTGTTTACAATAATTAAAGTTTATGTCAGTTACGTCGCGCCGAACGACGGAAATAGCGACGACCGCTCTTATTGGTCGGTGCGATTCCCATCGTTCGGAAACGCACTACGGCGTTGGTAAATAACGCAGAGGCGTCTGGCCTCTGGCCTCTATTAATGCGCCCAGGGAGTACGCGCTTAGTTGTTACCGCTATATCATTAAATTACTATTTCAGTCAATTGGTTAACTTGCTTTGTGGTAAGTTCAGCGTTTACGTACTATTTTCATTCTATTATTTAGCCTAACCACGCTGGAGATGGGTTAGTATATGTGTTTCGAATTTTCCTTTTCTCGCAGTGCTCTTGTCTGTATAAGGTTACTCCATTAGTCGCCTTTTACGACACCCACGGATTGAGATGGGGTAGTGACATTATGTATTCTTAATCCGTCACTACCCGGACTACTATGCATGCACATTGATTTTTATTTAACTAGATTACGAAAGCTGCAGCTACCCTGATATAAATAACTTGATACATTTACCACTGTATGAAAACAAACGATATTTGATACATAGTTTTAGCTAACTAACCGGTTCGTAGTTTTGCAACAATTGACTAGTTTGTTTTGTAATAATTGCGAATATTACTGCCGTTGAAATATTGCTTCGGATTTACATATTTAATGAATAATTTCTACAAGGAAGCGAGTCATAACATCAATCATTCTTAGGTTATTGAATTTTAAGGATTTTTTTTTACTTTTTACTTATTTCGTATTTTAGAATCTGTGACGAGTTTATGACAGTAAATTACACACTAACTGACTGACTAATAAACGTAAAGCCTACGACGTTAGACTTACGTTGTTTCTCGTCGAGACTGTCTCCTAAACAATTTGCATTGAATGATGTCTAATGTCTACACTAATGCGTAAACAAATAGTAAAAAATTACGTGTGGTATCGTTTTGAAGGGGAATCAATGTTAATGAAGTGTTAATAGTTTATGACGAGTCAATATTTCGAAGCATCATAAAATATTAATGCACTACTAGGAATAATATTGACGCACTCGGTTGGGGCAAATATGAAAATATTAAAGATGTTATTTATTCGCTTGTGGCTGAACCTGTTCGGAGAATATTAGCACATAATTTATTGATATCAATTTCTTGGTACACGTTAGTTAGTTCGGGTTGGAAATTGAATAAAATGAAATCCGCCTACGTTCAGAGAACACATTATGGAGTTGAGATGTAGAAGAGATTATAAAGACAAGAATGAACTCGCAATAAGCCAGCGTGTATGGATGCCGACCTAATCGATTTCGTCGCTCAAGATAGAGAAGAGACTCTTCCCAGCAATTTGGACAGGTTGGAGCGGTGCGAATGGCTCAAGGTATCTTTTCATTTCAAATTCTCATTCCAAAAGATACCTAGATCCATTCGCACCGCTTCAACCACTGCGGTGCGAATAGCCCCATTCAGAAATAGTTTTTGGGCGATTCGCACCGCGGTTCGAATCACTCGTGGGTCTGCATGATATTTGGCACATAGACTTTTTACGTTATGTTTCTATATATATGTCTCAATAGATATCAAGATGGAGGTAGTCGTCTTGCAGTTCAATAGACAAACAAACCAATAAATATGAACATTAACGCCGCTCCACGACATGGGTTAATTAATGGCATTGAGTCACTGTGTTGTGTTTGTGCGAGTACCAGACAGTTCCGCTAAAGACAAACGTCTGATTAAATATGTAGTTACCATTAAACTTTATTAACCCTTTGAACGCCAGAGACGTCTATACACGTAAAATGAAAATGTGCTCACCACGCCAATGACGGCATGGCACGTCAAAAATGTACTGTATCTTAAAAGCTTGGCGCTCAAGGCACGGCGATACCGATTTGACGTGGCGGTCAAAAGGTTAAATTAATTTGATTTGGCTAGAAAAATAGATACAACGTAGAAGGAAAGACAGGGCGTGGGTTTTCAATATAACGCCTTAGTGTACATCTTATTAATTTTGCAATTATCTTTAATGTATCACGTTGATTGATGTATTGTTAATTTTATAGAAACTACCTTTTATGGCACTACTTGTTATGAACCCCTGTAGTATTACATCTTGACTATCAGGCAAGAATGCGATGTATTTTTTCCTCTTATAACTTCAGGTAAACACTAGAGCCGAGAACCGATCATAACCTAGTTGAGAATAAACTAGATTTAACTAGATTTATAACGATGACTACAATTAATAATAACACAAGACATTTAAGTACATTCACTCCTTGTAGGTATTAAATGACGTAACCTTCACGTAAGTAATAGTATAAATAATATTGCGTATTAAGTCTAGGTCTAAAAAAATTACTTGATATAATTATTTGTTTACAAATTGACCGGGAAGATTAGACAGAGAAATGGCAACGTCGCGAAATTAGGTGTTATTAAGTGGTTTTTGATTTTTATAATTTAATCGAAGCTATTTTTTTTATGTTTTTAATGTATTGTTCAGGATTTCGTGAATTTGTATTAAAGAGTAAGTATTCGTAATGCACACAGTTATTTTATTATGAAAATACCGCCTTGCAAGTTGAATGCGCAGGGTCTTCTTGACGAGGACTTAGATTGACTCTCAAAATGATTTTTGGCTTGATTTTGTAACTTCTATTACTATTTTGAAATTATTTAAATAATCACCATTAAAATACGTGGAGCACATTTTAAGTGTCAGTGCGCAATGAACCATAGACTATATTCTTCCTTTTGACATAAGTAATAAACTTGCACCACAGATTATACACCAATGACATTTTAGTAATTTTGATTAGGCATTATGGGCTTGAACACAAGTTCCAATGTGTTATTTGCATATAAATAGAAGTGTAAACGCAATGATTGAATGACTGGCCTGTTGGTCTAGTGGTTAGTGACCCTGACTGCTAAGCCAGAGGTCGTGGGTTCGGTCCCCACCCAGGACAAATCTTTGTGTGATGAGCATAAAGGTTTGTTCTGTGTCTGGGTGTAATTTATCTATAATATTTATGTATTTACAAAAAAAAATGTATTTAAGTAGTATATCAGTTGTTTACTATCCATAACACAAGCAAATATAATTGCTTAATTTGGGACTAGATGGCGCTGTATGAATGTGGTAGAATATTATTATTATGATTTCGTACCTTTTACACACCTTTCACCTAATTCTAAAGAGTGTATTGAAAACATTTAAAACAAATAGATTCCAATTAAATAATAAATCCACGAAATATAACACTAAATTGAGACCTTGCCTGCCATTCCTCTGTATGAACCCTCTTATGTTTTATTGACAATAAACAGAGGACTAAAAGAAATAGTAAAAGTGAAGTTAAAGTAAACTGTAAGGCATCAATCAACCTATAAATATTAGCAAAAACGTAAATAAAACTCGGAAGTTTGAAAGGACACAAACCCTGTTTTAGATCATCATTTGATTCAAAATGTGTAGAGATAGAGTTTTATTTTACAGGTTAATCATTCATTCATCATCATTAGCAACCTAATAATGTCCCACTGCGGGGCTCGGGACTCCACTCTTCTATTTAGAGAGCTGAAAGGGTTTAGACCATAATCCACCACGCTGGCCTAGTGCGGGTTGGTGGATCAGACATACTCTTAGAATTTCTTCTAGGGTACGGTGGTTTCCTTACGAAGTTTTCCTTCACCGTTAGCTGATGGTAAGTCACATGACTAGTATATATAAATACCACAAAATGAAATCCATATTGGTACTGCTGCTGGTCGGAATCGAACTCGGACCGCGTGTTTAGCACGCCGCGCCGCGCCCGGTCACTTATCCAATCAGCCAACATCGCTTCAGGTTAATATTTTACTTTTATTATTGCGATGTAGACGTCATTGCATATGAACTAAGTAACAGACCAAAAATTATTCGATAATAAGGCCATTGACGGCTTTTAAAAGTAGTTTCCACATATTAATCTGCAAGTCTATTATGTTAATTATATTCATATGTCAGAAATGAGGCGATATAATCCCATTGTATGTTGGCTCATTACTAACTGGTTTGAGCCGCGGTTGGCGGTTCGCTCTGGTCGGCAAACAACAATTTATCCGACTAAATTGAAAATACTTCTAGATTATCGTGTTCAATTCATATCGACGTATTTCCAATTTGGTCGGGTTTTGAGGCTCTGATGGAATGTCATGTTTGCGTAGGTATTACGTTTGCTAGTTTATTTAATTTAAATAAAATGGTTTTATTTGTAAGTCACGTAGTAGATTTTAGGAGAATTATGCGAGAAAACATTATTGTATAGATTACAAATTAGGATATCGCGTTTAAATCTATTGATGCCATAATGTGTTTAAAATTTGGTACCTTACTTATCCTTCCTTATCTCTGTTGTGACGCAACTTAGCAGCAAAAAGATCGTAAGATCATACTCAAACTGCAGAGACGAGACGTGAAGAAACATGTGTAACTTGTTACTTTCGCGTCAGTGAAGCTGCGATCAGTTGTGGGTAAAATACATATTACTTACTTACTCTATAACCCCAGTGGCGGTACGTTCATACAAGCCCAAAAGCCCGGCTTGCCCTACTAAAATGCTCGATCAAAAATATCTAATTCAAACCATTATCTATTTTAAAATTCGCGCGCTTATTTCCAAGCGCGAGCGAGAGCAGTGACTCGGTGCACAGAGTACATTTGACTCGGTGACTGATGAAGCATCAAGCTAGAACGAGAGTTAGAGAGGCGCGCGCTGAGCGCAACAACTTTTTTTTCTATCTCGCTCACCCGCACTGGCTTGTTATGAGGCTTTTGACCACCGTCGGATCTCTCTTTCTAACCTATAGAGAAACTGTCGATTATTGAAATATAACTAGGTTAATTTATATATCAATCAGTATGAAATTATAAGCCGGGCTTTATGTATGAAGTTGTCGACTATGGAAGTGAAATGCCGCGGCCGCGCATGCGTACTCGCGTCTACTAACTTCACTCAGTTCATTTGTTTGACAGGACGAAAAGTTTTGGTTTTAATGTTTACTTACTTTAAAAATCGTTAGGTAATTGTAAGATTTTAAAGTGATTCTTTTGTATTTAGTGACATACAACAATGCAAGTAATAATTATTGTTCCTTGTGAGGATTAAAATGTGTTCAACTTTTGATGGGCGAAGAAAAGGTAAAATTTTTGAACTTTGTTCTTTGTTTATATTTGATTTTATTAATTGAGAAAAAAAACAAATAAAAAATAAAAAAATAAAATAAAAAATTAAATAAAAAAAAATAAAAAATAAAAAAAAAAAATAAAAAAAAATAAAAAAAAAAATTCACTTTAAACGTACCTATTCATACTTATTTAAGAAATAATATCAATGATAGCTATTGAAAAGCAGTTGTTGGCAGAATTATTTTATTTTATTTTATTCTTACGTAATTAAGTCATTTCTCAAGAAAGACAGACGAGTCAATTTAGAATATAAATAATAGGTAGTCTTATAGGTAGGTAGGTACCTTTCTTATAGTCAGGCAAGGGTCAACTACCTACTTACTTAGCTATCTTCGTTTACTCAAGGAAACCAAAGGGCTTTTTTCAAAGCCACCGAAGGTATGCATGTATGCAATGCTGATTGTTTATTAGGTATATTCAATCAAGCACTAGCATAGGTACCTTCAATGAGCTTTGGCGGGGCGGCGCGGCGCGCGGCGCGACCCTCTATCAACATGTAAGAGAAATTGAACAAAATCCATAAAAAAACATTACACCCATCGCCTTTCCAGCGCAGTCAGGTTTGTTTACTTTTCATTTTATTATATTTAAGTACAAAAATAGAGCCTTCTGCCTATTCTGGAGTAGTCGGGTAAAAAGCATAGGTAGGTAGGTATAACGGGCTTGCCTTATCCTTAAACCCTAGGCACGCCACTGTATAACCCGAATCCAACGCGTTTCCTTCAGTTGATTATTAACCTTCGGATACATACTATTTTCCTATTTTTTGCAAACTAAATAATTGATATCTTATTATATTTAAACACGTACCTACGTAATACGATTTGGTAGTGTTAGCATAGGTGTACGTCCTTTTTGCACTAAGTAGAAAGGAACGTTCTCGAAAATGAAAGAAGGTAACAGTTTCTTTCTGCACAGTATACTCACATCGTCATAAAAGTTTATAGTAAGTACAAAATTATAGTTATGAAATACAACTTTCTTCAATGATATTCGTTTGAGGGCTACTTGCAATATCGGTATTTGACGTTCGATTTTGATATTGCTGTCAAATGTTTGAACTCAAATATGATTCAAACTTATTATGCAGCAAGCAATCAGCAAAATAAAAATAATCGCATGTCAATATTGCGAGATCCAGTAACGAATACGAATTTTAGGGACTGCTTAGAGCATTCTAAAGCGACTGCCCCCATCCTAGAGAAAGCGGCGAGCAGTCGGAGGGAACCGCTGCAAGTGGTCCGTGAATTGAGGATAATAATAATATAAGTAATAAGTTCTACCACATTCACACAGCGTCATCTAGTCCCAAATTAAGCAATTATATCTGCTTGTGTTATGGGTACTAAACAACTGATATACCTACTAATTAAATAGATTTTTTTTTGTAAATACATACATATTATAGATAAATTACACCCAGACACAGAAAAAACCTTTATGCTCATCACACAAAGATTTGTCCTGGGTGGGGATCGAACCCACGACCTCCGGCTAGTGACCCTGACTGCTAGTCAGGGTCACTAACCACTAGACCAACAGGCCAGTCAAAAACTCAATGAATTTCAAGGATGTCAATTTATTGCCCACAATCGGCCAACAGCAATTGCTTGAAGCTTTAGACACTGACTGCTCTGACTTATCCGTGGCAAAGAGGTTTTTAGGGTAGACATTGCCACCCTCTAGCTGCCCGCCTATGGTTCTACGCTTTAGAATGCGTGCTTGTTCACGTGTTTTTATCCCCGAATCACCCATGACAGGGTGGTCATGGGTGATTGAGTGTCAGAGACACCACACCCACATTTCGATAGCTATGTCGTGCTTCTTTCACCAGTATAAAATTTCAAAATTAATTATCAATATCAAAAAAGGAACAATGGAGAAAGTGATGAAAGCAATCAGTTTCACCTACAAGTTTTTGCTTGTTGTATTTAAACTAAGTACCATTGTTTGAATTGTATTGTCATTACAATATTTTTTTTGTGTTAAAGATGGTTAACCAGTCTATCAGGTGGTAAGCAGCTATGGAAGCATCGCAAGTCATAATTTTGGCATTGGAACAATACATTGCTATTAGACTGACATAATTATTATTATGTTTGGATTTGCCATCGTGGTGTAGTAATTAATTTCACGGCTCATGCCGCTACTCACGGGGAGGGGCCGAGCAAAGGTGACGCTCTGCGGGAAGGCTTACTACGTAAAATTGGGTTATTCAGATGGTTCCAACTTGGAGTGGAAGTGTGGAGCCATTCCTCAGACAATGGCCCACGTGTTATCATGCTCTGCGTGCCCGAACAACTGCACGCAGGAAGATCTGATGAGCGCAACTGATGCTGCAGCGGCCATGGCCAAATTTTGGGCTGACACAATTTAAGACGATTTGCTGTCGACACGATAAGAAGAAGATTATTATTATGTGCATATATCGCCGTTCCCACCGAATAATACCGTAATCGTAAAATCTAAATTTTACAGGAAAAATAAAATACGGATTTTGGCTTCTAACTTTTTACTAGGTTTACATAGAAAAATCATTTATATACCAAAAGATAGGTGATTTTTTCTTAGATATTGTGATACATTTAAAAAAATATATTATTATACTAGATTGAAGTTATAAGCTAAAATGTAAATTACCATAATTTGAAATAGAATCTTCATCCGTAAAGCAACAATACGATTTTATTCGGGTAAATTATCGACAGTGAGCTACACATAATAGTTGAATGCGATCTTATTCGGTGTTTTGTCGCAATGTTAACTGACTCAGTAATGAATTGTTACCATAATATTCGGTGATTATACAAATGAGATGACAAGTGTAATATTAATTAACGACAATATTCCATGTCAAACAAAATAAGTTTCACAATTGTAAAAATATAATACCGGATAGTCCATATTGCAAAATAAAAGGTAATTAATAATCGAATTCTTAAAATAAACCATGTTCTACATTGTTTTAGGGGTTTTTTAATAAATGTATGGAAAAATAATATAAAAGAAACATAATTCTAAATTTAATATTCATTTATATTAATATTTCAGTGCCATTTAGGCATCATCTAGGTCTGACCCATCAAAATCGTCTGAATTTACTGTTAAAAATGTCTGCAACATACAAGATAGTTCTAAAAACCATGGTAATGATTACGTATAGCTTCACTAGCACACAATGCAAGTAAATCATCAAACACAGGTTTAGAAATGGGGATAAGTTGGTGGCATATCTGTGTCAATTTATCGACCATTGTAAATTCCAGAGGATTTTTCGGTTGCCGCCCACGTTTTGATTTTGCAGGATCCGGGTCAGTGTACAAGTCGAAATATTCTTCCACAAAATTACATTTTAATTGTTAGACCACTTTTTCATGAAAAAATTTCTCTATTTTCCTTTGCCCACCAAAATCTTAGGGAACCTAGGTCACAAGCAAAGTCACCTTGTCTTTACCAAGGGAGCTAAGTTTACAAAGGGCCTTGTGTATCTTTATGCCAGTTTTTTCCAGAGATGAGACATTTTAAATCATAGTAGATTAAATCTTAAGATGTAAATAATAACTTATTCTTTATTGCACGTTCAACACTACATTCACCCTCACTTGGACTATGGCCCGTAAAAAAAAACGATATTAGAAGATGGTATATTAGGGCTTAAAGGTACATGGCAAAATAAATCTATTTTTGTTCTTTCCAGCACAGACATCAGTTTAAAATGATTTGTAATAAACAGCTTCCAATTTCGTTTGCTTTCGTTTTTTGCAATAGAAAGGTGCCAGACATGTATTGTCAACATCCTGACTTGATAGGTGTGTTAAAAATTGTAAAAGATATTTGCACATTTAATGTAAAATACATAACTGAGATTAAGTCTTTTCTAAATCAAAAACAGCGACTGTAGTATTTGTTGAATGAACCGCAGGTTTTTCCTTTCTTTTTATCTAACGTACCAACTTTATTATTATTTTATTACAAAAATAGCTTTTTAGCATCTTCAGCTTGTTCATACAGAGAGCAAATTGTACACAAATCCTTTTTTGGCTTATAAAAGATTAGTTGTATCCCTTTTTATAAATAGTTATAATAATGGAAATTACATTACCGAAATTTGTCTTAATTTTTGTACCCGAATAAGATCGTAATAACAGTTTGCTGTAAAAGATGAGACATTGAAAAGTGAGTAATAACCTATTACGATATAAAACTGTGATTTTATTTTTAGGCGAATAGCATAGGTAAAGTCATTACAAAATGACTATCTCGAAAAGTACTCGTACGAATATTCTGAAAAAAATTCACAAGGTGTAATCAATCCTCTAGAACAATAATTCCCAATAAAAGCACTTCTATAGTAATAGTTGATTACGATATTATTCGGTGGGAACGGCGATATACTAATTTTATAAAGAAAAAAGATTTGTATATTTGTATGTTTCTATTTTTCTATGAAACGAATAAACTTAAAAACAACTGAACCGATTTCGAGTAGAGTCCCCGAAATGGGCACCTAAATGGGCAGTACATTCAAATTTAAAACTAACAAGGGTGCACAACTGCACACCTTGTTTTATTTTGGTATTATGTTGTTATTGTAGTTGGTATAGAAATAAAGTCTCCAAATCTAAATTCCTCATAAGGAAACCGTACATATTGCGTCCTAACTTATAATCAGTGGCGGTACGTTCATACAAGCCCAAAAGCCCGGCTTGCCCTACTAAAATGCTCGATCAAAAATATCTAATTCAAACCATTATCTATTTTAAAATTCGCGCGCTTATTTCCAAGCGCGAGCGAGAGCAGTGACTCGGTGCACAGAGTACATTTGACTCGGTGACTGATGAAGCATCAAGCTAGAACGAGAGTTAGAGAGGCGCGCGCTGAGCGCAACAACTTTTTTTTCTATCTCGCTCACCCGCACTGGCTTGTTATGAGGCTTTTGACCACCGTCGGATCTCTCTTTCTAACCTATAGAGAAACTGTCGATTATTGAAATATAACTAGGTTAATTTATATATCAATCAGTATGAAATTATAAGCCGGGCTTTATGTATGAAGTTGTCGACTATGGAAGTGAAATGCCGCGGCCGCGCATGCGTACTCGCGTCTACTAACTTCACTCAGTTCATTTGTTTGACAGGACGAAAAGTTTTGGTTTTAATGTTTACTTACTTTAAAAATCGTTAGGTAATTGTAAGATTTTAAAGTGATTCTTTTGTATTTAGTGACATACAACAATGCAAGTAATAATTATTGTTCCTTGTGAGGATTAAAATGTGTTCAACTTTTGATGGGCGAAGAAAAGGTAAAATTTTTGAACTTTGTTCTTTGTTTATATTTGATTTTATTAATGAGAATAACCTCGAAGTTGCCTTGCCCTTGAGTTTATAAAGTTAACATATCTTGTTGTAACTATTACGGCTATGTAGTTCTTCGCTGAACGCGCATTTTTATCACTTTAAACGTACCTATTCATACTTATTTAAGAAATAATATCAATGATAGCTATTGAAAAGCAGTTGTTGGCAGAATTATTTTATTTTATTTTATTCTTACGTAATTAAGTCATTTCTCAAGAAAGACAGACGAGTCAATTTAGAATATAAATAATAGGTAGTCTTATAGGTAGGTAGGTACCTTTCTTATAGTCAGGCAAGGGTCAACTACCTACTTACTTAGCTATCTTCGTTTACTCAAGGAAACCAAAGGGCTTTTTTCAAAGCCACCGAAGGTATGCATGTATGCAATGCTGATTGTTTATTAGGTATATTCAATCAAGCACTAGCATAGGTACCTTCAATGAGCTTTGGCGGGGCGGCGCGGCGCGCGGCGCGACCCTCTATCAACATGTAAGAGAAATTGAACAAAATCCATAAAAAAACATTACACCCATCGCCTTTCCAGCGCAGTCAGGTTTGTTTACTTTTCATTTTATTATATTTAAGTACAAAAATAGAGCCTTCTGCCTATTCTGGAGTAGTCGGGTAAAAAGCATAGGTAGGTAGGTATAACGGGCTTGCCTTATCCTTAAACCCTAGGCACGCCACTGCTTATAATATGTATAAAAATTAATTAAAATCTTCGTAAGCAAAAACAATTTATGAGAACAACATGTTTTTATAATATTTATGTTTTCGTCGAACGCATACCTAATAATAAATTAATGTTCGCTTATTACAACAATTTGTCTGCTTACGCGACTATAACGGCGTGTGCACATCCACTTCGTTCTCCAAATATTTTTTATTTATTTATGTCATGATCGTTTTCTTACCCGTGTCCAGCAGTGGGACGTTTATGGGTTGAAATGATGATGAATGGTGATCGTTTCCTATAAGGAAAATCATCATATCAGCCCAATGACGTCCACTGTTTAACATAGGCCTCACCTAATTTCCGCCACAGCGAGCGATTTTGTGCCGCCCGCATCCAACGGCCACCCACAACCTTTACTAGGTCGTCGGAAAATATTTAAAGTCAAATTTGATTATTTGGAAAAAATAATAGTCATTTTGTGCAAACGCAATGTCGTGATAAATTATAGTATATTATCATCAATATAATAATATATAATGTAATATTCAGCAGTTTTTGTGTGAAACAGTAACATACATCTATCGTTTCAAAATTATTGGCATATATATGCATTTTAATTATTTACACAAAAATCACACCGTTCGATTCATGTTTTATAATTATATTCTCATATAAGTGAATGTAATTCTTAATGAGATTAAATTTACAGAAACCCGACAGTTTATGCATCCCCAGTCCACACATTTAACCTATATTTAATATCTTTATAAGAAATTGTTTCCTTGTCAACCTTATCTGTACCAATGAATAATTGTATACAAATAGTAATAAATAAGGCGATAACTTTTGACCGAACCGAACTTATCGATAGTAAATTGAGCGGGGTCTTGGTAACCTGGTCAATGTCCTGAGTTATCTAGTTGATTATATATATATATATCATTTCTTTCTTCTGATATTCAAGTTTGACTTTATGACGCTCCTGGAAGAACACTGAAGATGATACTTAGTTTTTTACTGATTTATATTATACCTAAAGCTGAAGAGTTTGTTGGTTTAGTTGAACGAAATTCTTTTACTGTTGCATAGCCGATTTATTGAGGAAGGTTGAAGGCTTTATAACACCATGCTACGGCTAATAGGAGCTAAGCAGTACCTAAATAAAGAACGACGGGAGCGAAGCCCCGCGTGCCTTCTATTACATGAATATACGTAAATTAGCAAGCACAGGACTTTCAAAGTTATCAAAATCGTATCGTCAACGGAGTGAACAATAATACATGATCAATGATATTGTATGTTTATAATCTCATTGTACATGATATATTCTGGTAGCCGTATACACGGTTCCAGAATAGTAGGATATGCACTCTGGATGACTGGACTGGAATTTCAACTTGGTTTCAATCATCATCATCATCCTTACAACCCATAAACGGCCCACTACTGGGCATTGGGTCTCCTCCAAACATCGTGGATGGAATTTAGCCTACTATACCACGCTGGCCAGACGGGTTGGTATAGGGTTTGGGTCCGAATTCTCCTTTTCTCGCAGAGCTCTTGTCTGCTTAAAGTTACTCCCTTAGTCGCCTAGTCTACGGGGTAGTGACATTACGTATTCTTAATCCGTCACTACACTGGTCTACTCTCAACTTGGTTTAATAGATGCAAAATTTAATGGTTGTATCCACACTAACCTTGATTTTTATGCAGGAAAATCAATGACTATAAAAAAATAAGTAATTAATCCCATAGTGAGTGGGAAAGACCCAAGGCGTAGGTAATAAACAGATCGAACATTATCGTCAGGTAATTTATTGGAAACTAAGTTATCTGAACGTGATGTAACTATTACAGTACCTATTGCGAATAGTTAGCATAATACAATGCATGCAATATACAGGGTGTATACGACGATACGACATTAAATGAAACCACGTGTAGCATGTGATGTTAGAAGGCTATACCAAAAAAATTAAACAGAAATTTGCAATAGTTTAGACGCAAATGTACTTTCTTTATGTCACAGTTGTTCACAGTTTTAAACAACCTGTAGGTATTTACGTTGATCGTATGTTGTCATTACGTCATTCAATTCATTTAAATATCTCTGACTCTTTCATATTATCTTATCTCTTACTCTGTTCCGCACAGTTGTCGTCGTCATGCCGAAAACGACATGATAGAAAAATAATGTGTAGTTTTATATTCTTAAATTTTTCGACTTTAAGTAGTGTAGCTTTTTTTTTTTTTTTTTTTTTTTCTTTTTTTTTTAATAATTTATATTAGAATATGTTTATAAGGGTTAACACTGGCTACCTTGTCATTTAATGTCGTATCGTCGTATACACTCTGTATACTACGATTACATGTTATTGATTTACTAACTACAGATATTGTTACCTTTTAATTTTTCCATTGAAATGCATTTACACATTCCGCATACAGTAACCCCAATTCCAAGTTTAACCCCGTATGCATTATCATCACGCTTTGAATCAGTGCGACGTGTTTCCACCCAGGTCGGTATTTCAACCATTACAGCTTTAGTGATGGGAAAATAAATAAAAGCATACAAGAAAAGTCTTAGCAATAGGCAATGACTTTAATAGATTTTACTGAATTGACTGCAAAGAGATTACCGTGTTTAAATATAGTTATTTGATGATTTGGACCACAGAACACCTTTTTTTTTATGTGGGACAACTCTCCTACCCTCCTCGAGGGAAGCCAGTGTTCTTCAAGCTAGTCTAACTTGGCACTCAGATGTACTTTAACCGGCAATATTGGGTAAATTCTGGCACGTTTAAACTGGCACAAGATTATAAGATTAGCATGGTTTATGCGACAGTTTAAAAATAAACTCATGGTTAGCAGCATTAAGAAACATAGAACCGTCTAACTCGATCGAAGGCCTAACTCGTTAATACCTTACGTTACACATAAACCTTATGCAATTGGATCTTCGAAGAAGGCACCAGCCTGCACTAATATGGCTGCTAAGGACACAAACACTGACGTTTATCATAACGTACGAACTAAAAAAGGCTTGAATTCTGAGAAACATGTCTATATTTAGCAAATAACTCGTTTTCTTCATTTTGTAAGACTAAGTTTTGATAAGATTTAGCTTAAATTTGCTTGAGTTTTTCCTTATTCAAGTCATTCTTCTAGATAGGGCCAGTAGCTACTATTTTTGGAGCAGGTACTTACCTAATATTTTTGATTAGTGCAAGTAACATATTAGATATATATATATTTGTTTAATTATATATTAATAATTTTAGTTACATATAGAATAAATGTAAAAAAAAAAAAAAAAAAATTTAAATTGTATTCCTAAATTATGTTTTCGATTAAATTTAAACGTATTAAGGCACCCACAGGACAGGCTTGCCTAGTGTGGGGCCAATGGATACTATGTGTGATGGTGTACTCTTTTGGTTAATGAATTATTTTTATTTTATTTTATTTTTTTTATAGCCAACATTATATATATACAAGAGACTAAAATTCGTTCGACAGACTGTAATGCAATTTAAATATTCAATTTTACGAAATGGCGCTCTAAAATACCAGGACTAAATCAAAAAGATACATTCTTTTAAGGAGCCCGTGTCCAGCAATGGGACGTTTGCGAGTCGAAATGATGATTTTTAAATGCAAAATTTATTTATGATATAATTAAACACTTATTAAGTCTCACGCACATTGTTACCAAATAACATGCAGCAATAAATTTTATTCTGACAGTATGGCATGCTGAGGATACGTTTGAAGGAAACTTGCATGCTATTTCCTTCAATTTACTTGTTACTACATACTATCGCGATTACCCGTTGCGTGTATTATCAGGTGCCGTTTGTATGTAGTATACCAACTTGGCAGCCCAATAATCAAATACAAAATCTATTTTACAGATCGATTTGTCGATCACTAGTTTCCATTCTTGTTGATGAAGAGTTTGTTTGTTTGGTCGATAGGATCTCAGGTACTACCGGTCGGATTTGAAAAATTATTTTAGTGTTGAATTGCCCATACACATATAACATCACGCTAGGGCTTATAGGAGCTGAGAGAGCTGAGCCTATAGGAAAGAACGATGTGAACGAAGCCCCGCGCGACTTCTTGTAATATACAAACATATTATACATAGAAAAACACCCAAACTCCGAAATAAACACTTTGCAGATCATACAATTATTTGTTCCGACCCGGGAATCGAACCTGAGGCCTCGATGACCGCAACCGAATGCACAAACGCTGCGCGACTAAGGCAGATTTTGTTTCATAAAGTATCAAACAAAAAGCATAATACCACTTTATATTCAACAACATACTCTATGTTCTATATTTCGTCAGTTATTTCACTAAAGTCCTCGAGCAAGGAACGCCCTTGCATAAGATATCTAATTGAATGAGCCTTGGTGGATCCAGCCTGGTATACACTCACACGGCCTCTCCGAATATTTCGACATACTATTTGCGTAAATTTCGCAGTTTCGTAAAAATGTCTTCCAATACCATTGTTGTTTTTGTCTTTTAAAACTTTTGCTTTAACGATTCTTTAGTAATAACTTTACCTATATGTATATTAAATACTATAAAAAGTTTTTGAGAACGGTTGATTAGTTGAAACAAATGTTTTTCGTTTTAGTTGATTAATGAGAAAAATAATACCTATTCTAAGATAAATTACTTGAAAAACTTAAAACATTCAACTTATGGGATTGAAACGTTAATCACGACGTAACTTTAACTTAACATTTTGCAAAACCAATCTATTCTTATCAATTACAGTAGAAAAAGCAACATAAGTTTTATAATAGATGCTTGACAATTTTAATCTAACACTTATTAGCATAAGTTTGAAAATTGCAATTGCAGCATCTTGTGTTAAGTCGAAATAAGAATACATCTCATTAAAACTATGTATAAGAAAACACAGATCATGTATCATGTTGTTGCCGAAACACGAATGAGTAGATGACCGCAAGTGTATTCATTAAGGCTAAATTAGTTAGTTGTTCGAAACTCGGTCAAGTTCACATACGTGATAGCTACTGTTTCTATTGGTTCTTACTAAGCGGAAACTATTAGTTAAGTTATTCCAATACATATTGCTGATTAATTACATTTTGGGTATTCATAGTCATAGTCATAATCTTTATTTCATTTGGATCAAATACATGATACTGAACGTCATACAAAGCCAAAAAAGGTGTCAGCAAATTTGCCTATGGCCAGTTGGCTGACTTGATTGATATTAAAATCAAATCATCAGCAAATAGGTTCTGTGGATAAAGATTGAGAGATGAAAAATACTGCCAGTATTAGGTATTACAATTGAATTTAGTTATTTCAGGTAACAGCTGAGTTATTAAATATCGATCTTTTACTGCACTAACGCAGCACTTACTGCAAAAATCTTACATTTAAGTGCATTTGGGATCAACAATATTGATAAATATGGGCCTGGAATAAAAGCAAAACATAGGTATACTGCAGAAACATATTTGATCGAACATACGTAGAAAAATATATAATAGTTTATTCTCTGTAAATATCACTACGTATTTTTCCAGTAATATAATTATAATTTGATGTTCACGATTTCATACAAGTCGTTATTTTGTACAAACCCGAGATCCGTACACGTCAGGTAAAATGCATTTTAAATTGATTAATGTACTTGTTATATAAGAATCATATAATTTCACTGAGTAACTGAACAAGATAACTAAAGAACATTCTATAAATTATCATTAAAAACCTGCTTTGCTATTTCTGGGCTATATCTAGTAGAATAATATTATGCTAATCATATTTAGCTTGTAAATACCAGTGATCTGAGCTTGCCAAAATGCCAACGTGGTCAGTTTTTGCTATATAGCAAGGATCTTCTTTTTTAGAACATAATTACTACTAAAACTTATTTCATTACTTTAAAGACTCGTTTAATTTGTAAGTTATTATATCATAGCTTATATCATACATATAAGCTAAGACAAACCTTCTCTATTTTTCTCGGCGAGTGAGTTATATAGAGAAGTGAGAATTAAACTAAATACTTTTTTTTAAAACAGCGCCATATAATCTAATATAAGCTTGTGTTGGAGACCAGAGCCCAGCAGTGGGACATTAATGGGTTGCTGATGATGATAGGATTTACACAACTAACTAATAGTTGTAGATCATACAAATATTTGTTCCGACCGGGATCCCAGGTGGCTTACTCAGAATTTCGACATTCAAATGTTCAGTTTTGATGTCGCTGTCAAATGTAAGAAAATTTGTAGATATGGTCGCTGTCACTTTCGAACATTTGACAGCGACATCAAACCCGAATATTCGAATGTCGAAATTCCAGAAATTTTCCAGATTCTGGACTCAACACTTGATTCTTGAGAGAGAAGAATATTTATTAAAATATTTATTAAATTTATTAAATTCATTAGCTATCTGACTCGCGTTTGAAATGGTAGTTTTATCAATTTTAATTCTATTAATATAATTTTTGGGTATATTAAATTTAGCTCTATTGATGATTTGCCAAGTTGTCTTAGTTTTATTATAAGATTTTATTTTATGGTTATTTTGTGAACGTTGTGTTAAATTTATAATTCTTTTGAATAGTTTAGAGTAATTGCTGTATTGTGTTTTATTTGATATACTTGGATTTAA
Source organism: Laspeyria flexula (assembly GCA_905147015.1). Classification (NCBI taxonomy): domain Eukaryota; kingdom Metazoa; phylum Arthropoda; class Insecta; order Lepidoptera; family Erebidae; genus Laspeyria; species Laspeyria flexula. The sequence continues at coordinate 15,322,227 of LR989954.1, forward strand.
TCTATACGTCCACAAAAGCTGTCTTTTTTTCTTACTACAAATTTAGACACCTTTTGATATCCATTTGTTATTGTCGATATAACTTTAAATAAGCTTAAATTTTAGGTTCGACAAATAATAAAAGAATCTTATTTTTAAAGACACTTAAAATTCACTGCCGACCCACTAGTGGGTCGCGATCGTGACCCAAACTTTGGGGATGCTGGTATACCGTTTCAACAAACACTGCACCACCGAGAACAAAGGGAGTAACCTTATGCAGACAAGACCACTGCGAGAAAAGGAAAATTCGAAACAAACCCTGTACCAACCTGTCTAGCCAGCGTGGTATAGTAGGCTACATTCCCTCCACATTCTTTAGAGGAGACCCGTGCCCAGTGGGACGTTATTATGGGTTGAAATGTTAAGGTAAGGTTAAATATTGTAGGTAATCCAGATTTTGGTTATACATAAATCCGAAATTAAAACTGTATGTTATTACATTTCATCATCATCATCATCATCATATCAGCCCAACGACGTCCACTGTTGAACATAGGCCTTACCTAATTTTAAATTTGACTGTTGTCTGACCTGACCTGACCTGTTGGTCTAGTGGTTAGTGACCCTGACTGCTAAACCGGAGGTCCTGGGTTCGATCCCCACTCAGGACAAATCTTTGTGTGATGAGCATTAAGGTTTGTTCTGTGTCTGGGTGTAATTTATCTATAATATGTATGTATTTACAAAAAAAAAATAAAGAATTAAGTAGTATATCAGTTGTTTAGTACCCATAACACAAGCAAATATAATTGCTTAATTTGGGACTAGATGGCGCTGTGTAAATGTGGTAGAATATTATTATTATATTATTATTATTATTATAATTTACGCTACTGCGAACCAACGGCATTTTATTACGTTTACTGTTTAGAAACTGAAAAGTAGGTACGTGATATTATGAGGTCAATGAACACTTGAAATCAGGTTATTCATCAATTTGCACGTCATTACATAAGGGGCCTTTGGCCGGCAAACGGCCTCAGAGATAACGAACGTGTACTAGAATCTCTTGAACAAAGTGGACACCTTTTTGTATGGTTATTTGATTTCAATAGGTATTCCTATACACAATAAACGTGATTCTAGCCGGTATTGTGATTCAAATAATAAAATTTATCCTATGACCAATTTTTTTACTGTGTGACAACTGACATTGTATATTGAATAGTTTAATCTGAGTTTAATTTAAATTAGACGTATTATTTCCACTACGTTGGTACGTTCTTCTAGATCTGCCCCTTCCAACGTAATTAATTATTTATTAATTAATTATAGATACTTTGAACATATGCTGCTCAGCAAGGTTTACTGATAAATTCAAACAAAATCTGGTTTCCTTAACAAAATTGCAAGAATTAATGCAGTTAGGCGACATACGTTGCATAATAGGGACCTTAAAAAGAAAAACTGCAGCAGATAAATTAGGAGAACTGACCGAGTAGAAATATTATTCCGTTTACATGATTAAAGATGTAAGCGACAACAACAAGTCTGTTACCATAACATTTAAACGTCATAAGATTTCTCCGTAAAAATGCCTCGGGCAGTAGTGTCATGGCGCTTTCTCATGTTATTTGTAAATGATACTTGAATTATTTTAAATTTGTACATGTTTTATTAAGGTAATGAGGACGATCCACGGTGGAATAAGCTGGCTTACAAGATTGATTGAAACTCAAATCTCTATAATTTATTACAAAAACAAAAGGAACTGTAATGAAAACGATAATAAAGTCAAAACATAAAAGACCAGAAAATCTGTCAAGCAAGTTACTCACGACCAGTTCCCTGACTGACTGACTGACTGACGTAGTCTCGTAAGACACCCAAAGTAACTACAAATTTTCTTCTTCTGGCCCTCAGCAGACGTTTCCCTATTTGACGTTGGGTAGAATGTTTTAAGGTGGATCCAATCTGTCTGATGATTTCAGAGATCAACGTGTGCGGATATCATAACAGCGGACTATCAGCCGTATCAGCAAGGTATGTTCTTCCTATGCTTGCTTAAATTCTTTAAAACAATACCTATAATAATGTCTTGTTTATTCCCTTAAGAGGGAACGCGGCGCACGATTCTTCATACAAACGTATTCCCCTGTTTTCTCCCTGAATAATGTCTAAAAGGCAATTTTTTTTAGCTCAAAAATTCAAGTTCAGCTCTAGGCATGTCCCTATCATTTCCTTTTTTTCAAAAACTTATTAATAAAGAAAATATGAGCCTCCAAATATTGCTAAAATTGCCGTATTTTTAATGTCGTAATTAGAGGACTACCAGAGGAATTCTATTAGTTATTTCCATTAAAAAAAATGATAGGAACCTAGTCATACTCTTTCTGGAATTTTTCATGTAAAAAAGTATTGAATCCGCTCAGTTTTCGAGGAGAAAACAGGGGAATACGAAACGTCCATTTCGTAAAAATTTTTGTCTTAAAATCTGTCTGAGCTGTAGCTGTCTTTATCGCACTCTTCGGGGGTGACTTGAGGTATGGGGGGTTACTTACATGTATATGACTAGGGAAGTGGTATCTGTCGATATTTTTTTTATCGATACTGTAGTGATATCCATCAATGTCGATGTTGATGATTTACTGTTTTTATTTATTAAATTGTGAAATTGTAAGGTTAATTTCCGACTTTTTTATTAAGTTAATAAGATTATCAGATCAGGTCGCAACGATTTGATTTAGCTGCTCTAAAAGTAAGACTAGTCTTATCAAGTATATTTATATACACGCATTATAATGGATGCAAGAGAGGTGTAGGTTGTGGGTATTTTATTTAAAATAGCTGGCAAAATGCGAGTTGGATTCGCGCACCGAGGGTTCCGTACGATTATACATTTTTTTTTATTATTTGTGATTAAATTGTAAGATATTAGAAGGTAACGGGATAGCTATAAGTTACAATAAACATTCACGTAAAGTTCACATCAGTCCGGAATAAACTCTCTTTCTTATTAAATTTTAATATATTCAGTGATAATAATATAACTACACGATTACGGTTTTCGGACTTTTTGCTTTACTTGTGCAACTTAATATTGCTTTTTGCCAAATTTCGTGATTCTAGGTCAAGGGGAAGTACCCTATAGGTTTTGACTTTTTTGATCGTCAAGATATGCAGCAAAAATGGAGCACAAACGGCTGTATCTTTTCATATCTTGCATTTACTTAGAACTCTGATCTTTTATTATATTCCAAGGGATTGCAGACCCGAGTATTTTTAGGGTTTCGTCCCAAAATTGATTGATACCTCTACGCATTCTTGAGAAAAATATTCTTGATAGACAGACGGACAACGGAGCGATCCTATAATGATTCGTTTTTTTTTCTTTTTGAAGTATAGATTATGGAACCCTAAAAAGAATTTAAAACAATAAATAGGACATTTATTCTATCGTCATTTCCGTCTTTTCGCTTACGGGTAAATTGTGTGATCCCGTAAATTATTTCAAGCAAAGGCCATTCGTGAAAAGAAATATCTAGTTTAGATAAGTTCGATCATCATCAGCAACCCATTAAGTCCCACTGCTGGTCTCGATTCGATATTTTGCCAAAATAAGACATATTTTTTTAGTTTCTATTCCATTTTCGGGAGTTTTTCAGAAATTTTATACCGATATTTTATTTGTATATTTATTGAGCCATAATATTTTACAAGTTCATCAAGACTTGCAGCTTATAAACTTTTATTGTTGTTGACGAATAACCAAGTTGACGGACAATCTAGTTTCTTCTGAAAATTGTTTTCATGCTACCTCTTCTTTTAACATAATTATTCTCTTGCTGTATTAGGAGTGCCTTTGATTTACGAATACCACAATGATCTTAATTACCATTACAATGATATTAATAAAAACTAAAATTATATTAAAATTCGAACAGAACCCTCAGGACATTTTAGTTAGCGATAAAATATTTTATAAATCTTAAATAGAGATAAGGTAAGTACTACGATTTTTTCCATTATTTACATACACGTAAAAACAATAATAACAACGTGTAGGTAACTAAGTAACACGATGACATCAAATAGACCGATTTAAGCAAAAATGATCCAATCAACATAAACCTCATTTTGACAGCCAGAGAAATACTGCAATGAATTTTAAAGTCAAATATCTCAAAATGAGGTTTGTGTTGATTGGATCACTTTTGCTTAACCCATTCTTGACCGCTGTGCCAATTTGGGAACACTTAATAACTGAGGGTAGACAGATAAAATGTTTGACAAGTAACTTTGTTTTGTTATATTTTTCGATAGCAGGTAATGTTTTTAATAGTTTATGACATCGAATTTTACTAATTAGTGAATACTTCATTATATTTGGATCTACCGAAGTTTGTTAACTCGAGGACCGTATAGGTAAGTACACTATTTATATTGTTATTCATTGTAATTACTTAATATCGTGAATTTTGTTATTGTATATAATAAGTAAGTATCTTATACAACAATCAAAGTAACATTTCTGCAGTTACATTTCTTGTATGCCAATATATATCCCTATAAATATTGGTGTGCCAATTTTGGTACAATGGCTACAAGTGTACTAAAAATAAATACATTTTATTTACAGATTCAACATGCATCGTAAACAATATTTTACTAGCAAAAATAACTTTAGAGGCTTGGAAGAGGCTATTATTGCAATAGCAGACAATAGTGATGATGGCTTGTATGTATAACAAAGGAATGGGGGGAATTGACGAAATGGACCAGTCAATATCTTTTTCAGAATTGGTATTCACGGCAAGAAATGGTCGTGGGTTTTGTTTACCTACATGATCGACATGGCCATGTCAAATGCATGGCGACTGCATGGTTTTGCTAAAGAAGACCCTATGGCCCAATTATTATTCCGCCGAAGTGTTGGCAGATACTATTTACGACCTTCGCCTCAACGATGTTTGTCTCGACCTTCATCATCCAATGTAGATGGTTTACAGTCAGATGGTATCGATAATGTTCCCGAAAAGCTTCCAAAACGTGTAAGATGCACTGTGTGCCATATTAGAGGCCGTTGGGGGTGCAAGAAATGCAAGAAAGCCCTTTGCATAGATAAACCATGTTTCGCTAATTATCACACATAAGAGGCCATTGTGCCAATTTGGGAACACCCCTGTAAAATCCTGAAAAATGAAAATTTTGTTTTTTTTTTCTATTTGATTTACTTCTGTTCTTGTCTACTTTCAGTAAATAAAAAAAGTATTCAAATCTGTTCACTACTTTTCATTTGGCCACTAATGGGTTAAATCGGTCCAAATTTCAAAAACCAAATAAATGCAAAATGTAGATTCGCCGACTCGCCGGTACACGGGCGCGGGGAAGATGCTAGTGGGTAGGAGGGGGGGAGGGAGCTACTACGCATGTGGACCATCCACTCACACATTTAAATCTCAGGCTCAACGCAACAGCAATAGCTACTTCAAATACCTACTTTTCAAATTTCTCGCAGACCGCGTCCCCTCTTAAGAGAGCAATTTAGTGTAGTATTTCGTGATTTTCGATTTTTATTAATTAATTGGAGCTATTTGTTTTAAATGTTTTCAATACGTATAAACCCTCTTAAGATGACCTGTTTCTAATAGCAATAATATAATTTATCTTTTCGTAGACCACGTATACAAATTACTTGGAAATAAAACTCATTGCGGTTTTCCGCACCAAATAATTTTCGCGGTAGGTATATAGTTCAACTCAGGTCATGTTAGTTTAAATATCACATGACTTTTACTTCAAATGGTGTTAGAACACACGTCATTATCACCTAAGGACGTGAATTATTCGTCAAATAAAACAATTTAGAGATTCGTTTTGTATTAGGTACCCCGTTTTCAATGTCACTGAAACAATTGATATATTCACCTCTCACTCTAACCATGCTTAATTTATGTTAGTTAGAGTTAGATGGAGAATTTACATAATACGGCATAAAAACCAATTTATCACATGTACAGTACCCCACAAATGTTTAACAGTATTATCGAAATATTTCTATGGCACAAAAGGAAAACAATTTACTCAGGTGTAAAGTCACGAGCTCGTTATGGTAAAAACATTTGTTTCGAACAAAAAGATTGGTATGTATGACGAGCCTAGACTTAGAAACGAATACATTATCAAATTTGAAACTTTATTAGCATAGTTTTAAGGTGTAAATTTCAATAAAAATTATGTCTTTTGTAATAATATTTCGCTCCGGCTGGTTGTAGATAAGGTTAAATTTATTCTTATTTTTCCAATACGATTAGATTCAGAATCACAGTAATTATGTATGGAGCTAACACCTGTCAATGGACGATTGTATTTACGACACTAAGTTTATTTTCAGCTCGTAGTTACAGTGGGTTTGAATAGTTTTTTTATTGGTAAAAATTACAGACGAGCTAGCGGGCCACCAGCCTGATAGAACAAGGTAAGCGCAGCTCATGGACATTGGTGACGTCAGAGCTACAGACAAGTCACTGTTGACTGTCTACATTAAAACGACATTCTAGAAAAAAATGTAGTTCTTCCAATGAATTTTGGAGACTATAATTTTTTTTCCTAATTACTTATAATTTAAAATTGCGATTTAATTTGAAAAAATGATTTTAGCCGATCGGGAAAGTAGCAGGCACAAAAAATGGCGGTCCGAGTTTGAATTCACTTTATTTAAGCACTAGTCAAATGACTAATATAGTAATATATTAACTTTTTTATACCACGAGGCAAACAGACGTACAGCCTGCCTGATGGTAAGCGGTTACCATAGCGTTTAGGCGCCTGCAATACCAGGGGCATCACGAGCATGTCGCAGTACTATATAATCCAATTCTCTTCTTTTTGAAGAACCCCATACCGTTGCTCCTTGGGAGAACCTCGAAATATTAATTACCATAATAACTATGAAGGAAATCATTGTGAACAAAGTAAAGTACACAGTAAATTCTAAGAGTTACATACACAATATATGTATGTCTAATCCATCAACCCTCATTGAGGCAGCTTGTGTGGATTATGTGCAAAACTCTCTCAGCTCTCTGTATAGCGAAAAGGCGAGACCTTTGCCGAACAGTAGGACATTATTAAGTTGATCTTCTTCTTATCGTGTGGGCTTGAGGCAGGCCCTGGTGTTGGAATTTATCAAGTCGCCCAGAAGGCTTCCAACTTGACTTAACGACTACCACATTAAGTGATAACCGGGACCAACGGCTTTACGTGCCTTCCGAAGCACAGAGAAGATCAAGAATGAAATTGCCACAAACGGTCACCCATCATGGACTGACCTTGCCGAGTGTTGCTTAAGGCCCGGCGCCCACTATCGGCCGGCAACGGTGCGGCTCGGTACAGCTCGGGCGCTGTGGGACTGCTTCGGGCGGCGTCGGAAGCCTTCGGGCGGCGTCGGACGGCTTTGTACGGCTTCGGGCGCCTGAGAGCCGCCTCGGTAGTCGCAAGCGCTCCTAAGGCCGCCAAAGCAGTGTTCGGGAATCAAGATGCGCAATAAGAACTAAGTCCCAATCCAACATTATAAATACACACGCACAACTATTTTTCATGTAACGTTACGACTACTCCGCGACGTATTTGACACTATACTAATCTAGCTTTGTCAAAAGACTGCCGTCGGCGTCCCTGGGCACGTCCACGACCGCCGAGGTAGCTCCAAGGCGCCCGTAGCCGCTCTAAAGCCACCTGAGGCGCGTGAACCCGCTCTAAGGCGCCCGAAGCCGCTCTAAGGCGCCCGAGCTGTACCGAGCCGCACCGATGCCGGCCGATAGTGGGCGCCGGGCCTAACTTCGATGATCGTAACGAATATCTCAGTACCACAATTGTACGAGCGCCCCAATAGAAGATAAGAAGAATATTAGGTTGGTATTACTTTTTACGATTTAAGAAAATGTTTTAATTCAATTTTTATAAGTGATTCATTCAGGTAATAACTTCCTAACCATGTCATAAACTGACAAGGTATGCTTGGGTTATTTACTTATTCTATGTCGTTGTCAAGATGGCGGCGAGCACACAGACACAGAGCCTTCGACCACACTTGTATTACATAAGTTTGCTTTTTATATTTACCTTCATTTAATGTACTTGTTAGCTTGAAAGTTGTTTTTCAACGAAAATATTGAGGATTATATTATTATGTCTGTAATCCGTGTAGTGACGGATTAAGAATACATAATGTCACTAAAAAACATTGCTTGAAAAATGTTGTGAGACACCTATTCATACTCTTGACAAGTTCCTAACAAGCGTATAGAAAACTCGTAGAAAACATTTTCTCAAAGATCATAGAATAGAATAGAATATTTATTTATTCAAGTGACCAAGAGTCATTAGGTTAGTAATACTTAAGACAATGTTAGTAACTTATAATATCCAATCAAATCACCGCAGCACCATCCCATGAGAGATAGCACTGCAGCGATTTATAAACGAGCAGTCTAACCTGCTTGCTATCATAGAAATCTTATCTCTTCATCTTCTTTCAATGATAAAATATAAAAATGAAGATAGTTTTGAACAGTAATATAATTTGTTCTTCACGATATCACATTGGCCCAAATGTTTTTGAATATACATCACAATAACTATTAAATATATTTCTGTATTATGAAAACATAGGACAATGGTTTGAAGTCATCTACATATAAATATTTCGTTACAGCCGTATAAATGGCATTTTTCATTCAACAAGGCTCTCTTTTGTCATTGATATATATTTACACATGTTTCTAGCCGTAAATGATATTAATCTAGGTACTTTTAAAATAAAACTCTAGGACTTGTGCGCCGCTTAGTCTATGTTTCATTTACCTAGTTGTTAAATGTTTGAAAATTTAAATATGGTCGTCATACTCGTTATCTACCGCTGTTATTTTCAAATATTTTACAGCGATATCAAAGTTGACGAATTTGTCGAATTATCGACATATGAGATCGACAGATCCACGTATGAGTAGAGTACCTCGATATAAGTACTAATATGCGTAGATACATAAAAAGCTATACTAACAAAAACTACAAATTACAGACTTCTAGGTTAATTAACACATAATGTATTCCTGCTTTTTATAAGTGTCAAGTGGTCAAGTGAAAAGTCAAATTTTAAAGTGAATTTTACAATTTAAAATTTGTATCCACAATTCTATAAATATTATTCTATAAGACTAAGATTAATTTGGCGTTTTCTGAAAAGATGAGGAAATTCCAACGACTTATCTACTAGAAAATAAGGAAATTAAAAACATCCGCTGGTAAAACCTATATCCGTAATTTTGTTAATGCTATTAGGATCATTAACTTATGCAAAAATATATCTTTAATTAATACATGTTTACAAATAAATAAGGTCGTTACAGCAATGACAACACGACTTTTAAGAACTAATTGCGAACAAGATGGCGGAGCGTATTACGCACCTTCAAGAAAATATGTCATGATCGCAATGTATTTACGTTGTCATTACTTGTTACCTACATTCAAGTTTAATTACTATAACGCTTAAAAGTGTGTAAAAGGTAAGAAATCATTGTATTTACAGTTCAATTAATAAGCAAATACCACATTGGAAACTTGCAGGGCGTTATTACCCGACTGTCAGGACGGGTATTGTTTTTCGCGCGTATCTTGTATGTTTGTAAATTTTTTCATTCCCACGAATCTTCCAAACGGCTGGATGGATTTTGACAATTAGGGTATCGTTAGATTCGTCTAGAAAACCCAAGTGTCCTTAGATAGGTTTTAAGAATAAAAAGACTTAAACGGCGGGCTTTTGACGCCAAATTGTATTTTTTTTTTAACCAAACCTATCGAGTTGGGTATCAAAATAAAGAGAATCAAAAGGAGATTACATATATTCAAAAAGAGATTATACATAATTGTATGGGTTCAAATTGTAAGTAGTTCTATTATTTTTTTAACCAAACCTATCGAGTAGAGTATCAAAATAAATGGAATCAAATGGAGATTACAAATATATACATATGTTATGTATTTAAATTTAATCAGGTATAATAATATTATAATAATTTTACGGTCTTTTTAGTGCGTTGCTCTCTGTTGATTTTTTGCAGTCGGGTTATTAATTGTTTTTTTAATTATATTTACTTGTTTTTATATTATTTTCACCTAATTCTTAAAAGTGTAGCAAACCTATTTTTTAAATACAGCTCTAAATAATAATAAAAACTGAAAACCACGAAATATAACACTTAATTGAGACGTTGCCAATCTGTTTGTAAATACGCTCTTAATATAAGTACAAGCTAAATTGCACATGGTATGTCTAAATTTCTATTGCTATCTATAAAATTTGCAACCTTTCATATTGTTAAAACAATTTCTGGCTATCGATATTCACGAACCATATGAGAGGCATTTCAAAATACCTGTATATCTTCAGAATTTCTGATAATAAGTTATCATCAGGAATTCTGAAGTCATTCAATGTGCGTCCAGGATGTGTGTTGGTACGGGACGACGGTTGCTCTCCATCACAGCTTCGACGAGTCTTACCTCCTACAAACAAACAGACAAATTTCCTCTGTAATATAGATTAAAGACTATGGTATAGTGGTTGAGGCGACTAGTTTGCAGACGCGGTTGTAATTTTATGAGAAACTAGCTGTTGCCCGGGGCCTCACCTCCACTGCCTCGGTGGCGCAGCGGGAAGTGTATACGACTGCTGTGCAAGAGGTCCCAGGTTCGATTCCCGGGTCGGGTGAAAATGGTATTGGGTTTTTCTATCATGAAATTCCAGTATTAATATTTTCCCGGAATTTGGTAAACAAATGTTCCCGGTTGATGACAATAGGTTCGCCCCCTATTTCATGGGACCAAACATAGCTGGCGAAATGTGGGTGTGAAACACCTCTGCCTACCCCTTCGGGGAAAAAAGCGTGATGCTATGTTATGTTATGTTCACCTGCACAGGTCTTTGCTAGCCTATTACTCAGTTCCTATTAGTAATAGCGCGATATACAGCCTATATCCTTCCTCGATAAATTTGATGATGATAAGCTGAAGAGTTTGTTAGTTTGGTTGAACGAGCTAAACTCAGTAACTAAAAAAAATGAAGATCGATGAAGGTTATAAATAAGGCTATATAACATCACGCTATGGCCAATCGGAGCTGAATAGTGGCCAAACAAAGAGCTACGGGAGCGAAGCCCGCGACAGCTAGTGAACCTATAAAACGTAGCTGGCAATGTATGGGTGAGATGTACGGTGATGCATCTGAGCCTACTCCTTCGAAAAAGAAGGTGTCTAATTAAGTTTATGTTTTATACAGCCAATATTACATCACAAAGATAAAATAATAATTCTCCTGTGATTACGTGTAGTGACGGATTAAGAATACAAAATGTCACTGTCCCATTTCAGCCTGTGAGTGTCGTACAAGGCGACTAAGGGACTAGCCCAGCACTGCGTGAAAAGGAAAATTCGAAATAAAACCCTATACCAACCCGTCTAGCCAGCGTGGTATAGTAGGCTAAATTCCCTCCAAAATATTTGGAGAAGACCCCTGTCCAGCAGTGGAACCTTAATTTAATAGAATAGAAATAGAATACATTTATTGGTACAAACACAAGACATACTAAAAAACAAATATATAGATCGAACAGATACAAACAAACAACCATCTCGTGTCTGTACCAAATAGGCACCATTTCAGCATAATGCCGAGCACAAGTGCCCGGCGCTGGTTTTCAAATGGGCCTATTTGATGTGACGTACGGTACGGATGCTTATCTTAAATTAAAAATGACAAAAATAAAACAATATTCGTGCCTCGATACAAGAAATATAAATATAATAAAAAATGTATGGGTTGTAATGAGGAATTAATATACAATAATTATTGTATATTAATTAAGTAATTTTATTTATTATATTGTTTACTTAGTGGTGCAAAGCCTTATATAACGGCTAGTGTCGACGGCATTGAAGGTCCTTTTGACATAATTACTCGTGTTATGTAAGTACGTACGCAACCTGAATAAACAGCCTGATCTGTCTTCTTCTACGTTGTGTAGCAGTTAGATCACAGTTTAAACAAAATGAAGCTAGGTTGTTTAGTACACGTATTTGCCACACGCGATATGGACAGGTCTGTATTTATTAGTTTGTTATTATTAGAATAAATTTGGTTTTGTGGCTAGCCTTTCGAATAGAATAGAACTAGAATCTGACCACAACCACAACTTCTATCTAGAGGAAATTCCTGTTTGTTTTTGTAAATAGTATTTTGTCTTATGTGAAGATAGAACCCACAATACCACCACTCAGCGCAATCTCAAAGGCGACGATGGTAATGTAAGACCACTGGTCTAACTCGATACTCAAATATTTTGAAGACAGTGACATAGCTGTTATCTTGTTAAACTATGGCTGTATCAATCGTGACAAGAAACTTAAGTATGGTTTCTATGATTATGTAAGAGGCATCTAGAGGGAATGTTAATTAGATATATGTTTGGATATCAACCGATCATAGTTCCTTGGATTAGTGACTTTTTTAAGAATACATTATCACTACCCTATCTCAACCCGTGGGTGTAGTAAAAGGCGACTAAGGGAGTAATCTCATGCAGACAAGACCACTTGCAAAGAAAATTCGAATCAAACCCTTTACCAACCCCTCTGACCAGCGAGCGTGGTATAGTAGGCTAAATTCACTCCACATTATTTGGAGAAGATCCGCGCCCAGCAGTGGGACGTTTGTGGGTTGAAATGTACATACTTATGTGTGTCGTGTCGACACGATACGACACACAAATATAACACTGACCCTACGATTATCAAAAAAAGAAAGCTATCCTCTCAAGGTCGGCAGCGGCTTGGCTGTGCCCCTAGCATTGCCAACGTCCATGAGCGGCGGTAACCACTAACCATCAAGTGGGCCGTCTGCTCGTCTGTCACTTTAGACAATAAAAACCTACTTATATCAATTATTGTCATACTAATTTCCATAACTTGACATCACTTCGTCATGATTGTTTGATATCTCGACGTTATGTTACATCTTCACACTAACCTTCCCATGCTTTACTAACTACAATTTTCACAATGGGCTTCCTTTGAATTATAAATAAATCGTGAATATATACAATAATATAATTATCATCATCATCCCACACCAGATGGACCGACGACAAAAGGTTGTGGGTGGCCGTTGGTTACAGGCGGCACAGGATCGCTCGCGGTGGCGTAAAGGTGATTTTCCACCAGAGTGGCTAAGCGAGGCGAGGCGAGGAGAGAATTGAAATTTGTATGGCAAATTTTCAATCCTCTCCCAGCGCATCTTTGGTGGAAACAGTGTGGATTGACGAGAATGTGCGAGGCGTGAATTGAAATATTTGTTTGTGTAAAAATGAACCGTATTGCTTCCGATGTAGAGTATAAATTAACTTTGCAACAGAAACACGCTTCTCCCGAGAGGCTTATTGTGTACTTAAGAGGCCTAACTGCCGTACTCAGAGACGTTACTTAACTTTAAAGTTTATTTAGTAAAAACGTGTAATACTTAAGTCTATACGCCTAAAGACGATTATTCAATGAAAAAATTGTGTCAATGACAGATTACTGCTAATTGACGTCTCTGAGTGCGGCAGAAAGTCCAATAATATAATAATGGACAAATTATTATCGATATAAAAGCGATGGTGGCTGAATGGATAAGGGACCGGCGTGCCAATCACGCGGTCCGAGTAATGGGTTGCTGTTGATTATCGATATAATAATCATAAAAGGCGACACTACGGAACTGGAAAAATATTTCCTCATTATGTGCTAAACGCTTATATAAACTATAAATATTATCAAAGATAGATTTCTTGTTGGCATGTGATAAAGGATGTACCCATACATTTGATAAATATAAGTATTAGCCACCCTTGCATGATACGAGACTGTGTCCGTACACATAGACCCGCTTGAAGAGCTCAAAATACCACTTTAGGGCAATCGTGTTACGGTCTATTTTTAAATTGCACATATTTTAAGACATAAATCCTCTTGAAATGACTTGCCAAATATAGAATAGGTCATAGCTCGATGGCTTAAAATTTCTTTTTATATTCTATACAAATGCCTCTAGTGCCTCAAAGCGAAGAAGAAAGGAAAAGAGAGATGTGTTGCAAAGAATAGAAACAGTTTTAAACGCTGACAAATAACCAATATAAGGAAACGACTAGGCTGGATAGTTTTTTACATCAGCGTTCAAACAGTTTGTCAAATCAAATGTCAAATCTATCACACGGATATTCATACATTCTTTTGAACGAAGTGATCCAAGGTATGTATATAAATATCGTATAGAAATTCGCTGAGCTATGACGATATTTGCCAATCAAGTCAGTGAATAATATGCCGTACTATGCCACCGGCCTGCTAGTTCTTTCCCTTAGAAGTACTATTCGTACCTGAGGTGTCCTCGTTTATTATATATAATACCTTCACTGGCACACCTACATACCAAGCTCCGGGAATGCACACTGACAACTTACTGATGATATTGTTTATGACTGATTTTTCGATCGTTATATTATCAACAATTAGTTTAAAAAAATTTACTAGATGGCACTGATTAAAATATGTCAATTCCTGAATCGTGCTATTAAGATTCTCCGGGCTTAGTATATAGAAGCTCCCACGCTAGCACCAGCAGAGAAAGCCATACAGAAAGCGATTATTGAAGCAGTTTGCTACAGGAAGAAGATACTATTTACCTCTGTCAAACTGCTGAATTTGAGAGAGTATTCGAAACAAAATCATTCGCTTAACTATATCATTGCCGAGTCCTTGCAAAATGGCAAATAATGAAATAAACGAGACAGACACGTCTTGAACGAAATAACAAAGCACTTGCAAAATATTTATCTTTAATAATATCATAAAGAGGTTAAGGGAGTTTGTCCGTTTGTGACGTTATAGGGGATAATCTCGGGATCTACTGAAACGATTTGAAAAATTCTTTTAGTGTTAGATAGCCCATTTATTAAGGAAGGTAATAGGCTATATAACATCACGCTACGTCTAATAGGAGCTGAGCAATGACCAAATAAAGAACGACAGGAGCCAAGCCCCGAGAGACTTCGAGTGTAATATATTAAATTAATAATTACAATACATGTTCCATTTGCCAATTAGCGACAGTACTTGTTAGCAATAATTATTTGCAACACAGTAATGTTCTAGTTGACAACTACGTCTGAGTAACTGTGCCACACCGTTTCACACGTATCAACCGTTATTGCTTCTCTTCTGTTGTTGATAGCGTGATGGTAATGATGTTGTCTTTTCAATGAATAGGCTAGTTAATGCAAAAACATTTCTTTAGAACAGAATTAGAAATTAGCTCATTGCTTTAGATTAGAAATGTGGTCATTATATCTTGTAAAAACTTCTGGATAAAATGAAGTCAATTCCATCAAAGCGAAGCCAAGGCGAGATCAAAATGTGTGAATGCTATTTCCATATATTTCCATTATGCAAAAATTCAGCCACCAAATCAGATAATCCAAATTGCGTTAAAATTAGAAGAAGGAGGAAAGGCTGAATATGCTAGCCCTATATTTTATAACGTCCAGGTCATAAGCGTAAGGAAAGTCATGACTTTTAACGGGGTTTGGCCCGATAATATGCAAAATTTAATTATTTATAGCTTAATTCTCAAATTTTTTGACCCAATGAATTCAAAATTATCACACGACAATTACGTGTTAGTATTCTGTATAAGGTTTTAAGAAGACATAAAAGTCGCATTGAAGCAGACGATAGGTGATTATACAGCGAGCGGGCGCCGTATAATGACCAATGCTACTAATATTGTCATGGAAGCTGTGTACAGTGTTAATTGGAGTGCAGATTTAAAAATGTTATTAATTATAAGTAGTTTTAATTGGTCTGTATTCTGTAACTGTACCTTTTTATAAATAAATCAATAAATATAAATGACAAACAATACTGGTTATATAACATCATGATGATATTATATTTATTATTGTCTTTAATTTTCACATCAACCAAATTAACAATATTTGCTGTTGACACAATCACGTTGTTTATATTTTTTATTTATTTATTTATTTTATTAGGTGTACAAACAGTTCACAATCATATTAAATCTAATTAGATCTAATGACAATTATTCTTAACCTAGAATGCGAACCTATAATAGTACACACAACATGCAAGAGGTTATAAATAACAAACGTCGCTAGGATGCGAAACGTTCAATACCGTGCAATAAAATATGTATATAAAGATAAATAATAACAACTACAGTTAGAATAAAAGTTAGTTACTGAGTGTGGTCTATACATTTAACAATGTTTTTACGAAAAGAAATATAATTAGGGATATACAAGTCAATATCAACATCTATGTTCGTGTCTCTGCCAGCAGACGTGAACAATTCATTGTAAGCACGACACATGCGAGTGAGGGGATTGTAAAACGAGGTGTTATTTGTATAAACATTTAATACAAAGGGTTTTGGTCGTCTTAAATTAGGTTTGGAATTAAAGTTTAGACTGGACAAAAGCAGGGAAGAAGAAACTCGTGAGTGTATCAATTTATATAAAAATAATAGGTCCTGGATATGACGACGTGAACTGAGCGTGGATGTTCTAAAATATAGCAGTCTTTCATTATAACAAGTCAGCTCACGGCCAAGGTGCTCTCTGAATGCAATCATTTTTAATGCTTTGTTATGTATCTGTTCAAGCCTATCATTATGCACTTTATAGTAAGGTGACCAAACGATACTGCCATATTCCAGAATAGTTCTTATGAGAGTGTTAAAAAGGTAAATAAAACTGAATGTATTTTTAAAATGCTTGGTAGTTCTGAATACGAACCCAAGAAGTTTATATGATCTATTAACTACATCATCATAATGATTACGAAAGGTAAGCTTGGAGTCGAAATAAACACCTAGGTCTTTCACGACTGACCTACGTTGTAAGGTTGTACCCTCCAATTTGTAGTCAAAGGTTTTTATGTTCCGTTTGTTCGTAAACGAAACAACGAGACATTTATCGATGTTGAGGTACATACCGTTTGACCGGCACCAATTGGCTATAGTAATGGCATCTTCCTGGAGAGTTTCACAATCTCTCTCATTTGTTACCGAGGTGTATACCTTGAGATCATCCGCATAGAGAAGACAAGGACAACGCAACCTATCCACAAGATCATTTATAAAGACATTGAAAAACAGTGGTCCCAGGTGCGATCCCTGAGGCACACCAGATCGAATAGACCTTGATGCCGACTTAAAACCCTTCAATGCAACTATCTGACTACGATTAGACAAGTAAGAGTGAATCCACCTTAGCAAGTCACCATGTATACCATACCAGGAAAGCTTTTGACAAAGTATCTGATGATTGACTTTGTCAAAAGCCTTCCGGAAATCGGTATATATGGAGTCCACTTGCCCACCCTTCGCAAAAGCTTGGCACAGATATTGTTTGTATTCTAATAAGTTTGTGATTGTTGACTTTTGATATTATAAGAGACGATTGCATTATAAACAAAAAATATTTAGTTTTAAACAATTAAATAAGTGCCTAACATTTATTTTCATAAGGCAATACAAAAAACTAGCAGTCGCCCGGGGCTTTGCTCTCGTTGTTCTTTATTTGGCTACTGCTGAGCTCCTATTGGCTGTAACGTTATATAGCGTATAACGAGGCTTTCTAATAGTAAAATAATTTTGAAAATCGGTTCAGTAGATCCCGAGATTACCCCCTAACAACGTCACAAACTTTATGTTAATAGTATAGATAAAACATCTACAATACAGAGCATTCAAATATTCGCTACTCAAGCTGCAGACATTCGATTAAAAATAAATATATTTTAAAACCAGATAGATGGACCGCCGCACTGACCTAATAAAGGTTGCGCGTGGCCGTTAGTTGTACACTGCAGCACTAAATCGCTCGCTGTGACTCTAATAAAATTATTAGGTGAGGCCTGTCCGGTGTCAAGCAGTGGATTTCATGCATCGGGCTGATATAGGTTTAGTTTTTATAGATCAGAAGCCTAGTCAAGGCGAATCAAAAGAAACGACCCAAACTTGATAGGGTTCCGCTATTTTACGAGTATTACAGAGTTCCTAGAGGCACATTCCGTCTCCATCATCAGATTAGCTCCATTTCATAATAAATCTAGTGTTTTGTCATCCGATTTACATTAGCGCGAAAAATTTCGCCACAATCTGAAATCTAGAATGCGTCAAATATAACCTGCAAGATTTATTTACAGACCGAGTCATAACCAAATAAAAGCTTGTTAAAAATACATCACTTATGCAAACCTTGTCCTGACAAATACAAACAAAAAAGCCGTTTTCAAGGAACGATATTCCACATATGTATATGTATTTGTTTATAATTTGTAGTAGAGGTTCTAGAAACTTATTCATATTTATGTTTTTTGCTCTTTGAACCGAACAAATTGGCGGTTTATGTGATCCCAAGGCGTCAACCTCCATTTGACTTCAATTTAGTGTATGTATTCGACTGTACGAACTGTAAACTAATAATGAATGGAAAAGTTTTGATAAGAATGAGTCTCAACTAACTATCGACTTATAATACTAGGGGTTTAGTCCAACTAGTTCACGCACAGAACTTCACCTAACTCCTGGCTATATGATTAATTCAATTTTTTTCGTTGTGTTGCTCTATTTATATTGGTATGCAGTTGATATGGAATCAACAGTGAATCAACATCAACACGTAGGCAACTTATTAAAGATTTGGTCAGCAAACCAGCGAAGGCCGTATAAAGAAAGTACGAATGAAGATGACGTGTTAAAGATTGTGTCGTCATATAGCTTTCAGAATTGTTGTGCAAGGTTTTTATTTATATGTGAAAACCCCTAGAAATATTGCAATATGTTATAAATTAATGAAGATAGATTATTCATGGTTGATGAATTATTACTTTGCGATGCTCCATTTTATACATTTTTGGAGTGAAAGTCAACACCCAATACGAGAGAGAGGAATCACTAAACCCCCACGATTGCAATAGGAAAACCTTGATAATGTCAAACTTCTTTACAGATAGAAAGCACGTCATAGGCTTCTGTTAATACTTAATAGTCTACAAAAAAAAAATTGTAATATTTTCAGGATTATATTTTAAAAAAAAATTAGTTTTATCATACCTTAATTATATTTTTGAACTGTATATTACAGACAAAATCAGTACACCTTCAAACATTAACATGTAAAATACTCAATAACTTTATTTCATACATCAAATACATGATACTTATGAACGTCAAATGAGGATATGATTCACTTTTATCATACCTACTACAAAATGCAGAGAAAGTATTTTTACGAATAAAAATATTATCAGATCAATCAATCAAATATTTTCTTTTCTAAACACAGGTCAGTTTAGGTGTTATTAATAAGTTGAGTACAATGGGTTTTCTATGTCCCGCCACCAATAGGCATACATATTATTATATATAGTACCTACATATTATTTTTCCTGATAATCCTGTTCTCAACAGCGTCTCGTTCATTCAAATATCAAGAACGTGAGCAATTAAACAGAACAATGAGAATAGTACGCAGCTTGTAACTTGTTCTACAATAACATGGTGGTCAGAAAAACTATGAGACTATAAGTACAATAACACAATTAACAATGTTGGTTATATTAGAAATTGAATGATTGCAGGATAATGGGAATCGGATATCATATTGTCAAATGAAGTTGTGCAATATATACAAAGGATTGAGCCCCACGGAAATCATTCTTTTCATGCAACTGTCACTCTTCTGCACTTTGGACGTCACGTTTATATCAACATTTAAATTGAAGATATGAAACGAGCATTTACCTTAGAAAAACTTTAATAACGGTCTGTAGATCAAACTTAAATTATCGTTTAAGTTTTGTAATTGCGAATTAAAAAATAATTTCTTGTAATGCCGGATTTGTTGGTGGGTGACCTGATTAAGTGATTCAGAAGCGTTGGTTTACCCTTGACATAAAGTAACTTAGTTACATTACATCGTTAATATCAATTTTGGACTCTTTGTTCGCAACAAATTCTGTCTATAATATGTTAAAAGCTATCTAGAATCAAGGTCTCTGTAACAAATAGCTTTAATTATCCACAACGTCGATCTTTCAAACGTCAAGTACTCCTTTCATTGAATTAATCATTCTTTTGTTTTAGTCAAAGTAAAATTTATAATCACAATGTACATTTTATGGCTATTATTCAAACTGACAATCAAAGCCCACGTGTTTTCTTCTTATCCTAATATCAACAGCTGAATATAATGAAAAATTTTAACAAAGCTGTTTGTAGTAAGTAGATTTAGTTTACGTGGGCTCGAACAATAAATTATTCTCAAGTAACGCGTAGGTTTGTATCAAATGATATCAGAAATCGTTGCACAATAAACGATAAACGGTCGACTTTATTCATCAAAATTAATAGTTCTTTCTAGAGACAATACCGATATCTATTATGTTGAGTTATATTCAACAAGCATGCATATTTCAAACTAAAATGATTCATCTTCTAGAAACGGTTGATTCACATTGTTTAAAATTTGCATTCTTATATTTGTGACTTCGGTAAAACCCAAATGCAATATGCACCAAGGTGTATTCAAATTTATTTATTCATAAAAGCACTAAGAATTATTTACATTTTATTACTTTTGCATTATTGTTTCCTACATTTTGCCGTTTCTCTAAATAAATAGGCTTCTACAATTTATTTAACGCAAAGTAATTATTTAAATGTCAAGATGTGCAATGATAGCCTTTAAGCAGATTAAGACGCCAAATGATATTACATGTAAGGGTACATGTAGGTAGGTTACACAATCCGAAAAACAGTAGCAAAACAGCAGCAGACAAACATATTTTTGAAAGTAAATCCAAATCAGCAATTAACGAAGAAATATCATTTGTAATATAACCGTTTAAGGTACAAATTACGTTGTGAGTGAAAGGAGAAATGTGTACATGTTGTGTACACCGTTAATGGCGGCTGGTCGAGCTATTTTTGGACCATGGAACCTGCTTGGCGACTCACCGGCAAGTTTTGCAGCCTTCTTGTTCGTACAACGCGTAGTTATGGCCAATTTTAGTGATTGCTGTGATCTGCAGTATTTATAGACGTTAGACGGTAAGATTGTATCTACATCTGATATGGTTAAGTTAATATATTTATTTATATCTATCTTAAGAAGCACGTTCACAATCACACTGCATTTAAAAGCATTTGAAATATCAATTGTAAGGTAAATTGTAGACATCTTTTAATTGGTTGTAAACATGTACAACAGCGGGTGATCTCTGAATAAAAGTCAAGGAAACGTAAACACTTATATCTTGTTTCGTCGTTAATTTACTTGTGACATGCAACACGAGATATATAAAGAAAACGATCTCTCACTCGCTCGGAAAACTGAATAAAGGAATACCAAAGAAAAAATGTTGTATTGACGTTGAATAAAGTTAAGGACTAAATAATGATTCAGCCAACGACATAACAAAGACGTTGATTGGTTTCTTGTAACGGTATGTATTGGAATGCACATAACCCTGTTTCGTCCTCATCGTTTCAAGAACCTTATAAATCTTAACCAGAATTCTTTATTATAAATTTCTGAGAAGTATCTTTCCTCTTGAGCCTTGAATCATTCAAAGTGTTTCAACCTAATCAGGCATACTTTTCTTTGTTTAATACACGTATGAATTAAGAAGCTTAACCCGACGACATACTGTTAGAAAGCGACCTAAATTTTACTGCAACATTTGCTGATTCACTTAACAACTTAATGTCTTATTTACACAAAATCGTCATGTCACCTACACTAAATCTTTCAATTGCTCAAAAACGTTTATAGTTTATTTCAGTTTTTTGTTTATATTTTTATAACTTTGGGACCCAGGATTGTACCTTGTGGTATTCCTAGAGTGAGTATTATATTAAAATATTCGTTTTTGATTTATACAACGTATAAATACATACTCATATTTTAGAATCAGTTGTACAGGTTTTAATTTATAGTTTTGCGTACAAATCATCTTTAGACCCTATTACGTAATAATATATGTATGTTACGTAATAGGGTCTAAAGATAGGAAATAGACTAAAGACATTTAATATGTTAAGTGTTTTTAATAAGAATGCACATGATTTCTACCTTTAATTCTTCAAACTGCAACAATTACCTGAAACAGAATAACTTCGTGTTAATGAAATCTAGATAATACTGTCATAATAATGCTTCTCTCTACTCATAATAAAACTCGTAAGCCATCCTTATTTGTTCACGAAGTAAACAAACCTGATTCAATTAACTTTACACCTAAATACTTTTGACCTTGAAAAGGACAAATAATACTTTGAACTTTAACACGTATTGGTAAGGTTGAAGATACAAAATCAAGAACTTTATTCTTCTTTGTTTACTTGCAGGTATCTATGACAACCTACGCGCATTCAACATTCATAAAAAGCTGTTTGCCGGATCGGTAACATTAGAAGCCTTTTGTAGGTTATGTAATAAATTAACTATGACTCGCAGTTTTACCGTTGTCAACCCTTACTGTTTCTTACTATGGGTTGCACTATGATGTTTATGCATCAAAGCCTCCTCAGTAAAGGTTGCTTATATATCTTTGCTGCTAAGCTTAAAATTGGCATAGTCGACAATAAAATTTCTTTACCACCCTTAGACTAAATATCGTTTGTATTTTACAAAACAATAATGTCTAATTTTGCTTGCAAGTGATATCAGTACAGTGACAGTTGTCATCAACACTGCGACATCATGAGTCTTATTGAATTTTATTTTTGATGGAAATTTTTGATGAGAATGGTAAAGCAAAATATGGTCGACTAAAATTATTTCAAAATAGGATTCGTACCTAAAATTAGAGCATTCAAAAAAGGAACTCTTCATCAAAATAAAAATCTATTATGACTGGCCTGTTGGTCTTGTGGTTAGTGACCCTGACTGCTAAGCCGGAGGTCATCGAGGGTTCGATACCCACACAGGACAAATCTTTGTATGATAAGCATAAAGGTTTGTTCTGTGTCTGGGAGTAATTTATCTATAATATGAATGTATTTACAAAAAAAAATGTATTTAAGTAGTATAATATCAGTTGTTTAGTACCCATAACACAAGCAAATATAATTGCTTAATTTGGAACTAGATCACGCTGTGTGAATGTGGTAGAATGTTATTATTATCATAATATTTATTTACTAATTTGTCAGACAAATAGTAAATATCGACGTAGCCAGTAGTACCTCTATGGTATGCGATTATTACACGTTTGATCGTGGGAGACTTGTTTTCAATAGTAACAAAAGCTAAAGATGACTTTATCCATTGTCTTCGCATAGTTTATCTAATAAAGCTGACCAGTAACTCCAGTAAGTGATAAACACGCAACAGATAACGCTTTATTGTCGAGTTCTAGAGTCTATTTTGGACTATGGCTAAGAAATAGCAGTTGTTTTGATTTTCGATCAACTGCTAAAGGAATAATATTTTTATTGCTTCAGCAGTTGTGGTAATATTTTTGTATATTAATTTTCTTTGGATCAAATAACATGTTTACCGTATATTAGTGTTTTTGTAAATCCTAATTAAAGCCCAGTATGTTTGAATTTATCAATGTATCTAATCAAATGAATATCAACTATCAAAACATTTAAACGTCTTGGAAATTTATGGTCTTTTTTTTCATTTTTTATTCTGTATCATTTAAACGACATAAACAAAGTAATAAAGGCGTAATTATGGATAATAAAAGAAAACATTTGTATTTATATAATTATATATATTCCACGTGGCTCTCGATTATTCGGCGCCATTTTGATTAACTGATTATTATACAGGTATAAATATAATTTCTACATTTATATTTCAAAACATCATTGATTGTTTTGCTCAAAGAAACGATAGATATTAATTTCTTTGACCCAACTGTCACGAATAGTCACGATCAGTAAAAATGGGCCTCGTTCTCAATTTTTCAACGTCCAATTAATTCCGAGTGATTAAACTATTATGCTAGCATCTCCACGTTTTAAGACAAGAAACACTATGTTGTATATAACAAAAGAAAAACTATGAAATAATTTGGGCAACTTCCCTTAATGTCTTGCTGTTTCGCCAAGTCTTACTTGATTCAGGATTTTAAAATATACAGTAATTTTAAAATATACAGTAGAATTATTCAATCAACTGGCATTTGGTAAATCAATCCAACCATAAAATACATGATATTTGTCTTAAATACCACTTCACTCACAAGAAGTACGTAATATTCTTAGGAGATATTTGACAATCTCAATTAAATTAGCAAGGAGATTTGCATGGCAATATTTGACATTTAGAATTTACTAACATTGGACCAGTAAAGCCAAGTATAAGCATAAAATTATGCATCACAAATACCCAGTATGTACTTAAATCAAGTTTCTTATTTGTTTTTAGTTTGCTGCTGTTTTGCTTAATATGTATCTTTATGATATATTTTCTGTGTCGAGTGTTTATTGTAAAGATATTTAAATGAATAGATATTCAAAAAATGGTTTTTGAGCATATTGTTTACCGTTACAATGCTGTCTGAGTTTAACTCCAATTGTTGTTGTTTTCTAGTGTGGTTACTTTCCGAGTCAGGCGATCAATTGAAAAATAAATTTCGAATCTTACCCTATCCACGAAAGTGAAAACGAGAGATTTGACGGTGATCTGTTGTAATCGACCCAAGAATTTCAACATATATGTAATATTTACAGGTATTCATCATCATCATTTCAACCCATAAACGTCCCACTGCTGTGCGTGTGTTGCCTACATAAGGTTCCCTTAGTCGCATTTTACGACACCCATGGGTTGAAATGGGATAGTGACATTATGTATTCTTAATCCATCACTACTACTCCATTAAAAATTCATGTTTATTGGTAGAATAAAACTCCCCTGTTCTCGTATCTGTTATAGTAGAGTTCGAACTGAGTATGATGATATACCTATTACAAACACCTGTGTCCACAGAAACCGATCGCTTTTATTGTAACGTAAAGCGATTAACGTATCTGCGTCAAAGTAATCAATTTACAAAAAAAAACGTACAAAGCAGTGTCAATTTAACTAATGATTTAATAAAGTGAGTCACGCGTGCCTCCGGACATATAGTATTTGTTGTCACGTGTGATGACACGAGGCGAGCCTTGTTTAGTAGTTTCTAGTAATTGCTGCTTATTAGTTTCCCACGATGAGCCGTTTTCAGCCATTATGTATATATGACCGTGTTTTGGTAGCTAAATATAACTTCACTCAGGCATTTGGGTATTCTTATTCTATGGTCTTATTATCATTGGTTTTGTTGACAGCTCAAAGTGATTCCTACCCGTTCTTCTTTTTTAGGGTTCCGTACCTCAAAAGGAAAAAACGGAACCCTTATAGGATCACTCGGTTGTCCGTCTGTCTGTCCGTCTGTCAAGAATTTTTTTCTCAAGAACGCGTAGAGGTATAAAGCTGAAATTAATATCATATACTCGGGTCTATAAACTCTCGGTGTAAAAAATAAATCAAAATTCTAAGTTAACGCAATCAAAAGATACAGCCGTTTTTGCTCCATTTTTGTAGTCCAGATAGACGTTCAAAAAAGTCAAAACCTATAGGGTACTTCCCGTTGACCTAGAATCATGAAATTTGGCAAGAAGTAATATCAAGTTGCACAAGTAAAGGAAAAAATCCGAAAACCGATCTCGTGTCCTTATATCACTGAATATTAGTACTGGGGTATACAATGATAAGCCTAAAAAAATTGAGCAAAAGTGAGAGTTTATTCCGGACTGACGTTATATAAACACCTACCTACCTTATTTATTCTAACTTATAGCTATCCCGTGGTCAGGGTGTAGCCAAATTATCATTATTTGTGCGATAGCACGCATCGTTTTCGGGATACGAGCTATTATAGGTGGAAATCTGCGCTAACGTCGAGGACAGTCGGGTTACGACGATCAATGTGCGATAGCTTAACTTAACACCCCTCGATTCAGATCAATCCGACTCGGACTGGTTAGGTTAGGGTTATTTTTTTTCAAACCACCCATAAGTAGGAGACCCGCGAAGCGGGGCTCCGGCGACCTTTGTGCGATAGCCAAACTTAACACCCCCCGATTCAAAGCAATACGACTCGGACTGGTTAGGTTAGGGTTATTTTTTTTCAAACCACCCAGAAGTAGGAGACCCGCGAAGCGGGGCTCCGGCGACCTTTGTGCGATAGCCAAAATTAACACCCCCCGATTCAGAGCAATCCGACTCGGACTGGTTAGATTAGGGTTTTTTTTTTAAACCACCCAGAGGTAAAAATATGTCAATTTTTATTGCACACCTTGACCTATCCCGTTACCTAATCATTCTTACATTTTAATCACAAAAAAAAAATCCGTCCGAAACGGAACCCTCGGTGCGCGAGTCCGACTCGCACTTGACCGGTTTTTTTTTTATAAAGAAATCGGCCAGACTAAGTACAACAATCAGTTGTATATAATATATCTTGATGAACGCAACACAGAGGTTTACGATTAGTCAAAAAATGGCTTCATATCTCATATCATATCAGTCATTAAAGTGGAGAAAAAATGTCCGCTCAGTGCTAAAATATGGAACGCAATTAGCCATATCCTAAAAAGAATCATTTATTTATTTATTAAGGAATTTTATCCATCTAATCCTTCTGCAACCTCGCATTCAGTCACGCTTATAAAAACGAGGAGTTCGGTTAAAAACAGTTGATGTTTAAATGAATTCTATTTTATTATACCGGTTTTTTGAAAGAGATCTTAGTTAGGTTGAAGACATATACAGACTTACATAAAAGACCACGCGGAAGTGATCATAATTAAAAAAAAAGTTGATTTTTTTCGCAATTTAATTACACAATCTTCAAGTAAGGCGTTTCTGAAAATGCCGTTGATATAATATTCAGATTTGATATTAGTAATACCAGAATTTAATCACGAGTTACGACTTT
The DNA here is from genome assembly GCA_905147015.1 of Laspeyria flexula. Classification (NCBI taxonomy): domain Eukaryota; kingdom Metazoa; phylum Arthropoda; class Insecta; order Lepidoptera; family Erebidae; genus Laspeyria; species Laspeyria flexula. The sequence continues at coordinate 15,349,332 of LR989954.1, forward strand.
GAACGATGTCGTGAATATATAATAACTTTTTACTTTTAGTAACGAGTTTTGTAAATAAAGTTTTTACTCTTTTTTGTTTTAGGGATTACCGAGGTCTATGGACGCCTGCAAAACCAGAGGCGTCATAAGTGTGTGTTGCCCGCGGATCCTAGGTCTATGGTGTTGCCAAACTTTCAAACCTCTTCCCTTCATTCATTGGGAACAATGAGCCCTGGATACCATCACTCAAACATTGTCTTTAATGGTTCACCGTCATCAAGTCTTAAAACTTAATTCAGTTAATTTTTTAGATTTTTTTTTTATGACGACAACTTTTGAATTGTCGTGAACTAATTCATTTTTCTAACTTCTGTTTTAGTAAAATGACATGAATTAGTAAAGTAACAATTAAAAAAATTAAAATTATGAAACAAATCACATACCAAAACTAAACAAGTGTATATTTAATATAAAAACTTGTTAATAAAAACGACTTTCTCGAAATTGTTTAATACCCGGATCTGGTAAAACAGGTACTTAATCAAAAAAAAAATCGTTGTGAAATCAAAATCCAACGAAAACTTTAAGCAAATTTCAGAAACAATTCGTAGAATAATACTTTGATAGTAAATATACACAAGAAGCTTAGTTAGTTGGGATCCAAAGCGAACGTTGACGTGTAAAGACGTCCTTGTATTTTTTACCTAAAACTGGTTCTACTGGTAATCGTAATAGCGATCGTATTATACTGGTCAGCAATCAAGAATTCATACAACATAATTTTTTACCTAAAATATTAATAAAACTCGTTTATATTAAAGACCACATTCGCGTGGCATTAAAGTGCGCACCACCACAAACCATTGGAATTTTGATATAATATCACACTTATATGAAACAATCTACGTAAGGCTCCATGCCCCATTATTCGAATAGTAAACTGATTTCTGACAAAATGTCAATTATTTTGGTTAATTAGTCAAGCCTCCAAAAGGCATTAGTCTTGGGTCCCACAAATTTACGATTCCCTCTTGAGTTAATATACCAGAACGATAGCTTCATGCGTTTAGTGCCAACTGCCAGCCCTAACTTGACGAAGTCTTTGTGTAGCAGAACCAACAGACTAAATAACAACAAAGTAAGTAACAAAGTCGCAGAGCTATTATATCATTACAACCCACAAACGTCCCACTGCTGGGCACGGGTCTCCTCCAAAGAATGTGGAGGGAATTTAGTCTACTATACCACGCTGGCCAAACGGGTTGGTATAGGGTTTGTTTCGAATTTTCCTTTTCTCGCAGTGGTCTTGTCTGCATAAGGTTACTCCTTTAGTCGCCTTTTTCGACACCCACGGGTTGAGATGGGGTAGTGACATTAAGTATTCTTAATCCGTCACTACACGGATAGCTATTATAGCTATAGCTATAATATTAGCTATTATACAGCTTAGATTTTTTGTGTAACGATATGAGTTCTCCTTTAAGATTGCATATTTTTGAAGAAGGAATGTCGCTATCTAATCTTGTCATAATATCACGAACGTAAATAAATATAATAAATACGTACTTTTAAGTGATATACGTCACTGAAAGTAAATTGGTTAATTAATCTGTGACACCATAGATTAAAGTAGTAAAATTCTAAAATTATGTAATTAATTTACCCAATTTACCTTGATTTTTAATGCAAATTTTAATCGTTTATGTTCATTGGATAATTATATTTACGTAGCTTATTTCAAGCATGATTTAAGGGACAATAAACTTTATTACTTCTACATAAACGTTATAATGCTGTGTACACGGTGGTGATTTAGTTAATTGCGTAATATTATCATGTTTATTTCCTACTTTTTAAGGCTAAATGCCTTAATGATTGATTCATGACTGATCTTTTCCCTTTTTCCAATTATCTAAATTGCTAAATCATGTTAAGCCTTGTCTGTAACAATTATCACACTATAATCCTAATGTTGACATGACATTAATAAATCACCTACATCATAATACCTAGGAGACCTAGATAGGTAAAACAAGTTAAATACTGTCTGACACGCTTTAAGGCTCTGTAAACATTGTTTGAAATAATGTGATGTCAGGTCGACAACCCGATGCGTTGTCTGGGGGTGTGTCGATGACCTTCGGTTAAGCCTTCGTACTTTCTCACTCAAAGGTTTTATTTTTGTTACTGTGAAACTTATTTATGACCAGTCTGTGTAAGTATTTACAAATTCTTTAAATAACTAAATTGAATAATTGAAAGGACATATCGCTAGGGGGTCACCTAGCTAGGAATAGTGATGATAGACGTATAGACGGAGATGATAGACGCAGCTATGCTGTTTTGTTATTAGTATGTACAAGTATTCTTAAATTAATCGTCAGTGCAGTAGGACTTCTATTAAATTAAAATCAAAAATTCGCAACAATTAGATTTTCTTTTGTTTAAGTGGTGTGATCATTTAGATCGATTTCTGCACGAGTGTATTCTACTTATATGATCAAATTAAATTTTCATCAGATAACTATATCGAAATTACATTTTATATGGTAGGATCTTTACAGGTTTCAAATTTCATCAAAACCTTCGTAATTTATCTCTGGTCAATATTTTCTAATTGTCTCTACTCTAGAGGCTAGAAAAACATTTTCGAAATCGTCGAGAACTATTTGCAACATCTACAATGATAAAATCAGTTGCCTGCAAAACTACAAACGACCAATAAAAATTATCTTCTAATCTTAATTTATTTAGTGAGCAATAAAAACTTTAAGAAAGGAGTTAAAGCCATATACAGATGTAAATCTCAAATCAGACTTGTAAGTCAATGCAATCAAAATAATATGGCCGCTTGTGTACATAATTTGAAACTAAAATAAATCAAAACTATGTATTTAAAACCTATAGAGTACTTCCTGTTGAACATAATCCCCCTTATATCAAAATATGGACTAAGTATTAAACCAGGTTTAAATTGACCAAAGCCATTAAGCCATTGTTTTACTGTCAAAGTTGTTAATTTAAACCTGGTTTAATGCTTAGTCCGTATTTTGCAATAAGGGGTAAAAGTTTTTTCAGTGAGTTAGAATACCTATTTAAACAATAAAACCTATTTTGGATCTCAACAGACCTAGAGACTGACGTACCTAATAAATGACTGATAGAGTCGATATCAAAAACTTTTTTTTTCATTCTTCTCTATTACATAAGAAAAAAAATTCTATAGTCACGGGAAACAAGTTCCACGCGGGCTGAGCCACTCACTTCAACTTTAATAGTGATAGATAAAAATGAATCACCACTATACCTACTATACTCGATAAGTATGTCGAGTAATACAATGTCAATGGATGACTCAATATCACCTATTGCAGTTGTTAGCAATTGTACTTTTATTAAACTTGAATTAGTTGCAAATCGTACACATTCATTGCAAGATCAGAAAAACAACCCTCTAACAAATTAAAAAAAATCGCATATTGTTTCATTATAAAGCTACAAAGTAGGTTCCTAACAAATGTGTGCTTCATTAATAAAGCGTAAAACTGTGGGGGTAACTTATACAACAATCGATACTGCATAGGCCACCCTACACTCTACAAAATGACATGCGAAATGTAGGTCACAAAAAGTATATCCACTTGACCCACCTTTGTAGGGCAGGGCTGTCACAGTTAACACTTTTCAGTCTCATACTAGATGACTCAGAATCTCGATATACTATAAGTTTAAGTGCGCGAAACAGATCAGATTTCAAACATTTGACATCGATACTGAAATCGACCCATAGAATGTCGGAAAAGCTTATTCAAATAGGCATTTTATATTATACTAAACAAATTTCGCTGCACCTTGCTATGTGAACAGGATACGGATCTGTATTATCAAATGCCCTTTAAAAAACAAGGACGGATATACCGCCAGTTTAATTCAGATAAAGCTTAAGATGTATTACGTCAATAATGCCATTTTATATTTTGTATTAATGACAAAAAGGTTGAAATCCTAGAGTAGGAAAAATGTGTGTATATTCTATTTTCATTAAAATAGAAGTAAGGTTAATCGTGTCGTGTCTTTGAATGACCTTGATCGTCCTTGAATACTCGTATTAAATCTGGCATTTAGTTTGTTTTTATATTACAACTCTTGCAAGTCACCGTATGCATCCATATCAATCAACCTTTTAAAGATATAATGCAGCACTATTCAGCAGTAGGCAATACCTAATACAAATAAAAACAGTGTAGGTACCTCTGGTCTTCTGAGAGCGGAGAGCTAGTGAAATATAAAAATCATTTTCAAATGAAACGAAGCGAATCATAGTCACGAAAACTGCTTCACGATTAAATTGTTTTAAATCTACGCAGCTACGGGAAAACAATCTCTTTTTCAAAACTTCCTTATCTGACAAATTACCAGTAGCCGAACGATTTGTATGAAACAAGTAATAACAGACAATGCTTTTCTTTAGTGTTTGAGCTGGCCTTGTTTTTCGATTACTTCCTAAATGGACGAGATCTGTAACTTATTGTTAGGTTTATCCGTATGACCTTGTTCATAGTTTTTGGTGCAAAACGAGTGTTTATCTTTTACATTTACATTTAGATCGAGATTATTTCATATAAATTTTTCCTTTATTGGTGACTTGTAATAGCAGTCGAATGCATTCGTCAGATTTTATAAAAAAATGATTTTGGTATTGTTATACAACGTGTTGTACTTATATACAGTTTAATGCATCATCTACACTGACATTATAAAACTCAAAAGTTTGTTTGAACGCGCTAATCTCAGGAACTACTAAACCGAAGTGATAATTTTTTTAGTGTTGCATATTCGATTTATCGGGGAAGGCGGAAAGAAATCATTGCGTCTACAGTTCTATTTATATGCAAATAACACATTGAAACTTGCAGGGCAATATTATATATATATATATATATATATATATATAATTGTATGTATGATAAACGTTCACGTAATTCTAAAAAGTGTATTGAACATATTTTTTTTTAAATCACGAAATGTGTCACTAAAATGCAACGTTGCCATTCATAAGTATAAACGCTCTTAATGCACATTACACAAATTTGGCTTTTCATGACAGTCATTATAGATCACAGGATCCTAGCGATGCCGGCGGCAAAAATTTTGCATTTGTCTTTCAAATATTATTATATGACTATCTACCAAGAGTTATGAGATTTGTAAAGTACCTACATCCACTTGAACCAAAATAGATACTACCATGGCAAATAAACAAAGCAATCATGATTTCCAAAGATTGGTCGTCAAATGATTGTCTACGCATCGTTTGAGCACCATATATGCCTTAATGTTGCTTCCTGGTCGACATAGTTTTGCAAAAACATGATGCATATGAGATCAAGATGAAATCGTGACGTATTTTCGAAACCAACCTATTCAAGAATGTCGTTGGAAAATGATTCTTCTATAGTGTTGATAAAGTTAAGTTTTACATTATACGCAAGAAGAAAGAAGTTTTTGACTAAATATGAAGACGTCAAATCTTTCAAAAATAGAATTTTACCTACTACTAGTAATACACCATGATAATATTAATTTATTTACTATGACTTAATGGCACATGCATTTTATTTATATATCTAAAATATAATACACATAATAATATGTACAATTACTTAATGCCACAGGCATTTTCAACCACTCAACCACGGTGATGCAGACATGATCGAAGTAGGTTCAATATGAAAATAGTTTAAGTAGAGATAAACAGAAAATAGCTTTTATCTTATGTTTTAAGCATCATAATTTATACTTATTTGACCAGGAATCCCTGATAGTATGATAGCTGCTGATATTTTTGCATCAGTGATACCTATTAATCACATCACAACACGGATTCCATTCAAAAATGCATCACATGTGTTAACACAATTACAATTTATAGCGGATACGAAAAGAAGGTCATTTTAAACAACAACAGTAGATAAACACTAAACTGAAATTATTTTTAACTTCAAACAATATATTAAATTGGTTGAAAATTCACAAGGCCTTGTTCACATATTTATTTTCGTATTTTAGCTTTGATTTTCTCCTTCTAAGATTATGGGAAACTTGAAACGAAATCGAACGGTTTTGAATGAAAAATTTTATACGCGTCCACATTTTCGTTTCACATATAAATTTCACATTAGTGGTGAAATCGATTTCAATGATGCACAACTGCAGCTCCTGAGTATTGATGAGTTTGGATCAAATTCTTACTTTATATCCACGTCAGTATCTATCAACTACATTGTTACCACCATATTATTCAACTTCGTCAAAAGTTGATAAGAATTTTTGTTGTTCAAGCGCGGATTTAGCTTCAGAGTTGAATGTTTGTTATTGGCATACAAAGAACAGCTTGTGATCTGAATAATTTATGAACTAAATTGTTCTATTGTCCAGATATCTACATGGCCCTGGGTATCACTTTGGAATCATTCAATTGCAATTGGAAAGTTCCTAACTCTCATCCACTTAATGGGATGAAATGTACATTTACTTGGCATTTAAAGCCAAGAATAGAAGTATTTTCATACTGTAAAATATATTGTTTCTTGTAGGCAATGGTTTTTGATAAAAAACCGATAAATGTCCGACTCACATAATTGATTATTCGGTCACACACACGTGCTGTGAATCATGGTGCACCGCACATAATTGATTTCGATACACGTTAACAAAAAGCTATTAAATTGCATCTTTGATTACTATAATGTATGATTGGACTGATGAAATCGTCGTGAACGAGACTTCTACTTAAGTGAGTGTTAGATTGGCGAATTTTTCATTCGCTAACTAGATACGAGTAAAAAAGAAATAACGGTTCAGAGATATTTTATTCCGTACATATTCAGAAGGTCATTTAAGTTTAACATAAACTCACTGATGCAGAAGTGTTCTTATTTCTGCAAGGGTTTACCAAAAAGACATGGATTTTTTTATGGCAGCAGTTATTACCGACTAACGTTGCTTTACCATTTTCTATTTGCATATTATTTACCCACTTTACTATTTAAAAAAGAACTCTACAAATAAAAAAAAATATCCGTAACAGTTAATATGATCTTATTCAAAATCATAAATAAGAGGAAATAAATTCCGGACTCCAGTTATAAACTAGATAAAGATTGCTAATTGTCTGAGTCACGACCACGGAGCAAAAGTCACAACTGACAGTCTTCGAAAATATGCTTTAGCTGCAGTCATACTTTTCATACCGTCATTATGTAACAAGGAAGGCGTTACTGTGCTACAAATGCTATCAAATATAACAATATAAAAGAGTTTAGTTCCACTGGACGGATAGACTGGTCAGACTATAGTTACAATAACAATGACATTTTTCCTCAACTGAATAGCGATCCTCAAACCTACTGAGATAATTTTGATGTAAATAAAAATGTCGTAACAGTAAATACCTTTTTCCGCGGTCAATACCATTTTGAGGAAAACCACGTTAACAACTGTTACGATTACGTTAACGTCTAGACGAGATCACTGATATTATACCTATTACGAGTTTACCGTTTCGTAAATCTATCAATTAAATATATGTACATTGTGTAAGTTAATAGATTTATAGCTTTTTGTGACGTTTATAAGTGACAGTTCAAGTTGTTTGTCTTTTCTACCCCCGGGGCAGTTTGCCCACAGACAGCAAAGTAAAAAATTCCTAAGGGCCTGTCTTGGCATAAGCTTTTGTTTTGAAATTTATATATGTTTTAAACGTGAGCTTTTTAGCCAAGACATGAACTTCGAAAAACTACTAGAAAATTGACATTTTGGCTATCCAAAATTTCAGTTTTCTACTAGTATTTGCTGCTCTTTACTAGAAGTATAAACTATTTTACAAGTTTAGATAAGTCATTGCGACTGGAGAAACAGAAAACGGTTTTCTCCTATTTCTGCCCTGCCAGCATCGGATTTACATCTGCATAGCAATGAATATTACCGAGAGGTAGCATGTCATTGATATACAGAAGAAAGAGGATGGGTCATAGAACGAACCCTTGTGGGACGCCAGCATTCACTGACATGTTGTGTGACACGAATTTTACGTTCATGAAGGAAGCCAGCAATCCAGTCGCAGAGCCGGATGGGCAGATTGTAAGTCGAAAGCTTGGAGAGAAGAGCTTTGTGCTAGAGATGATCGAAAGTCTTGGCAGTATAAGCTGATAGCAATAGCTTTCCCATGTTTATCGATTGTCTCACCCCTGAGGTGCGAAGAAGACCCGTTGATCGGTCTGAATTATCGGTTATGGTCTGAAACCGTATTGTCGATAAAGAATAATTGACCTTGAAGCAAATTTCACACAAAAAATTCGTCGAAAAGCGGATTCGTATATATGCTTAATTACGCTGTATGCATTTAAAAATAATGTTTTTAAATTAAAACTCTTAATTAGTAGTAGATTTACTTATTTTCCTATTTAATGTTAACTTCAAGTTTTAAGTACCAAAGACTGAGAAGAGGAATATTGTTGCCTTCCTTCGACTTTTTTTGTTTTTTTTTTTAAAAAGACAACGCCCGCACTTGGGAACAATCCCTGTGTCACGGGGAGCTTTACAAACATGAAACTAACGGACACAAAGTACACCCAGACTAGAAACAAATATCTATGAATCACACAAATATTTGTCTCGTATGGGAATCGAACCCACGTCACCCAACACGGCGATGTAGTGGCGAGGCGACTACCTTATCCACTGCGCCACGGTGACAGTCTTTCGACATTCTAGTAAAAAAAATTGGCCTGCTACTAAAAAATACCGTACTCGTTTGTTGTTATTGTTCATTAGCAGTAAGTACCTAGTGGTTTTTACTTATTTCCTTTTGGTGTGATTGTCTGCTGTCTGTCTGTCTGTCACAGCGTGATATTAAATTTGCGACTGACACGCGATGTGAGAGTGACTCAATGCGGTTGGACAAAATAATTACTTTGATTATAATGTCTGAAAACCTTTCAGTTTATGTGTATAGGCTCTAGCCTATTTGTATACTCTAGTAGTTTCAGATAAACATACATAAAAAAATATATGTTTAATAAAAATATTTCCATTAGATTACATCTGCGAATTTTAACATTTTTTCTGTCAAATTTGTAATCAATCAAAAATCAATGTATTGCTAGAAAACAGCTCGACGTATTAGACTAATTTATTTTTATTGAGAGGACAAGGTTACATGGAAGAAAATATTTGGTAAATTTATGGGAGAATTCAGTATTTTTAATAAGAATTTCAATACATGATACCCGTGCGAATCTGGGCCAGCTTGCAAGTAGGAAATAAATAAATAAATATTGCGAAATACCTACCTAACTCGTCTAATTAACATTATATTTAGGTAATAAAAGAAAATCTAGTTTGTAACAAACAACTATTTAATAAACAAAGGCCACTGCGTTATTCGTGTGTGAATATTTTTTATCATGCTATATAACATGTTATATATAACTACGTAATAGGTAATTGAATTCAAGTTACGATACCAGTCTCTGCGTGATCAGTAAATAAGTGTCTATCTATGTATTAGGATTACACTAAAAGCATTTTTAAAATACTGGCAGAAAAGTTTTTGTTAGTAACACGTTTCGAACGAAACAGACATCATTTAAATTGTGAACGAAAGACGTCCAAATTAATTATTTCAACGAAGTCACATTTTCGTTTGCAGTATGTTCTTGGGGGTAAGTTAAAGGGATATCTATAGGCAGTTATAGACAAACCAGCCTGTCTAGGTGTCAATCGAATTAAACTTTCTATTCTAACAACATGTCAAATTAGTACATTGATCACGTGATATATCGATAGCTAAGATAGCTTGCATGTCAGGGGCTGTATGGTGGATGATGTCAGGTATGATATGTAGATGTGTCTTTTAACATCTATTGTATGATTCAGGTAGTCTAAAGAGCCAGCCAATATATTATTTATTTATATGAGATTACAGGAATTTAACACAGGTTGTAAAAACTCAAGTAAATAATGAAATTGTGACGGGAGTGTGCAATAGAAATTCCTGGTCAGCAGAATTTCTATTGCAGTTTGTGGCAGTCTTAACCAGTCAAAACTACTTTTGACTGGTTAAGAGTTTGGACTGTAACGTATATACATTAATCTTTGTGACTTTAACCAGCAGACCGCTACGACCAACGCGCAACGGTCCTCCAGTATTGCCATTACTTGCTATGGATTACTGTATAGCGAGTCAGTTATCTATCTAAGTTTATCTACAACTAGATTCTGCGAGCAGATGCGCCCGCATCAATAATAGGGGCACATTATCAGGAGAAAATATAACTTATTCCTAACACTAGAGTTGTATATAAAGTACTTACTTTTTAGTAACTTATAAATGGTCTTTATCCAGTGATGACAAGTAGCTATTAAGTTTGAAATCCGAAATCGAGCCCACGACAGAAACAATCAGAAAGTAGTCTTTCAAATTACTGGCCTGTTGGTCTAGTGGTTAGTGGCCCTGACTGCTAAGCCGGAGGTCGTAGGTTCGATCCCCTAGCCAGGACAAATCTTTGTATGATGAGCATAAAGGTTTGTTCTGTGTCTAGGTGTAATTTATCTATAATATGAATGTATTTACAAAAAAAATGTATTTAAGTAGTATATAAGTTGTTTAGTACCCATAACACAAGCAAATATAATTGCTTAATTTGGGACTAGATGGCCCTGTGTGAATGTGGTAGAATATTAAAAAAAAAAATAGTAGTATTTTGATGTCATAAGAAAACAGTTATTTATGTGGGCATTAAAGTAACAGTTTAATAAAGAGTATGGACAGTACCTTAACATCAATCAGTCGAACGGCGAAGGCGGCAGCATCAGGAGCAGTGAGGCTGAGTGCACAAAGGGTGCGATTCGTCGCGCTAGGGTTAGGTGAGCGCACTAACGCCAGCGCAAGTGCAGCGCCAGCGCCGCTGTTGCTCCCTAACTCTAGCTTTTCTGTGCGACCGCATAGCAGACTAGAACACAACCCTGGAGACAAAAGAAAGTATTACATTAGAGACAATAAGACAAATTGCTCGAGTGGAGACCACGCATCCTACCACTATCCACAATCCGCTCCTATTGGAAATCTCTTGAGAAGACTTTTGTTCTAGTGTGGACGTCCTAAGATGATAATAATGAGTTTTCATTGTTATAATAATTAAAAAAATTAGCTACTAGCCATGAGCCTTATAAATGATCTAATATGTTTACTTTAGATCATTTATAAGGCTTATGGCTTGTAGCTCAGAGTCGGAATTTAGCAAGCGGACACAATTCCGAAACATTTTTCCAAACAGATAGAAAAAGAGTCATGATTTTTTTTAGAGCTACTATCTATATTCATTCTTATGAGTGTGCAAATTAAATTTCAACACCAGCGCTTGACACATGGCTCGGTTTATGCCTGCTCTACCCCTGCCTGCATCGGTGGAAGCGTCCGCGGATGTCAATTTTTAATCGACTTTAAGGTCTCAGCATCCATTTTGTAAATGTTGCGATCGTTAAGTCTGTACAGAATGTTAATGCTGTACAGAAGCCACACGATTTAAAAAATGGACGTTGTAACCTCAAAATCCTATCACTACATGACGTCCGCGGATGCATCTGCTGACGTGTAGAGCAAGCAGATGAAAAAATTATCAAATTATCCATCATTCGCAAGATATAAATAACACTTAAGTAATTGTTTATACTTATGTCATCTTTTGTCATTTGCGTTTCTATCAACTCGTAAAACAACATGATGTTTATATTTAATTTCATAATAGCAGTAAATAGTGAAGTAATTAACATGATTATACTTACTTAACAATTAATTTGCCCATTTTTATTTTATTTCTAATACAATTTTTCACATGACGTAATTGATCTTTGAGTTTTCGTGTTTGTATCAAGTACAAATAGTTGATATCACCATACGCCATACGGGCGAGTGTTAACTTGTGAATTGGTAACATGTCGTCATCTATGAGAATTAGCTCTTTAAACATAATAAATTTAATGTGTAAATTTTGATATAATTTTTCCGCGTTATTAAGGGCCACTTTGGAGCACAGCCTATTTGTAATACTTTGTACAAGAAGCTTAGCAACATACAACACAAATAAATAAATAGTTTGAATAGAGCCAATAATACATTTAGCTGGACCAGGCCACCAGAGATACCTTTGTGAGAGTTCCAACGTAAAACACACACAAAGATTTGAAAGACGTACCTAACACAAAGATTTGTTGGCTCAAAAAGCGAGCGTCCGCCGCTAATAATTAAGCATGGCAAACACTTTCTTATAAACTTATAAATGAAAAATGACAATGTTCTTAACATATCGGCAAGTAACTAATCAACATTTTGTGTACCTGTATAAAATTATAATACCTATTTTATTTCAGCTTTAGGTGAGCACGGTTTACAGTCAATTTGTTATTTAATCAAACACGACTTCATACCAAAAGTGGCGCCTCAATCTTAGACACAATATAAGGCCTATAAAACTGTAGAAATCGCTCGAACGTTGCTCATACCAGTCATGCCCATCATCGAAAGTGCAGTAAGCATTATGGTGCGGCGTCTAACCGGCCGAACAGAAATAGCTAAATAAGTACACACAAGTCTATTCTCAGCCTCATTAACGGTACTTTAATTTAGATGCTTTTAAATAGATGTACCTAAGTGTTGCCGAAAATAGTCATCATTCTAGAGCAATGACTTTAAGAGGTGCAACTTAGTACTTTTTACAACGGCCCATTTTATACTTGTACGTCGCAAATATATGTATGTCCTAGGATGAGAACGAACCCTCACCCGTTTAACTTTAGCAATCGCATACTATGTCAAAGAATAAGTAAATTACCTATCTACAATATCACCAAAGAAAATACAACCTTCTGTGCATTGTCACTTGTAAACGTTATCATATCATCGCAACAAACTCCTTAATACCAGTATAGCTATCATGAAGAACCCTAGTGAGCAAAAGATTATTTCCAAGCAGTATGTCCTATGGATTCCTAGTCAGGCTTATATAAATAATATTATCACTTTCTTTTGATATATTTACCTATCTAGATACTATTATTCGCAATTTATATACCCAAGAGAAACATACAATTTCACTTATACTCAGAATAAAACTGAACAGCAGTTGCCTTCTGAATCCGAATCAACATTTCGCATTAAGGTCAGACCCCTTTGAGAAAGGTGGCCAAAAGTCTGGCCACATATAACTATCTCAAGGCTAATCCGTTGCCTCTGCACCGACGCCCCGGAGCAGTCATTATATCTGAACGTGTTTACCTACTTATATAAGTAATTTCAGCCGACATTGAGTAATTTTTTACATCATTCAAGTATTCACAATTCAATGACACCTCATTTCAGTCTCACTTTGTCAGTGACGGTATATTTATGTGAGCAATTCTTCTATAATTTTGTAATTTAAACTTCTGTACAAGTGACGTACTAACCATTGTTATAGCTTGTTTGTTAATTAGGAAAATAATACTTTAGACATGGATTTCAAATGTTAAGTCGTTCACTTGTTTGTGTGACAGACATGTATAAGTTCGATTTGTTATTTTGAAGGTTGAAAGAGCGCACGAGCGGTATGGCGTCATAGTAATTACTAATTATAGATGGATAAGCCGAGAATAACAACTAATTATAAAAATATTTACGACAGAAGTTTTATCCATATGCCTTAATAGGTGGATGGATCATTGTAGAGTGTTGAGAGTAGATAATGCTAGCATGCCCAAAACTTTACGCCATAATTCCTAACTTTAGGGCCCGGATTTCTTCTTACCTTTATTCCTAACATTATCTTATGTTACTAAGAGCAAGCGCAAAATGATGTTCATTCATTATTTTGTAAAAGAATTTAGCGAAAAGTTTTATTTTATTTATTTATTTAAACTTTATGCACATTTTATACATGAGTGGCCTTAATACCGTAAGAATTTTCTACCAGTCTACTTTGGATGATGTAGAGTAGAGCAAACTATGTGCGCAAAAAATTTTAAAAAAAAGTTTTACGGTTGTCCGGTCCGGTCGGTTGCCTAACACCAAACCTCTTTATAAATCCTGTTTCTTTTCCGCCTTCATGACATTTTTTCATAATAATATAGTATAATATTCTACCACATTTACACAGCGCCATCTAGTCCCAAAGTAAGCAATTATATTTGCTTGTGTTATGGGTACTATAGACCTACTACTTAAATACATTTTTTTTTTGTAAATACATTTTATAGATAAATTACACCAAGACACAGAACAAACCTTTATGCTCATCACACAAATATTTGTCCTGGGTGGGGCTCGAACCCACGACCTCCGGTTTAGCAGTCAGGGTCGCTAACCACTAGACCAACAGGCCAGTCGGTCATGATTTTGATTGCACTGATCTTGAATTCCTTAGTCGCTTCTTCTTAACTTAGTCATAACACCTGCTATTTTTTGCAGAAGGTATCTACATGAACCGGTTTCTTAACATTTAATACCACGATATACGATGATAGATAAGACGTTAGAAACTAGACTGTTTATACAATGATATAAGACAAGAAAAATAAAAATAATCAAAATTTTTAGGAGAGTATATTTTTTGTTTATTTTCTAGAAGTAACCGTTTATCATAGGTAATTATACGATTCCAAAAATATTATACCTCAATATTAAGTATGTATATAAATCGCATTTCAATGCGGAATTGGAAAACTAGAAAAACAATACGTCACGCTAATGCTATGCAAACACGAAGGAGGTCAACCGGGCTTTAGAAAAAAATCATGTTTTTTAAACTATAATCCTTTCAAAGATGTCTAGAAGTAATTTATTCAAGAACGTGGTCAATAAAAGTGTATACTAAATGTCTCATTATGTTAGTATTTCTATTTTTAGCTGATACTCGTCTTGCGTAAGCCTGCATGTACAGAAAGCCGGTAATAATACGCTGCCTAGTGCCTAGTTGAGAATTCATCGGCCGTTACTAAATTTGAATTTCTAAAACGCATAGCTAGAAAATTTTGTGAGGTTTTTGTTGTTAACTTGTTATTTAGAATATTCTGAATTTATACCAAACAATTTTTTCAATTTCTGTTACTGTTGTGTAATATATATGTCGTAGGATAATTTCGATATACCTGCGGATTTTATGAAGGTCGAAATCTTGCTGGAATAAGATTTTTTTGAGGGTGGATCCGACAGGTATAACTTAAAATGGTGGTTATTTTTTTTGGAGACATTTTACAACTGTCTTATTATCCGTGTTTTCGCAAAAGCCCTAGGAATTTCGAGAAAATTCTAATTAACAAATAATCCCACGACATAATTAAACATTAAATCGAGTCAATCAATCCGGTGTCTGGATTATTGTGGTCGCTACGACGCAATAGATCCACTCCACTCCTATGGCATGGGAACAGCCTTCGTTGGCGGAGTGGTGCACCGGTGTATTACACTCAAATTTCGCCATGCAGAGAGCCGTGATTCTTTGTTGTATTGTCATAAGCTTTTGGTAACCAAGAGTATAGTCTTTTCAATAAGGCACTAGTTGAAAATGCTACTGATATAGAAGTATCTAAGCTTGTCTTATTTATTATTTAAATTATGCTCTTTGTTGTTTCAAACACACATTAATATCGGTAGATATTATTAAATCTATAAAGATAATCATATTATATTGCATTTAAGATCTATTCAAATAAATATTGCCTTGAAATATTGATATGGAAACTGTGAGCATACACAAAGTACTTCCACCAATAAATTTATTTAGGTAATACGTATTGAAGTAGGTAGGTATGTAGTGATGACTGATGACCTCGAATTATGTATTTTTCTATCTTAATTCTTAATTTACACCTAGACAGTTAAATTCGCTTCAATTTTCATTTCATAAATTTTATGTCGAGGATACCAGTTTAAAAGAATTAGCTTAGAAGTTATCCAGATGCCACAGGGATAAAGCCACGGACAGAAGCTAGTACGCAAAAATTATTCCGATTATGCATTCCCATGTATCACGCGGGTGAAGCTGAGGGCGAAAAGTAGTGTAATGTCACCCTCAGGGCTCGAACCGTACTTTCGGTATACTGACCGACAAAGGCAATTTTCTCAGCTATTGCAATACACAACGGCTATTGTATGCGTTTATATGTTTAGCTATGATCAAATACTAGTGAAAGAAATATAGGTATACATACTTAAACAAAATGGCTTATGTCTAGCTCAAATCGTAAAGACAGGTGAATGACAGGTTTATTGTGTTGTCTGACTAGACTTATAACTAAGTTTTCAACTTTTAGTGACGTTATTTGCTTCACACATGAATTATTAATTAAAGTATCTGTGGTATTTATAGCAGCTAATGTTACAGACATGTGTGAGTTAAGTATTGTCTCCGTAGATTGAAGTTAATTTCGCCTTCTTCTTTTCGTATGGGCTTGAGACAGACCCTAGTGTTAGAATTTATCAAGTCGCCCAGAAGGCTTCCAACTTGACTTAAACGGCTACCACATTAAGTTATAACCGGGACCAAAAGTTTTACGTGCCTTCCGAAGCACGGCGACGCTCGAGAATGAAATTGCCACAAACGATCACCCATCATGAACTGTCCTTGCCGAACGTTGCTTAACCTCGATGATCATAACGAACATCTCAATGCCTGAAATAATGGATCGATCGTTACCAAATGTTATAAGTACAAGATTTGATAGTTTCTATAGTATTTTATAGAAATAAAAAGAGACGGTATTGTATTCTGGTATCGTATTTTATAGTTCATGATAAATCTACCCCGATGTTTTGATCGAATTGCACCTATCGATAGACCGTAAACCCGTTTTAAAACAATAAATATGTGTGCAAGTAGCACTTTTCTATAAAGTAACTTAGATACCAGGGGGTCTATTGAATACCGCAAGAAGCTCTGGAGGCACTGCTTAGAAAACCAGAATATCTCTTACTTCTAATTACATTGCTCAACCTTACGAGACTAGTACCGAAAAGTAGTCAACCTAACTTGTTACTATGTCCCTTTGACGATCGATTTCATCATACACAACACCTCGGTAAATACACATATGACATAACATTTTAAGCCCTGTAAAGAGTTACATACTAATCTCTCAGTTCCGTATACTGATGCAGACTATTGTTATCGCAGGTCATTCACCTGTATTGACGTCACAACTCACAGCCCGTAGCCATGGCCACCATTGAAAGGGGAATTGATGAAGCTATATTTAGGACTGAGATATTTTAATTTGTGATCGAATTTCCAGGCTTCGGTGAGACGTCGGCTTAGTAGCAATAGTATATATATATACATATTTATGGTCATACATAAGCGAACTTGAGAATTAAACCTTTAAAAAATTGATTAATCATATTAATTAAAACGAAATTTGACTACTCAGAGTTGCTTCAAGGGCAACCCTCTTAAAGGTATTACGCAACTTAAGGATAAATCTTGTTAGGTATTCTGTTAATTGGTTGTTTATAGAACTTTTTGCATAATATATTTTTCACTGTAAGCACATATACATAAGACAAGTTTCAGGGAAAAGTTTATATTGGTAGTTATGGCGTTAACAAATTGAATCTTATCTACCTACAAATTTTGATTCTATACAATGCTTGAATACATGATAGAACCACGACAATGTTACCTATTAGTATAGCTGATTGCTAAACAACCTGTTTCTTATCATAATAAATTAAAACGTAACAAATTCACAATGTCCTGATACAGCGCACGTATTTCGTTAGTTTTCGTGTATATCCTCCAAAACGGCGGAAGCATACGTAATTGCATTGCATTGCAAAACTACAGTCCAAACTTATTATCCACTATAAAAAAATAACGTTGTCTTGAAAATGAAACTGTGATGCCACCTGTGAAGCCACCACAGATTGTAAAAGATTGTAAAGAACTGTTAAATATTATTATTGTTTTTAATCTGTGTTTGTATGTTTAATGATCTATGTATATATTGTGCGCCGTTTGTATTTTGTCGTACATAATAAAATATTTTTCTTTCATACCTAATTTACTTTTCAAAACACTTACAAAGCGGTTCATCTTTTTAACATTATGGTTATAAAACAGTTTGCACATGCATGTAACACTATACAGTCGACTGCATACGTTAAAAGTTTACGCAAAAGCACTACAATGAGGGCCCT
The DNA here is from genome assembly GCA_905147015.1 of Laspeyria flexula. Taxonomy (NCBI): domain Eukaryota; kingdom Metazoa; phylum Arthropoda; class Insecta; order Lepidoptera; family Erebidae; genus Laspeyria; species Laspeyria flexula. Next base: position 15,367,540 of record LR989954.1, read on the forward strand.
TATCTCATCTAATGATGCGAGAAGCTCTCTTTTATGTTGCATTTAAAATTGCGGGATGAATGGATAATAATAAATAAAAAAAAAGCTTAAATGGGAATAATTGAATGTAGACCGCTATCAATCAGTTATTTGTATAATATTTAGGAAAAATATTGTATATATATATAGTTTATTACTAACGCGGGGCTTGCTCCCGTAGTTCTTAATTTGACCACTGCTTAGCTCCTATTGGCCGTAGCGTGATGTTATATAGCATATAACCTTAAGAGGGTTCATACAGAGGAATTTTCGATTTTTATTATTTATTAGGAGCTATTTTTTCAAATGTTTTCAATACATTGTTTAGGATTACGTGAACTTGTATTAAAAAGTAAGTATACGTAATGCTTACTATGAAAAAAAACGCCTTGCAAGTCCCAATGTGTTTTTTGCATATAAATAGACACCTTTTACACACCTTTCACCTAACTTTAAAAAGTGTATTGAAAACATTAATAATAATAATAATATTCTACCACATTCACACAGCGCCATCTAGTCCCAAAGTAAGCAATTATGTTTGCTTGTGTTATGGGTACTAAACAACTGATATACTACTTAAATACACAGAATAAACCTTTATGCTCATCACATTCAAGATTTGTCCTGGGTGGGGATAGAACCCATGACCTCCGGCTTAGCAGTCAGAGTTATAAACCACTAGACCAACAGGTCAGTCAAACATTTAAAACAAATAGCTCCTATTAAAGAATAAAAATCGAAAACCACGAAATATAACACTAAATTGCGATGTTGCCATTCTACTGTATTTACCCTCATTTATCAATCGATATGATTTAAATAGTGCCTACTCATAACAAAAGAGCGGCATTCACACCGATTGAATCATGTTATTTATTAATAATATAATAACAGTAATTCCCTAATGATGTTGATAAACTTGAGTATTCATTGTACTAAACTATGTGACCAATACCACTGTAATGAGTTTACGAAAATATGTTTATTTATGAATGAATCATGGAAACTTGCAGCTTGTTTGTTCACTGTGATGAATCTTTCATTCATGATAAAAGCCAGCGTACTTTATAGCGAAGTATAGCGCATATCATTATATTATAGACTGGCCTGTTGGTCTAGTGGTTAGTGACCCTGACTGCTAAGCCGGAGGTCGTGGGTTCGATCCCCACCCAGGACAAATCTTTGTGTGATGAGCATGAAGCTTTGTTCTGTGTCTGGGTGTAATTTATCTATAATATGTATGTATTTACAAAAAAAATGTATTTAAGTAGTATATTCAGTTGTTTAGTACCCATAACACAAGCAAATATAATTGCTTACTTTGGGACTAGATGGCGCTGTGTGAATGTGGTAGAATATTATTATTATTATTATCATTGTTATAGGTATATAAACTAAGAGAATAAGAGAAAAGTATGTATAGTTAGTACTTACTTTCGAGTCAAATAATGTAAAAACATAATTATATGTATTTAAGATGTATATACCTACTTAAATTTTTTATTTTATTTTTGTAACAAAAGCATGGATAACTTTTCATATTATAACAAAATTTGTACGCCAATTATATGGCAGAGCATAGTGATATATTGTACACTGTAACACCTTTATGAACCTATGGTCACAAATAAAATGATTGATTGATTGATTGATAAGTATAGGACTGTCAAAACAAGACGCCATTTTATTTCCCATTTGAAGATAACTTCATACTCTACAAGTAGGCTGTACAAAAAACGAAACATATTACAAGTATCTACATAGGCTGTCACTGTCACCGTGGCGCAGTGGTTAAGGTGGTCGCCTCGCCACTACATCGCCGTGCTGGGTGACGTGGGTTCGATTCCCACACGAGACAAATATTTGTGTGATTCATAGATATTTGTTTCTAGTCTGGGTGTACTTTGTGTCCGTTAGTTTCATGTTTGTAAAGCTCCCCGCGACACAGGGCTCGTTCCCTAGTGCGGGCGTTGTCTTTTTAAGAAAAGAAAAAAAAAAATAGGTACCTACATACTTTTTCGGTTTGAAGATCTTTATTTTCTGAATAAGTAGTAAGTAATAAAAACAACAATAAAACTATAACAAAAAATCAATAACAATTAAATTAACACTTGTAACAAAATAACTTATCTAAACGAGATAAATTTTTTCCCTATTTTATTTCTGTTGACTGTACAAAAATGTGCACTTTCGACTGAAGTTTGCGGCAAATGTTGTCAAGTGTGATGATGATGCCCATTCTTATTTGATTTGCATAGTATACCTACGTAGCAAAGATAAAAATTGCAAAAGACTATAAAACACTCAGCGCAGCGTAAGGAGGTCCATAGGGGGGGGGGGGCGTCCTTCTTCTTTTTATTACTTATTAGATAAAGATACAATAATTATTCTAAATAGACCCCTGATAAACTCATTACAAAATCGCTGGTGGCAATGTCGGCAAACAACACAATTATCTATGCCAACTCGACGTGACAGGTACACTAATCATTACGAAGATGTACTCCCTTGAACCTACATAGAATGAGAATGAACGGTATGAACGAGCGCATTCTGTCGCCTCACAAGACCTACTTCGTTTAATGCTAATATTACGATATTAATATAGTTGTATATTTATATACATTCATATATTATGCTTGTTTCTCAATGTTTTGTATCATTGAAAAGGCCGCGACCGATAACGCATACCGCCCCGTGTGATTTTGTGGGCTTGGTACTTGGCACGGGCTTGGTTTTGTGGGACTCACCGGTCGGTCCTACCGGAATACCCACTAAACCCCTCTGTGTACCGTCTGTTCGCTGTAACGGGTGGGCTGCCGGAACTTGATATGACATCACCCAGCGAAAACCCCCAATAGAGCGTCTACAGCGATCAAGTGCGGTTGAGGGAATGAACCACGATCCTCACCCTCAGCCTCACTAATGCGGCATCAGGCGCAGATGAGCGCGCTGACGACGCCCACGGTGATAGATAAGTGACAGTTATTATTTTAAGCAGACAATTAAATTTCCTATTTCTTCTTCCACATTTAAGAGCACGTAAAACTGATCTTCAGAAATCGAACCTGTTTATACTTATTATAACACGAATGTAAGGTTAACCTGACAAAACGGCATGAACATAAATCTTGCCAATTCATAGCTTGCTTAAGGGTCAGCAATGCGTTTGTGATGCCTCTGGTATTGCAGGCAGCTTACGATAATCGCTTACCATTAGCGGCAGATTTCAATAATCTATCTATATCTATGGATTTGGTTACTAAAGTTAGAATTTTGACATATTTTGTATGGAGCTTATGTCAAAATTCTAACTTTAGTAGCGAAATCCATAGATAGATAGATTATTGAAATCGGCCGTAGATCCATACGTCTGTTTGCCACCGTTATGATAAAAATCACGTAATATATGCCTTCTAGCATATCTACTAACCTTGTAACTTCTACTCATTTATTTCAATATAATAATTAAGATAATGTAGACAACAAGTTAAAAAAGTGCGGGGAAGACTTCGAATAAAGAAATTGAGACTGAAAATAACTCTGCTAGAATTTTGCTCGTACAGATACTGAACGTAACCCCAGGTTGAGAAACATTGCTATATACCATGAGTAATGAACAACTGCGTAAATCATTGACACAAACACAAGAAAACCCTTATTATTCAGTACATGTTCATATGCATAATCCCTTTCCGGTACATCACTGACTGGTGCCAACTATCTATAAATAAATTAAGACTGAGTAAACCTGTTCGCTATAAGTCATGTGATAAGGCTATTGAATAATGCATATATTAGTTATTAATTACATTAATTAGAAACTGTTGCGTTGGTGTGGTGTCTTATCATTCGATAGTTGAACAAGTGGTTGATAGTTTTAAAATAAGAATATTTATTTTGCACAAAGCTATGGTGGCTGAATGGATAAGGGACCAGGGTGCAAATTACGCGGTCCGAGTTCGATTCCGACCTGCAGTACCAATGTGGATTCCACTTTGTGGAATTTAAATGTACTAAGTAGTCAAGTGACTTACCATCTTCTAACGGTGAAGGAAAACATCGTCAGGAAACCCACATACCCTAGAAGAAATTCCAGGAGTATGTCTGATCCACCAACCCGCACTAGGCCAGCGTGAATCGATTATGGCCTAAACCCTCTCAGCTCTCTAGTTAGAGAGGAGACCCGAGCCCAGCAGTGGGACTTAATGGGTTACTGATGATGATTTTGCATAAAACATGGTTACAAGATGTAATTTAGTTGTATGGAGTACAGAATGTCTTACCGCATAATATTGTGGTATGCAAAATTGAATATATTATATAACATTGAGCGATTTTTACCAATAACTTAAAATTACAATTTATAGAGATCAGTATTTTCATGAGCTAGTATGTACACACAAGCCTGATATTCCTGTTATGTCTGAAGTATTTTTAATAGCTTTCGCGAACGTCGTATGTTGATAAAATAGCTAACATACAGATCCTTTCATTTGCCCTGTCGTGATTTGAGTAACAAATATCCCTCTATACATCGTTGCTTTCGCATTTATAATATTACTAGGATAGGTACACATGTGCATTGTGCATGCAACCGATGCGTCAGATGGTGGCAACAGATTTATGAATTAAATGTTACGAGTACTGTTTGTTTGCTTATTTATTTATTTATTATGTTACTAACATAGTATAAGTTGTGTGTATTACTAACATAAATAATGTATATGGATCTCGGTCTGAAATATATATTTTTTTTTAAATCAAATATCTCTAAGCTGTTCAGTCTCATAGACCACATATTTCTTGATTTTGGATAGACCCTTGCAAAAAACCAAACTTGAAATGTGATTGGCTTAGTAGTTGTCGCTGATGTCATATTAAGTTCCGGCGGCTCACCCGTTACAACGAAGAGACGGTGCACAGAGGGGTTCAGTGGGTATTCCAGTTCTGACCGGCGAGACCACGCGCGGGTCCTAGGTCTATGGGCGAGACCCACATAACGCTCCCGTGTCTCGACACGGGGCAGTATGCGTAAAGGTATTGCCCTCTTTAAAAAAAAAGGGCTTAGGTAGTAGTGTTCCATTTTTATCGCTACCATAGGCACTTTGCAAGCTGAAATCGACCCATAGAGGGCCACAAGAACACTTTTACCATTATTGACGTAAACGCAAGTTAGCTACTAAGTACTTAAATTTTAAGGAAAATTACGAATATTACAAAATTTTATGTTTCTTACAATTTTCAATTTAGTATTGTTTTTTTTTATTCAGAACGTCTATTATAATTATCATTATTTTAATAAATTCACGAACGACCAAAGAACTGACCTTTAAATAAGGCGGAGCAATTAGCAATTAACAGAAGGTAGGTAACAGAGCGGTGACGTCACTATACTTGTGCAACGACTCCGCTTGCATACAACACGTGACCCACCACGGCTCAAACACGTTATCGTAGTAAATATTAATTGCTTTAACTTCGTATTAAATAGTTGGGAAGTTATTTCTGCAAAATTATGATTAGGTATAAATTATTTAGAAGTTTGACATTTTATACGAATGCTTTTCATACTCTATGTCCATGTAAATTCCTTAGTAGATATGGAACTAGGATCTCGAAATATTTAAAACAGTCGCAATCCGCATTTTTCTGTCGGTCACACTAACTTCTCTTAACCCCTCAAAGGATTTTGATGCGGCTTTCACCATCAGTTAAATACCCAAATTCACGGATTTATTTTCAATACTGCGACACAAAACGCGGGCGACGGATGCCGCGAGTGGAAGCTTGTAGAAAATAAAATCAAAAATATTGAATAAAATCTTTCCTTAAAAATAAAGACATTATAATTTATAACATAATCAGTACAGATAACAGCGTAGAGTTGTTTAACTGATGTTTGTCATACAAGTAGATATGCGAGGAGAGACGAGGAACGAAGATATGACACATATAGGTCATTGTACTGTAAGGCACAGTTGAGAATATAGTTCTGGGGTTAAAGAAGAGGTCGCCGTGGACTGTCATAAACTAAACTATCAATAAATAACAACGTGGTAGTAGTTCCTTATTGATAACAATATAGGTAACGATAAAACATGTAGTGATGAAAACAGCTCTAGATGCATGAAAAAAGCTTCAATTAAAATATTGATCACACAATGTAATAAATAAGGACTTAAATTTCTCCGTTAAACAGCTTGCTGAAACTGCTCGATTGTTAGAATAATTAATTAACACGATTGTTTACTTTTATTAGAAAGAAAGAAAGAAAACATTTTATTTGGTGACCAAAAAACAATACACAAACAGAACACTTAAAGTCACCAAAATCGGCTCCAGCGCAGCTTAAATTGGCTTAAAATATTACTTCTGTTCTATTATAATTTAGTTTAAGTTTATTTTAATGTTGCCTATATAATATGAATGCTGTGTACGCTTTTAATTGGCAAACATATATGTATAAGTACCAACTTTTTATAAATAAATTAAGTGCTTAGATTTGTAACATTTGCATGTCTTGCCGTAAGTGTACCTTATTATAAATAAATAAATAGAAAATATATTATGTGAAAACATAACTGTTTGTAGGTAAAATTAAACCCATTAAGCCATTTGGCAAAGACCCCGTTAACGAATTACTTAGAAGAAACAGATCTTACTTTAAAACAATATACATACAGACATTAGTAAACCATAAACATGCCCAAAAAACAACTAGGTAGGTATAACAAAATACTTTTCTCATATAAACAGGCACATTATTATTACACATATCAATAACTTTTCGATTACCGAGAATTTTCTGTTTTTCACAAATAAAATCGCTCGGCACGTGTAAGAAACCCATTCAAAGGTTAGATTAATAATAAAAATGTTGGAATAACAAAATCGACATTGACATTGCCCGAAGGTTAGACGTGACGGCGCCAAGGTTGGAAGTTGGAACTTAGCAGCCTCCGGAATAACTGTGCATCATTCACAAGTAGCAACCTTAAGTTTAATGATTCAAGGTCACAATTTGATTGGTCTTTTAAATACAATGAAGTGGCAGAAGCCACTAAGTACATCAATGAGAAATAGTCATATTAAACGGCTTTTTAAACAAACATTCACCGTTTCATTGATAGTAAATATAAGTACCTAAGTCTAATGTAAGGAATGCAGGTTGCTTGCAATGAAAGTATTTGGCGGGCTGCCATGTGGTGCTAGATAACCTTAATAGGTTTCTATTACATACTATGTATATAAATAATATATTGCCGCCAGATGGACCGACGATCTGGTAAAGATTGGGGGTGGCCGTTGGATGCCGGCGGCACAAAATCGCTCGCTGTGGCGGAAATTAGGTGAGGCCTATGTTCAGCAGTGGACGTCATTGGGCTGATATGATGATATAAATAAGACAAAGCCGCATTAGAGACCAAACCATGAATATCGAAGGACTTTACTAACGTTACATTATAACATACTCACGACAGCACTATGCATACGCATACATATTTTTGTCCTATTTGCGGATAGTTTCAACAGCTTCTTGTACAGAAATCTCAGTCTCATCATCATCATCATCATTTCAATCCATAAACGTCCCACTGCTGGGCACGGGTCTCCTCCAAAGAATGTGTCCAACTATACCGCGCTGGCCAGAAGGGTTGGTATAGGATTATTGGTTTCGAATTTTCCTTTTCTCGCAGTGCTCTTGTCTGCATAAGGTTATTCACCTACTCCCTTAGTCGCCTTTTACGCCACCCACTGGTTGAGATTGGGTAGTTACATTATTACGATAACTAAATTCGTGAGGCAATAGCATTGACAATACCTTTAGATAGATGATATAAATTAAAGTCTAAGTCAAAGTCGTGAAAAGTGATTTTTTCGGAAATTTAAGGCGTATAATCCATAAATGAATGAATATAATTATGTCAATGCTGCAATAGCAAACAACTATACGTGGTAAAAAAATCATATATCATTATTTGAAACGTAAATCTTTCAGAATATGTGTTAGTTGTTATATAAAATGCAATGTAATAGTTATTGCTGGAGTCGTATTACTAAAGTGGATATGTGGAATCATTCCCATGTAATGGTTCTCAAGCTAGGCCAGGTCGACCGTTTCTTGGCATACTTATTCTACAGATACTAAGTATGTTACGAGGTTCCTACACAGTCATGTGACTATTTAGGACTCGAGTAGCAAATAGATTGACGACATAACTTGAGTCCGTCAAAATAAATCGATCGATGGAAGTTTAATACTGTTTTTTTTATGGAAGGGGAAATTTGAAGAGCGTTCCAAGATCAAATCGGGGACGTTCTAAAGAAAGGGCCCTAAAATTATGAAATAATATGTAATGATAGCATCTGCCGATTTTAGGATATATTTTCAATGCAGATGCATACACCGCTTGAAATTTCTATTAATATTTGTCATTCGACAGCCAAACTCTATAATAATGACGAAAGAGTGAGTTTCGTTCAATTTCACGGCACGTCTAATAATAATATACCCGTCATTAAGAAACAGGTATGCGATATCTTGCCAAATAGTTATGATGAGTACTAATTACTCTGGTTTATGTAATGGAATGGAATCGTCATTTGTGGCTTGGGACACTAGGCTACTGTACTTAAAAAATATGCTTAGAATATAAAAGTTAAAGATCAGCATCAGGCGCTGCTGTAGTATACGCATTTGTGTAGATTATAAATTAAATTTGAGAGTCACAAAGTCATAAAGTAAATAAAAATACTTAAATTTTCCTCTTAGGTGATCAGTTTTAACAAACCTTTCCTGTGCTCACATCATTTAAGAAATCTTAGTGGAAAATATTGCATGACTCAGTGGTTTTGACTGTGCATGCAAACAACCAGTCAATTGCTATTGTTAAAGGTATATAGAGAAGATGGGTAGATATAGCTGTTTGTGTAGCAACCGCACCAACTCAACGCCAGCCTTCAGACCGAATCAACGACCGTTTAACAAATCATAGCATACGTAATTGACCCCAGATGTAACAGGTGTCAATTGACACAAAATCGTCAAATGATGTGCCTGTTTACTGATAGTAGTACTACGCTAAGTTAGGCAAGGGCAAAGCCTACTTGTCATAATGGGCTTGAACTTTAATTGTGGCATTAGAAATGCAGCTGCTTTTTGACGTCATTCAATCAATGAGTTGCACAATAAACTTCTTTAAGTCAAGGAACTGATGATAATGCTCGCCAATTAAGTGTCGAACAAAGCAAGCGTGAGGCCCGATAATTGCAATTGGTGATGATAAACTTCTCAAATAAAATAATTATCTTCTTCAACTGAATGAAAATTTTCCAATGAATCTAAAAAAGCACTAGTTCATTGAAGTCATAATGGTGCAAATACCTGATTAAGATATAAATACCATACAATAGTTATCCATTTCTAACACAAGGTACACTTCAAAATCAGAGATGATTTGTCTGTTCGTAACAAAAACGTGCGTATCAGACAATTCAATCTTCAGCGAATTTCCGTCAAAGATAGCTCCACGCAAAACCAATTACTCATTAGATAAACTATTTTTAACAAAAAAATATTAAAACGACTTCAAATCAGTAGTAAAAAGCGAAAAATAAACTGAATTAGATATTTAATTCCAAGCTAAAAAATACCTACCTACCTGTTTAAAGTATAATACCCTATTACTAATCTGTTTGAAGTCGGTGCCAAGCCTAAAGAGTTTGTTAAGCTACGTACTACTTAGTACGTACATCTGTTACCGCTCGCTACTTCACACCACCTCGCACTTGCGTGTACCTAGTGGACGGCTCAAACTGAGTGATACAGCCTCATTAGGCTGGCACCGACTTCAAACAGATTAGTAATAGAGTATTATACTTTAAACAGGTAGGTAGGTATTTTTTAGCTTGGAATTAAATATCTAATTCAGTTTATTTTTCGCTTTTTAGTACTGATTTGAAGTCGTTTTAATATTTTTTTGTTAAAAATAGTTTATTTTTCCATTTTTAGTGTACTTTTTATCTAGCAGATTTAATAATACTGGCTGGCAAACTAAGACTGAAAACCGAAATAAAGAATCTTCGATAGAAGGGAACGTCTATTTAAATATTTTAACAACACAACCTGATTGTAGAATAGAGGAATCTCAAAACTCTCAGCTTTTTATGTCTTTCTTTTTTTCTATAAAATGCGACAGGTAACATGCATGCTAGGTATACAATGCAGGTTAGATACTATAAGAATTCCTTTGAATTATACAAGTTTATCTTCCATCAAGAGCTCTCACCTCAGACACTTGAAATAACACAACTTAAGGTTTATACATGGATGTGATATTTAAAGAAATCATCTTCTTACTCCTAAACATTAAGAAGTTTCCCTTCCAGTGACAGCTCACCTAAATAACCTACAAGAATACAACTATAGGTTTATAAGTACCTATAATGTTGAAAGAATTATCCTCCAACTCCTAAAAGTTAAGGAGTTATACCTTCCAGTGACAGCTCACCTGAATAACCTACAAGAAAACAACTATAGGTTTATAAGTACCTATAATGTCGAAAGTATTATCCTCCAACTCCTAAGAGTCAAGGAGTTATACCTTCCACTGACAGCTCACCTGAATAACCTACAAGAATACAACTATAGGTTTATAAGTACCTATAATATTGAAAGAATTATCCTCCAACTCCTAATAGTTAAGGAGTTATACCTTCCAGTATCAGCTCACCTAAATAACATACAAGAATACAACTATTGGTTTATAAGAACCTATAATGTCGAAAGAATTATCCTTCAACTCCTAACAGTTAAGGAGTTATACCTTCAATCACCAGCTCATCAACATGAGATGTTGACTATCAGACGTAAATACTTGAATAACTTTAAAAAATATATGAAAAACGTAACATGTGCCTATAAAATTTGAGGGTTGCCTTCGATTTCCCTGAGATTCCATCATCAGAACTTGACGTGATGAATAGGGGACCAATTCGGAAGTATACCCTTTCAAACAAAAAAAGAATTTTTTAAATCGGTTTAGGCATCTCGGAGTAATCGTTGAACATACATAAAAAAAAAAAAAAATACATACAGTCGAACATATAACCTCCTCCTTTTTTGAAGTCGTTTAAAAACAGATTTAACGGCAACATTGACACTTCTTTCATTAATACAATATTACGATTTGTAACATTTCATAATAAAACACTAGAATGACTAATGGAGTATAGTCATGACCAGACGATCTGTCTGCATGGCCAACTTGTTTCAAATCATCACTCATTGTTTGGGAATGTGATATTTGATTCAAAATGCCCGAAGCTCAGTCACCTTCTGTTTATAAATAGCGGCATTTTGCAGTTACTACTGATATTGAGACTAATACAGATAAACTGGCTCGATAACGTAGCATTGTCATCAAACCCAAAATTAAGCAAATTAAAATAAAGCATATTAAAAGTTTAAATAATTAAAAAAAAACTAATATCAACACTCATCATTATTAAAAATTGCCATGATGATTAGCACGTTTTAAATATGTAAGATGTACAGCTTACAACAAAACTTAAATAAGCAGGGTAGAGTTTTTTTTTTTTTAGTGTCTCCCCAGGGTTAAACCATCCCGGGAAGGAGTTTATTGCGACGCGATGCGCTACTATCTGCTATTTGATACAGATTAGACGAAGAGTTACATAGTTCAGGGTTGAGTTAGATAGTCGACAAAGTAAACTCTAGCCTAACGATAACCGCTTTTCACAAGTGAGCTACGACTACTTTACCAGGCAGATGGAATTAGAACATGTAATAAAAAACGCCTACTAATTTTATGCCAGAACACTTTAGGCAATAAAAACGTAACTTACTCGTATTGTTAAATACACAGTTAACCCCAAAATGTTTACACACACAACATTATACAATATATAGTTACGGTAGCAGCACCTACTTTCTTCGTGGTCAACACGAATTGTATTTTGTACTTTACAGAGTTATTTCTATCGTTCAGTTATATAATATTACTAACCAGTTTTCCCAATTTGTATTCTAAGTGAAACTCTAACCAAATATATTTCCATTCGTATCAACGTGTGTGTGAATCGAGAAACCAATTACAGGTGATCGTTTTAGAAATTAATTTAGTTATTTACTGAATTATTACCAAAAAAGATTATGATTAAATATTATTAAGAAGATAAGATTTTTTTTTTTGTAATAATTTACCATGACCAAGAAGACCAAAATTTTGGTCTTTAGAGGTTGCGATCATAATTACATATTTAATTTTTTTTGTGTGCAGTATCTTCTCTTTCAGACTAGTTAGCTCTTATAGGCTTCTAGGATTCTCAATAACTACTGATGATGGCTTCCATCACTAATTGATCTACTAGATCATTCACAATAAAAAGTACAAATTCCATCACACGTGTAAGTAATCTACGTAACGCCTTATAAAATATATCAGCACTCCCCAACGTCAGTCTATTTTGAACCCAATGACGCTTTCCTTGCAATTTGGCACATGGCAGTGGCAATGGCAATGATGAGTTTATTATTTATCTTACTGAATTTCCATTCACAATGTCAATGTTCAGATGAATAACGTTTAAGAATGAACGTTCCACTTTTGGAGGACGAATTGGACGTTCAGTTTACAGGTTATCGTTAAAGATAATTACTTACTACGTATTTAAAGTTAAAAAGAGTTTAGAATTTTTTCAAAAGAACAGTAATTCTTTCATTAAATTATTTCTGCTCTCTTAACGAAGAAGGACGTAAATGCGTCCACAATGTTACGGTAAAAATAGTTCTGTGGGTAATTTGGTTTCTATCTTTAGGCAAGTTTTTCAATAAACTTCTGATTTCATACTTTGTCAGATTTGTGTGATAGGCTCTCTTACACAAGTATTTTTAATCATTTATTTATTTTATCTATCTTTAATAGTCAGTTCATCCATTATGAAATCAAAATTATATGTTAGGACGTTATCTAAATTAGTCTAGACATTGAATCACAGTTTGGACGAGTTAAGTACAATCTTAGAGAAGTTTATAAATTATGATTTTTGCTGTACTTCATTGCACACGCAACTAGGACCTAAATTGCTGATTTAAAAGGTCTTTGTACATAAAGGCCTTTGTCTGATAACTCTGATATATAAAAATCTAAGTGCAATGCTAATTAAACTATTAACGTCAAACTTTCAAAGAATGAGTGAAATTAGCTCTTAAACTAATGTGCAAAGATAACGCGATATTTAATTTATTCGTATTCCCACACTGAATACTTCCTATTTATCCTATACACAGACAATAGATTTTCCTTATAAGCTTCGATTATGCCATTAGCAGCTCAAATGGACGTTAACCGATAAAATAAGCTTACGTTATGCCAGTCTGAGTTGAGTTTAAGTTAAAACAATTTGGCTAAACCGAACTAAGCGCCACTGGCGTTTTATGGAGCGTTTAGGACTATGTCCTATTGTATGAATTGGTAAAGAGCTGGCATATACAACAAAGGTAGTCAAAGGGATTTCAACGCAAATGTATTCTAGATCGTTTGAGCTTGCTGATGAACCAAATAACATTTTATAAGGATTGCTTTTTGATCCAAAAACTTCGAAATTTTTGGGAAACGTTCAATCATCACTTTATTATCTATGAAAATTATAAACATGTGTCCAATAATTTTGGGTGGTACGTTTGTTTATACTGCTAATGCATTGTGGAGCGAAAGCGATCTTATGTTATTTGGGTACTATTAATTTTACTGCAGACATATGCTGTTGCCAGAAACACTTATCCGATACAATAATAGTCCATGTGTATATATAGGTGAGTATGTTCACAATACATGTGTTCTTGATAAAAGAGAATCTGTTTACATAGGTACTAGGTTTGTTAGTAAACATTTTGCTTTGATAAATTTCAAAGAATATTATATATTCAAGATATTTTTGGCTAAAAGCTTATGGTTTGAATGACTGATCAAGATCAAGTTATTGACTGTATTTTACAGAAAAAGTAGGACTTAAATTAACTACTTTAAACCACAAAACTGTCTATGTCTGTTATTAAATAGGTATGTAAATAAATAAAAACATACCTCGTCTATTAGTAAACCAAGACCGATGTAATAACAACAGCTGGCTTAACGTATACTAGATATATTTCTTGCATAATTACTGTAAGAAACGAGCGTGGTAAACAACGGGATGCGTGAGCGATGACACGCCATAATGGATGGGTTTGCAAACATGCTAACATGATAGAGCGAATTTGCGTTTTGATGTAATATAAGTAAGTCTAGAATCTAGATTTACTAAATGATTTGGGGTTCTTCTAAAAAAAATTAGAATCTCTAAATAGTATAAGAAAGTTGATTTCCAGTCGGTCTGTTTGTATATCCGCTGACTACCTACTAATGATGCAGTTTCAATGCAGCACCATCAGTTAGATATTTTTTTATTACAGAATGTTTTTGTATAGGTCTATAACTTAATTCCTCAAGAATCACCCTATCTCAATACATACGCAACAGATTTTGATGTGGTTTTCACCAATGTGAAAACCACATCAAAATCTGTTGCGTAGTTTAGTAGATCTAAGTGTATATTTACTGAGAAAACGATTTCATTGTATGATATGTAAGGATAATACCTAATTGAGTGCCTTTTACTGCCATACCACTCTGTGGTAGCTAATGCAAGGTTTTAAGCTACATCACACAGCAGGCTGTTCATACTGCGGGGCCTAACTGGTCTACAAGTATATAAAGGTATTAAGTATAAATACAAACTCATAGATTTAACGCAAAACTGAAACCGCTAAGTTAAAAAGTTTTCCACAAAGGAGCTCTGCAAACTTATGCACCAGATCTTTGAAAGTTGATCCGTGTAAAGAAAAATGTCGCTTAGGTCATAGAAAAGCGTATAAGTACCTACCAGATACATAGTTGGTTATACTACAATGCATAGTTGGTTATACACACAAGGCGTAAGCGTCAAGGATAAAAATAGTAATTTAAATTAGCCTTGTTTGTCTGTGGCAGCGATATATATTTAGACTATATTTACATATTGAGATGTTATCTCACTAACGGTGATAATGACAGACGGATGCATAAAATCTTGGATAAGCTGGCTAGATTTGTAAATTAGAGATTGAAAATTTGAAATAATACTATCAATAAATGATATTTTCCTCAACACACATAACGAATAACACTAAATTACGAATAAAAGCATTTAGAAAGGACTAGACTGTAATTAATTTTATTTAGGTATTTCATTCATCATCATCATCAGCCCACATTAACCCATTGTTGGGTATAGGCCTCTTCTCTACAGCGCCACTTTTCGCGGTCCTGTGCCAGCCGCGTCCAATGAGATCCAAAGAGAGAGGTATTTCATTACTGATTGTGATTTGTATGTGTGATGTCTGGCACACCTACATAAATAAGTGTTAATCTAGCATTTAAGTAGTGTTCAACTGAGCTTTAATTTAAAACTTTGACTTTACTTTGAGGGAAAGATCAACTTTCAACCAATATGAAGTTTTATAACCCTGTCAAACTCTTGCTTTACTTACCAAAACCATCCTTTGCTTACTTTAATAAAGGTAAGGCACTGTCTTTGAATTTAAAAAAGTAAAGGAATTTCAGCTTTCGAAGTTTACTTTGGGAAGCCTATTTTGCAAAGTGAAATCACGACTGTGAATTTGGCCCTTAGTGCCTAATAGTTTTGTCTTTAAAACGACATGTCACTGATTGGTTTATAGGCTTTATAACCTACGTATACTACGACTACATTCAAGGCTTTAATTGCAATTCGATTGTAAAAACAAATGTGGGAATTTTCCGAGATAAACACGATGGAAAATTAAAAATAAAGTTGGTGAAACTAGGCAATTTCAAACTGTAAAAACAATTTTAATTTACCTAGTTTCATAATCAACAAATTATTTCGTACCTACTTCGTTATCTGTTGTCTAGACAAGACTATGGAAATATTTTTATATTCGACGAGCAGGCGGATTCAATAACTGACCATGAATGCTGGTATCATGTTATTAGTTAGTAATTGTATACTTATCTTAGCCACTGTTTACGTCTAGTCACTGACGAGTTCCACACTGTCTAGCGTCAATACGTGTAGTTCCAATAATGATTTTATTCATGCCAACTTTTTTGAAAAGCATTCTGCGCATCATCGATATAGATATCGTCGCTTAAGTACAACAATACCGCCCAAGTCAATTTTGACTAGTTTTCAGGAGAGACAAATAACTGTTTATATTTTATTCAATACATCGTTAATGTTTAATGAATGCAAAAATAGATTTAAATTAGTTGTTAAAGACAAAAAAATAATTGAAACCTGTGTTGGTTGTCCAGTAGGTACTAGATGTCTGTGAGCTGAAATAATGTAGTGTTATCAACTTATCACTAAATAGCTACGCTCAGGGACTGAGTGGTAAGCAGCCGATGAATGGTACAAAACTGGCAGCAACGTAAATTGCGTTCTACGAATAAATGCAATATTCCCATGTTTATATTGAAATATCAGCTTGTTTATGCCAAATTTCGATGATAAAAGAGAGATTGAGTAAGCTTACAAGGTTGGCTAAATTAATGAACGGTAGGCAAATAATTTTGAGCGTTTATACTTAGGTTTTATGCTGTGGTGGAAATAAGGTGAGGCCTATGTTCAACAGTGGACGTCGTTGGGCTGATATGATGATGATGATGATAATACTTAGAAGTGGCAACGTCGCAATTATATTATTATTATTTTAGTGTCATATTCCGTGGTTTCAATTTTATTTTTTAATTTTATTTTAATCTCTGCTGACTAGAATCTTGATCGAGACGAGTTTGACCTCAAATGTCTGTTAAAACTGTAAAATTTACTGATACTATCTGAATATTCAGCAAATTCATAAGCTTGAGTGCTAGTTTATTTTAGAAAGTGGAGGAGTCAATCTCCGCAGTTCCGCATCGTGCTATTGTTAACCTTTCAATGCCTTGCAAGTTTCAAAGGATAGTTTAAACATGAACCTACCTAACGCCTGGTTATTTGAAAATAAATAATGTCGTGTCTAGCCTACATACTGTAAAAGAATGATATTATAGAAATTCCTTCAACAACTTGGTGACCCAAGAACCAGACAGGTGCAAAGCATTGAAGTGGAACAGAATGAACTTAATTTAAATATTTATGTAGGTACGTAATAGGTGGTTTTATCCAGTGTTGCAGCAATTCATACTAAAGACCTTTAAGATACCCACTTCTACCCACCACCGAGGTAGTGCAGGTACACTTTGGGATACAGGATCATGTAGCTTGACAATAACCAGCGTGCACTGAGCTGAGCAAGCAGCAAATTAAAGAACGCCCCATGGCAGTTTTAATAAAGCAAGTTAATAAAATGAGAGGAAGGTGATTCAGTAAGGCGTGAAGATCATGACACTATCTAAGCCTAGCATTATGTTGTTAGATTTTTTCTGTGATTTAGTACTTATATCTGATGTGAAAGGATTTCCAAATAAAAGTTTCAGTCTATGAGATACACAGACTTCATGATGAAAATATCCACCTACCTTGGAAAAAAAATAAGGTCGGCGGTAGGTTTTAAATCATACTTATTTACTAGATACACATACATAGAATGAAAATTTCGTACTTAGGAAAGAAACTTACCAGATGGGATTATATGCGCAAGAAGGACACACAACGCAATGAATCCTGTCAACATTTTCCCAACACACTGGAAAAATACTCAAAAAACAAAACCGTTTGCATCGTGCATCTAAAAATTATAACTAACAGTAGATAAAATCACCAGTCACAATAACCACACTTTAAATTACCACTAAAACACAAGGAAACTGTTGAATTTTGTTACGGTGTAAAAAATAACAGTTAAATAAGATCGAAATTTTAAGCGTTCGGTGCGTGAAATCGTAGTTTAGCGACCATATTGGCGCGAAATCGGTAGCGTGCGCGCGGCTCGACGCAACGAGACGGACTTACTCAAGTCGGCCAGTCTCGAGTCTCGACGGTTGCCGCGCGAGGCTTGTTCTTGTTTGGGTGGTTCGCAATTACAACGATAGTAGTCTGTTGCGACGCGGCAGTTCGCCACAATCCTTGTTCTACTGTATCCAATCTCAAATGATATCAAATTATTTGTATTTGCTGTGTTGTAGGTCATTATTTAGCTTGACTACCATGCCTTCAATAGCCAGTAGATTCAACTGTACTCTGTGTACCTACTAAACCTACTTTTGAAAGACATGCCTACCCACTTTGCTATCGGGTCTCGATTCCTTAGGTTCCGGGCTGATTCCGGGATAACAATAGAAATAAAACGATAGGAAGGTAAATGAGAAGTTTGAACAAAAATACACGACACTTATTAAAGCGATACCTAGTCAAAAATCGTCATTAGCAACACATTATTACCCCACTGCTGGACTCAGGGCCCTGATTCTGAGCTGTCGGAAAATTTTCGGCCCGAAATGTCAGTGTAATTAAAGTTAAAAAACATATTGTTAAAGAAATAAACGGTTGTAGGAAAAAATCTTAAATTAGTCAGTTTTTAATTTTCTATACGTTAGACTATTTTTTAACATTAAAGAACATAAGCCATAAAAATACGTCGTAGTAAGATTCGTAAAAATTTAAGATCCGAGAACAATCCGACGAGTCAAAATCAGGGGGCAGGTCTCCTCTCCTCTATCTAGAGAGCTGAGAAGGTTTTTAAGACCATAATCTATGTGTGTGGAAATATGGATCAGACATACACTGAGAATTTCTTTTAGGGTAGGTATGTAGGTTTCCTCACGATGTTTCCCTTCACCTTTAGCAAGCAAGTCACTTGGCTAGTACCTACTATTATATTATTACCTACATTCCACAAATTGAAATCCACGTTTGTACTGCCGCCCGGTTGAAATCGAACTAACTTATTTTTTGTCATTGTCACATATCTCATTCATTTCCACCATGCATCGCTTTTCCTCTTGCACTTGTCTCGTTAGACGAAGCAAACATTCGCATATACATGAAAAAAAATAAAAAATTGCAGCGTACAAACAACAACAAATTAAGAATCCATGTTGCGCAGTGCGGGTTGCGGTGCACATGCACATTCTCCATTTTAGCAGCCTTTTTTAGGGTTCCGTATCTACATCAAAAGGAAAAAACGGAACTCTTATAGAATTACTCCGTTTTCCGTCTGTCTGTCAAGAATATTA
The DNA here is from genome assembly GCA_905147015.1 of Laspeyria flexula. Taxonomy (NCBI): domain Eukaryota; kingdom Metazoa; phylum Arthropoda; class Insecta; order Lepidoptera; family Erebidae; genus Laspeyria; species Laspeyria flexula. Next base: position 15,386,823 of record LR989954.1, read on the forward strand.
TCCTCAAGAATGCGTCGAGGTATCAAGCTGAAATGAAATGAATGTCTGCAATCCCTTGGCGTCGTAAAAAAATCAGAGTTCCTTCTAAGTAAACAAAATCAAAAAATACAGTCGTTTATGCTCCATTTTTGTCGCATATCTTGACCCCTTGACCTAGAATCATGAAATTTGGCAAGATGCAATACCAAGTGGCACAAGTAAAGGAAAAAATCCGAAAACCGTGCTCGTGTAGCTATATCACTGAATACAATTACTAGGATATTGGAAGGGTTACGAAATGATAAGTGTAAAAAAATTGAGTGAGAATGTATTCCGGAAGAGTGAGAATTAATTAATTCTACTAGTGATCTATTTTATTGTTTATTTCATCTGCATCAACAGCTCATATCCACTAACTGCTGGGTATAGGTCTCTTCTCCGCAGCGGCAGCACCACTTCTCACGGTCCTCCAGCTACGTCCAATAAGAACCTATGATCTTTACAATATCGTTTGACTATATCAATTGAGCCGGTGCGATGGTCTGCCACTAACCTTTATTTACTTTATTTATTTTTATCGAGTCAACCATATGGGTCTCTTTAGTGGTCAATTCGAATATGCACTCTCGATAGCAATTTAAGGATTCCTAGAACAAATTAGCCCATTAACATTTTGCTCCGGCTACACAGGCTACAATAGGTACAAGCTTATTATTTAGGGCTTTAGGCTCTTTCAGCTTGTTATGAAGTCAGTATGATATATTATTATTGTGGGGTAACACAGTTATATAATAAAACGTGGCAACATTTATCCCTCCGACATTGTGTCAAACTTAACATCTGACGTGGGCGTTTGACGTAATGTCGGACGTGAGTCCTCCATTCTGTCACTCATCTGAACTGCGCGGGCGCCGAGCGAAATATGAATCTCTAATTTTTTTTCCTACAAGTAATAGTTTTTTAGAAAAGTGTTTATTATTCTATTAATGTATTTTTAATAGTGAAATAATTTGCCAAAATGGGCTTATCCACTACAGTTCACGTACTTTTAGGATGTTGCGCGAGCGCTTTTCTTATGGAAATACTGATGGCCAGAAAACCCAGTAGTGCTAACTTAGTTACGTTTCTCCAGTTTTTTGTTATATCATTACAAGGGTTCATTGTCACGACAAGACTGGGCAGGGTGAGTGATTTATTTAGTCTTTGTTCTAATAACTTGTTTCGTGTGAAACTTACACAAATAAACAATGTATAATAGCATTGGTTTTCCTTGATTTCTTGTATAAATTACCTATGTATTATTTATTTGGTTTTAACTCCAGACAAAATTAAGTTAATACTAAATTCAATATTAAATTTTCCTTATGTATATTACATGACTTAATTAATTTAACAAATATATGAGTCAACAATCCGTAATGATGCTAAGTAAAGTTTAAATTCTAATAAATTATAACTTGAACTTTTCAGGTAGGCCCTCAGATACCTCTTAAGCAATACATAATGCTAGTCAGCTTGTTTTTTGTAACCACTGTTGCAAATAATTATGTCTACGCCTTGCATGTGCCTTCAACACTACATATGATTATAAGGTATTTATCTAACATCAATATACTTTTCTTCTTAACAATTAAATCTTTGAGCTCCATGTGCCCACAACGCTGTCGGACAAACAGTAATATTACATCTACTGCCTTGCATTTCATGTGTCAGTGTTATGCATTGGTTTCATACTTTTTCAATATTAATTTGCTTTCCATTCATCATCATCATCATATCAGCCCAAAGACATCCACTGTTGAACATAGCCCTCACCGAATTTCCGCCACAGCAAGCGTTTATGTTTATGTTCTCCATTGAATATGAGAATTTCTGGCTTTATATCATAATTAACATTGTCAGATTGTATGTACCTCTTGTTATTTAAAGTCTTAACAAAACTAATAATTGTATGATGAGGTGGAAGAAGGAAGGGTCATTGAGGTGTGATGATTATAATTTTATATACTATCCATGCAACTGAGACCTGTTCAGAATCTCGATAGCAGAACTTATTTATTAAGCTGATACAGAGCTCAGCAGTAGTTGGGTGCTCTTACAGCACAGCTAAAATATGGCGTTATGTTTAAACAATGCAGGTGTCCTTTGAGAAGTGGATGAGTCAAATGCCACCAAATCTCAACTTTTCACACACACACACAAATCCTAAAAGAGTTATAGTCAAATATTAAATACGAAGTATTTCTAATCAAGGTACCATAAGTGTTAAATTGAAGTGTCTTATGAATATTAGACACTTTCCATTTGTATTGCTGTAGGCTAGATGACAAGTTAGTATAGTTTACATTAATTTCAACATGATTACATCAACTTGTATTGTTATTATGCTTGATAACTATATAATGTGAGTGATGTTAATCATATAAATATGAGTAAATATTGGTAGTTAGGTACCTACATTGATTCATTCTGAGAATCTCAATTAATCATATTTGTAAATATTTGCCTCTTCTATATCTCTAAAAAAAAAACAATCAACAAAATGAGGGTGATCAGTAGGTGCATAGGGGGTATAGTAGGTATTCTGTCCATCTGCATCTTTAGACCGCTGGTGTGGACATAAGAGAGAATTGTTTCTCGCATGGTCAATTATATGTTGCTTGCTCCCGAGTAAGTACATTGAATACAAAGATGTGCAGTGAACAGCTCTGGGCTGCTAATAAAGTCTAACTACAAAACTATATCCACGCAAGCGAAAGCTAGTTATTATATATTTCCCATAATTTTGACAACATTTAAATTATTAATTAAGTAATTACTATGGTAATGTCTTTTTACAGATCAGCATCCTCCCCAGCCAGTATGCTTGTGTATTGTTACGTAAAGCAGCAAGCACCAAAAGCTAACAATGCCATTGGCTCGGTATTAATCAGTATTGGTGTTGCTCTAGCCATGTATGGAGGAGCCCCCACCAATGAGGAAAATAAAGGAACATTCCTTTACTGGTGTATAGGAGTGACAATATTATTAACAACATTAATCACTGGTGCTTTTACTGGATTGCAACAGGAAAGACTGTATGGGCAGTACGGGAAACACCCTAATGAAGTAAGTTAGTCGATTGATTTATGTCTGATAATGAAAACAGTTGCACACAACTATCTATGTCTTACTGTGTGGAGGTTCTACAGCTAATATGAGATTAATGCATGACACAGAATCAGTGACAGTAGGTTTAGCTGTGTCCATAGAAAACCATTCATTGTCAATGGTTGGTTGCTACTTACCGACTGGCTATTATCTGGAACTTTGATTTATAAGCCAACTATTATTGTTTCTGTTATTAAATTGCTGATGTTGAGAAATTTGGCGAAATCAATAATTATTGATTCCGCCAAACATATGTAACTAACTGTTCTTGTAAGATATTAGCTCTTTAGATAGAGAGGAGACCCATTCCTAGCAGTGGGGCATTAATGAGTTGCTATTATTGTTAATTTGCCTGTAACAAAAAATTTAATCTCTAGTGCTGGCATTTCTTTTGAAACGCTAACAAACACCTCAATAATTATGTTTGCAACAGGCTTAATGATTAAGGTAGGTATATACCTACCTATTATAATATTGTGTTGTTATATGAATCAATCTTCTGTGAAGTAGTGCTAACCCTGGACTGCTTTTTTATATCGATATAAGCCAATAGGTCCCTTCTCAATTGTACTAAACCAAACAAAACTTGTTATAAATAATTTTAGATAAAAACATCTTAATACCTACTTTCCAGATGCTGTTCTACACGCATGCGCTCCCACTGCCAATGTTCGTAGGCATCTATCCTCAATTAATAGAAAGTGCATCAGAATTGTCTTGGGATATTTGGTTGTTTATTGTTGTAAACATTCTCTCGCAATTCTATTGCACACATTCAGTTCATAGATTGGCGACCAAAGAAACCTCCGTCACAGTAACATTTATATTGACTTTGAGAAAATTTGTTTCTCTGCTCATATCATCAGTAGTTTTTAAGAATAATTTGACAGTATACCATGTTATAGGCACTGTTTTTGTTGCTATAGGTACTTGTGTTTATTTTGATTTCTTCTCCAGTAGAAAACAAATGCCAGTTAGTATGAAAAGTAAAGCCAATTGATTGTGATGTTTAGGTGATTTTGGTGCTAAAATTGTGATACTTCGTTACGTAAACTGATCTTCATATTAATATGTATAATTATACTTTTAGAATTTATTCCAAAGTCGAATTTATTAAAGCATAATATCATTGCATTTAGCTATATAATATTAGATAAGGTAGGTACCTACATACTAAGAGTGATTCTATATTTAACCTTTATTTATGTTACTAATAATGTATTTTTAAATGATTTATATGGAATAAAAATTTAAAAAACGAAAATAATTTAAAATTCCACATTTATTTAGTCATCTTAAAAATATTTTGTATGTAAACTATTCAGTAGTGATTCATAATAAACATGAAAATTATACAACTTTGTAAGGAATCTACAGAAATAATAAAAAAATATACAACCTTACAGCAAATGACAACATACCTGTTACCTACATTACGACGAAGCTGCTTGAACAATTAATAAAAAAATAATGTAGGCATTTTAATCTATTACTCATACACACATACGCTCAATTCACTTCACATCACTTATAAATTACTATTTGTCCAATTGCTTATAATTCCATTGCGTGGGCCGCCGTCTTAGAATCTGTAAAACGACAAAGTAATAATTTAGTTTGATAAGATAAATTATAAATAAATTATAAAATCTGTTTTTGGATGTCAGTGTGACTCCTGTAAGCCGGTATTCATTAGCAACCCATTTATGTCCCACTGCTGGACTCGGGTCTCCTCTCCTCTATCTAGAGAGCTGAGAGGGTTTAGGCCATAATCCCCACACGCTGGCCTAATGCGGGTTGGTATATGAAGCCTATATCTACTGTCTTGGAACCCTGATTTTAATCAGAAATAAGATTGAGGAGAAAGAAAGTTTCCACTCCCCTCCACAACAGATGTATGTATGTGTAATGAAAGTGGATACAATTACGTACCTACCTGCTCTTGCTGTCTGATCGGCTGCGTCGGTCGCGCGATCGAGAGCGTCGCACGGATGGCGAGCGCCGGCGCACTGAGGGCGAGCGGCGCGGCGACCCCGACCTGCCGCGGGAGTACGAACGTCTTCGTGGACTGCGACTGCGGGATCTATCAACATAACAACATTAAAACACGTTCTACTATCCTCTCATACAACACATACAGATCAACATCTACACCTCAAGGACGTTCAGTCTAATAGTATCGAACCCTCTGTTATATTTAGTTAGATTGAAATCCACCGCATTGTCAGTTATTAACATCTTTTGTGTAATGTCATTTGAATTATTGGGGGCACATTTAAATATTAAACAATCTACTTTACATCAAAACCCTAGTTACCTATACCATAAACGCCAACTCGACTTCTCTAATACTAATTAAAGGCAAGGTAAGGTTCTAAGTATAGGATTCAAAAAGTACCGAGACATGGTGAGCCTGCGAAGGTCGACCGTTGTGGGGCTGCTGTGAGGCCGAAGGGATATTACCGAGGCGAAGACGAGTTTCAATGTTATCTTCCGTCGAACAGTGGCATTAATCGGAAGTTTCAAGAAAAATTGCGGTAACACGGGGAGGTTGATCGCCACTAGTTGTATTCTAGCTCGGTGCCACGGTGACGACGGTGTGTGCAGTCGGTGAAGCATTAGGAGTTGCAATGATATTCAGGATGTTTTGTAGGTCCTATACTGTGTGGCTCTCTATAGTGCATTTTATTCAGGTCCAGGTTCGGATTACGGTTAGGGACTAGGTGATGGCGGTCAGGAGGTATTTTATGGGGACGCAGATGTTGGAGACTTCGGCTGCGCGCAGAAGTTTGGAGAGCCGATCGCAGAAGTTGAGCGGGATGTTGTTGCGAGCGGCGTTCGCGGATGTCATATTGGTTAACGAGCCGTAGTTGTGGTGAAGACATGTGGTGAGGTCGTTGGTGTGTTGGTGGTTGGTTGATAAAATGGACCTGTAAACGTTCCAACACCCACCACTTTTAATATCTCCATTATATTGCTTATCTACTGTATATGCAGATTTTGTGAAAAAATTATAAGTATTAAGTTATTGTGTAAAATCAGAATGTTGTAATACACATGTTTTATACATATAACAACAGAGTCAAATCATAGTCAAGATTTGACTGTGACTGATAATATCATGACTATGAAAAAGTTAAGCATTCTGATGAATATAAAATTCATGAGATAGCTAAAATGCACATAAAATATTACAGATAATTTTAGCCCCCCTTTTGAATCAAATCCATTTCAGTAACATGCTCAATATAAGACCCATGGAAAATTATCGAGTAGGTACAATAAATTGTTTACATACCTGGAGTATCGCCGCTCACGTCTGGTGCGTCCATTTGACATCTCGACACGGATGCGTGTTCCACAGCAGCGACTAATAACACAAAAAAAAATCAGTCAAAACTCACCATGACCAAAAGCTTAATACTAATTAAAAACTAAAAATTGATTGAATTTTAAAGTGTTCCCCATCCCAAGACAAGTGACGCCTATATTAGAACGCCACATCTCAGTCTCAGTATGGAGGTACCGTGCTCTTGCACACTTATGACTCAAGCGTTTCACATTTAGGATGAAACGGATCTAAGGAGCGTGCAGAAAACATACCTACTTCATTAAAAGTTGGAGAATTGCAAACTGCTTCTTTTTGAAATTATTTTTCACTTAACGAGTTCTGGGTCTTGCTCTAAAAAGCAACACATCAGTGAAGAAGTTTAATAATTTCTAAAATACCTAATTCTGTTTCAAAATTATAGATATGTACTAGGTATTAATCCCAAGAAAATAGGTACCTATTTGGTGTAACCTAAGTTTGTCTTATTTCTTACAGCTATATAGGTAGGTTACCTACCTATATACAGTCTTAATTCGTATAGCCGTTTATTATTTTACATACCTACTTACAAACCGAATAGAGAGCGATATTTAATTTTTATCGTATGATAAAATACGGTAAAAATATATCTTCACCTGGTGGGACACGGACAAGGAGGTCCCATCATTAACTTACGTAAACTTAGTCGCAATAAATAACTAGCTAGCGTTGGTGGCAGCAGTTTGACTTTCGAAATACCTACCTATGCACATTAATTAGGTATATGCTATGCTAGGTATAGATACTAAGTTCAATCAAAAATGTGCAATCTACGAAAAAAAACTAGAGTATCATTATCTTTTTTATCTAATACAATAAGTACCTAGATACCTAGCCATTCTAATCGTAACCATAATACCTACCAAATGGGTCAGGCAGGAGAAACCAAACCAAGATGGCGGATTAACTTTAGCGCAAGAAGCTCAGCATAATTATTTATTACCTAGTAAAGTATTACTTACGTGCCGTCCAAGCCACGCACGGAATCTTCAGCATCACGAGGGTCTTCAAATTCTACAAACGCGAAACCAGGAGGGTTTCGTGCCACCCATACATTTCTGATATTGCCGTATTTTGAGAAGACTTTCTCTATTTCATATTTGGATGCATTTGTGCCAAGGTTGCCTACATACACTTTGCAAGAAAGATCCCACTCTCGATAGCGTGATCCCATTCTCTAGAAATAAGAACAACGTGTTAAATTACATTTACGACGCCATTTTGTGTGCGTCGCAGATTGCAGTTTTGTGGATATTTTATTACAAAAAGAACTTATTATTAATTAATTACCTTAGATAAGAGTATCTCCACAAATTACAAACAAAATAGAAAAGCTTGAATCACACGAAAATTAATAAAATTTCAATACACTCAACGCACTACCTGCGGATCTGCAGTGAGTGACGCAAAAGAAGAATGAAATTGAATGAACATAGAGAAATGAATGAAGTTCTTTGAACAACGAACAAATCTCGCATTGATCGAATGAAATAATAATTTTATTTTCGAGTTTACGATCGACATAGACTAGTGTTACCTATCGATCCCTCCGTATAGTGTATAATCTATGTATCGAGTTGATGTAGGTATCGATAGTTGACCACGGAAAAGTCACTATTTTTTTTATTTTTTTTTTACCACATTCACACAGCGCCATCTAGTCCCAAAGTAAGCAATTATATTTGCTTGTGTTATGGGTACTAAACACTGACCTGAATATATATCGGGACTGGCTGTCCTATACAAATGATAGCTAATTTTCTTTGTCTATTTGACCAACTAGCGGAGAAGAGTGAAACTATTTTTGACGTAATATTGACGTTGATTTTCGTATCGCGCCAAATACCTCGTTTAGCAGTCTTAATTTTCTGAGCGTAAAAGCTACTTTGTGGTGATTTAAGTGAAAACAAGGAGTGATTTTATAACGTAGAACATGGGTATGTGTGTGTAAAATTCAATATAGAAATGGGTGCAATTTTTCATTACACAGGTACGTAGATTTATGTTAATTTTACCCTAAAATCAGTGTCAACTGTCTGTCAAAACATTGGATTATGTGTAGATTATGTTGCTAAATATGCATATCGTTAATCTATAACGGACATTGTTTTGTTTTTAATTCTAAATTAGGTTCTTAATTTTTGTAAACAAAGTGTGAGTGATGTCCATATCGTCATATCGATAAACATGTTCGGGGTCTGATGTGACGTAGGGTTGCAAACAATTTTTTTTTATAGAATAACATTTCATACACTACTTTATCTAATCTCATGAAATATAATAATATATAGTACAATATTTTATGCTTGCATTTATTTGCAAACTTTTAGCGCCAAAATCGTGTGTTGTTCGCCTCCACAGGTTATATAGAAGTTTTTCTACATGACTCATGTAAAACTGCATTGCAACATTTGTAACCTTCTTGAACTCTTGAAGCATAGAACCCACGACCTCCGGCTTAGCAGTCAGGATCACTAACCACTAGACTAACAGGCCAGTCAACTATATAGGTACACTATATAGTATTGAAATTTTAGAATAGATAGATGTAGTGTCTATCTATTGCAAAATTATATACTATCGATAGTATCTATTCAAGATATTGAGTAATGCTATTGATGAAGTATAAAACAATCGATAGTATCGATACTATTGAGTATTGATACTACCGATTACGATACTTGGGTAACGTTAATAAAATAGGGTAACAGGTTTTGGTGAACATTTACCTTTTTTTACGTTGCAATTTTAATGTTTATTTTACTAAATTACGTACGGTACGCACGCTAATCAATAGACTATAAATATAAAATGCGTAATTAAGTTTAAAATATTTATTTATATTTTTTATGTTTATAGCAGTAAGTAAGTATGACCACTGAGAAGTAGTAAAGAAGCACTAATAAGTAGTACTATGAGTATCTCAGAACATAAGTAACGTCTGGAATCTCAACCTATATTCTAATTAATACAAAACTAGAAATCAATCACCTAAAGATATAGCTATAGTTGTCATCAGAATGACATTCAATGTGTTATGAACAGATAAGTCGATCACACTATATATTAATATTATCTAATAATTAACTCAATTAAATTAACTATTATAATTATTGTATAATTAATTACAAACTAAAAAAAAATTTATATGCCCAAATGAAATGACCGAACCTACATTATGTTCGGTCATTTCGCATCAGTAGTGTAGGATGTGCGAATGAACTGAGTTATTTGAGAAGTAATAGACAAGACAATACATATGGAGATGGAGTAAAGAATTTAATTTTTAGTCTGTGTTATTGATACTTCCAGTTGTCTACGCCCCGCACCCCCTTCAATTTTGTTATTTATTTGTCAAACAGCTGATTGTTTCTTCGAAACGTGATGAATATTTAGAATTCGATTGAGTAGTTCTTCGAAACAATAAACGAAAATGGATGTTGTAGGGCTACTGAATAACATAAACGACAATTCGAATATGTTTGCTGTGAAAACATGGACGTCGGAATGGTCAAACAATTTTCAAGACAACCAGGTAAGTTATTGATTTTTGAATTACATCAAAGTCATAAATTTGTACAAGTAATTATTACGTGATTCGTAATTTTATGTATTAAACTTCATTCAATATTACTTTTCATAAATTACAAAATCATTTGAACAGTAATAATAGAAATCGGTATCCTTGAATTCAATGTTAACGTGATTGATATAAGAATAGATTTTTTCGACTATATAATGCGAAAATTGACAAAAAATATTTGATAATTTACGACGATATTGTTCAATATGTTTAATAAAACCCAAGGATAATTTAACATTCTAATTAAATATAATAATACTACTACATAAATATTATATAGTATTATTTATATAAATGAATCCCCCTATTTCCCTTGGTCATGACATCACGCGTGTACGGCTAGTTCGATTTGAAAAATTCTTTTAGTGTTGGATAGCCCATTTATTGAAGGACGCTATATAACATCACGCAACGGCAAGTAGGAGCTGAGCTGTGGCCAAACAAAGCACAACGGGTGTGACTTCTAGTATGAAATAAAAAGTGTTTTCCTATAATTTCTAAATAATACAATTTCTATAATAGAACCTTTTGTAATAATGTATTTCAATTTAAATGTCATTAATTTTTTTTCATAAAATATTTTACTATCAGCTGTGCTATCAGCATACTCCTTATAAAAAAATACTTTATTACATCATCATGCTGTTTTACCTATCATCTTGTATAAATACTTAAGTCATAAGTTCTTATAATAAGTCTTTCAATGCTATGTCGAACAGTGTTGTCTGCAGTCTGGGGTTCAATGTGTTAATCAATAAATTTGTCCGAAAAACTGAGATTATAGGGTTAATGACATTAGGTTATAATCCAATTCTTTATCTGCCCATTTATAAAATCATGCATTGTAAAAAAAGTATCATACACAACTTACTTTTATTTTCATCATACTGCTGTGTGCTGGATTTGTGCAGTAGTGTACCAAATATTAGACCTACTTAAAATTAATTGGTTTCATTAGGTAGGTATTATGTTGTTTATTAAAAAAAAAATAAGTACATCATGACTAATCAGTGCATCTACTTTCTGCAGTGTTTTTGTTTTTAAAATTTAATTTTCTATTTATAACATTATATATGCAGTGTTGCCTTATGCAGAGTTACTTTGATCCTGAGATATATTCTTAAACTACTCTAACTTGTCTTCTCTACCCGGGTAAGTACTTTTTTTACGCAGCGTGGAAAGTTTATTGAGCTATCTTGAATTATTATTATTATTTATGTTCTATTATGCCCAGAATAAACAATGGGCATTTTCACCGCGAACAATAGAACTAACGAAAAATATAATACATTTAAAATATGCACAAATAACATAATTTTCTTGAAAAGAATATAAGGATTGACAAATAAAAAGTGGAAAACCAATATAAGATACGATGTATTACTTAGTCTTTTGTTTGTTTACGCGCTCATAACCTTGGCCTTGAGATCGCGCAAATATACACGATAGCTCGACTTGCGTGGGTCGATTTTATAGTAAAAAGAATGTGTTAAATTATCATAATAGAGCGTATTACCATATACATCTTTAAATAAATGGTTTATCGGCGATCAGATTTTCTTAGCACAGAATAATGTTGCTTCTAGTTTAATGTGATTATATCTTCTTCTATATGAGTTGATCTCTTGTCAGTGCGGCGGTTGAGCAATCGCCGCTGTTCTCTGTCCTATGTCTCCCTCATCTTCATCTCTTAGTATGAGTCGACTCCGCACGTCTCCTTGACCAGCTGTATGAAATTTCTTATTGGTCCTCTTCCTCTTTTTCCTTCTAAAATAGTCTTAGTTTCGTATCAAGTGGCCAATCAACTTTCCTCTTCTATTGTCTATAGTTCTCAACAACCGTCTTTGTTTCCCCTCGTTAACCCTTGGCAATATTTTGTAATGTTTCTGTCCAACTTAATAATGAACTAATAAAATAAATATGGTTCATGTAATTGGATAATTTTAAAAGTTACGACGAAATTTCATGCATTAATTGAGCAACACAACTGGGACAGTATTGGCAAATCTAGACTATAATAATAATAATAATAATAATCATTTATTTTCAGACATGTAGTCCATAGTAAAAATTAAATTACATAATAATTAAACTGTATCTACATTTACATTATATAATACATTAAAATACATACAATTAAAATAATAATAAAAATACAACCAAGGATAAAAAAATTAAAACATGAAATTAAATAAGTACGTACGACAACATGAAATTATTTTATTTTTTTTAACTATTTTACGTACTTGAATGACGCCTGGTGGGTTGTCACCCAATGCCACAATATTGGACTGCTTATATTGTCGGCAATGGTAGCTAATACTATAATAATATTAAAGGTAGAAGACCTTAGCCAAATAATACTAGTTTCCTAGTTGGGAATGCTCTGTTACTAGAGCCTTCTATACTGCAGCAGTCCTGCTATTTGTCTAGTAGTGCACTTTCACATTGGCGCTTGCGCTTGAAAACGTTCGTATTTTAACTTAACACGGTAGCAGTATAGGCTATATAGCAGTACCGGATACAAAAATGGTTATTGATCGATACAAGGGTAGGTATAAACCGCGAATTAAAAGTACATAGTTACTACCGTCTTATAAAAATTACAGACTAGGTACTAATTAAAAAGTTATGCCTGTTCATGAATGACTTGCGAACTCTTCCGTTTTTTCGTTAGTCAAAAACACATTTAATCAGTGACTATGACGAATTTATTTTTTCGTGAGTTGGTAGGTAACGCGCATATCCTGGTGTGACTGACGCTAGCTTAGCTTAAAAAAATTACAATAATTAGTCAAAAAAGAGCTAGATTTTGAGTTTACGAAAAAGTGCCATTCTCTCTGTCTCCTTAAAAATTGAACTCATTATATTATCTTCTATACTAAAACCCGGGTAAATACGTAACTTTGTGACAAATTTTGGTAGAAAACAGATCTTTACTAGGTACTCTAGTTTTTGAGATATAAAACAAGTTGAGAAGATGCTCTCCAGATCGGCCCTATATAACTTTTGAACCAGTTACCGACAAATTCTGATATTTAGCGGTCAATTTTGACAGATTAGCAATAATTTAGTTGTGATATCAAAATTAAAATCCACAAAAAAACCAGTCACACCATATCCTATTCAAAGGAATTTAAACCTAATATCTTTTGAGTAGGTCATGTACAATATCGTTATCTATTTAGATAAAGTAACTACGTGTTGAGTATAAATATTTTGATTTACTTATCGCGTATCGGCAATAAAGAGCGTATGAAATTACGTCAAAATTATAAAGATTTATCGAATAGTTTATTTCCGTGTTAAATGTGAGGTGGCTTTGTAATTCTTAACTATGTTTCATAATTCACGTGTTGTATTAGGTTTTTTAGATCCAAAGTGTGTTCAATTTCAACGAATATGGATATCATTTTATGAAATTGATATGCACTAGTCTTGTGACTTGCCATCTGCCAACGGTGAAGGAAAATATTTAAAAGTAACATAGCGTCCATTACACCCACCCACATTTTGCCAGCTGTTTGGTCCCATGTAATAGGGGGCGAGCCTATTGCCATCAACCGACACATTTGTTCTCAAACTCGACTAAAAATCGGGAATTGTACCAGAAATCTCCTTGCGCCATCGAGGCAGTTGAAGTAAAACCACATTATCCTAGAAGGAATTCTAAGGGTGTCTGATCCTCCAACTAGCATTGGGCCAGCGTGTGAAGATTATGGCCTCTAAATCCTCTGGGTAGAGGAGAACAGAACCCTGCCCAGCAGGGCCCCATGTCTGGTAATTTAAATCGTAATTGGATCTCAAAAGCAGTTTTTTTTAAACTGAGCACATGTGTGAAAGTATGTCGTGGTGCCACGTCACGCCACAGTATTGTGTCTCCGACTTTAAATTGAATTTTGTACGCTCGTCAAAAGGACTCATTCTCTCGTTCTCTCTATAGAATAAACAAAGTAATAGGTACTTACTGCCGCACTCAGAAACGTCAATTAGCAGTAATCTGTCATTAACAAATTTTTTTCATTGAATAATCGTCTTTAGGCATATCGACTTAAGGATTACACGTTTTTACTAAATAAACATTTAAGTTAAGTAACGTCTCAGTACGGCAGTTATCATTATTCATTATCGTGACGTTGCAAAGATAAATAGGTACTTATTGTCTTAAAGACGAAGAGGTGATCGACGGATATGAAAAAAATCAATGACGAGTCAATTCCAAAAGTCGCGTGCGTAAATCTGAATTCGATGTTTTATTTCTGTTAACTATATTACCTATCAAATGAATGTTATTCAATTATTAAGTAAGTAGGCACTTAAATTGTTATTATTTTGTACTCACCTCATTATCATCATCATCATCATATCAGCCCAACGACGTCCACTGCTGGACATAGGCCTCACCTAATTTACGCTACCGCGAGCAGTCCTGTGCCGCCTGCAACCAACGGTACCTACCTCATTATGCGCAGTCTAAATTCATATAATCATAAAGATAATAATTAAAGGACATTGTTGAAATGAACTTATAACCACCCTATTATGTGAATTATTATATTATTATATTGTGTATTCAGACGAATTGTGTCAAAACAAGTTTTTGTTTGTCCGACAACTAACAGAGCATGAAGAAAGTCACGAGGATTGTTTTGTTGGTTGGTTTTATATCTGCCAAGACCACGTGTCTGTAGTCTATCATGTATTTGCTACGCTTGACCGTATACGGAAGAAAAGTTCCAGCGGTGTTTCCTGAGCGCTATTTTTTTTTTTCTACCACATTCTACCACATAAATTACACCCAGACACAGAACAAACCTTTATGCTCATCACACAAAGATTTGTCCTGGGTGGGGATCGAACCCACGACCTCCGGTTTTGCATTCAGTCACTAACCACTAGACTTCTTCTTCTTCAAACGAGGTTTTAACTAGTTTAAAGAGAGCTTGTTTGTGCCTCAAACATTGGTAAGGTCTATGAGCAGCAGTAACCGCTTATCATCAGGTGGGCCGCCAGTTCGTCTGCCACATCAGGCAATAAACAAATGCCAGATAACTAAATGAGCTTAGAAAAAAATAATTCTAATAATATTTTAGGTTCTGTTACTACTGGATAGCGCCAGTTGTTTTATTAACACCAATACCCACCCATACTTTAATATTATTTAATTTTTCTGTCTCTTTGTGCCGTCAAAGTAGACAGCAGATTATGCTTCATTTCATTCGGTTTAGGGAATACTATAATTTCTTAAATTGGTAAAAAAGAACTAGGCATTAGATGCGAGATTCGCTTAATGCCCGGTTGTAGTAATTTTAAGGTTTTTGAAGTTATTTATCTCTTAGATACGTAGACATAACGCAAAACAAAAAACTGTCTTTTTGTGTGTTTAAGAAAGATAAACATATGCTCAAGCGCTGACTAAAGCAGAAACGTAATTATTAGATAATTGTGCAACCAAACAAACAAGCTCTTCAGCTTTATAATATTAGTATAGACAAAGAAGGTGTGTAACATGTTGGTTTCAATAAAACTTTGTTCCTGTTATAAGGAGCCTTATTAACAAGGTCTGCACACGCATCTCTTTTGTTTCGCCATGAGTCACACTCCGGTCGAGAGTTCAAACTTTGAACCCTCGAGTTTGTTATCTCTTTGTACATTATTTGGTTGTTATAATAATATACCTAATTGATTATTGTTGCATCACTATAATAACAAGTGAGATATATAAATTTTTTAACACGTGAAGTGCAAAGATAATATAGGTAACAACCATTTTAATGAAGTGAGTATAGAATATCTGATGGTGTTTAACGTTTGTAACAAAGGCATTATCGATAGATGAAAAAAACATTTGCTGATATTCATTTTATTCATCAGCAACCCATTAATGTCCCACTGCTGGGCACGGGTCTCCTCTCCTCTATTCTGAGAGCTGAGAGGGTTTTAGGCCGTAATCCACACAGTCTGGCCAAATGCGGGTTGGTGGATCAGACATACACTTAGAATTTCTTCTAGGGTATGTGGGTTTCCTCACGATGTTTTCCGTCACCGTTAGCAGATGGTCAGTCACATGACTAGTACATATAAATTTCACAAAGTGAAATCCACATTGGTACTGCTGGTCGGAATCGAACTCGGACCGCGTGTTTAGCACGGCGGTTCTTATCCATTCAGCCACCATCGCTGCTGATATATATGCTTTCAATGAAATAAATAAAATTCAATAGAGACCTAATAGACCCTTATTTTATTCTTAAAAATACTTATGTACAATACAGTAAAAGCAAAGATGGACAAAGTAAATATTTGTCTCGATTCAGATGAGCCAATACAATTGGTGTTGCTATTTAGTTTGAGATTTATGTAAAATTAACATTAACAACTCATATTATAGACCAATTAAATATCTGTTATGATAACTACATCTACGTAGGTATACAGACGTACGGTTTATTATATTTTTTTCATTATATTGACCCATTATAAATATTCAACGCGATAACTAGGCCAAAGACATAGCCTATTCAAGCCTCAAGTGAAGGTTTTCGGAAAAAATAATGAATCCATCCATTTTAATTAAAAGATAACAATAAATACAAATGAATGAATATTTAAATGATGCCGGAAACTTGAAAAATAAGTACGGCATTATTATCAGCTGTTCGCTGTTGGCCGTTGGCGTTCCGAAAGTGTTTTGCAAGACGTTTAGTAGTGTTGCGACATCCACAAGGACTAAACTTGTGTACAAACTCGCGATTAGTACTATTGGTAGTATACATAAATTTGTGTTGTTGAACGGACGTGTGTGACAGTGATGATAGAACTCGTATTGTGAATAGAATGGTGTTCTTTGTGGCCTGTGTTTGTGTTATACTAACTGCTCAGTTAGGAGAAAAACATAATCGCGTGAGTATTCCATTCGATGTAAGTACTAGAAGCATAAAAATTGTTTACCTTATAAACTTTGTGGGCCGTTATTTTGTGGTTCACTGCATGTACTTACGATTTGCTAATAATATAGACTTAGGTTTACTGTTTTTTATTACAGTAATAAATTAGCTAACAGAAACTTAGGTAATTGCTTAGTCTAACAATAAATGTGCACTAATTGGCAAATCGTTTCGTAAAAGAATTATTTATTTTGTTTGAGTTTATTTCATCTTTCAGCTTCCCTAGTATTGCGATAAACAAGGCAAATTAGATTAGCCCTTCATTTACATTCTGGCCTATATCACGATATTCTGTAATTGAAAGAAGGCAAATAATATGTTTATTTGGTAAAATACTTATTATGTAAATTTTATTTGCTATTTTGTTTACGTCAAGAAATATTGGTCTCGGAAAAAATGATTTCCAATAAATATGTATAAGGTATCCAAAGGTTCGTCTGAGCTAAAACGCTGTTTTCTATTTTTTAGATTTAACTTATTTAGGAGTTAATTCATGCCACATGCTCTCTACTTTACCCGAGGAACCTGGACGTAAGCAAAACACGAGTAGTAAAAATAGTAAACAAAAATATTATTATATTATTATTATTATTTATTTATAGTTTTGTAAATATTATTTGTAGATATGTAGGTAAGTAGATAGTTTTTATTTAGTTTTAAAATATGTAATAACATTATTTTAAAAATACTTTGTTACCACTATTTAAATACACCTATCAAAAATTATATTCGTAATACATCAAAAATTATATCATCCAAATTGCCTAATCTAATAGATTTCCAATGTTTTCTTTAAAATAAATCTTGCCTGACGTTAACGCTCGTAACAAAAAATCTGCTAAATAAATTGAGACGTTTTCAAGTGATCTTTTATACATGTGGCAATCGAATTAAAATTATTTGAATAAATAAACATATGCCTAGCTAAAAGAAAAATAATGTTGTCATCATTAGCTCATATTGCAAAATACAAAACACTGCACTCAAAATAATTGATGTGATGATTCAAATCAGAAGATTGACGTTTTTATGTTTATTGTACAGAATCCAATTAGAAAAGTCGTTTTACTTTAGCGAGTCTAATGAAATTAACATGTTTAGATAGTGATGACTGAAGATCGAAGGCGTCCAATCATGCGGGAATCGTTCTCGCGACAACGGAAGCGTGACATTCTATTATCGTGCTATTTAAACCATAAATAGTTCAGGAAGTGTTTTTTAATACACGTCATTATTTACTGAGTAATTTATGTTAATATTATATGACGTTAGCACATAATATGTCCATAGCATCCAACTTTAAGGTTAAAAGTAGGTTTGCCTTACTTAAGTAGGTTTGTCTTTGGGGTCGTCATAGGAATATACACATTTTCGCGGACTATTGGCCCTATTGGGTGTATTCAATGGAGTGGGACTGTATTTCACGCCATCCCACCGCCTACAACTTCGCAAAAAAAGGCAAAAAAGATCTCCTAACGGCACAGGTCAGGCCCCATATGGAATACTGTTCCCATCTCTGTGCTGGAGCGCCTCAATATCAACAACCATTTAGCAACCGTAGATATATAATGGAGAGCGGCTCGAATTGTCGATGACCCATTGCCCTTAGGTCGACTTGATCCTTTGGCTTTGAGGAGGGATCGCCCACTTACCAACCGACCACCTGAGTTGTCCACCTAGTTGGTCAGTTAGGAATAAATGTTCCTAACCACCCATCTGTGCATCTGGTGGGTCAGTTAGTAACAAAATATACTAACCGACCACCTGTGGCTGTATAAAATGATTAAACAAAATATCGTAGTGTAATAATATAATAGACTGCTAAGAATATACAGAATACACTTATAAAGATATATTTATACACCTTTATGCATTCTATAACTGATTTAACTGAGGAATTGTTCGTACTGCCTTCTGCAGAGTTCCATTACGCACCTCTTGTAATCGTCTGACATACCTACCATCGCGATCGCCGTGATGGATGTTAATTAAAAATTGCGTTTTTTTTTCTTTTTGCCTAAATCAACAGCTCTTTAAAACCAGCTCGATAAGCTGATATTTCCGGACAGATACGACTTAGGGACCTTCGAGAAACGAGCATATTTCTTTTTAAGAGGCCGCCCGGCCGGTAACACATCTGTGACTCCTCGGTATGGCAGATGCCCATTGGTAGTGAAGATCACTTACCATCAGCTGACCCGTTTGCTCGTTTACCTCCTCTATCATAAAAAAAAACTATTTTAAGTTTAGAAGGTCAACAAAGTTGAGGAGGATGTAAGATAGTTTCTAGTTTTGTGGCATGGCGAAATTTAAGTATTTTTTTCAAGGCCGTGTCTATGTTTTGTCACTATTAACCTCCATTTATGACAGATAGTATCAGTTGAAGCTGTTTTATGAAGGTCAAAATGTAAATATTTGCGTTTAAAAACATTGTTTTTTTAATTACGCTTGCGGAAATACGTTTATTTATTCTTTGTTACCCACAAATAGTTTCGCTGATTGTTTATTTTTTAAATTGGCAGTAATTTGCAGCAGTAATATAAGAAATAACGCAAAATCCTAGCCGTTGTAGGCATATAACTTAGATTGTTTTTGTACCTACTATATAATACATCATACTCTTGTATGGGTGATCAATTTACGGCGTGAATGTCATCGGTTTTTTATTATTGAGGAGTTAGGTATGTAGTGCAAAATCAGCAAGATGACATAGGTACCTCAATTAATAAACTTTCTAAACACTTATAATTTTATTTTTTACCACTGTGTGCTGATAACATTATTTATGCTCACTCGCGTGTTAATGTTCAGCGCATGCGACTGACGTTACGTTGAATATCCAATAATTTTTTTTTTAACAAAACCATTATACTCCTTTCCTTCGACAGTTGGTTAAATAAAATATTATTACGATGACAACGCTATTGTGATGTTTTAATTTTCGCCTATTTGAAATCTCTGCAAAAAATCGCTTCTACGGTTTTCAGAGCCGTTTGATTTGTTAAGACGGATAAAACATTTTCCTACTTATTTTTTTTTTGGATGGCCAATTAACAACACTAGTTATACTTCTAAAATATATTTTTTTTTCAATTTAATTATTTATTCAATATTGTAGTTTCACAATTTCTCTTAATTTATATGGTAGTATCAAATTAAGAGATCGTCTTTGAGTGCTGTACTAGTTGATACTGTGTCACAGCAGCCAGCGTCTTCCACCCTGTTTTATTTTTACCCGACTGTCAAAAAGGAGGGTAATGTTTTTCGCGCGTATGTATGTATGTATGTGGGCATTTCTGTTCCGTTGTGACCTTCTGTAGCCTAAACGGCTTGGCTGATTTTAAAGTGTGAGGTGTCATCAGATTTGTATTTTTCCCGCGAGTGCCATAGGCTATATGACGTCAACAAAAAACCTATATGGCGGCCGTAAACTGTCAAAACAGACGTTTTTTTAGTGCTATTGCAATATGGGTACCAGATGAAAGCTAATTAATAGCCTAATTCAATTATATATGCACTAACTATTGCCCGCGACTCCAGTTGTCTCTTGTAACCTAAATAGCTTGACCGATTTTAAACTATCAAAATTCACAAAGTTACTTTTTAAAGGCTACTTTTTGGCAAGGCAAGGCAGTCGGGTTTTTAGGTTTTTTAAATAAACACTTGTTAATTACCTATAACCATAGTTTAACTAATATACATCTATAGTTTTATTGCATTACGAATGACAAATGATCAGGTCAACGAACGACTTACATCAATAAATCCACGAACTAAATGGTTCTCAACTACTGGGTGTAAGCGACATACGAGGTAAGATGTATACCGAACGAATTATCCGTTTGAGTTGATTGTCACTACAATGAAAATACGTTGAGTGAATTATTTATAGGCATGAATGTCATGACTACGGGCCCGACGGCGTCGACAAGCCCACTAGAGTGTGTTGTTACGTTTTTATACAATCAACGTTAAATATCACATTGAAACGCATGTTTTTTTGCTATGACGTTTTATGTATATTTACTGATTTATCACGTACACTTTCTCTTTCGTGTTAGTAATGATTGTTTATCTGTCAAAGACAGAGAACTGGGGGTCAAGTGTACTAATTTACGAATGGCTCAATTGATTCGTAATTGGATTTCATAAGCAGTTTTTAACCTTTTTGGTATTCTGCTACTAATTTAAGACCAATAGACTGGCCTGTTGGTCTAGTGGTTAGTGACCCTGATAGCTAAACCTGAGGTCGTGGGTTCGATCTTTGTGTGATGAGCATAAAGGTTTGTTCTGTGTCTGGGTGTAATGTGTGTGGTAGAATATTATTGTTATTATACTATTATTTAAGATATCAGCATTTTTTTTTTCATTTTACCATCGTATCAGCAGTAGGTATATCGTTGTTAACCCTATCAAACGCCTTCTGAAAGTCAAAGTAAAGCACGTCAACTTGAGAACCTTGATCTAGCTTAACAGATATTATAGTCAATGAGAGTCTTACAGCACTTAACGGTCTCCTGTGTGCCAATCCTAACAGCGATCAGTTTGTGGATGTATGGCCGAAAATACTGTATGAGTGCTTGCAGTTCTGTGAGCGTGATGTATGAATGTGTTCTTTTTCTTTTATTCTTATTATTTCATTGTATCATATTTTTTCTTTATTTTATTATTAATGCTGTCATTGGTATTTCACCGTTGTGTTAATTATTGTATAAATAAATATTATAGCTGAATGAAGTATGAAAATATAGAATAGATTGAATGAAAACTGCTATTGAGATCCAATTATGATTCAATCGATCCATTCGAAAATTAGCAGAGTTTGGCCCCAGATAGAAGCGAAGCGTCTCGCTTCTATCTATCTAGGAATTGTTAATGGTCACTTTTGTACTCGACTCTCAAAATTACTCTTTCTTTAAAGCCAAAATCCATCGCAGTCAATGCTTGTTTGAACCTTAAATGTTTCTATTGGCAATTGATTATTATTATTCATAAATACTCATATGAAGGTTATTTATAAACAGATAATAGTTACATGAATGTTTATAGAATCAACTAGATGTTGCTCCGGGTTTCGCTCCCATCGTTCTTTGTTTGGCCACTGCTTAGTTCCTTTTAGTCGTAGCGTAATGTTATATAGCATATAAGATTTTATGTAGATATACAAATTAAAAAAAAATTCAAATCGGAATCAGTAGTTCCCAAGATTATCACGTTAAACTAAACTCCTCAGTTAAATTATATTAGTATAGATTCATAAACAGATGATATTTATAGAATCAATAACAAAATAAAACGTAACAAAATAAATCTTCATTCAAAATATGAAGTCGGTAAAAAATACTAGGCTATAATCTTGTTCAAAATATCAAGGATAACGTGACTATCACATAATTCTGTGATCTGTTTGAGTATGAATTTTAATAATGTATGCCTACGATTTTCGCAAGATTACATCAAATATATTCTAAGCTAATATCTACCTTTTTATCACATTCACACAGCGTCATTTTACTTGTTTATAAACATGTATTTGTCATAGAAGTGTAATTTCCAGCAACGTGGTTTTGTATATTGAATCTAATTGAATGGATTGATTGACGATAATGTTTCTTACTTTTTTTGGCCACGAAAATACTTCAATGCCACGACAGTAACAGTAGTCAAAAGTGAAAATGTGACTTACTACTAATTAAACCTGAGAATACATTTTAAAGTGTTGTGTGTTCATAACCTTACTTCAGCTCAAATGTTTGAGCATTGAATAATGTATTTTATTGCTAAGATTTAAAGTCCAAAATTTAAACATCAAGAGAAACTATGAAAATAAAAGAAAAGCCGATCAGTGTATCAGCCAGAACACAACTCAAGGCTAACTAGTGCCCTTCGTACGTGATGTGGAAGTATAATGTCTAGATTATATCTAGTGTACGTGGGAACCCACGCTAGCCTGCTGACGCGAGTATCAGAACATTGAATTCGAAGCACGAATGCCCTATATTCTTAATTAATTACAAGCATCTGCTCAACGACACGATAGTATGATGGAGGGGTATAGTGTACCGTACCTCAATATGAAAAAACCGGTTAAGAGCATGTCGGACCATGCTCAATGTGTGATTTCACACAATTTATGCTACTTTCGAAGCGTTAATTTCCGAAAATATTCACATAAAACATCAAATAAAATCTAAAATAAACCCCCTTATTACAAAATAGGGACTAAGTATTAAACCAGGTTTACATTGACATAAGCCATGGTTTTAGTGTCAAAGTTGTCAATTGTAATAAGGGGGAAAGTGTTTAAAAGAATGATCTGTCGAGTATGAGGCACTAGTAAATGTTTGCTGAAAAAAAAAACTCTCTTTCTCTCTCTCGATCTGTCGTGTTAAGACTCGAGTCGTTTTCGAGTGCGTTCGATAGTCACTACGTAAACTACAATTTCTTTGAAATAAGAATGTTAGTATTTAAAATATATTCCAGGGAAATTCACGCGGTCAATAATAATGTATGTATTTGCCTTATTTTACTTGATGTTTCTATTACGGGTCAGAAATGGTCTCTGATTTCTAGAATGACAGTAACATGATGACTTTACTCATACTAATACATGCTAAGTACATATTATGTTTTTTAGTTTTAATAAATTAGTTTAAGTTAGTCAATAGTTTAAATTTAAATACTTATTTTTATAATTTTCACAAAATATATAGCTGAACATAGGCCTCACCTAATTTACGCCGCTGCGAACGGTCCTGTGCCGCCTGCAACCAGGTGAGGCCTATGTTCAGCAGTGGACGTCGTTGGGCTGATATGATGATGATGATGATATTGTATAGAATTAGATTCTTTCTAAATAACGATAAAAGTTATATTTTTGGTTTATTTGTGAATTTGTTTATATTTTAATTAGACTAACAAGATTAAGAGACTAGACTCATGACTGTTCCATAACAATTTGTTATTTATGCTAAATGTTTTTGTTTGTTTTATTACAGTTGGTGTGGTCAATCTGTGGTTGTCTTCTAGTGTCCTTGCTAGTTGTATTCTTCTACTATTATAAACGATGGAAAGCGAAAGGTATGTTATTTTTAATTTTATAATTAAACTTAACTGCTCCTGTCCTATATTCGTTAATGGGGATACATGAAAGTATGCTCTGGCTACTTGGACATTAGGACGCATCTCAATTTTCTAGCTATCGCAGTTTGGTGATGATCAGTCAATCAGAGTAATTCTCTGAAGAGTCCACAAAATACATCAAAGTGAGAAGCCGACAGCCGCATTCTGTTCGGTTTAAACCTCTGAAACCGAACTTTATGTTTGTGTTTTAAATGGTTTTTAACCCCCTCCCCCTTGTAATCCGTAACGTTTCTGTCTGTACCTTCCCTGTTGAATAAACGTTACCTAACCACCAAGTGACCATTTTTACCTCAGTCACAATTATGTGGCCCAAAATTGGCCCTGCCCTTGCACACATTTTTGCTTTTTTCGCCATTCGCATCGTAGCGTTTTACAAGACCCTCCTGCCTCCCTCCAAATTCGTTACCTAATACTTGAACGCTCCCTAAGACAAAATGTCATGTCAGAGACTTACTTAACGCCATAATCCAAATTACAATACTGTCTAACAATTTTTTATTGTGTCCCAGAATTAGTAGGTGCAGGTTTAATTGGCGATTCAGGGGAGCCCGCCAAGAGGTTCCGAAAACGCGACAAGATGCTGTTCTATGGCAGACGCATGCTGAGGAAGGTCAAGTCTATCTCCAACTCTGGTCAAGGGAGGAAGCGGCGGGCTGTTATGAGGTTCGCGAGGAAACTGCTGCAACTGAAGAAGGAAACTGCTCCGGAACAGTTGAAGGTATAGCACTTTTATATCTTTTATAGAAATTTACGACGTTTCGTAATATCATATATAACAAACGCAATAAAAAGAATAATCCAAATTGGTCCAGCCATTTTTTACTTTTAGCGAGACTGACTAGCAGGGACCAGAGCTATTTTTACTGAATTCAAAATATTATAATTTGAACGAGTTACTGTAATGGGCCTGATTGAAATCGAACTCGTGTCTATATAATAAAGCAATTTATTAAACTTGGCTCGTTGGAACTCATGCATGAGTCGATTAATCAGCATAAACTAGATCCTGTAAAAAACTCTGGATTCAATAAAGACTGAAGAAGTTATATAAAAAATACACCTAGGTGTATATATATATAGTTTGTCTTTCGTGTTTCCTATATACGTAACCAATTATACTAAACATGCATTTTTCTAATATTAGACTACAATACAAGGCAGTATGGTAATACGCAGTGACAAATTTTACTATGTAAAGTAAAATTTCGTGCATAATCAAAGTCCTTCACCGACTGTTGTATTATAGCGAATTGATGCAACATATTAATTAAGTCAACAAATTAACAGTTTCAATGAATGGCGATTGGCCGTGAAATTGTGTAAATGTATATACTCTAAAACTGCGTCAATATTGATATATTAGGTACTCGGTTGAAGGATACGTTGCTTCGCGACTTTTTGTCTCCGAGTCGTAAATGGAGGTGCGTGACACCCACATTTTGCCAGTTATAATAGGTCCTATGTAAAAAGAGGCAAGTCTAGTTCCATTATCAACGAACCTACTTGTTAGCAGTTGAAGTTTAACCACATCTGATCGCACCGAATCATACTCTTCTACGTATGTTTCTATCCGAGCGGGAGTGCGACTGCACGTGCTGCCGACTTATATCTGTAAAGCGGCTAAGTGAGAAAAGGAAAATTTGCTGACATTTCTTTTCGGATAACCTGTTACATTCTTAACTTGTGACTTTCATAAGTATTACTTTGTAACCTAGATGAATAAACAAGATTTCATTTCAATACATTTCAAACAAAATTCGGACTAGACCACAGATTAGATAATAGTTACTACGTAACAGATACATCACTCCTATACAAAAGCGAAAATACCTACGTTATATTAGCCTACAAAAACGAACAAACGACGCTGCAAGAAGAAACGTATTCTACGAACGCGCGCCGAGAGTCGAGATTCCCGCGTATAACGCGTGAGTCCGTCATCGAGCAAAATCATTAGGGTTGTACAAAGAACATTAATGAAAACAACATGGCTGAAGTGAAACTTAAATTTTCTTATTTATGTTTAGTTTATGTACAATGAATGCAATGAAGTGAATGCGAAGTAAGCAGTTAACTTAAAACTTCTTATTTCACATCGAAATCAGACTTTAGTTAAGATTAGCCGCTAGACAATGCGTGACAACTTTTTTATTTAAACCCGTCAAGTACCTTCGGAGATAAACGTGTACAAACATCCAAACAGACAAAACATTTGAATATCGTCGTATTGTATTCTGTTACTATTTTTACTTATATTAGTTTTGTTAAATATATTCAATGTACACACAATCAATCAGTTAATGTTTGATTCCGACTCGCGCTTGACCAGTTTGTTTTAAGAACTCCACGCCACGCGAACTTGATCGTAATAGATAGATAGACAAACTCGAAAACGACTCGATAATGTAGGTAATGAAATACAAACTGCATAAATTTCTGTAAGACCGCACTAAACTTTCTCGTAAATTTTAAAGAAAGAGTACCTACACACAAGAAGCATTTTAAAATTACTAGGTACTACTAACAAAAGCCAGCTGAAATACGTACCTACTTTCAAATAACGTAACGTACGTTTCTTCATCTTTCGGCAATGAAAAAAAAGACATTTTTTTATTTTTCTTTTGTCTATGACATCCAACAACTTCACAATAATTAACCATTGTGTTGTTGGTCAAAACTTAATATACCTACGTAGTGTACGAAAATATCGTTAGTATCACAGAGTAAATTATGCGTTTTGAGCGGGAAACGTGCTGTGCGCGCTCTCAGTGTCGCGTGCGGCAGCCCTCTGGCGATTTGGCTCATTTGTGAGCTACATAGCGGTAGGCACATAGCGCGTGACCTTGAGCGAGTGACGGAGGCCTGACTAGACCCCAAAAATTAGGGAATATTCTTCATTTTTTTTTCTAAGTCTAATAGCCTTGTAGATATATGACAACCTATAGAAAAAGTGACTAGCATCAGCATATAAATATTCCCTTGTTCCTCGACTCCAACTCAAAACTAGTCTTTGTCACTTAGCCGATTTTTAGATATAGGACAGCAGCGCGGCGGAATCGACGTGAGTGACAGAAAAGACTAGATGTATAGGAAAGTGCGATTTGGTGCGCCAAGATGTCGCTGAACCCTTATACAATGACCACTAGACTGACAAGATAGTTAATTAAATCGATAATTTATTTCGAGTAGTCGAAAAAGAATAACCGTCCAATGACCTTCCTAGTAGCTTATCAGTGATTTGTTTACATTGATAACCATAAAATGTGTACCTATTGTCTTTATAAGTTCGTTGCTATTATACCTACTTACTTAATTGTTGTTGCTAATAAACCTACTAACTTTATTATGTTTTTCAAACTGGATTGTTGTACATTTTGGCTCTATGCTAAATTGTATTTTTAAATTTGTAATCATGCACATTGTTTGTAAATTTGCATGTTTTTGTTAATAGCCATTTGTTAACATTTTATTGCTCATAATATTATAAATTCTTATCTATTTTATTTTTCTTATATTCTTTTTTTTTGTTTTTTGTTTTAATAAATCAAATTAGTCCATTACTTTTTTACTACACGCGGTGTACTTATGCAAGGGAGAATCCCTTTGGTGGAGTGAATGTATCGTAATCAAAGTAAAGCAACTTAATTTAAAAAAATATTAAACAATTTACCTTCAGTTTAGTGTTAAACACTAAGATTTTAACCCTATTCGGAGGGACTAACCCTGGCATTCTTCTGTTAAAAGAAATCTGTTAAGTACCTATAATTGATTGCAATTTCAACAAAATTTCGTTCCGTTTATTACAACACTGAATGTTTCATTAAATTGCGCGTGATTAGATTTTGTTATTACATTATTCGTATGTACGGGTAATTAATTAATGCCATTAAATTCTCTACATAAAAAAGGAATGTACATATTTTTTAGGGTTTGTTTCGTATTTTCCTATTCTCATAGTGCTCAAGTCTATAGGTTATTCCCTAAGTCGCCTCTTACGACACCCACGGGTTGAAATGGGGCAGTGTCACTATGTATTCTTAATTCATCAATACACGGATTAACCAAACATAACCAACATCCAAATGTGTTTGCGATGCTATAATATATTTTATTTTTAAAAACAAGGCTAAAACATAAAAAAATACTATTGTTTAAGATGATGCCTTTACAGTCAGAACATGTTTCAATATAAGGGATATTAGTTTAATCTCATGTTTGAAAACCACACCATAGTGACAGTAAAAAAAAATGTTGTTAACATTTTGATCTGACGTGAAAGAATTAATAGGAAGACTGTTCTTAAGCCAGATTTACAAGACTATCAGCTGTGGTATTTCGAGTCTCATTTATCTATAATTCTTCAGGTGCTAGAGCCCCCAGCAGAATACTTGGAAGAAGACTTGACCAGCGATGACAGAGTGCCACCAGACGCTCTATATATGCTGCACAGCATCAGAGTGTTTGGACACTTCGAGAAGCCAGTGTTCCTCATGTTGTGCAAGCATACTGAAATATTGAATCTACCGGCTGGTTCCTTTTTGTTTAAAGTTGGTAAGTAACTATTAACTGATTTATTTTTTGTTATGTATGGCTACACTATCTGATAATATAATCTAGCATTCTGTCTAAGACACGGAAACAAATATTAATAGTCAGTTTTTATTTTGAAGACTATGACCGTCCAAAGATCTGTGTTATATGGGATTTTACAAAATAATCAAGGGACTCAAAATACATGGTTACAACTTGGTTCAGAATGACTTTATGGACCGTATATATTTTGTTAATTATATTGGTTTCTTGTGGGGGTCGAACAAACTCATATTAAGAAGTCCACCAGACCACGGCGTAGTTAAAAAATAGAACCGAAGCAGGTAAAAAGGTGATTTTTAATCGGAGCAATTGGTATACTATGGTCTCCGTCACCCAACGCTGTATATCATATTACTGCGAACTGCTCGTAGGCAAATTTGCTGACACTATTTTTCGGATAGCCTGTTACATTCTTAACTTGTGACTTTCATAAGTGTTACTTTGTAACTTAAAGTATAAGTGTTACTTTTGTGTACTTTGTACTAGATAATTAAATGAGATTTCATTTTATATGCTATATCAATATTTACAAAAAGCTTATTAAAATAAATTGTACGTTTGTTCGTAGGCGATACGGACGAAAACGTATACGTAGTACAAAACGGGCGCGTGAACGTATACATTACGAACCAGGATGGTACAAGTCTTTCACTCAAGGTCGTGCGGGCTGGAGAGAGTGTTACTTCATTGCTCAGCTTTACTGATGTCCTTACTGTGAGTACCTTTTTACTAGTTCATCATCATCAGCATTTTTTTTATATCACAATAGCCGCCACCCGTGGCTTCGCTCATTTGGCCACTACTCAGCTCCTATTGGTCGTAGCGTGATGTTATATAGCCAATTGTCTTCCTCGATAAATGGGCTATCCAACACTAAAATAATTTTTCAATTCGGTTTACTAGTTCTTGATATTATTGCGTAGATACAAACAAACTCTTCAGTTTTGTTATATTAGAATAGATGGTGTTAAACTAACTTACAACACCTGATTGTACTTGTAGGCTATTACCGTACTTTAATATGTACTGTATTTAAAACTCCTTCTCTTCCCAATGAACTCAGGACACTACTACCAACATTAGGAGCATAACTTTATTATTATGGCTGCGGTCTTCTATTGTGTGGAGGAACTTCCCAAGGCAGGCGGCTCAGTTTGAGCGGGTGTTATCAGCTATGCCCTATATCCTATCTTATCATCATTAATAGGCTTCTCCAAGGACTACCACAGGGTTAATAAAATCTTTTAAACTTTCGCGACTTGTACACTTATTAAATTATTATATAACGGGTCTACGTCACGTATTATATTTAAGGAATATGAAAAAAAAAAGGGCAAACAAATAAGGTATTTTCATATTCTTTAAATATAATACGTGACGTAGACCCGTTATAGGTATAATAATTTAATACCACAGGGTTGCTGTGTTCTAGTTAGGACCGAACAATACATTAGAAACTTGTGGTCAGAAGTAGGTCGTATGTTGTCATATTTTAAGGGAATTATTGATCATAAGGGTCAAGGTTTAAGGTCTAGTTTTCCTTGTAAAGTATTTGTCAGTTGTTTTTCGTCAGCCTTTATTGTACCAGTGCTGAGCAAAGGCCTCATAATATTCCACTCCTGTATCTCTCTAGCCCTATTGCACCAGTCGTTCTCATAAGTGTTGTAAGTCATCACACCAACAATATATAAAATTTGTCTTTCACTAGAAGTCGCGTGGGGCTTCTCTCCCGTCGCTTTCGTTTGGCCACTACTCAGCTCCTATTGGCCGTAGCGTGATGTTATATAGCCTATAACCTTCCTCGATAAATGGGCTATCTGACACTAAAATAATTTTTAAAATCGGATCAATAGTTCTTGAGATCCTAGCGTTCAAACAAACAAACTCTTTAGCTGTATAATATTAGTATAGATTTTGTACAGAAGATTGCTGATGGATTTTGAAATCAGTCGTTTGAAATGGATTTTCACGACAAGATTGTTTCGTTTCCAGGGTCACTCACAACCATATAAAACAGTGAACGCGAAGGCTTTAGAAGACTCCCAAGTGATCAAGCTACCAATGAGGGCGTTCCAAGAGGTGTTTAAAGAGTATCCCGATATATTTGTTCGAGTTATACAGGTCAGTCTATTACTATACTCAGAAATTAATTAGTTTTAGGCAGATAATAATAGGGGGGTGGTTTTTTCCTGGTTAATGTTAGCCCGTTAATAGGTGACTCTGGGTGGATTGGCAGAATTTCATGATAGAAAAAACCAATAGCTATATTGCCATTTTCTCAAACTAGGACTTCTAACCTAGTCAATGTTTATAAAACGGTAAAATTTTCAAAAGATGTTATATTTTTTTTTTAATTTTTTTTTAAATTTATTTATATACAAACAGTTACACATTGACGATAATTAAAATTATTGCTTTAATAAATTATGACTAAATGTGCACTACAGGTATACAAAGTTATGACAATTTTTGCAATGTTAACATTTAAATAATTGATGAGAAAAAAATAAAAGTCACTGTATGAAGCAAATAATACGTGTACTATGTCCTTTTCAGATTATCATGGTGCGTTTACAAAGAGTAACGTTCACTGCGCTCCATCAGTACCTAGGACTTAGTGCTGAGCTGGTCAATCCGGTAAGAACTAAAATATTAGCTGCTAATTAGCTCGCAGTTCAAATCTGAAGATATCTTTTCACAAACCTGTCAGTAGCAGGCTGCATACCAAATTTGTTATTTAGTTGTTCATATTAATGTAATTAAAAAAAAAAAATTGGTTTATTAATTTTTAAAATTTAATACGTAACCATAACACATAAAATTATGTGTATTTTTTCGTCAATCCTTAAAAATTTGCTGATTTGCTACCAAAACGGAGAAACAGCATAAATTTCTTAGAAACACTAAAATCAATTAGAATCTTATTTTCTACAATTTAGGGTTAATAATTGTCTACACTTTTTAACTTATTCTAGGGTAAAGAGAAGCGTCGTCCAACAACAGTTTCGTCGTCTCCGGGTAAGATGAAGATGAGTGCGCCAGACAGTGGGTTCACGATGCATTCCCCGCATCATAGCGAGAGAGTGGTGCCTGAACATGTGGTTAGTATTATGTGCTGGTCTTATTGTCTAGGCTACGTCATCGTAATCAGATATACAGGGTGTATACGACGGTACGACATTAAATGAAATCACGTGTAGCATGTGATGTTAGAAGGCTATACCAAAAAAATTAAACAGAAATTTGCAATAGTTTAGACGCAAATCTACTTTCTTTATGTCACAGTTGTTCACAGTTTTAAACAACCTGTAGGTATTTACGTTGATCGTATGTTGTCATTACGTCATTCAATTCATTTATCTCTGACTCTTTCATATTATCTTATCTCTTACTCTGTTCCGCACTGTTGTCGTCGTCATGTCGAAAACGTCATGATAGAAAAATAATGTGTAGTTTTGTATGCTTAAATTTTTCGACTTTAGTGTAGCTTTTTTTTTGTTTTTTTTTTTAAATAATTTATATTAGAATATTTTTATAAGGGTTAACACTGGCTGACTTGTCATTTAATGTCGTATCGTCGTATACACCCTGTATAATACATCTAGACATAATAAACAAAAAAAAATCACATAGTAACACGAGCCGTTTTAAAGAAATGTTGTTGTTTGTGTTTTTATTTCTTTTTTGTTTATTTTTGTTTATTGCGGCTAGATACATCTCGATTATTATGACCCTGCAAAAGTCCATTAAAAGTGCACGGTGTATGAAGCTGCGAAATAAAGGCATGATATATGCAAGGATTTAAAAACTTATGTAACAAAAGCAGATCAGTATCGGCTCGCTTTATGCTAGTTATGATGAAAATTAAGCGCAGCCGCCGGTAAACTGCGCGTTACTTAATTTTGGTTTTTATTTTCGGGACAGTACCGACCATTACACCTTACACTGCAATTCCTGAATCTAGATTAACAGCGAAGAACTTCCTTAGTAAATATCGATATATAGCACTCGGGGGCTCTCAGGATATGCCTTAACCTACTGTTTTGGAACTCGCAACGAAATTGATCAGAAATAAATCGAGGAGTTGGAAAGAAATAATCAATTTCCCTCTACAAAGCAATGGTGACAAATCAGGGTATGTAGAATAAATCTATTACAACGAAAGCAGCACAGACAAATTTGAAATTATGGGACTTACTGAGTCTGATTTTAGTTGTAAATATTTTTCGTCGAGGCCTCCCTTTTTGGTCTGCCGAAGCCTTAAAAAATTACAAAATTTCTGATATAGAGGACGTAATCATGCTGGGATAGTTAAGTTGCTACACGTTTTTGAGACCGAACTAGGTTTTTCGCTTGAATTAAACAAGCCAAATGAAATAGTCATCCTCATCATATCAGCCCAACGACGTCCACTGCTGGACATAGGCCTCAACTAATTTACACCACCGCGAGCGGTCCTGCAACCAACGGCCGCCTGCAACCTTGACCTGGTCGTCGGTCCATCTGGTGGGGGCCGTCCCACGCTGTTCCTTCCAATACGTGGCCGCCACTCGAGAACCTTTTTCCCCCAACGGCCATCAGTTCCACGAGCTATGTGCCCTGCCCAATAGTATTATATTCTATATTTAACCTAGCCAATGATTAGATTCTTCACAAAAAAATATTTATTTACATTCCATCATTGAACAGTACCGCGAAGGGTCGGGATTCGATACTGTGGCCCACCTCTGGCTCGACTCCGCTTCGATTAAGTACTTAAATGGAGCTGTAAGCATTCCAGACACACTTTATTCACTGCCTGGTTTTTATTCAGTAAACTTAGAAAGAAAATTAAAAATCACATTGAGTGTTAGAGTGCATGATATAATTATGACTCTCAAATTTTACTTTGGAAAATATTTC
The DNA here is from genome assembly GCA_905147015.1 of Laspeyria flexula. Taxonomy (NCBI): domain Eukaryota; kingdom Metazoa; phylum Arthropoda; class Insecta; order Lepidoptera; family Erebidae; genus Laspeyria; species Laspeyria flexula. The sequence continues at coordinate 15,420,490 of LR989954.1, forward strand.
GTTCGATCATCTTGTCATCAGCCTGAAAATGTCCACTAAGGCTGAGGCCCCAGTCGTGCGTTACGACACAGCGCAGTTATTTCTATGTACCACGTGGTAACACTAAGTGCGCAGAAATTCTATATAAATAATAGCGCTGCGACGACACAACACACTATGTGGCGTCAGCCTAATAGGTTTGGACCCTATTTAGCCGCACACCGACTTTCCTGTTTCTATCCCGTTCTAGAACCGTTATTTACTAGAGCGAAAACGAGAGAACGAATGCGGCCGCACGCGCCTGAATCGACTGAATCGACGATGCGCTCGGCTCTCACTCTCTATCTCACTTTAGTAAATGACGAGTCTAAGTGAGAGAAAAGGCAAGAAGCATTAAGTTTAGTAGTATGTTAAGTGTACACTATTATTAGTATTCTGACTCTACATAGGTCATCAGTCTGTCTAATGGGAGATCGTCCCATACTACATCTTCCAGCTCGTTGTCGCTCAAAAATAGAATAATATATACAACCATAAATTTTAATTAATATTACACTGCACAGTGCATATAGTGCAAGGGTCCATCTATAAATTACGTCACATGAATTTTGTGTTGTTTGTTTAGTGCAATTCTTCATGTTTGTGTGACCTTCTAACTATTAACATAAGACCCATTTGTCACATCATATCATACTTTTAGTTGACCTTCCCCCTTAATGAAGTGTGACGTACTTTGTGGATCGCACCTACGTGTATTTATTTTGTTGTTTTCATACTTTGACTAACGGTGTGTGGCGTTTCACTAACTATGTTGAACAATACGGCATGCAGGAGGGCGGTCATCAAGTTTCATCGCCTATACATATACAAGGGAGGCGGCAGAGGCCTGATATGGTCCCCGATATCGCGAGTAACACGCCGCAGGTGAGGAAATGATCACAAAACAATATTTGAATTCTTAATTCTTTAATGTACACAAAAATTACATACAGAGATATAAACAAAAAATATGTACATAGGTTAGGTTAGGCTTAACTTAAATATGAGTAATATGTATAGAATGGGAGCAAAAGAAGAGAGCAAAAACTATATTGAACGTTATTTATAAATAAAATTATTTATATTTCGAAGGCAAATTTACGGACACATTGTTTTTTGGTTTTGTATGACGGTCATAAGTATCACATCAGTATTTGATCTATTTATGATAATTTAATAAAGATGAAGAGTTTTTTGCGTGGACGCTAGGATCTGAAGAACTATTAGAGTGGGATACCCCATTTGTCCAGGAAGGTTATAGGCTATATACCATTACGCTATGGCCAATAGGAGGCAACAAAACATTTTTTCATTTTTAAAACAGTTATAAAAATAAAAAAACCTAACAGATTATATTAACCTGCATTACTATGACGGTAACGGATGTAAATATTATATCATTTTTGCAGCAGCCACCAGATGTACAGCCGACCCCTTCCTCCCTCAATAGGCCTAAAGAGGGCTCTTCTTTCAAACAGAAGCACAACACTGACAATCTCGATGAACAGGTAGATCAATATATTAATAACAATTATTAATCTTTGAAATTACGTCGATGGCTGAAGAAGACATGAAAAGATGGCGATGACACGTGGATACCATTTATCCAGTCGTCTGTCTTCCCTAACTTTCACATTTATATACCAAACCATTAATATCTAACATCAGTTAGATATTAATGGTTTGGTAGCCATCAGGCTGGATGATCCATCTAGCAATCTACGTGACATCGTCATCTATTAGTGTCTTTTTAAACCAGCGCCACTCACTATTACAGTTTGTGGCATTACGCTGATCTTGGACCTATTTGAACTGCCGTAAGACACACACTTCTGTATGTTAGCCTGTTTATATGTTCTTTCTTTTTGTCTTCTTCTGTTTTATCTTACTTCTGTTATATATGTATTTATTTTAATTATGATTTCTATTGTCTCTGTGTAATTTTTCTATTGTCTTAGATGAAATAAAATTTTTTTTTGGGCCCAAAATGCACCTATCGTATAGGAAACATTTTTACAGTAATACAAGTTGGTGAATCAGTAATCTATTGGAGAAAGTTTTCCTTCGTCGTTATCAGTTATAATAAGTAATTGTAAATTTATTTTACAATTTCAGGCATTGATTGAGATTGCAACAGAAGCGTTCGTGAAAGAGTTAGGATTGGAAAGCGACCAAGTGTTACGTGGTAATGTGCAAGTGAGAGATCTACCTGCTGGTACTTACATTATGAAGGAAGAAAGTCATAAGGTACGTTCTTATTATACGTAGATATAAAGCTGCTATTAGACTGGCAATATTAATATATTATTAATATTAAATTTGTTCGATATTTCTGAGTTATCGCACTTGTAATAGAAATTTGAACCTTATGCTAATGAGCACATAATACAAAATGCATTTTATCTTTTTTGCACATTACTTTTTCCTCGCTCAAAAAATTGGCTCAAACTAGACTTTTTATGTTTTTATTGCACAGTTGCTGAATTTTGCACGTAAGGCCTGTTTTATACTATGCAAGTTTTATAAGGCAAGTCTCTGTTGAAAGCGACAAGTATAAGAAAGAACGTGATATTTGGCATACAAAATATGCAATGTGTAAATGTGTCTTTAATGTAGTAGGAAGCTAAAATTAATGCTATAATTTTCTTCCATAAGCTGTATTATAGCGTACCCGGTGATCCAGAAATCGTTCAGGTACTGTTTCATTGTGTGACGTGACAGCGTGTTTTGTTACGCATTGCGTGATTGTTGAGGGACTTAGCATAATTATGAAACGTAGTAAAATCATATTTACATTAAATATTAAGAAATTTCCATTTCCAAAAACCAAAGGGTTTAACATTTTATATAAATGCTAAACAAGTAATGGAACAATTTAAACCTACGACGGGACCTGAACCCGCGTTCCTGCCATTCCGTGTTCAGTGCATATGACTTTCTCATCACAAATAATTATATCATAAAGTTTTATTGATCCCGTCTCGTTTTACGCCAGTAGACGTTTAATTGGGTACTTTCACTAAGATTTTTTAAATACTCCTCCCAAGAAACAAGGTGTCGCGAGAGACAATACAAACTAATTTATGAATGGTCACAAAGTACACTCACTATCACACACTATATATAAAATATTTGTCTTTCGTGGGTATTGAACTTGGAAGGATGATATTGATCTAATACAAAAAACGGTGCAATGCGTGTTCATACTCGTATACCATACCGTTTCGTGCGTTACACGCACGCACGAAACGGTCTCATATATTTACGAGTATGTACACGCATTGCACCGTGCTCGTAAAGTACTACGTATACGCATATACGCGATACGATTTCTCGATGTTTTATGCGTAGCCCCTTAACGTTTTCGTGGCTCATAGTGACCATGTTGCAGTAGTTCATCCACCTGATAAAATTCTTATAATATGTAATTTTATGTAGACTTTTTAAGATATAATTTGGTTTAAATATATGATGGATTGCAGTTATATCAGTTGATATTATTACTATAACAGTCACTGTAATAGATCATGTCACTGTTAGTTACACTTTGGTAAATTGATTTGTTACCCTTCTTCCTTCCTTCTCTTACGAAATCTTGGAAATTAAATGGAGTCATGATATTATATTATTCAGACGAGACACACTTCATAAAATTAATAACTTTCACTAGAATACCATGTGTTATAGACGTGTTTATGTATTTAAATAATGTTTATTTGTCATATTCATATAAATGTTTTGAAATGGTTAATTTTAGTTTACAATGTCGATGTATAGTTGTAAATTAACTCTTAATATATTGTTATTAGCCAATCCGTTTATTATCAAACCATTTTGCAAGTTATTTTGAATGTATAGTCAACTTCATAGAGTTATCTGCCCTCTGGTGTGTTTTAGAATAGATTATTTTTGTGTTCGTTATCCTATCTCTATAGATTCCAAAATTCATATAGGCCCTGTTTCACCATTTTTTTTTTCAAAAATAAAACATGTATCGCATTGGTTTTGAATTGATTTTCAAACATCAACAGCAAGTGGTGGAACTGGGCCATGGGGTGGTATTTTCAAAAGTCATTCGAATCATACGATAGCAACAACCTCCTTGATCAACAAGCTTCACGTGTGATCAAAATCATAGCAAATCTACTATAATTTAATTAAACGTTTTTGTGTACAGGATGTCGCGTTAGTTTATCTTCTGTCTGGCGCTTTGCTAGTTTCACAAAAGATGGCGGAGGGGGACGGCGAAGTACATATGTTTACGGCTTATCCAGGTTAGTTAAATGACGAATATTACTATCTGATGTCCAATAACTAATCTTGGTCATTATTATTCTGAGAGGATGGGACAAGGTTTCGGGACCAAAACTCTAAGAATTTTGCTAGAGATTTCTTATTGTCCACCTGATGGTAAATGGTAATGCCCGCCCCTGGACATGGCTGTCTTCTTTTGGCATTGGTTGCGAAGAAAACACGACGAAGCCACCACCTACCGAAAAGAAAAAACGAAATATTGAAGAAAAGCGTAAAAGAAAAATTATAAGGATCTTGAGGGGGATTAGGAATTGGGCCGCTGGCGTTCCCAATTAGGGGTCGTCCATTAATCAAGTAAGTCTTACTTGATTCGGATCCGATGGGTTCGGAAAAAATCACGAAGTATCACTATGGGCCTCTCCCTCTGTAGTAGTAAGATATCAGATGTATTTATTTTTTCTTTGAATGCGCTATTTCTTAACCCTATAACGTATAATACCTATATTGAAAGGTAATTTAAATACAAAAAAGGGGGTTTGTTCTAAAAACGCACCACGTATCACCAAAAAAGTACTAAAAACTTCACGTGTTAATGGACGTCCCCTTACCAGATGAAACGCAATAGTATCAAATTGGGTACATGACGTTGATATTCTGTGGGAGGGTAGTATATATGATGCATGCAAGCTTGCCAGCGAGGCACTACTACCAACTATTCTTATCAAAATGTTTCACATTAATACTATATTGGATACCCACAGCTAGAGGCATAGAAATTGTAAGGATTGTCCCACACCTTTTATAAATCTAATTACAAAATTCTATATCTAGGTGAAGTAGAAGGTGGTCTGGCAGTACTAACAGGCGAGCCGAGTTTCTTCTCGATCCGAGCGAAGCACTTCTCCCGCATCGGTCTTCTGTCCAAGACCACAGTATACAGCATCATGCGTGAACGTCCTTCTGTCGTGCTGCACATCGCTAACACTGTTGTAAGAAGACTGTCGCCTTTTGTACGACAAGTCGACTTCGCTTTAGATTGGGTAAGTACTTGTAATATTGTTAGATTTATTTTGCAGTATCTTTCGCCTTCGTGGTATATATCCTATTTCAGACCAATTTATCTATCATTTACTATATTACTCGTTTGGTAGTATTTTACTCGTTTGGTTTGATTGAGTAACAAACATTCATATAAACTTTTGCAGTTTTTAAATATTATTATTTTCACCATCATATCTTCATTTCAACCCATAAATGACCCACTGACTATACCCGACTAGACTGGCCTGTTGGTCTATTGGTTAGTGACCCTGACTGCTAGGCCGGAGGTCGTGGGTTCGATCCCCACCCAGGACAAATCTTTGTGTGATGAGCATAAAAGTTTGTTCTGTGACTGGGTGTAATTTATGTATAATATGTATTTATTTACAAAAAAAAATGTATTTATGTTGTATATCAGTTGTTTAGTACCCATAACACAAGCAAATATAATTGCTTACTTGGGGACTAGATGGCGCTGTGTGAATGTGGTAGAATATTATAGAATATTATATTATACCACGCTGGCCAGACGGGTTGGTATAGGGTTTCAACCGTTTTATCTTTTCTGCCAGTGCTCTTGTCTGCATAGCTGGTGACAAGATATATGCTTTGATAAACATTCCCAGTAAAACAGATCTTTAAATTCAATTTCCGATTTAAAAAAAGAAACTATATTTTAGACCGTTGTTCTACCATTTTGTTGACAAAGTCTTAATATTTTATCATTGCTACAATTTCTAGGTGTTCCTTGAATCCGGCCGCGCAGTCTACCGACAAGACGAAGAATCTGGCTCCACATTCATAGTACTAAGCGGCCGTCTACGTTCAGTGATCACCCATCCAAATGGCAAGAAGGAACTAGTAGGGGAATACGGCAAGGGGGACCTTGTAGGTATCGTGGAGATGGTGACTCAGACAAGAAGGAGTACTACAGTCATGGCTGTGAGGGATTCTGAGCTGGCGAAGTTACCTGAAGGCTTGTTCAATGCTATCAAGTTGAGATTCCCTGTTGTCGTCACTAGGCTTATTAATCTGCTTGGACATAGGATTTTAGGTAAGCATACATACATAAATATAGATCACGCCTCTTGCACAGATTAATATTTATAGTATTATTTGACTGTCACCGTGGCGCAGTGGTTAAGGTGGTCGCCTCGCCACTACATCGCCGTGCTGGGTGACGTGGGTTCGATTCCCACACGAGACAAATATTTGTGTGATTCATAGATATTTGTTTCTAGTCTGGGTGTACTTTGTGTCCGTTAGTTCCATGTTTGTAAAGCTCCCCGCGACACAGGGCTTGTTCCATAGTGCGGGCGTTGTCTTTTTAAAATAAATAAATAAAATAACAGAGGGGTAGGCAGAGACCATTTCCTTCCACTTGCCACGATTCTGACATACATCTTTGGCTTCTTCAACATTCATCAGTCTTTTCATGCATTCTCGCCGGTTGGGGGTACTCCTGATCTGTCCCTTCTTTAGAACGTCACCTATTTGATCATGGTACTTAAGTTCTTCTAGGTCTTCCCCTTCCAACGTTTCCTTTCACATTCGCCTCATATACTTGTTTTGTCCTTCTTCCTTCTCCTCAGGTAAGCATATTAGATTTTTAGCTGTTGTCCCGTAGTTCTTTGTTTGGTCACTACTCAGCACCTATTAGTCGTAGTGTTATGTTATAAAGCCAATCATATATCCAACACTAAAAGTGAGCTTCGCTCCTAGCGGTGGAACATGATGGATTATTTATTGATTCATCATCATCATCATATCAGCCCAATGACGTCCACTGTTGAACATAGGCCTCACCTAATTTCCGCCACAACGAGCGATTTTGTGCCGCCCGCATCCAACGGCCACCCGCAACCCTTACAAGGTCGTCGGTCCATCTGGTGGGGGCCGCCCTACGCTGCGCTTTCCAGTACGTGGCCGCCACTCGAGAACTTTTTTGCCCCATCGGCCATCAGTTCTGCGAGCTATGTGGCCTCCCCACTGCCACTTCAGCGATGCGATTCGGTGAGCTTTGTCGGCAACTTTAGTTCTCCTGCGGATCTCCTCAATTCTGATTCGATCGCGCAGGGAAACTCCAAGCATAGCCCTTTCCATGGCTCGCTGATTATTATTAATTAAATAACTGTTTGGCTTGTACTTCTAACAATCCCTTGGAGAAAAGAGGCTGCTTTATAAACATAATACACACACGCGCATATTTCTACATACATATAATTTTCTTTTACTTTTGTTTTCATTATTATCTTTTATTTTAATTCTATTATGTCTTATGTATTCTTAAACATAGAAATAGAATTATATTTACTGTTATGTATACCAATAGATATACTGGATTAGGGAAGAGACTGAGACCCCACGACACAGGGTATCGAGGTAGTGTGGGGCTCAGAGTACTTATATTTTTAGTAAATGTGTACCTACCCTATTATTATAGTAACATGTATTTTCCTATACGAATGTTGGTTTAAAATAAAGACTATTATTATTATTATAATATATTATGCTTCATTTCAGGATCATGGCAGAAGCCGACAGCGGGTCTCGGCGGCGCGGCGGCCATTGAACCTCGTCCGTCTCAACACAACTTCTCTACTGTAGCTGTAGTACCTGTTAGTGACGACGTGCCGCTTACTGCCTTCACTTACGAGCTGTATCATTCCTTATGTGCTATTGGTAAGGTTGATTTTTACTTATCGGACCTTTAAGCTGCGTTTCCGCCAGTGATGAGGGAAGTGTTAAGAGCCAATAGAATCGCTTCATTCACAGAGTTGCTCAGCAGCAGCAGTTATTTTTTTATTATTATTCAAAAGTTTCTTATTATATATATTATTACATTTTGAATAAAATATGTGAAAATAAACTAAACTAGATAAATAAATGAGTGGGACAAAAACAAAATCTTCTTTTCTCAGGACCCACTGTTCGCCTAACATCAGATGTGATCAGGAAACTTCTGGGCTTAACCATCATGGATCCCAACAACGAGTACAGGCTCAGTTCCTGGTTAGCACAACAAGAGGACAAGCATAAGGTAAGCTTATAAAAGCTTTTGCCTTTTTCGTACACTATTTATAAAATGTCCTATTTCTTGCAATTTTATAAAATACTAGAGTCGCGCGGGCCTTCGCTCCCGTCGTTCTTTATTTGGCCACTGCTCAGCTCATATTTGCCGTAGCGTGATGTTATATCGCCTATGTTACTCAGTGATAATGTAGCTTTCTAACGGCAAAAGAATTTTTGAAATCGGTCCAGTAGTTTTTAAGTTTATTCGTTACATACAAAAGTACAAATCTTTCCTCTTTATTATATTAGTGTAGATGTAGATATTTGATATATGTTGGTGGATGTTTCATTGACAGGTGGCGTTATATCAATGTGATCCAAGTTTGACTCAGTGGACCCAGCGATGTATACGTCAAGCTGACTGTATTCTTATTGTAGCCCTCGGTGACAAACAGCCGAGCATCGGCAAGGTAAATCTACAGTTACTATGTAACTCAGATGAATAATGAGATACAGGTTATTGATAGAATAAAATATACCTGAAACAAATAAAAAATGACAGCTGTATGAATAAGCCGGTTCTATTGTTTTACTTTTATATTCAGTCGGGTTATACTTTAATCGATGAATAACTTTTGTTTGATCGTTCAGAAACCTGGCATCAGTGTGATTTAATTTTTTATTGATTTTATTTTATTCATTGATTTCTTATAACTTTTCTTATCATTAACCACCCATAAACATGTTACTGATGGGCAGGGGTCTCCTCCAAGGGAATTGGAGGGAATTTAGATTACTATACCACGCTGGCTAGACGGGTTGGTAAAGGGTTTGTTTCGAATTTACATTTTCTCGCAGTGCTCTTGTCTGCACTGTTACTTCCTTAATCGCTTTTTAGGACACTTACGGGTTGAGATGGGGTAGTGACATTATGTATTCTTAATTTCTCTTCTTGTACACGGATAAGCTTGAGCTACAAAATACTAAACAAAAATACCATTTTGCAGATAGAGAAAGAGATCGAGCGCCTAGCTATCCGTACTCAGAAGGAGCTAGTACTGCTACACCGCGAGGGCGGCGCCAACCCCTCCGGGACGGTTCACTGGCTGAACATGAGGACCTGGGTCAGTCAACATCACCACGTCAGGTGTCCGCACAGGATGTTCACTAGGAAGAGCCAATATCGGATTGTAAGTACGCTTTTTATCGTAAAATATCAAGCCAAATGTTGCATTTTTAATTGTGAGCGTGCAATATTTTAGAAATATTATGGAACACAATGACATAACCTTTATAGATCTTAGAGCGATGGTGACCGTACGGATTATTAGTGACCGGCTTGCAAATAATGCGGTCCGAGTTCGATTCTGATAGTAGATTTCGGCAGTACTAATGTGAATTTCACTTTGTGGAATTTATATCTTGTGACTTACCATCTGCTAGAGGTATAGCAAAACATTATGCGGAAACTAACATAGCCTAAAAGGAATTCTAAGTGTATGTGTGGGCGCTACAATAGATCAGTAACTGGTCGACGTAGCTTAAATTATAAAATAAAATTATAAAAGCGGTCCCAAATGTGAACCCTGCGGTACTCCAGAGCTGATTTGTATGAAGTCAGAGGAGAAACCACCTGTCACAACGTATTGGCTTCTATTAGTAATATAAGATTCTATCCATCGACGCCGATCGCCATGCAAACCCAACTTTAAAAGTATCATCAAAACCGTATAGTAGCCTAAAGTCGGTGCTCTTTGTCGAACAGTCGCCGCCTACGATAGTGGCCGGATAGTCTGCTTTATCGACAAGTCGCCGCCTAATCAGTACATCTTTAAAAAAATGTTTAAAATGAACATGTGTTAATTCCAGAGCGAGTTATACAGCAAGGTGCTAATGTCGGAGGCGTCGGTGCACTCGGACTTCTCGCGGCTGGCGCGCTGGCTCACGGGCACGTCGGTGGGGCTGGTGCTGGGCGGCGGCGGCGCGCGCGGCGCTGCGCACGTCGGCATGGTGCGCGCCATACAGGTACACTGAGCTTTCTATCTTCATATCAGCCCAACGACGTCCACTGCTGGACATAGGCCTCACCTAATTTCCGCCATTGTGTGTGATTTTGTGCCACCTGCAACCTCTGTGCTATCTATACTTTATTTGTTTATTTTCTTTTTAAAAGGTCCCTTAAAACGTAACGGTGCGTCAAGACACAAGTTTAAAGCTGTAAAAATGTCCCAAATATTATTTAATTTATTATTATTTATTAAGTATACATACTACCTTGAAGTATGGTGAAAGAGAAGCAATACTAATTCTAGTCTGTCACAAGCCTAAACGAATAAGAATTTATAATCGAAATCGAACCTTATCGTAACCCTATAAGGTTGAAGCTAGCACTTAATTATGTGCATATTCCAGGAAGCCGGCATCCCCATCGACATGGTGGGTGGCGTCAGTATCGGCGCGTTCATGGGCGCGCTGTGGTGCATGGAGAGGAACATCACCACTGTCACACAGAAGGCGCGGGAGTGGTCACAGGTACACCATACTTACTATTACTTATTCCATTCTAGGTTTTTGAGACGAGCAAGCAGCCTACCTGGGGCCTGATCCTACTAAATTATACATACACACGTAGATAGACGACGGACTAATATCGACCAATCACAGGCCGGCAATATGGTGCGATTGACTTAGTAAGCCAATCACAGTTGTCGAATGAGACCATCGACTTACCATTGTGTCACGATTGTGTTAGCAGGATCAGGTCCCTGATGGTCAGTCGTAAGGCGTGTTCTCTTTTTATTATTTAAGCTCTATTTATACATACAACAATTTTTCTTTCTACTTATGATATTAAATTCCTCATAGTGAACTAAAACCTCCTTATTACAAAATACGGACTAAGCATTAAACCAGGTTTAAATTGACAAGATTGACACTAAAACAATGGTTTATGTCAATTTAAAGGCAAGACCAGCGGCCACATATATTGTAGGCAATAAAATAATTCGATGTTTAATAACTGAATATTTTTTTAGGATACTATTTTCTCTTTAAATGTCTGTCGTGACTCGTCTCACTTAATACATAACCAAACTTACAGAAAATGACACAATGGGGCAAGCAACTCCTAGACCTGACATACCCCGCCACATCAATGTTCTCTGGCCGTCAATTCAACACGACTATTCATTCTACCTTTGGAGACGTGCATATCGAAGATCTATGGCTCCCGTACTTCACTGTCACCACCGATATTAGCTCCAGTTGTATGAGAGTACATCGACATGGTAAGAAAATATATATTTATACATAGATTTATAAAGGGTGTAAGGTACCTCTCGATACTGAATACTGGGGATATTGTTTGTGATTCTTAACACTATGGTCAAGGTCAACGACCCCAAAAGTGCATTATTACGGTTGACCCACATTTAGCCGCACGAAATCGCATTTTCCTATGTTTCTATCCCGTTATGTCACTTAGAACTGTCATTGACTAGAACGAGACTGACTGCCGCACTCAAAGACGTCAATTAACAGTAGTCTGTCATTAACACAATTTTTTCATTGAATAATCGTCTTTAGGCGTATAGACTTAAGTATTACACGTTTTTACTAAATAAACTTTAAAATTAAGTAACGTCTCTGAGTACGGCAGTTAGAGTGACAGTGCGGCCGAATGGCCGATGCGCTCGGCGCTCACTCTCTATCTCGCTCTAGTAAATGACGGTTCTATGTGACAGAAAAGGATAAAAGCATAGGAAAGTGCGGTTCGGTGCAGCTAAATCTGGGCATTATAGAGTTACAAGCGCGGTACGTTCGGATCAATGACCTTCCAATTAACATCAGCAGATTTTTTTTTTTTTTTTTTTTTTTTTTTTTTATCTGTTAAAAAGACAACGCCCGCACTAGGGAACAAGCCCTGTGTCGCGGGGAGCTTTACAAACATGAAACTAACGGACACAAAGTACACCCAGACTAGAAACAAATATCTATGAATCACACAAATATTTGTCTCGTGTGGGAATCGAACCCACGTCACCCAGCACGGCGATGTAGTGGGGAGGCGACCACCTTAACCACTGCGCCACGGTGACAGTCATATATTTTTTTTTGTGCTATTGTATCAAGTATTGCTATATTATCACATTATCACAAGTATTGGCTGGCCTGTTAGTCTAGTGGTCACTAACCCTGAGTGCTAAGCCGAAGGTCGTGGGTTCGAGCCCCACCCAGGACAAATCTTTGTGTAATGAGCATAAAGGTACAATTGTGGGTGTAATTTATCTATATTAAGAATTTACAAAAAAAATATTTAAGTAGTATATCAGTTGTTTAGTACCTATAACACAAGCAAATATAATTGCTTAATATGGGACTAGATGGCGCTGTGTGAATGTGGTAAAATATTATATTATTCAGTACCTAGAGGGATATACTTACACCCAGTATATCGCACAGTCAATTTCTAACTTCTATGTAAAATAATAAGGTATAAAATTGCGAAGCGGCGTATTGAGCTTGTAACTGATTTTCACTGTGAGTGTGTTATTTAAGGCTAATTTACACTGAGTCAGTTATCGGCTTCTGCTATTGTCGTTTTGATACATTCTCTAATTTGACTGCCTTTTTTTCTATGTTTCGATTTCGATTATTTCAGGCGGGTTCGATTCCTGCGGGGAATAAATTATGATTTTCTGTTTTAAATTCGTTAATATTAGCCCCTGAATTCTGGAAATGGACCCGGTTTATGAAATATACTCGCTCGCTATTACATATTACTAAGAAGATATATAAATGATATATTATTATGTCATAAAAACAATCCATGTTTAAAAGAAGAAAAACGAATTTATATTAATTTAAAGTTGGTCAGCACTGACTGCATAATACTAAAAAAATACCAGTGACACTAAAAGTGACTCGGTGTATTTCAGCCTTAATTTTCACCTTATACTGGTTTGGAAGAAAACGTTTTGCAATTTACAGTCTTATTTGCTTTATGAATAAAGTACATTTTGCATTGTGTATTGTATGCTATATCGGACGTTTTAAACCTTATCAGATACGAAGGAAACGTCTTAATACCTGGGTCTTAACGCCTAACCCGTCTGGAGTGTCATCACAATTTATATACAATAGATCGACAATATTAGGTATGAAGGAAACGTTTTTTCAATTAACAGTCTTAATGCTTTTGTATTAAATGCATTTTAAATTGTAATTTGAATTGATATAAGTTCTTATCAAACCTTAATAGATACTTTAATGAAGTGATGTGTTTTTCTAGCATTTTTTGGGCAAGTATTACTGTTTATATTAGCGCTAATGGTTTGAACGTAATCTTGCTAGATCTTTATTAAATGGTGGTGTAATGTATACTATTTTAATTAATTAGTCGATGTTTACTCGGATTATTTACAGAATAAGAAAGATAAAATTAATTCAATATCATCTCTTTATTACACCAAAAAAATTTACCACACAAATGAAAATGTGTAATAAATTACGATTGGCTTAAAAAGAATGAATGATGATTTCTAAAACTAAAAAAAAAAGCTCAATAATTGGCTCTTTCATTCATTCATTTTAATCGCCACACTACAATGGCCGCGAAATGAAAAGGCTGTAAAGTCTCATTTACAAATTGCTGTCTTGATTGATTTTCGTAGGGTACAAAAAATTTAAGATAGGCTAGGACAGTTATAGCTAGTTTTGTTCCAAACCAGTTTAAATTAAATTCAAGTAAATCTATCTGTATATTAAAAATAAATAAGTTGGATTCTTATTTATCCATCAAAGATGAAATATTGAGATGGTGTGATTCATTTATAATAATTTATCACAGTATTCTGAAATCAATTTGTGTACGTAAAATTTTAAAAATTCACAATTTTTATGTAGATATAGTGACAATTAACACAACACATTCATGGACAGGGAATTGTTTTTTTTGTTAATACGCTTTGTTTGCACATTTACTAACCCGATATTTATTTTATTAATCTTTTTACCGTCACTATCGCCTATAGCCGAAGAGCTGATATTGAAAGTCCGGTCTTATTGACTGCAAAATAGATCGCATTTTCGAATGGCGGCTATGGTGGCTTTGGCGGTTTAAAAGTTAAAGTAAAGAGCATTTTTGTAAGCATTCGTCTGAAAACAATTCTGTTGAATTTTTGTTTTCGAACTACACTCGCTTCCGAACGCTTAGGGCCGACGCACGTATGGCAAAGTGCAGCACAGAGGATGCGTTAGCGTCCACGAGGCACTTTCGTTTCCATTTCAACGCCAGCAAGGTTGATATTGACAATGAAAAGGCTCTGCTACGGTATATGTGTGCCGATTCCTAAAAGGTAGTGACAGTGTTCGCGACTGATGTTCGGGTCGAACACGAATGTTATAAGATTGTTCGTACACATGTTTTTTTTTCTGAATGGTGTTAAATGACACCAATTTTAAATGTTTATATATGTGGTTATGCATGGAGTTGTATATTAATATCTATATGTGGATTGTAGTATAATTCTCTATTCTGCTGACCAGATAGAGAATAATATGACATGTTTTGACACAAAAATATAACGGTCCTATTCAAATTACCTGTTAAAAGTTATGTGTTCGCTATGCAAAGCCTGAATGACAGCTTTTCTATTTATTGCTGTAAAGCATGTGTATTTAATTTTCGGCACTACATTCACCTGACGCGTGGTGTCTATGGCCGCGGACGCGTGTCAGCTGTTGCCATTAAACGATTACTATTGCCAGGTTTCGTATTTGGTAACACTTCGATATCATCCTCTAATTTGGTTTCTTTTTCATAATTTAAATTCACATGCAAATGACAACTTTGGCAAGTATTTTGAGAGGACCTTAATTATAACGTGTATCAGAAAATTCCGGTTATATTGGACAAATTAAAATCAAACCTTTTTTTAAAACAATTTTTTCCATTTTTTTTCTAAGTACTTTCTTCATAGCGATATTTTTGCTAATATTAAAACCATCTCTTTTGTTGAATTGTTAATTTGTGTCCAGTTATCATCCATTATAATAAAATATCCATTAGAGTATGCAATATAAATCACTTAATAACAATATGACCGCAATATTTCTGTTACAACAATAAACAAATAAATGTTTGATGCTTAAGCAGAGCTAGGTGCTACATCACAATAACCACATAATACATTATACGCGGGTAATGTCTATACCGTCATATGATCCCAATATCTATGATGGCAATAGCTACTGTCACTGGTATATTTTGTTTCATCCCATTTTGTTCCCCCCATAAAACTACATCACAATGAGGACAGTTCATAGACCGCTACAGTATTTTATTTGACAAACCACACTCACTTGCATTTATGTGTTTGTATGATGTTATTGTGTGTTGTTAAATATATTGTTTATGTATGTATGTACCGTCCCCTCACTTGGTGTTCTAAAATTCTTGTACAAAAAAAAAGATATTAATTTTTTCTATTTATTTTTAACAAAAATATGAATCCGACATTTGCCTTGGGAGGTTGCCATTACTTTTACTAGCGCTTGTGACTGGTTTACCTAACGCTATTTATGGGAGGTTAATTTATGTAATATTAAAAATAATCGTCCTCATAATGTCGGGTTGGATGTGTAAAGTTTGAATGTATTTAAACCATCATACATGTCATACATCTTTCCATTTAATATGCATGAGTGTGGTTCTTAGTTTTTCCTTCATTTATTTATATTTAACCATTGTTTCTCATCTGTAGTGTGTCGCATTAAGCTATCATCGTAGCATGAGCATGTAGTAACAGTAGCCACGTCTATTCTCATCATAGATCACGGACATCTACGTTGGGCTTGTTAAAAGATACTCACCGTTCATTCTCCTATCCATGGACTGTGTTGTTACTATCACGCGAAAGTGCACGCGAATACGCACAAATTGAAAAGTCGGGTGTCCGTTACAGTGAGACAGTGTTAGAATACCTTTTTTAAATCGTCAGGTTCGCTCTGGCGTTACATTCGCGCGTCGATGTCGCTCAGCGGGTATATGCCGCCGCTCTGCGACCCTGTAGATGGCCACCTCCTATTGGACGGCGGTTACGTGAACAATCTCCCAGGTAAACCAATCACAGAGTTCTGTTGCTTGGTGATCGTGATCGAGCGTTCCAATTGGCTATTGGTAGGCTGAGTGAAAATATTCAAGTTTGTTCGCTTTTGAGTACTTCTAGCGAATTCAAATTCTATGTATTATTCATATTAGAATGAGATGAAAATTATCGCGTGAATAGAAGTGTTTTTAGATTATCATTGTAATAAGTAGTGTAGTATTAACAGGGGTAGGTGTATCTAGCTGTGGGAGTTCAAGGTCATGACTAAAAATTTATTTTCCTTTAGTTTAACTAGTAATGTCTGTCTCACGAAAACCTTTTCATTCATTTCACAAATCTTTTCCAAATTGCTTAATCATCAATTGTCTTTTCAATAACTAATATGTGCATCTATGTATAACTTAAAAAAAGCGTTTTTTGGCTATTTCTTGTTAGTCTTCGTCAGTCGAAAATATTTGCACTCAGTCTACGGTAAAGGTAAGTAATGGCAACCGGACCAAGTGGGGCTCCGGTATAGTACGTGCACGTATACGTACGTGACGTATACGACCTTTTGGACACGTCATGTCAGGTGTACTCTGGCGGTACTGTCGCGCGTCCATGAGCATCGCGGGCATATTTCCGCCGATCTGCGACCCCATGGATGGACATCTGCTGCTTGATGGATGCTACGTCAATAATGTGCCCGGTAATTTATTTTGTTATAATTTTGACACTTCTGATGTTGAAAATATTTGATTTACAGATATTCATAAGATTCGTTTTACAAACGAATTGAGGTTATTTATTTGAGACCCAACTTAACAGACAATAATTTGTTAAAATACTTAAAATATTTAAAATTACATTATTCGGATTAGTTGTTTGGGAGTTTTCAGAAAATAGTCGCATAAAGTGATTTATAAATTTCATATTTAAAATAATCCTTCAAGTATTTATAATTCTCTTACCTATTATTTTTTATACGATACCTTTTATTATTTGTGCTAACCTTTAATTTTACCATCCAGACCGTGGCTCTAAAACATTGTGCCGACGTATAACATATTAGTTTTTGATATCATTTTAATATACAAACTGTAAACTTACAGCGGACGTGATGAGATCACTGGGCGCTAAACACATTCTCGCCATCGACGTGGGATCTCAGGACGATACGGACCTTACTAACTACGGCGATGACCTGTCTGGCTGGTGGCTATTGTGGAAACGGTGAGACCAGCTTTATATTTATATTAAAATGCTTATGTTATCATAAAAACTTAACTAGCGTATCACATTTTTTTTAATTAGTTATTTAAACTTAATTATACACAATACATGTATAAAGGCGGACGTAATGCATCACGGCATTATCTACCAGTGGATAGAGAGTGCGATAGGTATGTATATATAAGTAAGCATTAATACTCGTAGTTATGACATTAAATAGAATGTATTATTATTAACATAATATACGAATACATAATTATATAATCATAAAATGACAAATGAAATGTGAAAATTCCATAATTGAATGTTAACATTTACAGATGGAATCCATTTACTACACCAGTGAAGGTCCCGAATCTGCCCGATATACAGAGTAGACTCGCTTATGTATCGTGCAATAGACAATTAGAGGTAAATGCGTATTAAAGTATTTATATGATTTTCAGCTATAAAAAACAAATTGGTCTTGTATTTTTTTTTTGTTAAATCATTTGCGAGTTGAATAAAATTATACCTTTTATTCGAAATAACGAACCTCCCCGTCTGGCCAGCTAGCTATACTATGCTAAATTCCGTCCACATTATATGGAGGAGTCCCATGCCCAGCAGTGGGACGTTTATGGGTTGAGATGATGATGAAGTATACTTTTACGGGTCGGCCTACATCTGTTAGATGATTCGTCACGTATCATCGGTTACGTAACGTCAGAACAGACTATCTATTAGATAGTAAAACATTCAATCTTACACACTGAACCGACGTTGCGTTGACCGATGATGCGCCCGACGTATCTTCCGTCGAATATGCTACAACCCTACAACGCATGAATAAAATCCGCTTTTATTTAAGTTTTAGCTTGAAGATTGGTAAAGATGTCTAGGTAAACATAGACACTAATTTATATTTTTGTTTGTTATAGGAAGTAAAGAATTCCGACTACTGCGAGTACATCCGACCTCCGATAGACGCGTACAAGACGTTGCAATTCGGTTCGTTCGACGAGATCCGCGAGGTTGGGTTCAGGCACGGAGCCGCGTACTTCGAGGGACAGCGGCGCGGGGGTGGCGGGGGGGTCAGTGGTGCTAGCGGCGCGCCAACTGCCCGCAGGCAAGACGCACAACCGTCACTCACTGAGTTAGTACTATTACATAAATTTATACTTTTTTTTGCAATCATGCTTTAAGCAGAGACGAAACCAAATATCATTAAAATTGATCCAGCTGTTCTTAATCTAACACGTCTATGATTTATCATCGTACACCATTATGATTGGTTGGTTTATGATGATAATATAATGAACATCATCCCTTAGCACTATTGGTGTAGAAAGGGTTTCAAGTGGTCGGCAACGCGGTCTTCTAGTATGGCAGGCGTCCATAGGCTCCGGTAGCCGTAGATTTTTTTTCTGTTTCTTTCTCATTTTACATCTGATTAAAATCGTTACGGTATACACAATAGTAGTTCAGGATATCCTTGGGACTCCCGGCTTACAGGTCACAGTGATGGATGTGAGAGAAGAATTATTAAATAGAATCTGTTAAACATCGGCTTAAAATAACCACAGCTCTTTTGAATCCCGCTTCTTTTTCTCCCACTTCGAAAAAGTGACTCACATTTTTAGGTCGATAAATATTTATATTCAGAAATAGACTCAATTAAAAAGAAGTATTTGTGAAAGTCGTGATACATACTGATAGGTATATTAATTAAATATTATTATTCTGTTACAGAATATATTACTGATATCAAGTAGGTACTAAAACTTATCGCTCTGTGTTAATAATACCGTAGTCCCATATCACACTAATACTGTCGAAGGATATTTGTTTATATGTTAGAAATGAGTTTGAAAATTGCTAGACACAATTCCCAGGACTTTCACTGTTAGAAAAATCGCATAAGGGATCATCTATAAATTACGCCACTTGATTTCATAATTATTTTGTACCCTTCTCGCGCCTATCCTTGTCACATATACAATAATAACTGTGACTTATTAAGGCACCTCCCATCCTTTGAAGTGTGACGTAATTCATGGATGACCCCTTTTTATTATTTTTAAAATACGTATATATGCATAAACGTATTTTATTGTTTCCAGTTACACATTCACGGACTTGGCACAAATGGTGTGTTCTGTAAGGACTGCGCGAGACGTAGACAACGATTCCTCTTCATCATCAGACTATGAGGAAGACCAGCGACATTTTGAGGGGTACGCGTCAGAGCCCAGCGCTGGGATACTCGAGGTATATACACGATATTTTATATTATAATTTTAATAGGTATTTTATGAAGGGATCTGTTTGATTTAGTAATTGTGAGTTCAATTGATTTGTGTGCCATAATTTTAAACAAAGAAGTCATCTACTTAGTTTACGTTGTGAAAACAATAGCTTAAAATTGCAAGGTATCGTTTTGGAATTTTGATGCACAAGTAAAATGACATATCTAGGGCTCGATCCTGCTAACCAAAATCGACAGCTGTGATTGGCTTACTAATTCAATCGCGCCATATTGCCGGCCTGTGATTGGTCGATATTATTCCATCGGTCTGCTATCGACGTGTGTAATTTAACAGGGCCCGTGTTCCTTTTTTATACATAATTATCTTTTACTATTGTGGCTGTTAATGTAAGTCATAGTGTCTATGCCTATGCCCTGGTATTCTTTCTGTTGCACAAATATTTTTTTTTTACTACCACATTCACACAGCGCCATCTAGTCCCAACGTAAGCAATTATATTTGCTTGTGTTATGGGTACTAAACAACTGATATACTACTTAAATACTTTTTTTTTTGTAAATACATACCTACATATTATAGATAAATTACACCCAGACACAGAACAAACCTTTATGCTCATCACACAAAGATTTGTCCTGGGTGGGGATCGAACCCACGACCTCCGGCTTAGCAGTCAGGGTCACTAACCACTAGACCAACAGGCCAGTCAAATGATGTGAAATGATGATGATGATGATGAAACGGTTGATTTGAATTATCTGTTTTACGTTTCATACCCGTATGACATAAGGCAACGAACTCGCACTCAACTAAGCCGCACTCAAAGGATTTGCAACAGCAACTAAATAACGCACGCAAATGAATTGAACTATATTTAATATAGATGTTGTTTTTTTTGTTTCATAGTTTGTTAGAATTAAATAATATTAGATATAATTATTCGTTGTGAAGACTAACCTTGTTACGGAGTTATTTGTAAATAGCACAGATTTTGGGGATTATCTTTATTTTATTAATTACATACATAAACGTGTTATATTTCACATAGTAATTGTTTTTTTTTTCTTTTATTTATATTTCCTTTAATGTTTCTATGTTTATATATTTTAAAGATTTTGTTTCGATATTTGTATTTGAAAGTAAACTCAAGTCTTCTGGAGACGATCGTCTTCAGGTGACGTTCGTTATACAATATATTTAAATAAAATAATGTTACTTTCCATGACTGATTTAGACAATATTTTAGATTGGCTGGTAAAGTAACAGACAGTCAGTTGTTAGAGAGGTTATACCCCTAAATTTCTTTTTATTTATACAGAAGATTTTGAATATTAATGTATAATACATTTATATTCAAAATCTTCGTTAGTAGCATAAATGGAGTAATGTTTACCACTTACAGGTAGGGAATTTCCTTCAATTAAAGACTTTCAATACTTGAGGTATTTGGTTGAGTGACTTCTTCAACAACAAGATATAAATAAGCGATCTGATAGGCTATTCCCCATATTTACATCTTTAATTAAAATATCTTAGAGAGGGGATACTACAATTGCCCTATTATTTTGTAAAATAGCGTTAAAAAATAAAAAACGCGTTTTCCAAAAATTTGAAACATAGACTTGGACTTTTTAGAGAAAATGAAAATGTTTAAGTTTATCACTGTAAAAATTTTGATTTAAATATTAAAAGCCTACATCAGTGATTCACCTATACATAAACTACGTAATTTCGGGGCATAACAATCGAAAACAAAACAGCTGTATATTCTGAAGCTATCCTATATACTTCAGATGTCGTCCAGCGTGGAGGACGGTGCTGCCTGGATCAGTGACACGGAATTGGTGGGCAAATATTGAGCACCGCACCATTAGTTGATCACGGTTTAGATCTTTTTATTTTTCTTTTGTTCCTTTGTTGGCTAGGGTTGGGCGCTTATTTATGTATGTATTTGGTATGCATGTTATGGGATCTTTTTGGGGTATTAAAAGGCTTCTTTTTAGACTGCGTTTCAACCAGAGGTGTGCGAGGATGCATAAGAACCAATATCGTCTGTGCTACATCTGAGCGAAGCTAGGTAAATGAATCAATTATATTGATTCTAAACAAATATAATATGCATTCCCTCGTTATGCATTCTCGCATTTATCT
The DNA here is from genome assembly GCA_905147015.1 of Laspeyria flexula. Lineage (NCBI taxonomy): Eukaryota > Metazoa > Arthropoda > Insecta > Lepidoptera > Erebidae > Laspeyria > Laspeyria flexula. Next base: position 15,442,535 of record LR989954.1, read on the forward strand.
GGTGAAGCGCGGCCTTAGTCAAATAAAATTGGCGGTATCTGTGAAAAATGTCATTGAAAATCTTGTTTTATTATCAGAAGATAAACAATTTTCATTTGGCAAATGAAAATTGTAACGTGTTGTGGTTGTATCTTAGAGCACAAATTTTGCAATAATAATAATAATAATAATATTCTACCACATTTACACAGCGCCATCTAGTCCCAAATTAAGCAAATATATTTGCTTGTGTTATGGGTACTAAACAACTGATATACTACTTAAATACATTTTTTTGTACATATTATAGATAAATTACACCCAGACACAGAACAAACAATTATGCTCATCACACAAAGATTTGTCCTGGGTGGGGATCGAACCCACGACTAGTAGTCAGGGTCACTAACCACTAGACCAACAGGCCAGTCAAATGGTCTTTCTGTGATTGCCACAACTTGTCCTGAGCGTTTCCACGCAAATTTGACCATGTGAATGTTTTACAGTAACCACAACACTTCGATGATATTTTTCATGATTAGCTTCCGTTTTGTAAGACTTGTCGCCTTAACTTTGATTCGTAATCTAACATTTCTTTGTGTAATTTATTGTGCAATCAACTTCTTAACACTAACTTAGAATAAATATGGATTTTTGTGTAAAGCTAAATTCAAACAGAAGGCCAATGGGGCGCCCTATCGCTGCTACTGTTTGACTCGAGCTTATAATTTTCTCAGGAATACTTTTTGAAACTGTACTTATTATATATTAACTTTAGAGGCTGAATATTGGTATTACTTTTTATTTAATACACATTATGTCGAATGTGCACAGCGCCTCTAGGGATAATACACTTTTAAATACCGTTTAAAACATCAAACATTTTTAGAAATAGTTCTATTATTCATAGTAATTTCATCTGTTTCATTTAGAGCCTCCCTTGGGTATCACAGTATGTTCATCTGAGTAATAGCTTGTCAAAATCAGACTACATACTTTCTCTATACTCTACATATAAACTTTAATTTAAATCAAGATTTCCCAATTTCATTTTTAAGTATAATAATTCATTAAAGATTCTTATTTTTCGCTGTGATCCCATTTTTATTGTTAATTTATTCGTATATCTTTCAATAGTTCATCGATAAAAGATTAAAACTTGCTAAAATAACATTTGAATTTTTTCACAGCCATGTCTACTAATCAGCCTGTCAAAAATATAACAGCAATTTATTAATATGCTTGATGTGCTAAATTGTAACACGTAACAACAAAATATCGTGTAATGCCAAAAAAAACTATTTTTTTTTATTGGTTTTTTATTTTTATTTAACTATTAGATAAACCATTTATCCTCGGAAAGGGCAGATGGAAGTGTGTTGTATTAACCTGGTAAAGTTCGATTCAAAAAGTGTATGTTGAGTGCCTACTACCTTTTTAATTTGATATTTATCATTTTAGCTTGGAGTTCACCATTGCGTTCAACTGTTTTAGTATTTAAGCTATACGTATTTACATAACTACACCCTTTCCAATACTTATTATTGTATATTTTAATATTCAAACTCTTTTTGCTCAGTTATTTATAATGTCGTTTAACGACACTCATATATGATTAAGAGTTTATTTATCAAACGTGTTATTAGTATAATAATGTTATATCTGCAAAAAACTACTTTGGCCGAGAGCCGTTGAAATACGTTCATGCAAATATTTTATATCGAGAAAATTATTAGCAAAGAAAAAAATCATTTACATTTAATTAATAATAAACGTATTTTCGAAACGTATATTTTTTATACAAGTGATGATATGACATTATTCTATTAATAAGATGAAATTATTATATTTTACACCATTTTAGTAATTTTTTGTAATTTATATTTACGTATGTATGGTATTTTCAGGAGGGTCTCCGCACACGGCGCGTAGGTGGTTCTCTGTCCCTTTCTGAAGACGAACTCGACTCTGAGGCTGAAGTGTATGACCCCCTAAACAAACGTGGAGGTGGCAGGTGAGACCCCACCTTGCACGACCTGTGCAAAGCGCTCTACGAGTATGAGCAGTACAAAGAATAGTGGCACTGAGTACAAAGTACTTATTGCAGCCATGACTGCACCAAACATTGTATATACATATGTTTGTAGCAGGAACTAAGTAGGTTGTCGGCAATGAGTGACAGTGATTTTTGCAAATTGCAGTGTTGACTGCACCAAACATTGTAGTATATGTTTTTAGCAGTAACTACGTATGTATTTAGCAGTTACACAGTGTATGACAGTGATTTTTGCAGGCTAGGTCAAGTTTATTGTGAAAAAAATATGGGTTTTCATGAGTAGTTATTGATTATGTAGTTAGTAATGTTATGCTGTGATTTGAGAAGAACGACTTATAATTGTTTGTGTAAGATTTTTAGATTAGTTTCCCTATGCCTGTTCACATTATTCAGTAGTACAGATACGGTTTCGGGCTAACTGGAATGGATTCACTGGATTGTGCGATTTGAATGTGAAATAGTCGAAATTTCAGCAGTAAGTTAGTTAATTATTGGAAAGCTTGAAGATAAGTGTCGAGTTACTAACAGATTATTATTATTATTGAAATTATCTGATACATAGGTAACAAAACGTGGCGTTAACTTTAAAAGAATAGTGATAGAGTTTTTCTTATACTTTATTTAATTTTGTTGCAGTTTAAAATGGCTCAGTTTCGAACAAGTTGTTCAAATAAATAAAATTCGTAACACCTTTGGAATGGATATGAATTCAAAATAATTTTATATTTATTTAATTGACTTATACGATACCGTACTGAATGTGAGACATAGAATCAGAATATTCTCGCATTAAGAATATTCTACAAAAATTCTCAATTTTTTTCTTGAGAGAATTTAGGAAAGCACGCCTTATTAATGTGATAATAAGTGTTACGTTACGTACCTCTAATTGAGGCGTGTACGACATTTTGTAGCAAAACGCCTGTTTATATTTTCTACAAATGAAACTGTATGTTTTTGTTTCATATTATAATTTTGTATTAAAAAATATTCTTTTATTTTATTGGGAATTCAATACCGGATGATATTATAGTTTTAAATTAGAAAAAAAACATTACCCTCCTATTTGGCAGTCGGGTTAATATTGTTTGGTCAGACATGTCCAAATAGTCTTAAACCGCAAGCTCTGTAGTGTATACTCGTATACAGGGTGGCGCAATAGAACGTGCATATTGTATCATCTTTTCTGTGAGGTATTTTGCGTGCGGGTAGAAGCTGTCTTGTAGCGTTGGATAGAGTAACTCGTTGAGTTTCAGTAGCCATGAGTCAGTTCGCCACGGTGGCGCAGCGGAAAGTGTATACGACTGTGTATACTGACTGGTGAAAATGGTATTGGGCTTTTTCTAGCATGTATAAATTCCAGTATTGAGATTTTCCCTGAGTTTGGTAAACAAATGTTTCCGGTTGATGACAATAGGCTCGCTCCCTATTTCATGAGACCAAACATAGCTGGCGAGATGTGTGTGTGAAACACTTCTGCCTACCCCTTCGGGCAAAACGGCGTGATGCTATGTTTATGTTATGAATCAGTTCGACGGGAAGCGTCGCGCATTTTACGTTCGCACGTTTTACGAGAACAGTTATATATCTACAAGACTTTCCCTACCCGCACGCACAAAATAAGATGATACAATATGCACTTTCTATTGCAGCACCCTGTAGTATAGTGTTCGAAAGTAAATGTAAATTTCTAGAAAATAAATTTAGAATAGTATTACAATATCACGTTACTAATGAGTAATGCACATTGTTAAACTTAAAAATATATAATATGCTTAAAAAATCTGTAAGGCTGAAGTTCTTCCTATGCTGATGGCATCAGCCATATTATATAGTATGTAAAAGGTTTATAGATAGATAATTTCGTTAATCATACATTGGAAATAACTATAGAACTCTTACCGCACTACTCAGAGACGTTACTTTGAAGTTTATTTAGTAAAAACGTGTGATACTTAAGTCTATACGCCTAAAGACGATTATTCAATGAAAAAATTGTGTTAATGACAGACTACTGCTAATTGGCGTCTCTGAGTGCGGCTGTTAAAGTAATAATATAGTAAATTAGTAATATAGTAACATTGTAGTATTTAAATGCCTCTATGAAGATGAGTAATTTGTAACATATTTTAAATGAACTTTAGATTTAGATTTTTAAACTTCGACCGGGTAATAAATAGACGAGTCTCTTGATTTTTTTTTTTTAAAGTGGTTTTTAAAGTATTTATCAAACAAACTAAGTAATAATTACAACGATATAAACTATATTAAACTAAGGTTATCAACTAACTTAAATTAAAAAGAAAAATAAACAAAATTTACAACCTAACACAATAAAAAAACAAAATATTAAAACATATTTTATGAAATATATTTTATGAGTTTTAAGTGAGTGTTTGGAACGTTATGATATGTTATTGAAATTTGTATTAGTATGTAGTATTGCTTTCTAAAGACATAGTCGTTGGCGCTGGCTTTTTACTGTCTAAAACCACCACGTGTTTAGCCAACTTAAGTCAATACACAGCATAGATAAAATACGTTTATTAAATTGAACTACTGCCAATTTGTGCAAACTTATTACGATATTTTGATATACTAAATGATATTAACACGTTGGGCCAACATGTGGGGTGGCATTAGAGAAATAGTTGTGGTGCCCGATCCTGTTAACACAAACGTAAGACAATGGTATGCCGATGGACTCATTCGGCAGCTGTGATTGGCTTACTAAGTCAATCGCGCCATATTGCCGGCCTGTGATTGGTCGACATCGACGTTTAATTTCGCAGGATCGGGCCCCAGGTCTGTCTATTGATTTTACTTGGTCGAAGTTTATAACATAGAATTTCATTTAGGTTAATGGAACAGGCGATAGATACCTACAACATTACTAATCTAAGTCCCTAGAATGTATAATATTGTTTAGATCCTAGAATTTCGAGTAATCTTAAAAATGTGATCTCTGAAAAGAAATCATCACGTGAATTTTGTCTTTAAAATCATTAAGAATCAAGGTAATCTAGTGAAAATTGTATTTTTAACTGTTCCTAATATAGAACAGAGTTTATTTGTTTAGAATGAAAAGAATATTTTCTTGACATCACAATCACCAAGCTCAACTTGGCGACTTTTCTTGTCGATCATCGTAAGTTGAATCTCGCGTGTGTTCTAAAATGAAATGCCAGCTATACAGCTCCTTATACCGACGTCAGTTGCACAGGATTTTCACCTCTATCGTCTGTACAACTGTTTTTACTTATGTAGGATGATCAGAAAAAATTGATAATTTAAATTTTTTACATCAATACGGCTGCTTCGAACTTACTTTTGGCCCATATATATCATTTATTTATAGTTATTAGTCTCCTGCCTGGGATATTAATTGGTTGCTATTATATTTATAAAAACCAGAGTGAATTTAAGTCCAAAGTTTTTAGTCCTTATAAAGTATTATTAATGTGCTATATAGTTGTAGGAAAGATGCCAGAAGGCGTTCAACAAATGTGTATTTGCTATACTATAATATAGCTATATGAAATTACGTCATTAGTATGTTATTCTATATTCGCGTTCTTCCATTCGTTTTAAATTGTTTCGCTCAAAATGATTTGACAGTATGTCATTGTTATTTTAATGTGTTTGTTTGTTTCCAAAAGGTCTCCCAAAGATGGCGCAAATCGCAATTTGCTTTTTTTATAGTTTCGCCAAATTGTTTGTTATTGCAATCATTAATGAATAGTACTTAAAATCTCGATTTATAGTATATGTCGATAGCACACAAATATATACTTATTGTATATTATTGACTGGCTATTTTATTATAATGTAATAGATAGTGCTTATCACATAACTGACGTAACGACTACGTTACGCGTGCGTACATTTACGTGGCGTGAGCGTGGCGTCTGCGTCTGCGTGGCGTCTGCGTGGCGTCTGCGTGGCGTAAGCGTGGCGTCTGCGTGCCGTGGGCGTGGCGTGTCGTGTGTACGTTGGCAGTGAGATTGTGAGATCTTACAGAGTACATTACAAGTATTAACGCGACGCCGCCATCGCGCTTGTGTTGCGCCGCCTTCACGCATACATACCAGAACAGCGACTGTCGCGTCCCATGTGCGGTGAAAGCTTATAACGTTACTTTGTAGATGTTAATGTATAATTTAGTCTTTTTGACTGAATGTAGTTTTAAGATTGCCTTTAGGCATAAATATTTAAATGAAACCAAATGTTTAGCTCAAATAATGTAATTCGTAACAAATTTTATTCAATAAATGCTTAATTGAATACGCGATTGTTATTTTATTATTAATCATTCATCAATAAATGAGCCCAATCACGTCCACCGCTGGACATAGGCCTCACCTAATTTACTCACTGCAAGCGGTCCTGTGCCGCCTGCATTTATTACACAATTATCCTATTATTGATTAAGTAGGTATTTATTATAATTATTTGGAAGAGAAGAACTTTAAAATAACAAATTCATATACAATGTAAATAATGGATCAAACAAATAATGATTAGGTATATTAAACAGGTTGAAATACATACATAGTTTGGTAAATTGATGGCATAAAGGATATTGAACTCGTGTGTAATAGGTTCCTTGTTAATAATCCTTTCGCCATACTCAATGGATCGTTTATATTTTAGGGTTTCCCAACCTTTACTTTGCTGAACCCAAAATAATATTTTCATGCCCCCCCCTCCCCCCTTAAGTTTTAACAAAATTAAGAAACACATTTTTTTATCAACTAAGTTTTTTATTTGAATTTCAATTAGGTACAATACCTACAGATACGATATTTAACGTTTTCGGAAATGTAAACGTACCTATTAAGCCTCCCCTGACATTTTTCTACGCCCACCAAGGGGATCGAGATTCATAGTTGAGTAGTGACATATAGTTCATTATGTCAAAATTCTATAACAAAATCCATGAAATTATATTGATTGACAGTGATTTGGTCTATCCAGCTATATTCAAACTAATTCCTATAAGACTTGAAATTAATAGCTTTTATTAACTGATTCTTCGCATCCTCGAGAGTCTTTAAGTAGCTATGGACATTAATCTTGTCTGGATTATCACCGTATTCGTTTTTTATAGTTTCAACATCTTCAACACACATAGCCCTATAGTTGTGCGCAGTTCCTTTAGTATAAGTCGTGCTTTCCGACGTGCCTGTCCATTGTTCATGTGTCCTGATCTTCACAGCTATAATCTTTCTTTCCCAATGCGTCTTTAAGTGATTCCTGATATCAGGACAATCGGCCAGGTTAATCAGTACACGTATTATATATAACTGCAAATGGGGAAAGTTCGGTATATGTAATAGTTTGACCAGACGCTGAGTAATTTGGCAAGCGAACTCTTTTGCACGCCATTTAGCCCTTGTAGTCTGTGTGGTGTACATCATAAGGGCTGTCGTAGATATCAGAATTCTAATGCTAGATGAATACAAGTGGCGTTTCATTAGGTAATATGTTATGTCGTGAATATCAGCGAGTTTCTGCCCAATAGTGTGTTTACATAGCCGAGCCATCAAATCCATTGCTTTAGCTACTATTCTTGTATCGAAGTTCCTGAATAAAGTCATCATTATCTGGAAAGCGTTTGCTCTTAACGCCGGTTCTGGGTTCCATTCGCTGAGAAAACATAGCGATTTGAGGTGCAATAGAGTGATCTCTGCGTGTTCGTCTTTTATCATTTTGAGGAGATTTTCGACAATATTAGGCGTCTCTATCACTTTGCATACGGTGCACCTATCACTGTCTTTTAAGAGATTTAATAATGTGTAGGCAGCAGCATATCTGATCTCTTTACGGTCACGCATGATTAAGTACATAAGCTTCTCGATGACAACAGGACTGGACATGATTCTCTGCCTACCCTGGTAGTAAGTGGCAAGGATTGAGAGGATCATGCAGACCTTCTCGCGAGCGATGGGGTCGCGGTCGTGCAATATTTCTATGAGCCGGTATATCACGTTCAGGTTTATTAGGAACATCGCGTTTTCTGATATTTGAACCTGTGACAAATATTCATTCAGTAGGTACCTACTTTATTCACAATTATTATAATAGGTACCTACCTATTTATTGTAGTTAAATAACATGTCCCATTACGGGCATTACAGCATATTATATTTTCGGGCCTATTGTAGGTACAGTCGAGTTCATTAATAGATTGGCACCATCAAGGATTCAAAATATTGTGAGCGTTGAAAAGCTCAATAAATAAGTACTATATAATAGAACCTATGGATCAAATATATGTCCTCATGTGAATGGTTCAATAAAATATGCTGTACATTATGCAATAAGTTGTAGTCACCCTTTTCAACAAAAATATCTAATGATGGTGCCAATATATTAATGAACTCGACTGTACAACTTTTTACACGTGCAGCCTGTGTTCTAAGTATACTCAAAGATCGTACAGCGCTCTCCGCGTTCAATATAACAACGCGTTTAGGGTGTTGCTGGGGCTGCCTCGCTGGTGTAGCGCATCGGGTATGTTCGCGGACGCATACATGGCCTGTTTCTATGCAACCATGCGTAGCGGTTGTGGATCCCTTGTGTGCAGGGTGCGGGCCAGCTGCAATAGTATCCTAAGCATGATTGCACAGAGGCTCGACTGTATTTATGTAAACCGATGTGCTGCTGTCACAAGGAACATAAACGAGCCAAGTAGTTGTAATGAAATGCAATGTAATTAAACCCCATTAGACCCACTATTTTTACCAACAACAATTCTAAGTCCTTACTAATCCATTATGTCATGATCAGTTAAATAAAGCAAATTTTATTATTATTATTACGTTCACATCACTTTTAAAATATTATTAATCTTAGGGGCTAAATTACAATCGGCTATGTACGAACATGATTTACGCGCTACTCTTTTTCTGTACCTAAACGAAACCGAGTAGATAAGAATGGTGATGAGTGATGATGAGTGAGTGATCACTCATCATCAGAATGAAGAATGGTACCTACTTAAAGAATGAATGTAATATTTTGCTGATATCGGAATAGGTAATGGTAGTTAGGATGATCCATAAATTACGTCACAGAAAATTAATATTAATTTGTCGAGCCTGCCTACCCATCATTGTTCCATGCTTGCTAGATTTTAGTGATTTTTTTTCGACTAATCTATAAGTCGTTTCAAACCCTTTGTCACAAGGGGAGGACTCTACACATATGCCATAACAATTATGTAGATGGCTCCGTTAGCATTAACAATAACCTGTCTTTGTACTATCTAGGTCCTGATTTAAGAGGTTCCCATCAGTGAAAAAGGTATTTATAGATAGAAGATAATAAGTACCTAGTCATATTTTTTACCTTGTAACTAAGCCGTAAATACACTACGCTTCGAACTTTCCGACGATTTGTTGCCCTCATACGTACAATTCGTGTCTTACCTGATCAAGTATGCTATGAATGGCTTGCAACTGTATAAAGCTGTCCTTGGAGCTCAGCTCTCTGTTTAGTACGCGAAGCCCTATGCGTTCAAAGCCCATTTGGGACCTGGTGACGTTTATCATGGGCGCGTACAGAGACGGCTGCATAGATTCCATGCGTTGAGCCGCTGGAATCTCTGGTGGAACAAAGATTATAATATAAAACTTATAATCATACACACACACACTTATGTATTTCTTCGAATGTGTAATGAGGTCCGCAGCGATACAAAAATAACTTCGCTAGCTATCTTCCATCATCATATCAGCCCAATGACGTGCACTACTGGACATATGCCTCACATATTTTCCGCCACAGCAAGCGATTTTGTGCCGCCTGAAACCAACGGCCATCCGCGAATCTTGATTAAAGTGGCAGTGGGCAGGCTACATAGCTCGTAGAATTGATGGCCGATGGGAGAAAAAGGTTCTCGAGTGTGTTCACGCGTTCCTAGTGATGTATTACGTTGAACTGGTTGACCGTCGAAACGCCTCCCGTGTGGGTATGTCCAGGGGCGAACCGTGAGTTTGTGGGGCCCTGGGCTGATACTACTCGGGGGCCCCCAGGGGCCTGTCTAACCGGCTAAGAGCGAGGGTTACGTACGATAATTCATATTTTAGGGTTCCGTAGCCAAAATGGCAAAAACGGAAGCCTTATAGTTTCGTTATATGCGCCCGAACTTTTGTCACAGGCATTCTACTCAAAAACTACTCTATGTACATAATTATATCGATGATGTTTGAAGAATAGGTATCTTGGTAGGAAATATTGAGAATTTACTGCGGCACCCTACATTAAGTATGGTCTGACATGCTCTTAACCGATTTTTTTTAATACACAATGTTTTCTATTTGGGCTGGGGCCCCCTTATATCCGGGGGCCTCGAGCTGCAGCCCCTATAGCCCCTACATAGAACCGCCCCTGGGTATGTCTATGTGACGTAATACAACACAGCGAACGCAGAACGGATGAACGAGTGAGCGTGTTCTGTGTGACAGGTCCCTTATCTAGTCTACTTACCATCCCTGGAGTCTTTCCGACGATACCACATAGCGCGGTCCACGGCCTTGTTGATCACCCGAGGGTTCACCGCACATACCAGCTGCAGGTAAGAGTTCTTGTGTTCACTATGCATATTGTATAATTTTAATTAAATCTATGTAATACTAGAAAATAAGTAAGTAAAACTCAAAATATTTTGTAATTGATGAAGTAATGTCAATTTTAGTTTTTAATTTTATGTTAGTGGTTTTGTAATTAGGTTTGATTTATTTACAAACTTTTTGATCAGGTACCTACTAAACATACAAACTTCTTGTAGGATCAGTGAAGTTGGCCTCTAAAATAAGCTATGACTAAAAAAGGTATATTCATTCTTTTTCTAAATAAAAAAATCGTATTGCATAGCTTAAAAAAAATCTAAATTGCTGGTCCCAACACTACAGGCTCGTTTGGGATTTCGCCACAATCAGGTTTTATATTCAGTATCAAATATCTTCGAGGCGGCCTCGAATATATTTGACACTTGGCATTATACACAGTGTCATGAACGGTGAGCTGCGTTCCGAATTCTAGAAAAATATTTTGTTTAGTTTTTATTTACTATATTAGAGGTCAAAACTTGTTAATGTACGTTCTATATTGTTGATGTTATACTTTTATTTATTTTTTCTTCTTCTTTTGTCTTTTCTAAATGTGTTTTAATTTCAGTTAGCTGGCGGGTGGTGCAGAAGCAATAACATTGCCTCTTTCCTCATAATTAACAAATAACTATTAATTATATTTTATTATTTTATTTTATATCTTATTTATTATATTATATTTATGTTATCCTCAGATGATGAAACATATCACTCTGCGAACGAATCTGCTAGTGTGTCGAATGATGATAGTTTTGGTTCAGTGACCGGGACTCTGGGTGACTTTGTACGGGCAACTTTTAATCAGTTACCTTGCAGATTATTTAATGTTTGTCATATCAACGCTCAAAGCATACCTAGTCACTACAGTGACCTTGTTGAAACATTTTCAGATGCTAACGTACATGCTGTCCTGATTTCCGAGAGTTGGCTCAAACCCCATCTTCCTTCTACCTCTTATCCCCTGTCTGACTTTATCCTGATCAGGAATGATCGGGTTGGTCGGAGAGGGGGTGGAGTTGCTATCTATCTTCGTAGCAACTTTTCCTACAAAATTCTTGCCTCATCTCCCTCTAACTCATCTGTAGCGGAATTTCTTTTTCTCGAAGTCTGTATCAATGGAATTAAAACTATTTTAGGGGTTGTTTATTGTCCTCCCAGTCTCGATTACTTCTCCAGTCTCGAATCGATTCTGGAATCTTTAGGGTCTGAATACTCACATCACATCATTATGGGCGATTTTAATACCGATCTCCTTGTCCCGCACTCCTATCGTTCCTGTAGACTACTACAAATCATTGATTCCGTCAGTCTACACGTGCTACCTTTATTAGCAACTCATCGGAATATTGAAGGTGATGACACTTGGCTGGATCTTATCCTGACTTCCACTCCATCTTTAGTCCGAACTCATGGTCAAACCCTTGCACCTGGCTTTTCCCGTCACGACCTTCTTTTCCTCTCCTATAATCTTAAACCTCCTAAACCACCTCCTAAGGTTCTGCACATTCGTTGTTTCGGACGTATAAACGTGGATAACTTAAACAGCGATGCTTCAACCCTTGATTGGGAGCCTTTAAATGCTGCCTCAACTATGGACGAAAAGGTGCGTATTTTTAACAACGTTGTTCTTGACTTGTACAGCACACATGCACCTATAAAAAAGGTCAAAATTAAGCGTCCTCCTGCTCCCTGGATGTCTGAGGGCGTTCGGATGGCGATGCGGGTCAGGGATAAGGCATTCCGCAGGTATCGTCGGGACCGCTCTGATGACAACTGGAGTCTCTATAAGGTTGCGAGGAATCGGTGTAACCAGATTATACGTAATACAAAGCGCCGCCACATTCTTAACAACCTCAATTCCTCCTCTCCCGCCGATGTCTGGAGATTCCTAGGAACCCTTGGCATCGGCAAACAGAGGTCTGCGTGTCCTCAGACAACGGTAGGCTTGGATGAGATCAACCAACACTTTCTCTCCTCTAGTCTGATAGATCCTCAAACCAGGCTCCGAACTTTGGACTACGTAGCTACCTTACCCAGTCCCTGTCTTGATAATCCTTTCAAATTTTCTCCAGTTGCACCTGATGAAATTAAAAAGATAATCCTATCAATCAAGTCCAATGCCCTGGGATGGGATGGCATTAGCCGCAGGATGATTACCCAGATTCTTGATCATCTCGTACCTGCTATCACACACTTAATAAATTTTTCATTGGAATCTGGGCAGTTTCCATCAGTGTGGCAAAAGGCCTTCATTATTCCCTTACCTAAGATCCCCAATCCTTCAGCTCCTAACCATTTTAGACCTATATCCATACTCCCATTCCTATCAAAAGTGGTCGAGGCCTGTGTTCAGAGACAGCTGTCTCAATTTATATTTCGTAACAATCTTATTAGCGCTTTCCAATCTGGATTCAGGCCTGGCCACAGCACAACTTCCGCTCTTCTCAAAGTGACTGGCGATATTAGGGCAGGAATGGAAGAAACTAAAGTTACAGTGTTGACTTTGGTGGATTTCACGAACGCCTTTAATACCGTCAGTCACGATATCCTTCTCTCAATCCTCTCCCATCTTAGCGTTTCCTCTAATGCACTGGAATGGTTCTCATCATATCTTCAGGGACGTCAACAGTCTGTACACATGGAAGATCGCTCTTCTGCTTGGTGTAATGTTGACACAGGCGTCCCTCAAGGTGGCATACTTTCTCCTTTATTATTTTCAATTTTTATTAATTTCATAACACCTCATCTTCAATGTGCGTATCATCTTTATGCCGATGACTTGCAACTTTATTGTACAGCTGGTGTAGATGACATATCTGTGGCCATTGACCAGATAAATCACGACCTAGATACTATTAGGAGCTGGTCAGGGCGTTTTGGCATTACAGTGAACCCCAACAAATGTCAGGCAATTATTGTGGGCAGCCAGCGGTTGTTAAGCAGGGTCAACTTGGTAATCGTACCTTCTATTGTTTTTGACGGATTGACTATACCACTTAGTTCTACTGTCAAAAATCTTGGGCTAATCATTGATCAAAATTTCTCCTGGCAGGCTCAAGTCACCAGTGTTAGTCAGAGAGTAACGGGTATCCTTCGTGCCTTATATCGCCTGAAGAACTTCCTGCCACCAAAAACTAAAATAATGATTGTGCAGGCCTTAATCCTTCCAATAATCGACTATGGTGATGTATGTTATTTAGACCTGAATGCAGATCTCCTCAATAAATATGACCGTCTTCTCAATAACTGCATTCGATTCATTTTTAATCTTCGTAAATTTGATCACATCTCCTCATATCGCTTAGAACTTAAATGGTTACCAATACGGCAGCGCCGTAATTTGCGTGCTCTTACTACTCTTTTTTCTTTTCTTCATTCTCCTACTCTACCTCGTTATTTAGTACCTTACTTCCAAACGTTGGCCTCAACCCATAACCGAACTTTACGCTCCGCCAATAACCTTCTTCTCACCTGTCCCACTCCTCACTCCACTGATTTTGTTCATTGTTCCTTCTTCATACAATCTGTTCTTCTCTGGAATGCGCTCCCTTCGGAGGTCAGGATGGTCACTACCAAGTTCACCTTCAAGTTAAGAGTACGAAGCATACTATTCGACAAACTAGCAGAATCATCTCGTCAATAAATTAGCAGTATATATATTGATATTATTATATTCATTTTATTTGTATTTATATAATATATATATTACTTTTACATCTATATATATTATTTAATATGTATCTAATTATTGTTTGTGTAGTACCTATATTTACTATTCTATTATACCTATATTGTATTTAATATTATAGCTTACTCGACACACTTTTCCTTGATTTTTGCACCTACCATGTTCTTCTCTGCATCACCCTAAGGTCGGCTGGTAGATAATGCCTTCTGGCATTAAGCTTACCTTTGTACAATTGTGCATAAAGTTTTAAATAAATAAATAAATAAATAAATAATATATTTGATGCAGGATTTGGGACTAGCTTACGTCACTGCAAATCCAAACCTGCTGAGGTGATCTAATCCTTTTTTTTTAAATGTAGCAAGTCCTGTGTTCCTGGGGACTAAACAAACATACAATGAACGGACACTAAGTGCATCCGACTTGAAACAAATAATATTAATCACATGAATCAGAATCAGAATCAGAATCGTTTATTTTGTTAAACATAGGTTCACAGTATAAAGGTCTTAAGTATAACAGAAGTACGCTATGTTTTATCGTATTGATGTACAAAGAGTTTATGGTATTAAATTAATGTCATTAAAATGATTGATTTGCGAGAAATTAATATAAAGAAATAAACAAATGTCAAAATTGTATTAATAGATTAGTAAATTGAAGTAATAATAATGTATGTCAATATCAAGATTACAATATTATATTATTTATTATATTAATTCGTCACTAAGAAATTCATGTACAGTATAATAGCATTTATCAATCAAAATCTTATTCAATGCTTTCTTAAATTGTAACACAGGCAAATTTTTTATGGGTTCAGGTATTTTATTATATATTCTTGGTGCTAGACCAAAGAAACTCTTTTTCATAAGAGCTGTTTTACAATTTAATTGGCATAGCTTATTTACATATTGTGTTCTTATTGGTCCTTTTCGAACTGAAGAAAGCTCGGGGAATAGATGTGAATTAGTTTTAACAAAAATAGCTGTTTCCAATATGTATAATGCAGGTAATGTTAATATTTTTAAAGATTTAAAATATGGAACACAGCTGTCAGTTGTTTTTAAGTAACACATAGATCTGATACATCTTTTCTGTAAACGAAATACAAATTCACAGTGAGAACATGAATATAATTATAGGTATATGTTTGTTATGAGAATCGAACCCACGAAATTTGGCACAGTGTTGTTGTGGAAACGATGGTGGTGGAATGGATAAGTGATGGTCCGAGTTCGATTCCGACCGGCCAGTACCAATGCGAATTTCACTTTGTGGAATTTATATATAGTGACTTGCCATCTGCCGATAGTGAAGGAAAACATCATGAGGAAACCCTCATCATGGCATATTACCTAAAAATAATAATAAATAGAGTGCCGAGGCTACCACGCGGTAAAAACCCTGTGTCGCGACTTCGCGAGGCTTGTTCCATAGAGAGGGCGTTGTCTTTATAGAAAAAAAAAAACAAATTGGCTTCACACTCACCAGACGAAACGCAACAATATTTATTCTGCTACTTAGCACCGATATTCTGTGGGAGGTTAGTACTTCCTTGGACGTGTCGGCCCATTCATGATGCATGCAAGCATGCCAGCGAGGTAAGTACTACCTCGCTGGCATGCTTGCACTCATAGATTTAGTATGTACAAGATAAACAATGTCAGATTATAGGCGAGACCAAAACACAATTGAGTGATTGTCAATGTGTGAGTTAAAAATAGTGATTGCAACGGACTGTTGTGCACTATCGATATTCTGCACTTGGGATTATCGAGCTTATGAATTCGGTGTGTAATTGAGCGTCTTGAACTCTTGAATAATGTCGCAACAATTTGTTTTAAGAAGCATTTACAACAAGTTAACTTTTCATGCTATCGGGTAAAATTGTGCTGTTAGGCAATTTTTTTTTTCCAAACCGCTATCTTTTAGTTTTAAGACTAGGATACCTACCATATATATATAGCCATAGTAAGAAAGCAAAAAAGAAACGATGGTAGCTGAATGAATAAGGAACCTGCGTGCAAATTACGCGGTCCTAGTTCGAACCCAACGCGGCGGCAGTACCAATGTGCATTCCACTTTGTGGAATTTATATGTACTAGTCAAGTGACTTACCATCTGCTGACGGTAAAGGGAAACATCGTGAGGAAACCCACATATCTACCCTAGAAGCAATTCTATGTGTATGTCTGATCCACCAACCCGCACTAGGCCAGCGTAAGTGGATTATGACCTAAACCCTCTCAGCTCTCGAGATGAGACCCGAGCCCAGCATTGGGGCTTAATGGGCTGCTGAAGAGTAAGAAAGCAGGCCATAAACCTTACTGCCTAAGTTTTTTATGGTCAATGTCATGATGAACTAGAACAATATATCTGATCGATTATATTCTATATAGCTGTACTTAATGATAGAAAATTTATTGGATGGTTTACAATCACAGGATATTTAAACACGTTGTATAACATAATTTTTTTTTTATCTTTATATTCGGAAAACATTTATATAATAAATAATTGTGAAAATACAGCAAATCTTTGGGTTGGTTAGCCCATTTATCGAGGAAAGCTTTAACTAATGTTTTATATATATGTAAGTAGTTGAATATTTTTTTGAGGTCCAGTCTGGTCTATTTATAATACGTATCCATTTGTCACGTGACGCTGTTTTCGTTGGAAACCTAAAATAAAAGACAAAAATATCACTAACTTAATGGCTCACCTGACTCACTAAGCTTATATTTTAAGTACTACCTACTGAATTTGTGAGAAACAACTACTTTAAAAATAGGTATTAAAAACATAGAGAGATGTAAATAAGTTAGTGTGCTTCACTCAATTACAATAGTGGTTACCTTAAGGCGTTAACGCACGTATTACGATGATTTAAAGAATTGACGGAATAATTACAGTTTTAAAAATACTATCGACTTTTATCGATACCCATGACGTCATCATTTCGTCAAGCCCTATCGTAAACAAACATTTTCCTATTTTACACGAAAAAAGCTTTAATATATCGTATATACATAAAATATTATCAACATAACGAAGAAGAAGCCTAAATACGTCCAACAAAATAGGTTTTTGCTCAGTTAAAAGCACCAATTTCACAAAATAAGGTTTGCAAAAATTCATTAGATTTTTGTATTTACCTAAGAAACGTGAAATTTCTCTGGGTTATTCCTTCTTGTCACGTCACAATTGGTTACGGAACAGATCACCATGATACTGGCACACCTTTTAAGCAATTTATTGCACGATTTGTAAATATTTTAGCAAAATAAGAGTTGACAGTAAAACACGCGAGCCGCTATGGCCCCCTAATTGAAAAAATATTGGCACATCCCATTTTATCTTTCATCTCTTTCACTCTTTTACAGCGTGCATATCAATTTGACCTCTCGTTTCCGCGCTATGTTTGTCTTCTGCGGTAGCGCGCGGATCCTCGGATCCTAGGTCTATGGTACTACTATTAAAAACAAAACATAGTAATAGGAATTTCAAAACATCATATTTGCAAATACGCTTGAACATTTGATTTGAATATTCGAGCAATGATAATTAAAATGAAACTACTGAAACACTTATAACGAAATATGATTTATTCTTGAATGCTACAAAAGTGAACACTAGGTTTTGCTTGACAATGCAAAAACACATCACCCAAGCGATTTCTTTGTTAACTTGAGGCACATAGAGGTTTTTTCTTAAATCTACAATTTAGTAACTATGATTAACGATACACTCGGTGAAACTACAAATTTCAAAAAGAGTTTTAAAATTTAGGATTTAGTTGACCTAGGATCGTAAGTCATTGAGTCCCTTTGGAAAACCTTCTTAGGGAGTTCATTCCACAAACGATAGTTTTTGGGAGGAAGTTCCTCTGAAACCGGGCGGTGCGGGCCCATTTCGGTTCCAAGGTGTGGGGGATGACCCTCTGCCGATGGCGAGCGACGCGATGATAGAAAGTGGCCGTGGGCATCATCTCAAACAGTTCTTCAGAGCACAACCCATTATACGAGCGATAGAACACACATAGGGAAGCAAAGTCTCTCTTCACACTTATTGGCTTAGTAATTCATTAAAAACTTTAGACTTGTTTCGTGATAGGCCTCAAAACGACGACAGGAATTGTGGAATGACTGCTTAGTGGCTTAATAAAACCACAAATATTGTTTCGTATAACCATCATGCCCTTGTCACCGTTTATCTCCTGGGCAATGCTACACGGAATCCTTTCCTTCTACACTTGGTGTCGACTATCAGTTGTGCTTGCCTTTTCAGGTAACATCTTGAGGGAATGTCTTCTTCATCGTCTGACGCTGAAAATATATCAATAATGACTGAGAACTACGAAATACCATTTAAAATTCAGGGGAAACTGAGTATATTATAAGTAACAGTAGCTGCCATATATCAAACACTAGCTGTTGTTGCCATTCTCGTGGATCTTTGTTTGCCCCTTACTCAGCTTCTTGCTCGTAGCGTGATATTTTATAGCACATTATGGGAGGGCGTCGCGACGCTCCTTATGAGAGGGCGCCGTGACTCACACATTGGGAAGGCGCTATTGGAGAGCGTTGCAGGGCACGCTATTGAAGAGCATGGCCCAATATTAAATGCAAGATATTATTTTACGCTGAAACAAAGATAAGTACTTACGTGGTGCTTTAACAGGTTCCTTCTGCAATAGTTCTTTGTAAGTAGGAACTGCTTTCTCGGTCTCCTTGGGTGTGCTGTGACTGTGCATGCTCATGCCGGCCACTGATGCCGCGGCACTTGTAGGCTACATGAAACCAAGTATGTTGATCACGTTTCTTCTACTCGAAGGACTAATCCGAATTATAATAACTTAGAAATACCTTAATGCAAACAATAACTAATCAGACTTACATTAGAAGGTACCAAGATGATTGTAGTGTCTTTCTGCTTGTCTTTGACGTCTTCCATCTTGGCACAAGCCTTATCGTAGCGAACTTGTAATACCATCACAAGTTCCTGAACATCACGAGGTTCTGCCGTCCATTCTGGCATGCTAGGCTCAGGGATTATCTACGGATTATGGATAAAAGTCTTAATAATCTATTGTATTTGTTTCATCTTAGGCCTGCTTCTCGAGTTCTCGGACTCGTTCATTATCTTACTGATCCGAGATGTTATGCGTACCTATTTGAAATATAATATATTATACCAGTTACCGTTACGGATATGAAATGATTTTTGATTATGAGATAGATTCGGATACTGGTTTCCGTTACGTTTATTAGATTTTTTAAAAATAGTTAGAGAATATCATAAATTATATCTTATAGGACATATATTTTTTATAGAATTGACTTTATTATTTAATTTTCTATCCGAAACTGGGTATTCAAATTTCTGTTCATCGGATTCCGTGTCCGTGTAGTTGTTCAGTGTGTATATATAATTTCTCTGTCATAATATGCTTATTGTTACTATGCTATTTTAAATTCGTATGTCTAAGATATGGCAATAAAAATTTTATCAATCTATCTTCCTATCCTATCTAACTAAATGCCCTCCACAAGTTTTGGAGGAGACCCGTCGTGTCTACCAGTGCGACGTTTATGAGTTGTAAAAATGATATTGGATTCGGTTATTACGGATAGATTTTTATATCGGATATCTGATAGTTTCACATACGGTTAGGGAGCTTCATAGCATCCATATTACTATATAATATGGCTTTTATTGCCGAAGACGCTTGAGTTCATACTTACATCCAACAGTTTGCAAAGCTCATAAAGTAATCTCTTGAGTTCCAACAGTAAAGTTTCTAGTTCATCCATCTTCTTCTCCAGCTCAGCGTATATCTCGTCTTCTATTACTATCTCTTCTTTTAGTGCTGTGATTTGATCTTGACCTCTGTGGAGGACAAAACATGTAAGCAATTATTTTAATATCTTAATTTAGTTTGCATGTCATCATCGGCCTGCTTAATATATCCCTAAGTTTGCTGGTTGCCGTTGGCTGCAGAGGGTACAAAATTGCTCGCTGTGGCAGAAGTCTAGTGATGCTGGACGTCATTGAGCTAATATGATGATGATGATATCTCATAAGATTACCATAGGCAATATGGTTGAAATAATTTTTGTGCCTCATTTCTTGTTAAATTAATAGCTTATAGCGTTAAAATATTAATTTTACATTCTCTAGCAGTAAATTTTGAGTCATTTACATTCAATGACTCCTAGCTATCTTGATCTGGTCATCGATCTTTTTGTGTAGCGTCGTTTTGTACTGCTGCCGCATTGTGGACGCCGTAAATCAATATAAAGATATCTGAATTTTACACTAAGAAACATGATTCTGCTCACTCATCCTTATCTTTAACAGAAGCAAATTTGAAAGCTTCAAGCTCTGCCATCAGTGAGGTCTGGGTCTGTTCTAGTTCTAACTTCTCTTCTTCAATGGTCTGCTGTAAATAAGCGAGGCGTTGCGACGTCTCACGCTGGGCGCGGAATCTATCGAATACTTCCTCTGCGTCCGTTACACCTGTTAAAAGATATTTAAGCTTGAATATTTTTATCGTGACGTGTACGAGTAATCTTCAAACCCTTTCTAATGAGTAAGCAAAACTGTAGGACATAATATGTATGTTAACGAAAACGAAAAAAACGAAATGTACACTAAATATATCTATTTTACAGGTAGTGCGATATGTATACACTATGTACAGACAGCCATTTTCCTGCTCGACCAGTTTCAAAAAAAATGTTTTATAAGTTTTTGTTCATGATGATGAAAGTTGAAGCGACTAGTAACACACAATAGAAATTTGGAAACTGGTCGAGCAACTACTTGGCTAATTATATCCAACTCATACGTACCTGTGAGCTTCATGAGTTTCTGGAAGATTTCTTCCATTTGCTGTGCAGGAGTCAACTCCTCGACAGCGGCTTCTCCCTCAGTAGATCTGGTCGATTCCTGACGCACCACAGGACGCGCTAAGTAAATAAAATAACTTCTATAAATCTGCTTCTATATTGTATTTCTAGAAAAATATAAAAAAGAGTTCTTTTCATTTCATACACATAACATAACGATGTTTTCCTTCACCGTTAGCAGATGGTAAGTCACGTGACTAGTAAATATAATTTCCACAAAGATCCACATGATTTCACTTTGTGGAAATTATATTTTTTATATTTTTGTGGAAATGCCGAAATTTCCACTCGGCCAAAATCGCACATCACTAGAATGCAGCGAATACTGACCGCCAATTTAGAAATACTTTTCTCAGTCCCACTTCATTCATCAAATTCTTCACTAATGACCATAATATTATATCACCATATATTCCTATTCTATCTGCGGTAGTTATATTAATGGAGTTAAAATTTAACCTTGTGGTGGAAACACTCTCTTTTCCAGTTTCTCTAGTTCGCGCTTCCTTTCCGCGAACCGTTGAGCGAAGAATGCGCGCTCGGCAACGCGGGAATGTTCAGCGTCGTGTGCACGAGCCGCTTCGGCCGCGGTGGCCGCTGTCGCACGCAAACGCATCTCTGCTGCCTCTTCACGAACTTTCTGCAAAGTATAGTTACCTATTTCTAATACATACATATAGATCATGCTTATTTCCCAGCAGAGAGAAATCTTGTGCGACTTTAACGTGCATCAATCTTTTCATACTTGCTCCGGGATTAGGGTAGTTCTGCCTTGTTCTTTTTTCATTCGTTCCCGATGTTGGTCGTGGCTCTTCTAGCTCTTCCCCTTCTAAAATTGTCATAAACTAGCTGTGGCCTGTGGATTCCACATAATCTCTGCTATATTTAAAAAAAAACTGGGCAAGTTCTCATATTTCTAGAAACCGTAGATTCGGCTATTCGTTGTTCACTTAGTCCGTTACTTAGATTTTTATATATTTAGACTTATGAATTAAAAAAACTTTTACTAAGTATGGATATGCTTTTAAACTCACCTCTAGTTTGGCGATTTCTTCTTTTTGTTTTCTTAGCAGACTTTCGATGTGCGATAGTGAGCTTTCGAACTTTACTGAATCATCGATTAGAGCTTGTCTGTTAAAATACGTTTAATTAATAACTGAAATAGTGTTTTATTCTAAGCAATAGGTTTCTAAATTTCTAAAGCAATTATCGTGCGAATTTTGGTTTTAAATGCAGAAAAAAGAAATATAAATTTGCGTGGTGATTTAGTAACAGTAAAGGTACAATACCTTATGGAAATATATTTCTTTTTCACTAATTCGGCTTCCGTCCATTGAATGAGGACCTTGTGGATCTCGTTTTCCAAATGTGAGACATTCTGCAAATGGAAAAAGATAATTTAGTTATAATATATTTATACGCCAGCTATGTTTGAATACATACATAATCATATGATTTTATTATTTATTTAATGACGTCCTTTCCCGCTTATGATCGACAGTGGCCAGTTAGGTATAGGTTGACGATCATACTGAATGAAATACAGCAGAAAATTATGAATAGTTTTATCGGGGCATAGTGCGAAGACAAAACCGTTGTGTGTTTAATTATAGTTTCTTACATGATGATAAAATGTTACGAACTTAAAGAACAGCTTAAGTAAGCAAATTGGTTTGTTTCATAAACCGACATTAACTATTAGATACTTACTTTCCTAGCTCGGCTGTTATTCTTCGACTTCACCAGAATACCCTTATTCGCTTCTATCAGAAGATATTCATACTCCTTCTCCAGTCCTGTAAGCTTTCTCTTTTTGCTACCATTTTCATATTTTAGAAGGTCCAGCATCTTTCGTTGTTCTATTACTTTTAGATCCAAATTGTGAATTATCTGGGGATAGACTACTTTTTACATTGTTCTGACATTAGGTTGATATAATATTTTTAGCTAGGAACTGCAATTAAGTAGTTAAGTATAACAAATAATAATGATTGAATTTAATTTTAACGAGATATAGCGACATTTCTACTACTTAATATTACCTGGTCAGCATTTTTGTTCCCTACAGGACAAACTTCGTTGAGATATTTCTTGATTTGAACCTCCTCTTCTGCTATGACAGTTCTGGCCTGTGCGAGCTCTGTAAGCCTGAGTTTTATTTCTTTCTTTAAAGTATCTATGAGGTCATTGTTCTGTTGTTTCTCAGCTTCGTTCTCTTCGTAGTTTGATTTTCTTTGGCCCTCTGAAATTTGATCGTATTTAACTTATAGATTCGAGACAGTTGTTGTATTGCGAGTCCTTAATCGATAAAACACATCGATACATATATTACACTTACATTTCGCCAGGTATGTTAGTTCCCATGTTATTAGGGGGGACCCTATTGCCATTAACCGGGTACATTTCCAAACTTCGTGCTAATAGAACTCATTATAAGGCCAAGACATAGCACGGTATGGCTAGGAGAACCCTAGAGCGGACGTAGATGAAATTGGGTTCAAAATATTTGGCTCGGATTTCACCTAAGCGCGATGAGACGGGATGAGAGATGTTTTTTGTACTTATTAATAATAAAAATACTTAATAATTTATTTCTTACAAATAACATTATAAACACAAACATTTAAATTTGACTAAAGTGAATGCAAAGGCATTAAAAAGTGACACACTGATTCCCAAACTGAGACTAGCTCGTATCTTGGGAGACGGCGACTCACCGCTCTATTTAAATGACATAATAAGGTCGAGAGTCGAGACGTTTGTTTTCTATACAACCCTTAGAATTTCCACATTTACATCACTGACCACTGTTATCTATTAATCTTTTAAAACTCATCTTCTTTCTAGCCTTGTCTGCGCTTTGGTTTAGTCTGAACCTTATTGTTGTTAAACGTAGTGCTTTTCGTACCAATTAATGTATTGTAATATTGTTTTTTTTTACAGTGTTTACAGAAAACGGACAGTGTTAATTTAATAGATGATACCTGCCTTAAGTGCTAGTGGGTGTGTTAGGTACATTACGTTTACGCACCTGACAATTGTATTTTCTTTTTGATCTCAAATATCTTAGTGTTAATAGTAGTCAGCCGGTCGTCAGATTCTATTTCGAAAGGATGTTTTTGGTAGCATGTCGCCATTGTATAAAATAATATTATAACGTTTGTTAATAACACAAAATATTAGGACTTCTATAGCATTGTTGATGCTGTTATGAGACTATCGATCAAACAATAATTTTGTTAACAGAACGACAAGTTTAGGCTAACAAAAATATTAACTTATTTTATGGATCAACTAACTGTATTTGATTTATAAGAAAATAGAAAAAAATATTATTAATTTTATTGCAATCTAAGAATTTATAAACTACCCCTATTTGTAAATTAATCACAACGCCATCTGTGTTGTGGTGACTGAACGACAAAGTTCAAAAGCTCTTGATTGGTTGCGCGCATACAGCGCTGTTGAATCGCTTGATTTCTCCATTGAATCAACATTCCTCCGCGTACGTTTGTATGTGTGTGTGACTCGGTTCTCACGGGGTCCTACGCCAAATTTTTATTATTCATGACTTAAATTAGTTGTAAACTGTAACAATATGAGTTAAGCTAATGTTTTATACCAATCTATAAGCTTAGATCCTCCAATATTTATTGTTACATGATGCGCGCACGCACACAGCCCCGCCGGCGGCCATTTTGATTTACCGTACGCTGTGTATTTACGGACAAAGCCGTCAGATGCGAGCAGGACGCGGCTGCGCATGTTCCTACCGGGCTTTACGTTAATTTTAAACGTGTTTTACCGCTAAAATGTCCCATAAACAAATGTTTTCGACGTAACAACAGTTCAAAAACAAAATGAAGTGTCAGTTCTTACATTTGGTTCCGTGAGTGTTGATTATTTTGTGTTCAAACGACATAGAAGGAGTAAAACAAATGTGTGTGATCCATGTGTGAATGTTGTGTTACAAAATGTGGTCGAGGAACTTTATACCGGATTATGGGATTCCATTGCTCTCATTCTTCGTATTGCTGTCGACACTGGCCACAAGGATCAATGGTGTCGAAGGTGAGTGTTAGTTATACAAGTAGTGGAGCTTATGAAAGCGCGGTCTGCAAGGTAACGCAGCCAAGTTGTGTTGGCGCGCGTACTTGCGGAGCTTTCGACGAAACTTTGTCGTTTGCAACGGGTCGGGTTACCGGTCGGTTCTCACAGTAGGGACTTGTGAAACGAGTCGTTTTAAAAACTGGAGTGAATTCAACGCATCGCATTTTTTAATGTTTTTTAATTGTGCCGCGTTTGTTGACTTTAAACGCGGCCTGTAACCCGAGATCGTATTATGGTATCGGCTCGCTTTCAGCTCGTTTCAGATTGGTATTTGTACGTATTGATTCTAGTTTTATACTTGAGATTGTTGTAAATATTTAGGCACCCACGTCAAACATTACTTAGTAAGATATCAAGTTTGTAGTTTACACATGATTCGATGTCCTTAATAAGAATTTTGGGTTAAAATGAGTAAGGAAATCGTATTTGTTGCTTTTTGAATACGCGGCCAGCAGTTACCGCTGTTTCTGCAATGTCTGAAACATCCCTAGCACCCTAAATCATTACAAAACAAAGTCGCCCTGTAGCAGCTTAAGTGACCGATACACCAAGAATTTAGTTAATCCCTCAGTATACTTTAACACCAACTCCTCTAAAACATTACCCTTCAATGATAAAAACGCTTTCAACTCAATACAAGTAAGCGCACATTCAATTCAATTGTTTAGTCATGAACAATGATCGAATCTGATCTACAAGTCGTTTGAAAAGTCAATCATCGCGTCGACGCTTAAAGATTTGTAGTCATCACTGTTTAAAGCCAATGTATGCTAATGCGGTCTGGCTTTGTCTTCGGCATTGTTGACAATGTTGAAGACAAGACAAGGCTTGGTCCTATGGGCGGCGGTTATCACTTTCCATCAGGTGAGCCGCTAGCTCGTCTGTCCAACTTTCTTGTATAAAAAAAAATAAATAAAATGTTTGTAATACACTTATTGGGAAATCATGTCATGCGCTAGTCTTGATTAGGTTTCCTGGAAATTATTTACGTGCCATATTTTACCAAAAATCGACGGTATGAGCCGAGCTTACAATAACTAATACTGGATTAAAAGGTACTGCATAGTTTTGCAGATTAAAATATATTTTTTTTCAGTATGTTTGATTGTTATCATGAGAATTCCAAAAAAAATATTTCTAGAAACTAAGCGCTCTCCCTTGAAAACTTAGGTTAAAAACATTGTGGGAAACTTCAAGAAACGTTTTTGTCCTAATTCCTAACTACCCTCGTCAAGCATACTTGGTACATACATTTATTCTTTTCTTTGTTCCTGCAAATGCAAGACATAATTAAACCTAAGTCCTATACTTATTCCTAGTTCTAAGCCATAATATGCAAGGGATCACAATTATGCTTAAACCTACGACAGCTACAATTTTCCACTTAAATTTAGCCAAAATGAAGCAAAGATATAGTAATCTTCTAGTTTATAACATGATCAGTGATCTATACTAATATTATAAAGCTGAAGAGTTAATAATCTCAGGAACTGCTAGACCGATTTGAAAAATTCTTTTAGTGTTGGATAGCCCATTTATTGAGGAAGGCTATAAGCTATATAATATCACGCTACAGTCAATAGGAGTTGAGCAGTGGCCAATTAAAAAACGAAGGGAGCTAATCCCCGCGCGCCGTCTAGTCATAAATAAATGTAAGACAGTTTATGCATTTATAACATTATATTACAGTACAATGCTGCAATGTACACTTTCACGACTAGTCTATGTAAAGTCGCCGTGGTGCCGCTCACAAGATGTAACATAATGTAGGATCATATAATAAACGGTACCTCTAGTTCTCATACTATTCTCATATTATTATACACACAGAAACAATGTGTCATAGTTTAAACAGTTCTTTATCTACAATTGTTATGAGTTTTACGAAATCGCAGTCATAACACATCACATCGTGCGTTTCAATGTCTCTGCGGCTAGCTAATCTACAAGATTAACGGTACTTTAACTTTGAACTTAGTTTTGATGAGACAAAAATTTCCAAGAAAATTGTGTTTATTTTAGAACATTGGAATATCCTAGATTAAGAGATAAGAAAGAACAGTTTAATTCTATACACAATCTTCACGGCGTGTTCACTTATACCGGGCGGCTGAATACTAATGTGAACGGGCATTTCGTTTGGTATTCGATGCATCTCCACACGATTTCTGTGGTCGGGACCAGCTCGGGACATTTTGAATATTGATCAACCTTCTATACTGACACTACAGTTTAGAAAGGGACAATATATATATATAAATTCTCCATTTTGAGGGAAAGTTCTTTTAGATTTGGAAATTGTAACTCGCTTTGTATGCGACCTGTGGGTGCGAGGCGTAATTCAACTTAAATTTGCTGTGTGATTCGATTTTATATTGCGTATTTTTAGAATATAATTGTTTATTTACTATGATGCTTGAGAAAATGTGTTAAATTATATTTTTTATTACCTGCGGTGTCGGAAAAGGATTCAAATAAAACTTTTATCCATGGGAAAAGTTTAGAAGTAACACACTTATTTCTGTTAGACATTTTCTGCGATTGTAACGTTTGCGTCCGCTTTTTGTAAATAACCAAATACACTTTTATCTTGTCTATGTTGCCGTCTTGCTAAATAAACTAACGGCTAATGATATGGACACAACGGATCATATGTTGTTTGAAAACGTAAATGGTTTCCGTTCGTACTCGTTTTGCGAGTTAAATCGTTAAGATTAAAGATCCTCGGCCTATCTGAGCTCAAAGGTTAGGGCTAGCTATAACTTTATGTTGCTACATAAAGATATTTGTTATAATTTCATTCCATGAATATAATAATATGATAATATGACATTGGTAGTTTGCACCATTGATGGTATTAGTCAATGGTGCATTTGGGGTCGATAATTCGACTTAATAACAATGTTTGTTTGAAAACATTTAATTTATTTTTAATTTCAATTATTCTCTAAGACATATTTAATAGCACAATAACTTTTGGAATGCAAGAGTATATAATGTTGAATTGTTGAATTATTTAATGAGACTAATTTAATTTAATTAATATGTAGATTTTAAGAAACAAAATGTATTGCATGCTCTATAGCAGAATATGGCGACCTTTACTGTAATTAACACCTTTTAACTGTACCTGTATTCGCAATAAATGATTTATGAATTACAGATTTGATAGTGTGACTGACCTAATATGAAAATTGGAGGTCAAACAAAAACATAGACGTTGCCTAAATGTAACAGCCGTGCTATATCGCACCCTTGTATTACACCCTATCTTTTTAACAATATCGTGTTCATAATATACATTCACATCGTAGTTACATGTGCCAACACACATGTCGCCTTGTTGAACAAACAGACGCTCGGCTTCAATTCTATAAACACAAGACAATTAATGATCAATTGTCCGTTCTTCTACCGACTACCAACTGGGGGTCACTGGACACAATTGTCACTTATAAATCTCAACTAAAACACCCTATATGACCAATTTCAGTTTAATCTACATCATTTGCATCACTTACCACGCAAGATTTAAGTTTCAACCTTGCTCCATAAATGTTAGATGTCAATTTCGCTTGAGACATCAACCAATCGAGTGTCCGCGACAAGAAATTGTTCTGCGAATTGCCTTTACTTATTTGTAACGCTGGGAGTCTGAGAAACATTGAATATTTGAACAGTTCCAACGCTTCAGTACGTTGTTTTTGTTAGGCAATACAGTCACTAAAAGGGTACTAAACAAACCGACACTTTAATCTTTATTTAGTGTTTAATAAATATTCAGTATTAGTCTTTGCTTTTGGCTTCTTTTGCATGAAAACTTTTAACCTTTCGTGACTTGTACACATATTAAATTATAATAAAACGGATCTACGTCACGTATTATATAAAGACTAGGGTATAATAAAAGTGAGGGTAGTCGTAGAAATCCGCGCGCATCGAGTACAATGCTCGGCAGCCACCTCAGTCAGTCCGTGACCACGATCGGTGCAATTTGATCGAAACGTCAAGGATCGGAAGGAAATAAATAAGGTATTTACTATTCTTTCGCATTACATGTAAGATGACGAATTTAGACATGTGTAGCATGCATCAAATCATGTATTTTTTACCGACATAAATCGTTATGATATAATACAGCCTTAAAACTATTCCTCTGCTAAAAATTACGTTTACAATATCTTAAATAATAAATCTACATGAACAATTTTTCAATTTAAATGTTAAACTACAAACTTCGGGTCACTATTAAAGGAGTGCTATATCAAATTACTCGGCAACCGTTCTAACACCGTATTTACGTATAAATTTTCAAACGACACTGTCGGACCTAATAATATCAGTCAGTTATAATTCTCAAAGCAACTTACCTATATGGTTTGGTTTTTCTAACATTAGCGGTCTATTTCGTCAAATGTTAAATGTAGTTGAAGTGACCGGCTCATAACTTCCATATAAGAAGGGTTGTTTAGACCACACGCGTTCTAGTGTTTACTGTATTGCTAATTAGACGTTTACGGCCATGAGACACTAACTGTGAAGACTTTCCGTAACATAATGGCGCTATTCTGATGGTAATGACCACTCAAGATGGCGTTAAGTCGATCCCAAGTTTATGCTGTGACATGTCTTTCAGACGCTAGAAAGGTAAGCCGGAGAATACGATTGTATTTACTGTTGAAATGATTCTATTTTAAACTGTAATTATAAAGTAATTGCTGATTTATTACTACCGTCCGCCTGTTAGGTTATACACGCTTGTAATTATAGAGAAATCAACCACTTCCACGTGGTCCATTCATGAGATATTTTGTTCTTACGTCTGATGCAAGAATTTGTGCAAAACGTTCCACCGCATATACCCACAATATAAAAAACAAATGGCAAATGATAATGCGACCTATACCTATGTAAAAAAATAAAGTACATTATTAATTACTGGTTTGACGACGACGGTATGCAAACTAGTGCTGTAATTAAGTCTACAGTTCAAGTTTAAAACAACCACGTCTTGCTACTAAAGGTATTGTTAGAAAAACAAGCCAGTCTATGTATAAATTTTAAGTGCTTCTTGTCTACTTAGGTGCCTTGGTACTTACATAGGTGTTATAATAAAAACGTTTAGCGTCAAGTCAAGTCAAATCTTTTTATTTCATTTAGATCACATACATGATACTTATGAGAGTCATACAAAGCCAAAAAAAAGGTCTCAGTAAATTTGCCTACGGCCAGTTCACTGACAAGGTTGAGCTCTGAGAAGAATTTGGCAAGAAACTCAGACAACTCTTTTTAATCGCCATAGTTGTTATAATTTTAATGGGTTACAGTTTGAAATATCACAGAAAGGTACAGAACCAAAACACCATACTAAATCAAATTCAATAAAATTAATATATAATAATAAGCAATCAAACTTTAATTTGTTTTCGTCAAGAAGTATGGTATGTGGGATCATTAATTGGTACCAACTATGTATTTGAAAACGGTAAAAACATTTTGTGAACACATTGTTTTGCAATATCATATGCATCTTATAAAATCGAGAATTTTACATAACATTGATTATATTGTCACTTCCGAAACGGCTTATTCCTAGATATCTGCAATAAAGTCTATTTTATAAACACTATTTTACTTAAAGTGATCTGCACAGGAAAATTGTAATAAATTTTCATTACTTCATGGTAGGCGAATACCTCTGTCATAAAGTGACCAGAGTAACCTTAACGACTTAATTGTAAAACACTCGTTATAAATCAGCACCTATAAATTTGTAAAGATTGTAAAAGTTACAATGAGTAAGAAGAGATGAAAATTGAGTTCACTTTACAAGTTCAAGTTAAGGCTAACCATTGCGTGTTACAATTTAACTAAGGGTGCTGTAAAATGATTATAACTTTATCTTATTTTTGCATGAGAAAAGGTTTGTTTATGCATAAATATTCGGTGTGTTTTCTTTATTGTTTTTGACGTGTGCTTTGCTTGCTATGCATAGCAAACTGTAAGTTTTATTCGTCTGTTAAAAAAAATATGGTACCGAGTTGATCAAGACTATTTTATGGAAAAATCAGTAGTTAGAAGTTCAATATCTGGGTAAGATAAACTTCATATATTAATTATAATCTTTTAAAAAGTATTGTATGATTTAACCTCTAAGAGGTTACACGGCAGAGGTTTCTTGTTTAATAAATATTATATTGACAAAATGTAATATATATATTAATTGAACAAGATATAGGTATTATATTCAAAATTAGAATTTTCTGCTGGACAAAGGTCTTTTCTCAATAGAGAAGCATAATATATTAACCCTCCCTTTTCCGTCTAAAATCATTCATATTTTGGATAGTTACACTGATAAACCTAAGCGTGTATTCTAACTAAGGTTATCTACACGCAGTCTTGTTTGCACACAAACAGTGCGCCGGCGCAGCTTGCTCAAACACACTGTGTTTGGACCTCACGGATGTTTAATAGGGTTGCCACACGTAATGTCTTTCAAGTGGATTTTTTTGTTTAGTTCAAGTTGAAGATGTTTTTTTCTTTAAAATAAATGCAAATGCAAAGGAAATACACCTACCTAATTATAACAGAATTGTAGTACCTACATATAATTTTTAACCTTGTTTATTTCATAATAAGGGTGATAATCTTATAAAAAGGATTTACATTATAAACTTAAGGTATATGTGATGAAAATCTAGTTTTTAATTATAGGTTTTTCCGATATTATTTTTACTTTCTGCGGTTTTTATCATATTATTTATTATAATATAAATTTTATTAATGACAACTCTGTTAAATAAATTAGTATTATAAATATAGCATCAGAGATAGTGAATCTTATTGAAATATTTATGTTCTTTTTTCAAAATGTTGCTTGTCATTGCTGTATTGACGCTTTTAATTAAATTTGAGCCGACCACACTAGATAAAGAAAATAATATTCAGAAACGAATTAACAAACTAATATTTAGTTATCATAAAGTCTACTTTATCTTAATAATCATTGGATATAATCGGTGCGTGATTAGCGCAAATTAACTGTAATATTGTGAAGTAACTTAAAAAATACACAATGGGATACTTTCGCATGAGAAACCGACATTTCCCATACAATACCGTGGCGCATGCGCAGTAAAAACTTTGTCTCAGCTTTATTGGTGACGTGGAAAACCTCAAAACAATTATTTTACATAATGTACCCGCATGTTTGCTGCTTGAAGCTGTGAGAATGTCTAGATTTTAGATAAAAATGTCCCTTCAATGTCTCTTATAAATTTATGACATAAAAAGTTGCGGTTGCAGTTTAGCCATATTTGTTTAAAAAAAAACAGCTTATCAACAGACAAAAAAAACAACAGTGTATAAAAGATATCTTTTTAAAAATCAACAGCTCATTTTTAAACCTTCTTCCGTTGTATTAAAACTCAGTAACTATTCTTTTATCCACAAACACGTATTCTAGTGTTTACATAGTGCATGCATATGCTAGCGGTTATCGGCCCGTCCGTCCGTTTGCTTTAATAATAAGCCTGTACCCGAGCCGATGTCACGAACTCCAAACATAGCCTCAAGCTGAACGAGTTGCTTCGGAATACAAAAATGAAAAAGTGTTAAAATGAAAAAAAAAAACACTTGAAAATCATGTTTGGAAAAAAGTGTGAGGTTTTTATATGTTTTATTGTAGGGTGTTAAAGTTATGGGTAGGTAGATGTTCCACCAACTAACTTCTCCCCACTAAGATAAACTTAAGCAAGTATTTCCGGACAGATACCACTAAGATTTTCAAGAAACAAGCATTTTTCGTTTTATAACGTATTTACGGTAACTTTTGGATCAACCTTCTGGTGTCACTACACTTACCATCAGATGACCCACTTTCTCTTTTTTCACCCTCAGTTTTATAAATAGTTGTCCTTTGGAAGACGTGGCTCGTTCTACCCATACAGAAACGGATCCTGTCGCAACAAAACTAGAGGTATCAGAAAAAGGTGGATATGATATTACACGAACCACTAGGAGGGCCATCTACATACTTTCTTAAGTTAAATTATACAAAACGAGTAATAATTATTGAAATAAGTATCTGATAGTTTGTTTGTAACGTGTACACATCATGTAAACGAAAACATATTCAATTTCCACATAATTTATTCAAAATGTTCATTCAATAGACACATACAACTCTCTTTTGAGCGTATTTATTTTAGATAAGTTCATTTTAAAAGCCATTTTACTAAAACTTTTGAAACACGATCATTTTACTAAAACTTGTTGTAAATATATCGGCTATTATCTTTTATTTGTTTTAGAGTCGAAAACCAAAGGGTTGCGGGTTCCCGTATCGAATGTCCGAATCCTCTCCCACAGTTTTACCGACAAAAGTATAAATTACTTTGACAATGTTACTTTGTTTCTGAACTTGTATGTCTTTGCATAATAGCAGGATATTATTGTCCTACTTTGAAGTGGTATGCTATCGTCCTATACTTGGGAATTTTCCCATTGGCTGGAATGAAAGAGTCTCACGTTGTAGTTTTTCACATGGATGAATAACCATTTAAAAACTTTCCGACGAAACTTTGAAGTAGCCGCAAATCTTTATAAACGATTTTTCTATTCAGTTGCAGTCTTTTTCTAATCGATATAAATAATAAAACGATGGAGTATTAGTGCATTTTATCGATTGAACGTCGATCGAATGCGTATCCATTGATTAATTACATATTTTTTTGTCGTCTCGAACCGATTGCTCGCCTTTCATTGTTTTTATTTATCACCTACGAAGTTTGAATTATATTTTTAATCTACAATTATGAGTTTCGGGCTCTTTGAAAATCAATCACAGACGTGTATTGCATGTTTTTTCCTACAACTTTTTTTCTTTGGAACCAGATCTCAACTAATAATTTTCACACTCGAATAGCTTCGATTTGGTTTGGAACTACCATTTGTCTACTGACATGGACTTTTTTCTATCTGTCATGTCGGAGCCAAAGTTTGGTACCTAATTGCAAAGCGCAGACTGTTCAGACGGTTTATCGTGAAAGCATTTATCTTCATCTCAAGTTATGGTAATCATCGTCTAGGATCTAATGTCTGTCTGGTATTTAACCACTTTGGATATTGATACAGTGTACAATAGTTGTATTTATGGAGGCATTAGACGATAACCGTTTAAACGTTGTTATTTACGCGTTGATTTAAATTATAGTGTACAGTTTTAATAACTTCCTTGGTTGTTATTACTCTGTTGTAATAATATACCATATTTTCCGACCTCCGAGATGGAATGGAGTCAAAGTTTATTCTAGAAAGTTCTTTTTATACAGTTTATAGCTTTATGTCTCCATTCCCATCGCCGTAGACATTTCCACGTGTACGAACAAGAAATGGACGTCACATACATCTTTTATACGAATAAATCACTCTTCAAAATAACGTCCACTTAAGACAGTGTGGAATTTGTGACCACACATAATTGATTTTAAATTATTCCGAAGTACATTGTGTGGTGTAGATACGTGTGAAGCATTAGGATGGCCCCTGATAAACTCGTGGGTGTAATCCAACCTTTAGATTCGGTTTTTATAGTCGCCATATCCACATTGTACACTCAGATTAAGTTTTATGAAGCCACACATCGGCTGAGCTTTAAATTTTTTGGTTTTTCTCTCGAACAGAGATAAGAAGTTTTACCAACTTTATGACAAAAGGTTCCGGAACTGCAGCGTCGACTGTGTTTAACTGTATTTTTTGTACGTATGTGTGTTTTATGTGTCGGTTGTACATATAACCCATCAACATCGTGTAGCAGAATATGTGGTTCAACATTTGAAGTTTATTAATCACTAAACTTGCATTGAGATCAAGTTTTTGAAACTGTTTTGTCTTTACAACCATTAGTGAGAAAGTATGAACGCTCTGTACATTACTGTTGCCGCCTTGTCATTAATCAGCGGTGTTCTTACAAATCTATTATTTCATGTATACGTCTTTTGTTTCGAATAGAATAACGTTAGATCTAAAACTCATTTGGAAACTTGTATTGAAAAATTACTGTGATTTTCTTTGTCCTCAATGTACTTGTCTAATTTGTAGTTAAGTTTTACTTTAAATAGCATGTGAAACTAGCTTGTATTCTAACACCGACATTTATTATATTGGATATAATTTATAGGTGAATAACCATATTCACCTCGTCAGAATGACGCCAAAGACTGCTTTGTATATATAATGCAAAACACCATGTTATGAGATCGATCCCACAAGACCTATATTTTTGTTATTCTTGAGAGACTGAGTATACTTTGTATTCATTAATTTATATGTTTATAAAGTACAGACTCATGGCGTGTTTATTAATGCGGGCTTTAAAAATAATCCAACGAAACCTGTGAACTAAACCAACTAACTTTACTGTAATAAAGATCAATTACAGATATATGTAAAAAATGTCTTTGTTTAATTAGCAAAGTTGCTTCTAAAACTCGTGCTGTTTACATTTAACAAATATGATTAGGAATGAAGATAAAGTTATGATTGCAAATGATGGATTATCAGCGACCTTTCATTGTTTGTGCCGGTTATCGGGAGCTAGTTAACGGTAAATTATAAAGTGAAACTTTGTTGATACATTAACATGGTTGGTTTTATCTAATTATAGTTTTAAGTTCAGTAGTCTTTCCAATAAGGACAAAGATTTAACGGGTGGAGTTCAGGTAAAAATATATCTTAAGTTACACAGATTTAAAAAGCTACTAAACTGCCTCGGTGGCACAGCGAGAAGTGTATACGCCTGCTGTGCAAGAGGTCCCGGGTTCGATTCCCGGGTCGGGTAAAAATGGTATTGGGTTTTTCTATCAGGAAATTCCAGTATTTAGATTTTCCCGAAGTTTGGTAAATAAATGTTCCCGGTTGATGACAATAGGCTCGCCCCCTATTTCATGGGACCAAACATAGCTGCCGAAATGTGGGTGTGATACACCTCTGCCTATCCCTTCGAGGAAAAAGGCGTGATGCTATGTATGTATATAAAGAGTAACTACTACCTACTTGCAGATTAAACTGTTCCTTATTATATAAATTGTTCATTGGATGCTAAAATTTAACTCTTCGTAGGTTAGCATGATATGAGCCATAAATCGCTTATAATTTTAGCATATGTGAGGCAAAATAAATGCAGCAAAGTGTCTTTGGATTAAGCAGCAGTATCAAAACAGTGATTTCTTCTCATCCAGATCTCACGGAAATCAATCAAATATTTTGCCTTAGTGCACTTGAACTAACGTTATGAGTGATTAGTGACTTGTCAATCCACAAGACAAGTGTAGAAGGTCACAGACAGTCTGAGCCATTAATTGGATTAACGAATACTTAAACAACTGGTGCGTGATGTCTGGCAACTTGTGGTGTACAACTAGTTATGCTTGTCTCGCTTGTCACTTCGATTGTGTCTGTAAGTCTGGTAGCTTTAGATTATACGGATTATCCAAGGAGGTTTGGGTGTTTAGAAGTTATTGAACATTTTGCTATGACGTATTCAGACAGCGGTTAAGGTCAGTGAAAGATAGCGTGGGCGCCGTGAGAAATTAACGAGATCACAATTAAACGTGAGTTTAAAATTGTCGAACGTAGAACCTGTTCCATTCACATCAACTCTTGCAACTTCCGTGAAAATATCGCGGTTGGATGCATTCGCACTGGATCTCAAATCTCTCATCCCACAGATTTCGTCAACTATCAGATTTATCTTTTATAACAAACAAAGGCTTAAGAAACGTCAATTAATTTCATGTGAATATGATATTTTCGTAACGAGTTGCGCGCAGGCAGGTATAATAATGGGAGCCTCGTGCGCGCATTGAGTAAGGAAATGCTCATAATCTTTACGAGAAGACCTATTTATGATGTTGCATCTTTGTTCAACAAATCTGTATTGCACCAAAACATTGGGTAATTAACATTTTGTGCAGCAAATGTAATTTATGAAAACAAATTTTATCATTCTATTATTGATCATTATTTATTAATCACGCTTCTGCTGTCTTTCGTATGCACCCGCCCCTAACCGGTACAATCCAGTAAAAAATGTTTTTAATTTACTTGAAATATGGGCTGTGTACCAGTCATTAAGAAAGGCGGTCACTCTATCATTAAGATCCGAAACCGCAAGTCAGTCCAAATGGCCATGCGAAACTTAATCAGTGTTTTACGACACACGGCACCAAAATGGCCCAAATCAACCATGTGTATTTATATCTGAAATTATTTCTGACCTTGATCTGAATATTTATAAAAAATATTATTATCAAGAAGTGACATTATCAGGGTAGGTACAAATGTTGTTTGCGGTGTCCGGCGGATGTCGCGCGATAGGGTGGTTCAGGTTCGAACAAGTCGACGGAAGGGCGCTCTCGGAAGCGACAAGTATCGTACCGTGTGAACCGAGCCGATAGCCGCGCACCCAAAATGGTCACCATCTCGTTGGTAACTAGATACTGTATTATTCGGATTGCGTTCTCTGATTTGTTGCATTGAAACTGTTTGTTTAATATTCAGATGTTCTTGAGCAAGATCTCACAGTTCTGAGATTGTTTTATAACCATATACCTAGTACACTCAATTTGAAACCTTTCGTATCCAATTCACCCACGAGATTAGTCTGAATTGCTAAACGTGAAATAATATTTAACCAACACAATTGACGTGTGTGTTCACAAAAAATCTAAAAGAATTCAAATGTATGGTGAACCCACTCCATTGTGTTGTGACCTCGGTGGCTTGTCGAAAACTAATGTCATTGGCCAATGTGATCTAAATCGTTGCTTTTAGTGAATGGTTCCGGATTTACATAGCTTATAGTATCTATGTGTGATATGATTGATTTAACTGGACGTAAAAAACGATTATGAGTCATAGGTTTTATTTAGTTAGCGCTATTTTTATTTGATGGATCATAATAGCTGGGAATTGATAGCATAATATGGCATAATAATTTTGTTGTCTGATATCCAAATACATATTGAGTGTTGTTATTATCTTTGATGGAATTTAATATAACCTCTACTGTAGGTACCTACAGTAAAGGTCCCAATTCCAAAATAAAAATTTTCATTTTTATACTACATAATTATATCGATTTAGAAAAATACAATTGTCACTTACCTATATCAACTGTTAGACATCTATTTC
Organism: Laspeyria flexula; assembly: GCA_905147015.1. NCBI lineage: Eukaryota > Metazoa > Arthropoda > Insecta > Lepidoptera > Erebidae > Laspeyria > Laspeyria flexula. The sequence continues at coordinate 15,481,094 of LR989954.1, forward strand.
TGTCTTGGGGTACTTTTATCGAGCTCCTAGGGACATTGGGCTTGACGTTTGACAACCTAGTCGAGAACCGTCCTACTGCATTCTCCGCTACGTAGTCGCCACTCAAGACCCTTTTTTTCTAAACGGTTAATTATTCATTGAGAAATTGGTGCTAACTAATATTGCGGTCCTCAAAAGCCTTTAAAAATCAACAGTCTACTCCAAAATTTTAAAATGCACTTTAAATAGTAACCACTGATTGTTTACCATCGTCTCCAATAAAGGATGTAACTCCGGAAAGCCCTCGAATCCGGTAAATTGTTACGACAGGTCCCTAAGATTCATTACCTAGTGTTGTAAACAATGAGGCGTCATAAACTTGTGTACTTGTCCCGTCTACCTGCTTACTTTATTGTTTCAGACGTGGTATTTTAGTCCTAAGTGACTGCATATTTACTGGAATTATTTTGTATTTTGGTGTTGGGATTGTTGGGATTATTTGGGATTTATTATTCCGTGGCTAGTTTGTTTAGTAATTATAGATCATGAAACAAATTCATAAGTTATGCATTGTTGCAAACAATTCCAATGAAATTGTCGTTTATCGTAGGCTTATTTTTAGGTCCGAATTATTACTCGCAATTTAAGATCTATTTTCATGGTTGACATTCTGTTAGGTCTTTATTTGCTTTCAATCGTTGGTTTGTACTTGTAGTATCTGCCCATAAATATTTTTTTTTATTTGAATTTTGCGATGCCTTGAATATTTTGCTTTGTGGGAGTGACTGAGTCGAAATCTCTAAATACCATTGACCAATCAGTGAAGCCATGTGACTTAGCAGTTCCTTAAAGTTCAAAAATGTGTTAAAACTTAAATGGATGTATATTTACGCTGAACTTCAATAAGCATTCATTCTCATACGATCTAAAGCTCAGCTTACAACAGACGCCGCAGGCACTCAAATGCATTTGCTAGCTATGGTCTGAAAGAAAACTAGAATCTAAAACGTTCTGCAACTGATACTAAAACTTAATGATATAAACGTGGCTTTAAGCAAAATTGATGCAAAACAATAGCACTTAATTATAAGGATTAACTTTATCTACCCGTACTTGCATGTCGTGGTAATAACGGTATGAGTTTAAAATCGACATCTGGTCCGCGAGCTCGGCTTGGCTGACACGCGTAATTGCTTAAGTATTATTATAACGCTACTGAATCCAGAAGGCCGGCTAAATACCCATTTGCGAACCGTGAGACCGTTCAAACTTGTTCGATTCTAAAGTATCTCTCCGCATCAAGAATTTTAAGCTTAAATGTAGTCGAAAATCGCGTGATTACAAATCGTTTACTCCTGAGAAAATCTCAACACTTGATAAAGAAAAATTAAAATTATCTGATAATTTATCAATACCCATAATTACTAAGGCGCGAATAATAAACTGAAATACATCATTTATACGACAATTTAATGAATAAAATAACATCCATGTGAGATTTCGACACACATAGTAATGGTTAATTATATAATACCCGAATATCGTGTCGGTAACCGCTGCTGTAATTAATGCCTCTAAACCTATTCCATGGCTCGTTTTTTGTCCGTCTGCTGATGATTTGTACTGAGAATGTTCCTCAGCGGCCGCTACACGAACGCTGTGCATGCGGCGCGTATAGTAGTTGCGTAACACGTGACATCAGAGCTTTTCTTTTCTGTAATTACGTTTATTAAGTCCAAAAAGATTATGTTGTTATAGCAACAGTCGTTTGCAACCAGTCGATCGTATTGCCATCCAAAACTAGTTTTATTCATACGAGTGTCGTCTGTTGCAACAGTAAGGGACCGTTTACCTGCTCGTCTCCCTTCGCCCGAAGGCGTCGCACCCTCCGAGATTTGCGCCGGGTGCGCCAGCGCAGGTGCTCGACGCACGACGACTATACTAACCGTCTATTTTACAAAAACGACAAAGAGTCCCAGCCGGGAGCGATGGCAACCGTGTCATGTTATTCCGTCGGTTTATACCATAAAAACGAACGGAGAATTTGGCCGTTTCCGCTTTCTCGGAACTGTGATTCACCTCGCGTGTGAGCCTACACTATGATTTATACACAGATTATTGTTTGCGGTCAAACTTGAATGTTTTATGCGATTAAATAAATTTTGTTAGAACATGATTTTTAATATTCAACTTTAATAATGCATGCTCGGTATGGATACCAGCTAAGTCTTCATAAACTGTCTTTAAATTTATCATTTAGAGGGGGCTTTCACCGCCATAAGTCACACACTGCCTGAGCTAATAAATATTTTTTCGTTAATGATCGCAGGATATAGGGAAAACTATTTCATTTGATGTAAAGTAAGGTATTATATTAATATTTAGTTATTTGATTTGATTAATTTCTATATCACGTACTTTAAAACTTATATTAAAGTACATGGCTTACAGCTTATCGTTTACTATTACTAAGGTAGGCAACATTACCTTAAACGAACCACTTGAAGTGATGTCTAACAGAAATATGGTTGTTTAACCACGGGCTGATAAAGTTCTGTGTGTACACTTTGAATTGTGGCTGTGATAAGGAGCTTTTATGATTTTCTTTGACTTAAAACCGTCGTGGATAAAGAGTACAAATACTTACTTTTGTTCCCAACCATAAAGATTAAATAAGCTTCAAATTTAAATTACAAAGGACTTATAACAAGCTTGTTAAGAAGACCTTCGTTGCATCTTCGGTTGTCGGCCTAAATATGCCATTTACGGGCTTAAACTACGGGTATTACAGTAAATCGTGGATCCAGGCCTTTGTGTTAGACGTATATGGCATATTCTGATTCACCAAGGGTTTTAACCTGCGGGTCGCAAACCATTTCGTGACCTTTAGGAGAAAATTGGACATGACTATTGATTCTAATTATATGATGCTTTTGCTTCGGCAAACGCCATAAATGGCGAATTTATACGAGGAAAGCATCTTTAGTGAAGTTCTCAGGTTATTCAGCGATTGTGACAATGATACACCACCTCATTGTGATTCTAAACAAAAGCTATTGAAATAATGTGAAGCTTATCATTCTTGGTATAGGCGTGAACATGACCATTTTAAAGATGAAACTGATTATATGAAAGCTGCAGATGTTCGATAGAAACCAGATAACAGGCGATTTTTAACGTGAATAAAATAGGAACTGAAGATCACACAGATTAACATAATAATGACCTATTTAAATAATGTAATTCCCAACGACTTCTAAAATGTCGAAATAAGTAGCTTTACTCTTTCGACACAACTATACTGTGTCGGTTATAACGATGTAATTTACGATCACCCACTTCCATAATTGGCACAAGCAACAAATCTATTTCATCGCGACTATTAGTCATTGTTAGCTGCGAGGACTAAACTACACGGGCTCATAATTTAGCTGCTCACTCTAGACTAATCATGATTCATATTTACGCATATGCTATGGGATTTCAGGTTTTAAAACGAATATTATTCTCGCATTTATCACAACTAAAGACTAATTTCAGTTAAGTGATTTTAGTCAAGCTTTCGATACGTTTGCTCATATCCAATAACTTCATTATTAATAAAATATAATCTCAGATTTTATCTTGCAACAACTATTATGGATTAAACCATCCATAAATAACTACTGACCCACCCTTATAGTATTGGCTCTCGAGTCTGTCACAGTGACATGCCCTGAGGTACACCCTATTTTTTATCCATACAGTAAGCTTAACGATACATTTGAAATCGAAACGTCAAATATTGAATATCACACGAACACTTTCGTAATCTCGAAACAAGTTACCCAACAAAATATAACCGCAATAAGTAGTTTGAAAAATTACACGCCCATCAGTAACATAGAACCTGGGAAGACATATTGTACAGCAACTACATTTGCTGCTGACGCCATTAATATACTTCGGACTAATTTTCGATTTAAAGTTGGATGTGTAGTGATTAATTAACAAGAAGATGCCGCTTTTTACAAAACCATCTTCGTTATATGATGTGTGTAGAGTGTTGGTGGAATAAAAACCTAGTATTTATAATTTATAGGTATGTTTTGTGATAAGAATAAGACTTATTTAATAACAGATTAGATTTGGTCTTTCATACAATAGATATATCATCATCATCAGCAACCCATTAATGTCCCACTACTGGGCTCGGGTCTCCTTTATCTAGAGAGCTGAGAGGGTTTAGATATATATAATAGATATATACTTATAGCTGGCAAATCATTAAAATTTATTTGTTTTTGTGAAGATATCTAACATTCTCTAAAAGCTTCTAATCACATAACGTCTGAATCATCCGTAGTTGCATGCAACACAATCACATCGAAGCATATCACAATAAAGTTTACGGTGGGCAATAAAATGTTTCAATATTATATTGCGATAATTCGCGAGTATAGACCGTGGCGTACAATTACCGATCGAGGGAACAGAGTCAGTTAGCGTCATGACGAATCGAAATCATCATTCTATGATGGCTCTTACATGTTCGTGTTTGGACCAAGTTTGTTGATGATGTTTATTGATGGGATTTTATCATGATAGTAGATGGTAGAGTAGATACTACTGAACTTATTGATCTCAACAAATTCAATGCAAATATTATGGTCAGATTAATAATAATAGTAAACATTTTTCCTTCAGAATCAGAATGCTTTATTTGTAAACATAGGTCATACAACAGCATGAGATGTTACAGAATAGGTAGATCCTATATGGTTAGCCCAAAGGCGTACAAATATAATTTATTAAACATTTAGCGTAAAGAATAATTATTTTCGCATCAGTAATATGTTCAATCAAGTCATTAGACACAATACATGCTTAACAGTATAAATTTAAAATTGGTACAATACGATTTAAATAGAATAAGTTACATGTCATAAAAATGCTAATGTCAAACGAATATAAAAATGTCAAAGTAGGTGAGTTAATGTAGTACAGTTTTCTGAGGCAGTAATTTTAGAATTGTCCTCCAAATAGTCCAATATAAAACCAAGAAGTTCACAATTTAAAAAAATCATAGTTCCAAATCCTTTTCTTAAATGCTTGAATGAATCAAGTTAAATATAGCCAATTTGATTTTCAAAAGAGAAAATTAGAACATTAGTTAATAAGTGCTCGCTAAAGGCCCAACCTTGTACCAAGCTCCTCCAATAACGGCTTTCAACGATTCCATTCCCGATGATAGACAGCATTGTGAGGTAAGTAATGACTCAGGTCTGCCCGTAATAATATCTTATTGTGGTGTGCTTATATTTTCTCATCTCCATTTTCTTGGTCTAGTTTCTATTTTATTGTACTTACCATCGAGCTTTCATCTACTTGGTTTCTGTTCTTTGAATAGTCTTGATTGATATTGGTAAATTTCTAGCGTGGATGGTAATAATAAAATCAAATATTGTAAGGTTTTGCATTTGTTGGACAGACAAAGAGGTTGAGGTGGAGGTATTCTTTGTCTTGTTTATTAATTGAAAATTGTTTTTGGTCAAGTTCATCCCAGAAACCTTTGGTACCTTATCTCCAATTCCTACAAGTAATATATTGCTTAAACAGCACCACAAGCTCATTGTTTCGGTCTAATTGGCAATGAAAATTCTAATTCCAATGTTACATAGGAAGTAATTAGGGTTTATTTATTGTGCTACCTTATCTTTTGGCGTCACGAGTGCCCCAGGCCAGGCAATTGTTCGTAAAACTGCAGGGATGCGAGCACAGTCGCACGCGCATATTGCATGTGGGAGTCGCCATGTATTGTGTTTGGGACACAACTTTGTTTAATAATATCTATTGTTACATTTAGTGTATTTATGGAGATGTTCTTTATAGAAAGATTTTAATAGCTTCATATCTCCCAAAACTATGTCTACTGATCTACGCTTGCATCTATCATTATTGCATCTTTATTAGATCAGCATTTGATTTTGAGGGTGCTCAAAAACGTTCTTAATCGCAAATGTTATATTTTCTTCTCGGATAAAATAAGTATATTATTATTGGAGAAACTTGTCCACTCGGCATGTCAGAAAGTGACCAAAGGTGGCGTAGCTTCATGTTTTTATCCTCGTGTCTACGCTTGAGCGACTCCCATTATTCCCTAGCTAGTGACGTCGACGGCAGCTGCAACTAACGTACGCCACGTGTATTCTCCTCTCTTTCTAACACGTATTTTTCTTACACGCTGTCTCGTTTCCGCACCAGTGCATATCTATCATCCGGTCAATGTTGCTGCGTACGCGGTAAAATTGTATCGATTTGTGTAATGTTTTTGAGAAATTGTTACTGGTTTTTATTCTAATAAAAATAAATTGTGATATGGCGTCTGTGAGAAATAACCTAGCCGTTACATCAATAACGACATTCTTGTACTTTTAATATTTTATATTTTTGTTTCAATCAACCATGACTTGGATTAGGCATTATTAAAGTCTCTTAATGTGATATTTATACAGTAATAAAAAGAAAGCTTTTTAAAGACTTTTCTGAACATATTATAAACGTTTGAAACTAAAATAAAATTGCAAACTACCTACTTTTTTCACACAAAGTGGCATCACTACTCATATTTTTTTAAACAAGCTACGTAAATGCTCAAGAGTAAATCTTTCAACCTACATCATTCTCATAAAAATGTATTATCCAAAAAGCTGATCGAAAACCGACAATTGCAACGAATACTCAGCTTCCAAGCCACGTGTTCCAATCCGAACGTTTTTTTGTCTCTTTTTTATCCGTTCATGAAATGTAACACAAAAGGCCGGCAAAAACCGTGTTACAAGCTATAGATATGACCTTTTAGTTTAGTTCTATTGTTTGTCAAAATGCCCACGTTTGTGTATGTTTTATTAACTAATTGTTTTCGTTCTATAAACCGTCTGTTTTGGTTTTAATTATATAGCGATGGAAATTTTTCAACGGATAGTATGTGACGCTGTCTTTTGTTTTTTAGCTGTTATACGACTTTAAGGGACATAATACCTGTATAAAGGTTTTATAAGAGATTTGTGAGAAATAAGTTAAAAAAAGACAATGCCCGCACTAAAGAACAAGCCTTGTCTCCCGGGAGACTTTACAAACATGCGATCGAAAGTACCTACTACCAGACACAAAGTACTACCAGATTCAAAACAAATATCTATGAATCACACAAAAAATTGTCTCGTGTGGGAATCGAATCTACACATTCGGCACAGCGACGTTAGTCGACACCGGTACTTAGATAACCACAATCGAAATATGGTATTGTTTTTTTCTGAAAGTACGCAACACGCCCAAGCCACACCTGTGTCGTGTAACGGAAGCGCGGGAAGAACGCGGTACTTTATGACGTCATAACTCCTTAATGGCAAACAACATTGTCAAGGGGACTAACCAAGTGCCAACAAGTGCTCTGGTTATCTTGTTGAGGGTAATTGACGTGGTTTTCAAACATCTGAGCGAAATATTGAAGAGTTGCGAATACGTGGGTAGGTAGTATGTATAATGTTGGGGTTAAACTTGCAATGGAACTGACTACATAGGGGCCGTTTATTATCTTCATAAGTGTTAGACGTACTTAAAAGCAAATAAAAAAAATCTTCTCTCAGCCTACTCACTGTTTGTTTAAGAACACGCACAATAGTGTTTTTTTTTAAATATATTTATTCACTTTCAGATACTTAATTTTTTTACACAATCGCCAAACTGCACAAGCAGTTTGTTGGCGAAAGAGGCGCTCTTACTAACTAAATACATACATTATAATTCAAATTTAAACATTGTTTAATTCAAAGTTTTACAAAACTCCAGTGTCCTACGTTCCTTCTTTATTCGCGAGACATCGCTATATATATTTTTTAATATTACTTTTTTATGCGGAATATCGTATTACCCGTAATTTCAACAAGCATCTGTTGTCAACGAAGATTATATTTATATAGTCATAAATTAGCCATAATGCCTAGTCACATTCTAATGTAACTATAAAGTCAATCAAAAAATCTTTATTCAAGCAAGGACAACGGTCATTAAAATAACAGAAGATACTGGCGCCCCGTCCAACTTATTACGAATCTAGTAATAAAACTTCAAATTAATATTCTACTTTTTAAGTAACATTAATTAGCTACTTAATATTTATCATAGCCGTGAGAATATACGTCTATAAGCAGCCATAACAATTACAGACTTGAATATTTACGTTCCATGCTTTGTGTATAATTGTTGTGTTAAATTTTAATTACTTTTATTTTGATGTGATTTGTCTGATGTTATTTAGATTTTTATAATCCTGATTGTCGTTAAGATAGGTTAGGCATAAAATTTAACATTTTATTATTATTCATCTTATTATTAGTTCGATGGTTTCTAAGAAACAACAAATATTTTGAGTCCACATAAAATGTGATGCAATATTATTCAGGATATAATTTGTCTCAGTGTAAACGAATTTTTTGCTGACTGTTTTTTCTTACAGCAAAAAGCTAAACAGGAGTTTGAAATTAGCGCCATAAAAGTTGACCTTTCTTTACAAAGAAGTTGAAGTAACTCATAGGTCACCTTAATCTGGTATTGAATATTTAATAGGAACAACATAATATACATACGCATTTTACGCATTTTCATCTCTCTGAATAAATAATCTAAATGTTGACATACGAAAAAACTGAAAAAAATCAATCATTACGTACGGCGCTGGTCGCCAGATGGGCCACACTTGTGATTTTATTAGGGAGCTGGGTGGGAACGCACGCGCATCTGTGCGCGTAGCGTGCGTAAGCGACGCTCGCTCTAACATACGGAAAATATGCTACAATCTGGGCGTTTCCAGAGCTTTTGTGTAATTGACCTTTTGATTAGCCACTAAGAGACCGCTGTTATTATTAAATACTATCTTAACCACGCTCTGATCGGCAATTAATTTGGTCTAGCGACAAAAAAAACGGCATTATGATTATGTTTGATCTTATTCTATAATTATATAGTTTTACGTCCAATAAGTCATTATAAATATGTCAATTAAAATGCGTTAATAGTTGATATATTTACTATTTCCTAGCCGTGTAGTGACGGATTAAGAATACATAATGTCAGTCCACCGTCTTTCAGTCTTTACTATCAAGCATGTCCTAGCGTGTATGGCCGGTAAAAAAGAAAATCATACTAGTTATAATATAACACGGAATTATGTCCAAACTAAAACTGCTCTATAATGTACGTTGTTATTAAGTGAAGGTCGCACAGGTTGCTGTCATGTGGCCATTACAGATAATGATCGGCTGAGGTCAATACTGCTTATTATTTACTTATTATAACGTGAGAATGTTTGATTTTGAAACACGTGGAAGTTTATGTGACGATTTTGACGTACTTTTCTTCTTGCTTTAATTTAAATGGCACAAAATATTTATTAATATCCCAAAAGCCGGTCTCGATGTTTTCACATTACATTAAGAGTTAGGCCTTATGGCAGAGCGAATACTGAGAATTTCAAGATGAAAAAAATATATACATATATATTGCCCGAAATAGGGATCTAATACAGGAGGTTGCGAAAATACGCAGCCCACTATAATAAATACATATGTAGCATATTGTAAATATTGAAATCCTTATTTATTCTGAATCCCTATTTAGACTGTAAGTTTTGTTTTTCTCAACGAGCACGTTAAGTGTCATACAAAACTTGTAATGTGTAAATTAATCTTTATTGTCATAATCTTCTTTTGTTTTGTCACATTATTGATGGAGTTTCGCGCCTTCGTAATACTTCGGACTAGCAACGCGTGCAAAACGGAATTCCTTACCAGCAGTAAGATTTAACTACAAACAGATTCTAAAAATGCAGTAGCATGCCATGTTTATTTATGAACTATTTAATATTCATAATCTGTGAGAATATTTCTGTGTGTTCAATCTGTGGTTTTGTCGTAGACAAACAGAAGGACGTAGCGGCAGCCATACATGTAAATTACTGTTTAATATTTAATAGCCACTAAAAGCTACAACAAGATCAATAATATATTACAAGTTAATTAGGATTCATTTTAATGCTATTAATCATGTATTAATTACCTTGGTTATTTCTTACTAAAAACAAAACTAAAACGCTGTTTTAATTTTACTAAATTAAATATAATGCCATGAAGCGTGTATAGTCGTATTAAAATTGTGTGCTCCCTAGATATTTCTTACGAGGTCAACTAAATTGGCACGTGTATTTTGACTTTTTTGTATTTTTATATTATATTCTATGTTATCTTTGAAAACTTTACACGCCATTACTGAAGCTCAGTGGCGCCATAAATGGCTATTGGTTAATCAAAAAACGAATGACATTGACATTAGATACAGGCCTTAACAATATTTACCAAAACCTAACAATAAAACGAGCCAATTTTATAAATTGTATCTCTACTTACTATGCGATTTAGTTAAGTATGGGACTGTCGAATCAAGATGCCATTTTGTTTTCCATTTGAAGACAACTTCAAACCTTACAAGTATGGTGTACAAAAAACGAAACACATTACAAGTACAAACATACTTTTTCGGTTTGAGGATCTTTATTTTCCGAATAAGTAGTGGTAGTAAATAATAACAACAACAATAAAACTATAACAAAAAAATCAATAACAAGTAAATTAACACTTGTAGCAGAATAACTGGCAGCGATGCGGAGGAATTTTATGATGCCGTATTTTAATTTGTAATTTCCTCCCCTTTTTTATTTTAATACATTTAGTTAGTTTTTATTTGTAAATATTATTGTTTAAATTTAGTTTAATATTATATCTATAGATAATCTTTTTGTCTATTTTATTTCTGCTAGCTGTACAAAAATGTGCACATTCGACTGAAGTTTGCGGCAAATACTGTCAAGTGCGATCCCATATTTATTTAAATCGCATAGTATGTGAAGCTATAGTTGATAAACGGCTGCGATTTTGTCGGACGAACTATTTCTTAACAGAATAATTAAGAAGTCAGTTAAATGAATAGTTATTAATTTTATATTTGATTCGTGTATTCCGAAATTCTTTAATACTTCGTGGAACTTATAAAGTGTAGTGTATCGAAGTTATTCAATACAAACTAGTCTACCGCCGGCTGATTGAAGATTTTATATCGCGTGTCCAATCTGAACAATCTCAATGATCACTTTGTTTCTACTTGTAGGGTTGAGTTAATTAAAAGAAATATTATATTGTAACTATTATATTCTTACTATTTCTATCATTTCAACCTATAAACGTCCCACTGCTGGGCACGGGTGTACTCCAAAGAATGTGGAGGGAATATAGCCTACTACTATACTACGCTGGCCAGCCGAGTATGTACATTATAGGGTTTCTTTCGATTTTTTTTTTTTCTCGCAGTGCTCTTGTCTGCATAGGTACTCCCTAAGTCGCCCTTTTTTCAGCTTAAAAGGAGGTTCCAATTTCTAGTAATTGGAACAAAATTGGTTATCTAATATTTTTTTTTTTTTCAATTCCAATATAATATTACATATTTTTATTTCGATTTGATTTTTTTTTAAATTTAATTAAAAAAAAGAAATAAAATAAAATTTATTTTAAATTCTTGCACCGTTTTAATCACCCATTTCCCAATATACTACATACATTGTAAAACATCCTGGTAGCCCTGACATTTGTATGCGCGGCATCTTTGATCGCTTGTTTATACCAATTAACTAGTTCGATCGCCCTGCACCGCCTGAGGTACGACCTCAATCAAGTGCATTTAATTTTATCGATTACTCTGTATTCATCACAGTAATTGGTCATTTTGTCTTATGCATTTCGTTTAATTGACATGTTTATTGATTTAAAATCTGAGACTTCACTGAGTGATGGGTGAGTTTGTTGGGTATAGAGTGTAGTGAAAATATATGAAATAAAAATAGATAATAGATCTGTGTTTTAACGGATGTTTTTCATCATCATTTATCTTTTTCTGGATGTGGGCCTCACGTTATTTATTTCATAGTCTATGGCACTGGGTCACGAAATGGTTTTATAGTATCACACAATTTTTTTTAAAAGTTTTTTTTAATGTTATCCCATTAGTCTTTTATTAATAACAACTAACAATTTTTTTTAAATAAAAAACATTAAAATAAACAACCAATTCTTAAAGGAGCAAATAAAAAACATTCTTTCGTTTTATTAGTTTTAAATAGTAGATGTAAGTAGTCAATTATTTAACTACAATAATTATACTACGTTAGATACCTATTTAATACACGAACTAATCAAAATCAAGGTTTACTTTATGTCAATTAATGTCAAGAATAAATGACGTAAATATTACGAAAATAAACTTCTGCTTATCTAAAATGTAAAACAAAATCTTGCAAAAATTAAGAAATAATTTGGTTTAAAATTATTGTGATATTTTTATTTAATTAATAATGTTAAAATATTGTTTACTAATTTGTTATTAATAATTAGCAACGTCGTCAAATAATATTAATAAAAAATTGTAACGATTTAATATTTTTTTAGTTTTAAATAAAAACCAGATATATTAAATTAAAAAGGTCAATGAATACATATCATTATTTATTTCATAATTGGACCCAACACAAGATCATGTTACATGCTATGAATAAAAAATAGTCTTAAATATTATGCAATTAATGGTTATTTTATATTTTGCTAGAATTTAACTTAGGTGAGTTGCTATGCCTTGATTTAGTTTTATATTGCACAATCGTATCAAAATTAAAAGTACAAGGATATGACTGCCTCGGTGGCGAAGCGGTAATGCATACGGTTGTGACCTATTCTGTGGTTGCGGTTACTGAGGTCTCCGGGTTCGATCCCCGGGGATCGGAACAAATATTTGTATGATCTGCAAATGTTTGTTTTGGAATTTTGGTATTTTTCTATGTTTATTATGCATGTATTTAGACGTATGTTACGTATGTTTATCAGTAAGATGTCTAGATCCCATAACACTTATATGAGCTTACTTTGGGCTAGACGACGCTGTGTAAAAAAAGTCAAAATATATATGTTATGGACCAGGTGATTAATGCGGGCATTATTAATAATGCACGAGCATTATGCATAATGTCTAGCTTTATCGGGCTAAGTGATTAATTACTATCTTAATTTAATTATTTATCACATTGCACGGTCATTATTATATTGCTACATGACAATTGGGCAATTTGATAATAAAGCTATATTTGACGCGGTGCGAGGGCGGGGAGGGAAGTACGCTATTTGACGTCATGGCTGTTGGAGAAACAGAGAAATTGATTGTTCCAGTCAAAGACAATAATGATTAGGTACTACGTGAAAAACATCGAGATATTTCAGATTTTGCATGATACCCATCTGAGTGTAGGGCATGGTGGTAGAGACCGAATGGAAAAGGAGCTAAATTTTCTTTAGTTTATTTTCTGTTTTCTAATAATAAGTCATTTCTATAAAACAATGATATATTGTGAAATTTTTGTTTTAAATTTAATTATGTTTTATGTTATATTTTTAATATGACTTTCCTTAAGTTTTAAATGCAAAAACTAGTTTTTTAAGGTAGAAGTCCTTGGTAATTAATCCAAATAATGAGTCTGATTATTTAAGTGGTTTAATATTTAGTTTATTTTAAGTTAAATGACAACAACAATAAAAAAATAGTAATTAAATATGTTTGTAACACTCTGCCCAAAAGTTGAAGGGCATTATGTATAAAGCCCAGTCAATTTGATTATTTGAATAATTATTATCAAACTGCACTCTAACATTTGGGCATTTTTCATAATAACCGGGCATTATGTATACTGCCCAATTTATCACTTGGTCCATAACATATATACCTAGATAGTAAGAGTATATAGCTTATAGCATCAACGATAATTAGGTCATTTATTTATTTACTATCTCGACTCTTTTATGCTGCAATTTTGCTAACTTGGAGACGAGACTAGATAGATGTTTTGTATACAAAAGAACTGTAATATTTTTTACTTTTTTATTTAGATTAAGTACAATATATTTTTTTAGGCACTCCGTTCACCACATTTCAATTTATCGTAAAGTAATTTATTAAAGAAAAAGTATTAGTGTACTTTTTAACTATACCCAAATGTAGCGAAAATAATTTTGACTCCAATATAAACAGATCCCCGTATGTGACGTCAAAATGCACTACGGCAAACCTTTTACAAAATGGCCGGTTAAAGTTTATCTTAGATTTAGTGCTAAAATCTTCAGTTGGTATTACTCAAGAGTTACTGATTAATAGTTCTATTCTATAAAGGGATTTATGCGTCGATTTAATGGGGCCCATTAGGGCACTATTATGCCAGTAACGCATGTAAACCGGCTGTGGTTGGCGGGTGAAGCATTCACTTGTCTATAAGATCTGAAGTGGAATTATTTAATTGAGCATTTGGCGAAAGTTGGTCCAATGTGGAGTAGATTCTAGATTAGTTTTGATACTTGATACTTTGCAATAAAGGTGATCAAGATATATATAACAACATTTATAATAGGTATCTTGAGAAATAAAAATTCAATGGCGCATATACATAATATGTCAGATATTTATCGTCACTTGAGAATGATTTGTCTACAAAAATAATATGGAAAGTATTTGCCAACATCATCTTTAAATTCTTATAACTGTCCCGAAGTATATCACTCAAATTATAGATTTGTTATAATACAATGCATGTCTATAGTGCCTGATAGAATTCAAAGCCGTTGGTTGAACTAAACAAAATATAATAATACCGAGATGCCCAACGGCAAACTTGTTCTACCCACCCATATATAGGCTTAAAAATAGGTTCACGATATCAGTAGAGATCATTACACAGGAAGGATCACTCGAGGCCCTTATAGCCGTAATCGCGTTGTCGTGTAACGCCCCGGGAGCCCCTACAGAGCCATAGCATACCCATACTTTATGTTCAAAGCCGCATTATGATTTGTCAGCTTTATCGCACCGAAGATACACTCTCTCTAACCGACTCCACAGTTTCAGAGTTTAAATATTCTATATACGGAATAGAATTTGCATTAAATATTATTTGTATATGTACAGGAAATGTTTGATATAGATATTAATAGTCCGCAGTGAAAGATCTACTAAATCAGATGCATTGCGCGTGTTTTACTTTGCATATAAACACAACTTCTAACAGCTAGTTGGTCGAACTCGTAAATTTATTTTGCGATGTTTTTGGTATTAAAATGTCGTTAGTAGGCAGACTGGTCTTTTCTTGAGCAACAACTATATTATCTATAATATGTACATATTAAAAAAAAACAAAGTTTAATGGTTCCATTTTAAAATTTTTAAATAGAGGCCGTGGAATCTAAACTAAAAATGTATATCGTAACAAATTAGCTGTGGGAATTACGAAATCAATTAAGTATTTGCGTCAGTTTTGCATTAATATCAAATATATTTTATTCGATTCTCTGCGGGTCATTTACATTAGAAACCAATAATACATCTTAAGTCTCTAGACCAAAGAAATATAATTTATGATAAGACATATTGACATCTTTTAAAATGTTATAATTTCGGTAGTTAGTTAATCCATCGTTTAGATGCGAGCAATTTAAATAAAAGCGTATTTTACACGTGTTTTAGCTATGATCTAGTATTACACGAACCCAAATATTGGCCTTAGCGTCTTACACAAACATAACAGACCAATCTGCAAACATTTGCATATGCAATCTATTAGAAGTTGGCTCCAACATACAAATATTTGCTTGGATAAAGCGTGGGCATAGCAGATAAATAGACCAATTTACTGGACTGGCTCAGTAATGCGTCTGTAATGAACTGGCGACACGTTAGTCAGGCTAGGATATAAGTACTAGATGATGTAGATTGGGTATCAAGTAGATTTGTTCGTTCGTTGCTCGTAATTAGTTGAGGTACTTAGATTGGTGCTTTATGTACCTACTACTGATTAACACCTTCTTGTTCAGTAATGAGCTTAACAAGCTTGAATCTTTGCTCAGACAAATAGGAATCCGGGTAGATATTGTAAGTTGGTGAAGAACTTATTAATAGCGGCGGGGATAAAATTAGTTCTTGAGTGAAAGTCGGTAGTTAAAAGATGTTACATAGATGATTTTCTACCAGGTTTTTGTAGATACTGCTTCATCATTATTTCAACCCATAAACATCCCACTACTGGGCACGGGTCTAGTCCAAACATTGCGCAGAGAATTTAGCCTTCTATACCACGCTGGCCAGACGGGTTGGTTTGGGTTTTATTTCGAATTTTCCTTTTCTTGCAGAGCTCTTGTCAGCTTAAAGTGTCCTTAGTCGCCTTTTACGACACCCACGGGTTAACGGGTAGTGACATTACGTATTTTTAAACCGTCTACACGGACTACGGTGGTGCTCATTAGGCGATGTTTAATCTAGTCTCATGATGATGATGAGAATTAAAGCTGATTGGAATATAAAAATTCCATTCTTGTTCTAGTTCATGAATTTATACCAGGTGCTATATAAAGATGAAATATTGATACAGGTGTTGATATATATTGCTTCTGACTGAATATAGAGAAGAATATCAACTTTTTAAAAACCCATAAATTTTGTTCATTAATTCTGTGACACAGTTGGTTGTCTAAAATTTTAATATTCTATAGTTTTGTTTCCTAGAAAATGTAAATAATGAGAATATTTAATCATGTCATAGTATTATTTGTGAAATAAATTATGAGACGTTCTCAGAAGTTTGCTTGGACCGCAGCCTAATAAAAGTATTTGGTTACTACTGCAATGACTTATTTTAAGGAATTCGAGATATTTATTTATTAAACTTTCTGCACAAACAAGTACAAAAGCGGACTTAATGCCTGAGGCATTATCTACCAGTTAACTTTAGGGTGATGTAGAGACAAAACTGAGGTAGGTGCTTTCAGTTAATAACATCAATACGAGAATAAATATTCTAATAACAATAAACAATTACAAATAGGTACATAATATAATAAAGTATATACATTAAAATAAATTAAATAAATATATATAGGTGAGACTTACCAAAATAATGCATTGTTGTGTAATCAATGTTCGCTCCTAATAAAAAAATATATAAAATAAATAAATCATTTGATGTTTAGTAAGAGTCAGTCAGTTAATTTTAACATATTGTAAATATTGAAATTCATTTACTTGTTTATGATACATATCGTCTCAATTCTTCAGCACTAGGTGGAGACTAGACTTATCTATACTATTTGCTTCAAATCTTTCAACTTAATCATAAAGATAAAACTGTAATTCCTAAATAAGTAACCGTGTATGTTCCTATTTAATTTCAAGAGGGGATACCGGTTCCTTGTTGGTATGTAGAAAAACGCAGATAGATTGGGAGCAATTTGTTTAATCGCCGATGTGCCCCGGGCAAGTACTCAACGGCTTTTAACTAGAATTATATTATTACTTACCATTTAAGTGTATTAAAATATTATGCTGATTTCGTTTTGTGCAATAGAAAAAAGTCTTGAAATGAACATTAAATGATTGGAAGTTTGGTATATTTTTTTTTTTATGTATGTTAAAAATAGCACAGCTTCCAATGATGCTTTAAAAAGATGGTATAAATGGTATGACTAGCATACGATAATTACTTTTGCAATGATGGTTAGAGATTCAAGAAAAAAAAATAGTCGTCTTATCAGCCATCAGTTTATATGAGTTTATAATTCAAGGAATCATTTATAAACTTTGCTTGAAGATCGTTAGGTATCTAAATGCCAAATTGCTTGACCGATAACTTATATTCTTAAGTAGGTACCTAACACGTTCTGTGTTAGAGAAACTAAATAGGTCGCAGATTCCTTAAAAGCAATAAAATCTCATCGAATATTTGTTGAAGAAAGTCTTGTTGTTGGCCTCTGCGCGGACGCCATTTAAGGCGCTAAGATATCAGTGCAAAGCACTACACGATTTCACCGTGCAATTAAAATTAATGTGTGTATGTTTGTTCTGGTTTTAACCAGTCATTTTTAGGGCTGTACTTGCAGTTAGGATATCCGATTCAGTTTTTTATTTATTGTCAGGAAATTACTGCATTAACTTTATCGATAAAGAGGTATCTGGTTTTTAGAGTACTCTGAACGTTTGTTGACTGCTATGGTGTTTGTTATTTTAGTTAAACAAGTTTTTAAAGCAGTTTCTTATCTTACGTACCGAGATTAAAGAGAGAGAAGAGAGAGTTGTCTTACTAATAAGGTTGAAGAAATTACTGTAAAAAAAAAATCTTTGTGAAGTGAGTTTAAAATGAAAAATGGTAGCCAACCCCAAAATAATTATGTATAAAATATATAACGAGAAAACTAAAATTGTATGCACACATATCTCACAAATCGCGTAAAATAGGAATCACACAAGGTAAATTTAACGCTATTCCAAGAGACATAAGATATAAAATTCCAAAAATATATGTTTCTACTTAGTCCTTTATTAACTGAGGCAGTAATAATCCTTTTAAGTGAAGGAGCTTACGGCTCGCGAATTTCTTCGCAATTAAGTGTTTCAAATATGTCACTGCAGCTGTTTATCGTATTCACAAGAAATTGGTGTCGATCCTTTAAGATAGTGAATGTATTTACAACCTTATTAAGAACCTCTTGGTTGTTAAGTATTTATTTCATATAGGTACTTTTGGTTAGTGACTCCAAAAAGATATTGTTATTTGTTACCCTACGAAAAAAACATTTATAGCTTTTTGTCAAAATTCGTGATATGTAGTTGAATCTTTGTAATGATATCATGTAATCTGTGAAACAGACTTGAATGAAACTTGGCACATCGATAGACCATACTCATCATCAGCAACCAATTAAGTCCCACTGCTGGGCTCGGGTCTCCTCTCCTCTAATTAGAGAGCTGAGAGGGTTTTGGCCATAATCCACTCACGCTTGCCTAGTGCGGGTTGGTGGTACCGACGTACTCATAGAATTTCTTCTAGGGTATGTGGGTTTCTTCACAATGTTTCCTTCACCGTTAGCAGATGGTAAGTCTATTTATTTTATTTATACTTTATTGCACACAAAGAAAAGAAAACATACAAATAGTCTTAAAATCTAAACAAGTATGTACAAAGGCGAGCTTAACTCATATTTGAGTTCTCTAACAGCAAACCTTAGAGTGGTAGAGGAAAGAAGTAAGAATTTGAGAGTAGGTATAAAGAAGTGTACAACTGAAAAGAGAGAAAAAAAAAATGTAAAAAATAGAATAGAGAAATGGATGGAAGTCACTTGACTAGTACATATAAATTCCATAAAGTGGTCGGGATCAAACTCAAACCGCGTGATTTGCACGCCGCGCCGCCGGTCCCTTATCCATTCAGCCAACATCGCTTTTCACCATACTCTGGGCAATGATATTATTGATATATGAAAGAGCTAGAAATGGTAGCGTTTAGAAATTTTGAGGATAAAAATAATTGACATCGTATAATAATGACATCGCAGTATCCATTGATAATGTTTCTTAATGGCCCTTAAGTCAATCAGAAGATCGTTGTAACAAACGATCGGCCTACATAACCAAGTAAGGCTAGATTTAAGATCGTGTTGATGCTATCAGAACACACACTGCAACTGCGTTCTCCTAATTATAATCCTTTTCTCAATAAATGTAACATTCGTTGGTAATCACAGATTAAACCAAATAGGCGTTATATCAGATGAGGCAGGCATTAATAATTATTTCAGGATAGGACTTGTAATATGTATTCTGGCAAATCACTGATTCTATTCGAAATATTTAAATGTCACCAATACATTTGAACACATCACTGACATAAACTATCGACATGTCACGTGATCAATGTACTAATTTGACATGTCGATAGAATAGATAATATTGAATCGATCGCCACTAGTTTAGAGGGACAGGATCAAATAACTTAAGTGATACCGCCGTTGTTGACTCAAGACTTCTTCCTGGATACGCCGTGTTTTCACAGCAGTCTTTTGTTAGATATTGGATACTAACAGTAGACAGGCTATTCGATTGCAACACAACAATTCTTCACACACTCAAATTCAAAACGACCTCATCACAGTTCACTGAACCCTTCGACATCAGTCTGGACTTTGTTAACTTAATTATAGAGCAGTTCGTGTGACAAAAGCGCTTCTCCGTCTGAACTATTGTTCGATGATAAATTGACGGGCAATTCATTAATACCGTTGAACACACAAAAGGTCGTCACGAGGTATGGTCCATACCAGTCTTCTCAGACCACAATACAAAGATGTCGTCCCATCATTTGTAATTTGATTGGGACTTTCTCTTTGATGAGTTTTGCAATAATGGAGTGATAAATCGTCGTGTAAACGTGCTATGAAAGCTTTGTTTGATTCCTTAGAGTATGTGGAGATAGATGCATTGACATGTAACAATTATGGGAACTAAGTATTTAAAAAAATGTATCTATCACTGTAAGTAAACAACATCGGCCCGAAAATTAAGTGTAGGTACTAGAAAGGTATCAAATTGTTTAATTGATGCAAATGATTTAATTGATGAACAATAATTAACAAATAGAATCTAGACCTCTATTTTCAAATTCTAAAAAACTTGCAAACAACCATCAATAGGCATATAAAATCTGGCAAATTTATCAAAGTATAGAATCTTTTGTGTAAAAATTGCTTTGATATTTGACGCTGATAAGTCTGACGCTGATAACCTCAGGAACTCACGATACAAAGTGTCATTACTCATTACTTACATTTTGGTCTTATCATATTTATACTAGTGACTCGATGACGTTGCGTTCAGGAGTTATAGAGTTCATAAATACAAGTTGAACTAACTTATATTTCCCAAATATAATGGTACGCCTTGTTAGCTAAAAGATTCAGTTCACACAATAGATCGAACGCATTGGACTCTGAGGACAATCGGCTCTGTATAAGGCCCTACAGAACTCCATTGTTGTTGATAATAGGCTCCGAGGCTTTATGCTTATTTCTATCTAGGTAGTGTGGAAATTAGACGTGTGTGCATTTAACATCAAGATTGTACTTATTTATTGTGTAAATCTCTGATGCTCTGAACTTCTAGCAAGCTTTGTATTGTTTAGATGTTTGACTGAAAATCGGAGGCTGTTGCTAAATCTACAAGAACATTTGCATTATAACACGTTGGGTAATAATGATACAAATATAAATCCAATAAAAACGATACAATTTATCAATATTATAGTAAGTCTGAAAAGAACTGAATTAACTAATTTTTACCTGCACGTGTTTTGTAAAGATACAAATTTCGCGACAAAGCATCTAATATTATTTCAAATGTTTTTTTTCCTCGTTTAGGTCATGCAGTTACGTCGTTTTTAGTCGTAGAGACTTATTCCTTTGGGTGGTTAGAAAACTGCAAATAATGGTGATGATTGGGTGTATATTAGGGCGGAACACTTTAGTATGGAAAAAAAATTTTTTCTTCATTTCGAATTGTAATACCAGGGAAAAGTTGCCTTATATAATTATAAATAACACCTCTTAATTTGAAAGTTCTAGCTTGACAGCTTGAGCCCCCGCCAGACACTTGAAATTTCATTTTAAACATTTTTATAGACGTTTTGTATAGAATACCCTCTAACAAAATAATAAGTAAATACAATATGATAAGACTGTTAAGATTAAAATAATGCTATATTTCAATTTATAGAACCATTTATTTGAAAATTAAACACAGCTTTAGAAAGTTATGAGAGTATGAAAAACGTCACTTTTTGTAGGAAAAATCTATTTTTGGCATGAACTTTCTAGATGTGAATTTGGACTTCATGAATCCCTGTCTTCTATTCTTTTTACGTCTACTTAAGAACTGCTTCTGTTACAACTTTTGCGATCTTTCCACTCCCTGAGTTTAGCAAGGTAGTCTCATAAACTCCAAAACAGCATCACTTCCAATTATTTCTATTAGATAGTAATTGCTCTTCGGAAATATTCATCAATATTGGGCTTGTATATTTTTTGTTGCCAGTGAATCAATTCTGTGTAAGAACTTGCATTTATGGTCACTTTTGGTATCTAAAACATTCGCGAATGCGATTTTATACCCACTTGACGAGCCTTTAAAATGTGTCTTGCGTGGAGTTCTCTTATCTTCTTCTGTGAATCTTTTATCATCTCAACCAGAAGTTTTCTGGATGAGCTAAGTGACAGTTTCGAATAAAAACAGAGTCAACTATTGCTAATAACTCTACAGACAAATATCTAGTTCTGTTAAAAGTTCCCATAAATGTTTTGAATCATCTTTGCAGGATGAATATGTTTTAATAGGAAACCAGAGAGCAGCGTATAATTTTACGACAAACATTGCTAAAATCACAAGATTTTCTTGGAAGTTTTCCGTAGATATATCTAACGAAGTGTGTGATTAGCTTTTGTCAACCAGTGAGCATGGGATAACTAACCTGGGCTTCTAATTAATAAATTAGGGAGGCAAGATCCATTTATGACAACAGTAGTAATCTCTTGTAAATATTTTTGGTCTGTACTGAGATCTGTTGATATTTATGGATATAGCTCACTTGCTAGCTTCTCAAAGTGGTCCTAGGGCAGCACCTCGCATTTTTTTACCGTATGTTTTGCCTATTTGCAAGTGATCTAGGTCCTGCAGTCGGGCCATCCAAATAGGTAACGCCTCAAAGTTATCTCATTGGCATGTAAGAGGTAAATTATTTATTCTAATGGTCGGGATCGTCTATTTTTCAAAAGACAAATCACGTGTCTTATTTTCCCCATATTTGTATTTGTTCCATTACAGCCTATAGCCATTAAACATTCGGGTGATACCTTTTCAGTCGTTAAAAAAATGTGGATAGCTCTCTTTATATTTTTGCACTACCAGGGGCGAAAATCACCTACCCAACAGGAACAGAGTCTGGTTCTTATATAATCGTAATATATTCCACTTGTAAAATTACTCTAAACCTTTATTATCCTTTTAAAACAATTTGAGTTTCGTAGTTGAGTCCGTGCCGTTTTTTCCTCACTACGTCCTGCACTTTGCATCTCTGTCACAGCACTAAAGCATATTAAAATAATGCAATATTTGATTGCAATACTTAAATAACTATATTTGCACATGTTTCTGACTAAAAGAAACCTATTTTAATAAATTATGTACTATTTAGCATACCGCACAAATAGGCTCTAAATATATATTTTTTTTAGTTTTCGATGTCTCGGCGGGGGCTTTTAACGTTGTCTGATATTTTTTATATTTTTATTGGAGGTAGTCGATGGCAATTGGCAACATAATACAACTATTACAAATCAAAATTCGAAAAAAAAAAATTTCGTTCCGCCCTAGTGTATATATTATTAAATATTCGGTTTCGTTCGCTCTATAGTTTTCTTATAATATATAATTTACCGATATCAAGTATGTCATCTCACTATAAACATAAACCAGTATTTGACGTGGGTGTGATCAAAAAGATAATTTTGGACTGATCATTAGCATGTTACTGATGTTATCAAACTTGCTAACTATGCGATTAAGTATAACAGTTGGCAGTGTTGTGTTTTTGTTATTAATTTTGATCTATGGGAATGTGGGATTGATTGCAGATTATTAAGTACGTAGTTGGAACGTAGATATTGCACAATACCTAGTTAGATTTGCCTTTGTGTGTGTGATCATAAATGAGAAGAAAATCATACTTCTTTTGTTAGAACGCAGCTTAAAACAAATTCAAAACTTAACTATTGCATATTCCAAAGGTTTTAGTATATTTAACCAGCCAGTAACTATTAAAGAACCTCCGACTGAGTCGTCTCATCAAATCTCATTTAGAAGGTGCGGTACACAAGATTCCTTTGTGCGATAGATCTACTATTATCCTTAAATCTTCTCACTTGTCAAGACCCTTGACCTGTAGATGGACATCAATGGCTAACATTTGTCCGTAATGTCTTAGAATTATAAATGTAAATTCTTCAAAATTACTATTGACATCAAAACAAAGCAATTCATACTATAATCTGTCCATAATCTTTTATATTTACATTCTTTGTATTACCTTACATTTGCGTACTCAAAAGAGTATCAAAGGCAGGGTGCTGCCTCCCACAAAACATTAGTCAGACAAAAAGGCCACCATTAACCAGACCAGAGTGGTCTAAAGAGGCCGTTATAATGCATAATATACTCTATGGTCTAGTACAAGTCCCGTTATTCTGAGAACCATAGACATAAGACATGGTCGATAGCAATTTCTAAAAGCGTTTAGCATTAGATTTAAACATCACTTGATGTCTTAAAGCGCCTGTTCGTTCCACACATACATATTGTATACGTCTTAAGGTTTATAGTTAACATACATAACAAAGTTTCTTTAGATTTACTTTCAAAAGATCTGGGAACTTTTAAGGATGTCTTAATTTCTTGTAAATAATAATAATTACCTACTCTGTCATACCGTCGTCGTAGACGTTTCTTCTAGTATATAAGATCCTCAAAAATATTTCTCTGTTATTTGGAAAAGTAATGTTTGTATCATTTACAAACAAACTGCCTCATTATGTCTTAAAATTCTCTTTAAAACTGTCATTTGAGCCTTGTCTAGCCGTATTGGTTCATCATCATCATCAGTAACCCATTAAGTCCCACTGCTGGGCTAGGGTCTCCTCTTCCCTAACTATATATTCATACCATATACTTCATATTGGTTATTACTTATTATATTGCATTGAGTTCAATATATAGGTTAGCACTTTTTCATTTTCATTTTGTAATCCAGCAGAACTGAAATAACCTCAAAGTATGCTAGGATTGTCTCATCACTATTAAAACAGGAAGATGTAAACTTAATTTATTCTGAATCGATATTGGATACTCAATGGGCAAAAGAATTAAACAGGGCCGCCCTATAAGGATAGCTTTTTTTTTCCAGAAAATATTATTATAATATTAACGCTGTGGCGGAAATTAGGTGAGGCCTATGTTCAACAGTGGACGTCATTGGGCTGATATGATGATGATGATGAGATTATACGGCCCTGCGTACTTATATCCTTTTTGCGTTAAACACAAAATAACTGAACGCATTCTATAATCATAATAATCAATAGAGGATCGAGTGAAATGATGTCGGTGCTGGCGAGCGGATGCGGCGCGGGCGCATAAGCGGTGGCATCCGCTGTTACCGCTGATTTGAGGCCCCCGTTACCTAGTAGTTGTATCGACCCGGTTTAACCTTCGGTATTTTATATAGGTCAATATAATTTATGGACAACACTACATAAACATACAAGTAACCCTATTACAACTGTTACTGTTAGCACATTTCATTTCACGGGCAAAAGCTTCTGAGATGGTTTTTAAACTTTTGATAAGTGACTAATGTGCGTGTGTAGCTATATCTAGTTGTAGAACTTTAGTTTGATAAAAAATCACCAGCGAAGAGGCAAATTGGAAGTGCTTACCACGGCAGTCTTCTTTTCCTGTCAAATTTAGAACGAGTATGGTATTTCCGCTTTTGGCAAGATTATTTCAATACCAAGAAAATGTGTCTTATTCTTTGGCAATACTATGTTGCGGTGAGACATAATTCTCTCTCTATATCTACCTCTCCAAGACTAATCACGTATGATAAATGTTTAACTTGTATATAATATTTTCACAAGCATCATGCCCTCCAAATCTGTAAGCAGCCTGTAGTAGTTGTCAAATACAACCCCTTAAATATTTACAAACATTAATTAAACCCCATTCTATGATTCACAATACAACATATTAATGTCAATGCCACTTGTATCTTTGCCTTTTGCATAAAAAACAATAATTATTCCTGGCAACCCATAAAATAGTAATAATAACGGTCACCGACGCCATATTGGTCGTCGCCAATGTTCTACGCGTGCGATGCGCTCGCGCACCCGCTACGGAGGGTGAGCACGACCCCTGTTGCAAGGGAGGATAATAATAATTATAATCGATATGACTTCTAGTCCTTTGGAATAATATTTGCAGTATGTATCATCAAAATAATATATTTTGTAACCAACTTTCGGCCGCATGGTAGCTATGTCGGTAAAAAGTAATCAGTGTGCTTCTTCAGGTCTTAGACTTGTTGCGTGATTCAGTTGTGAAAGCAACAAACAAATAAATCAAGAGTTAATCACTTTCGCAATTTTAATTTGTCAAATATCTTTATATTTATATAACTCTTCTGTACTTGTGTTGACAGTGAACTCCTCCTAAACGAACCGATTTGAATGAATTTTTGTGTATGTGTTCAAGTGGATTCGAGGAAGGTTTAGATTCACAAATAAAAAAAATGCAATCGATTGGTATATCATGCAGGACAACGTCTGTCGGGTCCGCTAGTATAGTATATATTATTAAACTACCGCAATCATCAGGTTGCAGGTGGCACAGGACTGTTCGCAGTGGCGTTAATTAGGTGAGGCCTATGTTCAGCAGTGGACGTTGTTGGGCTGATATGATGATGAATCATCAGGTTCTCCAGGATTTTATTATTATTCCCTTTATTTAATTATGTTCTCACAATATCTTACATTTTTAAATATAAATATAAAAAAATACATTTAAAAATATAAAATTGTGGTGGCCCGCCGACATCGGGAACAGAGTCCAAGGTGCCGACGGTTAGGGCTCCAGAGAAAGGAACCTCCTCACAATACGTGCCGTGTCGAGGAGCAATTTAATTTATTTTTATTATTATTAAATAGTAGATTTTAATATTCTCGTAATTTATTCAACAAAATCAATTTCCAAAAGCCTAGTTCAGCATCATTGATGAAATAGAAATTATAGGTTCAATATAGGTCGACTTTGTTTAGCAATCTCCATGTGACATAAACAGTTGAACTCACCTATAGACACATCTACAGATACATTTTAGGAGACACGGAATAGGCGTTTACAGATCATAGCATAAACAGCGTATTATATTGTTATGTCAACTAGCTTTTATAAAATTAAATTTGGTTACAATAAATTGGAAAAATAATTGTTTTAAATCAAATTGTTAATATTAAATAGAATTTGTAAGACTACTAAAGGAACTCGAACTTGTAAGTTATTATTAACTTATTTTATTTATTAATAAAATAATTATTTATTTATAAAATAATTATTTATTTATTTATTTAAACTTTATGCACATTGGTACGGCGGTTTTTACCAGTCTACCTTGGGCCATGCAGAGTAGAGTAAAGTAGTGCATGATAAACTCTTTAAAATATACTGGAGTGGACTATATGACGTATACGACTATATAATTAACACTAATAAAACGTAATACTTTAAATTTTCGCTTCTAGACCACATAAAGGCGAAGAGCTAGACCTGGGACCTGAGTGAGACATAATTTTTTACTTTATTTAGATGTAACCAAGATCGGTGCAATTCGATCGAAACGTCGGGCAAATAAAAGTATTTTTTAATCCAAAAGACTCGTTTTAAAACAATTAAATATCCATAAAAGAGATACAGTTTTAAATCCACGCAGTTACCGAACAGGGATACATCTACAAAAACCTGCTGTACACCTTAACTAAAACCCTAATGAGAAAAACAAATTATCCACTTAATTCCACTCATAATATGACCTCCACCCACGCAAGCTCTAACAACTAACAGTAGTGGAAATTAATACAACATTAACTCTAGTACTCTAATGTCGCTTTTTGTTGGACTTGGTAACCTCAGCTTCCGTTCAAACAATCTATATTCATTTTATTAAGTTTTATAGTTTGTTTGTGTGTCCTTATTTCACGGAAAAACTAATCAAAATAAAGCTTAATAGCTGGAGATCCCATAATTAGCGCAGTCGTATCCTAAAATTTACAACACATATTTTTCTTTCTCTCTTTCTTGTCTCCGCTTTCAAATCATATAGTAACCTATAGAGGAACTGCTCAGTAACAGTTGTCGCGGACAAAACAGCAGCCTCACATATGATAGCTTTAACGGAGTTTTTGCACGCGTTTGTTTGTGGTCATTAGGACGGCGCTGTCTGATGGCTGTACTGATATTGTCATGCGAAAGTGCTCACGTATCTGATCTGTCACTATTTGAATGTGTTAATTCTTTAACTGTACTGGTGTTAGTTGTGATGAAGGTCGAAGTTTTGTATGATGTAAAATTGTTGCTGTTTTGATTGGGTGGAAAGTTGTAAGGCAATCTTTCTTATCGAATGGGCTTTGAGGCACACCCTTGTGTTGGAATTTAACGAGTCTTCCAGAAGGCTTCTAACTTGACTTAACGACTAACATTAAGAGGTAACCAGGACCAACAGGCTTACGTGCCTCGAAGCACAGAGACGCTCGAGAATGAAACTGCCACAAACGGTCAGTCCACAATCCATGGATTGACCTTGCTGAACGTTGCTTAACCTCGATGATCGTAATGAAACATCTCAGTACGACAATGTTACAAGCGGCAAATGTCACAATGGGCAATGCAATGTGGGCTATCCAAAATATGAGCCTATGAGTTGCAGCTTAGTCTCATAAAGCCAATTTAATGGTGTAATAACCTACCAGTTTAAATTTTACTCACCATTCAATTAATACAAATCACCACAATTGTACTATATGTAAAATTTAAACTATCTCTAAAACAATTCGTTATTCAGATACTGAAACCGGTCATTAGGTTGCTAACTAATTAATTAAAGCACTTTATTTTAAGTTAGTTTAGTTGTTTCGTGTTTTGACAGGGTTATCAGTCACGCAGTAGTTATCACTAACAAACTCATAGGTCGCTTATTCTCTGACCTTTTCATCAATAAAAATGTATAATTATTATCTTACTTCACTAATCTCTGCATAGTAAATTAATTTTATTCCACTACGCATTTATATAGCTTCTAAAAGTTGGCTTTGAACCATAATAATAATATAACCAAGAAATGACTTCCCAAAACTTACATTAAAATTCCTTATCACGTATCATCATTGTATCTAAACAACTGACTAATAGCTGTAACCAATCACCAATTATTTACAAGTTGATTGTCAATTAAAGTTTAATTAGCCTCATTAAAAATGACACATTTAACTACTTAAACAAAACACAATAATAATTAATTATTATGATTGATAAGTTAGGATTGTGTTTCGTTCGTTATCGAACTTTTGAAAGTTATGGCGAGACTATCCTCCACCCACGGTTTCTCTCGTTATCAAGATATATAGCAGCTTGTTATTTTCTGTTCCTTTAAGTATTTCTATGTAAAATTTGATCGATCTGTTTCTTCAATTTTGCATTGTAAACTGGATAAATACACTTCAATGTTTATCAATTTTGTTTTATCCATTATAAACCTCTTGTTTTCAGTGGACGTAGTGTCCATATCTTAATTTATTATTATTCAGAATCAAGAAGCAACTTCTTTTTCGGATAATTTGTGTAAAGATTCTAATGTATAATGTATAGTGATTTTGAATCTTAATGGATAGTGTCTCGACAATTCCAAATTTATTGTCTGTTACACTTACCTACTCCTAAATTGACTACTGAGGATATCTTATTGAAGCATATTGTGCGCGTGGAGGTGTGTGGTATTTACCTTTAGCATAGCAATTAGATTATAGTTAATTTATCAAGAAGTAGTGCAGACATCATCATCATCAGCTGCAACCCATTAATGTCCTACTGCTGGGCTCGGGTCTCTCCTCTATTTAGAGAACTGAACTGAACTCCGACTAAATTTCACCATCTCGTTTCAACATGAGTTGGAACTATTTTTTATAAACAATTGTACAGGTTAATTGAATAATTTCGGAATGTTCATGGGGGATTTGAGACGGTGATTCCGAACACATAAGATTCCATATCGATATTACTAATACTAGAGGTACTTATATTATTCCCATGCCTGGATTATGTATATTGGAACGTTACTTTTATAGAATGCTGTTGCATTTTGAAAGTACCGTCAATTGCAATGAGTATTAATTTTGTTTGGATAGTATGCTATCCGCGGACGTGCAAGAGGTTAATTTCCTTGAACTAATTTAATAACGTATGCTGGATAGATCGCCTGTCAACATACGAACAGTAGTATGTGCCCTATTAAGCTTGCATTTTAAGTGAAATTGTTCAAGAACCGTATCCAAAATCTTGAAGAATTTAAAGTTTAACTGATACGAGCGTATAAAATATTAATGTGAAAAGAGAGTTAGGGGTATAAAGTACATGGTGTTCAGACATTAGGTGGAATTTGATCAGCAGAGGATTGTACTTTTATGATGATGTCATCAACGTATACCTCACATTACAAGCTTGTTTACCGATAGTAGAAAACATTGATTTTTATTACACATTATTCAGATACGATTTTACGTATCTAATAAGTAATTGAAGTTCACTATCACGCAATAGAAGACAACGAGTGAATAGTACCAACCTATCTATGGGAATACATTTTACTTTTCGTTCCTCGCATTCCTAAGAAATGGCGGCAAATCGCCAACTGTCAAACAGACAAGATTTGCCGTGAAATTGCTAAACGTAACCAATTATCATCCCAGCACCGCACTTCGACTAAATATTTACTATATTGAGCCAATAGAATATCAACCTTGTGTTAAATTAATAAAACTGATTTTATTAAGGCTAGGTTTTAAGAATATTTGGTCGTATAAGACAGGTGTAAGATGGGTATTATGCTAAGGTTTTGATTATCATCAGGCGAGGTTGGTTTGACAATTATTTTGGGACAGAGATTTCTCGGGAATCTAAACCTTGGTAGCCGGTTATAGAATTTAGTATGTTTTATCAAGTTTTGTTAAAAAAACTGTTGATATGAGATTATTTTGACTACCACTATATACCATTGTAGGATACGAGTTAGTACCTTATTAAAGATGAAGGCTAAAACATGGACGCCACAGTTCGTTACCTGAAGTTACATGTTGGTATACTGTACTGAGTCAACAGATCGTTACCCAATGGCTAGAAAAAAGGTTCAGGGACCATATTCTGAACTTATAATACCAACCAGTTTGTGATCATGAGACATAAACTAGATATAATTTGATTATAAATTATTTTGTCCGTTAAATCATTGAAAGAAACTGTAATAAGAGTTGAAGATATGAATTTGCAAGACAGTTAATTGAATTTATGAAAGAGTTCATAAGTCCAGAAAATCATTAATCTCGATTGCTATCTTTAAATCAAGTCAGAAAGGTCTTAAACATTACATAACATGAGCCATTAACATAAGAAGAGCAATTACCGTCAATCAAATGATGTAACAGCAACTCTTATCAATACCTAAACACCAATCAAAACTTGTAGGTTAAACATGTAAGGTCACTTTCCATGAATGGGTAATACTAAAATTTTATGCCTATTCATTGACTTAATAGTATCGGGTATTGCCTTTTAAATATCTAAATTATAACCACAAGTTTTAACCGCATTGTACACCCGCGGAGCTCGTGTCATAACTATGAATTTTAAATATATGTACATATGTATTGGTTATGTTGTACATGCCATAATGCTGTCAAAATGATAATAATAATCTGTTTATATACAAATAACTATGCGTTTGTGCTTTTGTACATGGTTGGATAATGGACATGGAATACTGGTTTTTTGAAAATGTACACGATGTTTTCCGTTGATAGGTCCAGGTTTGACTGTGGGACATTTTTAAAGTTCCGTGCCTTATAGACTGGCCTGTTGGTCTAGTGGTTAGTGACCCTGACTGCTAAGCCGGAGGTCATGGGTTCGATCCCCACCCAGGACAAATCTTTGTGTGATGAGCATAAAGGTTTGTTCTGTGTCTGGGTGTAATTTATCTATAATATGTATGTATTTATAAAAAAAATGTATTTAAGTAGTATATCAGTTGTTTAGTACCCACAACACAAGCAAATGTAATTGCTTAATTTGGGACTAGATGGCGCTGTGGAAATGTGGTAATAATAATATAATATTCTATTTTCACCCAGACACAGAAAAAACCTTTATGCTCATCAGACAAAGATTTGTCCTGGGTGGGGATCGAACCCACGACCTCCGGTTTAGCAGTCAGGGTCACTAACCACTAGACCAACAAGTCCGCCATGGTAGAATATTATTATATTATTATTATTATAGGGTCTCTCCGTTGACAGTTTGTCCGTCTTTTAAGACAATTTTTTTCAGGAAAGCGTAAAGGTATCCGGCTGAAATTCTCAGGAACGCACATTTTTGTCGGGTACCCCTTGCGCAGCAGCCATACATATTTATAGTCGATGCAGTGCAGTTATTTGAGAGTCTCATCATC
Source organism: Laspeyria flexula (assembly GCA_905147015.1). Classification (NCBI taxonomy): domain Eukaryota; kingdom Metazoa; phylum Arthropoda; class Insecta; order Lepidoptera; family Erebidae; genus Laspeyria; species Laspeyria flexula. The sequence continues at coordinate 15,513,381 of LR989954.1, forward strand.
TCAACCCATAAATGTCCCACTGCTGGGCACGGGTCTCCTCCAAAGAATGTGGAGGGAATTTAACCTACTATACCACGCAGGCCAGACGGGTTGGTATTTGGTATAGGGTTCGTATCAAATTTTCCTTTTCTCGCAGTGCTCTTGTCTGCATAAGGTTACTCCCTTAGTCGCCTTCTACGACACCCATGGGTTTAGATGGGGTAGTGACATTCATCATCATCATCATCATCTCAACCCATAAAAGTCCCACTACTGGGCACGGGTCTCCTCCAAAGAATGTGGAGGGAATTTAGCCTACTACACCAGGCTGGCCAGACGGGTTGGTATAGGGTTTGTTTCAAATTTTCCTTTTCTTGCAATGCTCTTGTCTGCATAAGGCTACTCCCTTAGTCGCCTTCTACGACACCCATGGGTTGAGATCGGGTAGTGACATTATGTATTCTTAATCCCTCACTACACGAAACATTATTTGAGAGACACATACATATTAAAATTGTTCTATATAATAGTATCTTTGTAAAATCGTTCACTACACATCCTGTGTTACTGAAAGCGACCCTTTAACAATTCAAGAAGGTAGTTCATATTTAGTAAGAATGAATTACAATAAAAGTAGAAGTTACACAAGACCAAACGGAAACGGATAGTATCAGGCACATCCATAGTTCTCCATTCACACAGTGGGTTATCTCGCGTCGGGATAATCTTAGCGGTGTCTGTTTACATGTGCTTGCTATTCGTGGTCTCGTACTTAATACCTAATACTTGAGAGGTACTTCGCTTCGCTTGAGATGAAGCTCTTGTAATTATTGCAAAATTCTACAAAAGAACATAACATAACATAACATAGCATCACGCCTTTTTCCCCAAAGGGGTAGGCAGAGGTGTTTCACACCCACATTTCGCCAGCTATGTTTGGTCCCATGAAATAGGGGGCGAGCCTATTGTACTACAAAACAACTACAAAACAATCCTGAAATAAAAATAATTAGAAGCCTCCGTGGCTCAGTGGTTAGTGACCCTGACTGCTGAGACAGAGGTCGTGGGTTCGATTACCACTCAGGATAAATCTTTGTATGATGAGCACAATTATTTGTTACGTTTCTGGATATGTATGTATTTAAAAAATATAATAATATATACGAGTATGTTTAAGTATTATATCAGTTGTCTATTATCCATATTACAAACTTTAGCTTAGTTTGGGACTAGATGGCGCTGTGTGTGAATGTTCAAACATTATTTATTTACTTATATTTATTTTATGTGAACATTCGCGTTAACCTTGGGATGGCTTCCAATGATTTATCTATAGTAGTAGTTAACGTTCAATTATAAACTATTAACAATAAAATACAGTTTAAGTATAGCAGATACTGTCTATTTAATATCTATCAAAAGTAGGTATCTCACGGGCGTGCGGAAACGCCCGATCGTAGGCGATTTTTTTTAAATGTTTTTTTAATAATTTCGGTTCTGTTATCATCTACTACGAGTTACGTTCCCACGGTACTGATAACAGCTATCTGGACTTCCTCAATGAGATATACAAATCTGTCATTTTTTTGCATATAAACATGTTCGTACTTGTTTGTACATGTACATGTTTAAAAAAGCTTAAAAGTACCTAACGTATTTAAAAATAAGCGGCCGCACCAACTTATAAATATTTTTAACAGACAAATAAGGATTGTATAAATATGAAAATTCGTCCTACATTGAAATCACTAGACCAATAAAGTAGGTAGTCAAAATGAGTCACTAACCAATTTCAATATAGTTTAGGAACGCTGAAGTAAATCAAGAGCGTATACCAAGAAGTAAGCGATCAATAAAACATCAATAAATGATCCGAAGTCATTACTTTGTAGTGAATATACATCAATGTACGTGCATCGATCAATGTCCTTTAATGCAGTAAGTGACTGTCGTGTACAGGGACGGAGCGAACCAGTTTTTACATTTTATGAGCATGTTCATCGTGGACATAAAAGTATTGTATGTTTTCTTAGAACAGAACTGTGCTAAAATACGTTGAAGTTTAATTACATTTTTGACTGGCCCAATTTACTTTATGACGACAGCAAGTAAACAAGTAATCGACAATTTCAATCTAGGGCAAGTATCTGCTGGGCTCAGTTGTATGAACACTGATGGAAAGGGAGGTTCGTAGGTCCAAGTTCCGCCGTAGGATCAAATTTTGTCATTATTGTTCAATATTTATTTAAAATGCTTAAGCAAGTGTAAAATTACTTAATATAATATTAATAATAATAATAATATTCTACCACATTCACACAGCGACATCTAGTCCCAAAGTAAGCAATTATATTTGCTTGTGTTATGGGTACTAAACAACTGATATACTACTTAAATACATTTTTTTTTTTTTGTAAATACATACATATTATAGATAAATTACACCCAGACACAGAACAAACCTTTATGCTCATCACACAAAGATTTGTCCTGCGTGGGGATGATCGAACCCACGACCTCCGGCTTAGCAGTCAGGGTCACTAATCACTAGACCAACAGGCCAGTCGATATATTTATGAATAAAACTCATTTCTCTTAACTTGAATAGAAATTAGTTTAAAACATAGATGTTTCAAGATTTTAAGTCCGATTGTGATTGATGATAAATCTATATTTAAATTCCTAATTAGCGAACCTTGTTACATCAAGATTTAATGCATTCGTCATTTTAATTTAATCAATTTAACTGTTGTGCAAGTTGATGACATTAAAAGTTTGCAAATTGGAACTGGGTTAACGGAAACGCGTAGAGGCTTCTGTTTTTATAATCGTTTGCTAATTGCTTAATTAAATCGCTCTGGTTCCAAATAAACCTTGGTTTCCTTTGAAACTTTTAAACAGGTTATTTATTTCATTTTTATTACCGTGTCAAAAGTGTCTTCCCTTTCAATTTTAAAAATAAGTGTCCATTATAAATTTTGAAGCTTAATTCTATTTTTGAATAGTTGCATAAAATAAAATTGCGTTCTATTTTCAAATCTGATTCATAAAATAAAAACAGCGTTCATTTTTCACCAGAGCTATCGTAGCTTTTAGAACAAATAATAAAAATACTTTCTGCACAAAGCCGGCCCTGAATGGTTCTTTGTAAAAACAATGGGTGTCCTTATAAGGTGATACCAGTCGTCCCATCCAGTTTTTACCTCGGCACCCGTCTGGTAACAAAATTGGGAAGTTATGCGAAAAAGGAATATGCAGACGGCCTGTGGACTCAAAGGTTCACGACTATGTTAACGATATAGTGTTTTTGGATGGGTTTTGGTAAAAGCGAGCAGGTATATTTTATAGAAGAACTTTCAGTGTTACTAACCTAAAGCAGTATAGAATTTGTTTTGAAGCTGTATTTTGATTTAATCAATATTTCTTATTACTTTTACATAATTATGTATTTGGAGTTATCGAAGAGTAAGCTGTTGTTATTGTCATCCAAAATAATGTTGATGTCATTGATATTGCTCCTGTATAATTAGAATTTAATTTAAAAAAAATAACTAGGCTAATTAGAGCTGCAGCTCTCCTATTTAAAAAAGTTTGTTCGGAGAATAATAAGTAAGTACTAACACTATCATGTAAGCCTTAATGTTACCACAGTGTTACTAACACTTAATTAATATTACCTATGGAATATTTTTTCTGAAAATTAAAGTCATTCATTCAGTTTTGACGTCATAACAGAAAATGACAGTACTGGTCTATGTGTTCTGTGGTACTCGTTATGTAAATAGAGTAAAAGATTCCTATCAATTTCAAATATCGTAGTATTCATGTTCATCAGTTAACTATATTTAATGGTTTTTATTGTCTTTACATCTTATCGACAATGCACGACTGGCATGCGGATCTTTTGACATTTGATTAACACTTTGACTATAGTTCACTAGGATAGTTGTTTGTAGGATACTAGGATAGTAGATAGTCCTTGACTTGGTAGTAAACGTGTTGCGAGATTGTTCTATATATATTGTAAAATCGTGTACCTAAGTAAATTTAATTGTTATCTTAAGCAAGAAATTAACGGGAAGATGACACCTACGTTGATACTACTAAACATCATGCACATTGCAGATTTTTAAATTCTAATTAATAATAATAGACGTTTATTTCTCACCATAGTAGAATACGGGTCGATAATTGAACTACAAAAACAACTTCAGATCATAATTTTTATTTTGAAATTGTGCATATTGCAACAGAAAAACAAAATGTATATTATAGTGACTCTTGTTCTAGGGTTTCCTTTTTAGTAGTCCCTTTAGTTAGTCCCTTTGTAGTAGTCTAGTAGCCACGTTTAGTTTAATGATTTAATTTTGCTCATCAAATTTGCATTTTCACCACTCAACTGGTCCAAATATAAAAATCTTCTTTCTGCATTACACAACATAACAATGTGGTTAAATTGTGTTATCAGTGTGTACATATACAAACTCGTTCCCACGCGTGACCGTCACTCATGCGGCGTATCTTTATTTTTGTTGTGATAAATCATAGATGGGTTAGTCTTCTTTTGTTATTTTTACTTCATATTTCCTCTTACTATTATTGTTTTCTTGATTGAGTGTTGCAACATCTTGCCCCTATATTTGCTTTAAAATTATCTAAGATCTTTCATATTCCATTGTAGCCTTTCTTTAGTATTTTTGATGTAAAACTTTCAATGATTAATTCTTTTTGGTAACATTTTTTCACACGTGGGTTTCATTTTTGCAAATGCAAAATATTTCTGAGTTCCAGAATAACCCTACTCACTGTTAAACTTTCAAGTGTATTTACATTTATACAAGTGTTAACCAAATAAGTGAAATGTCACCTTATCTGGTTTTAATTTTACCAAAATGTACTTATCAATTTTTATATAAATATTGGTGTTATCAGATTCTGCTTAAAACATGCTTAGAAGAAGAATTTTTGAGGAAGATTCGTTACTTTTTCCCACACACAGTATTTGTTGAAAACACGAAATATTTTTATGTTTACTTCATTATGTTTGCTTTAGGCTCCGATCTTGTTTTTTAAGATATTTTGCATTTTTTTTGCAAATATAGATTAGATGATGATAACTACATTATGCTAAATGTTATTTTAAAATATTTGAATATAATTTTTTACTTAAAATGTCTCTGTAATAAATTTTCGTGTTCTAGTAAAATAATTGTTATTATTTACATTAAATATTAAGCAATTTCCATCGCTTTGGTTTAACATTTTTAATGTTATTATGCTGAATGAATACGATTATATTTTTAATCTAGAACATTCTAAAAATTAATTCTACAACTTAAATATATTAATATATAGTTAGATTCATAACAAGATAAAAACTTAGCTAGTTTCTTGTGTCAGTGTTCTTTAAATCTCTTTTTTACTGTCATATGCATAAATAGTTTCGATAGCTATATATTTAAATCAACTGGACTGCAAACAAATCTGTTCGATGCTTTTTATCCTGTGCCATTTTTATTCATTTAAATAATATGAGACGCCATTTTGAGGCCAATTTCCTTAGTGAACGTATCCGATTATATTTGGGTGGTCTCTTAAGTGACTGATCGATACATCGAGATCGAATCAAGGACTCAGTACTCGTATGTGTTGATAACAAATCGAGTGTTTTTTTTCTTAGTGCTACTGTTTTTATTTAAAGTGAACGACCAGCCACGAAATCAGATGCATGTGTTTTATTGACATCCTTTATTGTAACCATTTGTTTTCTTTTTCGATGCTTATCTACTTAATGGTACTTACATACTTAGGGAAGTTCATTTCTTGTTTTAGGCTTTATATTTAAACTTAAACATATACTGGGCACTTGCTGAATAAAAGCGATTAAATAATTGCTTTTTAATTTTAGAAATATTGCTGTTTCATTAATCTACATGATAGCGTAAAATGTATCAATAATCTTATTTTTTTTTGGTCTTGTTGAAATAAAATAAGATTGCTTTATTTTTCTGACGCGTTTGGGTGCAAATATTTACAAAAGACATTAATAACTGTCTCAAATGCAGCAGCCCTGAACCGTATCAAAACATCAGCAATGCTTCTTGGCGACACAACTAATATGTTTTGAGAGTTTTTGACAATGATATGTATACCTCCCAACCATTCCGGTGCTGGTCGCTGATCAATCTCATTTAATTTACATTCGTTTTAAAATTGTAAGCGATTTTGTGCTGCTAAAATTGTGACGAGACGCGTATTTTTTCAATCGTATTCCAGAGTATATTAACTAACTACATTATCAAGATCTCATGCTGCTACAGTTTTTATTTCTAACTAATGTGGCCTAGATATCCTTTTTAGGACATATATAATGGTGGTAATAAAACCAATGACCGTAATTAATCACGTGAATTAAATGTGTCTCATTTTTGTCGTTGTAAGTATTAAGAAAAACGTGGTATTATGAACGTTGGATTAGGTGACTCATAGTATCATATTTAGTGATCTTTTATCGATTTTATATGATGTGAAATGCTCTTTGATATCTGATTATGTCGGATGAAATAACGGACATCGATACTTAAATAATATTTATAGGGTTTTATTTGAACACAAATTCTTACTTCATATTTGATAATATTTATAGCGATTCAATTTTGTTCTTATTTATTCATTAATCTTGTTTTTTTTTATCGTATCTCTCCTGTATGAAGTAATTGATCACTCGCGTAAACTAAAACGTCATCTACATAAAATAAGTTATTCTATGTAAATTATATTAATGTTATGTTTCTTTTGTCTCAGGTTTCGTGTCATGTTCTCCGTCACCATGCAAGAACGGCGGCACATGTCTATCTACACCGAGAGGAGAATACTTTTGCAAGTAAGTGTTATAATGTAATCTTTACAAATAAAAAGTACTTGACAGAAACCACGAATATGGTACAGTGGATGTATTTATGAGTACACAAAGAGTAGTAAGTAATTTAGCCACTATGTCGTTGAGTAGGTAATTGAACACAAAAACATATTCTAAAAATCAGAAATTTATAGTTCAGAACTTATTACAGAAATAACTATCAAGTTACATTAATAATATTAAATTAAAAAATAAATCACTTTTATTGAGCTCGAAGAATAATCAAATTCAACACAAAAATTGATACACCATTTATATGCCATAGAACCGTTAGAATTATTATTTACCGCGCCCCATAGAGACCACACTCACACCACAACGTCTGCTAGTGTGACTAATAAAATTGCACTAGTGTGTGTCCTCACACATATAGTTTACGAAATGGTCGTGCATGTGTGTGTATATGAAGGTACGTTGGACAGATGCGCTTGCGATTGCGAACCCTTGGACTTCAAGTGTATTAATTTTATTATAAATGTATTTTGTAATTACTTTGTTGGGTTCTGTATAAGTAATTTGGGTATGTACTGCTTTAAATAGATATTTTTATACTAGGGTAGTACAGGTGCTTACTAGTATACAAGTGCCTAGTATCAAATGCCGTGCGGTAAGTTTAAAAGGTTCCGTCTAGGATAGTATAATTATATTCATTTTTGTTTGTAAGAGAAAGAAGCAGGTTCTGGTTACTCTCAAATCGATCATGATATTGTTCGCCACCTTTTAAAAATAAAACAACGGCTAATAGTTTAATTAGTATTGTCTGTATCATTTCCATATTATGTTTGTATCAGATAATAACTCACATTCGGTTTGAAGCACGGAACCCGAACCCAACGGCTGTATATTTTTATTATTGCTAATGGGTTTCGCTTGTCGGGTGATATTTCCTCCAATAAATTGGGCGTTCTTTCATTAGGGTTGCTAACAAAAAAAATATTATTACGCGTCTTCAGTAAAAAAGGACTTAATATTAAACCTCTTTTAGGTAATTTATAATTTATGTTTGGGAGTAAAAGGTTGAAATTTGCCAAACAGCATATCTCATTTTATATTTTTGATCCTCTGAACGTTTTCGATTTTGCTAACAGTCTGTTGAACTTGGCATTGAAATTGTTTAATTACGACTACTTTGGGTTAAAAGCTAATCAACAGTTTTTATTGGTTATAAAAGTTCTTATTAAAACTTTATCTTAACAGCTTTTGTGGAACTACTTTCTTTTATATAAAATTGGTTAACTAAGTGGGATCACGAACTTATTATGAATTTTAGTTACCATATTATTGATAATTTTAGTCAGATGCGTTGTTTGAGGTAGGTAACAGTTTTTGGACATCGCGAACATAAAAATAAGAGATTAGCGATATGTATAATATCAACATAACGGTTTATTTACTAATAAAACACAACATAACATAAACATATAGCATCACGCCTTTTTCCCCGAAGGGGTAGGCAGAGGTGTATCACACCCACATTTCGCCAGCTATGTTTGGTCCCATGAAATAGGGGGCGAGCCTATTGTCATCAACCGGGAACATTTGTTTACCAAACTCCGGGAAAATCTAAATACTGGAATTTCTTGATAGAAAAACCCAATACCATTTTTACCCGACCCGGGAATCGAACCCGGGACCTCTTGCACAGCAGTCGTATACATTTCCCGCTGCGCCACCGAGGCAGTTATATATATATAAAACACAAACACTGTAGTTATAAGGTTACATAATTGATCGTTTATTTTAGTTTATTGTCATTTTGCCCAACTGAATGTTAGTGGATTCGATCTCCGGGATAAATATTTGTGTATTATTTTCGAGCTTGTTAAATACTTTAGTTGTTGCAATTCTGGAGTTACACAAGAACTAGGAAAGTTCAAAAAGACCTTGTTCGATTCTTGAGTCGAGCAAAAATGGTGTTGAAAAATGGGCTTTTTGGTCAAATAATTCTCAAGTATCAGCCCGGGGCTTTGGGAAATTCGTCTCCTATTAATATCGCAATTAACAAAGGCGGTGAAATTTGGGTGTGAAGCACGTCTGCCTACAATATCGAAAAAAAGGCGTGGTGTTATGATGATATGTAAAAATAAGCCTGAACTAGATCAGTTTTAAGATTATTCAATAATGTGTATAATAGAATTCTCTTTCGCCTAAAAACTCCTACTAAAAATAAGCTTGCATAATGTTCATAAACCAGTCTTGATAAGAATCTAAGTCTAAACGAATTAACGGAGACACGTTATGAACACTCACTGACTATGCGACTATGTGCCGGCTTGCTTTTTACAGCTGACTTAGAAGTATTACATTTTGTGCCACTAGGTTTATTCTGGCGGTGTTTTGATGTATGAAATGAAATGAAAGGTAAAATAGGTAATAGGTTTCGTAAAAAAATCTATGCGCGTTTGTTTTTTGTATATGAGTTTATGACACGTTTCTTTTTGACTCCGTTTTAGTGAAGAACAGACGTTAGGACCATGGGGATACAAATCAAAATAATAAACCAAAATAAACCGTATTGTTATTGCTGTAAAGTGTAGGACTATAATAAACACAGCCTCTATCTGATGGCCATACAAGTCATGCATCGTGGAGGAATTTCACACCAACATCTCATCTCGGCCACTACTAATGGTGCTTGCCCTGTTAAGAGGTAGAAATTGATTGTAATTTAGGAAAATCACTGACAATTTTAATACTAGAGTTAAACATTTACTTACTATTCAATTTCCTGAGTCCTGTAAACGTTAAAGTTTTTTAAGGATTTACAAGTTGGTTGAGCAGTTGTTTCCCTACTAATAGCGCAACTTATCGGGCTTTAATCAACCAAACATTTTCACAGAGTTTCTTGAAACTAATTAGGTAGCTTCTTAGATACATTTACGAATACATGGGAAGGTGATTTTTAAAATACTTTGGTTATAAGATCATGCCACTCACCGCAGTTCTATTGATTGTTTAAAGCCTGCTAACATTACGCTTATTTTATTCAATAATTAGGCTGTCTTACAGTCGATCTAAATAACATTTAAGATCACACAACCTACTCACACTATTATCGCTAACCAAAACTGACGGTAAGGAACATAACGCGGCAAAGCCCTTTGTTTTGTTCTCCTCATTAAAATTGCCACGGTTAAGGAGCTTCGCTCTCAGTATGGCGAATATGGCTTGGCGGAAATAGTACACATAGAGATCGCCATCCAACACATTCGTACAACACCATATAGCGATGGTTATGTCCAATCTTGCCATATGAATCGATAATTCAGGGTAATACACGCTCTTTGCTACGCGACTTTAAGTGGTTTGAAGTTCAACGTCTACTTGGTGCAATTTGGACGAAATGTCGGGACTTGTATTTTGATTTGTAATTTGATATCATTGATATTATAAATGAATATATAAACGACCAAAAGAAGAGTATTTTTTAGATTTTAGGATTAATTTATTATCGCAAGCCCGTAGCGCAGTTCGTGTGGAATTCGGTAATATAATTAGAAAAACACTTTTTAATGCTTACTCCTACTTCTTTAAGATGTCTTCGTGAAAAATTGTTTGCTTCTAAATATTCAGTTTTGTATTCTTATTTACATAGATTTATAAAATTATTGTTACGTTATAAATCAAATCAAATCATTTGCACACACACACATACTGCATTTAAATGATTTTACTGTACTTACGTTTGGAAAAGGCAATGTTTTAAAAACAACATATTTCTTATATATGTTAACTAACTATAAAGCATTCTGTTCTTTTGAATCACGAAAAATCACGAAAAAAGAAACTTAACTTTTTCAGCCAGACATGAATCACTCTTTGACTCACCAAATTGCAACCTGCTCACAAAAGCGTTCTTAAATAAAACCTTACGTTTGATAATAATAGATAACAATTGTCCACTAACGTCTAGACGGGCCACTAATGGAAGTGGGCGGTCGGCCCAGATTCTGCTGACGTCACAGCGCGTCATCTAACCACGATCTCTAGATGGCTATTTGTTTTTGTGACGATCATAGAACTTTTTCGTGTGAGAACTTTGAAGTAAAAAAGTGTTATGAAGAGATTTTTGTAAATGTTATTCGATTATTAGGTTATTTTATACATAGTAAAATATAGACACTGCCTTAAAACTTTTACATACGGATTTAATAATTTTTGATTAATGGGCATGCATTGTGTAGATAATTTTAACTACTATTATACATTTTAGATAATCTCACTGTAGTGTAACAAGCCAAGTTGAACTTGGCTTGCACTTTTTTCAAGCAAAATCAATCAAATTATCCCACAGTTATTACAATTGCAAACGATAAACCTTTCCAAGCATTTAATCCAAAATAGAAAGCGCTTTCGAGTGTAATACAACCCCATATTTATTATTACATTATATAAGCTAAGGGTACTTTTACCCTACGTCACCCTATTGTCACACAATGGACAATTTGTATCCACCCCCACCCTTTCTAGCAAACACGTATATAACACGTGTTTGATCTCAATATAAATTTAGAAAACCGTAACATTTGGATTATCAATTCAATAACAATTATTCTGATAAGAAATAACGTTATTACTGCATAATATGAGATAAGGAAAAATAGAACGTAAGTAGTAAACATTAGAAGTGTTTTTCCCAAACTTCAAATAGTACTTTAGTCCTTTGTCGGGACAGTGAATGATTGAAATCGTTTATTATAATATATATCTCTCGATGTTGTAACTCGAAATCGATTTCGGTAAGTCACTGTAATCGATGTGAACTAAAATTACGTATTCGGTATTACATCAAAGGGATAATAGACCATTTTGATCGTATTAAAATAAAGGGCTCCATCGATTATCCGAATGATTTTCTAAAATAAAAATCAGTATTGAGATGTGTGTAATTATTTTGAGTGAAATAATTTTGACTGCAGTGTGCATGTTTTATTTTATTGTGGTTTGGAGCAACCATATTGAATACACCATAGACTGTTAGTCATTTGAAGATTTCGTGTCAGGTACATCGTACTAGTGGTTTAAAACTGTCAGTATTTAATTTCCTATGGTTTTACAAACAGAGCAGTGCAACAGCCAAGTTCATTAGCCATCACTCGTTTATATGATAATATCTAGATATTTATTCATACATCGGCAATAACTAATTAAATTAAACATAATATGTAGTTATATATAATAATAGTTCTCAATAAAGAAATCATTACTGTTAAAATATCTAACATTAAAAAAACAAACATAACAATTACAAATAAACTGTCTCAGTTACACCGCACGGGACTGAACCCGCGACCCCTGGACAGACACGTACTCACAACCGCGTTATTTGTATGTTGCAACATGTTATGTTGTATGACTAATCTGCGTTCGGATTCGAAGGAGGTCATCTCGAAGTCAGATTGTAAGGTATACAGCTTTTTGACTTATTGCTAGAACTAAACTTTTGTTTCCAACGCTTAACTAAATATATATATTTTCATGATCATTAGTATAAATATTAACGGGATAATTCTACTCTGACGGTCACCAATGCAACTCTTGTAATCCAGGATTCACTTCCACTTTCCTCACCGGCCACTGCAAACTAAACTACCACATGTTTAAACTTAACCTGAGTCAGTCCAAAATGTGCAGATTTTGCCTAGAGTCAGAGGAAGCATACATGTTCTCTGCTCATGTGGACCACTCATGCATAAAAGAAGTATCCATTTAGGACAACACCAAGTGCAGCCTGATGACATACAATATCTCTCTGTTTAGAAACTCTGGAGGTTCCTAGCCTCGACAGGACTAAACAGAGAACTATAAACAACAAGGGCGCTACAAAAGATCAATCCTGGTCGAGGTAGTAAAAGGGGCTGATGGCTCCAAGCCCAATGAATAATAATAATAATAATAATCCAGGATTAACAGTGATACCTCTTGCAAACTCCGAGTTTTGACACTGGAGTCTCAGGGAATGCCGAACTGTCTTAGAACCCGCAATGAAATTAATCTGAAATACATAAAGGAGTTGAAAAGAAAATGGAAAGCATTATTAACATACAAATACTGCAAAGAGTCGCATTCGCTGTAGATGAAATAGTATGGAAGCCTTTGACATGGGTACCTTTGTCTAGCAGAGGATACCGCAAGTTAATTGTCACTGTAACTATAAATTATATTGACCAGCTTATCCGTCTCGGTGGTATTATAGGAAACCTTCTGGGTTCAATTCCCGTTTCAGTTAAAACAATATTTAGTCAAAATTATTAATATCTGCAAATAATTTAAATGCATGAGACCTAATACAGCTGAAAATAATAAGAATATAATTTTGACTGCCAGTTTGTGAGCAATTCACATCCGTAGCGAACAAAAGGTTAATAAATATAGGTATACTTAAATTAAATTACCAAACTGGTTTGATAAATTCCAAATAAACCTTAAAACAATGTATTACAATTGATATTTCTCACAGCATACGTAAGTATGATGCTATAAAATTTCCATGTTACGAAATCAAGTAAAATGAGTGAGAAAAAAATCAATAACACGCCTATAGACATGTCAAACAGTAAAACTTAATCTTAAGATATTTACGAGTCCGCATTAAACATTATTCGTTCTTAATACAAGCCTCTATATTGGATAGATTCAGTTTTACAACATGCATAATGTATAAGAACTGCGTGTCGTGGTTTTATGACACTGGATTAAAAACACATAACGCATAAGACGACCATGTAAATGTGTCTGTATACGATATAAAATATATTCATTTAATTATGTATTTACTTCGAAATCTTATCTTTATCTATCGTAAAAATAAATCTTGATTGAAAAATAGATATGAGTTAGTTGACAATCTGCAAAAGGCCAACAAAAGAAGCTGTAGTTATTGATTTGAATTCGTACGTGAAGCACGTCATGAATGTGTTCTTTAGTGGCAGTTTATGTGCAGTTTAGTTTAAAAGTGTGCGTTACCGTAAATTTCATTTTCAAACATTAGACAACGATATCAAAATCGATGCATCTATTATCGAGATAGCGAATAATCCTAGCAGTGTGCAGTGGGCCGCTATAAGCTATAAGCTTATCTTCATTTCAACCCATAAACGTCCCACTGCTGGGCGCGAATCTTCTCCAAAGAATGTGGAGGGAATTTAGCCTACTATACTATACGCTGGCCAGACGAGTTGGTATAGGATTTATTTCGAATTTTTCTTTTCTCGTAGTGCTGGAGCTCTTGGGAATAAATGTATGGAAATCAGAAGTTTTGAAGAAATAAATTTGCATTAGTTTTTGGAGCCCTTGGAAACATTTTACAAAATAATAATAATATTTAATTTTAGTTATGGAGCGCTTGGGAAGAAAATCGTGGAGCGGGTGGGAATAAGCCCTCTTGTCTGCATAAGGTTACTCACGTAGTCGCCTTTTACGACACCCATGGGTTGAGTTGGGGTATATATGATGGGCTATAGCGCAGCAGGAATGCAAGATATCATAGATTCAATCTCCGGTTCGGGTAAAAACGATATCAATTGAGATTTTTTTATATTGAAACTCTCAGTGTAGCCTGTTTAATGAACGTAGATTACCCAAAAACCCTATTACACGGTACCAAACATCGCTGGCAAAATAAGGGCATGCCCACAGTACAGAGATAGGCTGGCATGCCATACCATTGTCTGAACAAGTCAGAGAACAAAGGCGACGATATATTAAGGAACCTTAAAAATATATTGGCGGGTTTTACCTTTAAAAGTAAAAGCTTCCAATCCTATAAGTCTATAAGTATCCTTAAAATACAGTAGCTACTTTTCATTATATAGGCCAAATACTTATTTGCTGTCGTAAAGTTTATAGCCCAAGTGAAAGTTTTTGGGTCCAACGCTTCTTTTTATAACCATTCTCGTGTTGCCAATTAATGATTGAGTAGTAAAAATGGTTAAAATGACCGCGGGCAAACAAGAATTATGTGGTACTATTAAATCTTAGCTGTCATTTGAACTTTTGAAGAATGCACGGCATTTCAACTTATTCCATTTTATGGTGTGTCTTGGCCATGATTTAAACTTATCCTTGTCACATAGAAATAGGACCAAACAAAACTACTTAATTCGGTTACAAATGTTCTCATGGGTGTTATGTACGACATACAGTTTATTAAGACAATTTAATTTACGAAATAACACATAATATAGTTAAAGGGACTACTTATGTGGAAGGTAACCAATAAAACAAACGCACGGGACATTACAGAAACAAGTTCACACGTTTCGTTGCGAAAGTGTAACTAGATGATCATGTTCTCTTGTGTAACTCTTCTAAATAATGTCTCTTGACTATATTTCGCTAATTAGGAGCTATGAACACGTCTTTGTCTTACCAATTCACGTGCATAATGAGTAACGGTACATAATATTCGAAATTTCCAACAAGTTTGTTAAGACTATCCGTAAAAGGGCCCTTCAGTCCTGACCTAGAAGTCTACTGATTTATGTTTTGAATATTTGGTTTTCTTCTAAATAGGTTCATCATCATTACAACACTTAAAGGTCCTAATGCTGGGCCAACCAACCAGCATTATGCTAGCGTGTGTGGATTATATCACCTGTAACATAGGATTTTTCCTAGTACAGGCATCTTAGATTCTAGACTTTATGTATAATTTTATAAGACTATTGACAATATGTACTATTTTAAATTCTGAATAAATGATTTCATTTGATTTGATTATGTCTTTAAATAGAAGAGAGGACATACTTGCCTAGCAGTGGGTCATTAATGAGCTAGAGTATGATCTTCTTGGAAACACCATAATATAAATACGGTAAAGGGTCGAACTCTTTTAATTAATTTGCACGTACTGATCATCTCTATAACGTGGCATTACATAAATTAAAATAAATAAAATAAATTAACAGTTGCTCTACCTACCGCTGTGTACAAGGTGTACTTAAACGACTTCAATTTGAATTAAAATAAATGAGATAAAATAATTCAATACGGTAAAAGTTCTCAAGATAATTTCCCTTCACATCGTATTACCAAGTTTGGGGCCATTTGAAACTTCCGCAGTTGGGTAATATTATACCATTAGCAGTAAATGCGTTTTTAATAAAGGATTGCCGATGGCCAGCAAGAAATGCATTAGGTTAATCGTACCCAGTATCGAGATGAGACCTCTTGTTACGGAATTGTAACAAAAAGTAATCGCCGAAGACTGGTGAAGAGAACTTAGCGGGTTTTAAGGGCTGTCCCGTATTTGCTTCGAAAAATATATTTAATCCATAATACATTTTGATGTTTAGTGATTGATTTCGGTTGTAATTAGTCGAATCTTGAGGTTCGTATGGACTCAGCCATAGCCAACAAACCTGATAAAGAAAAAAAACAAGCATCAGCTAAAAACTTTGTGCTTGATATTTATATATGACAATATTTACAATGGGCTATCATCGTGTGCGAGTTCTATCTTAAGTGGTACACAGAATTGGTACGTGTCTGATCTGGTGCCTTTCAATACATGATTAGTAGTTTTACTTGCTGGCAATGTTTTTGTTTAAAAACTCCACAAAAATGTTTCCTACATTCTTAAAGTATGTTTGATAAACAAGCTTTACATGTTTTTGTAATGTTTTTCTCAAACATACACCTGCCTAAATACAAACGTTACGGAACCAGTTTGACAGAAGCATGCGACCATTCCTCAGTTTGTTTGACTTAGTTGTAAGGAGATAATAGTCCCCACTTCCTCAAATTCGTCTCGTGATGACTCGACATCGACCGTGAGAAATAAAATGATAGTTTTCAAGTACTTCCCAACAGTAGTGTGAAATGATTATGTCATGTAACTTATGTAATATTTAGAACTAGTTTTAAAATTAGAAAATAAATTGTTCTTTTTTGCATTCTCATTGCCTAGTTGAGTATTGTTGCCTGGGGGCCTATTTATATAATCTGCTAAGATGATTATATTTTCGCATCTTTAAAACAAGCGAGATGTTGGACCGGATTGCATGCAATGGTAATTATTGATCTAGATTTTAATCTTAAACCATTCACTAAAGGTAACCAAAGACACAAGATAGAAAGAAGATTTTTTTTGGGGAAATTCATATCTGGTTAGAAACTGTCGTCCATGGACACCATGACAATTTATTTTCTTTTGCAATAGAAGATCTGGCTCTCGGCGGTGCTGAAGCTCTAGGCAGTGGTCTATTTAAGTTACTAACTGGAACTTCAAAATTTTAAACCTACAATCAAAAGTAGATAAGCAACATCCTGCTACAAATCCGCAATCGTTTTTACTACAACCTTCTAAACCATCTCATTATAAGTGACATGCTTAAGTACAATTTATTTTGTACTTAATTGAAAGCTTGCTAAGATTCATATTGATGTTTGCGTTAACTTTTCCACGTAATTGGATACGTGTAACTACCGTTTTAATATTAATTTCACTGACATGTCATAAATCGAGCGCTAACAAGTTTTAATTGAAATAATTCATGGTAGTACGAGATCTTGCTTGCGATACGTCCATTCAATGCAGTGGATTTCTCATGGCCTGGACTTTCATGTTTTCTTGTATTTATCTTTATATAGACGATCTTTGAGATATTCGTTTGACCAAATTCGATTAATGGTGACTGATACAGTACTTACTCAGTGTGCGATTGTGAAGCCCTTTTATAGTTCTTAGTAAATTGCTTTGGTTGCTTACTGTCAACGTGCAAAATTTGATGACAATCCACTCTATTTAGAAACTAGTATGCTTGCATATGGTTTCATATAGAATAAAAAGCACTTTGCTCTTTTCTGTGGAAAAAGTTACGTGAGGACTAATGATGAGGATTATGCACTTTATAACCTACTTCATTGTGAGCTTACTAAGAAGGTCTAGGTAGGACGTCTGGTTATATATATTTTGGATTAGTATGAGAGTGATAATATAGAAAAAAATGGGTCTTTCCCCTTTGGGACCACGACTCTTTGGGACTACGGTGTCAATCGCGGAACGGCCTTTTTTTAATTGGCTGTTTCACACCAAGACCAAACGGACCACGGTTTGGTCTTGATGTAGTCCCAAAGTGTCGTGGTCCCAAAGGGGAAAGACCCAAAAAAATATTTATAAAAACAACTTGTGTAATAGTTTGTATTTGTTAGACACTATTGATGACTAACCTCACCAACGAAGAACCAACAAATCGGTCAACGAATTGCCGTTTTAAAGCTAGCCCATCGTACATTTACGATCACTATACTTACATCAGAACTCACCGATAAAACTACATGTACTGCCGATAATTGACCCTATTGGGGTGCTATTAAGGGCTCAATTACAATAAACGTAGGTTGCAGATTCCCTTGTTACGTATTCGTACCAAACTACCAAGTTAGGGTTGCCAATTAATGTAGTCTTATATTGCGATCGGTTATATAGATTTGAAGTTTTAAAGATCATTATTAAAATGATTAAGTTGTATAAAATATGGGTAAGTTCATTAGGTTTCGCGCTCTTTCATTTATGACATCTAAAGTCGGTTTTTGGGAGCTATAAATGTGTTATACGATGCTTTCTTTTAAGATTTTTTGTGATCTTATTAAGCCTTTGTAGTTTTAATTGCTTTGTTTTCGTTCAGCAAAAAATGTTATAGCTTTGTGTTTTAATAACTCTTGCTGATGTAATATTATATTATTATTTATTTAGCAATAAAAAATCAGGCTTGTTTTAAGAGCCTTGTGACTAGTAATCAATTTTGTTTGAAATTATAAGGTTTCCATGGATTACAGTAATGTGGCAACCCTATATACACATCCAGTCACCAAAAATAAGTGTCGGTGGCAGCAGTAGTAAGATAACTTTCTTGTTTTATGTCCTTAAAACGCGTTTGACTCTGTTTGCGTTCAACAAAGTGTTCTGCTGGCCACCGTTACGTGGTAGTATGTTAAAAGGACGTTTTTGCGGTTGTAATGATCAATTATACAACTTTAACAACACTTAAAAGCTTTTAAATCGACACGGAGTGGTATGTTAAGCCGGGAGTTTGGTGATGTAATTGTATAGAATTTCTGGATTGAAATTTTTTTTTTCATTATAATGAAAAACTCAGCTTCACGGCACGGGTGCAATTTAATGACATTTTCAAAGAAAATTACTATATAAGAATTAAGGTGTCATATGTTACTTGTCCTGACAATAACCAAATTGGAAAAGCCGATCGCAAGTTTTCATTTTCAATTTATTTTCACGTTAACATAACATACGGCATGTACACATTTTAATTCTGAAATGGAAATATAATTTAAAAATAAAATTAGGTAGGTGATTACATTAAAATAAAATTGAACATTGGTCCATAAAGTTCATTTTAAATATTCAGTCTTCAATATAGACCGCCACTTGCCAGAAAGTCGTGAAAGGGTAGAAAATATCGGAGCATGCTTTCACATTCATAACATTTATAGAAACGAAGTACATCAGCATGGAAAAGTTATTCGCTTTATATTTCATTTCTAACTTTGTGCTGCATACTGCATGTAAATGAATAAAGCCTACACAGAATTGCACAGAGTTATGATATAATGTATTATTTGATACGACGCTTAAAGCGAAATAAACTTGATACACGGTCCCGGAACAACGAATCACGTATATACTCGTATGCGCACGCGTACCGCTGCCATTGTCTCAAATTCGCCCAAACCAACCGGTTCCTGAGATAATAGCACTAAAACGTTCGTCCACGCACGCAGTCCTCGGTGAAATTCCAACCAAAGTAGTTTTATTCGTTTAAACTTTAGGGAATCCTGTCTAAAGGTATTTTTCGATAAAAACTCATAGAGGCCTCTTTATTTTATCGTCGGGGAAACTAATAAATTGTGGTACAAGACGCTACTGTGACTCCAAATATTATTTTCTTATCTCAGTTGAAGACGGGAATTCTATTCTGCTACCGGTATCGGCCATTAACGGTGATAGGAAATTAGTAGTGTCTCGATTAGTTGAATATAAATGTTACGATTGAATTCCGAAGGTTTCAATGTCATGGCACCTAGCGGTAATACGAGGTACTAATAGAATGAGGTGTGGCGTATGTAAAACAATGCAACCGGTACAATTAGCGTGATAGCCGTGTTTAATGGCTACTGTCATTCAAGATTCATGGTCAGTCAGCAATATAAATTTAAATTGATCCAATGCACGCAATTATAAAAATAGTAGTCAAGAATTTATTTGGGAATAAATTGATTTCAATTTAGTATCCATCGTTTCGTATTGGGCCTAGGTTAGGACGGTCAGGTAGTTAAACGAACTCCTGACAACGTTTTGGAGAAACTGTAGATTGGTTATAATATCTTGAATAATAAAAATGGAGTAGGGTCTTAAGGTTTTTTCTGCACGCCCGTTTGTGCAAATATTACTAAATTAAAAGTAGCCAAACTTTATTGAAGGGTCTAGGTAAGTTTGTCTTTACAC
This sequence comes from Laspeyria flexula, assembly GCA_905147015.1. Classification (NCBI taxonomy): domain Eukaryota; kingdom Metazoa; phylum Arthropoda; class Insecta; order Lepidoptera; family Erebidae; genus Laspeyria; species Laspeyria flexula. Next base: position 15,533,747 of record LR989954.1, read on the forward strand.
AGTCATTGCTGTATAATTTTTTTTTTGTTTATTACCACACCTCAATCGACTTTGTCCAAACCAGATTATAGATTACATTTTGTCATTATCAGGCCTTGCCTTAGAGCGGCAAAAGATTTCCTACACAACTTCGATGAATAATAATAAGCCCAAAGGTATTGAACCATGACTTTATGCTATAAATAATGTGATACAATCTGTGCTCGGTCGGCAACTTGTATATACTGAGTCATTATAGGCATACTGGTCTTATGAAGTTGGTACATGCAAATGTGTGCTTCTGTTGCAAGTTTGAATAGGCATTTAGCATAAGAGCACTATAAAAGGCTCCGTTCTAATATGGCGAACGATAATACGTCTTTAGTAGGCAAGTCTAAGCAAGAATCATCATGGAATTCTCGATGATTATGTCCAAGATCGTGATTTGAACATTTAAATAATTCTTATAAAATAAAGTCTGATTAATGTAACTACATAATATATATGAATCATGAATAAATCATATTGAAAATAACTCCAACCAAAATAATGATGATAACGTAAAAAATACGTACAAAAGTGCCAGAAAAATAGTAATAGGATTATATTGGAAAAATGAAGTGACAAGATTTGACCAAAGAAAAATACGTAAAGAAGAAAAAGCCAGTTCCAAATCATTGTCTACCTGACAACACTCGTTTAAATATTAAATCGACGGATTAACTTTGTGAAGTTATTCATGATATTTTATCGAATGTGTCAAAACATAGTGTTAATCATTTGAGTTATAAGGTATATTTGTCAGATATAAGAATAGGTCAGGTTAAACATTCATAGACGAAATGTATGAGGAGTCTTAACAGATTAAGACTATGCGAAATGAAAAATAAGACAGATACAACTTAATCATGATTTCTTTAATTCTTAAGGAGACACATATTGATTGTTTGACTTAATACGTAAATAGATGATTTAAGTAACTGTAGAAAAATATACCAAAGGAGAAAAATCTTAATCACGTTAAAACGTGATAAATATTAAGCATAGAGAGTAGTCTAAAAATGTTTGCAATTACAGAATCATATACTACATTTTACTAACTAATGGATATCCATTACTGAAGTAAAATCGTTCCCAAAAACTTCTATTTGAAGAGTAAATCCTTCAACAAATTAACATATTTACTCCCAAACTTCTTAAAATGCATTCTGCATCGATTCCATGGCCAATGTCAGGTCTTACTTTTGCACCTCTTTTTTGACCGTCCAATAATTTAGATTTGTATTCAGGGTTGGTATTTGGCAGATGTTCAGCGGACATTTGATGGCAGCATTTGCATTTATATCCCCCGAGGCCTGGTGTGAAATTATCTTTGCGCTTAGTCGATTGTTATGCATTGGGATTGTGATTGCAGCTTGGTTGTGTTATTTTATTTATTATGTTGTGCAATGTGTATTTGAATGCATCGATTGTAACTTCAAACTTGAATCGACTAGTTACACTCTTTGAAACATATTTGAGCGATCTTTCTTTTTACTTTACTTATTTGATTGGTTTTGACACTTTGTATTTCTTCGATATATTTTCGCGTCTTACGAATAATTTACCCAAATGTCTTTCCATATTTATTTCCTCTAACATCAAGTTTACTACGCATCCGATATTAATCGATATTTCACAGTACCGAACATTAACTGCCTCGATACTGACAAGGAATATTACTCCACCACATGAAAGCCTAACGAACCCAACGTCACCTGCGACTTATTGTTACTATCCAATAAATTTATAAACCGTTTCTCAACAACCACAATTCAAATTAAATCAATGCTTGTTCCAGTTTTAGAACAGCGATCCCCTTTACCTTATTGTAATTTAGTGGAACATTTAGAATGCTTTATCCATTCCCTCGTCCTTTAGCTACAAAATAAACCATATGACTACTAAAGCCTGTTTAAACTGGATTGTTACCTTTAGATAAAGATTTTCCTTTTGGAGAGGTCGCTGATCTCGTAAAATGTTATATTCCAGATATTAGTTATAGATTTATCATTCTATAATATTAGGTTTTTATTAATGACAATTTTACAAGTAAATTTGCAATAGGTATTTGGGTATTGTGTCTGATTAATTGCTTATTGCCACCCACGAATTATATGTTTGACATGGACACTTATCAGCTAATTAATAGCTCTTGGGTTATTTATAATAAAATTTTAAGGCAGTAGTTAGAAATCGTTAATATCTAATATTTTTAAAAATTAAATCTAGTATTTTTGTTTTGTATTCAGATCCCTCTTCAATAGTGGTTATTTTTAAAGTTCAATCAATGATAATGAAGTACAAAGTAATCTTTGCATCAGTATCTGTTGCTTCTTTGTAATTTATAGCAAACTTCAAGTAAAGGTCACAAATTCAATTTAACCTACATATTCTAATAAATGTCTTCGTTCTATTGTTAGAGATCATATTGGTCATACTAGAAGTCGAACGCAGCCCCTATTAGCTGTAGCGTTATGTTATATAACCTATAGCCTTCCTTGATAACTACTACTGGACTATCCAACACTAATTTTTTTTAAATCGGACCAGTAGTTCCTGAGATCTTAGCGTTCAACCAACCAAACAAACAAACTCAGCTTTATAACTTATAACATCAAGTACTTATAGTTATTTGTTTTGTCAAAAATTGCACCACATTTCACAGAGGCCGTATAACGTCCTTAACATTTCAATTAAATGGTTTTAGAGGCATGTTCTCAATATAGTTCTCTAGTGTGATTAATTTTAATATTGTATTTATTAGAAAAAGACATTAGAATGAATTCACGTTGCTTTTAGTAGCCATTTGAATTAATAAACAGCAAATATTAACATTCTATTAAAAACTTTTTCTTTGGCTCTTAAATGCCGAAACAATAAAAATCTTATCTTTAGTAATCATCTTTGTTGTTAACAAGAAATGTGAATCCATTTAGCGAATAGTGTGGGATGTGATAGCTATTTCACTTGATAACATAAAAGATAATAATATTGATGAACGATTATTACGGGTGTGCATAACTTCGGTGTCAGCAAATATCATATTTTTGGTATACTCTGTGTGCTTGTCTGTTACAAAGGGCTTTAGACCTTAAAGCCGCCAAACTACCGACGTTTTTCACCAACACATATCGAGTTGAAGGAATACAATAAATGTAACTGATATACCTAAATAGATTTTTCATAAATCGGGTTGTCGGCCTGTGTCAGCGACTTTTTTAAGTAAAACCCCTTTAAATTCGAATATAAACAAGCTTACTAAGTATAGGCTATTAATAGTTCGACAAGGCGAATCATTCCGGTCCGTTGAGATTCTTTGGGTACCCACCCTTGGGTCTCTTTGGGCCGGCGAGTCCCACATAACCGTCCCGTGTCCCCGAACGGAGTGGAATGCGTAACGCATTTCCCCTCTTAAAAAAAAAAGAAGGCTATTAATAGTTCTCTGAAGAGGCTTTCTTTAATTCAGTTGAATACTTTTACTGTTTGCTGATAGCCATTTAATATGTCAAATATTAATATTCCGTTCTCTTACAACAATCTAAGATTATTCTATTATTATAAAAAACCAAAAGTCCCACGAAATTCAGCTCGTACCTTTCCAATAAAATCTGACCATACACAATCCGGATCGTTAGCGACAATGCGATGTGATACAGATATCTGCGATTGCGCTTGCGCACAAACGACCACCATAAAAGGCGTCAACGGTTCATTAGATCCGGATACACTTGATGAGAATGGTCGATGTTTAATTCCATGTCTTATGTTACTCTTGTTTAAGTTTTTTGTCAATGAATGTTGCAGTTTGTTTAATAGTTTTATTGGTAAATAATTTAGCTAGGTAGAAAGAAGATTTATTTTACGTGGCATTTCGATAAAAAGTAAGTTAAAAGTCTAATATCAAAATCATCAAATAAACTTTATTTTTATATCATCTATTTTCGGTTAATATGCGATTTGTCTTCCTCGTCTTATTCTGCCTAGATATACCACAAAATATATGTTAGTATAACGAGTGATTCGTGTCAAAAGATAATTTATTTAAATCAAAATCCAACAAAACGCATTCAAATAACATAGCAACGTTAAAATCACATTCCAACATCTTACTTCTTAATTCTGAACGTTTCAAATTTGCGCTTAATCATTATCACAGCATCAGAATCACGATTATTATTGAGATTAACAGAATTGACGTTCGTAAGCGGAACTGGCGTATCTAGATGGAATATTTCCCATTAATATAATATATTTAATATTAATATACTAACGAATATTGATACAATATCATGATACGGCCCGCTATCGTCTCAAAGGTCTCGGAATCCCAATTTACTGTCTATGAAATTTAAATAATTGAAAATGATCGTGTGATAACGTTATTAAGATATCGGTATTTTATGCGTTGGCTAGTCAACGGTAGTGATGTTGCATTCGATGTTTAATTAATTAGAAAACTGTACCTTACATACCAGTGTGGTAGGTGTTGTTTTTAACATTCTAGTAAGTAAAGTATCATAATTGCCTGTCGTAGTATAAAACTGATCTACGCGAGGTTGTGGATTTAATCTCCCCATTATGGTTATATCTACATCCAAGTTCTCCTTGCTAACTTTTTTATGTCGTTCTCTTTTTATAATATCACTGAAAAGTTTATCAATTCAAGAATAGACAAAAGCTGTCAAAAATTTGAATGTATGCACGAGTTCTGGGGAAATAATAGGCACATGATGCCTTTGTTTTTTTTTTAAATCTCACAGTTGAGGAAAATTAAGACTGCTATCTAAAACAACATACCGTAGTCATTTCTTCTAAGAACACACAAAACTACTATTTTGAGTAATAAAAACAGTTATAAAAAGCATTGTCCATGAACTTTTGTTACACTATCATTCGTATCTTGATGACAATATGAGTAATAAAGAGCTTGAACTTACACTAAAAGAACCGACATAATACCACCAAAACACTGCCGATACTGAGAAAGATAATATACCTTAACCAGTATATATAAGGCTCATATCAATAGAAAAAGTATCGTGGTATTCTGTACAAGAAAATTCACCTGTTCCCGTCCGTATCTCGATGTGAGAAGCACGTCTCGTTTCCCGCCATGTTTTATCTTTCTGTCATATGTCTTAATGGTCTTAGACCACATGAGAGCACGAAGGGTTAACTGGAATATTTCTTGATATTTTCATTTGGACATTGCTATTTAGAACATTTCTCGAATTGCATTTCGTAACAAAGTGATAGAGTAGGATTTGACGCACAGGTACTACGATCCAACACAAATTGTCCCGGTATGACGTTATTAGGATTAATCTAGACTGGCTAAACCTTTACCGAAGAACATCAGTAATGGCAGTGTGAGCCAATATCGTAAAATGTGGGAGCTTAATTCCCAACATGGTGACTCCCATTTTTCCGGTGAACTTTTGAAATGACCAGCAAAAATACCATTACTGAGGTAATGGTACTATAGATGTATTTTCTTAATCTACTTGCTAAATTTTACTGAGAAACTCTGTGGAGAATACAGAAGACTTTTAGATCTCCTTTATTTATCTCTTTTAAAGTGTGTCTGCATCATTTGGATACCAATTGACATTTACGAAACCTATTGTGATTGTCTTTAAATTTTCTACTTAAAGATACAGCCATCATTGATCAACTTGATATCAGTAACATCAGCGAGTATTGGACCTAATGAAGGCTTCTAATGATCTGCTTTAACAATACGATTGTTAAGATATGATGTATCGATGTATTTAATCACTCGTTCAATATCCGTATTGGTAATCGAACTGAATGTATGAATATAACGTGTCTACTCTATAGAAAATAGTGCAAGCTGGTTTGTATTGACTTTGCGTTGAATAGATTTTAATTTTATCGATATCAAGTCAGATTAGAATAGGTGAGACTTATTTTAGATTGAGTTTTTTCTTAAGTTCCTTAATCAATTAGCATCCAAGCTAATTGATTAGAGTTGGTGATACGAAAATACCAATTAAAAAATAAAATCTGTCCTCTAGTTTACAATAAATTCTAGTTTGTCATAGAGAGGTAGGTTGCTACACACAAATAGTTAAAATCCCACCCAAAGATTAGGTGTTAATTTATTGTAAATCTAGTTTAAGGCACTTGTGGCGAAAAGCTACTCGATGATTGATCGAGATGTTTTTAATTGTTCATTGAATGACTTCACTCAGACGACCTGTAGGGTATTATGTAGTAGGAAGTAAATGTATTTAGTATGTAAGTTGTGTACCTATGTAAATATTTATTATGTACTATAATTATTACTCTACACTATCGAATTGGGTAACCGTAATGGTAGATGTATGTTGAATGATAAATAAATAAATAAATAAATACTCGTAAAATTATGAAAAATATCTCACAATTAAATCAGAAAAACAATAAATCAAGTGATACAAAACCCACTAAAGCAATATCATAATAACATTGCGAAAAAATGCCACATATCCACACCGTGTAAGCTAAACGTAGCACACGAAATGTAACACGAGCGATCAATCTAAACTGTATTACGACATAAGAGACTATCAATTATACATTTAATGAAATAATAGCGGCAGTGGATCACGACTGCTCAACTAACGCTTCTATCAATAGGGCTGGTGAAGGCTGGTATAACAATTGCTTGCAGAAATGTGATGTAATGTAAAGAACTATATATTGTTTTGAAGCTTTGAAAGATTGTGTAATTATTTCAATCAAAATATTAACCTTAGTTATTATTTAAGCATTTTAAATGTAGTCACTAATTTGGCAGACTTTAGAATGTATTCTTAAATTCCGGTTGTAGAATTTGCAGATTGCGTACATATAGGTACTATAATAGTAAGGTATAGAACGTCATAACCCATTAATTTAATTTGCAACTAATGCAAAAAAAAAATTACCATTACTGGGCTCCGGTCTCCTCTCCTTTATCTAGAGAGCCGATTTGATTTGAGTCAGGTTAAAATCGAGTCTGTTAATTGTAGGTTTGTTAGAGGCATCGCTTACATGTTGCCGTTCTTTTCATATCAAAAGGTTTTCACAGTTTTTTAGGTGAACCTAAAAGAACAAACAGACAAAGCATTAATTCCAAATACATAGTGTCCTAAACCGTAGAAACGGAGTCCTCAGCCCTACCAAAGCTTCAATCATCAATTTGCGCATGCCTTGTTTGCTACTGGTAGACATCTTGTCATGATGTATACGGAACTATGAATTGTCACATGCACGAGTTAGATAGAGAGTGTGATGGACGTTGCACTAAATGGTTTACTACTGACCTATTAGTTAGTGAAGTTTATGTCTAAGTTAGTGCTGAAGTAAATGTTATGGGAAATGTCAATTTAGGTAACCCTTTTCCAGTAGTTCTAGGCAATTAATACAGTACAACTTTTGATATAAGTGAAATATACATTAATAGGGAAGACATTCCGGTCTATAGCCACCCCACTAAAAACATCTGTAAGTTATAAAGCAAACTGTTCACACATCTCAATCTAGACAAGATTTACTATACCCCTTTCTAAAAGTTACTATCGAAAATAATTTCGAGTTGTTATTTCTTTTTCCATAGAACCATGCAAACTTAAGAATGAACATTTAAAATTAATTATATTATAAAAACAAAAGCTGGTCTGGTCGAACTATAAAACTTACATTAGTTGGTGTTGCAATACCGTTTGTAACAACGGCTGTTACTAAGCTATCATTAATTAAACTTAGAATAGAAATTGACAAAAGATGTATCAACATTGATGTTGCTGTATTGATCACAGTCCGACTATATTTATATTTCGAACTTTCAATTGGACATAGGATGAGACAAAATAATACGTTACTTCATCACGCTTTTCAACCATCATACTACGTTTTTGTGATCTATTAAGTTCTCGTCTTCATTTAAGTCATTCATTTCAACACCTTGTGTAATTGTTTCACAATACCACTTCTGTAAATACTAGTAAATGGTGAACAAAAGCCCTTTTCCAACAAACCAGTGTTGTTACTTTCATAGCGCGTGCATCACGCAATTCTAGAACATCGAGAACAATGGTGTGTCAGGTTAGGTGCGCGCACGCATGCTTTCGTTTCTCAGCGTTTTATGTAATATGGCGCAATTTTATTGTCTCAAATGTCAAAGGTTTTTCATAATAATTGTGAATGTGCTAACATTTGCAGTAATGTTAGGTTACTTTAGAATTATATCGTAATTTGTAGATTGAAGTTTTGCTTCTTTATATTATCGTATTATCGCGGTAGAAAATTGAGAGTCATTGTAAATTATTAAGCCACTTGAAGAGTTACAAAAGGCAAAATGCAAAACCAGTCCTGTTATTCAATGTCTTATAAATATCTATGTCTTATAATGAGTGTAATGAGTTAGTCAATAAAGAGGCCAAATAACGGTATCATTATGATTGAAGAAAACGATCTACGAAAACATGATATATTATATGAAATTCATATTTCTTACATCCAGGATTCCAGATATGTGTTAACAATTTGACTATGTGAATATTACAGCTTAACATTTGAGATTTTAAAACGGAAATTCACGCGATCTGGTTTTAGGTATTTACATACCTTATTTTGCATGACGTTTTGACCAGGTTTCACTGGCCGTGGTCAGAAGCTGACTGGCGAGGCGTTGTCATGGCGTGGTTAAGGTAGATTCATCTAAATCTAAAAGTAATAATCTAAATCTAAAGTTTAAAAGTAAACAGTAACAAAAGTATCGCAGCTTATTAAAATATTTTTTTTTCTTTCAGTACTAAGAACCTGGTACGAGTAAATACATATTTTTAATAAAAAACAATCAAAATAATTCCTATATTCAAATCCGTCTCATCTATAGGCATAGTCAGCACGTGCTTCATAACTTGTGCACTGACAGTGATTCATTCCTACGTGAATATGTTATCTAACAGCCGGATGGTATCGAATAGGATGCAGGCGTATTATAATAAATAATAAATAATGTTGATCGATGTTAATGATTCGTGAAGTACTTAGCTACTCGTTTCTGTTTCATGTTCATTGGGATGAGTACGCAGTTAAGTTTGCGATCTATATTGATTTGTTTTAGGGTTATGAATTGAAAGCCATTTTTGATAATCCTGAAGTCGTTCATCATTGGGCACAGTTTTTAAACACCAAGGAACTTTGGATCATTACTAACTAAAATCTTACTTAATATATTAATAAATATTTTATATACCTACGTTATGCACGTCAAAACACATCATCAAAATTCATTACAGCAACACAATAATTCCAGCAAATATAATTTCATTACAAAAACAAAGCCCCTAATTTTCTCTCACCAAAATAATGACCACATGAAACATTTCAACCTCACACGGTTCGTAATATGTCAGCACCTTTACGCAACATGAACTTTAGCTTTAGAAACTCCCACTGTTCGTCATTTGTCAGTCATCGTATCATGAGCGATTTGAGTAAATACCAGCTATGGAGCAGAGGTCACTCACCGCGTGGACCTCAGGGGCCTGTATTGGTTTAAAATTAGAATACATATTGAACTTGCACTTCTTTTCATGTGACGAAGAGGTCACCGTGTTGGGCTGTATTTTTTAAATCACTTCACAGTGATAATCATTTGATGAGGATGACGCTCACATACTTTGTGGATGAGAATTTTTGACTCTAAAGTATCAAATCAAAAACTTCTTCAAAGTCATCAATGTCTTCAGTGTTTTATCGATCTCTAAGCGTGACCCGCCCACATTCCTTAACACTATGACAAAAAACAAACTAATTTCAGGTTTAGATGACGGCGCAACCGTGACGAAAGATTTGTTACCACTGTTTACTCAGCATCGACCGTTTATTTACGCACGATCATCTCAATCCGTGATACTAATCATTTCAAGTTCCAAGTTTTCGACGCGTCTATCTTCAAATTTATCCAGGCCGTGAAAAGCCGACGCCCTACAGTGCTGTTGAATGTCGTTGTTGAGTCTATTAGTAACAATCACGACGTTATTATGATATGCAAATATTCCTCTACACATAATTTCGAAATTATTTACATTGGGTCATCGACTAGTATTATCAAATTTACATATTGGACCGTAACACATTTCTTCTGTTAATAGTCTCAAACGTGTACCTATCTTCTACGTATATATTAACAAAGCAGACTGCGTGTGTGAGCACTTAATATCCAAAACTTTGTAAATTACGTCATCTCATTCGCCCCATTTAACGGCATTCCCATGTCGTATAACTAATTAACTATATTTAACAGCTGCCGCTTTTCAACTGATGCTTCTATTTAACGAATATTAAACTTAAGTACCACTAAATGTCACTCCATATATTTGTTAGTAGCAACACTTACAACGTTCTCTCTGACTCGTGTTTTGTGTAAATTGCCTTTACTTATCGCTGCTGCGTTAATTTGTCTTCCAGTTTCTTCCTAAACATCTCGATTGAATTTCTCCCGGACTTGTTAGGAAATCTCATTTACGTAGTAGTAGTATTCATTAATCAATGACTTGATTCAACATTCGATTCTTGAGTAATATCAGTGACTGAGCCAGAAAAATTTCGTGACAACATTGTTAATTGTGAAGGAAAGCCCTTGAATCCTCTTTACACAATAGCACAAAATAGCAAGAATAAAAAGAAACATTTTTGCTCGCTGACCGGCTTTTTGTGACCATATCTTTTGCCATTGTCTGATCGCCGTCTTTGCCATCATGGCAGCCCTTAATTGGAAGTTATTGCAGTTGAAAACGATTGGTATTGTAAATTATTATATCGTAGAACCCCAATCAACTTGATCGATTGGTCGCCGCTATGTGTACATGCAGAATTTTATTTGTACAGTCAAATGGATGGTTACGACTGACATTTCCGAATGTTTTGACAACAATACGATTGTTCCTTAAACTAACCGGTATCAACTGTCATGTTTTTTCCTTGATTTGCCAAACGGTTGAATGGATTCTTTATAGATATTGAACACTTCATTGCACGTTGTTTTACGCATCCTAACTTAAAATGAGCAGTTGCATCGAAACTGGTTCGTGACCCCATAGGTTTTATTGCCATCCAAATTCATGTTGCGTTTCAATCTGTTTTATACGATATCCACGACTTCATCGCAATAATAACAGGGTGCTGAAACTCACGGTCTTTCGATAAATATAATTGAATCAGTGTGCTTACCTGTTTTGCTTAAATTAGCCCAATTCGCAGCCGGCTCAGGCACTACCAATACATTATGTTCATTCTCATTATGTTCAACTTTGTAACATCTGTTCAACAAGACCCGAGTTTTCATTGTGTATGTGTGTTACATATTGTATTTTAGTAAGTTTTGCGGCCTCTGGGCCTACACTCAGACCTCATATTATATTTATTTGTTTAACATCAATTAATGTTGTCAGTTATAGAAACTGCAACCCGCTTAGCGCTCCATCTATTATCGCCCTGTCGTAATCGATTGCCAAGTTTTCGTTTTACTTCGTAATTATGATGAACTTTAGGTTGTTCGATTTTTTGAGATTACCTACTTGATTGTGTATTATTCATGTTTTGTTATTTTTGGTTCATAGGACTCTATATTGTTAAATTCATTTTAAAGCAGCAATATGTGTTTTTTAATTACCGGACGCTACTTTGTTAATTTCTAATAAATAAAGAAACAATTAGTGTAAAAGGTGTTATGTAAACTTCTACATGTAAAGGTGTGTCGTTTATTTCGACAAAATCAGACCAATTTGCATATAAGTTAATTGCCAAATGAATACCGATTGATTCCTAAACGTTATATAAATAAGAAATATACATACAATTTGATAATTATTATTACTTTCTAAATCAAGTTTGATTAGTTTGAAAGTATATTTTAGCTGTTTCCTGTTTCACTTGCAGTTCAATGGTCATGTTATCTTTCTCGTGTATTACTCCGAAATCTTTGCAGCGGATGTCACAGTTTGACCACGATATACGACAAATAAAATTAAACCTTTACTCGGCAACAATAGAGATGCCATTCCTTTATCAAACGACCCAGACGAATCAAATTAGAGGCATGTAAAGAATTTTAAACTTTGATTTACTTGTCGTAAGGTCGAATTTGTAATAAAAAATAAACTTGTAGCTGTTCGTTTGAAATGCACTGTTACTAAGTAAACATTCAGATGAAGTTCCAAATCGATTCTTAAGTTGTTTATTTTTTTTAAACTTCATGGCTCTCGGTTCTTGATGGTCAGGTATCGATCTGACACCGAGTACTGTATCGATACGATTGTGTTCGTCGGCGTGTCATAATATTGTTGCTTCTAGTATAAACACGAGGTGTTTGCTTGACTCATGTTGTTCTTGATCCTTAATGAGTATTTGTGTTGAGTTCTGAATCACTATTAACCTATTCTATAACAGTTAAATCCAAGTCTAGGAGTGTTGACCGAAAGCAGGTGTTAAAATCTTCCGCAAATATATTATATTAATACGAATCTTAAATTTATTTATATCTATAACATTTACATAAGCTACGGATTAATATACTTGTACAAATAAGGTTCCATGCAAAATTCTTCTGATCAAATAAAATTCGAACTTATTAAAATACAAGCTCGTAAAAGTGAAAATTTATTGGACGCTACTTAATTTTTAATCGTTACCGGAATGTCTTGGTACATTAAAATTTATTCAAAAGATAATAAGGCCACGCGAGTGATATCAAACGGGGACCCTCTAATTTGGAATATGTCCATTAGTAATTATGTATTCCTGATATCGTCCAAGAAACAAGCACTGTTCTTGAATGTTAATAAAATTGAAATGAGTTTCGGTAAAACAACCTTAATGTTATGGCCCAAGTTTAAAGATGTAGATAATTTTTACTTCCATAGTCTAGAGACATAAATAAATAAGAATTTCTAAAGTCTTAATCTTATATATTACCGATGTGTAGTATATCTAATTGCTCAAACTTAGAATTCTAATAATCAAAGATCTAATAAAATCAAGATTAACGATAAACAGGTTTAAGATGAAATATTAATGCAAACTGTGAGAACAGCAAATAGCAAAAGATAATAAACTTTACTAAGATAAAACTAAGACAAATTGCTCATACTTACAGTTTGGGCTCGAAACATAATAAAAAGACTTAATGCGGTGCCGACGACCGATTACACTGTTCATTTGAATAAGCCCCCACAATTGTGTAGAATTAAAAAAAACTAAATCAATAGTGCTTTGAACAGGAATGCATTCAAGGATGAGCCCAAGTATCCACCAATCAGGAGCTAAAATATTTTATAAGATTAATCCTGATCAGTGAATTCAATATTGTCTTCGATTTCGATCTCTTTCAGTGTTATCGGTGACTAATGTGTTACCAATTTAATCTCAGCATATATTTGTCTTAAAGATATAATCAGACATATTGGTTTATCACTTTTTATAGATCATAATCTGGTAATGAATTTTAATCTGAGTTAATTTGAAACTTCGATGGACCTTTAATTCTAATAATACCTTCTTTATTGCCCCATTTTTCTTTATTTTAACAAATTTTATCGAGGACTACTTAAAATATTATACCACCTATTTTTAATCTTCTTAGTGTAACAATCTTTTACGGGCTTCAACCTTTTTTCAATCTCATAATCCCTACTTATCTTGCTCTGGTCAATTTAATTGTCAAAGTTAATATCTGAAATCGTTTAAGCCTCAATCATGAAATTTGGATTAAATTTTAATTCACTAAATCCAAAATATGATTGTCATTAAAAACCAGAAGCTGTGTGACATTGCGTACTAAGGCTAATTTATTTTAATATATTGACTGCCCGATCCCATCTGATAATGGAAAACCTATAGATTTGAAGGTGTAGGTGTTATATCTTGATAAGCCTTGTGTGTGAATGGATCAGAAAAGCCAAACGATTTGAAATCTACTTAACCCAATCTGATTTTAGAATAAGATCTGAATACAAATCACTGTTGTTTACTAAAGACATCTAGAGAAAATTCTATGATATTAGGCATTGGGAGATACAAATTCTTCATTGAATATGCACAGTGCAATCTAAACCTAGTTAGTAATTGTTGATAGTCGTAAACGTATCCTGGTAACGTATAGATAGCTAAACTGACTCAGTTTGTATGTACCCAAAACTAATTCAACAACGCTTAGGCAAAACCTGTATTCTACACAGTTGGTTACAACGTTTAAAACGAAAAATAAGTATTTTAGATTGAAATATATACACGGAGACTCTTTGGATTTGATGTTCAACTTCTGCAACAGCAAATACAAATTTATTGGCATATAAAACAGGATATATATTCAATGTTCTTGCCTCAACGTTTTCACATAATCGTGCGATATCGTAAAAAGTATGAAAAACCATAATTTATATCAGAATATTCGATTCTTTGGGTGCTATAAAGAAATTTGAATGTTCCTTTTTTGTAACAGCTTTTATTAATGTCGGTCTATTAACAGATTTTACTGCTCCGAACTCGTTTGATGCACAAATTAGTCCTCACAAGATAGATGATGCCATGAACTTTATTGGTATGTGACTCCACCATGAGATTATTCCATAAATTTTAATTTGTGGATAATTTTGGGTTCATTAAGTGTCTGTTGTGAAATATGGCGTTTTGATCTGCTTTTTATGAATTAGAAGTGTCACTCTATAAGGTTTAATTATTATTTAGTAAAATTGTTTTTTCGTGTCGTAACCGTCGCTATCTTTTTACGACACTCGTGACAAATTATGGTGTGCTTAAATCAAACCTCAGACACATATTTTAATTACTTCTCCATCTATATTTATCGTTTTACTGATTGAATCTACTTATATTTAACTATTAAGTGCTACATAATTAGTTATCTTACTTAAATACCAGTTTTATCTTTGTTCACGTTGATACTCTTTAATTATGACAGGTTGAAGGCTGGGCGAGCCCACTCCTGTCCAGTATCTTGATGAATCATACTTAACTATAGTACTTGATGATCTCTGAGATTGTGAGATATCTAATTGACCTTGTTGTTTTCATTGTTTTTTAACCCTACAAATTAAGGTTGCCCAAAATCGCTTTATCAATTCGCCCTTCATTAATTTTGTTCTGTTCTATTAATTTGTTTTAACGTCTAGCAACAAATAAACTTCTGCTTGCTTCTTTGCTGTTACCCGTGTATTGTATTTACTTGTCTATTATGGCGTCTTTCAACGGATTAATATAATGGAGGCACTCTTGTATGGTCAATATCCCACACACAATTGACCAAACAAACGGAACATGAACTGTGATGCAACTAGGTATGCAAATCGTGGGGTCATTGTCCGCCATGTTTGATCAGCATCACTCGCTGCGTCCGCGCCCCATTGGTCCGCGCACTCCGCGCTCAATCGATTCGTACTGCGCCAACGCAGATAAGGTCAATGTCGATACGGCTTTGATCTGCTACCGATTTTCGATCTAGAATTAATCTCCCGCTTGTTTTTCTTGTTAATGTTCTATTTTTTTTAAAGTGATGAATTTTAAGCGACTATGTTGCTTTATTGTTATGTTTCTTTGAAAAATTGATTGGATATCATGCATCGTTAGACTTAATTTTGGTTCTTAAAATATTTTTAAAGTTTCAACTATAATAATAGGTACCCATACGTAATTTTTTCAAGCACCTACACTTAATACAGAGAATAAGTAATCATAGTTTTTTAATAATGTATTCAAAGAACAACTGAAAGCACCTAAATGTCTATCAAAATATATAATATATATGTTTGCTGTTCGGTGTGTAAACGGTGATGGGACGTCATCACGTCACATTATATTATTATCTGTAATAGCATCGATGCGTGAGCACCACATGCGAGAAGCTACGCGTGCTCCGAAGCTTTCACATTTCAAAGGATTGTAGAATAAAAAAGCTCTTAACCACGTTATACTCAGTTAATATTATTTACTAAACTCTCCCCGCATCTTTGTTCGCTCGACTTGTGGTAAAGGAAATAGAAGGATGAAACGTTTCCTATTATATTGGTTCTATACATATTTTATCTGGGTACCCAGTTTCACTAAACTGGTGTGAAAAAGAAACAAACATCCAAAAATTATGTTATCCAACCTCACAAACTTTCGCATTTATAATAAATATTAGGATAGATTTGATAAAAAAAATGACAAAAATGAAAAATTTCATTGGATTTTCTTAAATGTTAAAGATCGTCGTATTTGTTGCCGTGCGTTAAATCAACTCTGATGATTCATACCAGGAACTGCATAAAATTATAATTTTATGCTTCGCTAATATATAACATTCATAATTTCAACAAAAAAACGGGTCTCATTCCAAACATCAATTCTATTCATACCAGCTTTAGACCACACAATTGAATTATTTCTAGGAATCAGTCAAATGTACTGTCATCTTCAAATACATCATGCCAATAAAATTGTGACCGTAATATTAAAATTTTATAATAGCACCAGCGTGGCTATTGTCGTAGCGATTAACATATTTTATATCCTACCCGACGGCTTGCATAACAAATATAGAACAAATAATAATAATGCCTTGTTATACACATACTAATGTTATTGATGTGAAAGTAACTCTGACTGGCTGTCTGATTTTGAAGAAAATAGGCCCTTTTGATCAACATACCACGCGCGACATTATAAAAATTCGGATCATTTTTAGGATCACAACAGTAACTGCCGTACTAGGTTAAGCTTTATACTGTTGAAATGAAACTCAAGTTTTTTTAAAGCTCTAATCAACCAACGTTCCAAACCCAGTAATCTAGGACTCATTTATCTTTTGCTATTTTTAGGTAAAAGTCAGCGGTTTTTTGATTGAAATTCTTAGTTTTAGATTGAGGACAGATCTAAATTCATTTTTGTTAAATTTTTTGGTATACAATATAACGCTTAAATTCTTTATAGACTAAGATTCTTGGAAGCTATTTACATAATTTTCGACAAGTTGTTATCGTGGCTATGTTTTTCTCAAGCTTAGTGTGATCCTACACTTTATATTTAGAAGTTATTCAACAAATCAATCAAGTTTTTGATTGTTGTATCACGTCATCATTGAAATACTTGTGGGATGTATTTGATTGAATTTATGCATAGATATTTCTTGTACCTATATTGTGGATAGCTTTTAATTGCATTGCTGAACTATCAACATTTGTGAAGACACATAAAAAAATAAATTTCTATATTTATAAGCCTTTTTTGGCTTGTGCGAATGCTTAGTAAATTTTTTAGTATTAAAACTTTTTCAATATTTACCATAGCAATTAATACTTCTTACCATCATTAATTGCTATGGTAAATATTGAAACACATGATATTACGTATACCTTTTGTTTAGTCTAAATGTCTATTCACTGTAATTTCTAAAATAAATCAATATCATAATAATATCTACTTAATGTTAGCTTCCAATTTAGTTTCTAGCAAAATACTTTTCTTTAATCAGAGACTACATAATTTCAAAAACTAAATTTGTAAAATTACTATAAAATTTGCCTAATGTCTATTCTACACACTTGTTAATATTTTCTTATATGGTAATTACTGATCCTTAAAATTTAGCTAACAGTACTAGTCTTATCCGACTTACCTTTATGCATGTTAAGTACACATAGTGTTAGAATGTAGTTAAGTCATAAAATTTCAAATTTGTAATCTCTTTACCCATGGTACAACTATTTTCTGTTTTGTGTATTAAATAAATAAATAAATCTAGAATCTAGTGTTTCAAATTAGTACCTACCACATATCGTGTCAACTATCAAACTAATTGCTACCCATAATGATGTGATTACCATTTCTATTAAGTATAATCTCCTTAACTTGATTACGGTAACTCTTGTGGGCGGTATTATAATTCTTCTCAACAGTGCTAGTTTATTCCACAATCCACAGATCTTAAATCATGGCCTCGTTCCCAACATTTCCTGGGCCATAAAGAAACTACACACAATATCTTTACCGACATGTAGCATCAATAAATTTCTTATTACTCCTCTATACATATGTATGCTTAGAACCGCTATGCTTCGTTGCATATTTGAATCTATAATAAGTAAGCATAATACTATATCACCTATTTCTATACTTTGTACATAAGCTACTTAGTTGTCTAGGCTCCAGATTTTCTTATCACCTTTATATTTATATTTCCTGTTCCAAGATTGTCATTCGCTAGCGAAGTTAGAAACTCAAGAATATCTATATACTTTTGATTGTGGTCATATTTTAGAAAGGGAACAGCCATAAACGTAGAATTGTGTTAATAATTAGCTATAAGATAAAATTTAATTTTAGAATTAGCATTTGTTATCGTGAAATGATCGTTTAATTAGCTGCTGAGAATGTGACTACGCAAGTTAAAAAGAGTATATTTAAAACGAAGAACAGAAAGAGTACAATAAATTCAGTGTCATGATATTTAAAACACGTAAATCATCATTTGTATTTAAAGATATTTCTTTCAATCGCATTCACATAAAATTGAAGCTTGCCACGCAACAATGATTTATTGAAATGCCTGAAGCTACCAGTTGTTATTTTACTATTAAAGATAACAAATCATATAGAAAAATGGCGCAATATGGTCTGTCTTGTCATTTATCTTAAGTTACTAATATAATCTCGATATGAATCAATTTTGTTATAATAATGTGAAGATTAAAGATCACATTAAGTCGAATTATAGAAGAATCTGTTTTATGTGTAACAGTAAATTTGGTTAGCCGGTTACTGAGAAATATTTTACGTTCGACAATTTTATTGTCTAATATCTGTGACCTTAAAACTCAATAGTAGTGTAACAGGTCTATTAATGATATGACAAAATATCAAATCACAGCCCTTTAAATTTGCTCTTATAACTCATGCTCAGATTTCAAAGTTTTAACATTTAAAAGTGTTTGTATTGTAATAAGCTATTTGTGTATAAAAAGATGGTCATGTTTAAATTAAAGGTATTTCCTGACAAATTCCTTCGTTCTATTAATTCCTGAACGTGTTTTTCCAATTTCGTGACGTTTGAGAAATTGATAAAAGCAACCATTTGCTTTTCATCGTTACATATTCGTATCGATGCAAAGTAAGCCTTTTGTTCTAGTCTCAAACATAGCCATACCCAAGTACTAAACAATTCCTAGACTCCGTTAGAAGGCAATAACAATCTAACATTGAGTATATTCCATTACATAGCTTTCAAAATCAATCCTATTCCATTATAATAAACCAATCCACGCATTATTATTACCAACATTGTTTCGAACGTAAAAAGAGCGTTAAGAACCGGTGGTTAGTTGGTCGGGGTGCCCCGGGGCGGCGACGCGAGGCCAATCGAGAGAACTTGAGCCTCCGGGGCTCCCATGCGATCAGAACCTCTTTCCCACCAAACCGTAAATGCCGGGAACTAGTACCGTTGAAATAGTATTTACTATTTGCGAAATTAGATATTTTATTGTCTACGTATATTGTGTTTGAATTTGTGACTCAAGACTCTAAAATCATTTCAGTTGGTGTCAAACCAAAATCTGCTTTGTATAGTGTTAGATATTATGACATTAGAGATAAAAAAAAAACCTTAAAATAGTAAAGATATAACTAATTAAGAAATCAGTAATCAAACATACTTCTTTATTACTGATCAATTTGTTCGTCTAATTTAGTAATACCTAATCGGTCTGTAACTAAATCTGTTGAATAAATTATTGTGTCCGTTTTCACAGCAAATTAATATCGCCAGAATATTAGAATTTTTTCTCGACCCATAACTATCAATAATTCTAGACTAAGCAGCGAAATAACGGCACTTAAAATAAAGTTATGTGCCAAGTTCGTTACCGACTACATAGATATTATAACCTAGAATATATTCGTTAAGATTGTATTTGCGTCCTATAATCTCTTTGAACTAATGTTGGCAATCACCAAGTAAACCAACTATGAGATAAAACGGCTTTTACTTCGACCTTATTTACTTACAAATGTCTTTATACTACTGTACATTATACAATCTGTTTATGATGTCGCTTTCAAACAAAATCGCGAACAACATATCATTCTCACATACGTAATGAGATTGCTCAATTATCCAGCGAAATACTCCGGATGAATTCTCGAGGCGTTTGTTTTCAACGTTTCTGTCGTCTAATCGTCCTTCCTTCTCACAATTAGGTGGCACACATTGCCCAATTTTTATTTATTTACAAGTTTTTGGAATAATTTAAGTTACTTACAACGGTGCTTATGAAATTCACTTCGTTATGAAACAAAATAGACCAATTCTTTAATTTAAATTGCTATGTATAAATTCTAGGAGGCCCCTGTCCACAGCATGTATTTCGTTCTATATTCTGACACGTTGATTGATCTGACATCGTAAAATAGTTCTAGTCGATACAAAATCAGCTATCGCTGTCGTTCAAAACTTGTGTCTGAGAGAACGGCTTACTATTTGCATATAATGGCTGAACGGCGCGACCACGACTCAGATTTGGAGCACAGATCTGTTTGTCGTGCGCCTCTGCTCCATGCCTCATACCAGATTACGACGATTCAATCCCAGTCTCACTGTACCGCACTCGCTAACGATGCAAAACAAATATTTGCCAATAAACCCCCGCAATCAGTAGCTCATTTGCAAGCTCCACAAATGACACCGAGATGCTAAGAAAAACTCACAAAAGTTTATTGACTTTAAACCTCATTAAAAATAAAGTTTGCATGACTCAGAACAGCATAGTTAATGGTAAAATGTAATCGTCGTTATCACGATGACATACGGCTCAGATTTCTTCGATAAACCAGTTATGACAGTAGTACTCGTATATGTACTCACGTATTCTTATGGTTTTAACTACTGGCTGGTGGTTATTCGAGTTGTTGCGCCGTTTAGCACGGTGACCCGACCCCGAGCGTGCTCGCCAGAACAATCTCATTGATTCGATATGAGATTAACCGGCGTCCGTGAATGTTTCCATTTTGAATCCGCGGTGATGCTCGCTTGAACTCGCACCCGGATGTCATGTTCGATTTACATTTCGTTCTCTTGTTGCCGCATTCAATAGCGGTCGTGCTTCGTACGTATTTACGAGCGAGTACATGATTGAAGGTGGTGCGACGTCTGATGTAGACACAATTGTTTCGTGCCCGATATCTGATTCTCGATAAAAAATATGGAATTTGATAATCGCAAAAAGTGTTACATCGTTCGGGTGGCGTGTTTCCCCGCCCATCAGTATGCATGGCGCGAACAGTCCACATGTCTTGTTTACAATCCGGGGTGTCGCATGTAGCGATCGTGAAGGAACAATTATGTTGCTAAACCGTGGACTATTGTATTCGCGGTTTGTATGACCGTTACCCGCGACCTTGAGCGTGATACGTTGAACTCTGCGCTCTGTGGCTGTGAGGCTTTGAGGTATTAATCGCTGCATTTCAAAAAGGAGAAAAACATGCTCTCAGAATGTGAAGTCGCAGATACGAGACGGTCGTTATTGAGCGTGCATTCGTTTGGTTCGAGCGCCCGAGGCCAATCATGTCTCGGTATAATAAAGGGTTGCGCGCGTCCTTTTGGTCGGGCTTTAGATTTATGGCCTCGCAGCGAGCCGCCGCCGCCGACGCCCGCACCATACGTTTGTCACACCACTATCACGATCGAATGCTCGCATCCTCTATTGATTCCAGTAATTGCGAACATGTGCTCAATACGTTGCTATCCAAACTATAATATAAGTCAGCACGGCGCGGGCGCCGTACAGCCTGAACACACAATTAAAAACTAAAAGAATGGTGTTACACATTAATCTTCCTAACTGCAATATGACATAGTTACGCCCATATTAATATTTATGCTGATCGAAGTAGTTGATATCATAAATGGAAATACTTTTGTTTTTATTTGTTTCATATTAGATTTTTTTGGTTTGTGATGCCTGCAAGCTATACCTAAAACACTTCGTTTTGAACCGTAATTTGTATCCAAAAATACATGCCACCTGTTCTTGAAGCCTTTGATATAGAGATAATATCATAAGTGATAATTTGACTTACAAAGCGTAATGAACCAGTAAGTACGATTTGTTATGTTATAAATCTCGTCACCGATACATCTTCGAATGTGAATCTTACACCTGAACATTTCACACGTGTTAATAAAATATTTAACAACGTTATTCTCTTAAGCGGTGCACAGTATGTTACTGAGAAGGATTCAAAAAGTTCTCATTACATTAGCACATCTGTTGATGTTATCTCGGAGCTAGCGCCTCAATTCTCTGGACCAGTACACTTCAAGCCTCGACGCGATTCTTGCAAGCCGTTAAATGATACGATTGATATCATCACTTGGTTAACAACGAACACTGCACTCCTGTGTTGCTCAAGTTCTCAATTACAGGCTTTTTAAACATTCGTTTTATGTTGATTTTATCAAACTTGTGAATATTCAGCCAATTGCATTAAAATATACACATGATTATATTGAAAACGGTAAAACCTTGTAGCATACTTTAACTTTTAACGTTTGTATTTTGCATTCTAAATTCTCAACCGAATTTTCGTTTGTGGTTTTTATTTTTTACGTTTAAAAAAATATGATTGATATTGTTTGTTTAAATTTTGAATATTCTAATCATAGCTACTAAATTCCTCGTCGTAGTTTTACCTAATAATTTGCAATGAAAATAATGAAATCCAATCTTCCAAGATGCAATACTACTGACATTCCAATTTCCAACCACGCAACCTTACATACAGCAAATATGTAAATATCTGCCAGCAATGGAAACCTTAAACTTCCATCATCTTGACATTAGACAAACTTACATAACACATGAGGCGGCCATGACAAAACTGCACTCCGGTAAAATTTCCGCCCGATCTCACCGAGACGTGTATGCGTCTGCGCACATGGTGAAGGGGCGGTGAGAGGAGTGGGGGGAATGCACGTGTGTGTAGTAACTCGATCCTGCTGTATAGATAATTCCGTATTGTGCCACACAATGGGATATGGTCGTATGGACCCAGGGGGATGATGAATACGTGGAGATTGCTTTGATATGATGGCAATTTTATTTTTAATTACTAAGGTACATTTTGGGGTCGTATGGGGTCTTAACCTACCTGGTTCTACGTTCATTGCAGTAAATAAATATAAAGCAGTTCTTTAGGTTTAATTTATCTCGCTCTAAATTTTAGGTAACATAAGTCTTAGTTAAGATTTTTTTTTTTTTTTTTTTTTTTTTTTTTTTTTTTTTTTTTTTTTTTTTTTTTAAACGCCCGCACTAGGGAACAAGCCCTGTGTCGCGGGGAGCTTTACAAACATGAAACTAACGGACACAAAGTACACCCAGACTAGAAACAAATATCTATGAATCACACAAATATTTGTCTCGTGTGGGAATCGAACCCACGTCACCCAACACGGCGATGTAGTGGCGAGGCGACCACTTTAACCACTGCGCCACGGTGACAGTCTTTAGTCGATTGTTTGTATCCTTACTTTTGCTGTATCGTCAGAAGCTTTTTTCGAATTAATCAGCATCCTAGTGTTTCTCGTAATAATTCAAGGAACTTCAACAATATATATTGTATAGTTTGTACGTAAGTGTCTATTACGTAACAATTTCTCCTAAAGCTACCATATTTATGTGTTTATTCAAACAGTCGTCATCACGCACATTATCCTAATAACCGACGATTTGTAGTTCATAAAGTACAATGGCGTCACCTTGACGGTGCGTGGTGTCAGCAGCACCGTGTGTTCATCTGTTGATCGACGGATGTTTGGCTGCGGGTGCGCAAAGATTATAAACCAGACTCGTTACTTTTTTTAATATACATAGCACAATGAAATCTATACGGTGAAAATATATAAAATGGGGTTTTCAGGCAGGCTCTTAGACTTAAAGAACATAATAGTCGAAGAGTCTGGTTATGAATAGAAACCTATTGTAAAACTAGTTTATAAAGATATAATTTCAAGCGTTATTAATAGCTATTATCTTAAAGAAACGCTTGGCAAAAAATGGTCACTTTGCTACGAAGTTGCCTACAATTATAAATTTTACGATCAATTTATGTCTAACTATCCAATTTTAATTAAAACTATAGAATAAAGAATGGGACTAAAGTTAGGCTTCGGCAGATGTGTTGAGTAACCTTCAAAAACATCTGCAAATTTGTAACTAATCGTCCTTGGCGTTTGCTCATCTCGTTCCGACTTGATTAATAGCTCGATGATACTAATAGCCTTCGTTGGGTAAAATTTTAAATTTTAAATTAGTTTTTTAAGTTAATTACATTACATTTAGAGATTTATTACTCTATGTTAATTACTTAGTAAGTAGAATTCCTTGTTATCAGTAATACATTATTATTGAATAAAATATACTTGCCCTAGTAGGAAAGTTTAATGTCGATAGCATAAGGCATAAACTAGTCTATGAAAGTTGTGAGCGCAAGCTGCGCGCGCGCCTCTCACACACACAGACGCGTGACGCGCGATGTCGGCGCGCATGTGTGCGTGCGCGTGGGAACGGGCGCGGCGGACGCGTGCGCGGATTGTGACATGCGCGTATTGTGCATTATTTAAACAAATCAACATTTTTTTACCTTATAACTTGGTCCGTTTTACCTTTGTTGGCTGAAAGGTGTTTTTGTTCGGATTTTTCACCGAGACAGGTTGGTTACATGATGTCACTGAGAATAACAAATGTTCTGATCCAATTGGTGGCGCAAAACCTTTAATATATACCAAGAGTGGGTTTGCTGAACTTATAAAATTATAAAAGATATCTTCTGAAAATTTGTTCCAATTGAATCTCCCGCACTTACGATGTTCAAAATGCGATAATATTTTGGAAATAGGCAGGAAAAAATAAAAATATTTTAGCAAATATTATTCTCAATATAATCTAAGATAGATATTAAATTTCGCCATGAAATCTAAACGTAGCTCCCAAACTAGTATTGTGTAACATCTATTTGTCTATGCTCTGTTTAGACGATCACAGATTAAATATGACTTGCACGATCGAGTTGATTATTTCACTATGAAGATATGATTTGTAACCAGTTATGTTTAGCGACGTGGACTAGACTTTTTTGTGACTTAGTAATCGTTTTTATTATGCCTTTAAGGACGATAGACAGGCCTTATGTTTCTTTAGTAAATTATACAAAACTTTTGAAATTAGAAACATTACAAACGATAGCTTAGAGCGTCTGCCTTCTTAAGAATAATCTATCGCGAAAGTAGTTGCAAATATTAAAGTCACAATTAGAAAGTACATTTAGATTCAGTAAAATTACTGATTAATCACACTCTAATCAAATAAGAAAGACCTCGTTAATCTCGTTAGACACTCAAATCAAATACAAAAGAAAGATCCCGACTACATGTAAGGTGATTTTAAAGTCAATTATAAGTATTATTTAGTTAGGTACGAAATATCTATTTTATATTAGCTGCTTTAAAACCTTGACGTCATCGTCAGCCAAAATTGCTGGCATAAATAACCTCCAAACGGACAAAGATTAAGACAATATTATTATTTTGAAACTTCTCAGAACACGACCAATGAAATAATAAATGTTATCTGTATTAAGACTTGACGCAAAAATATATTGTATAAAATCGTTTTCGACATCACACTCGGACAATTCACCATTTGAAGTCATTACCATTTACCGAATGTTTGTGCAGTCACGATTTTGCAACTACGCCGAATTTTGTTATATTAGTATTTCGTTGCGCTGGTCAGCCTTGGGGAAGAAAAGCTCTGGTGTTCTGGAGCGTGGGACGCGACGTCCTCGATTAGGTGAAATAGGTGATTCAAGATTGGTCGCTGTGGAAGAAAAATGGGAGGTTCAGTTTGGACGTCTGACTATTGTGTAGTCGTAGTTTGCTTTTTTTATTGGTGGCTTTAACAATATTGGATACCAGCAGAATTGTGTGATTTTTTGTGGAAAATAAAACTTTAATGCCTTCGATTCTCCTAATAACCGCCGGTGAATATAAATTACTCGCCAGCAGAAATACGACTAATTAAATTATAATTACTTATATAGTTTTATATTCAATTTTTTCTTCAACTTTCTAAGTTCAACTCAAGTTTAAAATGTTGGTTCATCAAAATCTTGAGCGCACCTGAGGGTGTCTGAAGCTGCTATTGTCTACGATGCGTTTGCAAATGAAGTTTCGACATGATTATATTTTGTATTTGTTCGCGTTTCAATTACATGTATACCTGCTCTGATGGTTAGTGCTACGACTACATTATATTAATTAAATACTGCATTTGTTTTAAAGATTTGTGGAGGCGCCCGCAATTACGAGTAGAACAACAGTAGATTCTTGGATATATTAATATTTAAATGTTCTGTCAAATGATTGGGTTTTTTAACTAGTTCGAAAATCTATCTAATAGGTATATCGATGTTACATTACACTCAAAGATCTTCTATTTATTCTAATATTGAAGTAGTATCATTTAATCAATTATTCTTTTCACAAATAAAATGAAATATGTATCGAGGCAATTTGTCATAATAATCGAAAATTAAAATGTATTTGTATCTAGCTCTTCCTATCTAAAAAGTAAGCAGTAAAATAATTAAGTTTAATATTGATTACGTCAGTAATTGCAAAAAGTAGCAAGCGTACTTATCAACAATGTACAGAGTTAACTCAACCCATGTTTAAGTAGCGTCACATAAATCTTTGTACTAGAAAAACTTGAAGAATTCGAGTGCACGGAGGTTACCTATTACCCGTAGGTGCGGGTGCCCCCCTCCCGCTACTGTGGCCACGCCCCCCTACAAATTGCGTCCGCGCTGGTGCGCAAGCGCCGCTCGCTCGCCCAATCACGTACTAACATAGATCTGAATTTAACCGATCTAGATGTCTGAAGCGTGGTTGTGGAAGTTTCGTCAAAAAAGTAAGACAGACAATTAATTATTAATTGATGATGATGATGATAATGATCAATATAGTACATTGTCTTGAAAAGTAATTAATTTAGAGTTGAATATTACTAGCTTGTAATGGAAAATGAAAATATAGCTTCTCCTATTATAAAAATATATATATGTTCGCTTATGTGTAGGTGATGTATATCCTATTCGTTTAGAAACGTGCTTTATGATACCAACAATAATTCCAATTGATTCATAAAGACCTAGCAAAATTTCCAGTCTATTACAGTAGGTGTATCAACCCACCAGTGGTCAAAGTCCTCAAATGATATTTCACAATTTCACACGAAACGCAAGATACGCCAGTATTTATTACTACACCGTACCTATCTTAGGCCCTATCTATTTTAACTCGTAGGACATAAAGTTACCTTTATAAAGGGTTCAAAAACCTTTAGCTTATTACGTCAATTACTGAGGTCGTGTGGGCCCTTATCGCCTATGTCTAGGGTACTATCGGTAAGATTTACAGGGACTGGGAAGTCGAAAGTCCAAGATACAATCCGCGAGCCATTGTGGTCACTATCTCTAATTGTTGCAACGCTAATTAGAATTCCATTGTTAAGAGAAGCTTATTATTTAATTCTAAAATTAATTAGATGTATGTAGTAAGGCACAGCAGTATCTATTGCCTGTGTGTATCATTCTGTTATTTTTTCTTGAAATAGCTGGACTAGGTAGCAATGTGCAAGTTTATCATTATCATCTCATAAACGTCCCACTGCTGGGCACGGGTTTCCTCCAAAGAATGTGGAGGGAATTCAGCCTACTATACCAATCTAACCTGGCGGGTTGGTATAGGGTTTGTTTCGAAATTTCCTTTTCACGCAGTACTCTTGTCTGCAGCATTAGGTTACTCACTTAGTCGCCTTTTACGACACCTACGGGTTGAGATGGAATAGTGACATTATGTACTTATTCTTAATCCGTCACAACAAGTTACGCTTCTAATATTACCAACTATCTTATTTTATTTTATTTATTCATACTTAATTTTACAAGAGTAATACATAAAAGATGATGCAAATCATAAACTCATTAGAGTTTTACCGTGCATCATACTCATCGACACAAACATAAGCTAATCTAAAACTTACCTAAAATAAGTAATACAATTTTATAACAAGTCTTAACAGTTTAACACTCCTTATTTGGGCAGTCGTGTAAAAGTAACAAAAATCACACTGAGAGGGTATATGAACATAATACACAAGCATTGACGGGCGCACATCGGTGACCGCCGCCGCTGCCGCTTACCTACCTACATAATATTAGAAACTTAGGAATGTATTTAAAAGTGATACAGGTTGCTCCTTTTTGTTTAGTTACGATTTTAGATATTAGTTTTGTGAAAAAGTAGGATGTATATGAATATCTATCTATTTGTGGTTTATATTATTAATAATTATGTACTTATTTATTTATTATAAGTATTATTTTATTATTTGTTGTTTATTTAATTAGTTTAGGTATTCAAGTTTTCCAAGAAGTGTTGTTTTAATTTGTGTTTTATGTTTTTATGTGAAATTTTGTTCTTTAATGTTGCAGGTAAACTATTTATAAGGAATGGTATAATATAGTTTAGCGTTCTTTTGCCGTGTAAGTTGTTATAATTAGGGAGTAGCAGCTTTGCATTAGTGACACTACGAGTATTTATTTGGTTATTACTAACGGCTTTAGTTATCTTATAACTTTCATTAAAATATTCTTCCTTCAATAATGTTAGACTAATATTTTCGTGGATGGGTATAATTTTGCAAAATTCGAATAGTCTATGATAATCATTTTTAAATTTTGACTTAATATTGTACGGAACAATGGTTTTTAATAAACGTAATTGTAGTGTGTAAATTTTGTCAAGGTGGGTCTTATATGTTCTTCCATAGCTCGACAGTCCATATGATATCGTTGATTCGGCCAGAGATTTGTAAAGCATTAATAATATTTTGTATGGTATTTTGTATTTTATCAAAGAAAATTTGGCTAGGATACACCTTAATTTATCACAAACCCCCTCGATGTGTTGTTTCCAATTAAGTCGGCTATCAATAGTTAGACCTAGGTACGTTTGTTTATCAACAAGATCTATGGGGTCACAGTTGCAGGGTACCTTCCTAAGGCAGTTGTCATGCAAACACTCATGACTGTGGGCTATTAATACAGGCCAGGTTGGGCTTCTATTTTGACTAGAAGAGATGTACATTAGTTTTGTCTTCCCAGCGTTTAATACTAAGCCTGCATCATGTGACCACTTGGTGAGTAAATCAAAATCACTTTGTAACAGTTTTTGAGCATCTTCAACACTCTTTCCAGCAGCCACAAGGCAGGTATCGTCAGCGAATTGAAAGATCTCACACTGTTTTATGACATTGACGAGGTTATTTACATAAGCTAGATAGTGTAGCGGACCAAGTACTGAACCTTGTGCAGTGCCTGCTGTTACTCTAATTGAATCACTCAACACGTTATTGACTTTGACCATGTATTTTCTCTCGTTAAGGTAATCTTCGCACCAATCTAATAATTTGCCTCTTATGCCACTTTCATGAAGACACTCTATTAGCCTGTCATGTTTGAGTGTGTCGAACGCCCTGCTGTAATCTATAAACACTACTAATACGTGATGTTTTTTATCTAGGTGTTTATGAATACTATCTGTGAACTTTGATAGCAGCTGTGTTGTATTCTTTTTTGGTTGAAAACCATATTGTTTACGCGTTAGTATCTCATTTTTTTCAAAGAACTCGTGTATTTGTTTGCAAATGAATTTTTCAATAATTTTGTCAATAGTAGGTAATATAGTAATAGGGCGATAGTTATTATAGTCTGTCCAGGTTCCTTTCTTGTGAATCGGTCTAACAATCCCTGATTTAAGTAATGGTGGATACTTGCTAGTTTGTATACTTAAGTTAATTAAATTAGAAATCACTGTTTTGATTTCCAGGCAGATTCTTTTTAGATCAATTGCTCTAATTCCATCAATGCCTGGAGCTTTATTATTGTTCAAAGACATAATGATTTTCTTTACACTAGCCGGGTTCGCAGGCTTCAAACGCATAGTAACATTTGCTGGAGTTTTGTACTCTGATAGTTTTAACAATTTTTGTGAGCATGTAGGAATTATAAGTTTAACGCTTTTATCAAAATTGTGTGCAAAATTGTTGGCGATATCTCTAGAAGTTGTGTTGAGATTCGCAAAAGTATTTTGAATTGTATCATCAATTGACTTTTTTACTCTTCCTGTGATGTTATTCAGTATTTGCCAAAGTTGTCTCATATTATTTTTATTAGAAAAAATTTCAGACTTTATCTTATTATTTTTAGTTTTATTTATTAAAATATTTGCATAATTTCGCGCTTTATTATATTCTTGTTTTAATATAAAATTTCTAGGATCTTTTATCCATTTGAGAAATAAATTATCCCTATATTCACAGGCTTTGATAATTTTTTTGTTTATCCATTCATTATTACTACGAGATAGACTACATTTTACTTTAATTTTATATTCTGATTCTTTATAACATTGTTTAAACTGGGTATGTACATAATTATATAAGTTGGTGGGACATTGTATTTCGTGAGATTTATCCCACTGAACTTCATCGAGACATTTGTTAAGAATTTTATAATTGATACATGTCTTAAATTTTGGAGCAGCCTGTATCTGAGCGCCAGCGCAGGCGAGTATAACAGCGCGGTGGTCAGCCAGTGTGGTACCGAGTGCTGCCGTGAATAGGTCTTGTCTTATCGTTGGTATTTGCTTAAGCGGTAGACATTGTTAATTTTAACAGCGTGTAAAGCAATAAAACGAAGATGTTTTATGTTAATATCGCATAAAACTTCGAATTACTTCCCTTTCTAACTATGAAATCTGATCGCCATTCTGTTAGAGCACTTTAAACACGTGTCGTACGTCACATACCTATCTAATATGTGGGAATGAGGTCTGATATGTATTTACTATTTATTCTAAACGCACATTTAGTATAACCTCCATAGAGCCAAAACAAATAGAACCAAAACACAATTTGCATACAAAGCCAGAGAAAAGAGAAGTATTTATTGAACAAGCGAGATGTGGTATTTTAGTTGTGCGGCACGATGAGCTATGGTTCAGGTCCCGCGCATGCTACCGTGCGTTTTATGGTAGAAAACTTTTATTTATTTTCTGAGGAACACTTTATGTCCTCTAGTTCGCTCTTAATTGCTGTAAAAAATTGTTGAGGTCTTTTTTGTGCTGATGATAAAGTTTAACTAAGTTTATGGCATGATATCTTTCATGTTTACTGAACGGAAATTAAAAATGTAACGACTATTATATTGCAGATATATAACTGAGAAAATTACGAGTTTCTGTAACAGGATGCTATTTTCAATCAGTATCAGCAAACAAACAAGCACCATTTTCTTCGGAAAAAAATTATATATCACATTTTTATAACCTCAACTATGATATTAAGGTTTAAACATTTAATTAAAGGTAGGCAGCGGCTTGGCTGTGCCCCTAAAATTGCCAACGTCCATGAGCGGCGGTAACCACTTACCATCAGGTGGGCCGCTTGCTCCTCTGCCACTTCAGGCAAAAAAAAAAAAAAATACTGCTATTCTGATCAAACTATTTTATTTTTAACAAGACGTCGTGCGGGCTTCGCTCCCGTCTTTCTTTATTTGGTCACTGCTCTGCTGCTATTGGGCGTAGCGTGATGTTAAATAGTCTATAACCTTCTTCGATAAATGGGCTATCCAACACTAAAAGAATTTTGGAAATCGGTTCCGTAGGTCCCGAAACTCATAAACTTTACCTTTAATATTAGTGATATATACTCGTATGTGTAATAAGAATAAGGTTGTTAATGCTGTAGCACTAACAAGCAAACATGTCTAGTTGACCCTTAAACTTACGGAGGCACAAGTAAAATTACTATAATTCCCATCCACATGACACTTCTCCAACCCTGTACGGTGCATATAACTGCGCATGCCCATAGCTGCTGCAACTAATGATGACAGGAACAGAACTGGTCCGCCTATATGTTAGTCATAGGAAAAAAGCTAAGAAACTCGTAGAAAAACACTCTTTCTGGTGAGACGGCTCGTTACCGTTACAGTACTTACAAATTGGTCTGATGATGGCTGAAGGAAGTGTGGGACCGCTTAAGTTATGCCGTAATAAGGTTTACTAAGGATGCCCTTTCATATTTTTTCCTAATCAATGTTATGAAATAAGTAAGTAGTGGTCATTTGGTCAGGTTTTGATTATTGTCTGGGTATAATTTATCTATAATATGTATGTATTTACAAAAAAAAAAATATAATATAAGTATTATATCAGTTGTTTAGTACCTATAACACAAGCAAATATAATTGCTTACTTTGGGACTAGATGGCGCTGTGTTAATGTAGTAGAATATTATTATTATTATATTGATAATTGGAATTATTCATGAAAAAAAAAATTGACTGTGTCGTGTCTAAGTAAGTAATTGATACATTTATTTCCATTATCGATTCTATCAAGCATTCGTTTTTGATTGCCTAAATAATTAACCAAATAATTAAAATCTAATTATGAAAAAATCATACACTCTTTTTAAGTAGTTTCACCTTTAAAAAACAATCTCAGAGATTGAAACATTAGTATTGTTTTGCATTTATCAAGAGGCAGAATATTAAAACAAAACAAACAGATACAAAATCTAAATGTCACCGAAACGCCTTCACGTTTCGACACTATTGCGTTAAACGATAAAGCGTTAAGATACACCCTTTACGTTTGCGCTTGCGCACACGCAGCCGTCAGCGCGCGCTCATCAGATAACCACGGGACATGCGACGTGCCTTGCCCGCGCTTCCACGAACCAGACGCGACGGAATACTTGTAGACGTTCATGTTTGTTAATCATATTATACATTCATTCATACATGCTGATGCTAATTATGATGTATGAAACGATGTTAGTACTGTTATATTTGATACACACGTATTTTTGACGATTTTTAGACGTAGTTGAGTTAGTGGAAATTTCAAATACTAATTTATAGCGCACTCTTTGCTTCATGGTCATAACCAATATTATTGATTGTTATAAGTCTGGAAATTTACTTCACCTGTCAAAATATTCTTAGTAATATGTGAAATGTTGCAAGTACTATTGGCTCTGGCCAATAATAGGATAAAGTGGCAGTTATTAAGAAGCTTACCTAACAGTGAAGGATTCGATGATCATTTTATAAATATAAACAATCCATCTGTCAAGCCAAAGCTAAATGGTCCACTTGATATTAAGTAGACTCCTCGCAAAATATCGCAACTTTAAAAGTTCATAGTAACAGCGTATCGTATAACCAGCTAGCGGTTAACACGCAACACCATTTATTTATTGCGGGCACTGAGCTCGACATGGGATCTCCTGTCACCAACTATAAATTATGGTCACATTGGTTACACAGCCAACCTTGGTGCAACAGGTTTTCCAGCTATACTGATTTGGCACTGGCAATTAACTTGCCTATGAATTAAGCTGACGGAAAGAATTTGATTAAGTAATGATTCGGACAAAGAAGCGGCTAATAATAATATTAGGTGCTCATTATTTCGGCGAATCCAAAATTAGGTTGAAACTAGAACAAATTGACCTTAATCCCTGTAATACAAATATATTAAGCTTTTCCAAAGATATTAAAACCAACCAACCTTCGATAGAAGATGACAGCCAAAGAAGAGAAAGATATACTTAAAAAAATGGATTATTGGCAAATGGGATAATAACGCCCGTCCGCCTATATCTTATAAGTCCTTTGGTCTGTGCAAAACATTTACAATAAAACCCTAGACTAACGTAGTGGCTGCACAGAGTAGTTTTTCAACCGCTATAATTAGATCAACGATAATAATAATTTATTGTCCTCCCCATAATGAAGATTTAGCTCCCAGTCTTGTAAGAACAAAAGCCCTATTTTCGCGACGGGTTATAATTTTGCAGATAATCTTTAAAGCTGGTAGCAGTCATCTGTAGTCTTATTGTTTCAAGAACGTCGTAATTAACGCTTTTAACCAGCTTGTTAGATTCCAGGCGTCCTAATTTAAGTTTAGTATATTTACTATCTAATAAAAGACCAAGAATAATATTGGCAAATGAGTCTAAATTTTTTTTAATGAATGTCGTTCCTAAATAAAACTAAAACTTATTCGCAATGATTTCAACCATATAGTATGTTCGGTGCATGCACCCCTTGGTCGAGGTCAGTGCGTGGGCGACGGGAACTGGCTCCGTCCTCCCACGCCAGACATACAGCCTGCATACAGGCTCACCTCAACTTACCATCCTATGTAACAAAATCACGATAAACATTTGTATTTGGTACCCATTGTACAGATTAACATTTTGTTTTCCCTATTTTGAATTCGTTAACCGAGGGTTCTCAACACAAAAGCGTGTTTGAGAGGTTTTACGAGTTCCACTTTCTTATTTATCACACCTTGTTAAGTCGTAATACAACATTAATATTCATAATTATTCGAAAATAAATAACGTTCCTTCAATACTCATTTTATTAGATTCACGGCCCATAAATTTTGAGGTTATAATTGTTACAAATAATATAAACAATATTAAACACACAAATCGTTTAATATGAATGTATAATCAAACAGCCCAATATAGGTTTATGACGTTCAATTTAAGTAAAACGCCTATGAATGCGATGCGTTAGTTAGTTCCCACCAACACCTAAGGTGTTAGTATCGTAGCGGCTCAATAAATGAGATTTACTTCATTTTAGAACATTAACATATACGTGGGTGGGTACATTCAGATCGGTACCGAGTAACAAACACGAGGCGATATCCGTAATATAAACTAACACAATAAAACTTTTGTGGGTGGTTACACCCTTTTTAGAATATTTTATAGCATAATGTTTGCTGTTAAATTAAACGTATTGAAATAAAAACCGATGATTCTATATGACGATAACCTTTCACCAATTGATAGTAAAGATAAAGCTATAAAATATATTTCGTAAAATTCGAAGACACGAAAAAAGTGAATGGGATTTTTAAATAGCAAGTGGACCAAAACTTTTGACGATGTCACCAAATTCAAAGTCGAACTCTTTTATTTGTTTAGATTTATCTGGATGATATTAGTCAAAGTCATACCAAAAGGTATCAGTCGGGTTTCCTAGGTCGAATTCACTGACACGACGGAACCATGAGAAGAATTGACTGATAGATTCGTTAGAAAAATACAAATATTGGTCGGTGGATACGACCCCGGCAATACAGTTTCATTAATAGTTTGAATCGCAGGATCTGTCCAAACTGCCGTTTCAAAATTGTCGGACATTGTGTAAATCATTGTCGCCTATAATAATTTATCTTATATCCGTACAATCTGTTCGGTTATCATACAACTGTAATTTATCGTGGGATTATGATAATACAAGCGTTTTAAGAAAAGACTTTCGGTTGCATGTGGGCGTTCTACCATCGTTTTTATCTTGGAACATTATTGAACCTGAGTTCAGTTTGAACTGTCTGAATTTTCATATCGGTGTCAGAATCAATGCCTTGTTATTTAAAATCAATGAGATATGATTTTGTTTTTACAGTTACAAGCTGGAAATATGGCTACACTGTATTCTTGTTGTCATATTTATTATCTTGTGGAAAATGAAATGGACCTTACGGAAAATAGATTCAACTTGAACAAGAAATGATGTTACGGCAACTTTTTTATAGACTTGAAAAAATTAAGATAATTTTTACCAATTCAGATTTATGTTAAGTGGTACATACCGAACCTAATATAAATTATTAGATAGACATTTTAGCATAAACATGTTTAATAATTGGTTATATAGGAGCAATAGTATCTAAAACAACAGCTTTCAATTACCGACAAGTACCTGAAGGAAATTGATTACTTAATGCTCGAAGATGAAATAGCAAGCTATGATTACCCTAATATCGCAATCTTCAAAACTACCTTCATTAACTACTTTACTGAGGTGCTGTTTTAATGAATTATTGCAAGGTATATTGCTTAGGTTCTTGAGTCAGTTAATATTGAGGTATGTCTGAAATTCTCAGAATTTTAATACTTGTTGATGAATCAGGAGTGTCAGATTGAAGTAATATGAACACTATCTCTGTACTTGGAACTGAGTTCAGCATTTTGTAACAACTAGGTGGTGTTCAAGTAAATGAACCACCGTACAATAGCCAAGAGGTCTATCATAATACAAATTTAGAAGTTTTGGATGAATTTGGTTTTTTTTTACAAAACACAAACAAAATTTTTGGGATTGAAATTTAATTTAGATCATAATATTAATTGTTTTCAAACATAAAAAGTGTATCCAAAATATTTAAGCTTTTTATTCTGTATTTAATTTTGTTGATTTTCGGATTACATAGACTATATGACCGTCTTTCTCTTCTTAAAATTGTATTTATCCACATAAATCATAAAATCTCTTAGCTTCAGACTAACTATATATTCCTATGAGGCTGCATATTCAAAAGTGTCCGATACAAGCGGCGGTGCATTGGATGCGCGTGCGCCCGTCACGTGGTCGTGTTCGCGACGTATCTGTGTTATTTATTGTCGACGTCCGGCCAGCACGACTGCGCTGAACACCTACGTACATTGTATTTACGGATTGTATGCCGTATGAGCATAACGTGGAATATGTTGTGTCTATCCCTTATTTTCATATTTTGTTTTCAATTCTGAGAAAGTGTTGGTTGATACTAATGTTTTTTATACACTTAGATCGACTTCTACATCTGTTTTAGTGTCTTCAGATTTTAGTTCACTTGCGTGGTGCAACCTTTATTAATCTTATTAATATTTATCGATGTTTGTTATTCTTTTACGAAACACACGGAAAGTATTCCCATGAATCATTACAGTATTATACCAAAATAACACAGACTAACTATATTTTATTAAAATATCATTTAAAATGTCCAAAATAATCATAACAATGCCAAGTGGTACGAAATGATTCCGTTGGCTTGTACTTATTAATAAGTTAATTACGCGAATATAATGTTTACAAGAATTGACGTCTGGGTTCTTGTCTCATCTCCAGTTACATGGATTTCTTCTTCAAGATATTTAGCACAATTTATAATCAACTTTAATCTAATTGTAATTTAAAGACCTCATATAATAATTAATATTAATATAAATCTTAGTGTAACAGCTAGGCTTGAGCTCATAAACTAGTCATCTAATAAAATAGGCTGGCTTCGGCCAACTATTGTACCTCGTAAAGCCTCCGACGGCGGTCCAGTAATAAATACTGGTGCTTTAAGAGCTTTACATATTTATACAGCTTTGCATATGTTTATAGAGTTAATGTAACGTGTACCGCTCATGTATGTAATCAGGATTGACTTTAATATATCTGAGTCTCCTGTACTCATCATTTATTCAAAGATAGGTTTAAATTAGCTGAAATCTAATTATAATAAAGCAAAATTTTCTAAAAAGTTAATTTAACTTATGGTTAATTTTGTCTTCTTCTCTGTTATATTTTACAACAAAATATCAAGCAGTCAATTGTCCAACCCCGTGTGGTTCGATTCAACTAACTCTGCTATATCTTTGTTTCAGCTGTACATCCCGATATGCAGGCGAGTTCTGTCAGCATCTGAACCCGTGCCACAGCGAGTCAAGCCCTCGATGCCAGAACGGAGGAACGTGCCGCGTTAGGCCAGGGGTCGGAGGTGGACCTCCATCTTTCGCCTGCGACTGTCCGTTGGGTTTTAGTGCTTCACTATGTGAGATAAGGATACCTGCTGCCTGTGATTCTGCACCGTGCTTAAATGGGGCTACGTGCAGACTCACTTCATTGGATACGTTTGAATGTGATTGCCCGCCAGGGTATACAGGTTAGTAGATACAATTTTCTGTAATAATTTTTAACAGATTAAATGTAGAGGAGAATGGGAAATGTTAAGTAGAATTTCAATATTTTGGACGTTTAACTCCTATTTTCCTTTCGCTCTATTGGTAGATACCGAGCCAATAAACATGGATCCAAACATTGGATCATGCAAGTTTAAAGATACTTCTAGAAGATAAGTCGTATTTAATAATAATTTCAATAGCACAATGTAAAGGAACTTTTTTTTTACCACATTGTTTAATAAAGAATATGTCATAAATATTACATCGCAAGCTAATTCATTGTCATCATGCATCAAGAGTGCAATTATCGACTTCATACTTTACAAGAACCTACAGAAGCTTTATTATTTCTTATACCTTTATATTATTAACTGTCAGTGGATCTACGTAATCATTCATTTTATAATCTCAGTCAGAAATAACATAGATATTATCTCGTATAATTGTCTGTACGTCTGTCCGTTCTTTATGCGTAATTGCTTACATATTATGATGACTAATAAACAGGTGTTGTTCTAAGGCTGGTTTTACTTAGACCTCATTAATCTTTGTTTCAATCATTTGAAGCCTAGAGCGTTTATGGTGTATATCCTATTAAATCTTTTATAGACCTTTTTGTTTACAAGATGTTAAAAAAGGATTTTATCCTGATTTAGAATATATAAAACGTTTAAAATTTATGCCGGTATCCTGTTTTAGCGTGCAAATTCCAATGATTCACTGGCGTTGATTTTGTATAGACAGAATCCGAAAAAAGTCTAAGTAGTGACAGGATTCTCAGAAATATATTTTAAATAAGGTTTAGTATAATTATAGTATAGTAGTATAATATATTAAGTCTGTATGTTCTTTTCGGGTGAAATTTCTGCATCTAAATTTATTGAGAATTTAGTATACAAGAATGAGCCACTTTTCGAACTACTTTTGTATGTAAGGACGTGTATCGCTACAGGATTTACTGACCCTAATCCTACTAGGACACCTGCTAAACTAAATACACAAACACACCAAAGTCCTACTGATTTATGATGACCCAAAATCGTAAAAATATACAGCACAATAAATTAAATTCCCTAAATCCTAAATCACCGTCGTAATATGGAAAGGTTAATATACTTGAAGCGATATTAATAAAAATCGGTATAAATCCGTCAACATAACCGATGCAGGTTTTAATTTCGAAGTTAGCATAAATAAATT
The DNA here is from genome assembly GCA_905147015.1 of Laspeyria flexula. Classification (NCBI taxonomy): domain Eukaryota; kingdom Metazoa; phylum Arthropoda; class Insecta; order Lepidoptera; family Erebidae; genus Laspeyria; species Laspeyria flexula. The sequence continues at coordinate 15,572,941 of LR989954.1, forward strand.
ACTAATATAAAAGGCGGGATAACAAAAAGCGAAATTTGATCAATCAGTGCCTCGAGCATAACTTGTTCTAGAATTATGTTATCATATTGATTTACTGTGTCATAAATGTCGCAAGTATAGGAAGGAGTAACTAGTAGATTTTGGAAAGCTGTTTCCTTTCAAGCGCTGTGTATATAATTGCCGTTTCATATTTCTATTGTAATTCTTATTCTGTTCTACATAAAGTCGACAATATTATTTTGTGAATGTTGCATTTAATTGGTTTTGATTTTGGGTTAACATTTTTATTGAATTTTGTTCCGTTGTGTGGAATTGTTTTAATTAATTTTATTATAATCGATGATTAGATGATGAGAGATTTTTTAAGTATACTTTTCTTGTGAAATGTATTGTTAGTTCAAATAATCCGAATAGCGCCATTGTAAATTATGACTATTTATCTCAGAATTCATTAAATGAAATGGACTTATTGAGGTATATACTTAAATAAGTACCTTGTCTTTTACTTTTAATTTATAAGAAAGCGACACATTAATTTGCGAAGTATCGCAATTAAATAGCCAGACCAATAGCTCGTCTCTGCTGTTAGGTATATTTTTCTTGTTGTAAAGCCTTATCTTCGCTATTTCTATTTACTTTATTGCTGTTATTATAAAGTTTATGATCGTAAAAGTATCATAAAGTCCTACGTTATGTCATGGTTATTACATGGTGTTTATTTTTATGTCTTCAGACTAAACCTTTTAAAAGGATCATTCTTATTAATGTCGGAGTTTCATACAGTCGCTTTTGTTAAGTCTGCTATGTTATTAACAGCTTTTTGTATCAAGACAATCGTTTTTGTGACGGCAAAATTTACAAAAGCTGGTCTTATGTCGATATTCACTTTATATACTTTGTTTTAATACAATGGGATTGTACTGGTATTTCAGGACATAGTGATTCAACCGTTTTGAATACTTTGTGTATCAAGTATCCCTTATTTGTAATATAGCTTGCTCTTATATGGATGTTTCGAGTTTGGAACTTGAGCTAGTAAGTTAACCCTCCAAAAACCTACAAAATCCTCTTTTTCGTGGCAAAAGATTTTTTCAGAAGCATTTCCAAATTGTATTTCCCCAGTAACTCTTGTTTAGTAGTCACCTAGTATGATCACCAAACAAAACAATCAATCAGAATCGACTCAAAGTTTCTGGTACTTATAGTTGAAATAATTATTTTGTTATAGTCAAAGGTAAATTAATTTGTCGCCACTTCGCTTACGAGGTGGTTACGCAAGACGGATGCTCAGTAGTAATTGCAGATATAAATCTGCGGACAACTCAGATTGCAGAAGATAGACAGGTGTCAACGAACACTCCTTAGAAACGTACGGTTTATTTCACAGACTCTGCGCGATTTTGCCTTTATGTTGAAAAACTTAATTGGAAAAGAAATTAATATACTAATTCTAGTGTTTTGTTTTTTCTTGAGTTTAAACTCAAGACATCTGGGCCCCATCGAATCGCATTTTCCTATGCTTCTATTCCTTATGGAGAATTATGCATTTTCCAACAGATCAATGTAATTTATGCATAGGGATAGCAGCTATAAAAGCGTGTCAAATGTATAATTTAACTCAGGAATGAGTTGAAGTGTTTAAAAAACATACCAATAAACAAAAGTTATTACAAATGGCAAATTAAAAGCATTTTGTAAATTAATTTGAAAGATCGCTTCATTCTTTACCTTACGCCATTACAAAGGAACGTATATGGTGGGCTAGTAGCCAGTAGCAACCATAAACTTGGTATTTGTGCAAAAAATCCGACGCTGCGCCTGCGCAGCTTCCATCTACGGCCCGCGCAATTATACCGTGTGTGTCGTAAACACGTTAAATATTTTTGTAGTTTTTAGCTTTAACCATAAGGTTTAGATTTTTATTTTATTAGGAATTTACTTTTTTTTTGTGATTAATTTGACTTGTAGCTTAAGACAGTTTTTGACAAAAGTATTTACTTATTATGCTATATAGTAATATACCTAGCAGTTGGTGTAATTTGTAAATAAGCTACAATTTATTCACAAAATCTGGTAGATGTTTACTATAAATAAAGATTTCCTTCTCAATTTTCACCGACTTCATACCTTCAACCTTTTTATTCTTAAAAACACATTGAATAAAAGATGTACGTTGCAATGTAACGAACAATTATGAACCGGTAGCCTACCCACTTCGCCGAAAACCAAGTCTAATCACGGACAATTTCCAATTAAAGAATAAACTTTTTAATAGATTACATGGAAAATTACATATTATAGCGGTGGTATCACACGGGAGTTGGCAGAGAAAGTAGTAGAAAGCCGGCAATTCGTCATTTCCTGAATTATATGCCAACCAGTAAGCTGTAATACTTTTATACTAAGCCGTGTCATTTCGTTAATTCGTTGTGTGAACCTCACCAATTTGCTTTTCAATTGTTTATGCAATTAGTGGATACGCTTTACCGTTGTTTCGGCGCTTTTGTTGTTAATATTGCGTATCGTACTGAGTTAACGGCATAACTAGTGAATATCCGACCTACTGTCAACGGTAAGCACCTACTAAAATGTTTAGATAAATTAGATTTTTCCTGTTACTATTAAAATTGATACGTTATCGTCTTTTAGCTTTAGGTTAAAATATCAATATAGTTTTAATTTTTCATCTAAATTTAGTGTAGCTACTTATTTAATGTGGGAAAAAGTTGAATTTAATAAATTAAGATTGATTTGTATGCGTTTTAAAAATATTGCGCCATAATAGTGGATTATTATTAGATTGGCTGGATTTTGGTCATGATAAATTCTGTTCTTAGTTTTCATCATATACAGATCTTAGTATAACTGAGCATCAAAATCTTGCAGAAAATAAAACCAGCCACTTTGGCATGCAGAGATCAAGTATAGATAAACTAAACTTTCTAGCTTGAAGAATCCATTGTTACAAAAACGGGTACTACGTTGTGTAGGCGTTACGAACCTGTCCTTAGGCATCTTGGAATCTAGTATATTATTAGGCTCTGAGCGGAGCTCTGGTGGTGGAGGAACGAGACATAAAGGCGTTTCTTCTAATGCCTTGAGTGAACCACGGAACGTATCTTTGTATCACTTCAAATATCCCTATTCTAATTCTTGGTTTCTGAACAGTCGGAGTTCAGAACGGGTGTTATTGATAGAATAAAATATAACTTAAACAAATTAAAAATGACAGTTGTATGAATCAACTAGATCTATTGTTTTACTTTTATATTCAGTCAGGTTATACTTTAATCGATGAATAACTTTTATCTAATGGTTCAGAAACCAAGTCATTTAGATTCGTTGCTGCTATAAAACGTGAAAAATATTTTTGTGGAGGTGTGATATTTGTAAAAAATTTAATTGTATCAGTTAATCTGTGAACCCACAATACTCGGTGCAATTTAATTAGTAACGTGATCATCTTAATTATTATACTAAGTATACTATACTGAAGAACTAAATCCCTTCTAAACAAATCTTCACCCTATTACTGCATATCCATTTCAAAGGCGTCAGATAGATACATATCTCTATCTAAACTGGTGCATGGAGATCGGTTCGTGTCCATAATATCAATTAAGCTCGTTCTACCAATCAGGCCGAATTCTTTCATTTAGCTGGCTATTAGTCAGACTAGCGAGGTTATTCCATCATCAATTTTGTGAAGTTGGATCTAAATTGTCTATTTTTATTGCTGTAAGTCGCAGACAAGCTAACGGTCTGCCAGAGAAAAAGGTAAGCCCATAGGCAATGTCAGAATTATAGCTGCTGCCTACCAATGATAAAAAAAAAAATCCACTCAAATCACAATTCAAGTTCTCAATGCACCCACTAATTTCAATTAAATTTCGCGAATATGGTGCCAGCTTTGGATATAGGATACTCTTGTACTCCATAATTATGTGATGCTGTTTTTGGAATATATAAATGCGTTCTGCGTAGAAGGAATTTAGCTCAGTAGTATTGATACAAGTATCACCAGTATCTGACACTAGTTATTTACCCATAGAAACTATAAAATAAATTACAAATAATAGCTTACAAGAAAAAGCAATCTTTGCAGATGATTAAGTGTCAACACTTCGAATAAATTAAACGAATGACAATGATAATGCCTAATAGATATAAAATAGCCAATCATAAAATCGATTAAAGACATCGAGTTGCGTATGTAAATTATGGAACAGGCTCATTTCGCGATTCACACGTTCATTTGATTATTCTGGATTTTTTAGTAGCTATAGTTAATGATAGGTTTATGAACATTTTATAGGTGATATATGTTTGCCAATACGAGTTTTTGGTTCACGTTCTGGTCTAAATCGAGATGTGCAAACAGGCTGATCGCTCTTGGACGATTCGAGGCAATTTGGGAAGGCCATAAACTAGACCAAAAAAATATCGTATTAATAAGGTTGCTACTTAAGTTGCTAAGACCAAAAATTTAATTCTCATATTTTTTACAGGAAACGAGTGCTCACACGAAGATCACTGCGCATCACAACCATGCAGAAACGGTGGTCGCTGCGTCGCAGACAACAGCACAACTGCCGGCTACTCCTGCGCCTGTCCCCCTGGCTTCACCGGCTCGCGGTGCACTGAGGACGTCGTCGAATGTTCTAGTGGCGCCGGGCCTTGTCATCATGGAAGGTGCTTCAACACCCATGGCTCGTATACCTGTGTCTGTGAGCCAGGGTATACAGGGAGGGACTGTGATGCCGAATACGTTCCGTGTGAGCCGTCACCGTGCCAGCATGATGGAAGATGTACACCTTTGGATCAGCTGAGATATGAGTGCGATTGTCCTACGGGTAAGTCTAATTTCTTATAATATCACGTCATGCTTGACAAATCTAGCTTAGACTTTAAAGAGTGAAGATAAGGTATAGTTTAGGTTGAGATTGATTGATGAAAAACCACAAATCTACTGAGACGGTGTCTCAAGCTAGCAAATAAAAAATTAGGTTGGTTAGGGACATGGTGTAATATCATATCAGCTATAGCTATCTAGCTATCAGCTAGATTATATAAATCGTCTTAAAACAATCTATGATGCAGTCTGTTTTGAAAATGTCTGCAGCTTTAAGATTTATTTATAGCAAACGTTCACTATTGCAAAAAAAAAATGCCATCTTAACTTTTCCCCTGAAGGTGCCACATAACCAACTGAATCACACACAATAACTTTCTTAATCGCCTTCTCGGGTTGGATAATGGATTATTCAATCAGCAGCCACAATGTAGCTCGCAGGACAAGTTGCCATATCTGGCAGTACTGGCTTGATAGCTTCAACAATGTGGTGTCTTGTGTCGTCGTTAGGAGGACTTTATTGCCTTCTATTCCTGTTTTTATATTGGTATTTTGAATTTGCGTAATAATGTTTAGGAAAAGTGACATTTATTTGTAGTGGTTTGATAGATCGAAATGTTTTAAGTATATTCTTCATTTAATCATTCATTCATCATTCAATCGCTATCGTAAATGAGGGTATAATAATTATTATCCGTGTTGTGACGGATTAAGAATACCTAATGTCACTACTCCATCTCAACCCATGGCAACTAAGAGAGTAGCCTAAACCAGACAAGAGCACTGAGGGAAAAGGAAAATTCGAAACAAACCCTATTCCAACCCGTCTGGCCAGCGTGGTATAGTAGGATATATTTATATTTAATTATTATTTTATATATATATATTTACTCCACATTTCTTTGGAGACTCATGCAGTGGGATGTTTATGGGTTGTAATGATGACGATGATGATAATATTATTGTGTAATGACATGAATTCTAAAATTTACTTTTTTAACGACCATTTCAATCGCTTTATTTCTGCTAAGCTCAGAAAACTATTTGTACTGCATAAATACATAGCTTTTTTGGGGATCGATAAACCATAAATCAAAAATATACCTAAAAACAATCACGGTGTTTTTAAAAATTTGACCACAATATGAAAATCGACCATTTGAATGTCCAGATTGCAAGTAGGGCCTCTAGACATAACACCTTAATCAATCATAAAACGGTATATTTCCTCACAACGTTTTTCCTTCGAACCACTCCTTGAACAGTCGCAACCACTTTTCCTCAGGCCATGTTTGAATTTATAAGACACCTTATTATAGCCTACCATCTAGAGCCTACTTTCCATAGAAGTTCTCATACCAATAAACTGTTATAACTTAAGTTTATAGTGAGGTTTCTCTGATAGGGTGTGTTGTTTTCACAACTCAATGGCACTTGGATTACAATGTGCGAATAGATTGTTTTTGACTTAAAAAATAAATATAACTAGTTTAATTCCTTGGTATGTGACGTTATAAAGTATTGTTTACCGGGCCTACTTCAGCCATGAAAATACCTGGTTCTGAATTCGGTTCCTAGGTAGGGGAAAACGGTATTTAGTATTTCTTGCTTTAATTTTTAAATTAAATTCTCAATATCAGCCTTGAGTCTATTAAAGCGCGGGGTAAATGGTCACAAGAAATCCTCTCGCCCCTTATTGGATGAAACTTAATATAGCTGATCTGATAATATAGTGACACACATATTCCTACCTCCTTGTGGAAAAAAGCCGTGAAGCTGTGTTGGATAGCCCATTTATTGAGGAAGGCTATAGGCTATATAACATCACGCCAAGACCAATAGGAGCTAAGTAGTTGCCAAACAAAGAGCCACGGCAGCGAAGCCCTGCGCGATAGCTAGTAGAGATATAAACTGACCTTACTGTAGATAGTAATCATTATTATATTATACAGTCTCCCATCAATACCAGATCTGGAAAGCACGCAGGCAATCAAGCGCACACGCGTAATGGTTCGTTATTTACATCGAAACAATCGGCTGAAAGTCGACTCAGGCCCGGGGCGACCACGACCCGCCGGTACACAAGTACCGCATGTGAATACCGAACGAGAAACGATGAGATTCGAACTTCATTATTATAATACTCTTGCAAGTATGATCAATGAGATATTTGGAATGTATTTTGTGGTATCTATAGCCAGTGTATCCGTGTAGTGATGAATTAAGAATACTTACATATTGTCACTGGGCCATCTCAAACCGTGGGTGACGTACAAGGCGACCAAGGTAGTAACCTTATGCAGACAAGGGGGTTACTCTGAATATCGACATTCGATTAGTCGGTTTTGATGTCGCTGTCAAATGTTTGAAAGTGACAGATACCATATTGAAATTTTAAGCCCGAAAAGCACTACAAGAAAAGGAAAATTTTAAACAAACCCTATACCAATCCGTCTGTCCAGCGTGGTAGGCTAAATTCCCTCCACAATTTTTGGAGGACCCGTGCCCAACAGTGCATCTAAAGGGAGTCTTTGAGATACAGATAATATATAGTGTGATTTACTCATCCCATAAGTGATCATAAAATCACTCGGTATCAGTCAAATTATCCGGAGAAGTCTGTTCCGAGTCTGGGCTTAATATTTTGTTGTGTCAAAATATTATGAATTGCTTTTTATTTCGGGAGTTAATTAAAACGCAATAATTATTTTATTTTGATGAAAATACTTCGATAATAAACATTATCATACTAAGTAATGTTGTTAAATTAAGTTTAAAACAAGTAAATAATAAGTACTTATCGTAATTGAATTGACTTTAACTTGAGCAAACTTCGCGTCGCGGGTGGCCGCCATGTGTATAAAACTGGGCACATATAATCAAAATTTGAACCCAACTGACCCCTCATATAACATAATAAACTCCCAAAGACAATATTTCCACACTCCATTAGATTACACTCCGTATAATTTGCGATAAACTAAAACCGCACTGACGAAAGTATTACGTCACTATTTTTTATGTGGTGCCGCGCACCTAGGATTCATTAGCTTCATTACGCTATTGCAAAATGGTGGTGAACAGCTTACAACACTCGGGTTGTTCTCAGAAATGTTCCATGTTTCTTGCAATTAACATAATATGAAGTTTGTGAGAAAACATTGCGTAACAAGGAAATGATGTACATAGATTTAATTATGCTTTTTGTGATTGTTTTATGAGCAATGTTTAATTGTGTTTGTTATGTAACGATATTATTTATCATTTCATACCCCACTGCTGGGGATCTCCTCTAAATATTGTGAAGAGCATTTAGCCTACTATACCACGCTGGCCAGACGGGTTAGTATAGGGTTTGTATCAAATTTTCCTTTTCTTGCAGTGCTCTTATGTATTCATATACCTTATAAGGTTATGAAGGTTTTACGACACCCACGGATTGAGATGGGGTAGTTACATTATTGTATTCTCAATCCGTCACTACACGGATTATATTTTACATGATATTAATCATTATAAATGATTTGCATTTATTTATTTAAATTATACCATAAATAAAATTTATTTTAAGCTTATCTTTTTGCGTGTAATTCCAATTTGTAATTTCAAACCCCTAAATCGATGACTCATTTAAAATTACTTTCTCTCACAGCCACTTTGCCACTATTATCCATCAGCCACTTAAACTAGATATGACGTCACATGCCCAATGCCAAGTGTGGGAAAAGCAATACTTAGTTAATTAACACCCGAACTCGTATACTTACTTATTTGTTTATTACTTCCACCACAACTTAGTTCTGGTTTGGGCATTTTATTTCGTACAGTTATTAACTCACTTAAAACACATTGATCTATTAAACTGTTTGCTATTTGAAGATGAAGTAGGATTGGCTTTGTAGATCTTATATTGAGCCAGTGGACAATGTAGCTTTTCAGCAAGTAGAAAATCGTTCCCATCAGAAGCAGTTTTAATCTCACATTCTTATTCATTGACTTGTCCTGTCTATTTTAGTTTTATTGTTGCTAATCAACATTTTTCCCCAGTAAGATCCCAAGCGTCAACATTGTTGTTAAACTAGTCTATCATGACCTGGACTAGTTTTAATCATACTGCTATGAGTACGCTTCGTTGATTCATTTGATTATATTTATCATAGCAATTTGCATCGTAATAAATATGGTCATAATTAGTATTGATTCTGTTTTCATGGTCACGTCTGTCAACGTTGTGGGGTCTATTAGTCTAGAATGTGTTATTATTAAGGTGTGTCTGTGCACTAGGCTTGACTTTGGGTGTGATTGTATAAAATAGGTAGTTGCTTTATTGACCACAACATGTACATTACAAGATTATAACAAAAGCTAGTGAAATGGGTTCTCTTATCGCTAAGAGTGATTTTTTCCAGAGAAACTTAGGATGAATTAGAGAACTATATAAGGTATAGTTTTTAGTTGAAAAAAAAAATTAAGAGCTACGTTTGACAAACTTACGCTAATTATCCTTCGGTTCTTATGAATGAAGGATTGATATTTGGAACACGTCTATTATTTAATTAAAATAATAGTACCTAGTTAAACTGTATCACCAATAACATCTGGCCTTCCATGCTCCTCCTGCTGATCTTAGCTGTTTACGTCAGTTCGTCAATTTATCTCAACGGGGGCATCGCACTTAAAACATAATATATTTACTTATTAATTATTATTAATTCAATACTAATCTAGATTAATCTCATCAAAAACCCAAGATTTCATCTTAGTATTTCATAAATGAAGCTTGCCATTTAAGTTATTAGCAGACTAATTATATTATTAGCTTAATTATCAAATTAACTTAAGTGAGATATATGCAATCTTAAAATCACACTTTAACATTAATATAATTTACCCAATCCATTTCACCCTTCCAAATTTTAAATTGAAACAATCAATCATAAACCATAAAGCCGTTCATTATGTCTCCCATTTCCTTCATCAAAAACATGTTATTAATATCTGTATTAGTTAATAAAAATGAATCATTAACACATGTTTGTAACATGTGGTTTCTAAAGTTCTGAACCAACAGCTTCCGTACATACCCTAGTGATGGGAAGACGGGATACCAACTTCTCACACTATCATATTATGTTAATCTGATTGTCAATTTAGATTCAAAAGTTTACGAAATAAGCCAATATTAGTGTGATGTATTCGTACTTTTATCGATACGAAGGTAAATATTGCTGGAATTCATCTGGAAATGTTTATTGAGAATGGTATTGAATAAGAAACTATTAATATAAAAGAATACTTCAAGTAATAATATAATAATAAAAGCCCTAAAGAAAAGGATAGGTTACTAAATACATACCTATTATTTTCAAAACAGTTGCCATCCTAGAATTATAGCTATAAGAATACTTAATAAAACTATTTTTATGACTAATTAATGTGTAATGTGGTGCTTGAAAGGAACCAGAATGTTAATTTTCTTAATGGAAATTTAATTTGGATACACCGTTTCTCAGCCAAAATAGTCAAACCGTTTTTATATACAACAAAACTTAAAGAATTTTGTTTTCAAACATTAAAACGTGACGGTGTGGAGATAAAATCTGCGTTTGCGCATCACAAGCGACAGTTTATAGTGATCTTTATTTTATTTTCCTATTTCCAAACTTATTAAGTGCTAATTAGGATTAAATAATTTCATTATACGATACTGGAATGCTTGAAACTTCGATGTTTATTGCTAACTTTACTGTAAATTATTCATTCTAAAGCAATGAGACAGGTGTTTTATGTTTTGTTGCTCAATTTTAGTTTTTATGTAGTTGAATTGAAGAAAAAAAAGCTGAGTATTATTCAACTTCAATTTCTTACGTTTACAATAGATTCGTTTATTAAGTAGTGTTATGGTTATTTTTAATCTAACTTTAGTGAACCCCCTAGAATCTAAATCAAAATATTTATCCCCTTTTCCGCGTGTTGGTTTCAAAACAGCAAAAAAGCCGTCGAAAGATTTAAAACTCGGCGCCTGAACATAAACAGTTGCACATGTGTTACTCGTGGGAACCCACCGGTTAATGAATATAATGAGATTCTTTACACGCTAATCGAACCACTACCACCTCTGTTTGTATGAAACTATGAACCAACACAGCCAGTTTCGACACTTTCAAATTTGTCCATTTATCGGCTAGTTTTCCTTTTAGCAGATTTTAACGTTAAATTGCTGATAAAAGATTTATTGTGTCTTCTTTTTTGTGTGTTTTAGAGCATATCTTAATACTTATTTTACTTAAAGCATCTATTACGGCGCAAAGAAGATCGATCTATGAGAGCAAAAACACTATGACTAAGATTAGCTATAAATTATTCTATTGTTGTAGTTTTATAAAAAATGGCATCACCCGCTTAGTTTTTGTCAGCTGTCTTTCTTATAATTTTATTAGTTAGGTACTGAAAACTATGACATTTATAACAGTCAACGGCCATTGAAATAACAAATGATATTAGTTTTGGGCGTCCACATGGTGTTAACACTTGAGACAAAAATAGGCACCATATGCTGTACTTAAATTTAAGAGTCTATCAAAATTTAAGAGTATAGATGACTAATTAATTTGGGAACCGTTTCTTATCGCAACTCTCATGACACTGAGTCATGATCTAGGAATTTATCAACTACTGTGGTTCAAATAAATAACTTTTTACCGCCTTCTATCGTTTCTCTAGCTGATTGCATTATTGCACTGACCTATCTTAGAATTAATTTACTTATGCATAGCCCTGTTTTATCCAGATAACAGAAACAAGTTGTTGTTATTTACATACACAGTCTTGTATTAGCATTTACATGGGGAGTTGATCCAAACGAGCAAGTGTGTTTAATAATTGATATCAAGGATCCGCTCTCAAATTGTTTTCATGCTTTAGTTATGTTCTAAAACGTCGTTTATTTCCCAGGTTATCGTGGACAGAACTGCGAGATCGACATCGATGACTGTCCGGGCCACTTGTGCCAGAACGGTGCGACCTGCGTCGACGGCCTCAACTCCTACACTTGCGAGTGCCCTCCCACTTTCACCGGGACCCTTTGCGAGACCGATGTCGACGAGTGCGCGCTCAGGTGAGCTTATTGTCTTATTGTTGAACGCTTTTTATCTGACCTTACCTTTGACCGGACAAGTAATATATTATGGTCGTGTCACATGTTGTTTAATCGATTTAGTTATATTTATATATATATAAGTGAATGCTTACAGATAATTTTTCTATCTTCATTTATATATAGTTTTAATTCAGTAATTGCTTTAACATCATAATGAAGCATCTCTTTATTGTAAATTTTAATTGAAAATGAATATAACCTATGTTTGACGCGATTTTATTAGAAGTCTTGTTAACTTAATTTCATTCACTAGTTTGAATTATGATCTTGCTTCGTCTATTCCGGGCAGCCTTAGATCGTTCAAGTTCTTGCGGACAGTATGCCTAACTGACAGAATTGCTGATCACGTTGAGTGACAACAGAATGGATTCTTCATGAATAATAGTGAACGGCACAAGACGAAATAATAGCTTTTATTACTTTGTAAAGTTTCATCTTAATATCGCCGTTTGTCGCTGTAATTATTGTTAAAACATGTCGTTTTTAATTTGCAAAGTCACGATTTATAATTATGCTGTTTTTAGAGGTGCAGTCATCCAAATTCATAATGCATCATAATATAGGTTAACATCTTTATCTAAAAATGATCTTTATGCAAGATCTGTGGTAAAAGCTATTTATTTATATGTATTTAAGTAGCTTTATATTTATATATTATAATTGTAATTAATTATTGAGAATATATCTATTATTTTTTGCTTAATTGCCTCGTTACTTTTATTTATGCACCTACTCAACTAACTCTCTCCATCACCCAAATGGTTGACTGGTAGAGAATGCTTAATGGTATTAAGTCCGCCTGTACATATTTTGGATGAAGTATTAATTAAATAAAAGCTGTGTGGAATCTAGAGGTATAGTTTAAATTGTAAACTCTTCAGAAATAAAATCCGAGTTCTGTTTGTGAACTTGAAACCAATTATTACTGGTTTTATAAATTAAAAAACATTCTCGACATACTAAAGCCGAGGCAATAGTGTTAGTTGCCGATTCGATTCGTCGCCGAACGAGTGACTCAACTTAACTGATAAAATTTTAGCAACAATTAAACATCCATACGCGAACGATTTCGTATGTACAGTTATATCTCGCCAATTCGTTGCATCATGTATCCTTCTTGAACCTCGAAGTACTGCCTATAATTGACAATGAAATATGTACACTACTCCTCTGCAGTTATAGATAATTGCACTTTATTGTCCAGGATAAACATACGGTTTAATTTCTGGATCGGCAAAAATGTTTAAATTCGGTTGTCAAGAAATCGGCGCATCCCAGTTAAGCCTACGTCCCGCGTGGAACTAATCGGCTTATAAAAAAAATAATTTAACCAAAGATTGTTCTTTATATACTTAATTTTTGATACAACACCGTGTTCCGATATTTATAATTCGATATGAGACGCCATCTTGGATGACGCTGCGCATGCGACTATGTTCATTTTTTGCAAAACTTGTTCAAAAACCGACAAGGTATGAAACGAATTACTGCCAAATGTTATTATAAACGAGCTAATGATATCTACATCTGTATTGATATGTTTTTTGTATGATACAATATCATCGCGGCTCTGTCGATGTATTGGGCGTTAATTACAAAATAACTCGTCAAGAAGTCAACGGCCTCGCGTCTCAAGCGACGACAGAATAGCGGAACACGCTTTATTCTTCCTGTTTACTTTGTTCGTGTGTTTGTACTTTTAATTTTGCTATTGTTTTCTTTTTCATTATCAAGAGCTGTCTATAGATATGTACATTATTTTCTTGTATTTCAAATGTGATTTACACTAATGGTATCGTTATAGGTATTTGGCCTTGACATTTAGACTCTCTTGACTCCAATTCTTTATCAAATTTATTTACATTCGCGATATTATTTTTGTCTTTTTCTTTTAATATTATTTTACCTGTTTGTTCCGCTGTTTCTCACAACTTGACGTAAGATCAACGTCCTAAGTCGCCATGTGCGATGCGCCTTGGCTCCTACATTAATTGTTAGCTAATGATTGGGTATAAAAAACCCATGATGTTTTACGTTCGCACGGTAATAGTAAGCTTCGTCTCGAATAATACCTCCGCGTTTGTACACGCAAATGACTTTATTTTTTCCAGTAATTGTCTTCTAAAGTGAAGTAGTGATGATTAGATATAAATTATTAACTGTCTGTACGTTTCTTTTAAATTTTTGAAGTTGCACTGTTTATAGATATTTGAAACGTCTGGTTCTCTAATGCTTTAGATTTTTTTTGTCAGTTTTGTGTTCACATCCTTTGAGATTTTTAAATTTAACAGAAAGGCTTCTTTGCATCTGGATTCTCGACTTCGTTTCAGTACAAAAAGTCTTCCTGGCTACTTATACTCATTTAAAAAATTAATATCGTCTGTTGCGTTTTATCTACTGTATTATATTATGCTGCCTATTTTGAAATCGGTCAAATAGTTGATAATCATGATATTAGTGGAGCATAACTGTACAAAATTATGATCTCGACCAAAATATGTCATAATGGTTACATTCCAACATGGCGTCACCGAAACTGGAATAAAAAGATTGATGAATGTATAACAGGTGAATGAACGGTTATTGAGTTAAATTAAGCAATATACAAAAATTATTTCAATAGATTTGGAATTTGACGATCCTTTAAAAGCAGGATCTGTGTGTCTGTTTGTTTTTTCATCTCTAATGTTGGAAAAGATAACATTGAATTTCTTCTTCCATCTTCTAGGTCCTTAATTCGACCACCTAGTGGGACACCCAAGGGTGATCAATTAAAGGCATGAGTATCATTAATAAAAACAAAAAGTATTTGAAAATACGTAACCTCCGAAAAATCTTTTTGGGCCTTCTAACATATTGTATACGTCATAAAAGTAATACGATTATAAAAATGAATATTATTACCCATTTCTTAAGAATTAATCGTCTCCATACAAAACTATTAATATTTCGACCGTCTATGGATATGTTAGACCTCCCGCTGCAAGGCCCTCTTACGAAGCCCAACAACCTATATTTTCACTCCGACCTTTTTTTGATATTCCTTATTGCTTAACTATAAAGTTCAATTTAGACTACAAAACCTTTATGAAATGTGGTATCAACATTGTGTGGACACACTTTAGCGTAGCCCTGTTGCTTGTGTTTTGTTTTACTTGCAGCATGTACTAAAAAGTGTGCTTCAGTTAAATCATTTGGAGCTCTATTTCTTTCAAGTTTGAGCATAATTTTCGTCGTGGCGTGGTGTCATGGGATAGTGTCACAGTATCCGAGCCTGTTGGCTCATGAAACGCGCCAGATAAATGCGTGCCCAATATCAAATTACGTCTTGGTACCTTTGGTTTTTTTAACATTCGGTTTTTAAGCTCTGTGAAGTGGAAGAGACTATAGCTATATATATAAGGCTATATTAGATTATGTGTTGGTTTAGGTGGAGCTTTGGATTTCATATTGTGTAATAATGCTAGTGTTACTATATTATGAATTAGATTTCGTATATTTATTGTATAGACAGACACACCTACCATTTTAAGCACTACTTGAGTAAGAAGAGTTAAACTTTTACGAATGTAAACGTCTTCATTTCTGTCATATAGATCGCGTATGGTGGCAAATTATACGCGTTTTGAGTTGCACTACTACTAGAAATTCAAATTTTGATATAGTGCATGCTATTATAACATATTTGAGAGTGTTGTCTTGTGATACCTACTCCACAACATTTGAGTTCCTCATAAATAATCAAGGCTTATGAATAAATCAAAAAAATTCTTCTTCGAAATAAATTAGATGAGTTTCCATGATAGATTTTACTCCCAACACAATCGTGATGTTAATGCGATAATGATACAATCTTCTTACCTCTAAACTTAAATCCATTTTAAATAAAACTTCCTATCATTAACTATGTTATCATTCAATCAAAATTGAAGCAAACATTTGGTTCAAACCATATTAAGCATATTAAGTAGGCATCAATGGTAGACTCATAACCCATATTAGGCTGGTATTCGAGTCCATCCAGTTCCAACTCTAATTTGATGTCGACTAAGCAAATAACAACTGCCTAACTCTTAATTCTTAATTAAAATACGTTTTACCTCATTTAAAGAAAAATGTCCATACTATAACATCGGATTTTAAATAGCATGTATATTCATGACTTTGAGGTTCAGTCAATTATACAAAAGTGTGCCTTTTAATTAATGAAACGTAGAGGTTTTAATGATAACAAACGATAATGTTTGTTCTTATAGGTTTTAGAAATTATCGGGCTTTCCGTAGTTGGTTAATAAACCATGTGGGTTCGTTAGTATTTATACACGTGATTAAATGTAAGAGGTTTTGTTTGATGAAGAGTCATTTTTACTAGCAATGAGCTATTATCAATTTATTTTTGACTGGCCTATTGGTCTAGTGGTTAGTGACCCTGACTACTAAATCGGAGGTCGTGGGTTCGATCCCCACCTAGGACAAATCTTTGTGCGACGAGCATGAAGGTTTGTTCTGTGTCTGGGTGTAATTTATTTATAATATGTATGTATTTACAAAAAAAATATTATATAAGTAGTATATCAGTTGTCTAGTACCCTTAGCACAAGCAATTATAATTGCTTAATTTGGGACTAGATGGCGCTGTGTGAATGTGGTAGAATATTATTATTATATTATTATTTTTTTCGACTTGGTCTAAGATTGTCTGATTTTTCTTAGAACTCCTATTTGTGGTATTTTATGGTGCAATCTGAGAGTTATAAAGAGGCGTGTATGAGATGTATTGTTACCTTGTAAATTTTACTAAGCTTAAATATTAGAAAACAATTAGATCTCCTTAAATTATTTGCTTTATTTTCTGACAGAAGATATTATATTGAAACTTAGTAATATAACACCTATTTCTATAGATGACTTTTAATATAAAAGATGTTGGCCTGAAACATTCAAGTAAGTCGCAACAAATCACATAGATTTATTACGTGCTAACATAACGATCGCAATCACCTTGTTAGACGCACAATTTTATTTTTAATGCCATTCCCCGGGACTGGCTGGTTAGAAAATTGCACATGAGCACTGAGCAGGGTCAGGAACTGATTCAATGTTGATTTGGATGCTGAGACGAGGAATGTGACAGACAGTTTACTTGACAAATCTCCTAGAGTTGAGTGTGTGGCTTGAAAAAGTGCAGTACTAGGTATAAGAAAATATAGGTAACATTTATGTGCCAGGAACAGAAATAATAGAAATACTAAGTTTTCTCTAAAATGTTTATAGCAACAAGGATTTGGAGATTGATGCATACTTAGCTCTTAACGTCTAAACTTAATATTAAATTAATTTATTTTTCGAGATGTCTTACATAGTCTTGCATGATATTTATTGTACTCATATATGAATGAATACATACGAGTACAGGAATGCAAGTAATAATTATTACATAAACGAGTTCTTGACTTTACATTACCACCGATACAATTTGTCACTGACTGGCTACCGATCATGATAGGATTCAATTTGATCATCAGTGTTGTGCTATTAATCATGCGGTAATCGATTATTTTATATACCGTAATGTAATCTTCAGATGCTTCACAGTAGTCAGTGATTTGTGGTGAGGGTATGTGAAAAACGTTAAGATGGTAAGGACTCAAAGATATAATCATATTAAACCGTGATGTTTGTCCTAACTGTTTGGTCTTTTAAGTTGACATGGCCGCTAAATGTGTGGAAACGTTAAGGGAACTTTCTGCAATCATGCAATATAACATTTCTGTCGTATATACTTGTATGTCATCAAGGCAAGGGTTTGTGGCTATTAACGTTCAAAGAAGACCTTGGGTAAGGCACATATTCAACAGTAACTTGACAGTAACTAAATCTACAAATACTACGATACAATAAACCACTACAGTGTCAAGAAGGTTAATAATTATTGGATGTACTAGCGGCCTTAAGAGTCAAAGTTCCCTTTAATAATTAAACGACATAAAAAAAGGAGGAGGTTATATAATCACACTTTACCCGCCACCTCTTCTACATTAAACTATACAGAAAAGCCCCCAGTAGCATCGACAAGCGCCCGCGCAAAACTTAACGATCTACACGGCTCTACGTGTTGAGCGCAAATTGTCTACCGAGCCATTTCATATAACCTATTAACTTTTTATATTTTTTCGCTTACTTTTATAATTTGGATGACAGTTAAGATAAAAATCACTTTTCTTTTTGCATTTGGGTAGAAAGATTTTTTACTGGTGGTCGATGAAAACTTATTTTTATTTATTTTACTTATTCGGCGGTGGGTTTAACTTACCTAAAGGGTTGAAAGTATAAAAAAGTGCAACAGCCATGTTGCCAAAATATTTTTTTTTCAATATCCTATTGTAAAGTGTCGTTTGCTGATCAAAGGCCTCTCCTCAAAGTTTCCAATTTCCCTTACCTTCACTGTTTGCCTGCCACATATATTTTTGAGGATATACTTACCTTGCAATACAATATTATACCAATAATATCTAGAAATGACACCAAAATTAATTTTATTTCTATCACGTCAAACCGCAATGGCGTTAACATTATATCTAAAATAAATACAAATCCTGTAAGCCGGTAAGCGGTAAAGCAAAGAGTGATTAATGATGATGACCCGCGCAATCATCTCGCTACTTCCGCGCAGCAAACGGTGATGAATGGACCTCTAGTGGGATTAATAGATAGATAAGTGATGGTTCTGTTTGAAGAGCTACTGCCCACAGCTTCTATAAGGAAAAAGTAGTCTGTTTCTTTAGAGAACATACGGGTGTACATTCTGTGTATGAAGTGCCTGAAATTGGTTTGTGTGTGTGCATGCTGCTAAGAATAAGGGAGCGTATGAAAAAAAAAATGGTCCAAACAAATTTTCCGACGTTATTGTTCTAGTGGCTTGCGATTTTTTAATTTAAATTAAAGTAGTAAAAAGAATAGGTCCTTAAATTATTATTACTTGTGGTCCAAACACATTTCAATTCCAGCAAAAGTTTACAATCACCCAAAAATTCGTGGTCTTAACTACATTTACCTTAACCAACCCCAGTTCTTATCAAAGTATCTACAAGGACCATACGACCCCATGTCTATAAATACACACTAAGTAAAGGTTTGGCAATATTGTTTGCAATTTGATCTGATATGGTCGCTCGTGCCGCGCCCGCTCTCGATCGTACCCGATCGTACCCGATTGCGCCCGGCTGGCCGTATAAATCTTTCGTAATACGGTCTTAGTGATTTAGCTTGTAGCTCTAACCTTTATTGTTGAAATATTTAAATGCAATTATAATTTTTGATTGTAGTTAAGTTGCATTCAATTTATTTAGTATCAAACCTTTGTCTGCCATACTTCATTCGTACAATGCATTTCTAAAAATGTTAAAGTACATAAATAATAAAGCGTTTAAAAAATTCCAGTTCCCAGTCCATTCCACGAAATATATTCCAGGTTTTTTTCGGGATTAAGGGGTCAAACGAGAACATTGCTCGTCTTACAATATTAGTTTATATAGAATTACCAAAGTCTGCAAGTTACTTGAATTTACAATCGTCGGTCATGTAGTTACTGATGGAATAAACGTGTACTTAAAGTTTCGGTATTAAAACTGATAATAAATCTGTCTGCCCTTTAACTCCAGCATTAAATAAACACAACAATTCTAATTAGTTAATAAGTATATTCAGGAGCTTTACAAAACACTTTAAATCTCACAAAGTATATGAAAATATGCTAAACGCCTTTCAACAATAAGAACTTTTAAATCCCAAGCGAATACTTCCCCGAAATTATCGTCTCACAAAAACATTTAAACTTCTTTAATAAGTTATATTTAAATGGTTTTTAAATATAAAATGGCGGTCACTCTTTCTTAATTTTGCGGCAAAAATATTGCATTCTTTGTTTTTAGGGTTTTTCTTAGGTATTTGAGTTGGGTGCTGTTTTTGAGACAATTATTTTTGGGAATTACTAAAATATTTGAATTTTTTTTTATAATACGGTATTTTCTTTGGATTGTAACATTTTATCCCTTTAAATAATTGACCACGAATATTGCTATCGGTGTCAGCCAAGTATTTTTGAAGCTCTCTAACTTATTTCTTATTTTAATTCTCTATAAATTTAAATATGAAAAATTTATAATACAATAGTATGCAGTATATCTAACCCTCCCATTTTTGCAGGCCCCTAGTATGCCAGAACGGAGCTACCTGCACCAATTCCATGGGTGGTTTCTCTTGCATCTGCGTGAACGGTTGGACTGGACCAGAATGTTCGGTAAACATCGACGACTGCGCAGGCGCTGCGTGCTTCAATGGAGCAACTTGCATCGACAGGGTTGGATCTTTCTACTGCAAGTGTACTCCAGGGAAGACTGGTAAGTCAAAACAAACAAATTTCAACTGTACAATTTCTGTCACCATTTCAAACAATAATGAAATCTTTATTTCCTTTCCCTGTAGGTCTTCTTTGCCACTTGGATGACGCATGTACGTCAAACCCGTGCCACGCGGATGCAATTTGCGACACGAGTCCAATCAATGGATCCTATACGTGCTCCTGCGCGTCTGGATACAAGGGACTTGATTGCTCTGAGGATATCGACGAGTGCGAACAAGGTAGGATTTTTTTTGATATCCTGACTCTTTATATCGAGACTCATCTTGTGGTGTCGCGAAAACAAGACACAAAGTACAGTGATTTTATTAACTGACCACTACAAAAACAAAATAGTTATACAAAAATTACTAATAATCTTTTTCTCCAGGTTCTCCGTGCGAACACGACGGCATTTGCGTCAATACACCAGGATCCTTCGCGTGCAACTGTTCCGTGGGTTTCACCGGCCCTCGCTGTGAGACCAACGTTAACGAATGCGAGAGCCATCCCTGTAGGAACGACGGCTCTTGTCTCGACGATCCTGGGACCTTCAGATGCGTCTGCATGCCTGGTAAGTGGAACTACGTTCAATTTTATCGTTGTTAATAATTTTAGCGGCAGTAATTCTATAGCAGATAGCTTTTTGGGAGAAGACAAGAGTCGCTATAAAAAGTATAGTGACTAAGGTCATATTCTTAATTCTGCCTAGTGGCTAGATTTCTGATTCTTTTTACGTCCATAATTACCAGGCGGACTGCTTCGGACCTTTTGCGGACCTTCAATTAGTTTATTATCCGCTAGACTTGTAATAGCCGTGAAAAGAAGAAAGCTAGAAAGATTGTGAAAATTTCATTTATTTTTAAACCAGTATGATATATATTTATGAGTCCATTTATTGAATATGGGACCGTGGAGGAAGAAGGAATATATAATTATTTACTAATATTATAAAGCTAAAGAGCTTGTTTGTTTGACCGATAGGATCTCAGGAACTACTGATCCGATTTGAAAAAAAATTTTAATGTCAGATAGCCCATTTATCGAGGAAGGTATAGGAAGGATAGGCTATATAAAATCACGCTACAGTCAATAGGAGCTGAGCAGTGGCCAAACAAAAGCGACGGTAAAGAAACCCTGCGTGACTTTTAGTAGAAATATAATCCCTCATTTTCACTAGTTCAACCGAGTAGTACAACAAGGATCTAAATAAAAAGTATAACTTGAGTAAGTACGATATAAATTTCTAACTTAACAGCCACAAATCGTATTATCTGTCCAATCTCACTACTAAAACATTATACGTATTTACATAAAGCTTGCAAGAAGTTAAACATTTACTACGGCTAGGCGATTTCTCCTAGGTCCTAACAGTAAGTTACAATTTGCTTCTAGTTGACGACCGCTTGATGATTATCATTAATTCGTATTAGAAAGAGAGGGCGATACTCACGTTAGCTTCTTAGGGTTGTCCGGTAAACGGGAAGTTTTGTGTTAGTTACATAACTTTTGTTTACAATTTAATATTGCACGGGGCCTTCACTCTCTTGAATTTTTGAAACCAACTCTTCAGTTTTCTAATAATAGTATAGAATAATTAGTAGATAAATAAATTTTATAAGTTCTCAAGCTAAATCAATACTTCTTTCTTGATATGTTATTATGGTAGGATAGTGATACATACTACTTTTTAGCATTATCTATATATGAGTGAAGCCGCTAGCAGGAATTAGCTATGAACTGTTGGCAGATGCCGAGTAAAATACGAACGATGTTTTGTTAAGTTGATGACTGGACTCAGTGACGTTTATATGCCAGCAGTCTCTTGTTACTTTTTATCGTTGAGGGAACGGTATAGTGAGCGGATACTCTCATTCATTGTAATTCTTATGAACATCAAACAAAAATATGTATAAATAATATTTGCTAACGCAGCAGCCCTGCAAGGGACCTGATTCCCATGGCGATGAGAGCGGCGGCGCCCGCGCATTGTCTTCGACTAGGAAACGCTTGTGCACCACTATCAACGTGACAGTTAGCGTATTCAAACTACGTTGCGCTAAACACCATGTGCTAATGTATCATTATTTTTGTTTTACAATGTTATTTGGAGCTGGACGATAGGGGGGAAAAAGGGGTTATTAAAATCTAGGTTTCGCAGTCGTAGAGCGTATAATTGCTGTGTCAAATTCACGGTTTGTTTTAGTAATAATTAATAAATCAGTAAGGAATTTGATACTCGCTCGGTAGTAAAGTTATAGAGGCAGGCGTTTTATATTCGTATCCAAATATTTTTTTCTTTATTATGGGGCAACTATAAGCCATGTTTTGAAAAAGTATACTTTTGTATGTATCTATATGAGGCAATAAAATAGTGAAATACGTCATATTTTTGAACCAGAACAATATTTAATGTAAAATGCATGTTATACAATGTGGCTAAAGTCTTCGCCTATCCCAGTGGTAGTCAGATATAGGTGTGACAATTACGTATTATTTATACAAGCTCAAAGTAAGCTTATTAGATTAACTTTATTTCACTTACTTCTACGTCAGCAGATCATGCTTATATCTGCTGCAAGTATCATAACCGTGTCGCAATTCGCAGCCGTCAGCAAAACGAAATTAGACACCTGTCGATAAGCCAAGTACTTCTAATATTCATGCATTAAAGCGAATCTTTTCACACCATCCGTTATTGCTGCATAGTTCGAAGGGTATCGCTGGATCTGTCATACAGTAATTTACTATACCTATATGGTGTGAAATATACGTGCATAAATATAATTATCACAACATGCTAATTTAAAAATAGGCTACTAGTTGTTAAGACATAACAGTAGCAGTGGTCCAGGAGTAGGTAGGCGGTAGCCCGACACTCAGTCCATAGACTCGTAAGATATTTATTTACATTTATTAACCGAAGTGGGTATTAAATTTTAATTAAAATTATAAGTATTAATTAATTAAACTTAATCAACTTTCCAGCCTATACGAGTAAAGCCGATAAGTTTATACTTAATTGCATTTTTTTTATTATTCCAGGTATAATAAAAAAAAAAGCTATGAAAATATTAGTTCTTGAAAGGCGATAAACAATAAATAAATTATTGACAATATACGCTTTGTATTTACAGTAGTAAACACTTTAATTAGTGTTTTTATAAATTTATACTTAATTAAAGTGTTTATTCTTTATTTATTTATTGTTTTCAATGACGTAACGCCAGTGAAAGAATTCAATAAATGTTATCATAAAATTATAAGTACACTTTTTATTTGCGAAGCAATGATTATTTTTCTTCGAAACACTTTTGCTACAGACAATTTTATGATCAAAGTATCTTAAACAATAAATAGTTAATTATTTTTCCAGCCTTCTGGTACGTAGGGGTGATGAAAAAAGAATTTTAAAGTCCTACATTGTTTTGCAAGTATTAGTTTAATATTCGATAAAGAAAACTGTTTTATAATAGCATGCTGTCAGTTGCTAGGATAAACATCACTTAGGGCGGTTTACACATTTGGCATTACGTAAAATTATTCACAACTAATAAGTAATAAATAGATAGGTAAATATCAACAATATAAACAAAGAAAATATAAACTAAAGACATCCCATGATGATATAAATAACACAGCCGTTATTCAAACTCGTTGAGAAAATTGCACGGATGACCGCCGCCGCCGTCGATGTTATAAAAATTGTAAAAAGCAAGTTGATCCATATTTACATTAATATAGTCAGTCGAATTATTACTTTCATTCAGGTTTCAAGCGGCACCCACCTGTCCCAAGCAACCTATCTACAATACAAAAGGTCTTGGACGATCAAAAGATGATAATAATTAATTAATTTAATACAAAACTCAAGTCAAGTGTACACAACATGTTGGAACTTGTCGCATGTGCAATGGCGCGAATAAAACCGCTCTGGTGGAACCACCCATCGATAAACCGGGTAGATCAAATTGTCATAAGGAATAAAATGATTCGTATCATTATCGCACTTACGTAAAATGGACGGGTTATAACTGGATATGTATGGGAGCTTGATTGTAGTGTAATTTCTGAGTTTAATAGTGCACTTTTTGATGTATCCCGCTGTTCATTTTAATTAGATAGGGCAGGTACAATAGCTTCTTACTAAATACAGTCGCCTGCTAAGAACCGAATGACGAAAAGTAATTCAAAATTTAATTCTAATTAAATCCGGTTTAAGTATTTTAGGTCTGCAATCGGCATTTTTTTATTAATTCATTAATCTGCCGCAAAAGATATTTTAGTCAATAAACCAAGCGAGATTTGTAAGATCTTATCTTTCTATCCTGAAAATAAATATTCGTATGTATCTTTAAACAATCTTAATCTGTGTGTAACCTAACACCAAATAAATGTTTTGTCTTTCTTAAAATCTAAATTTGACAAAAGTAATTAGATTCTCTTTCAACTCAATAGAAGGCGCTTACACGCAAACTTAAAAAAATAAATATAATTTCAAACAATAGAATCATCATTACTGTTGCAGTTACAACTTCTGTGACGCTCCACCGAGCCTGTTCTTGTCACGCGAGTACGAATAAGGGCATGCCTCCACTGTATGACGACATTTACCCGCTTTTTTATACGTTCACAACATGCCCTTAGGTCCTTGAACCGCATAATTTTATGACGACCGTTGGATAGCTATGTTTTTATCATTTAATGATTTTAATTTTGTTAAGCTTGTGTTTAAAAAATAAGTAAAAATGTTATGTCTCTTTTTTAGTAGTTTGGTTAAAATAACGAGTGAAAAAGGAGATTGTGTTTTGCGAGACGTATTGACAGTAATTTTATAAAAAAAAAAATTTAAATTAAATGATTCAAAATAAACATACTTACATTCTAAAAAGTTAATATCTGAAGTTCCATGAGTCAATATTATGACTAAGAACTTAGCTATTGTCAAGCTATAATGATGATACTTATTTATAGGAAAAACAAAACAATTGCACAATACTAGGCTACGGAAAAACTGACCTTAGACAACTAACTTTAAAAGCGTATATCCCAAAACAGCAGTCATGTAGATATATCGTTTTTTAATAACTATGATTAAGCCTATTGGCATGTACCGTCCTTCATCAAAAGAATTCGTGAGTCCCATTCTCACAAATTTACGGTAATCCCGAAACACAACATACCTACAAAGTGGGCTATAATATTTGAGGCACCTACCATAAGGCAATATGTATTTAAAAACGTCTATTTTATTCATATATGCGAATAAAGTCGCTATTAGCATGCGCCATACATTCTCATTGTGGTTTGTGATCCGAAATCGTGACTTTAGAAGGTGTGGTCTAAGCGATGAGGGTCCCTTTATTAATCATATAGCTGCTGTAACCCGTGGCTCTTTTTTTTTGCCACTACTCAGCTCCTAGTAGTCGTAGTGTGATGTTATATAGGCTATAAGTCTTTCTCGATAAATGGGCTATTCAACCTAAAATATTTTTTCAATTCGAACAAATAGTTCCAGATATTAGTGCGTTCAACTATAAATATAGATAAACTTGCATAATAAAAATTATCAGGAAGCTATGTGGCCAAATAATTGACTCAGGAATACCTTGATTTTCTTTCATATGCACATCAACAAGAATATCTTCATAAAAAGATGATGTTTTGACTTGCTATTGCGGCTGGGCTCATTACCAGACATCTTACGCAGCTATGGTTTAATTTGGATTTCGGTAGCGCTATTAAATGTTTGAGAATTTAAATTGTCAGCTATTTAACAACGATATTGAACATTCTGAACAAATCCAGGCTCGGACAAATGGTGTTAGACTTTTAATATCCGCAAGAAGTCACTTCTATCGTCTTAAATCGCGATCCTCGTATCACTTGCGGTAGTTAGTGACCACGACATACGGCCGCGAGGCGGGGCATCCCTCCCATGTCCTACCGTGAACGTTCAATAGGCCATGTCGCTCAAACACCATGTACTACTGCTTAGGCACGCTTACCTAATCTACATTATATATATTTTGCTTTGGCCTTTCAATAGAGAATTTTTGTTCTTCGAGTAGATATTCTTGTACTAGTCAAAGCTGATAGTTTGAAGCAACTAGCTACCATAATGTTTTTATTAATTTTGAAGTCATCATACGGTCAGAGTTTGAACCCACCCGCCGGCAGTGCCAGTGTGGATTCACTTTGTGGTTGAAGGAAAACATCGTGAGAAAACTCAAATACCCTAAAAGAAATTCTTAGTGTATGTGTGGGCGCTACAATAGATTAATAATTGTTCGATGCAAAGAAGCTCATAGCATCTAACCCAACAAAAATAATGATGATAATGTGAAAACTTAGCCTGAGCCGGTCCAAAATGTGCAGATTTTGCCAAGAGTCAGGGGAAATTGAAATGCTCCTCTGCTTGTGGGCCACTCATGCACAAAAGATGTATTCATTTGAGACAGCACCAAGTGCAACTTGATGGGGTATAGAATCTCTTTGCTCAGAATACCTGGGCTTTCCTAGTTTCTATAGGACTAAGCAGAGAACTATCAATGTGCAAGGGTGCTACAACAGATAACTTTAGGCAGCAAAGAAGTTGCTGACGGCTTCTAGCTCAATAAATAATAATAATAAATAGAAGCAACTTTATTCATGGACTTCAGTAAATTTGGCCATGCGGAAGACGTTGTCATTGGCATGGTCTATAATAGTTGCTGTCAATCTGAAGATAAAATCTTTGCCGACCTAATAGACGGTCTCTCATTATGTTAGAGAAGCGGTTTAACCCAAACCCCACTCCGTAATTACTTACTTTCAACTAACAAATAGACATCGTTACTATTCTCACCTCACTTGTTTCGAAGTTCAAACACAGGAACAGGTGACATTCCCCATAACCTTCGATCCTGAGTAACCTAATACATTCACATCGTTAGATAAGCTATGAATGGAAACTTTCCACTAGACTATACATCGTACTAGTATTATAAAGCTAAGCCTTTTTATTACAAAACATGGACTAAGTATTAAACCAGGTTTAAATTGACATAAGCCATTGTTTTAGTGTCAAAGTTGTCAATTTAAACCAGGTTTAATGCTTAGTCCGTATTTTGTAATCAGGGGAAGAGTTCGTTTCTTTAGTTGAACGCGTAGTCTCAGAGGTCAGATTTGAAATAGTCTTAAAATTCTACCTACCTTTCTTCGGGGTAAATGGCGTGATGTATGTTATGTAGTGTTATTGATCATTAAACAAACATTAACTGAATTAAATTTTTGAAAATAAGCTTCTTATTCGTTTAACATCATATAACACTGATAGGAAATTCCACAACTCTACCATCAAGCAATTACACAAAAATCTCAACGGTTCAAAGCAAAATTAAAGACCTGAATGGTTTAAGGAAAAATAAACTTTAAATCAATAATTGCAAGATATATTTCAATATAATAATGTTTCAGTTTTTTGCCATGCATAACCACATTCCCAATTTGGATGAATAGTGATTTTCTTAAGAATTATATAGCCAAAAGAAAAATCTGTATATTCATATAAGATTGAACTTTATGCAGTCGTGATACAGATAAATATGTATGCAATTTATATTTGTTTCTTTAAAAGGGCACATTCGATACTGGTCGGAGCTAGATTGCCTGGCCTCAGGCAATGTAGCCAAGTGCAGTTGTGCTTCATTCAAACTTCATCTTTACTGTCATTATTTTAAAGCTAAATTTAACTTATCAATGTTTAACGTCCAGTCCCGCATTTGGACAGTAGCAAGATCAGTCAATTTTAAATTTTATTTGTTTATAATACAGTTGCTTTTACGATGGATGTCTCATGGTATGATTTTGATGAGTCGGGAACGTTGACGTCAATTAGCATTCTTGTATATGGGCTTTGTTGGGTCTATGGACTATGATATACCTACACTTTATAAAATATGTAGGTAAGGTTTGTTTGTCCGCTATTCATGTGGCACTGAACAAGAAGTGTCTTGTTATAATTTACCTAAAATAACTCACTGGTAGCAGTTTGGAACTATCACCACGAAAGAGATAGAAATATATAGATTTAGACGATATCATTAGAATCATGTAGCGAATATGATAAGCCGCACAAAGGTTTCTGACTACCATACTTTATGCGTTCGGTAGTATTTGCGTTCTTAAAACATGGAGACGGTTAATAGTTAAAATACCACAAACGGTAACCCATCCAAGAGCTGACCTTGGCAACATTACTTAACCTCGATGATTATTGTAATGAATATCTATGCTGTGAATATTTTTAAGTTACATACCTATTCCCTAATTCCCTCCAATATCTTTGGAGAGACCCTGGCCCAGCAGTGGGACGTTTAAGGGTTGAAATGATGATAACATACCTATTATTTATGAGTATATTTCTTTCCAAAGGTTTCACTGGAACACAATGCGAGGTGGAGATTGATGAGTGCGCGAACAACCCATGCCTTAACGGAGGAGTCTGTCACGATATGATCAATGCCTTCAGGTGTACGTGTGTTATTGGGTAAGTTATCATTATGCTGGTATATTTTTATTTATTTTTTTTGGATTCAAAACCTGGTAACCTTCATAGTTTGCCACAAGATTTTCGATACGCTTTTATTTATTCATGTTTTATGAAGCCTTCGTTAGGCTTGATAAAATAAGATCTACTTTTTTTGGATATTACCAAGACAGATGATGATATTTTTGGATATGCTAGTTTACTTATGTCAGTACTCATAATTTGATTCTGTATATTATGTTCAAAGTGCATTGAAGAGATATCTTGAGATAGAATAAGTACATAGAAAATGTTAAGCCTTCTGAATATAGAGTTAAATAATTATTTAGAGGCTTTAAAAAAAAGGTTTTCTTTGTAGTCCTTATAATAGGAATTAACCATTATAATAACTATATCTTCTTTATATTTCCAGGTTCACGGGCGCCCGTTGTCAAGTAAACATCGATGACTGCGCGTCTAGTCCGTGTCGGAATGGTGGTATGTGCCATGATTCCATCGCGGGCTATACCTGCGAGTGTCCGCCTGGGTATACGGGTATGTATTGTATATATTTATTTAAGAAAATACCTCTAATAATGCAACACCTTAGGAAAAAACTGCATTAATAATTAACTCTTAATGATGTGATTAGTTCGTTTCAAATTTTGATTCTTCTTTATTCATCTGGCGCTCAAGGAATAAACGAACTTATAATGAGTCTTAATGAAATTTAATTTTGATGGAAATGTTGGTCTAAAGTGGTAAAGCAGATGTATGGTCGACTATACTATTATAACAAATATAAATATTTCTTTTGCTTGTATATTTGCAGTCTTAGTGAAAAAGAGTTATAAGTTAAAAAAACCGCCGGGCAAATTTGAAACTTATTCATATAGACAGAAGATGAACATTTCTGGACAGGCATAACGCAACCTGTATCTGTTTTAAATTGGCAGGACTTATCATACTCACCTTAACCTTATTATTTTCAGGTATGTCCTGCGAGACGAATATCAACGACTGTCTGTCAGCCCCTTGTCATCGCGGCGAGTGTATCGACGGTGACAACAGCTTCACATGCAACTGTCACCCAGGGTACACTGGCAGGGTTTGTCAGACACAGATCAATGAATGCGAGTCGAACCCGTGCCAGTTTGGAGGTATGTAGTCATCTGTATATTAAAGATGTATTAAAACTTTGCATGATTATGTATGTTAGCGAAATAATACTTGATAGCGGATGGGAACTTTTTACTTGTGAATGATTCGGACAAGTTGTGAGCAGGTCAGAGAGTATTTATATTTATAAACGAATCTTGTCAAAACTCTGTTAAAAATGTATGTTATAGAGAATGCCCATGGAATTAAGGGCCATAGCACACGAGCTACTTTCAACATCGGCGATCGTCGATTTTGCGATTGCATCATCGCGTTTCGATGACTTTCGTTGCGTTCCATCGCAGTATTAACATCGCGAAGTTATTCTATTGCTGCATATAGCTTCTAAAAAACGATTTAATCGCTGATTGTCGATGCTAAGAGTAGTTAGTCTTTAGTGGTACTAAGTCCGCCCATATACCGAATGCATAAAGTTTATAAATAAATTTAAACATTGCTTACTTTTTTAGGTAAAAAGTAAGCAATGTTTATGTAATCTTGTTGAATGAAATGATTTTTTTTAATTCATTCAAATCAAAAGTATTTCTGAGATATGTTCAACATTTATTAAAAATATTAGTAATAGTTAAAGAAGTTATGTTTTGTAGATCATGTCCACTTGTCTACTAACAATGACATCATCATCATTGCTGGGCTCGGGTCTCATCTAGCTAGAGACTAACTTAAACTATTTACTCGCCAGGCCATTGTGAAGACCTGATAGGTGGATACCAGTGCCGCTGCAAGCCTGGCACGTCGGGAAGGAACTGTGAGATCAACGTCAACGAATGCTACTCGAACCCTTGCAGAAACGGCGCCACTTGCATAGACGGGATTAATAGGTAGGTCTTCAAATCTTTGTATAATGTTATGTTATGGATAAAGTTCATTGTTAGGTAAAAGTATTATCAAATTGTTTATTATAAAAAAAAATCACAATCATAATATTCTTGTGAAGATATTTATTTTCAGTTGATTTGAAATTGAAATCCTAGTAATTTAAAATTATTATTACATTAAAAAATACATATTGCACTGGCAAATCACAATTTTGTCTGTAACATTACATGTTTGATATTTTTATTAATTATTTTAGATAGATGCTACTTTCTCCCCCCCTTTTAAGACTATTATGAGGATTAATAATAATTATATTTGAATATATTATTGCTTACTTTTAACTATCGCTTTTCAAATTTTCATCACTTTTTTTTTAAATATTTACTACCATTATTTTAATATTTGCTTATTTTATTTACACGCAGCAATTATCCTTTTGAGTAAGTTTCTTTATGTATAAAATTTAGCATGGTTTTAGGATCATTTTATATATTATATGTGCACGCCAATTTATTTTTTAGCTATCATACGCATGGTATCCAAAGGAAATTACATTCCCGCTTTATAACATTTATTGTATAAAAAATCCTCCATCATCATCATTATTACAACCCATAAACGTCACACTGCTTGGCAAGAATCTATTCCAAAGATTGTGGAGGGAATTTAGCCTACTATATTATATAAAAAATCCTACTCCCCTTTCAAATAGTCTAAACTTTAAATAATATAATAGATTTTTTTTTATCTTATTGTGTCCGGCAGACAAAATTAAAAATTGACTTCAGTATACATTATAGTGTTTTCGAATGACTGATCTGTATGATTCCTCCTGTCTGATCATGAAAATAAATTATCTCTATCTTGACTTATCTTTGTCTAATTTCCCTCTTTCCTCACCTCAATTATAATTTAGTAAAAATATTTAAAAATAAAAAACATTCCGCGACAAACCCTATCTAATCAAATAACTTCTTTATTGCTATTCTTTCGCATAATATCTTAGCTACGTATACCGATACCAATCATCTTCAGCATCACTATAACCTTCGTACTTCCATCAGGTACACCTGTGAGTGCATCCCAGGGTTCACGGGCCAGCACTGCGAGACGAATATCAACGAGTGCCTCTCTAACCCCTGCGCCAACGGGGGCAAGTGTATCGACAGGATCAACGGATTCCGGTGTGAATGCCCTAGAGGGTATTATGATGCTAGGTACGGATGGTAGTTAGGGTATTGGATTGGTTTTTGGAAATTGGGTCTAAAATGTGCCTTCGGAATTTGTTGAGGTTACTACCTGGATACTTAGTGATACTATATTTTCATTCACTCATATAATGAGCGAAGATAATTATTGTGACTATATTGTGACTTTCAAAATAAAGTTTTAAGAAGAAATTTAAATGAAAAACTATTGGTCCTCATTATCACTTATAGTGATATTTTAAAATCAAATTGGGCTATTTGATAAATTCAAACATAAGTACATCTGTGAGAAGAAAATGATACCTATTTGGTAAAAATAATGTATTCTTTTAAATTATCTTCTTGCGCTTGCATACATTCTTATCACCGTATTATTTTCCCCAGATGCCTGTCAGATGTAAACGAGTGCGCATCAAATCCTTGCATCAACGGTGGTTCCTGTGAGGATGGAGTCAACCAGTTCATTTGCCATTGTCTACCTGGATATGGAGGTAAGTACTTCGAATATAGTCCAAGAGCTAGCTTACAGGCAAGATAGTACAAGTAGTTTTAGCATTTTTTAAATGCCAGTTTGAAGAGTTAGTGCACATTAAGAATTCTCACTGAAAGTCTTTTCTTAAGAGATGTAAAGTGTATCGGGTATCCCACACTCAAATTGAGCCACCCACTTGGGGAAGTAACGCTTCCTGTACTCAGCTACAATAACACTGACTCGATAGTATTGTGTTCCTGTTGGTGAATATTGGTCTCCAGGGAAAAGATTTTATAGGATCTGCTACACGCAAGTGATGCCTCTGATGTTGCAGATGTCTCCTGTAAATAAAAAAAGTGTAAACTTATAATAATTGTAACAGGCCAAAGATGCGAGCGTGACATAGACGAGTGCAGCTCAAACCCGTGCCAACATGGCGGCACGTGCCACGATAGACTCAACGCGTACAAATGTGATTGCGTTCTTGGATTCACCGGTGAGTATCTTTGTTATTATCTTCTGTATATATTATAATATATTCTTTTTGATAAATTATTCGTGTTTATTTGTTGTTATTGTGGATTTCTGTCGTGCTTGTCAGCGCTGTAGTCGAGTTACAGTTAGCAAGTCAATGTTCAAGTATAATAACTCTATTGGGACCACTAGTCAAAGTTAACTAGTTGTCAAAAATTATTTAATATTCTCTTTTAATAATTGAGGGACTCGTACAATGAAGCTATCGTGCATTGTTCTGTTTCTTTGGTGCTGTATTAGAAGTCTGTGACTGACTTAATAATTATATAACATACGAGTATGTGGGAAATCGTCTGGTATTACACCTATGCCTACTCTTCTTTTAGAATGTTGTTCAAAAACTTTTATAATTTATAGGTGTGAACTGTGAAACGAACATCGACGACTGCGCGGGTAACCCTTGCCTGCACGGCGGGTCGTGCATCGACCTCATCAACGGGTACCGGTGCGTGTGCGCGCCGCCGCACTCCGGACGGAACTGCGAGAACACACTCGATCCCTGCACGCCAAATCAGTATGTATTGCTCATTTATTTGTAGGATATTTTAGTGTTTATTGCTTGAAATGTTATTTCGAATAATATTATTACAATTTCCGAGCAAATAAATTAAATTGAAAGATGCTGTGCCATAAATGTACTCAAAAAGAAACAAGCACAAGTCAACAAACCCGACGATCTGTTATTACACTCGTGTTTTCTGTTACCTAAACTTACTATAAGTCAAAAATTTTGGGTTTTATTTCAAGGCAAAATATCACCAATAGAATAAAATTAATCAGATGATTGCCTATTGAAATTATAGCATTTCAAAGTAGGGTAAAATTAAGAAAGAAAATTCTTAATTGAATACAAACCTCCACAGATGTCGGCACGGCGGGCGCTGCGTAGCCGAAGCGTCGTTCACGGAGTTCACGTGCGTGTGCCCGGTGGGGTGGACGGGCGCGCTGTGCGAGCGTGACGTGGACGAGTGCGGCGTGACGGCGCCGTGCCACAACGACGCCACGTGCATCAACACCGAGGGCGAGTACGCCTGCTTGTGCGCGCGCGGCTACGAGGGGAAGGACTGCGCTATCAACACTGATGATTGCGCTTCTTGTAAGTTTATTTTTCAAGGCCGAAACACATTACCGTGGTGTTGTGTGCCAGAGACGCCCCTGGCGCATATCGGTTTCATACATTTAATATGGTTAGAGACACATAGGTATGTCGTAGCGCCACGACACGACACGACACTCGAATATTTCCTTAACAACTTACATGTTTATACAACTCACAAATTATTATTTTTTTCAGTCCCATGTCAAAACGGTGCTACATGTCTCGATAGCATCGGTGACTACAACTGCGTGTGCGCAAGCGGGTTTGAAGGCAAGCATTGTGAAGACGACATCGACGAATGCAAGTCCAGTCCTTGCATGAACGGTGCTACTTGCAACCAGGTAAGTAGTCATCTATCCCTGTCACTCGTCCTTTCTACCAACATAGTTCGAGGGGGACAACCATATTTCGTACTTGCCCTTTTTTGTGTAATATATAATATGTTCAATTACCTATATATCACGATATAGGACTAAGTATATAATGTCGTAATGGAGAAGAGGGCTAGATTCCTAGCTCAAAAATAGTTATTGAGTTTTTCTGATATATAATCTGTTGATAACTCCAAATTTGCGTGTGGTGATGACTAGGTCAGCTGTAACGCAGATTGCGTTCCTTGACCTCCCATCAGAAGGCATCAAGAGAATAAAAAGCATACCTTAGTTTGCGTACAAACTTGTTTACTGTAATAATAATATCGTTCGTATTTGCCTGGTCTCTGTTAAAATTGGTCGTCGAAATAAACCTGGAAGACATTAACCTTTGTATCGCCTTTGTCTATGAATATACGATCTTATTGCTTAGATAATAGAGCAACATATTCATTTTCCAGCTATAGTGTGTTTGGATAGGTTAAATAATATAAATTTTGTTCCAGTACGTGGCTTCATATACGTGCACGTGCACGCTCGGCTTCTCCGGTATCAACTGTCAGACGAACGATGAAGACTGCACAGAGTCCAGCTGTATGAATGGAGGCACGTGTATTGATGGCGTCAACTCTTATAATTGCTCCTGTGTGCCTGGGTGAGTGGTAATTAAGAAAGAGATAGGATAAAGACAGGGGAGACGTTCTTTGTTTTAATAAGAAAGTAAATGTTAAGGATTACAATAATAAGGTAATTATGAAGTCGAATAAGTCGATAAGATAAGATCGAAATTAATGTCTTTCGTTGACCTAAAACAAATATTTCTTAATATGATTTATTATAGAATTAATTAAATAATGGATTTATGTTAGCTTATTATACATTTGGATAGATGTTTGTATTTATTAGACATTTGTATCAAGATATTTATTATTTTTAGATCTTTTTTTACCAATTACTGTTTCGTTTTCCACATACAGTGTACTGCTTCTTTCAATATGAAATGATTTTTAATTTTGGAACTTGCCACATAATAGCCTATAGTTATTTAGTTTAAAAAAAAACTGCAGTAATTAACTTATAATCTATTGTTCTAGCTACACGGGCTCCAATTGCCAGTTCCGTATCAACATGTGTGACAGTTCGCCGTGCGACAACGGCGCCACCTGTCACGACCACGTCACCTACTACACGTGTCACTGTCCGTACGGGTACATGGGCAAACACTGCGAGGGTTATGTTAACTGGTAAGTAGAGAGGAGCAATGATAGTATGAAAAATGTTTATTAGAGTAAGTATAAAGTGGTTATTTGAAAACCTTTGAAAATGCGTTATTTGTGTACAAATACAGAAACCTATTCGTAGAGGTGGTGAAAGTCGATGTTGAAGACAACTTGAAAAATTTAGTTTTTCTCAATAGTATTTTGAATTTCTGTATTATTTTTGCTTCTAAATAATTTATGCAGCATGCACAGCTTTTGGCGAAAAAAAGAAAAAAAAATAAAGTATAATGAATTTACGGCAATTAAAAATGAATATTAACTAAAGACTCACGAATGTATTAACTATGTGCAGGTGCGAGGTGAACCCGTGTGAGAACGGCGCGACGTGCTCGCAGAAGGGTCCGCAGTACACGTGCACGTGCGCGCCCGGCTGGTCCGGCAAGCTCTGTGACGTCGAGATGGTTTCATGTAAAGACGCTTCCTTTAGAAAAGGTAAGTCTATTAAAAGTTAAGAGTTGGAATAAAATTAACATAGAGATTCCTCCTAGTTCAGTAGTCGATTTGCCGTACTGAGGATGTGATCGAACATATCGCATAATATTTTTTTCAACTAATTTTAGAGGAATATTGCAAATATGATAACATCCTAGTGGATTTTAACCTCACTATACTCAACCATAATATAAAAATGGATTTCCACCTTATTATATATATTGATACTTCAATCATCTAAAACATTTCTATTGTTTTTATCACAGGTGTGAACCTAAAACAACTCTGTAACAACGGATCTTGCGAGGACATCGGCAACTCCCACCGCTGTCACTGTCTAGATGGCTACACCGGTTCTTACTGCCAGAAGGAAATCAACGAATGTGACTCCGCCCCGTGTCAAAACGGAGCGGTATGCAAAGACCTTGTAGGAACCTACCAGTGCCAGTGCGCTAAAGGCTTCCAGGGACAGAATTGTGAGCTCAACGTCAACGATTGCTTGCCAAACCCTTGCCAGAATGGTGGCACCTGCCACGATCTCATCAATAACTTCTCCTGTTCATGTCCATTCGGAACTCTAGGCAAAATCTGTGAGATCAATGTCAACGATTGTAAGCAAGACGCTTGTCATAACAACGGCACGTGTATGGACAAAGTGGGAGGGTTCGAGTGTAAGTGTCCACCGGGTTTCGTTGGACCGAGGTGTGAAGGTGACATCAATGAATGTCTCTCTGATCCTTGTTCGAGACCTGGCACACAAGACTGCGTGCAACTCGTCAACGACTACCATTGTAACTGCAAGCCTGGCTATATGGGCAGACACTGCGACGCTAAAGTCAACTTCTGTGCTAATGCACCCTGTCAGAATGGTGGTGTATGCAATGCGATACCAGGAGGACACAAGTGCATTTGCAATGATGGCTTCTATGGTAAAAATTGTGAATATTCTGGCTACGCTTGCGACTCAAACCCTTGCAAAAATGGCGGATATTGTCGAACATCGGAAATAGGAAGTATGTACGGAGGCTACGTGTGTGATTGTTTATCTGGCTTGTCTGGTATCAACTGTGAAATCGATTCTATGAACGAATGTCTTAGTAATCCTTGTAAGCATCCTGAAGCGACGTGTATTGACAAGCCAGGCGACTACGTCTGTTACTGCCCGAGACAATGGACTGGCAAGAACTGCGATATTCACGACGTACATGCCAAAGGCGGCTATGGAAGCTCTGTCAGCGGAGGTATTAGCTTCAAGAACCCAGGCTTAACCTTCGAGGAACAAGACTTGATATTCCAACGTGAACAGTGCGTTAAGAAAGGATGTAAAGAAAAGCAAGGAGACCATCATTGTGATGAAGAATGTAACACGTATGCTTGCGAATTTGATGGAAACGATTGTACGTTGGGTATCAACCCTTGGGCAAATTGCACAGCACCAATCAAATGCTGGGAAGTGTTTATGGATGGTGAATGTAACGAAGTTTGCAACACGCAAGCTTGTTTATTCGACGGCAGAGATTGCCAGAAGTCTTTACAACGTTGCAACCCTATATACGATGCTTATTGTCAGAAGCATTACGCTAACGGACACTGTGACTACGGATGCAATAACGCTGAATGTAACTGGGACGGTCTGGACTGCGAGAACGAACCTCCGCATTTGGCTGAAGGTGTGATGTCAGTAACACTCCTAATGGACATGAGAACCTTCAAGGAAAGTTCCGTCGCTTTCCTACGAGACCTAGGTCATATGTTACGAACAACCCTTGTCATAAAGAAAGATCATTTAGGTAACGATATGGTCACAGAAAGAGGTCATTCAGGTATACAAGTCTATTTAGAAATCGACAACAGGAAGTGTACGTCGCTGTCTGGATCTGAATGCTTCTTCTCAGCGAGAGAAGCTGCTGATTTCTTAGCGGCCACTGCTTCTAAACATTCTTTGTCACCTGACTTCCCGATTGTGGGAGTTACTGGGGAAGATCCGCCTACAATTGTGAATCTCCCTACAAACTCCAAATATGTTTTCATCGGAGTAATTTTAGTACTTCTAGCCGGTCTACTGATCGGTGTTCTAGTGACAGCTCAGCGGAAACGTGCGGCTGGCATCACTTGGTTCCCCGAAGGTTTTATTCGGAATAACTCTTCACCGAGACGGCATTCACGTCGTCGCGTACCAGATGGGCAAGAAATGAGGAATTTGAACAAAGGTTCTATTGGATGTATCGATGTGGATATCAATGGAGGTCATATGGGTCCGCCGCATCATTGGTCTGATGAGGATGATGATGGGTCAGCACCGCCGCGGGCTAAGCGGGCGAGAGGACCGGGCGACGCTAACGGGGCTCCTGGAGGATACGCGTCTGATCACACGGCAATTACGGATTACGAGGAAGCTGGTCATGACTCGAGGGTATGGACGCAGCAGCATCTCGAAGCGGCTGATATCAGAGTGCCTCCGAGTATGATGACGCCACCGGCTATAGTGAGTATTCTATTATTTGTTTGTAAAAATAAGAGAAGCTGTGTTGAAGTAAATATAGTAGGCCAAGCTTGTTTTCTACTACAATTAAAAACGAACTATTCCTTATTTAGCACGACGGTCATGGCGTAGAGGTAGACGCGCGCGGTCCCTGCGGCATGACGCCACTGATGGTGGCTGCAGTTCGCGGTGGAGCGTTAGACGCGGGCTCTGACGCAGAAGATGAACAGACCGCACATATCATCGCAGATCTCGTCGCGCAAGGGGCACAGCTCAATGCCGCTATGGATAAAACTGGAGAGACTAGCTTGCATTTAGCTGCCAGGTATGTTTCTTATTGCATTATATTTATATTGGTTTATCATTATGCAAGTGTATCTCTTTTGAAAATTCCAATGTAGATACCATTGCTTGCGGCAATTACCATTCTGCCAATAGTGAACGAATTATGATCATGGTGCTTTATATTGAGATGGCAGTTCTATGTGTTGTGCTGGTTTTAGGCACCTAAGAGTGTCAATGATTTTTGTGTCAGTTAGCTTGTTAATACATGAAATTAAAATTTTCATGCTTTTCTATTTCAAATCGCCTTTGAATAGTTTGCTAATAAATTGATATTCGTTATGAAACATATGAAAGCATTATATAAGATAAACTATTTTTTCTCCGAACAGGTACGCGCGAGCGGACGCAGCAAAGCGTCTACTAGACGCGGGCGCGGATGCTAACTCACAAGATAACACCGGACGTACTCCACTACACGCTGCAGTAGCCGCCGATGCCATGGGAGTGTTCCAAATACTCCTCAGGAACAGAGCCACTAACCTCAACGCTAGGATGCATGATGGAACCACACCACTTATATTGGCAGCCAGGTTCGTATTCAGCTATGTTGGTAGTTCTGTTAAGGAGAAATTCCCAAGTCAATAATTAGCGAGTAGAGAATGCTTTAATAGGTAAGCCTTTTTAAATGACGAAACGAAAGGAACAGGTTCTCAAGTCAACGAGATTTTTTTTTTGTTCACATAGATACCTACTTTGTGCATGAAAAATTTTGATCAATAAATAAATATCACATTATGTTCAACGTCTAACGCAATATAACTTTGTTATCCAGGCTAGCAATAGAAGGCATGGTGGAGGACTTAATAAACGCGGACGCGGATATAAACGCCGCTGACAACAGTGGTAAGACCGCGCTGCACTGGGCCGCCGCCGTCAACAACATCGACGCTGTCAATGTGTTGTTGGCGCACGGGGCTAACAGAGACGCGCAGGATGACAAGGTAATATATCATTTGGAGTTAAATGAAGTTTAGAGGTGTTGTAGGACCTTTTAGTTGTAGTTATATTTATTAGGATTTTATGAATGGCTGTTTAAAAGAATAACTTTCATTAATTTTTCAAAACGGTAGTATCATTTGTGAATTATAGATAAACATTGCAATCTGACGTTTTCAATTTTAATTTAGTTTAGTGTGCAAATTTTCATTACCTCTTCAATATAGTCGAATATGTTGTTTAAAAATGTCACACCTTGTACCTATATCCAGTTTTAAATTTTATATTAAAATTTTCACAAGCACTGTTTCTTTAAATTGAAGAAAATATTATTTTCGATTCATATAATCATAGCTTCTTTTAGATAGTAATGTGAGTGTTGTTCCCAGGACGAGACGCCGCTATTCCTGGGTGCGCGAGAAGGTTCGTTCGGCGCTTGCCGGGCGCTACTTGACGCGCTAGCCAACCGCGAGATCACGGACCACATGGACCGTCTCCCGCGTGACGTGGCGCAGGAGCGCATGCACGACGACATCGTGCGGCTGCTCGACGAGCACTGTCCCCGACATCCACCGCAGCACCACCATCTTATGTGTAAGTGTTACTTAAATGCGTTTCAGACGTATGTCATCTTAAGATGTAATCTTGAGATGCCAAACGGCCATCCTCTGTTGGAACGCAAGATTGCATCCGTGTGGCACACGCTTTTTAGACTCGCAACAACAGAGAGATCACAAACGATTTCTTTTGTTTTATTACCTAAAGGGGCACGCAAACACAACAGGCGAGCCATCTGATGGTAAGTGGATGCCGCCGCTCATGGACGTTGGCAATATTAGAGGCACAGCCAAACCACTGCCTAAATTGCGATTACGGCCCTATTATCCAAAATAGCTCATATATCTATATTAATATACTTATTTTTTTCCTCAGCATCACCAAACCCGCACCCGCAGCTGATAAGCCAGCCCACAGTGATCAATACGGCTGCAAAAGGCAAGCCGAAGAAGGCGCGCGCCAAAGCCGGCCCCGACAGCCCACAGGACCAACCCTACGACAACAATAATATGCAAACTACACAAATTAGACGGTAAGTTTCATTTATTTATTTTACTTCGACAATTTCTCTAAAGATA
Source organism: Laspeyria flexula (assembly GCA_905147015.1). Classification (NCBI taxonomy): domain Eukaryota; kingdom Metazoa; phylum Arthropoda; class Insecta; order Lepidoptera; family Erebidae; genus Laspeyria; species Laspeyria flexula. The sequence goes on from LR989954.1 coordinate 15,614,152, forward strand.
CCAAACTAGGATACCGAATCCAATCCACTATCATCACAAACATTGCTAATGGTAAATAAACAGCAGCCTTAAGCACGACCTTTTCAAGTAAAAATGTAGGTACAGCAGAAAGTAAGCATTTATGAGACCGTTGCTTGCTATAAGATCGAAATATTACTAAGCTACCAACTGATATAAAACAAAATAACAACAATGTGATAGTTAGTCTAAAATACGGACAAGGTAAGGGTTCTTTCTTTTTACGGTTCAGGAGATAAGATTGTTAGAGCACGAGTAATAAATATGAAAATTGTATATTAATATGTATTGTGTGAATCACACAGGAAAGCGAGTGTAAAAAAGAATAACAAGAAAGTAGCACAAGAAGTACCACAGAGTGTGGAGAGCCTCGGCTCCAGTCTCAGCCCTGTTGAATCTCCGCTACAAAATTTACAGGTAACGTATTCTACTGTGTTTTATCGTAATGTGACGTCATAATTTTAGAATGTTTTTAAATTCGTTATGATGTTCCAAATTGAAAAGTTTGTAAGTAAACTCCGTTTGTATTTTTTTTTACTTTCCAATGATATTCCAAATTGAAAATTTATAAAGCCAGAGTTTACATCGTAATCTCAGCGTTTTGCTTATTGCGTAGATATGATTTTATCTTGCACTATATTTTTGCACGTAAACTATCACTGTTCTTTATTGTCAGTGAGTTTAAGTTCATTGTTGTAATGTTGTGTAGGACTTGCCGTCGCCGTACGACGCGACGTCGCTGTACTCGAACGCGATGGCGCAGTTCGTGCTGGAGCCGCGCCTACAACACAAGCAGCCGCCCAGCTATGAGGACTGCGTCAAGGTATTACACATGACATTATATTATATTACACTACTTCAACCTCTGAGCCACGACTTATAAGAGAGATGCCACACGAGCGTTGTCGGTGCGCTGCTATAGCACACACGGAGAAAAATAGGTACCTATTCAGTGCGGACACTCAGGTTAGCTGTAGTACATCTGTATGATCAAATAAATTGCGTTTGTCGCCGCAGCCAACGCCATTGTTTATCGAAGTTTGTTTTTGCGCTGTCGCCGTTACCGCACGTTGGGCGCCGCCATAAATTTGAGCTAATTGCAACACGGGCTTTTAAAAGATACGAACCAGGGAGGGGTGCGGTGCTACGACCACTGAGTGACAACGTAGTATTTTATGTAATGAAGGTGAGTATCGCAGCGCCGTTGAAATCACAACTAAAGCAACGTGTTTTCCTTTATACAGACCTCCTGTCCATATTTTTGATAAGGCGGTAACTAAATGCTTCGTCTATATTATTGTAAAGTGTACTTAATGGCTTTAAGTTAAGGCACAATTTAACATGTTCAGTGGCACATCCCGCAGACGGGCGCGGCGCTGCAGCAGTCGTTCGGCGGCGGCCTGTCCTCGCTGTCGCCGCCATACTCCAACCACTCGCCCACGCACAGCAACCACACAACCTCGCCACATGCTTATATAGGTAAGTACAACCTTATTATTTATTCTTTTGAGCAAGTAGATACGAAATAGGTAGCAAAATATGATTAAGATTGCATCTACACACATTCACCATAAAACAAATTAAAGTCAGACCAGACAAAAATATTCCATCTTGAACACTCAACCGATGATGCGTTAGCGTGTCGTACATACAATACTGACGCATCTTTCGTCTGATGTGTTGCATCCCATCCATAACTATAATATGTACAGAGACTATAATAATTGTGTTATAACAGGATCTCCATCGCCGGGCAAGTCTCGGCCGTCTCTGCCGACGTCGCCGGCGCACATGGCGGCGCTGCGACACTCTCACCAGCACCAGCTCGACGCCGCGGCGTACTCGGCGCTCGCGCATCTTAGTAAGTACTTCCTTATATTAAAATGTATTTATGTGTCCACCTTAATTTTGTTTTATAATCTGATTTAATTTCTTGGTTAATCTTTAATTGCGGTAACTTCTTGTTGTTGGTAACTTTTTAGCATTAATTAGGTAGGCTGTTTAGTCTACAAGTGTCATCGGCTCCCCCAATGCACTTGACATAATATGCATACTCTAACAGGTTTATCCAGCAAAGAGTTCCTAAGTTCTAAGGTTCCAAACTATTTCCTTGCAATTTACCATAGGCTAACCCCCTAGGATCTAACACAGCTGGATAACTATAAGTGTGATGCACATCTGCCTATCCTTTGAAGGAAGAAGGCGTAACCAATCTTAAAGCCATATTATATAACTTTATTTAAATACGTATTTGCACTCTAGGTGCTAACGGACAACACAATGCTCAGCTGCAAGCGGTGATGACGCACGCGGCGGCGCTCGGACAAGTACAGGGAGCACAGCACCCAGCGCTCACCAATATGATGTCCAGTAAGTACCTTACCTTAGATTACATCACTTTAAGTAGCCAATTTCAGACTACTACTTACTTTTCCAAACGATTAATACGTAATACCTAGCATTCGCCTTTATTTATACTACAGAATAGGGCCTCAAGTGATGAGTTAAAATCTTGAACGATACACAATTGATATGGCTCGAGCTACTCCTACTCAAATATAACGGACTATCTACGTTGTACGTACAGAAATTACGTCTACCTTTCCAACTTCAGCCGTTATTATCAGCAGCCTGCGATGGGTTCGCTGACTGGATAGAGTATTTTTCTCACAAAGAATCATGATTCCCTGCCCTTTTTGTTTCCCTCCGCAAATTATTCTATTCAATAATTAATTTTTTTTTTCAAATAAAATCTCTTCGGGGGAAACAAGAATGGGGGGAATCAGCAATAACCCGTTTTAGGTACCAAATTACTCATCGCAAATATTTTTCCCAGGTTTATACGGTGGTTGGGGGATAGGTGATACTTTCCCGACTCCGTCACCAGAATCCCCGGATCATTGGTCGTCACCATCGCCGCAAACGCCACTGACGCAATCCCCGCACTCTGATTGGTCGGATCGCGCCGCGCTTTCGCCCAATGACATGCAACAGACAAATAAAGGAGCTACTGAAGCCATCTATATATAGGATTAGAGTTACAATATAGTGTTCTGTTATGGGTACAATTTTGTTGGAATTGATAGAGTAATCTTAAAAATGCTGTTAAAAATCATTTGACAGATAAAATAGGTATTTTTTTTTAATAATATTGATGTATGACTGAAAAAATATACTTCAATGAATTTTATTATCATCTGAAAATAATTTTCACGTGACATTTTCTTTATTATTTTTGGGATTATTAAAAATTTACTATAAGTAATGAATTTATTGACAGCTACATACGATTGCTTCTAACAAAAGCCCAATAGAGCGCTATCGAGCGAACAATGTACAGAGTGACGTTATCGTGTAATATATAATGTTCGACGTCCATTGCGCGTCCACAACGACGTCGTACGTGCCGTAGACATAGACTGACTTGTATGTACAGCATCACGATCTAGGTTTAACTAAGCACTAACATCTCGTGATTATCAACTAGCATTCCCTTCGGTGTATTTTTGTGTCACTTGTTCGATGCATTTTTATAATTTTGTCACAGTGCTGTCAATTTAGGACAAATTTGTCGCTGTGATTGAAGTTCATGCTAGGTTTTGGAATTGTGTTGTCGAGAAATATTTGTTCATTAAGTTTTCATAGAGCAATTAAATAGTATTGATAGAATTTTAATGAAAGAACTCTATATTTATATGAAAATTAAAATATTCGTAAAAGTGTGACATAAAATGAATTATAAAAGTAATTTTTAGATTACTACGTGATGAAATGAGCTAACTTAATTTCTCGACTAATTAATCAAAAAAAGACAGTAAAACTGTCTAAAAAATGCACAGCTAAGTCTCTAAACCTTTTGCCATTATCGTCCAAAAATGCGTCTTTTGTTTTTACAATAAGAGTACATTTTGATTGACAGTTTGACGTTCATAAGGTTAAAAATTAGTCATAAAAATACACCGGATAACGAACACATATATAAATGACACTTGTTACGTTGTTGTTATTTTTAATATTTACTTGTTTAAGTCTTCGACCATTGGTTTAATGCATATGAGATTGTTAAGTGCAGTTCTTAGTCTGATCGCACATTGGTTACTTTCGTTTAATCAATATACTGCCATAACTACCGCAGTTCAGAACAAAAGTTTGATAAAAAGCGCGTTTATCATAGACGTAAGCTTTCATTTGTAATCAATCAGAGAGCAACCAGCCATCCTCTGTTTTTAAGGGATATTTTTTTGTCATTTAAATAGCTTCTTAATAGTTTTGGTTTTCAAAATTCATTGATTTATTAGTCATTTATCTTAAATTTTTTTGTAGTTTGTATTCCGTCGTACTTTGTACGTAAAGTACAGTAGCTTTTGCTGTTTATGAGTAGTCGAAGGTTACAGAGAAACTCATTAGTGACTAAGCGAAGGCCCAAAGTAATTTGTCCCTTATGTCCCCTGGTATTTAAGCTACATAATCAAGTTAAACTCAAACCCTCAGAGTAGATCTTAGTCTATCCATTACAATAGATAAATGATAAACTAAATACTAAATGACAATTATTATTTTGTTATAATACATGTTGTGGTTTGAAATAGTAGGAAAGAAATAGTGTATAGTACAATCAAAACAAAATGCAGTTTAAGTGATAGCAACCAATGCGCGGCCAATCTAAAGTAGCACACATTTGAAAGGAAATTATTTATGTGTGATTCTGTAGTACGAACAAACGTGCTTTAGTGTAGATAGTACACATTTTGTTATTAAAGCTGGGGTGAATTTACTTTATTGTTTATTCTATTGTCTTTGCAAACAGATTGCGATAAAATTTTGTAGTAATTGGTTATTTCCTGATAGCGTAGGTAAAGGTATATCACAGGAATATTAAGCGAGATAGGAACTGGAGCAGTTAACACCAACGCCGACCCATAATTACAAAGAGTGTCGCCCATAGGCATAGCTAAGTTCTCTTTTCAGGGGTTGTTGAAAAAAATAAAACAACAAAAAGTGCATATAGGTAATGAAAAATTGTATACACTTGAAGAAATAACAGAAATATTTGATTGTCGGTCATAATCTTAATCAACAAGAGGTAAACATTTAAGCAGTTTTTTTAACAAACTTTTATTCGATCTGTAAAAACATTTGTGAATTTTTGGGAGGAATAACCCATGACTATGCCCGTGGTGTCGTTATTATTTTGAATATTTTGAGAGGGGTTGTACCCAGACTACGCCGATGGTGTTGTCTATAGGAGCATCCATAGTGGTGGTGTAAGGTGCGTGGCTCTCCAAACTCTAAGGGCGTGTGATAAACTGCTGTATAACACTATTTGAACACACTATTTGAGCCATTTAAGGGTTTCTGGTTAATAAAAAAAGTGTTTATTTCGGCTTTAGAAACAATCTGTTTTAGTATAAATTTTAATGTAATATTAACTGAGATTGATGCCTGTCGCATTTCTCAATTTATTTAGTTTATTATTATTTTGTTTCGCAGAAATTTATTATTTGATCTGGCAATAATCTCAGTTCTGAATATTATAGTTGGTAAATAAACATATCTTCCGTTTTATCGAATCATTCCATATGTTGCTTCCATTTCGCTTGTACAGATGTAATCAGAAGTCAAAAGACATTACGTTAGTAAAATTGTTTTACGAATAATTGAGTAGAAGTTTGCGTTATCGTATATTTAGTGCTGTCTTTTATATATTGCTCGCTCAAAAGAAAAGAAGCTTGAGAAGACATACGACTATTTTGTAAATTTCATCTTGTGTGATTAGCTTAAGGTTGAAATTGCAATTTACACCTTTTTCTCTGAGTATGCAATATAGCAAAGATTTTCCAATTGATATTAGGATCTCATTCATTCCATTTGTGCTTTAAATGACATTGTTATTCGTTAACGCGGGACCACTCATGCTCAAGTTTACTCAATTCCATACATACTCTTATTACATTGTAATATATATTTAAGTATTTTAAATGTTTTAGCTTCACGATGTTGTATCGCCTTTATTGTAAATATTTTTTTTTTTTTTTTAATGTAAGTAATATTTAAATTCGATGAAATAACTGATCTTCGTAGGAATAGTTAGTTTAAAGTTTTTATTTTTTATTTTTTTGTGTCATCTTATTGTGCCAATGAGCAGATGTTTACAGTAATGTAAAGCACAGATAATATTTTACATGTGTATTACTAGTTGTAGATTTAGATCTATGGTTAAGCGAAACGTGCTTCCTAAATGCTTAATATTAGCGAATATATAAACCCGGGATTAATTCTAATTATTGGCTAAAGTACAAAAGAATACACATATTTTGATGAAGAAATTTTGCAAAAATTTAAGACTGTATTTGATATTTTAAGTAAATACAAAACTCATGACAATAATTGTATTTTTGTAACTGTTTTTGTGAATCTGGCATTGTGTAATGTATTCTTGGCACGTATGTAATGCAAAGGCACTAATTGTTATGAAAATAATTGATGAAGAATCATCTACACTCCGTGTGCCTTTTATTTAAGACAATTGTAATTTAAACTATTAAATTAGTTGAGTATCATAGCTGTAGTTGGTAAAACTGTAAATATATTTTAAAAACAATTATTTTCATTGAAGATAATTGCATTTAAATGTAAGGAAAAAATGAAATTTTAATAAATGTTCTCTCGTATGACAATAAAGGAATAAAATTAATATTTACTGTTTTCTTTCATATTCAAACTGCATTTTGAATAATGTCTGATGAATACCAATAGTCGGTCTGTGTCCACGATCGGTGCAATTCGATCGAAACATCGGGCAAAAAAACTATTACTATTTCTTAAAGTGTATATGTTGTAGACCTATTTTATAATAATTAAATGTTTTATCAATATTAGTGATATTATGAAGGCGAAAGTTTGTTAGTGTGTATGTTTATTACTCCTGCACGCTTAAACGGCTAGACCAATTTTGATAAAATTTTGGTAGGTATGGAGATACCTGACACCCTGGATAACACATAGGCTATTAAGCATGCTGTGGTCTCCTGTAAATGAAGAAGTACATTGGACAAAATCTATATTGTGTAACTTTGTGTAGGTACGGCAAGAATGTATCTACATTTTTAGTTGAAGATCCTTAATAAATTTAAAACAAAAACATCGTTCGATATGTCACAATGGAGCTTAACAAAAAGTTAATTTACACACCTTTATTATCAACTCCTGATAATCATATTAAGTAGGTGCTTATTGCAATACCTTTTGGAAATGTAAACACTGATAAACAGCGCGTGCTACCAACAACATTAACTACGCTAGATACCTGCTGTTTGTTTAAGATTACAAAGCTTATCAATGTGAATAAAACGATTTAAAGGCGTTCTACACGGTTATAAACTTGCGTTCCAACAGAGCGACCTTGGTGGCAGCTTTGTTGCCATCCGCGTACTTTGTACGAAAGTTTATTTACAACAGTCGGCTACACGGTTGGAATCTACCAAGGGCACCTTTGTGGAAGGCAAGTTTGTAACCATGTAGCACGGCTATTACGGTATACACCCAATCTCCATATCAACTTTATTATGTTATACAATAGAAATACAGTATACAATTTGAAAGATAGGTTAATAGAATCAATACCTTAATTTATTTTGTTCGAGTTCTTTCCGACTTTACTGAAATATAAATTATAACTTCTGTATTTATTAAATAAAAAAAATATTTTAGAACAAAAAATACTTATTTATATTTTATTATATTATAGGGTATTGTAAATGTGTTTGAATAATAGGTAAATAAATAAATAAAGGAATAACGAAAGCAATAAAGAAATTGAATTGTCATAGATATCGTATCAGTTAGCATAGACAGTTCATTATTTGGAAATCTTCAATATACCCTCTTGTTTCACATAAATTTAGTTAGTGAAAAGTTTTGTGTGATCGGTTGCAAATTAAAATTATGGTTCAATTACGTGTTTGTGAAGTTTATTTAAAAGTGGATTAACTCAAAGCTGGTAAGTAAAACTGCCTTAGAATTAAATAAACGATTCAAATATCTAAAAGGGAACATAAAATCATTTTATTGTCGGAGGGTATGAGAGGGACTTTGATCATCATATTTTATCAGGTGAACTAAGCCACTACAATCTAATTCATAATTAATTTGTAAATATCTTGCTATAAAAAAAGGTGGTCTTAGTTTATTGCCAGTTCTTCTTTTTTCTGAAACGATGTTTTGGATGATTATGAATGTCATGTAAAATTAGTTGGTTAAAGACATGAGAATATAACAGTTTACCTAAGGAAGCGAAGGAATGTGACACTATCAGTGCGTTCAAAAATAAAATAAGAGAATTCGTAAAGAAAATGTAGTACCTACAGCCTAGGTACACCCCAGAGGTAAAATAATATTGTTAATAAAAATAAAAAAATATCTCATTATAAGTGAACTTTGTAAGTTTTTCTGAGAAATAAATTTCTTTAAACCTAGAATAAGGTATTAACGTAGAAGAAGGTAGGTATCATAAGAAAAGAAGCCAACGTCGACCCAAAATGTACCGTTTATTGACCTAAGGGCGATCTAGAACTAACATATTTCATCATTAACCTAACATCAAAATAAATTGTTTGAAATCTCGTCTGTACTCTATTTTGGTGGAGGTTGGCCTTATGGGCGCTAATATTGTAAAGTTTAAATCCAACGCGACGCAGCGTGGTGAACCATTGTCAGAAGTTTGTAACAATAGTTAGGCCGTTTTATTTTCAATCCATAACATCACTCATTGCTACGCAGCAGTGCTGTCGAGATCGGAAGGGTATCTTTACAGCCTTTTACGGGAAAAGGGTTTTCCCGTCGGGGGTTTAAAAAGAGACGTTAAATGTTGTTATTATTTGTTCAACATCCATTTCGGCTCGAATATAGTTAGTTTAATGGCACCTACAGGTTCGTAGTCCTTTTAATATCAATATTTCTTAGATGCAGGCCCTAACGGTACAATTGCACGGAGACATCTCGGCCCGATGGTGCGCATGTGCAGCTGCTATCGGTGCCCTGATCATCTGCATCATCGTCGGTAACACCGCGGTTCTGCTGGCGTTGCGTCGCATTCAGCGGGCCCCTGCACACTACCCGCTTGCCAGTTTAGCTGCAGCCGATCTATTAGTGGGCTTGTTCGTGCTGCCTGTTGCTGCTGTCAGAGAGTTATTCGTGTTGCCGTTGCGTAAGTATTATATAAGTAGTATCATATAATTTTAGGTCTATAACTTTGCTGTCCAAGTTTGCTGTATACAAGACAAAAAAGCGAGTCTCAGGTCCCTTGCGACGGCCTATGCCTGTCAGTGGATATCTTATGGCTGTTATGATGATAAAATTTGCTGTGCTTGAGTGATGTTTTGTTGGGTTTTTATACAGTAAAAACATTTTGATTTATATATAAGATCTGTGTTCACTTTTGAAATGTAATGCATTGGCAATGAAGATCATTACAACAAAAATAAAACTGGAAATAAATAAAAACTATAAGTAAATTTCGTTTATGTAGTTTAACAATGAAATACGTATGCTCTAAATATTTTTGCGACACTTCGCTTGATACAAATAGATAGGAGCTTAATTATTGATGTCGAAAAGCCTACACGAATCTAACTTTTGTGATAAATAATGAAGTTTCCGATTTCCAATTCTAGATTGGCTAATTTGTACATGCTGGGAGACTCTAGACGTCCTCTGCTGCACAGCATCTATCCTCTCCCTCTGTGCACTTGGCTGGGAGCGATGGAGTGGCATCACTGCGCCTCTGGCACGTGCTAGACGTGCCAAGCATTCCAGATTGTTCGCCGCTCTAGTATGGCCTGTTGCCTTTGGAGTGGCATTGCCAACAGCGTTTATTTATGACCCGAAAATTCCTCAAGCGAAAGGCGAAAAGGCTTGTCCGGATACTTTGAATGTTACGTGAGTTTCATTTTGATTATTTAAGTAGCTCTTTTTATTTGGATTTATCATTTTAAGTAATTTTATAGGTAGTACATCACCATGCCCATTATATAGTAAATTATTATTGCTGCCTGTAGATATCTATATTATTCTTTTTCATGTAAAATGAAAAATCTATGCTAGCTAGTCACGTCATCCGTGATCACAAGCTGACTGATATATGGCTTGCTTGTGATTATAACCACTGTAAATGAAGTAGATAATTATCAGATGATACTGAGAATTTCACTGTCAACTGCCGCGCCGTGACGTAGCGGTTATAGTGGTCGCTTCGTCACTAAAACACCTTGTCGAGTAACGTGGGTTCGATTCCCACACGAAAGAAATATTTGTGTGATTCATAGATATTTGTTTCGAGTCTGGGTGTACTTTCAGTCCCCTGCGACACAAGGCTTGATTCCTAGTGCGGGCGTTACCGTCTTAAAAATAAATATAATTAAACTTCAAGACTTAACACCGATACTATATACTACTATATAACTTACAATGACAAATAATATTAAAGGTGTATTGAATTTTGTTTAATAGGAATCTTTTGCTAAAATTTTGGCATTAAAAAATGTATGTGGTTTCTTGGTCTGTTCTCATGCACCATAATCAATACCCACGGAGGATTTTAATTTATTAAAATACTGTATTGTTGTTTCTAGCTATGTGTTCGTGAGCGCCTCTTTATCGTTCTATGCGCCAGTGGTAGTGATGCTGGTATTATACGCTAAGATTTTATGTGCATTGTCCATATCGCCGAACATCCGCGCGCATCGAGGACGCTCGCCCTGTCTTCAAATGTCACCTATTGTAAGTACTATAGTTTTGACAGTAATTTATTGTGTCTCGTGATTGGTAGAAAAACACTGAAGGTAGGGGAATGAAAACTGGAAGACGTATTTGTTCAACAAAAGAAGACATCCCTTGGCAAAAACAAAGTAGACAATCATACCTAGTCTTGGAAACAATATTTGCAAATTCCCCAGATCATGGCTATTTGTTATTGATTTAATAATAATTTAATTATTTTAATCTTCACAACTGACAAGCATCAAGTCGCATGAACACAATTTTGTAGATTATGTCACTGTTGCATTGGTACTAGTTTTAACATTGGTTCAGAAGGCAAACTAAGTTAGATGGGATATAAAAACTATTTTAAGCGAGAACTGTTTTACATTATATGAATTGTCAGTCCATTTGCTCTAGTTCTTCTGGCAATTTAAGAAGTAAAAAGCAACATTTAACTTTAAAATTTCAGGGCAAAGCCGCTATAAGCGCAACAACTAGCTGTAGTACTCCATTCCCTGTCAAGAGTCCACAGAAACCAATAAAAAGTCCCAGGTAAGTTTCTAAAGTTTGTTTTTAAAGATATAGAAAATTCCCTGGGACATCTAAAAACCAAATCCACAGTCGTGATTTTACTTTGCAAAATAGGCTTCACAAGGCTATAAGGCTATAAAAATACGCTTCGTCCAATAGGAACTGAGTAGGACCCAGACAAAGAGCCACGGGAGTGAAGTCACGGGCAACAGCTAGACCCTAGTAATAGTAGTAGATTATTTATTATGTCAAAAATCTATCACTGAAGTTAGATCTATCAGACACTTATCTATAAGTAGTGGTACCTACAGATCCTATTATGAATCTGAATATCGACTTAGGTACGATTCAGACCAACCGGCTTGCATCGGCCCGCGCCGGGCGGCGTTTTACAATGCGGTAAAGAACATTGAAATGTATTAACAGTAATTACAGTTCATATTTGCATGCAACTTACGCATAGTTACCTCCGTCGGCATCCCGCGACGCGTCGCGACGGCCGACCGGCTCTGACCGGCTGCCGCGGCACCCGTACGGCTATCGCGGCAGCCGTACGCATGCCGCGGCAGCCGAACGGCTGTCGCGGCTGCCGTCGGGTCCGCTCGCAGCCGGTCGGCCGTGTGTCGTACGGAGATTACGGTGCAGCAACAGCTAGCGAATCATTCAAGTTGTGTTCTTCAAGCGATATTTTAAATAATATTTCACTTTACGTCTACGCGGCGCAAAGAGAGCGGCTCTTCTGGGCGCTTGGAGTGCGTACGGATTCCAGCGGACGCTGTCGGCTGCCGCGGCACGCGTACGGCTCCGTTCCGATGCGGCGCGACGCGAGCCGGTTGGTCTGAATCGTACCTTAGTCTGAGTCGATAAATGTTCGAAACGTTCGCTGTTAAATGTTCGAAAATTTGAATAATGTTCGCTGTCACTTTTAAACATTCAATTTGATTGCAATATCGACTCCATCTAAGTCGGTATCGAGTTTCATAGTAGGATCCTAAAATACATTTAGCATATCTATTCGCATATACCTAAAAGTCGTAATAAAATACTTATTAATTTCAGACTACTGGCGCCAAAATGCTGCATTTTTATATCTGAAGCCTGTAAACACGCGAAATGTGGTGACCAACCACAACCCAATGTAGGAGAAGCGGCAAATCCCTTGTAAGTATTCACATTTTTACATAATTATTACCAAATAAATGATTAAAAATAAATATCTAATTTACTCCTTGCCATAGATATTTTTTTGGATATTGCTTATTTTATGGATATTGCAATCATAAACAGAAAATTGTATTCTTTTAGATTGGAGGTGAATCTAAAAGAATACAATTTGTCAATTTTGTCAAAACTCGTGTTACATAAATCTACGTCATCGTCTTTATAGAGTTACCCACTGAGGTATCTGTTACCTTTAGTTATGCTGTCAATTGAAAAGTGGTGGGCAAACAATTTTACGATCAGTGATCAGAGAGAAGATCATATTTTTAATATCTTATCATAGCGTCATGCGTTTTTCTACGAAGAGTTAGGCAGGGGGTGCATCACATCCACATGTTGTTAATAGGTTCCATGTAAAGGGGGAGGGGCAAGCAAAGGAGGGGAACGCCCGCCAGCGCAGTTTTACTGAGAATTTTACGACTGAAAATCTCTATACCGTTTTTGACCGACCCAGGACATGAATCCAGGACTTTTTGAAGCAGTTTTATTTGTTTTAATTCATTTTATTTATTGATACCATATTATTTCTACTAGGTGTACAATAACTCGACAACGCCGCGCCACCCGCACCATCGTCAGACTGATGGCCATGTTCTTAGTGTGCTGGACACCTTTCTTCGTCATGGCACCCGTAGGTTAGTTATATCTATACCTCATTATCATCATTTCTTCATCATGACTGGCCTGTTGGTCTAGTGGTTAGTGATCCTGACTGCTAAGCCGGAGGTCGTGGGATCGGAAATCTTTGTGGGATGAGCATGATTGTTTGTTCTGTGTCTGGGTGTAATTTATCTATAATATGTAGGTATGTACTTACAAAAAAAAAGTATATCAGTTGTTTAGTACCCATAACACAAGCAAATATAATTGCTTAATTTGGAACTAGATGGCGCGGTGTGAATGTGGTAAAAATATTATTATTATATTATTTCAACCCATAAACGTCCAGTCCCACTGCTGGGCACGGATCTCCTTCAAAGAATGTGGAAGGAATTTAGCTTACTATGCCACGCTAGTTATATACCTGCCTAAGTATTAAATACATTTATCAAAAAAAAGTTAAGACTAGCAAATCATTTAAATAATTTTATGCTTTTTGCATCAAAATTGAGCTGGTTAAATAGGGTTACCACAAAAGTAACTAACGACGATATGTAATGCCATGTTGTATGAGTATTTCTAAATTTATTTTATTGTTGTTGGCCATGTAAGTTTTGGAAGATAAGCCCTCTTGTTTTCTCGGAAGTAAGACTAGATGAGTATGAAGAAAGCAGGCGAAATAAACGATTGTTACTACCTAAGTGTCTTGAGAGTGTGGCGTAAGTTACAAGTTTCTAGTAACAGTTTTTCAGCCTATCAGCGAACTGGGTCCCGATCCTGCTAACACAATCGTAAAGCAATGGTTAAGCCGATGGTCTGATTCGACAGCTGTGATTGGCTTACTAAGTCAATCGCGGCATATTGCCTGCCTGTGATTGGTCGATATTAGTTCATCAATCTGCTATCGACGTGTGTACATTAACAACACACACACACACACACACGACACACGGGTCGTTGACTCGTAATCCTGTCCCTGGGGCTCTGATGAAAATCAGCGCTGTTGAGTGTCCAGCAGCTGTTAGTTGCTGCCGCCGCAGCATTATGCTGAGCAGATTCCAAATTCAGTCGCAGGTGTGACATGCAGTGGGTTCAATATCTTTTCCCTTTTTATTTAATTTTTTTGTTTATATATTTTTTTTAATCATAAGTAATTTGTTCCTACTGATGTCACATTGATTGTCTGTGGTGAATAAATGTTTTTTTCTTTCTATCTGTGATTTAGCAGAATCAGGCTCCTGGTTGTAGATAAATTGAGTGACACAATTTAATCATAATATTCGTAACCTACGGCTATCTTAATAGTTTTTTGTGACCTAGATGAATAATTTTATTCTAATTTATTGCATCATCATCATCAGCAACGCATTATTATCCCACTGCTGGGCTCAGGTCTCCTCTCCTCTATTCTATTTATTGCATAGTATATTCAATTGTCAGATTCGGTGTGTGACTGCGTGTGGGACCCAATTTGGCAGTGGAGCACGTGGCTGGGGTACACGAACTCTGCGCTAAACCCGCTCGTGTACGCGGCGGCGTCGCCGAGCGTGCGCCGGGCGTTGTACGTTTCGCGGAGCAGCTCGGCTAGAGCGACTGACGTGCCCACTACACCTCATAGAAGATGAGGTACGCCAGGTAAAATTGTACAGACCAGATCTAATAAAGAAATATTAGTTCGACTTGTTTTAATTCTAAACAATGATTTTACGAGTCGTACAAAAGTCTTTCGGGCTAATGCCTCCAGAACAATATTTGAATTATTTTTTGTTTTTCTTGAAATCAAGGCTGGCTGTAGAGAATGAGCAGTACGAAATAGCGGATTTTGTTAAATAAAACCAACTCGTAGTTTTAAAATAAATAATATTTATTTACACAATTCATTCAATATTTTGTGTACACTTCTTTGGCATAAACACTACCCATTCATTTAAACAAAAATATATAAAATTGCACTCGCAAAAATACTGTTTCTAAGTGAATTATATACTACGCTTAAAATTTACAATGTTTAACAACAACAATATTATTTACAACTTATATAAACTTTGAATAAACTACGAACAATATAACAGACCTAAAAACTAAATATTGTGCGAAACAAAATATATATTAATATTTTTTCAAAATCTCTGAAGAATTAGGACTCGTTAATACTTTATAGAACACAATATCGATCCATTCTCGATACCAATATGATCAACAAACATCGAGAATCAATCAATGAGCTTGAAAACTTTGTTCGATTTTTACACTTGTACGGGTTTAAACATAATTTAAAGTTAACAACGTTTTATTATATTACAATTTTCTTTATTCTCAAGTAGATTTTATAAGCAGTATATTTTTATTATTGAGAAATGTGTAACCCATGATTTTTTTCATAATACATTTTGTTATCCGTTTCTGCGTCAATACTTTCAACTGATATCAAAATCATTAGATTCGAATGTTGGTTTTTCTTCGGCACTTACTTTCAACTTATAAATAACGGGTTGACATCGTCAGAGCTTTTTACTGTAGTAAGGCATGAACTGACAAAACATTAAGAACATGTTTCAACAACAACATGTATTGTTTTTATGTGTATCGTCAATACAAACCATAGTTGTTCTTATTTCGTCTAAGATATCCAATATGGCATTCGTTTACCGTTCAAATACCAAACTGGCTTTCCCACTTATGATCTGAATACAATCTCCTAACACAAAATTTACTTTTAACATCACTGGTTATGATGTTAATTTTCCTCACTAATTAGGGCTTTTTCCAAGATTTTAAATAATAATTACAACAAAGGTATACCTTCAGAGACTGGCTAGTATTAGCATTCGGGATTGGTGATTTTTTTAATTTGTTAGTCACCTTTGGTGATTGTTACCAGTTAATTTATCGTAAGTTTGCATTGCAGAAACATGTCTTTATGATATTTAATTTTAAAATTTAAGAATAGGTATTTAGGTCGCAATTTTCCGACTAAAATAGTTTTTATCTGAATATTTTGTCGGTGCATCACTATGTGAAATATTGATTGTTTTTGCTGTAAATCAGATTCACATGCCAATCACCAATCCCAGTTAAACTAACATCTACTTTAACCCCATAACAATTATTATAGATCACTCCACAGATCACAAGCCCTATATTTTTGTGTTGGTGTTACATGACTCACAACTGATACCTCAAGATGGCGGCTAATGACAAAATGGCGGCGACGAGTAATGGCGGCTGTGACAACGTGCTCGCGCCACCGAAGTCACGCGCGTCTGGAGAACATGTTTTGCACGTACAGCGACCGGCTAAGCAGTAGCCCGGCTCATCCTCCTCGGATACACATTCCTGGAAAAATAAGATTTTGTTTAATTTGTATTTTGTTTTATAATTGGCCTTTGGGTTTTTGTTGATAAAATACTGCAGGGCCGGATTTAAGGCAGGTCAGGCGGGGCGACGACCCCCGGGGCCTTCACAAAGGACAAAAAAATTCTCGACGGGTCAGAAGTTAACGTGTTTTTTAATAGGTTTTTTTCGTATTTTTACTGATAAACAACTAAGCACATATATTGTGCCAGATGGTAGAATATAGAAGATCGTTTAACATTGTTAGAACAACAACATTCGCAAAAAACGATTTTGATTTTGTAAATTCGGAATTTAATTTAGGGGCCTCCACACCTCTAAATCTGGCCCTTACAATACATATTATAAAATAGTGGTAAAAACGTTGCCAGCCCCAGTGTAAGCTCTCTTTTCTATAAACTTAACTTAATTTTATTCTGTATTATTCTATACTATTTACATTTATTTTCTTCCTTTCTCTTCATTCTTTATTATAATTCTCTTTTTCAGTAAAAATGGTCGACAGAACCATTTAATTAAAACTAGAAATTAAATGGTATGTTTGTAAAATGAAATTAATAATAATAAATAAGTATGTATGTAAGTAATAAATATGTATTTGAAAGTATGAAATAATTGTAAATATTGACTAAAAGTTAAACTAATTAAATATGTTTGTAAAACTATTAGCTTTTAATATGTATTATCACACTTAAATCGTCAACACTAGTTGATTATAAAATAGTAGTTTTATTTTAAATACAGTTTAATAAAGTATCCTGAGTGGCGTTGGCTGAGGACCGAAGAGATTGGAAATCACGGAGGCAGCCTTTTCCTAGCAGTTCAATGATATCTAATCTACATACAAATACAAACTATCCTTTTTAGGGTCCCTTATAGTTTCGTTATGTCCGCCTATCTATCCGTTTAATGATGAAATTTGCAGAATAGCTAACTACCAAACAAAGTAGTGGCTTAAAAGACGTGTTTGCCACTACTTAGTTTTGTAGTAAAATAATTAAAAAAACACTCCATACATGTAACAGAAGTTGAATTTTTAGTATTGTTTTAGGGACTCCACTGACCCCATAGCGCCCAAAGATAAGAAGGAGCATCGAATATTATATAAAAGTTTTGAGTGTATAAAAAGCGTCTAGTATTTAGATGTTTTTGGTTTTTAACTGTAAATTATCCTGACCTCATCCCTCCTGCAGTCCTGGCCGGGTCGTCTCCTGTGCCAGCAGCGCAGCGGCGTGCCGGCGGGGCGCGCGCTGTATGCGCATGCGCAGGCGCCGCCGAGGCACAGAGCCGCGCCCGGCGCGCGCGCGTCCGCTGCTCCTGCTAACGCGTCGCACTGCACGTCGTACTCACACGACTCGTTTAGGGCTTTCACGGCTGTTAACAAAAATATATTTTTTTGTTTAAAACTAACAACTTTTTATCTCCTAGGCTAGATAAAGTTGGATCATATACATATTTCCATCAACCGGGCAAATTTCTATACTCCGGGCTAACACTGAAAATTAAGAGATGGAAAAACCAAATAGGTACAGGTAGGTTTTTGCCCCACCCAGTCAATTGAACACAACACCTCGTATTGTAGCAAACGTTAACACCCATTTTACCATCGAGGTAGTCCTAATAATATTAAAAGGAAGGCTATAGGTGATATAAGATCACGCCATGACCATAAGGAGGTGAGTAGAAGCCAAACAAAGATCCACGAGAGCGAAGCCACGCGCCACAGCTAGTCATGAATTCGATAAGATTGGCAAGTGTATACGAGAGACTACATGAATCTTTCTCAAAGTCAATAATTTATACTGCATTCCTGAATGATAAGATCTAAATCTGATTAGCAGACCTTAACCTATCTCTAACGATAATTAGATATAATTAACGTATAAGGGCTGTCGATCGTTAATTCATTACTGACCTAATTAAGGTCTCACGTAGGGCCAAGGGCTATCTAATTAGCATAGATAGTGCACACTGCACTAACTATTTTAATTGAATTTCGATGTTGATTAAATAATCATTGGTCAGGGACTTAAATAGGAAAAGGTTTCATGACCGAGGTATACATTTAAGTAACTTTTATGCTGGCACTAGATGGAAGTATATTTTAGAGAGGTAAAGCAGTAATTTTGCTCTTTTTTAAAGCTATTTTAAAATAAAAACGTTTCGCCTTTATTGTAGGATTAGTTTATTAGCACAGTGACCTGTGGCAGAGGGGTAGTGTATACGGTTGGGGTTTCTGAGGTATCGGGTTCTTGGGTATTTAAAAAGGTGTATACAGGCCTGACTAGAGTGACATGCGAAATAAGTAGACTAAAGTCCAAAAAGATATTTCTGGATTGATATGATATACAGGATGTCCCGAAACTTAACGTCAAGCGGCTACCGGGCGATGGAATAGCCTGTACCTGTTCTGAGATCTGAACGATGATGATCTGTATATGAACGAATCAGTTTGTTTTAAGTTAAAATTAAGTTTCTGCTTACATTCAACACAAGAATTTGTGGCGTTATGTGCGACCCAGTTGTCCCTGCATCGACACGTGCCTCTACACTCGAGGCCGGCGCCTGCGCACTGCAGCTGATCTTCGCACTCCTCGCCTAACGTCGCGTCTCTCACACACCTGAAACATTACGTTTACATCGTATATAACAGACACTCACAGTGGGAAAGAGTTATAAGATGAGAAACGTCTCTGGGGAATTTTGTATCTTAAAAGGTGGATAAATAAATTGCAACTTATGGCTTTATTACATTGGCGATACTACATATAATCATGCCTTTTAGTTTTCATCCTTTTTGTGCTGGGAGATGGGAGAGTGTATGAGGATTGCTGCTCAAGATACCCGAGACTGGTGTTTTGGTTCTGTACCTTTCTGTGATTTTTCAAACTGTAACTAATTGAAATTGTTACTACTATGGCGATTAAAAAGAGTGGCCTTAGTTTCTTGCGAAGTTCTTCTTACAGCTCAACCATGTCAGTGAACTGGCCGTAGGTAAATTTGCTGAGAACATTGTTTTGGCTTTTATGAGTATCATGTATGTGATCTATATGAAATAAAAGGTTTGAAATTGAATTAGTTTCTTATGTCTTGAAATTCTCAATACCAAACAGGGTCTTTCAATACACCTGGCCAATCACAATTGACTCGCTCCCTGTAACATGATTAACTATGGGTGTATTCCACCACTGTGTACTCCCTCGGGGAAAAAAGCGGGATGTTTATTGTAAAATTTAATAAAGTACAAATGAGTGGATCACCTACCTGGTACCATTGTCCCTAGGACTGTACTGTAGCTGACACACGCAGTATCCTCTAACACAGAACGCTTGTCGTTCCTCCGTACCCTGTTCACCGAGGTAGCAGTTCTGGTCCACCAAGCAACGCTCGCCGATTACTATAAAAATAATAAATGATACGTAAGTACCTTTCATCATCATCATCATCATATCAACCGCAGGAAGTCCACTGCTGGACATAGGCCTCCTCAAGAGATTTCCAATAGGGCCGGTTGTATGAGTATATGTATAGGTACCTTTATTAAGCTACAATTACACTTATATCACAAAGAATCACATGAAATTCAAAATAAACGAGCCTAGATTTATAAATACCTAACCAAATCTTAAATTGGGCTAACTGCTAAAAAGAACAAAATAAAAAAAACAGTTCTAGTTTATTAAAATCTATACTAATCTAGATTAGTCTATACTAATAATACATATAAAGCTGAAGAAATTGTTTGTTTGTTTGTTTGTTTGTGTGAAGTTTGAAAGCGATGATATTATATCAGAACCTACTGGTTTTCTGATTTGAAAAAATATTTTAGAGTTGGATAGCCCGTTTATCAAGGAAAGTTATAGGCTATATAACATCACGCTACAGCCAATAGGAGCTGAGCAGTGGCCAAACAAAAGCGATGGGACCGAAGCCCCGAAGAAGAATAATTAAAACTTATTATCTAAACCACAGATAAGTACTAAAAATACAGTCAGTAATCGTCGCCTTATAATCTTCATTGCAAACCAAGAGTTAGCAAGCGTGTGTTTTGTCGCAAATCCACTTAGGTATTCTAGGTGACCCCGAAGTAGACCCCGTCTAAGGTTATTATGTTGAAGATTGCAGTAGAAAGATCTAAGAGGAAACGAGCTATTACTTCATTGCTAGACACTTGTAGTAGTAACTATGCGTCATGTTACGTGGAACAATGGGGTTTGGTCTATTTTCAGAATCCTATGAGTTCTATTAGCGGTTATAAATGAAGTTAACTTATATGTACTTAAAGTCAGTTTCTATGAATGACTCAGAATACTACATGCTCATTTACACAGTAATTAGAACTTTATAGATAGAATTTTATTGTAAGGCTTATTCCTTTATAGGTCTTCAATAACACCTGCACTATTTTTGCGTCGCCGCGTCGGGGGTTAAAAAATCAATTAAAAATAAATAGGTACCTACTACTTAATACTTATAGTTAGTTACGATTATTATCTGTGTAGTGACGTATGAAGAATACATAATGTCACTTCCCCATCTCAATCCGTGTGGTGTCGTAAAAGGTGACTAAGGAAGTAACCTTATGCAGACAAGAGCACTGCAAGAAAAAGAAAATTCGAAGCAAACCCTATACCAAAACATCTGGCCAGCGTGGTATAGTAGGCTAAATTCCCTTCACATTCTTTGGAGGAGACCTATGTTCAGCTGTGAGATGTTTGTGGGTTAAAATAATGATGATACTTACGAGAGGTCTCATAGCACCTATCGTCTTCGAAGTGTGCAGTTGGTGCACATGAGCATACTCCGTTGGTGCACTCCGAATGGATGCCGGTCGTGGAGTGGCATTGGATGTGTTGCACGCACTCTTCACCTATACGGGCCTCTGGAAACCAGGATATGGTTATTAGTTTATATATAATACAAAAATATATTCCACAAATTGAAATCCAATTTGATATTAAAGGATTTGAATACCAGTCACTTATTCCAACGATAAACTTAAAACTCGATTTTGATTTTTAAAATGAGGGTAATTCAAAAATATAACTTTTGTTTATATAATTTTTACAAATACTGAATTAGAAGCTGCTACCTGCTGTCCAGTGCATCAGCTCAAAGTTTACTATAAATCATTCGAACTTTGCACAAAATTGAAAAAACCAAAAACGTTTGATTCAGTACATAATAAATCTTACTATCACTTATAAGTACTCATAAATACGAAAGTACCGAACATTAAGGTTCATAAAAAAAAAAATAGAATAACCATAACCAGCCTTGTTGAAACCATGATCCACATACAATTAAATATAACGTTTTACTTGTAGAAATAAATGTTGTAAAATTGACAACAAGCTCACGTACGTTATCGAATGATTAATATTTTGTGATTATAGTAAACTTAGAGCTAATGCAGTGGAAGTGGGCAGCAGATAGCAGCTACTAGTATTTGTACAAAACAATTATGTCAAATATTCTAAAGTCTACCCTCATATAGGTGATTTTTAAATAGAATACCCTCATATTTAAAATCGAGTTTTATGCATAACGTTGTATGAGCCGGCCCTAGTATGTTGTCTTGTTAGTATAGTACAGATAAAGTCCAAATTGTCAAAACTAGCAAAAAATAAATCACATATGGCCTTTTTACATTACATATACGAGTATGTATGTGCGGTGTGAGTCATGACTACTACGAATAGATATTACTTAGGTATATCTCTAAATTGGCGTTTTTACTAATCGTAATGTTAGTTTTTTTTTTTTTTATACCACGACGGTGGCAAACAGACGTACGGTCCGCCTGATGGTAAGCGGTTACCGTAGCCTATGGGCGCCTACAACACCAGGGGCATCACGAGCGCGTTGCCGACCCTTAAGAAACCTATTCACTCCTTTTTTGAAGAACCCCATACTAG
The DNA here is from genome assembly GCA_905147015.1 of Laspeyria flexula. Taxonomy (NCBI): domain Eukaryota; kingdom Metazoa; phylum Arthropoda; class Insecta; order Lepidoptera; family Erebidae; genus Laspeyria; species Laspeyria flexula. Next base: position 15,636,552 of record LR989954.1, read on the forward strand.
TAGTATAGTAGTTAGTTTCGCGGCGATAACTTCAACCATTGCGTAATAAAGTACCATCATGCTGGCATTATACAGCCGCCTTTTCAACCTTACACACATTAATTTATCATTATTATGATACGCAGAACTTAAAGGGAAAGTTACATTATGCTTAACGACAATTTCGGAGACGTACGTACAATAATATTCTATTGTCAAGCGCAGTGACACTACTTTAAATAAATCATTACTGTGTTCAAGTGAGTAAGGTACGTGTGCTATTTTTAGCATACATATTTTGATTGTGTATAAAATCATTAGTAGACGAAATTATAAACGTGCTGGTTTTTTCCGCTATTGGATATTATTTGAATAGAAAATTTTGGTAAAATTAATATTTTACTAAGTGTGCGTATCTCCAATTGTATTCAATTTGGACGATTTGCGCACTTTGGTTAATACATCTGTTACTATAGATACTCGTACTTAATAAAATTAAGAACCCTATTTCTGTTTTAAATTAGAATAATAAAGTAATAGTAATATTCTAAAGAAGGGACAGATCAGGAGTACCCTCAATCGGCCAGAATACATGAAAAGACTGATGAATGTTGGAGAAGCCAAAGATGTATGTCAGAATCGTAGCAAGTGGAAGGAAATAGTCTCTGCCTACCCCTCTGTTGGGAAAGAGGCGTGATCTATATATGTATGTATGTAAAGTAACTTTTAAATCGGAGTAATTACATTATACTCACAAGCCAACCTTAATGTTTGAATCACAGCAATTGGCGAACTTATGTAGATATCCATACACATCCTACTTCTTTACGAAACAAATATCTAATATCATAATTAAACAAAAAGGAACAACCTGTATCACTTTTAAATAGATTCGTAACTCGTAAGTTTCTAATATGTAGGTAAGAGCCCGTGGCGGCCATAGATAATAGACTAAATACCGGTAGTGTCGGTCACCGATGTGCTCCCGTCAATGCTTGTGAATTATTTTCGTATACCCTCCTCAGTGTGATTTTTATTATTTTTACACGACTGCCCAAAAAAGGAGTAACACTCCACTGTTTAGTTATAAAATACTTTGCTAAGTTTTAGATTAGATTATTTTGTGATGATTATGATGCACGGTAAAACTCTAATGAGTTTATGATTTATGTAAAACGATGAATAAATAAATAAATTTAAAAAAATTATAATTACAGCACGATCACCATCGTGCTGTAATTATAATTTTTTATGGGTATGAAGGCACCTTAGAAGAAATTCTATGAGTATGTCTGATCCACCAACCCGCACTAGGCCAGCGTGAGGGGATTATGGCCTAAACCTTCTCAGCTCTCTAGTTAAAGGAGAGGAGACCCGATCCCAGAAGTGGGACTAAATGGGTTGCTGATGATGATGATGATGATGATAATCACAGCTTACACTAATGGCGGGCAGGCGTGATGATATCGTTTGTAGGTACCTTTCAAGCATCCTTTATGCGTGCTGTTGACTGCTGCGTAGACGAAGCCATCCTTGCAGACGCAGTAGCTATTGAGACGACAGAACGCGTTGTCGGGACAATCCATGTCCACTCCACAGACGTTACCCGTTCGACCTGCAACAAAAATAAATTTTATATACCTAGGTATAATACAGAGGTTTTAAGTTAAATATATGTTAAAATAAACCAATTTATATAATAATAATAATATTCTACCACATTCACACAGCGCCATCTAGTCCCAAAGTAAGCAATTATATTTGCTTGTGTTATGGGTACTAAACAACTGATACAGTACTTAAATATTTTTTTTTTTTTTTGTAAATACATACATATTAATCTAGTAATAGGTTTAAAATACTATTAGTTTTTACTGAAACTAAAGACAACCGTAGCTCCGTACTTGTTGTGTTGAACCCGGCGGGACAAACAGAAAAGGCAGTACGACTAACAAAATAATCAGAAAAGACAGCCGCCCTGCCCTGTCTTTTATGTCGCGACTAGGGTTGCCAACTTTTTAACAAGATATAAATTATATTTACGTCTGAGAAGAAAAATAAACAGTATTTTAGAAAAAAGAACAGTATATTTATAGCGAGAACTCTCGCACAACTAATAAATTTATTTGTTTATTATTTGTTTGTGGCTGTACTGCCGCACTGCACTGAGCACTCTCTGACTAAATAAAACATAAACTATTTTTAACAAAAAAATATTAAAACGACTTCAAATCAGTACTAAAAAGCGAAAAATAAACTGAATTAGATATTTAATTCCAAGCTAAAAAATACCTACCTACCCGTTTAAAGTATAATACCCTATTACTAATCTGTTTGAAGTCGATGCCAAGCCTAAAGAGTTTGTTAAGCTATGTACTACTTAGTATGTACATCTGTTACCGCTCGCTACTTCACACCACCTCGCACTTGCGTGTGATCGTACCTAGTGGACGGCCCAAACTGAGTGATACAACCTCATTAGGCTGGCACCGACTTCAAACAGATTAGTAATAGGGTATTATACTTTAAACGGGTAGGTAGGTATTTTTTAGCTTGGAATTAAATATCTAATTCAGTTTATTTTTCGCTTTTTAGTACTGATTTGAAGTCGTTTTAATATTTTTTTGTTAAAAATAGTTTATTTTTCCATTTTTAGTGTACTTTTTATCTAGCAGATTTAATAATACTGGCTGGCAAACTAAGACGGAAAACCGAAATAAAGAATCTTCGATAGAAGGGCACGTCTATTTAAATATTCTAACAACACAACCTGATTGTAGAATAGAGGAATCTCAAAACTCTCAGCTTTTTATGTCTTTCTTTTTTCCTATAAAATGCGACAGGTAACAAGTATAGGTATACAATGCAGGTTAGATACTATATGGAAAACTTAAAATATCATCTAAGAATTCCTTTGAATTATATAACTTTAACTTTCTCTTCCATCAAGAGCTCTCACCTCAGACACTTGAAATAACACAACTTAAGGTTTATACATGGATGTGATATTTAAAGAAATCATCTTCTTACTCCTAAACATTAAGAAGTTTCCCTTCCAGTGACAACTCACCTAAATAACCTACAAGAATACAACTATAGGTTTATAAGTATCTATAATATTGAAAGAATTATCCTCCAACTCCTAAGAGTCAAGGAGTTATACCTTCCACTGACAGCTCACCTGAATAACCTACAAGAATACAACTATAGGTTTATAAGTATCAATAATATTGAAAGAATTATCCTCCAACTCCTAAGAGTCAAGGAGTTATACCTTCCACTGACAGCTCACCTGAATAACCTACAAGAATACAACTATAGGTTTATAAGTACCTATAATATTGAAAGAATTATCCTCCAACTCCTAATAGTTAAGGAGTTATACCTTCCAGTATCAGCTCACCTAAATAACCTACAAGAATACAACTATTGGTTTATAAGAACCTATAATGTCGAAAGAATTATCCTCTAACTCCTAACAGTTAACCCATTTACAGCGACCGATCTTTATAAAGATCAAAAATATACATAAAAAATAACATCAATTAATTTATATTTTTGACAGCAGAGTTTTAGATCCTTATTTACCAATTCGTGTAATAAGCATTTGACCGTGTTTCGGAGTGTAATTTGTTACAGTAAAATTATTATTTATAAGCGTATTTGCATCTTGAATTAATTTCTTAAAATTAACTTTCGAGGTGTCATCTAAACAATAAGTTTTTATAGAGTTATTTCGGATTGAAACACATTTGAAGTATGATTTTTATAAATTTATAACCTCTATAATGAATCTTTGGAAAAAAAGAGACTTGCTTCCTGTTTTTTTTTTTGAATAAATGATTATAAATTTTATGATCGTTATAACGATCGGTAGTAATTTGGGGATGCATTTAGATTTCGTATCAAGACCACTGTCTCTAAACGAAATCATTTATGAAATGGAATAATTAGATTATGTAATCCAATTTTCCAAGAAATATAACTATTTTACCCCTTGATAACGTGAATGCTTATATCACAAATGATGATTCTGTGAGGAAGTTGTAATTTTGATCAATTTTTCAGGTTTGATACACATTTCATGGGTGTGTAAGTATTGAGGTTTTTAGCTAAGGGCTCTTACAGAGATAGAATACATGTCGTTCGACAGTGATGACGACAGTGGACCTTTCTCTTCTTTAGCAAAAAGGAGACGAACTAACGAAGACCCTCCTATTGAGGAAAATATTCAACCTGAGCCATCTAGTTCTATTCTAGTTATTGATAGGACGTAATTGTTCTTTTTGTTGATTCTACCGTAACAATCAATCAAAGCATACTTGGAGAAATAGCCAAATTTCATCAGACAGGATCGGTCTGATAAATTTTGGCGACTTCTCCAAGTGTCTAATGACAAGAAAATGAAAGGCGATATCTTCAAATACCCTGCATACCTAATAAATTAATTGTAAGGTCAATGATGGTGTTCCCTAAAAACTACAGGGAAATTGCATGCTAAGACAGAATTGACTATCTAGTAGAAGTACTAGAGTGCAATTATTCTCAGCTTTGTTGTGTTTTTTACAAAAAGAACTCTTTGTCAAAACATACGAACTTCACTCTTTTGAAGTGCAAAGCTCATTTACACCCTAAACCGTGCTTTGTGACTTACAATACTCTTACATAAATAGACCAATTACTTAATTAATTTTTTTCAGATAAGGAATAAAGCCTTTTTCTTGCAAAAATAGATATTGTGTCTCTCTAACGAAATAATAGTACTAGCATGAGTGAACCTACCCGCCTATTACTACCGATCGTTATAACGATCCACATTTTCCGAGATTTCCCGATAACCCTGATTTTTTTTTCTATTTTTACACATTTACTATAGGCATGAAGGTAACAATATCTGAAAATCAGAAAGATACGAGCCAAAAATTTGTTTCAGTAACAACTGGGTTAAGGAGTTATACCTTCCATCACCAGCTCATCAACATGAGATGTTGACTATCAGACGTAAATACTTGAATAACTTTAAAAAATATATGAAACACGTGACATGTGCCTATAAAATTTGAGGGTTGCCTTCGATTTCCCTGAGATTCCATCATCAGAACTTGACGTGATGAATAGGGGACCAATTCGGAAGTATACCCTTTCAAACAAAAAAAGAATTTTTTAAATCGGTTCAGGCATCTCCGAGTAATCGTTGAACATACATAAAAAAAAAAAAAAATACATACAGTCGAACATATAACCTCCTCCTTTTTTGAAGTCGTTTAAAAATTGTGTGAGCGTCTAAGTCTAACTGCTTGTAGTGATATTAGGCATTTTGATGCTGAAAACAGTTTTTTGTATACTTTATTTTTATTCAACAGTAAAAAGTATAATGTAGTGAATAACAGCATAATGTTGTTTGTTAACAGTATAATTGACAACCCTAGCAGCGATGTTTCTATACATTTTGTATAAAAATGACCACGTCTGCGACCAATACTGACTGGCCTTTGACTGGCCTGTTGGTCTAGTGGTTAGTGACCCTGACTGCAAAGCCGGAGGTCGTGGGTTCGATCCCTACCCAGGACAAATCTTTGTGTGATGAACATGATGGTTTGTTCTGTGTCTGGGTGTAATTTATCTATAATATGTATGTATTTACGAAAAAAATGTATTTAAGTAGTATATCAGTTGTTTAGTACCCATAACACAAGCAAATATAATTGCTTACTTTGGGACTAGATGGCGCTGTGTTAATGTGGTGGAATATTAAATTATAATATATGATTAATACTTGTCTTACGTCTTTTCTGTTTACCCCGCCCCTTATGAATTGGGCCTGAGATTTCTTTGATTCCAACAATTAAATCTTTATCAATAGACAGAGACGGGGATAGCTAAGAAAACTAAATCACGTAAATAATAAAGTTAAAAGTCCGGCTATCGAAACGATAGAGGATCACAAATTATACGACCCATAGGTATAGTCGTATAGATTTCTAAAATGAATATTGTCGTAAAATTAAAACCGTTATTGTCTAAATCTCTTAAATTAGTGGGTTTGTAACATTCAGGTGCTAAATAGGTAGATAAAAATAAATTATTTTGTAAAGTGAAGTCATAAAGAAAAAATGTGCCCTATATTTTTAAGATAACAGAAAAATGACAAATATATACAAATTACTCATATTATTATCTGCTTTATTCTTTAGTTATCTGATGAAAATGATTAATTTGTGGTGTTCTGCAAGATTTACAACACGCTGAAATAAAATAATAAGTTGTAGAATTGGTCAATTGTTTCAAAATCGAATGAAAATCAACCTTGTAGTCGAATGAGATCTATTGAAACTGAAATGTTAACGTTTTCCAAGTGATTTTAGATAATTCTTGACTTGTATTTAAATGCTAATGTCGTTGTCATCTGCAGAAAAGAATGTTAGTAAATATGGCCCCGTTTGATATTGTTATAACGTTGCCTACAACATTACAATAACATAAATTATAATTATTTTTATTTAACACTAGAAGTCGCGCGGGGCTTCGCTTCAGTCCTTCTTTATTTGGCTACTGCTCAGCTCCTATTGCCCGTACCGTGATATTATATAGCCTATAACCTTCGTCGATAAATGGGCTATCTAACACTAAAAGAATTTTAAAAATTGGTTCAGTACTTTCTGAGACTAGCGGGATCAACCAAAAAAACAAGCTCTTCAGATATGACGTTCATCTCCAAAAATCTTATTTGACATACAAAAAACTACTCAAACGAAGGTCATTATTACAAATATGCGTTGTAAACAACATTAGAACAACAACAAATTGTCGTATGAGTCACCAGTATCAAAGAACTGGTAGGATTGAACTAGCTAAGTATTAGTAGGTCTTCTTTCATGGTCATGGTCAACGGCCGTGGCTTATATCAAAACTTATAATCGTTTCCTACAGGTGTTGTTGTTTATATTAAAAATATAGTAGTTATGTAAATTTTATCAAATAGCAATTTGAAATTTATACAAAGTATGAAATTATTATATTAATATTATTTTATATGACGTGAAAGAGTTATTGTTATAGCATCAATTCATCATCATCATATCAGCCCAATGACGTCCATGACTGCTGGACGTAGGCTAAAGACTTGGTTGTAAGTGGCACAAAGTCGCTGTGGTGAAAATTTGCATATTGTTCTATGCAAAATTTAAAATTTATAGCATCATTAGCCACATCATCTATTGCAGATGATTGTTGCAACTTCTAGGGAGGTTATTACAGAAGAGGTTATCCAAATAAAATGTATAGCTTCTTATTATTACTAAACATAGTAGCTCATATTTTTAACCAAAATCCACTCCTTTCTATTAAAGAGTACCGTAAACACAGATGCTACATATAGTATTAGGAACTAAGTAGAACAAAACACTATAGATAAATGACCTTAGTAACACAATTTCGGCAAAGTCTGTTTACTTTTACATGTGAATGATAAAACAAATACGGGTTAGCTGAATGTTTGTTTTAGTAAAGGTATCGACACACCTGAAGGATTGCGTATGTGTATATAAATATAGATAGTACGTACTATTTGTTGCAATACTTTTACAACTCACTAACTTTTCTTGATTCATGTTCATATTTTAGGTATTTTCAATGGAATAATGTAGTCTCTTCTTGTCGCTCGGAGTTAAAATGGTGGGCTATACGGCACCGTCGTAATTTGTGAGTTATTACGACTCTTTTCTCATTTCTTCACTCTACCACTCTGCCTAGTTACTTGATTCCCTACTTTCAACATTTATCCTCCACTCACATCATCATTTTTCTTGCCTGTCCTTCTCATTTTCCCGTTTCAACGTGTGAATTTAACGCTATTTTGAGATCAGCAAATAGTCTTCCCTACTTTAGTTTTTAAATCTTAGTAAACGTGAAATCATTCAGATTGTTCTACATTTTGAGTTTCTTTTGTCTCGCACGGACAGGTATTAATCAGATTTAGTAATGCTCTACTGGTATCGATAATAATAATGATTTTCACGGAACAATGTCTTCTAACAATGTGAAAATAAAATACTCGAATTACTGAGCTAATCTTGGAATGCATACAAATTTTAGGAATTGTTATCATGGGAGGTTGTTTATGAACATAGTCCTGAATCCTGTGTGGACTGTGGACATTTACTTGGGACTGCTGGTTGTGAAATTCTAAAGTCACCATGTCATTGAATCTGTGTAGAGTTCAATCTTCAAGGGAAGCTATTAGATTTTTTTTGACAAAATGCCGAATTTTTAATTGATACTAAAGTTTAGGACGAGATTTTATGGTCGCGATACTTACACAAAATCTGAAAGAAGATAAATAAGTATAACTAAAACAGTTTAAGAAGAAATTGAGTCACAAACTAAAGGCATGCCTCTTTCGGTTTCACGAATCTTATTGTTAATTCTCTCAATGCAAATAATATCTAGAAGTAAGTACCAGTCATATTCTCAACACTATTAATAAATCTCTGTAGAACATTTAGCCTAAAAAACTCTTTGTTCTTATCTTATCCAACTTGTTAAGAATACGTTTTCGTTAGCAATAAAAAATCCCTTTAAACAATCCAATTTATCAAAGAACGGCTTAATTTAAACTTACCTTGAAGTTGGAACGACCTTCAATTTACACTGTCAGCCATAAAATAGCCAAACATCTTGCGATAGTTTGTATACTGATAAGTAACTATTACACTGTAGTGTTAACAGTTAACCGTACCTAGGTCTGTTATCTTTAAAATAAATTGCCGTTAGACTAGACAAAAGCATTAAAAGCCACGCAACTTTTAAAAGCAGAAGCATAATTCTACATAATGTCCGATTTCTACATATCTAACACACGCGAACAAATTATTCTACATAGAGAAATAAATATATCATATAAATACATAGGAATAAAAGATATAATAAATATTTACACAAATACATACCAGTCTATCGAGGAGAATACCTCATGCTTTCATTTTGAACGTATACCGATTTGTAGCAATTCTGACTTCAAGAGGGAGCTCGTTCCAGAGGAGTATAGATTGGACAAAGAAGGAAGAGTGGATAAAAATAATGCTTAACTATTCGTATTTATTTTAGTTCAGATAAAAAAGAAAAGCCTTCGTGGCTCAGAGGTTAGTGACCCTGACTGCTGAGACCGAGGTCGTGGGTTCGATTCCCACCCAGGATAAATCTTTGCGTGATAAGCACAATTATTTGTTCTGTTTCTGGATGTAACGTCTCTATAATATGTATGTATTAAACAAAAAAGTTATTTATGTACTATATCAGTTGTCTAGTACAAGCATTAGCTTAGTTTCGGATTAGATGGCGATGTGTGTGAATGTTCAAACATTATTATTATTAGATATGCAATTTCTATGTTATACACTTTTTATACTAAGTACTATTATACTGGGAGTTAACATAAACAAAATTCTGTGGTATACGCAAGTCGTAAAGACTTATTTTGAATCGTCAAATCAGCATTCGGTGGAATAGTAGCAGTTGCACCGAATGTGCATATATAATTACAAATAGATATAAGAGCTTAAATGCTCTAGAATGTGAATGAATTCTTACTTAGCCATTTCTTCTCATTGCTTTAACTTGTTAGAAAACAGGTCGTAGCGTCGTAATTGACGATCGTTTTTCCAGATAAACCTGTCACAACTTTTGACTTTCATAAGAGCGACTTCGCAATCTAGATGAAATATTTAAGAGTTTGCGATGTGATAAATATGAACAGATTTTACGTTTACAAAATAAATCGTGAAAATGAATATTACCAGAAAGTCTGTAAACAAATGTCCACTAAATGGTGTTGTAAAAATATACAGAAACGAGCGTTATTAAATAACAGGACTTACGGCCGAACTCACCGAACAGATCGTCATCATCATCATCGGCAACCCATTAAGTCCCACTGCTGGGCTCGGGTCTCCTCTCCTCTAACTAGAGATCAAAGAGGGTTTTAGGCCATAATTCACTCACGCTGGCCTAGTGCGGGCTGGTGGATCAGACATACTCAAAGAATTTATTCGAGGGTGTGTAGGTTTCCTCACGATGTTTTTCTTCACCGTTAGCGGATGGTAAGTCACTTGACTAGTACATATAAATTCCACAAAGTGGAATCCACATTGGTACTGCCGTTAGGGATCGAACGATCGGACCGCGTGATTTGCACGACGCGCGCCGGTCCCTTATCCATTCAGCCACCATCACTTTTTACGACCGAATGTTAATTTAGCTTATTGTAGGTCCAAAAAACCCCAAATTGCATTTTCATTCTATAAGAAAAAGTTTTCTTGCTATTACTATAAAATAAATATTTGTAGTGTAACGAATATGAACTGAAGTCAATAAACGAAATAGCTCAAGCTTATTTCTAAAAAAAATGAGCACAAAAAAATCAATTTCTCTGGTCATCTACAGGTTAAATTATCTGCGGCTGTTTACCAATAGTTCCGCATTCAGCGGCCGTTGGACTGCGACGGTGCGGGTTCGAGTTCGGTTCAGACGAGACTAATCGCTACACTATTGTAAATGGCAGATAACGGTCGGTATAGTTCCGCTGGATATAATACGCTCAGAGATTATTGTTGAATAATTTTGTGATGGCTTGAGGCCATCTTAAAGGCGGACACAGAATGGATTAATCTTACAAGCTCAGCCAAAGAACAATCATTTGATAAACTTGTAAGATCATTATTCCAAGAAATTCAAGCATGTTTTACTAGAACTGTTTGAAAGTTCTTCAGATATTTTAAGATGTACACGCGTAGAAATTGGAATTCTAATTAAATTCAGTTTATAGTAGGTAAATTAGCTTCCACTCATGGCTTATTCCCACCCGCTCCACGATTTTGTTCCCAAGCGCTCCATAACTAAAATTAAATATTGCCTGCCATTGTACTTGTGGCTTTATTTATTATTTTAAAATAAAAATCCTTGGAGCTCCTGGGAATGATGTATGGAGAAATGAATTAGAACAATAGATTTGGAGCGCGTGGGAATAAGCCCCACCCATGACTCCGTCGGTAAAAAGTAGTCTATGTGCTATTTCAGACTACAATATATCTGTGTGTCAAATTTCATACAAATCCTTTTGGCCTTTATAACATGATTGAGTAATAAACATCCACCCATACATTCATCCATTCTAACTTACGCATTTATAATATTAGTAACATAGATTACACCTTGGTCTCTAGACAAGGAGTAAAATGATACTACCCAGTAAAATAGTTAATTAACTGTTTAGCCGGGGTCCGATACAGTCCCCCTTAATACAAAATATGGATTAAGTATTAAACCAGGTTTAAATTAAACATAAGCTATTGTTTTAGTGTCAAAGTCGTCTATGGTAGGTCTATCAAAAAAACTTAGTTTGAAGCTGCAGTTAGCCTGACAAAACATACAGTCTGATGTTTAGGGTCAAAAAAATCATACAGTTCGGTTTATACACGTCAGGAATCCCGAAGACCGCTATAGAGATTCTTACACTTATTTGTACGAATTTATTTGTAGTAAACTGATACTAAACCAAGTACATAGCCCAATGACGTCCACTACTGGATATAAACCTCACCAATACTCACATCAATCTAAACAAAATCAGTACAAACCGACTCAAATAAACTTAACTGAGATTATGTACTATGTTAATATTTTTATTAATGTTTAAACACTTCACACGAAGCCTATTAAATTCGCAAGCAAAGAATAATATCTGTGTTATCTAGTGTGTGTAGTTTTACGAAGTCTAAATATTTTTTCCTTGTTTGTTGACTATAAAGTTATCAGCCATGTTGGCTAAGCATGACGTGTCCTATATCATCATTACAACCCATAAACTTCCCACTTTTGGGCACGGGTCTCCTCCAAATATTGTGAAGGAATTGCCTACTATAGTACCACGCTGGCCAGACGGGAATTCCTTTTCTCACAGTGCTCTTGTCTGCTTAAGGTCTAGACTTCCTTAGTTGCCTTTTACGACACCCTCGGGTAGAAATGGGATAGTGATATTATGTATTCTTAATCCATCGCTATACGTGTCCTATATACCGAGAATGAATATTTACATCCAGTCTACTTTAAGCCAGTGTTCTGCATTTCGTCTGACTACGGCACGGGTACTATACACATCTATGCCTCTTTCCCGGAAAGTGGAGACAGAGATCACATTTCACCGGCTATGTTTGGCTCACGTGATAGGCGACGAGTCTATGGTCATTAATCAGGCACATTTCCAGATTCCGTCCAGGCTGACTGAAAACTCTATACCATATTTGACCAACCCGGGGATAGAATCCAATATATTTTGCATAACAGTCATACGTAATTCCACTACACCACGGAAGCAGTATCTTATACCCATTAACGTCTTATTTTTGGGCAAGGCCTCCAATATATAACTTTTGATTTTCGAGTTAGATTTGATCAATAAAGATATGACCACTTTTACAAGACCTTTCTTTTTCTTATAGTCAACTAACGCACTATACAAACGTTAAATGGACAAATTAACGACAAACTACATCAGATAAGTAGAAGCTTTATGTGTACTGTCAAGTTTCACTTAATAATTACCGATAGAGTTAGGTAGTTAATTGAAGGAAGCGGGAAGCGGATGAATGATTTCGTTTTCTGCGTGAGAATTCACTTCGCGGTAATTAGGTGCTTGGTTAATTATGACATGTGTTCTGTAAGAGTTTCTTCTTTTCGTGTCGTCAGCAAATCACTTAAATTTTCTCAGCCCAGAACTTGGCCATCTATTTAACTTATTCTATTGAGAACATATAAAGGTTTATGTACTGGTAAGGCTATTAGGTTCCAAAGATATAAAGTATAACGGGGATTTAAATTTTACTTTTTAGTCAGTCATATATTTTATTATATTTAAAAATATTTGACGTGACTTACTAAAAAATAAAATTTAGTATAATTTAGCACGACAAAGTTAAAATAAAGTTAAATCTTTACAAAATTACTTTCCTTAGTTCGTCAGAAGAAAGAAGTACCAATCTGAGCTACCAAGTTTTGACGTTTGAGTTGCAACGGTCTGTTTAACATCGAATATTATGTGTAAAATTTTAAATGTGTGTAAATAATGTTCTTCGTTGTAATCGCATGTTTTTTTAAATATACACGACCTTTTGTAATATTAAATCGATCTAATTCTAACAGTACCTATACGTTAGGCAACAAGACAGCTGGAGATAAGCAGAACTGAGTATAGTTTGCACAAGTCATCTATGAGAGACGTGCAATATAACATAATCTGTCCAGTAAACACACTATTATTGTGAAGTACTATAGGCTGTGAAGATTGAACAATTGTAAACAGACGTCAACATAATAAGGCTGCGTACTGGTTTCTAATTGAATTCTCTTGATTAATTTTCTTGTAGATATTATAGAAAATCGATCGCTGTGGTGGCAATTAGGTTAATATCATGATGGTGATTAAGAATAAAAAAGCCGCTTGCTATGGTCACAATGGAAACTCCTAGACTGCCAAGGGCTTAGTCGGAATTTTCAAAATAACTACCATAACAATATTATTGTTCATCGGTCAAACGACCATAATAGCGTTGTCATTTTCAAACATTCAACAACAATCAAAGTCGAAAACTGAGATTCCAAATAGACCCTTCAGGGTTTTTAGATTTGATTAAAAATCGCAATTGTTTTATGGGCAATAAATCAGTAAGATTTAAATTTTTGGTATTTGTACTTATTAAAGCTTTACTAATTAAACTAATTTATACACTAATATTATTGTAGTAAGTTTAGTTTTTAAGCGATGGTGAAGCGAAAGCGATAGTGGCTGAATGGATAAGGAACCGGCGCGGCTTGCAAATCACGCGGTCCGAGTTCGATCCCGACCAGCAGTACCAATGTGGATCCCACTTTGTGGAATTTATATGTACTAGTCAAATGACTTACCATCTGCTAACGGTGAAGGAAAACATCGTGAGGAAACCCACATACCCTAGAAGAAATTCTATGAGTATGTCTGATCCACCAACCCGCACTAGGCCCGCGTGAGTGGATTATTACCTAAACCCTCTCAGCTCTCTAGTTAGAAGAGAGGAGACCCGAGCCCAGCAGTGGGACTTAGGATCGCTGATGATAGTTTTTAAGATATTTAAAATTTTTAATGGTGACCGCTTAAACTTTTAGGTTTTGTTGTTTATGTATTTATTTATTTAATTAATAAGTATTGGTAAATTATTTAAGAATACGGCACTTATTTCGACTAAATTTCGAAACAGTCAGTTTTTGTATGCATTTGACAAATAGGTTGGTACACTATCTAATTACTTTTTACTATCAGCCAATATAAATTAAAGTTAACGGGAGCTTTAAGTAATTTACGGTTAAAACTAAAAGTAAACAAGATGATGTTCTATTTTTTACTAACTAATCCATCAATTAACGTCAGACATTGTAATCAGTGGTATCTAACAAGCGATCTTATGACTTAGACATTAAGTGTTATCTTGTATACTCGTATCTGCTAGAAATTTAGTACGGAACAGACACTACTGAAGATTGAGTAAGTTGCGAGTTGACAAAAGTAAGGCAAAAATCGTGGCATGGAGCTGATATTATGATCTGAATGAATTAACTAATTACAATACATTTTTCTTACACCAAGCCCAGATAGGCGTCCTGCCTGCTCAATACGGGCTTGCGTGATATTGGTCCTATTGTAAATTGATCCACTCCATCACACAAAGATATCTAAATCGGTCCAGCCGTATTATTCAGACGTAAAGCAGAATGAAATTATCACAGTACGTAAAAATATACGGAAATATTGTATTTGACGTATTATGTGTGGAATCAGTGGAATCAGGTTATCGACATCAACTTTTACTTGCGCAAAGACAATTGCATTTTATTCGTTCACTCGCACGTTTTTCTCCGACACAATGATCAGAAATATTACGTAACTATTGAAAGAAATCGTAAATAAGTTTTGAAACAAAGAAAAAGTAATTTTAAGGCCGACAGTATGAACGATTCGATTGTTGTTGCAAAAATAAATAACGAGTAATTTAAAATTTAAAATTGATTACCGAACAATTTACATTTTGCAGCATTACCAGTTTTACGATGTTACGTAAGTTAAGTAATCGACACATTAAACGAGAACTAAGCACAATACCCTTCCTGTCAGTCGGGTAAAATAGAAGTAGACAATAAAAACAAATTACCGAAACAAAAACGAATCCAAATAAAGCAACAATTTTTTTTTTGTTACAATTGAAATTAAGAACAACTTACGTTTTTCCGGGCCTTGCCCCATGACTGCGCCAAGGCCAAATGCGAAGCACAAAACGCACAGTTCCCACCCCCTCATCTTGTCGTGTCCGGGAAACTTGCGGGGCGTTCGGAAAACGTCGGGAATTTTCGGGACTCGTCGGGAAGTAGGATCGCACGCGCACACCGCCTCACGTCTGAGAAAAAAGTTACAATATAATTATGATACAGTATCATTTTGTAGATAAGATAATTTTATCTCATCTAATGATTAATTAAGCGATAGGAAAAATACTTGTCACGAGATGAAGGGACGGAGTGGGGAGTACTTATCAGTCGTCACTGGTTTGTTACATAGAAACCACTTCATACAAGATTAACTAAGTATCTAATTCATACTTATTTAATAATTACATTCTATAGCCGAAAATAGTCGGAATAGTATGATGAATTAGGTTTTCGACAGCAAAAAAGTCATTCTCCTACTATTCCAAAACCTTCCTTTTTATTCATGTCGCCTACATAATTTATGAACTAAGAAACAAATCTATTAACATTTTTATTTATGCATGACATTCAATGAGGCATAAAAAACAGAATTTAAAAAAAATACTTTTATTTTTGGAATAGTAGGTACAGCTAAAAATAATATTTTGATACTTAGATTTTGAGTATTAACATTCTGTTTATAAGCAAATACCTATACGTGTATACAGGTGTCAAGCATGCGGTTATTGAACTAGAAACAAAAGAAACGTAACGAACAAGTTCCTTATCAGTCATTAAATAGGCTACTATGTCACTCACTCTTAGTGATAAATATGAAGTTGGCTTTAAGTGTTGCTCAATGAAATGGGAAGGGCACTTTTTTTAATAATAACACAATAAAGTAATGCTTGGATTAATAATAACAAGTTAAAACTCGGAGACCCGAGCCCAGCAGTGGGACTTAATGGGTTGCTGATGATGATGATGATGAAAACTCCGAGATCCATAAGAAAAAATTGCAGGAGTTAAGAGAGTAAAATACATTATGTAAGAACGAACTTTTTTTCCCACGATGTTGTTAGAAAACAAATAATTATTAATTTGAGCTAGAGAAGGAAAATTCGTAATAAAAACCCGGTGGCAACCCTACTAGAGCTTTAACTCGAACCATTTATACATCCTTTTTACAGCCTTTCGCATAAATAAGAAGGTGCTCTCGACTTTTATACGACATAATTTTGCTGATTGGAAAAGTTGGCTAATTTCACCAGAAGTGGGAAGCGATGGACTTATAATTTATGAGGATGGAATGATTCCTTACAAATTATCCATTTTCCACTTCCACAACAAGAACGGTGTAATAGGCGCTTTAAATAAAAATATATCCACCAAATAAATTCCCACGATAAACTTGAACTGTACCAAGGCTACAAGATTGTTATCAGCCAAATGATAGAGCTATCGAAGCACTATCATTATTGGTAGGTACAAATCGTTTTAAAACAATACACTTGTATTACAAATGTTTCATAGACGTGTGTTTCGCTCTAGTGGGCTGTACGCTTCACACGGAGGTTAGTGTAGCGGAGAGAGAAATTGTTACGTGTTCAGGAATGTAGGGAAATGAGGTTAGCTGGTTTTTGTGCAATTATTTTGTTATATTTTGGACGAAAACTTGCACAAACCAAAACTGGTGTAGTGTTGGTTGGGAGATGATAATTACTCGATTTCAAAATCAGATACGAATCCTTTCACCTTCAGACAGAAATTTTGGCTATAATTTTATCCTTTCAAGTGCGAAAAAAAATAAAAAATAAACCTTAGTACACTGCGAACCGTAGTTCGCGGTGACGTATCACCGCCCGTTTGGGCTGGCGGCGCCCACGCTCACTTCAAACAACGATTACTCGTAATATTTTTACTACACATCAATGACAAAATTTTGGAAACTACATAAAATTTGCTATAGAATGGTACGTTTATTTCATTAAAATCAGTGCGTAATACATAATTTTAGGCACAATAATTATGAAAAAACCTAAATTCTACCTATATTTGTAATATGTGCTAAATAAAGTTTGTAAGACGACTTACGGCCGCTTTCAATAAATCTATCAGAGACGTAAACTACAAAATACATACATAGATAAATAATTGAAAACGGTTATAAAAGTGCACGGTGTATAATCTATTCGAATACCAACATTGCTTGCATATCACCGTGTTACGTTGCACACAATTGACACGGAACATGATTGCACAATCACATTCATGAGTTTTTGCATTAACTGCACATTTGTTTATATACACTATTGGATATAGGTCATTGCACTTATTATATTTTAATCTTGAATATTTGTTACTAAACCTTATTGTCGTAGCGGCGGCAGTGAGTACGGCTGCTAATCAAGAAGTCCCCGGTTCAACCACCGGATAGGACTAAAATGGTATAGAGTAAGAGTCATTAAGTTTTCAGTATCAGCCCACCCCGTCTGAAAATGTGTAATGAAAATGTCGTTAAGGTACACTTCTATCTACCTTCGAAATATGAAGGTATTAAGCTTTCGTTATGATTAAACAAATAGAATTTTACAAATCTGCAATAGTACACACATATAACATACAACACATAACACAAAACTGCCTCGGTGGCGCAGCGGGAAGTGTATACGACTGCTGTGCAAGAGGTCCCGGGTTCGATTCCCGGGTCGGGTGAAAATGGTATTGGGTTTTTCTATTATGAAATTCCAGTATTTAAATTTTCCCGGAGTTTGGTAAACAAATGTTCCCGATTGATGACAATAGGCTCGCCCCCTATTTCATAGGACCAAACATAGCTGGCGAAATGTGGGTGTGAAACACCTCTGCCTACCCCTTCGGGGAAAAAGGCGTGATGCTATGTTATAGCATACAAATTGAAAGTTTTTGTTTTAGAATCGAATCCATAAAACTACGAGCATCATCTATATAGAAATGCGTTTTAGGCATGCCACACAGCTCGGAAAAATGGGACGTATGTTGGACACCCTGGCCCAAAGATGGCAGATGGCCAGAATAGAGAACACCCACTAAAACCCTCATCCACACCAACCACGTGCACTAACACTTCGCTTTGTGCGATGGACCACCGGCACCTGATACGATCGATATCAGCGATATGCTGAAACAGACTTAACCATTAAGGCACTTATTGTCTTACAAATTACCAATTGACTCACAAAAACTATTTGTCAAATCACGCCAAGTCATAGTTTCTTCACCAAAATGAACTGTAAGTACATTTCCAATACTTACGAAATGTACTAATCCAAGTCTGAGAGAGATAAAAAACGTTTTGTATCACGATAGATCGTGACCGCTGATAAGATGCGCATGCGCCTATAAGATACAAAAAGAAGATCAGAAAGGTTATGGCTATAGTTTAAATAAATGAACAGCTATCCCACTGTTTAATGACCGTTGCTAGACACTCTCACTCAGCTCATAACAAGACTATTTATTGATCGTTCTAAAAAACAATAGGCTCTCACTCTTTCCAAAATGTGTCGTCGTTAAGTAATCTTTCGTACATATATAGTTAGAATTGGTTATGTTAAATAATTGCCTGGTTATTAAATCTGCAACTGGTTGTAAGATTTGAAAGTGGACTTTTCTAAAATCTAAAAAAATCGGCATTTCTGATTTCCGGCAATTAATATTTTTTTTGTTAAATTATGAAATAAGAATGTTATAATAATGTAAATCATTATACAAATACAGAAGTTAAAACAAATGGCCTATGAACTAAGGTTCAAAGTTGTTCGAAGAAAAGTTGCTGTATTTAGTTAAACTATCACAGTGGAATCTTACGAAGCTTTTTTGTCAGATAGGAGCAGTTTTTTAGACTGTTTATCCGTTTTTTGAGTTAAGAATTATATGGTAGTTTTGCGTAGGAGTTCAATGCAACAGAAATGATAAACTACCTTAGTATTTTTTTAAGTTATATATATTATGGCTTTGCCGAGGTCTAACAACGTTTAGTAATATAAATAATAATTCTCCGGTTGGCAAAAAGGGTTAAGTGAAAATGAATGCATTCATCTATTTCCATCTTGTATTGATAGTATTAAGGTTGATAATAATTGTGAAATCGTGATCTGAAGCACTTTTCTCCTCCTTCGAGCTATTGTCAAATTAAAATAAACCTTATTTGCAATTGCAGAATGTTAAATTATTTTTTGGGATGCGCTAACTACCCTAATGCAAGCTAATATAAGCTTGTGTTAAGGGATCTAGACATCATAACTGATGAACATACAAATATATTTCTAAATACATACATATTATACATAGAACACACTCAAACTGCAAGCAAACATTTAAAGATGATAGGTACAAATATTTATTACAACCCGGGGAGCGAACTCGTGACCTTAAAATCCCTAACCAGAGAGACAGTTAAAGTGCGCAGTAAATACCTAGAAAAAAAAAGAGAGACATGTCATATTGCTATGGCTAATAACAGTTTAAATTTAATTAAAAGTAGAGCGAGTCGTTATCATATTTCAACACGTAACCCTATATTGTGAGTGCAAAACTAAAAGGTTTCATTACTTTCAAGTTTAATCGTGTTTTTAAATACGTACTAATATGGCAGATGGTTTTACTGTAATCATTTTATTACAGAATAAGCCCCAATTACCTATATTATTAATAATACCCACCGCGGGCGCTTGCATAATATTCCAAAAGCTCATCTTTTAGTTCTGAAAAGAGTTCATAATATCTTGAAACGATTGAACAGATTCTCTTTAAATTTAGCTTAAACCTTTAAAAACAACCGCTTTGAATTATATCGAAATCGTATTGAAAACCAGGTCGAATTAAGTCATAGTTAAACAAAAATTCAGTAGAGCACTATATTCCAGATACCTACTTAGTATTTCACGACAAAAAAAAACCGAATAACAGCAGAAAACGTGTATATACCTACAATATCTTCTCTAAATGACCCTATCTCCTGCACTCGAAGACGTCAATTAGCAGAAATCTGTCATTAACACAATTTTTTCATTGAATAATCGTCTTTAGGTGTACAGACGTAAGTATTACACGTTTTTGTTAAATAACGTCTCTGAGTACAGCAGTACAGTTTTAGGTAGACTGGTAGATAATGCACTGGTATTAAGTCCGCCTTTAAGAGTATGAATACGTTACCAATACGCACTTTCTTTGCGCCACCAAAACAAACTTCCAGTGTCCATCGCAAAATACTAAAAACCTGAACATAACAACATTTTTCCTATTCCATTTATTCAAAAACAAAAAAGGTCCAACCTACATAATATATGACCGGCCACTAAAGCCCAACATACACAAGAACAGAGCAAAAGTAAAACCGGACACACACAATCCGCTATTGTTCGCAAGTACTGACCGTGTCGTACTGTATGCCGATGTAATTAATTAACTCAATTACTTAGGTTGTTGACTCGCCGAAACTAACTTTGTTATGAGTATGAGCAAAAAACGGCTAAGGAGGAAACAAAATGCGTAAAAGTTTGTAAGCTTTAGGCATCGATTCACCACTGGCATATAAGTAAGGTAACCTATTTGAAATTTATTGTTAAACGAACTGTTAATCCTACCTCGTTCCCGCTGAAAATCTCAGGGAACCAGGTGTAACTTTCCGTGTGAAGCACCAATAGCCGAGTTATCATCTTTTGGGTTGTCCTATCGTATACCTGCACATTAATAAGGTTTTTTTAAATTAAATTCCTACAGAAACAAATATATTTATTTGTCAATGTAGTTACATTTACAGATCATGCGTTATTAAATAAGCGAGTGCATTGTACACATAGGCATACAAATATTAACATTTATAACTAAAGCAAAGAATTTCTTTCTTATAGACCTTGCATAAGTACAACTATTTAAAATAAAATAACTTTCTTTTGGGGACACTACTGAAATAAAATTGTAATACTTTCGCAACTCTGAATTCGCAACAATTGTTCTATAAAATTATTACAAATATTTATTACATGATTGCTCAAACATTGTAATAAACAATAAAAAGTAACATCCTAGCGTGAGAAGTGATGTCATGATGCCATCTTCATTTTAAGTCAACGGCACTATTAAACCGCGGTTAAACTTTATTGCAAAACAGAGATTACAGATTTGCGTAAAAAAAATTGAGACCGAAAAATTGGTCGGCTTTCTAACCGACACGCTATCACGATTTGTAACGAAATATAATATCTATTGCATGTCGCTATAATATTAAGATGAACGCGAAAAGATATGACCGTATTCAAAAAGTATCGGTAAAAGTTGTCACGGGTCATCGCAATAACTAGATAAAGGTATTATGTTGAAAATTTCTATAGGTAACCTTTCACATGTAGTAAACGAACCAATGACGTTCGAAAACGCATCAGATAATGTTTTATGTGTATATTTCTTATATTATTATCATTTCAACCCATAAACGTCCCACTGCTGGGCACGGGTCTCCTCCAAAGAATGTGGAGAGAATTTAGCCTACTATACTACGCTGGCCAGACGGGTTGGTATAGGGTTTGTATCGAATTTTCCTTTTCTCGCAGTGCTCTTGTCAGCATAAGGTTACTCCCTTAGCCGCCTTTTACGACACCCACG
Organism: Laspeyria flexula; assembly: GCA_905147015.1. NCBI lineage: Eukaryota > Metazoa > Arthropoda > Insecta > Lepidoptera > Erebidae > Laspeyria > Laspeyria flexula. The sequence goes on from LR989954.1 coordinate 15,658,443, forward strand.
CCACGGGTTGAGATGGGGTAGTGACATTATGTATTCTTAATCCATCACTACACGGATAATATATATTGCCTTTGTCAACGACTTTTCTTTAATGGAAACCCAACTCATGCAAATGCATAGACCCTTAAGGGACATAAATTGAGCTGAAAGTTCGCTATTTTAAGTCCCCTAACTTGAATAAATTGAATAAAACTTGAATAAAAAGTGAAAACAGGAACGTAACTTAACACTTTTGTTTTTCATCGAGAATGTACCTACATATATTGTAATGGGATCACATTGATAAAAATGCTTAGATTATTACAACAAACAATAGTATTCTATTGTTGTAATTATATTAACCAACATTCGCACGATATTCTTATTAAAATGAAGAATATTATATTATCTAGACGGCTTAGGTGTTATGTTTTGTTTGTATAGTGTTGTATGTACACAATATCATTTGAATTGGCTTAAGAGTCCTTCATTTAATATATAATGTTATATTATGCTCAAAGACCAAAAACGCTCAAGCAAAAAAAAACTCACATCACGTTATGTCCCTTTAAAACATTATAACTGTTAAATATAACGTCACGCCTTTTTTCCCAAAGGGATAGGCATCAAGCCACATTTTGCAAGCTATGTTAAGTAGCCACCCATAGGTTCCCTGATATTCGCCACCACGTTCCTATTAGGTTATGCAGCACAAAGATGTGCGAAACGAATCCTAATGTTCTCGACATTTGGTAGATATCTTTATGAGAAGTTTTTTGGGCTTATACGTCGTTTTGTGGTGTAAACTAAAGTTTTCTTTCGTATTCTCCATAACTTAAGAGAATTTCCATAACCATGTCTCAATATCCTGGTTACATATACCACCAGTCTATTCTTAGGCGGAGATGACAAACTAAATTAGATATGGTAATAGTTTTGTACGGCAAAGGGCTTGCTTATCAAATTAAAAAAAAACAAATTATTACGAGGATATTATGCAGTTACCTAATGGAATTGTTTGTTTAGTCAACAACAACCTAATGGAACAAAATAATATTATTAAAACTAGTTTATAAATAGGTAAGAGAAATAAACCAAGTTGGTGTCATCCGTCTTGTATACTTAAATATTCGGTCAATATTTATAGCCACAGTAAAACATGTTTCGATCGATATCATTTGTTTATCTACAGCTATAAACACAAAACTCACATTTTTTACTGTCAAGGAAATAATGTATTATTGATATACATAATTAGGTATGTATAGAACAGGAAAGACGTGTCAATATCGTGGCTTTTAGGTAATAATTATTATTTTATTAACCAACTGCGAAGCAAAGGCTAAAGGATATTGTGTTTTTGTTGATGGTGTTAGACTAGCTAAAGGTGCTTCTGATATTATGTTATATGGTTCACATCACCAATGGACATAGGACACTAGTTCCTAACCTTTTCAATTTTGCTATATTCAGAAAATAAAATTAATTTTTTCCCCCTGTCTTTCAGTTTATAAGGCTCTTTGTAATGTATTTGTATACTGTTACGAATCATTTGAATCGTGGAATTAACGATAAGATTAGATATACTATATTCACTTGTTCGTTATTTTATCTACGTTTAATTTTCTTTGCCATAGCAAACAAGATACGGTTTTTAGGTATTGTAAATTACTTTAAATACAATCGCTAGGTATATTTTTTTACTATTTAACTCTTTGAGCGCCATTTGAGCTCACACGTGAGTCCGGTGACACTCAAACAATATATTTACCTTTGTACATTCAAAGTGAAAAGGGAGATTTTTGGCTTAAATGAGTGAATTCATCTACTTCATCGTCATTATCTGTTCAAGCGCCTACACTTTTATAATAGCAAATGATGATAACAACTAATTAGCACTTCAATTAATAGGCTCATTAGCATAATTCATGTAACTTTATATCATTTTTCAATATAACCCTGTCAGTCAGACACTCAACACGTCCAGTTGTTTTCTTTACCCTGAAGCCCGAATAATTCCGCACATGTTGGTCCTTCGAGCCGGATCCTGGATTAGCGAAGGAAATTATTTAATCAAGGATATATCAAGGAATTAGTCTTCAAGAAGTATCAATTCGCCGTTTAACCTTTACAGAGGTTACCGGTGGTGTGGACGTTTCAGAATTTGGTGTTATATTCATATGTTATCATAACCCAACACTCGCAAGGTAGTATATATAAGTTATTTAAGGATTTACAGGTCAGTAAATTATTATAATATTACCTATTTGCATTGTATAGTGCACGCGGTTAGGGTTGTCTACTCAGCACGTGCTAGGTTCCGACTTTGTGAACATTTTGTTACTTTCTGTAGTAGTTATTGCTAATTAAATAAATTATATTGTAAAATAAAACAGTATAGTTAACATATTACATGTTTTCGTTTATTTAATTAATATTACAGTAGATTAGGTTATTTAACAAATTATCACATTGTATTGTAGTCGGTACATTAAGCCTGTATAAGATTGAGTTAAAACAATAATCAACTAGTTTACAATAAATACTACTAAAATAATATGATTAGTTACAACATAGATCGTTAATGTGAGTCATTAGCTACCTGACCATTTTTTATGCACATTCCTTTGTGTAAGGTCACGTTGTCTTCGTTAATATAATCTTTAATCGGTAGTTATAGTTAGGTAAACAATCATAGGATATTGTACAATTGGTATATTTCTCTAGTTCATATTGCATTGTATAAATTCCAGGTTGACTACACGTGTCTCCCAAAATGTCTGACGAAAAGGACTTAATTAAGAAGCGAGGCAGTTTTAAAGGTCGTTTGACTATATTTAGTAATTATATCGAACAGCTAAGTGATGATATAATAGATAGTTGTGACATCACCGAACTGCAGTTGCGTATTGGGAAGATGGAGTCGTTATACGAGCAATATGACAAGGTACAGTTGCGTTTGGAATGTATCGTTGAGGATGCTGAATCACAATTAACAGAACGTTCTGATTTTGAGTCCTTGTACTTTAAGTCGCTGTCTAGGGCACAAACCCTTATAAGTAAGTTCAACAGTGATAATAAGTCTGTATTTAATGAGAAACCTGTACGTAGTAACACACAAAAGCCAGTTAAGTTACCTACTATACAAATACCCAAATTTAGTGGTTCGTACTGCAATTGGTTAGAGTTTCGTGACACTTTTACTAGCCTTATTCATCGTAATGATGAGATCGATGAAGTGAGTAAATTTCATTATTTACGAACGTCTCTGGACGGATCTGCTGCCGTGATTGGCTCATCGGTAGATTTTTCTGCTAATAATTATACTGTGGCTTGGCAAATGTTATGCGATCGATATAATAATAAAAGGTTACTTGTACACAATCATGTGTCTTCTTTGTTTGCGATACAGCCTCTCATGAAAGAATCATCTGTCAATTTACAGAACCTTATCGATCAGCTTTATAAAAATTTGAGCGCGTTAGAATCGCTGGGTGAACCTGTTAAACATTGGGATACATTATTGATATACATAGTCACAAGTAAGCTAGATAAGATCACGAATAGGAAGTGGGAAGCACATAAACGTCAATTAGACAAAGATAGTATACTGACATTCGATAATTTCATTCAATTCTTGCGTGAGCGTGCCGAAATTACCGAATCGTTGGAACTCCCCCATAATCTATCACAATCAACAAATAACTCGCGTACTAGAATAAAATCTATGGTAACAACAACAGATTCTCAATCCACTGTCAAGGCATGTCCTAAATGTCAGGGTGATCACTGTCTTATCAATTGTTCACAGTTCCTTGCCTTAAGTAACGACGCACGTCTCAAGTTATTACCCACTTACAAGGTTTGTTTTAACTGTTTTAAGGCAGGTCATTTTGCGAATCATTGTAAGAAGCCAGGTTGCAAATTGTGTAAGCGTAGGCATAATACTTTGATACACTCAGATTCCAAAGGTACTTCAATGAATAATAATGAAAATATACACAGCAATCAATCTCAAAGCACATCTTCACCGTCTACTACTACATCCGATACAAATAATGTAGCATTATCGGCGAACATCGCATGCGGTGAACGTAAGCACAGCGATGTGTTGTTGTCGACCGCTCTGATCAAAGTATTCGATCGTACTAATCGTGCGCATGTAGTTCGTGCGGTCTTAGATAGTGGGAGCACATCGTGTTTTATAACTAAGAGAATTTGCGATTTATTAAAATTAACAACGTATCAGGTAGATAGATCTATTTTTGGTATAAATAACGTGTCATCGCACGTAGGTAAAATGTGTCGTATGAACATATCGTCATTAAATGATAGTTTTTCTTGCAAACTTCATTGTTTTGTTTTACCATTCATTACCAATACTGTGCCCTGTCGTGAAATTAATATTTCCGACTGGAATATTCCGTCTAACATATGTTTAGCCGATCCTACCTTTTACACGCCCAGTGATATAGATATATTGATAGGCGCCGACCTATTCTGGGATCTGTTAGGCTCGCAAAGAATTAAATTGGGTACCGAGAAACCTATGCTTTGTGAGACCAGGTTGGGCTGGATTATAGCTGGTCCTGTTACTCATAATTATTTAACATTAATCTCAAATGACATACGGTGTAATTTTACCAAGGTAAGTACTTGTACTAATGATAATTGGGACAAGATTAAATCTGATTTATCACGGTTTTGGCAGTTAGAGGAAATGAGTGCTAATTCCTCGCAATATTTACCCGAGGAGAAGTTTTGTGAGGATCATTTTATTAAAAATACGTCTCGGTTATGTGACGGCCGGTTTTGTGTACGTATACCTCTCAAGAAAAGTCCCTCTGTTTTAGGAGATTCTCATAAAAGAGCAACACAATGCTTGTACTCTCTAGAACGTAGGTTGAAGGCTAAACCTGATTTTGGTAAATCATATTATGAGTTCATGTCAGAATATGAGCGATTAGGTCACATGACTGAACTTAAACCTGAAGATTTAGGTTCAGATGGTTATTATATACCACATCATGGTGTTTTACGCGAATGTAGCAGCACTACCAAACTTCGTGTTGTGTTTAACGCAAGTTATATTACTTCGTCTGGCGTTTCATTCAACGACTTGCAGATGGTTGGGCCAATCGTGCAAGATGATTTGCTGTCTATACTTCTTAGATTCCGACAACATAAATATGTTTTAGCAGCTGACGTCGAGAAGATGTATAGACAGATAGTCGTTCATCCGTCCGATAGACACTTGCAAAGAATAGTTTGGCGTAGTGATGCTAGGGAACCCGTGAAGGTTTATGAATTAAATACCGTAACGTACGGCACTGCAAGTGCACCATTTCTGGCAACACGTTGTCTTAAACAGATAGGTCTCGAATGCAGTAATGAGAAGATTTCCGAAATTATTAAACATGATATGTTTGTCGATGACCTGTGTACAGGTAGCTTAGATTTAGATGAGATTAAATTCATTAAAAAGGAAGTTACTCAGGCGTTATTATCGGCTGGTATGGTATTGAGAAAGTGGAAGTCAAACGTACCACATTTGGTATCTGAATCTGATGACTCATTACTTGATTTGAGCATGGGGTCTAATGAGCCTAACAAGCTGCTTGGTCTTAGTTGGTATGCAATTTCTGATCAGCTAGGGTTTTCTATGAGTGCAGCTATGAATTCTGTTGTCAGTACAAAACGTGATATATTATCCGTAATTGCCAGGATCTTTGATCCATTAGGATTTTTATCTCCTTGTATAATTGTTATGAAAATGCTATTACAACAAATGTGGTTAGACAAGTTGTCATGGGATGAACCGTTAACCCCAGACATTAATACGCGTTGGAATAATATTGTTAATTCATTACCCTTGTTAAATGGGTTTCGTATTCCTCGCATTGTGGTAGATGATTCATACAAGGAGTTAGAAATACATATATTTTCAGATGCATCTGAGCGCGCGTACGGTGCGTGTGCTTATATTCGAAGCATTAAAACGAATGGTGAGTTCATGGTTCGTTTATTAATAGGTAAAAGTAGGGTCGCTCCGCTTAAGCCCACTACTATCCCACGGTTGGAGTTGTGTGGTGCAGTAATTGGTGCTCGTTTGTGTGAGAAAGTCCATTGTTCTTTGCGTGCAAATATTAGTCGCGTTTTCTGTTGGACAGACTCGACCATCGTGTTGGGATGGTTACAAATGATGCCTTCTAAGCTTCAGCCTTTCGTACGCAATCGCGTTGCTGAAGTTCTAGACAAGGCGGGTAACTGTACCTGGAGACATGTCCCAACCGATGAAAATCCAGCAGACTTAATATCACGTGGTGTAGATATTAATACTCTGCAAAATTTAGATTTGTGGTGGTCGGGTCCAAGGTTTTTAAAATTAAATATGAACAGTTGGCCTTCTCAGCGAGAGCGTTCACAAACGTTACCGGAAATTCGTTCCGATATTTCATTAAGCGCGGTCGTAACTACAAATAATTCATTTATACAATTTAATAGATTTTCTAAATATTTAAGGCTTGTACGTTCTATGGCGTACGTGCTTCGATTCATTCAATTATGTAAAAAACAAAGGGTTAATACAGTCTTTTTGTCCGAAAATGAATTACAGGACGCATTAGATATATTGATTTTCCAAAGTCAAAGCGAATCTTTTCCTGAGCATAATTTATTGCTTAACAAAAAGCCTTTACCCAAAAAGAGTGTTCTTCTTAAATTTAATATTTACTTAGATGCTAAAAATATTATGCGTGTTGGAGGACGTCTCAATAATTCAGATTTACTTTATAATAAACGTCATCCTATTTTATTACAGTCCGCTCACATTTTCACTAAATTATTATTTGATTACGAGCATTTAAAATTAATGCACGCGGGTCCACAGTTATTATTAGCCTCGATCAGGGAAATCTACTGGCCTATAGGTGGTCGAAACCTGGCCAAAGCTTGTTTTCATCGATGTGTGCGTTGCCGTAGAATGAAAGGTACTGTTGTTACCCCGTTAATGGGAAATTTACCACGGCAGCGGCTTCTTCCAGGTTATCCGTTTGAAAGTACAGGCGTAGATTACGCTGGCCCTGTGATGTGCGCTAGTCGCCAAGGTCGCGGTTGTAGGCTAATAAAGGTGTACATCGCGATATTTATTTGTTTTACCACCAAGGCAGTTCATTTAGAGTTGGTAGGTGACTTAACTAGTAATAATTACTTACTGGCTCTGTACAGATTTATTTCACGAAGAGGTAAACCTATAAATATATATTCCGACAACGGTACTTCGTTCGTAGGTGCGTATAACGACATCTCACGATTTTTAAAATCTAATGCAGGTCATTTAGGTGATAGTTTAGCAAATGATGGAATTAGATTTCATTTTATACCTGCGTATAGTCCTCACTTCGGCGGACTTTGGGAGGCAGGTGTCAAGTCAACAAAATATCATCTGCAGCGAGTGTTGGGAAATTGTAATTTGACGTTCGAGGAGCTATACACCACGTTGACGCAAATAGAAGCAATTCTGAATTCCCGTCCACTTACACCGCTGTCTTCTGATCCTGATGATGAGACACCATTAACGCCCGGACATTTCCTCATCGGTAGACCACTTCTTTCCTTACCGCAACCTAATCTTCAAGACCATTCCACAGACAAGTTGTCTCGTTTTCATCGCATCGAGCAACTTCGTCAGCATTTCTGGGCTAGATGGAGCAAGGAGTATGTTGCTGAACTCCAACAAAGGACCAAGTGGCGTTCCTGTAAAGATGGTTTGAAGCTGGGTACTCTGGTCGTCATAAAGGAAGATAATCTTCCTCCCTTAAAATGGAGACTTGGGAGAGTTGTAGCAGTGCATCCTGGAGCAGACGGGATCGTTCGCGTGGCTGATGTGCGAACGTCTACTGGTGTCATCAGAAGGGCATTTAACAGGATCTGTCCATTGCCTGTTTCTTCAAATTAGCTTCATTTTTCTTCCTTATTTATTTTTACTTGTTATTTGGGTTGAAGCCAGTGTCTTCAACGCTGGGGGGCATGTTCAAGCGCCTACACTTTTATAATAGCAAATGATGATAACAACTAATTAGCACTTCAATTAATAGGCTCATTAGCATAATTCATGTAACTTTATATCATTTTTCAATATAACCCTGTCAGTCAGACACTCAACACGTCCAGTTGTTTTCTTTACCCTGAAGCCCGAATAATTCCGCACATGTTGATGTTGGTCCTTCGAGCCGGATGTCATAGTATCCGGATGTATAGTCATAAGTAGGACATAGCCTCCCCAAGAGATTGTCAATAGGACCGGTTGATGCTGATGCTATTAAAAAGACAAGACCCCCCCTAGGTAACACGACCTGTGGTACGGAGTGCTTTACACATGGACATAAAGTACACCCAGACTCGAAACAACAAATTTATTATCTATGAATCACACAGATATTTGTCTCGGGTATCCACGTCACTAAACACGGCAATGTTAGTGGCGAAGCGACCACCTTAATTTACCGCTAAGACACTATGACAGTTGATGATGCAAACAGGACATGATGCACCTCTGCATACCCGTTTTGAATAAGGTCTGAGGTTATGTTTTATTTATGTTATACTAGCTTCTGCCCGAGGCTCTGCCCTCGTGGTATGTCCGTATAAAGTAGCCTTTCTGCTATTCCAGACATAAATCTAACTGTGTGCTAAATTTCATAGAGATCCTTTCAGCGGTTTTGGCGTGATTGTGTAACAAACATAACCATCCTAACTTTCACATCTATACTAATATTATAAACCTGAAGAGTTTGTTTGTTTGAACACTAGGATCTCAAGAACTGTTGGTCAAATTTGAAAAATTATTTTAGTGTTGGATAGTCCATTTATCGAGGAAGGTTATAGGCTATATAAAATCACGCTACGGCCAATAGGAGCTGAGCAGTGGCCAAATAAAGAACGACGGGAGCGAAGCCCCGCGCGACTTCTAGTTCTTAATATTTAGTTAGATTTGTTATTATATTTGCGTATTTAGATGTTTACATATACAAGCAAATATAAAATTGTTATGATGTGATATTAAAACAGTAGCTACCGGAAAGAAAACCTGTCTATATTTAACCGAAAGTAGTACTAATATGGGTTCATTCATTGAAGGGAAATGAGTAATTTGATAAGTGCTACTTAGCACTAATAACCAATTAAGATATTGAACGGTTGTACGTTAACGCAACGGGTATTTTATTAGAATTGGGTTTTAATATCACATTCATAAGTAATTAATACTAATGATGTCATCAAATCAAATCATTTATTAATTTGTGAACATAAGTAATACAAGTTGCAATTTGTAAACATAATAATACAAGTTGTTGTTGTGTAATTGTAAATACCACTTTGTTTACCATGTTTTGGCGTACAAATTTTTAATTATATAAAGCTACTTGATGTCATATTAACTTATTAGATATATATATTATATACAAATTACTAATTATTTAAATAATGTCATTTTAGTCTATTACACTATATAAGTATTGCATTAGTTAAACAAATTAAATTTAAACAGTAATTTTAATTATTGAAATTACAATAATAAATGTATTAACAATATTATAATATGTTAATTTCAATAATTAATTATTGAAATTAACATTTTATAATTAATTATTGCAGAGTTATGAGATATTATTTTTTCTATTTCTCCAAAAAAAGCGATGATTTCAATTTTATACATTATGAATTAGTAGAAGGCTTTCCAAGCTATCATCATCGTCTTTAGCCTTTCGAGGGCCTTCGTAAGGACTCCTACAGCGACAGATTTGTATCAGATAAAGTATAGTTTAACTTTACTATCATTATATCAGCCATAGAACGTCCACTGTTCTGTTGGACGTAGTTAAAGCAAAGAGGCTTAAATTCAATTTTTATCTATCACTATATGACCGAACGAAGTAGGCACGTAACTTAATTATATTTAGACAACTTCTGTAGCGAATTTATTGTTGGTTTCAGATTAAAAAGTAACCGAATTTTAATTCACACAAAAACTACTTATTCAATGCCTTGTCACCTTAAACCTTGACAAATTTTAGATGACTTATATCGCGGTGAATTAGGATTAATTGTAATGTTTGTGTAGGTACGCAGTCTGATATTTATATAACTTTAATCCATGGTTTTATTCTATTAAAGTAGCCTATTTACGTGGAATAAGGCTAATTTTCGAACAAAACAAAAATTTTATCACGAATTAGGATCAAAGTCAAAGTCAAAGTCAAATCTTTTTATTTCATTTGGATCACATACATGATACTTATGAACGTCATACAAAGCCAGAAAAAGTGTCAGTAAATTTGCCTACGGCCAGTTCACTGACAAGGTTGAGCTCTGAGAAGAACTTGGCAAGAAACTCAGGCCACTCTTTTCAATCGCCATAGTTGTTACAATTTTAATTGGTTACAGTTTGAAATATCACAGAAAGTACAGAACCAATACACCATACTAAATCAAATTCAATAAAATTTGGATATGAGAAAATAATAATGAGCAATCAAACTTTAATTTGTTTTCGTCAAGAAGTATGGTATGTGGGATCATCACTTGGTACCAACTATGTATTAGAAAACGGTAAAAACATTTTGTGAACACATTGTTAGCAATATTAGCTTAAAAAAAAGGAATTGAATAATTTAGTAGCGCTAAAGCATAGCATACGACGACTGACCAGTCACCCCAAGTAGCGCCCGTTCACGGGCATGACGCACAGACCAGCCATCATTCTCTTCAACCATATTTGAGGGAAGAGAATGACCCGGCCAATACGACACCACAAGCAATGACAGTTTAGTGAGCATGACAATCGAAGACACTTGCTTAATAGGAAAGAAAAAAAAAATGATCTCAAAATGCTTCCACTTTACAGTAATTGAGTGAACAAGAGTAAGATAAAAGTTATTCCTGCAAAAAAAAATAGATTAAGAACCGAGCAACTAGTCCCATGCCTTTTTATCATTTATATAATCGTTTACGGTATAGTAGCCTTTCCCTATTAGATGTTTCTTAACCGTAAGTTTGAATTTCGTTAAGGGTAGGTTCATCATCTCAATGGGTAGTTTGTTATACAAACGTACTCCTAGTCCAACAAAAGAGTTGTGGACTTTATGTAGGCGATGGGAAATATTACAGAGTAAGTGTTTATTTCGTGTATTTAGTGAATGAATGTCACTAACTTTTCTGTAAAGGTGAATGTTCTGTTTAATAAACATAATATTCGCAAATATATATTGAGATGCAACCGTTAGAATACCTATTTCTTTAAAACGTTCTCTCAGGGAAACTCGTGGGCCTAAATTATAAATAGAGCGTATAGCTCGTTTTTGAAGTATAAATATCGTTTCAATATCAGCAGCCTTACCCCATAGCAAGATGCCATAGGACATGACGCTGTGAAAATAACTAAAGTATACTAGTCTCGCGGTTTCCACATCAGTAAGTAGTCGCACTTTTCTGACTGCGAAAGCCGCAGAGCTAAGTTTACCTGCGAGACACTTTATTTGGGCTCCCCATTGAAGATTTTTATCTAAAGTTAAACCCAAAAAAACTGTAGACTCTACAAATGAAATTGTTTCATTATTTAAACTAGGATTTGTTATTGTGTTTCTAACATTCGGCATTGTGAACTTTACACATTTAGTTTTCTTTGAATTCAGCAATAAATTATTTGCTGTAAACCAGTCCAGAACTTTTGCGAGAGAACCATTTACAACATCTAGATTATTTAGTTTGCGATCAATTTTAAAAATTAGAGATGTATCATCTGCAAATAGCACTATATCGCAAAAATCCTGTACAAAGAAAGGCAAATCATTTATGTACACTAGGAAAAGAAAGGGACCGAGAATTGAGCCCTGGGGAACGCCCATTTTTACAGGTAATCCAGAAGATTTATTTCCATTTATTTCTACGTATTGAGTTCTATCACTTAGGTAAGTAGCTATGAGATCAAGTGCAGCATCCCTAATTCCATAGTGTTTAAGCTTTCGAAGGAGCGTATCGTGTTTAACACAATCAAAAGCTTTTGAAAGGTCGCAAAAGACACCAATAGCATCCATCGATTTTTCCCAAGCGTCATAAATATGTTTTATTAGTGTTACGCCTGCATCTATGGTAGAGCGACCCTTAGTGAAACCATATTGCTCGGTATGTAATAGTTTATGCAAATTAAAATGGCTTTCGAGTTGTTGAAGTATAATTTTCTCAAAAATTTTACTAATAGTAGGCAATATGGATATAGGTCTAAAGTTACTAGGGTCATTTTTAGATCCATTTTTAAATAAAGGTATTACTTTACTGTGTTTCATTAAGTCTGGAAACACACCTACATCAACACATCTATTAAAAATTGTAGCTAGATACGGGGCTATACAAAAAATAATGTTTACGACTAATTTAACAGAGATGCCCCATAAGTCAGCAGTCTTTTTTGAATTAAGTGACTTAAATACCTTTAATATATCATTAGGGTCAATGTATTTAAAACTAAACCTGGTGCCACACTCATTCACAACACTCTTAACTAAGGATTCAGCTATAATTGGGCAAGAATCCAAGGTGTTGGTAGTATTTATAGGTATGTTAATAAAGAAATTATTAAAAGATTGAGCTACATCTGAATTTTTAGTTATTTTACTATTATTAATGTGCAATTCAAAACTATTTTCTTTAAATGTTGACCGACCCGTCTCATTATTGATTATATTCCAGGTGGCTTTCACTTTGTTGTCTGAGTTCTTGATTTTATTACTAATGTACAAAGACTTGGCGGCAGCACATGCCTTCTTAAAAGTTTTTGAATAATTTTTAACATATTGAATAAAGACTGGATCAAAATTATACTGTTTCATACCATAAAGTTCATACAAAGTATTTCTACTTTTGTATATGCCTGGTGTTGCCCAATCACAGAAACTAACTTTAATATGTTTAGTAAATGTCTTAGATTTAAAAATTTCATCAAATTCTGATTGAATTACATTAAATAATGATCAAAGAAATATACAAGTAATAAACATGGTACGTATGCAAATTATAAAATTATTAATTATATAGTACTAAAAACAACATATTAGTATCTATTCATATCTATAAATATATCTAATACAAAAACAGAAACGTACACATGACTCATTAATAAAAGGAAACAGATTACAAACAGTATGTACAAGTCGGAAAACTCAAGAAAATTCTTGTATTTTAAACTCAAAGTTGTATAGAAACTGTAAAAAATTATCGAAATTTAATAGTATACCTGTTAAATATGATAAAAATAAATCCAATATTGTATCACTGTTCACTAATAACACATTTGTAACATTGTTTACACGATCGCGAATTACACCAAGTGTTTGTTCTGTTAGCGTCTACTCACTGGCACGATTGTTACTTTACTGACGAAGTACCGTGTGTACTCGCTAAACTATTAGGGTATTGACTGACTGACCGGTATAGTAGTATTTAGTGTCGATTAGCTAGTTCGCGAATTCAATTTTCACGACCTGAATTTGAAGAAGGGCGTAGGTTTGGTAGGACGATGATGCGTGTAATTTAGGTTGTTAGCAACTTGGAAGCCTATGTAAATTTTGATGACCTTTTAAAGAAGGATATCTTTATATTTATGAATCTTTTTTATTCGTGCACCTGTATTTTGATTTTAATTATTGATTTATTTTATTTAAAAAGGCAACAGATACAATTTAATTTTTAAACAATATAGATTCCGTTTCCCAAAAAAAATGTCAGCAGAAGAGGAAATAACTTAATTTTAAACATGTTGAAAAAAGTTTGGAATTTTATTGAATTGGTGCAATTTCGTCATCATTCGAATTCTTATTATGTTAAAGAAGTTTTACAATTAAGTTTTTATATCAAGAAGGTAGTAAGGAAGTAGCTAAGTAAGTACTTAGTGGATCATCTCGTGATGAAAAAGTAATCTTTTTCTGGATTTGTCTCGCATTTGGCGGAAAATGAGAAGCATTGTTCTACATCGAGATTGAAAGTAATTTATCGATAATGCAGTTCGATTGACGAAAAGAGTTCCACAGGAGAGACGTGATCAAATGAGACGTTATTGTGTTACAAGCAAACAATAGTACTTATTTCAAAATTTATAAAAGGTATAAATTGACTTTCTCAGTGGAACATTTATTGTGTGTACGACTGCTATGCAAGTTCTTGAAATTTTAGTAGTAGCCCAAAGTAAGTGTGCCCTGGCATTGACAAAATGCTCATCTCCAATTAGGTAGGTACATGGGACCTAACTAGCTTGCAAAAGGCGTGATGCTATGTGGTAGGTAGGTATACTATTACGCATGCCACTCACCATACGACTATTGGTTTTTCACATAATTATACTCTTTGGAGAAATCGGGACTAAAATGCAGTCGTTATTTTCAAGTCAAAATTTTTCAAATATAGCCGAATTCTATTTTAAAATGTCCACGAGGTCATCGTCGAGAGTTTTCTGTCCGTATTCCTCTAGTTGAGCGCCCACTTGACGTTAAAGTGACATTTGATTGTCATGTGAATATCCAGGCTGTATAGGGGCTGTCTGGTACTGGAATGATTGCGCCAATTTTTAAATTCCCTATCTAGTTAAATATTGTTTGCATAGCATGAAATATAAATGTATTGGCTCTTGCTCTCTTCTTCAATAGATAAAAGTAAAAGAATACAAGAAGTGTATCGAGAAATTTTAAGACTAATTCAGCTCATACATAAACTGTCATATTTATATGGCAGTTTATGTATGAGTACCTGCTTAACATTTTAATGTTGTACTTAAAAGATCATTATTTTCTTGTTTACTTAAGTGTGTATGGTACACACTTGCAGACAATCAGCTTGTAGGGAGTTTATATAATCAAATACGTGCTCTGGTTGTGCTTACTTCAAATTAATCAAAGCTATTGATGTCCTGGTGTTGCAGGCTTCAGGTTACGGTAACAGCGTACCATTAGGTGGGCCGTAAGGACCACCGATATAATAAATAATCCCGCCTACTCTCTCTAAAATTTTCTACCACCATCTATTCCTTTCAATAACCTCATTCCTGTCCAACCGATATAGCATAGAGCGCCAATCAAGTAATTGAAACGTATTCTATTAATTCCAAGTGCTTGTTAAAATTGCGCTAATTCGATCACTGGAATAAGGAGCTTTGTAATAATGTGAACGAGGCATCAAGCAGTCGAATCTAAATTTATACAAACCTAAAATTGTCTAATATAATTGCTATCACATTAGTGAATGACGTGTAAACCGATAGGCGATAACCAACTGTGTAATATCAGTAAACGTCTCATGATAATGTCCTAATAGGAATTTGATACGATTGTGAATCACAGAGGTTACTCTAATGTTAGTAGAACACTTCAAATTGTCTAGAAAAGTTATGATTAATTTTATTACGGCGAGGACTCCCAAGCATCGTTATACCGTCATTCATTAGGCAGCGAAAATAAAAATTATTTATGAATAGAATAACCCTTTGAACGCCAGAGACGTATAAACACTTAAAATGAAAATGTGCTCACCACGCCAATGACGGCATGGCACGTCAAAAATGTACTGAACTTTAAAAGCTTGGCGCTCAAGGCACGGCAATACCGATTTGACGTGGCGGTTAAGAGGATATTTTTATTTTAAAAAGACGACTCACTTCACTTGGGTACCCGTGACATGGAGCTAGAGAACAAGCTCTATTTCACGAAAGACTTTACATACATTCAATTAACCTACACAAAGTACACACCTATCAGTACCACATCAGTCAGATGTACCTAACCCGAAAGGGGGCGGTAAAGCCATTGAGAACAATTCAAGAGATGACCGAACACATAAACTAATACTTAGCAAATATCTATACGTCACACAAATATTTAATTGTATCATAATCGAATCGACGACATTCGGACACTTGACTGAGTGTGACAGTAAAAAAAATATCTAATATATTTTATTGAGATTAGTCTATATTCCAGATAAGCCGGGTTCTTTCCAGATTATGCATCTATAATATTCCTACTTAAATAGCTCAGAGTTAAAGTAACTAATAATAGGTATTATCAGTACCACACCAGTGATTAACATAAGAGCTATTATTATTATGATTGTGTGAAAACGATAATATTGCAGAAATTGCAATCTACCATAAAATACGATTTGTTTTATTTTTTTCTATCAACAATAAATACTTGTAAAACAATGTATGAAGACTTGAATTGAAAGCTCCTGCCTCTGTTCTAAAGTTATTCACTTTCATCATTAAGAGAGCAATAAAAGCGAACAGACAATTGTAGCCACAGATCGTACAACAACAAGCAGGATGCGCCTGCGCGCACGCCGGAACGCGCACGCTGCGCTGACCTTGAACAGGCGCTCTACAAATATAGACGACGTTTTCTCCGGACTTGTTTTTATTGATACCTACTTATTACTATGTTTCTTTTTAGTGCCTGCGATGGTCCAGGATGCTTACGGTCAGAGAAAAAGTGAAATTGTTGCTTTTATGAGAGGATTGTGATGTCTACTGACAAAAGCTTATAAATATTTATTTATTTGGTCAGACAAAATGTAAGATACATCATGGATTGTTACCTGTTGTACTAAAATGTATAAGACACTATAAATAATATAAGTTATGTAACAGTATAATCAAGGCATCTCCAAAACTGGGTAGATAACTTAGGCTGCGTTTCCACCAGAGATGTGACGTCAGGTAAATCTCAGGTAAATGAAGCGATTCTATTGGTTCATAATAAACATCACATCCTTGCAAATCTCTGGTGAAATAGCAGCCTTATTCTCGACCTCAAAATTACATCGAGGGATTCTAGTCTCTACTTGGAAAATCTACATTGGATTCGCCGATTTCGTACTCAAACCTTTGACAACGATATTGAAATCGATCGGTGGAATAACGAGCGACTGCTTCGACATTTTTACATATAAATTACGGTGAAACTACATTACAACACGATTTTAAACGCCATCGAAAACAAATACGCACTATAAATATTTTGCGACCGGTTACGCAGTAAACAACCACTGAGGCTTCTATAAGCATTTTGGCACATCTAAAAATAACTACTTGTAGTTTAAACACGAATAATCGTTCAATCGTGGGTCAAAACATTGTACGTGTCGCAAGAACACGTGAGGTCGAATCAATAAGTGCGACCTTAAGAAAACAATCTATCCAGCTGGCATTGTAAAGAGTACTGTGTACTTAGGTGTGTTGAGGAAAACTTTATATGGTTAAGGACGGCATATTAAGTGTTTCCCGAGAGATGTTATGTATATTCTTTCCATACTAATGGTTGCATTGTTGTAGAATGCAAATGCAATTGTTAGAAGTGTGAACTGACTTTAATTTGCTGACAGCTTTAGAGAAGATCTTTTATTCTACAAATCCTTTGGTCGAGGGATTGAAGACCATTTCTCATCTGTAGAAACAATAATAATGTATTATTTATGTTTTCAGAAGTTCAAGCTAGATCTTTATTTCATCATCATTATCAACTCAACCCATAAACGTCCTACTGCTGGGCATGGATCTCCTCCAAAGAATGTGAAGGAAATTTTACCACGCTGGCCAGGAGTGTTGGTATAGGGTTTGCTTCGAATTTTCCTTTTCTCACAGTTCTCTTGTCTGCATAAGGTTACTACCTTTGTCGTCTTGTATGACACCCACGGATTGAAATATGTAGTGACATTATGTATTCTTAATCCGTCACTACACGGATAGATTTTTATATACTTTTGGAAATAGTCGGTGACGAATAAACATCGTTAGAGTACCCACATAATATCCAAGAAGAAATTCTAAAGGTATGCCTGATCCATTAACTCACATTGGACCAGCCTGTGTGGATTATTTCCTAAACCCTATGAGTTCTCTAGAGAGAGGAGAGAAGACACCCAGCGTGGGACATTAATGGTTTAATATGGAATACCTAATGTATGATTGTGTGAATTCTTGTAACAATTTGAATTCAAATATCATGTAACATAATGTTTATAAAATATTTGATGTCGAGATAGTCACACGGTTGTATATCAGCTTAGCCACTTTGGCACCGCACCGACATGAAGCCGTATATAACAAATTAGATTAATATAGTACGCAGTTGTCTCAACGATAATCAGAAGTCACTATTGGGACTACAGTATGGGGTTCTTCAAAAAAGGAGTGAATAGGTTTCTTAAAAGTCGGCAACGCGCTCGTGATGCCCCTGGTGTTGTAGGCGCCATAGACTACGGTAACCGCTTACCATCAGCCGGACCGTACGTCTGTTTGCCACCGTCGCGGTCGTGATATAAAAAAAAGGGGGACCGAAAAATTCTCATCAACACCATCATCATATCAGCCCAACTACACCCACTGTTGGACATAGGCCTCACCTATTTCAACACAACATAAAGTATAATTCTATAACTGTGTAGTTCAATAGAATGTATATTATGGATTTTGGAAGAAAATAATATGGAAAATCCATCACAAAAGTATAGAATGTAATCTTTTTACATTAGCAAGTTAGGTACAGCAAATGTCATCTGACAAATAATTAACTAAAAGAAAGTTTTAATTATAACTTGGGCTCGATAATTTCGATTGTTCTAGTAAATCTAACCAGTTCATTTTCTTTGACTTGAACGATGAATAACTTATGTCTACATGTAAATAACAATACATAATACTTAATATGTTACGCAGTACAATAATAACATACCAGTTCGGCTCAAGGTTGAACTATATCTATTTATTGTTATTTATTTTTAGGGTACCTCAATTGGGATTCAAAAGTAAAATTTATATTTTTTGCTTATCTTAGTCCGATATTTAATTTGTACAAACAACAAATCATTCGCAGTTCCGACTTGCGATTAGTCGATATCAATATCAATATCGCATTTGAAGATAACATCGGGCAACAACCACATTAAAATTCCAAAATCTTATTATTTGGAATATTGCTCTGATATAAACATAGTTACTTCTTCTGCTTCCTCTAACTTCATAAATTAATGATAAAAGATTTAATCAAAAATATTAATTTATTCAAAACGTTAGTCATGCAGCCTCGACTCGCACTTGACTACTGTTGTTTAAACTTAACCTTGAACTGAGAAGATCGCGATCGCGTGTTTGTGAGAAAAAACATTATGTTTGGTAACTTACCTGTATTATGATAAATAAGTATATTATTATTGTTAGACATTGTGATACTGACCTAGATATTGTTGAGTCTATAAATCTTGCGCTAAACCCTGAACCCCAATTCAGAATATATTGGTATCTCCTAAAAATATATATACTGCAAGCGGCTCATCTGATGATAAGTGTTTCTGCTACCTGACTGGCCTGTTGGTCTAGTGGTTAGTGACCCTGACTGCTAAGCCGGAGGTCGTGGGTTCGATCCCCACCCAGGACAAATCTTTGTGTGATGAGCATAAAGGTTTGTTCTGTGTCTGGTTGTAATTTATCTATAATATGTATGTATTTACAAAAAAAAAATGTATTTAAGTAGTATATCAGTTGTTTAGTACCCATAACACAAGCAAATATAATTGCTTACTTTGGGACTAGATGGCGCTGTGTGAATGTGGTAGAATATTATATTATATTATTATACCAACAACACCAGAGTAATCACAGACACCTGGCCTTACTGGCCTTTTAAAAAGAAGTATGCTCGCTTCTTGAAGCTATCTTATTCATATAACTGTCATTTTTAATTTGTTTAAGTTATATTTTATCCTATCAATAGTATCAATAATAACTGCCACTTGACTGAGCCGTCAAGAAACCGGGCATAGGTCGTATCGGTCCACAAACTGTCTGGTTTCACAGAGTTATCAGTCTAGACAAGAAGTATATAACATAACATAACATAGCATCACGCCTTTTTCCCCGAAGGGGTAGGCAGAGGTGTTTCACACCCACATTTCATTCAGAAGTATATAAAGATTATAAATCGCACTGATAAATGTGTTTTGCTTTTGTTAGCTGCCAAAAGTACCAAAACTAACCTCTTTAGTGTAATAAACACAGGTACTCTCAACATTTATTTATACTTTACACAACTGTTTATTTATATTGGCAGCTGTTGAAAAACAAAAAGGCAAACTTACAACCTACATTCTTATTACAAAAGCGAAAGTTATTTGTTAGTTACCTCATTATGATTAAACGACTATCGATCGTAATGAAATTTAACGAATTTATAGCTTAGGACTTTAAGACAAATTTTTACCCTAACAATAATACTCGTTTGAATAGATGTTGGGTATTATCAATTATAGATTTTTAACAAGATAGGCAACACTCATCCACTTTCTATGGCGCAACTTATTATGGTGTTTTGGTTCTGTACCATGCTATGATATTTCAAATGATAACGAATTGAAATTGTAACTATTTGGCGATTAAAAAGACTAGCCTGAATTTCTTGCTTTTCTGAATTTGGTGTCCGTAATATTTCCTTTTACTTTGTATGACGTTCAAAAGTATTATGTTTATGATTTATGTGAAATACTTTGGCTTTGACATGGGTACTGTATTTTAATTTCTCGATGATTCGTTCCTATGGGTTTGTAAGTGAAGCTATAAGCGAAACATAGTTATAAATAGTAGCACTGCACATCCAAGAAGCATACATAGGTACACGGTAGTCGTGCAAACAGTTAGGCTAGCGAGTTTTTACAGACATCCGCTTGTTCGGTCAGTCGGTCAATAAGTCCATACGTCGGCGTCGATCAGTTGCTGGTTAAAAATACTCGATCGGCTTGACCCACTTATAAATTAAATAGGTATGTACCTATCTGTAATGATTCGAATGATTTACGTATAACATAGCTTGCGGCAACGTTGGGAATGTACTCGCAGTTTTGTGGTAAGTACTAAGATCTTCATTCTGTTCATTAAAGGTCTGTAGTCATCAGAGTGCGGCCTGAGTCAAAGTGGAGTTGTTAGAGTATTTTAATATCAGTGTCGCTTCTTATCATAATGATGTCAAAATCGACTAAGACGAACGTCCAGATTCCAAATAGGCTCTCAACACCAGTATTTATCCGGCCCCAATACCACCACCACTATTGACTACGAATTGATTTAGCACTACGAAGTTATCAATCAATAAAAAAATATATAAGTATATCGAATGATTAGTGGTGTCAACACCCAGTCCATTAAATGCACGGCCTGTATTACGTCACATAATATATGTCACATAATTTTATTTAAAACGTTGTTATACAAAATCGGAAATCAGAATCAAGAGGTAAAATTGAAGGCAGAAAACAGAACGGAACGAACGAGTAAACAGAATTGCTCTTTCGACCAGAGTTAAACTCATAATAAAAAGAAGAAATATGAAGAATGGCCAATATTCTCTAGATGCGGTGAGACCTCTGCGTCCAGCAGTGGAATAAAATTGCTAATGATGATAATGATAGAAGATAGAACGTATAGCTCAAGTTTCTTCTTAATTCAATTGTCGGCAATATTGCTGAGAATGATTATAATGGGAACAGTTAAAAATGATCTATTTAGGCCACCTTAGATTGGCCACGTGTTTTTGTTTCATACATAATTACATCTATTGATCTCACCAAATGGGCCACTCAGACGATAAATGATGGGAACTAAATTGCACAATGCACCACAAATAATAATGATTGGTCTATTTTTATTTTGCCATCGGATATTGTCCATGAGATTTCTTTGGCAGGCTATCGATTGAAACTACACCGCTCTCATAACTACCATAATCAAAACAAAAACAGTCCATAAGTTAATAATAAATTAATATATTAATAGTCAAAACTTCTTGATGCATTATTTCTGTTTTTTTACCTATTACTTATTTTCTAAAAGTAGCAGAAAAAAGGTATAGAGTATACCTGAGTGAAAAAAACAAGAAAACCAATATAACAGATTAAATATATGTAATAGTTAATATTATATTTGAAGAGTTTCCCAAAAACCTAATATTGTGATGTAATCTATTCGTAAAAGTAAAAGAAATCTCTTTTTTTTTTTCAAATAAAACAATTTTAAAATTAAATATACACAAACCACTATCAAAATTTCTTTTATTTCAGTAAAACACAGTGTACAATAATTTCTTAAATAAATATATACGGCCTCAATATACATATAATACAATTTATAAAAAAAAAATCTTAAAAAAATATATAATCAAATATCAAATTTTCAAAATAAAAAATATATTCACAATTTGAAAGTCATTCCAGATTGCATCCCTGGTGGGGATCGAACCCACGACCTTTGGATTAGAAGTCCAACGCGCTATCCTCTGCGCCACAGGGACTGTGCGAGGAGCGGCGGAATACCGCATTAGTTGCCACAGCACGCACACACGCACACTGAGGCAACACGTGTCGCGAGAACACGTCATTGTATGAGGTAGGCCTGCCGGCCTGCTAGCGAACGAATGGAATCAATGAGTCCGTTTTCAATATAGTTTTCTTGTTTCATTCATATAAATAAAACCTTGTAATGGCGAGAATGTTTACGAATTAGCATTTTTACGATTAATTAATTACTTACTTATCTGATATCAATAATTTGGAGAGGTTGGTGCTGACTTATCTACTTCGAAAGATAATAGTAGATACTTAAATGTTAATCTGTCTTTAAATTTAAATAAACACTGCATAATAATAAAAATAATAAACAATAAGTACATTTATAAAACGTGAAATACATAAGTAAAAAAATAAATGTATTTCAAACATTTTAAAATGATCGGCATTTTTGATAAATTCTTAAAAACTAAGTTAATATTGTAGAATATTCGTTTTGCTTTGATGGGTTATACTTATCTTATTCACACATATTATTAAGTACTAATTTAACAATTGAACAAACAAGAATAATGAGAGAATTCTTTTATGAACTGATATTATAAATTGCTTAAACGTTTTTGTTCTCATACATGTGTTGTAAGAATAAACAGAGAATATTATTTAAATAAATGAAAAACCCGATTACGTCAGAGAGTTCAGTGCCAGTCAAGAATACTTCGACTCTTCCATCGTCGATTCAGCACTATATACGGCTCTATCATTATTTGTATAGCAAGTAAATAAGTTATATTTTAAATTTTAGTAGATTTTCGAAGTTTACAAAACATATTTTTGGTCTGACTTAGTTATAACTGACCAAGGCCTTAGGCGAACTTCGACGCCACTAGATACCTTCTAGTACGCAACGCCTTATAATATTTTCTGTTTTTGTTCACTTCCCAGATATATATGGATAATAATTTTGCATTATCTGACTGGCCTGTTGGTCTAGTGGTTAGTGACCCTGAATGCTAAGCCGGAGGTTGTGGGTTCGATCCCCACCCAGAACAAAACTTTGTGTGATGAGCATGAAGGTTTGTTCTGTGTCTGGGTGTAATTTATTTATAATAAGTATGTATTTACAAAAAAAAATGTATGTAAGTAGTATATCAGTTGTTTAGTACCCATGCATAACACAAGCAAATATAATTGCTTACTGTGGGACTAGATGGTGCTGTGTGAATGTGGTAGAATATATAAAAATATTATTACATATGTTCAACAGTGGACGTCGTTGGGCTTATATTCTGATGATGATGATGATGATGATTATGTTGCAAATCAAGAAGCAAGCAAGCCAGCTTTGCAAAATAGGAACGAAAAACTACCCAAGTTTTATCTATGTAGTACTTAGGCTAGTTTTGAATTACCTGCCTTTATTCTATTCCTGCGGTGGACATGAGCTTTCTTCAAAACAACTGGACCTATTTGTGTGTGGTTACATGTTGTATTGTGATCGCAAATAAACAGGTTGTTTTCATACTTAGTAGTTAGTAGGTACTTTTTTATTTAAGTTTACTTAGTATGAATATACGGCAAAAATGCACAGCTGCATTAAAAGTAGACAAAAATTATTATTTCATCATCATCATATCAGCCCAATGACGTCCACTGCTGAACATAGGCCTCACCTAATTTCCGCCACAGCGAGCGATTTTGTGGAAGCGAGACTTACCATTATGAGCCGTTAAATTAAGGTAGGTAGAATAATAATTTAACATTAAGTTAGTTGTGTAGTTTTTAAACTGTTAAATTCCTAATTAATCTTAATTAATTGTAAAATCTTAAAGATGTCGACCGAGCAATGTGCCTAAACGTACAATGTACATTTGGATGCGGGCGGCACAAAATTATTATTTATTTACGTTAAATTAAGGTAGAATTAATAATAATAAAAATATTTATTACCAGAAAAAAGTAAATTAGGTACAATTGTCTTTTCCGTTGGCCCCACACTAGGCAAGCCTGTCCTGTGGACTGTGGGTACCGTAGCGATTACATTGTACGTTTAGGCACATTGCTCGGTCGACATCTTTAAGATTTTACAATTAATTAAGATTAATTAGGAATTTAACAGTTTAAAAACTACACAACTAACTTAATGTTAAATTATTATTCTACCTACCTTAATTTAACGGCTTATAATGGTAAGTCTCGCTTTCAATTCGACGTTAATTTCTGATATTAGTTAGGGAACTTTGAAGAAGCATCGATTTCAAACAGATTAGTGGGCAAATCTAAGTATAAATTAATAAAATAATGAATCAGGTAATCTGTTTTGAGTTAGTTACTGAATACTGTCTTTATTTTTTTTTATAATTACCCATTATGCAAATTTAAAGTTGGACAAAACAATTTACAGTCGATACTCTTCATATAGAAAGTATTGCTGTCATACTGCACAGTAATAAAACTTTAT
Organism: Laspeyria flexula; assembly: GCA_905147015.1. Taxonomy (NCBI): domain Eukaryota; kingdom Metazoa; phylum Arthropoda; class Insecta; order Lepidoptera; family Erebidae; genus Laspeyria; species Laspeyria flexula. The sequence continues at coordinate 15,683,254 of LR989954.1, forward strand.
TGGACATTTGTTTGTCACATATTGTAACAAACATTGGCATACATTTTATGAACAATTTAAACATTTTATAACGTCACTTACTATTCAATTATTATTATTATTATTATTGTAACTTGTAGCAGTACTAAAACATGCACTTGTCAGTAATAGTACGGGTGGTCTACAGAATATGACGATGAGTACAGAGCAAGTTACCAAGGTTAGATAGCCTTACTCGAAGCGACCACCTATGGAGTCCAATTTAACTACATAGTGGATTTTTCTTCAAGTGCCTTAGGGGGTTTAAGTGGAAAGAAGGCGAGGAAACAGCCCGATGTGTTGGTCTGGTCAAATCACATGACAGAGGAAGATGGAGAAATACCTTAAAAGAGAAGTGTAGTAAGTGCTTGTTTAGATTTCAAGTTGCATTTCAGGGGTTATGCTAAAATAATAGGTATGAATGAGGTAGATGGCTCCTTAGTCGAACGATTTTTTTAATGCGGATATAATAATTTTATTATGATAGTTATTATAGCGGGTTTAAAAGGTAATGTACCCACCTACGTAATAGTGGCACAGTTATATATATAACAGTTGATACACTTAATTACTGCGGTTTTGATATGTATGCAGCTATGTACGTATCTTCTTACGGCAATGTCGGTTAAACGAGTTAAGCGATCATTACCTATGTTATTAAAGACTCGTACAATGTAACAGTTTTTTAAAGATCGTCTCGAAAAATGTCTATTTTTACGAGGAAAGTAACATAGAATCGCTACTCTACTATTCCTAAGATATATGAATCATCAGCAATCCATTAAAGTCCCATTGTTGGGCTCGAGTTTTCTTTCCTCTACCTATCTAAAGAACTGAGAGGGTTTTAGGCCAAAATTCACACACGCTGGCCAAATGCGGGTTGTTGGATCATACACTTAGAATTTTTCACGACGTTTTCCTTCACCGTTCAGATATAGGTAAGTGATAACTAAGGCAATCAAAGGAACAAATAACAATACACCTGTGTAACAGAAGGCAAACTCAATACCCTACAGCGAAATGAGATCCGTACCTATCGCAGCGTAGGAGCATAATTAGCTTACTGTCAAGCTCCACCCTAGCTAGGTGGGTTTGTAATTGGTACAGGGTTATTTGGAGTCAAAAGAATATAAGCCCTTTTTAACTCGACATAATGTAGCATCACACCTTTTTCTCCAAAGGGTAGGCAGAGAGGTCTCACACCAAAATTTCGTCAGCTATGTTTAGTTCCACGAAATGGGGGTGAGTTTATTGCCACTATCCGGGCACACTTTCAGACTTCGGGTAGATAAGACAAAATCGCAATAACATTTTTGCTCTTTTGTTTTGCTCTATATCAAAAAAGGTTTTATATGCCATGCTAATCAACCTTATTTCTTTCTTTTTGAGTAGTCTAACACAGCTCTATGTAACTTATTTCTTTTCTTCATAATACTTTCTTTTGAAATTGCACGATTTGTGAGAAAGTAAGAGCATAGAGTTCGCTGTTCTACTTTTGTTATTATTAGCAAGCACTGATGCATTATGTTGTTATGTACTGATGTCTGAACAAGCTAAATAGGTACATATTTTGTGATTATGGCAATTTCGAAATGCATTTGCTGAGCATGTTTTCTATTATATACTTAAAGAATTGTGTAAACTGAATCTAAATATACATGCAGATTTTAAAGTTGACTAGCGCTATTAATTTGCATTTGTTTTATATTAGATAGATACTAAGACGTAGCTAAACGTATTAAACATTGTTCTTATCTATAAATGTGGGCCTTTTGTTGATGCTTGATGTAGCTGTTTATTGATGTATTTATTTGATTTTACTTGATCTTGTAAAACGAAACACACATTATTGAATGTGTGTTAGCTCTACACTAACTTAATTTACTGTGGTAAATTTATTGTAGTTATTTTATAATCGCACAGTTAACTAAGTTTGAAACTAAATAATAATAAAAATATATCTATGAATAGCATAGCATAAAATTGTAACAAATAAGTAATATACTTAGTAATAAGAAGACGTACCTATGATTATACACGTATTTAATTAAAATAATTAGTTGTTTATTTCTGACATAATTCATTAATTTACTACCTGCTAACAACAAAAATCGCGCGAATAATTTGACAGATAAAAATCTTGCCATACTCATGTATGGCAAGATTAAATAAACATCTCACAATAAACATCTCACAAATCATTACATCTCTTGATTAAGATTATATTATTGTGTTTGGAATTTGTTTTATCATTAAAACAAATTCCAAACACAATAAATGTACCACATGCTTACTTCAGTTCATAAACAAAATATTCTAGAAAAGAAAAAAGGTCTCATTTACACTAAAATTTAAATCTATATACCTACTCACCATATTTTGTCCAAATTTAGATTTAAACACAACACACGTGAACACCTAACGTAAATATTTTGAAGTTTATTTGATTGCACACGCGTTACTATGGTAACGGCAAGATGGCGCGGGACCACGCATGCGCACAGAGAGCCGGGCGGCCATAGACTGCTCGTTTTGGCGCCAAAGAATGCCTTCGATGTTATGGCTATTGGTCCGTGTGAATTCCTTCCGTAGCCGCCCCGGAAAAGAGGATTTCGGCTATAGAAACCTGTAGACAGGACTTGCTCGAAAATAATCCATAAAAAATAAATTCTCAGGTATTAAGGAAAAAAAACATGCGCTTTAACATTTTCATAAGTAACGATATGATATTCAGTAGATTCGATCAATACTTAATTAATTGAACAATTTTAAGTGATTCAGAGTTTCAGGGATGAATACGAATATTATAACAACACCTTGCACTTCCAAATTGGTGAAGCTATTTATGTTACAAGAGACAAGTGGAGACGCGGGCAATAGTAGTTAGTGCACATAATTGAATTAGGCTATTAATTAGCTTTCATCTGATACCCATATTGCGATAGCACTAAAAAAGTCTGTTTTGACAGTTTACGTCCGCCATATTGGTTTTTTGTTGACGTCACATAGCCTATGACACTCGGGGGAAAATTACGAATCTAATGACACCTCACACTTTAAAATCAGCCAACCTGTTTAGGCTACAGAAGGTCACAATGGAACAGAAATGCCCACATACATACATACATACATACAAACATACATACATATGCGTGAAAAACATTACCCTCCTTTTTGGCAGTCGGGTAAAAGTCGTAAAATGATTCTCTATTAATACCGCACCTATTTCCAATAGCTCATTGCACAATCAATATCGATAGATCACATGTCATTTAGTATCGAATAAGAATCGAAATAAAAATGATTGTTCTTTAATAATAACATCGTGCATTGTCAGTGAGAGGACCGGATCGGATGTCGGTCATCCGGGCCACTCCGGACGGTGGGTGTCCACCTGTGACCATCGTTTGAGGACACGATGGACAAAGGGGGAACTTGATACTTAGAGCATGTTTCTTTTGACAAATGAGTGCGTATCGTGTTGGACTTGACTTTAAATTTAATGGGGTATTATTTTACTATTTAGAGAAATAATATCTATCGTAATAATAATTTTTGTAACTGTATAATGTATGTCTGAATGTTTTGATAATTCTATTATTTTAAATTAACGGCATATAAAACTAATTTCGTAACAAGTGGAAGGAAACGGTCTCTGCCTACGCCTCTGTTTTGAAACAGACGTGATCTATATGTATGTATGTATGTGTAAATACTAACATCTTCTTTTAACGTCAAAAAGAAATTTAATATAAGACAGGCTTACATAATTATGTTTAAATTTGCTACAAATGGCTACGAATACCATTGTACACCAATGGCATTGGTAATTAAAACCCAGAAAAACTAAATACTACCTAATACGAAACCCAACATTCCAAATCCTTGTCCTTCTTAGAAAGAAGTTGGGCAAATGATAGTCTCCCTACAAACTGGTCCAACAGAGCTTACTCGTAAACAATGCTTTGTATTACATTAGCGCAGCGCTTTGATCGGCAAGGAGGAGCCTGCTTCATTGAAACTTCAAGCTTCTTATCAATGGTTGGGTGGGCAGAGTCGTTTGCGTAGGCAACATACGTGTTTATTTTCTTTACTTGTCAGCGAGCAGGTTAATATATTATTTCTTTCTTTTTTTAACAAAAGCTCATGTTTGATCGTGATTATGTTGTAGATCAGTGGTTTCCAAAGTTGATCGTATTTTGAAATTTTTGTCCCAGCACACCAAAAAACTAAATTCACCTCTTGTATAAATGACATGGACAGTTTAAATACACCATACATACATACTTAGGTTTGCAGCTTCTATGGTAGTTATTTGATTTTTATACGACCATACTAAATGAACTATTCTGTTTTCTATTTTATTATACGAGTATAAGTACCTGTTTGGGAGCGTGATGTTGAGTCGTAAGATTTAATTTTGACTTTGTTCATAATAATCACATTTCATACAGCCACAAAAGAAATATTCATAGAGTAGATTTTCTGTCAACTAATTGTGTTAATGTTAGTACAAATATGCCATGTGATTTGCTACCACACATTCATGCGAATCGTTATTTTACTTTGATAACCGAATCAAATTCAAACCATACGGTTGTATTAGTGTTTGTAATTTTTGTAATTGATTGTTAACGGCCTCAAAAGAATGTTGATTTAGCTTGAAACAAGAATAGATTAAAAGAAGGAGAGAGCAAAACACATTTCTTTTTCAAGCTGTACTGTATCTATGTGGTGGAATTAAATGGCCTACGTAGGTAAATAAAAGCTAAAGAGTAAGTAGAATTTCTTAATTGACAAATGTTACTACACCTTTAAATAAATATTGTGAGGAAATATTATGTACCCTTTTTCACTACCTAATGGTAGTGAAAAAGAGTACATAATATTTCCTTGTCATTCACAGGTAAAGGTACGTACTATATTTTATTGACGCATTCTCCTCCTGCTATCTAAGGATGCATTGAAGGTTACTTCGAGTTCTTTTTCCGTAACATCACGTCCAGAAAAAAGTGTAAGTATAACTTCAAAGTAACAAATCTATTTTAAAGTGTACCTATTAACCATAAGTCAGATAAATATCTTTATTAAAAAATTGTCTGTCAAAAACAAAGTACAAATTGCCTCGCAGTGTCCGGAGCAAAATCGTACAGTCACGAATATAATAAAGAGACAACGATATACGGAGTTCTTTAGAAGGGTAAGGGATAGAAGATTATGAGGCTTTCAACGCGCTGAGGTTCCCACGACATGTAGGATTGTACTTAGTATGTTATGTTATAGATATTAAATGTATGCCAGGAGTCAGAGATGAATTTAGTTGTGGAGAATAGCTTGTATTGCTAAGGTCAGGTTTCCTCTTCCTATAGTGATTTGGTTTTATCAAGGAACAGTTACATTTTGCTGTACTTTCTTAATTTAAATGTCAATTTAGCTGTTCTCGTCTAATTTCACATCCTTTTGGCTTATAGGTTAAAAGGCTAAAACAATTTTAGACTCCGAAATAGAACTTAAGCTTTCATTGAAAGATAAAGTTTCTCTATCATCCAACCGCAACGTTAAGATCAGAAAACCTTCTTTTTGTTGTTTCTATTTCCTTTTTTAATTCTTACAAAATGACTTATTACAATTGCCTTTATAATCCTAATTGAATACACACCTCGGCTCTCAAAACTTTTACTCAAAGCACAAAAGCCTTGCTCTTATGTCGGCACATACAAACAAACAAACGCTACGTCACACCCGTCATGATTAATCCTCTTCGTGTAATGCGCCAACGCAGTTATAAATGAACAATAATTCTTAGTAGGTACCTACTTTGTTTGTATTTTGTGGTAGAATGGATCTTCTCAATGTGTGAAGTGAGTGTTAATGAGCGAATTATTTTTGTTTGATTAGTCTTCTTTGAGTTTGCCGACAGTGATGTGCTAGAGAAAGTATATTTGAAGATACCAGAGTTAAGAGCATAAAAAGCAAGGGCTAACTGATTACGGCAAGTCAAGCTTCTGGTAGCAGATTCACTGTGGCGCCTTTGGAACATTGTCGTAGTATAATCTGACACAGCTTTCTGTGCAGTAATGACGTAACAATTAGGGCGTTAATGTCCTTCAAATGATGTCAAAACTGTCAACATTTAGTTCCACTCTATTCGTGTTAGACTAATTCATAAAAATCATGTCAAAACCTCTACTACCTACTGGCGATATGGCATCTGATATTGGAAGTAAATTGACTCTAATGATAGAAGTTAGATATTTATTATCTCTTGCTAGCTAATAAAGTGAAATAATGTCCACAGATGATACACTATAAAACAGGAAATAATGTCCTCCAAGCCTTTGATAACAAGGGTCGTGAAAGAAAGACCACTGTTTACTCATAATTTCGAACTAACTAAAAACGAAATTCCCAAACAGAACGTCTTTCACGCAAGTTGAGTTACGCAACAAAAAGCTCCTATAATAAACTCGGAACTAATAATTCACGTCAGTTACAATTGAGTGTGACCCACATTCATCAATGCACCTTTGTTATGATTTTTATTGCTCACTTTGAATGCCTACAGTAATTATATAGAAAGACCACATACTGCTCGCTTTCACCAAGCACCTACCATAAAAATTCAAGGTAACTTCTGTCTTCAGAAAATTGTATATGAAAGGACAATCAGACAAGCCGGGCTGGCAGTCCCGACCTCCTTACGTGAGCGACCTGTAATTTAATATAAAACAACGCAGTGAAATTAAGCATTAACTGAGGAAATACCTAATAGACAAAAATCCTTCTTAAAGCTATAACGGCGCGGCACACGCTGGAGTCTTGTCCGGCGTGGGAAGGGCTGCGCCGTGGCCTCGTCGCAGTCGTTGGAGAGGACCTCTCGCTGCCGGCCGTCATGAGCTCGATGGCCGGCAGCGACAGGAGTTGGGAAGCGGTCGCATCCTTCTGCGAGGAAGTCATCTCGCAGAAGGAGGCGGCGGAGCGGCTCCGGGAGGAATCTGCCCTTGCGGAGCCGATCCGCCGCCGGCGAACTGGGCGGCGTCAGCGAGCGCATATGCGCCTGATGCCGCCATAGTAAAGGCTGCGGGTGGGGGATCGGGGTTCACTTCCTCACCCGCTCCTTTCCGCGAAGGTCGACAGCGTCCCCGGTGCACCCGGACGCTGTCGTTCGGTGTTAGGGCCCGAAAGGGCCCGGTGTCGGTGCCCCGTAAGGGGCTGTCGCTGGGTGGGCTGCTGATGTTATAACAAGTTCCAGGGCCCACCCATTACGGCGAAGCGACGGTGCACAGAGGGGTTTTAGTGGGTATTCCGGTCCTTTTAAGACCGGCGAGTCCCACATAACCGTCCCGTGTCCCCGCACGGGGCGGTATGCGTAATGCATTTCCCCTCTTAAAAAAAAAAAAAAAAAAAAAAAAAGGAACTTTTTGTTAAGTGTTTGTAGTGATAACACCTTGGCATAACCAACACGGAAGATTCCTGGAGTAGCTGTGACGAGAATGAAAACTTTTTTTAGGCAACTGTACACAACAAGTACCTAGTCCATTTTGATGCTTGAAAAGTAAGATCGTTGATGATGATGTTGATGGGCGTCTGATAACATCGGTAATAAAAATAAGCATTATGTTAAAATACTATACCTATTAGACGCATTTTGATCACTTTTGACACTATCATCATCATCAGGGAGTCTAATGATGATCAGATTACACACCCCATCCACAAAACCGTTATCATCAAACAAATTGTCTCCACGCAATCAATTCTATGTCGCTTCTAATTCGATTATTTATGGGTAATGAAGCAAATTACCATATTAAACACTCATCGGAATGAGGATTATAGTGTTTAGTTAATAAAAGTCAAAATCGTATGAAATAAATTTGTTGTAAGTCAATGAATGTATTGTTTTAGAAGAAGATTCTAGGTTTTACAGATATGACACATTATGCATTATGGTAAGTACATAATTTTAAATTGTACCTAAATTTTTTATGGTTTATAAAAAGACAATGCTTGCAATGGGAACAAGCCCTGTGTCGCGAATGGACTTTACAAGCATATAAGTAACGGACACTAACACACACCCAGATTCGAAACAAATTTCAATTGAGACAAATATTTGTGGAATTCAACAATGGATATTTGTATCGAATCTGAGTATAAGTAGTTCTTCGTGTGGGAATCCATTTGTCCAATTTAAACAATATTTAGTTTATATTATTATGATTAAAATTAAAAGGACGATGAATATAACAGCCCCCTGATTCTGAGCTGTCGGAATATTTTTGGCCAGAACTGTCAGTTTATTTAAAGTTAAAAAACAGAATGTTAAAAAAATAAATCGATGTAGAAAAGAATCCTATATTAATCAGTTTTTAATTTTCTATACGGTAAACTAATTTCTAACACTTAATAACTTAAGCTGTAAAAATACGTCGTTGTAAGATTCGAAAAAGTTTACGATCCGGGAGCAATCCGATGAGTCAGAATCAGGGCCCTGGTAGAATATAACAGGTACCTAGGTATAAAACTCAATATGCTTACTATTAGATATAAGACTACCATATCTACAATAAATTCATAATCTATGTTTCAAAGTGTGTGTTCCATCATTTTAATGCTAGGATCCTATCATCTTTGAGGTCATTAAAGTGATTGGCCGCGTCGGAGTAATTTCTTTTGTCCATGGAATGTACGGAATGGTGTAATGGGTCACTTTGGCCGCAGGGGCGGGCGAATGTGAGTTCAGTCCTGTGTCGGCGACTTTGATATTTTTTTACTTTATTTCCTATATTTTCGTTACACTTCAGGGCTTAAGATGCATGTAGTTTTCTTGTGGTTAGACTATTAGAACGATTATTATTACACGTATTTGAATACATACAATTTGAAGATCTTTTCTTGATGATTTTGTATCACGTGTGTGTTTGTATCACAAGTGAACGACTGATCATATCCTAATGGATGTCTAGAAATACGAAATGGACAAAGGTTATAGATCGACCTACTATGCGGGCGAATCCGCGCCCAGAAGACCTATTAGCAATCTCGACAGTCCTTTTGTGTATATCGCATCGGACCAAACGTAGTGTGTAAAAGGTAAGAAATCATTGCGTTTACAGTTCTATTTATATGCAAACAACACATTGGAAACTTGCAGGGCGTTATTTTCATAGTAAAATGACTGTAGGTAAGCATTACGGATAGGTACTTACTTTTTAATATACTTTCACGCAATTCTAAAAAGTGGTGTCAACATATTTTTAAAATATAGCTTCGATTAAATAATAAATATATTGAAAATCACGAAATATGATAGTAAATTGCAACATTGCCACTCTGTTTGTAAATACGCTCTTAAACTAAAACAATACGGTACACTATTACATGAGGTAGGTACTTACTACGTAATAAATACGAAGCCCGCATGTTTTCTCACGGTATAGGTAGGTACTATAGTACCGAGTCTTGTCTTAGATGATGACGTGATTAAGACGTCGACACTCAGATACCTCAGATATCATGCACGAACATTGAGTTTGAGATGTGAGTGGCTTTGAGGTTACCCGATGTAGTGAGATGAGTAATAGTTCTATGTGAGATGTTGGTTTGTTGAATTTTTTTACTCCTTCGGTGGCCCAGCGTGAGTTTATATAAAACTGTTGCGCAATTCTCTCTCTCTCAAATCGCGGGTCGAGCAAAATTTGCGTCTTTTATCATGAAATTCTTAGTACTAGACTATTATCTAATCTGTGGTACTAGCCCCGAGTTTTGAAATAAGTCTGTATAGAGGCAAAAAGCTTGCCTCCAATTATAATATGGACACTAACATAGCTAGCGAAATGGGGGTGTAATGCACCTCTGCCAACCCCTTCGGAGGTAGCGCTATAAAATATCTTCATTTTTCTTCTTCCACGTTTTGTTTCTTCTAGTAGTTTATTTAAACTTTTAACTTTTTATAATATTGTTGATAAAGTAATACAGTAGTTTAGAATAGCGACATCTACGTGAATTATTATGAACTATAAGCACTCTAACCTACCCATGTTTCTGTTAACACTCTAAGTTTAGCAAGTAATGTAATGTTATAGTCATAGATGGCGCTGTGTTACGTAAATGAATTTTCGAATCATTGTAAGTATAACGCCATCTATGATCATATAACCGATTTCAAAAAGGAAGAGGGTCTCAATTTGTCACAAAACAATATTTTTTTAAGTAGGTTGATCGATTTTACCGGTCACACAACAAAATATATTATACTAGTTCTCTAGTTGTTTCCGGGGCGTGGCTCCCATCATTCTTTGATTGGGTTATCTTACACTAAAATATTTTTTCAAATCAAACCACAGATCCTGAGATCGTTTAACTAAACAAACTGTATAGCTTTTAATATTAGTATACTAAGACTATATTATAATTATGTTATAACCTATATCTACTTAAGTACATTATTTATATTCTGGTTACTCCCATTGTTATCTGGTCAGTTTTATTCTGATGATGGTATTAAGGGATCCAAAAAGTTTTAAAGACATTATGTTTTTCTAATTTTTTATGTTAGGCACCTAGATTCAGATATTTGTGCATCTATTTTTTAAGTTGCTGTGTCGATGATGGAAGCTACAACTCCTAAACACTTGGATGTCAGGGACTAATAATTATTCTTTATATTATTAAGACACGTTCAGAACGAAGTTGTGGTCTTGGTAGGTAATAAAAAATAAAATATAATATATAATAATAATAAAATAAAATAAAAAATTTAATGTAAAATAGAAAACATAACATTTAGTTGGTTTAAGTAGTACCTATATTATTTTTACCCAATATCTTAATGAATTTAAAATACCTAGGTACCTGTCTACTTACCTACATATAAGAAAAAATACTACCAGAAGCGGTAAATCTGAGTACCTACCTTATTAGGTAAATAAGTAGGTACTTAAGGTCTTTATTATCTTTTTAATCCAAAGTATCAAGCAGAGATCCCAGAGAGAAGGGTAAAAATGTACACTCATTATCTAAATGGTTATGTAATTGAAATTCACTTCTGAACCAGTTCACTTTGACTACGTCATGGTTCGTTACTACGTCATCGTTTATCCATTATTATGAACACAATGTTGTGTACAAAATATTATACTTTTTGTAAACAATAGACGTACACACTCGTCGTTTCATTTTTGGGGATGAATAACAAATATTTTTATATATTATAGGTGATTAATTATTTATCTATAAGTATTATTTATAACTAGACGTGTATCAAAGATCCATGGAAAGAAGTATGCTAGACATTAAGAGTTCCGAAAGAATTAGAAACACAACTATAAGGAAAGTAACAAAAATAGAAAATGTCATATGTATCATAATGAAACAGAAATGGAAACGGACTGGGCATATTGTACGAGGAATAGAGAAATGGAGCCAAACAGTCATGATGTGGTATCCTAGGGATACGAAAAGAAAACGGAGAAGGCAGTTTAGGAGATGGGAAGATGAAATCAAAACAGTAGCAGGCTCACAATGGTCGCGGACTGCTAAGACGAGAGAGGATTGGAAGAAGTTGGAAGAGGCCTTTGTCAATACAGACAAACAGATACAGTTGTCGATGTAAAACTAAACTAAAAAAAAAATTATAACCAAAATTATCTGAAATAAAGGCTATTATTGTTAGTATTATTTGGGTAGTAAACTTAGCTCGGCAGAGAGAACTGGGACTTGATTTTGAAATTCCTGAAAGGTTTCGTCCGGAAACGTCATTTTAATTACAGGTACATAATGGTATAATTTAAATGGTTGTACTTGTAGAACAAAGATCTCCATAACATCAATAACATGGTGGGTGTGATGCACCTCTCTGCCTACCCCATTGGGGATAAAAAGCGTAATGCTAATACGCTATATGTAGACTTGATTAAGACCGATACGATAGTCTTGCATTATCTCTGATGGCCTACCCTGAATCTCGACATCGACTTATCCGGATTAAATATCGTTCTCAAATGTTTGAAAAATCCAGCGCTCCTAATAAAATTTTCAAAACATTAGACTGCAATATCTGAATGTCGAGATATCAAGTAGGTTATTGACTCAATCTGTATAATGTATGCATACCGAAAACATATGCATACAATAATTTAATACCACTTACTCCAAGCGAAAATATTTGCAAAGCTTATTCACGTAGCTTATTTGCGTAGCTTTTGACTGCTAAATACACAGATTAAAAATAATCTTTACGTATCAATAGCTTCCCTATTTTTTAATCTTTGTTTATTAGCTATTTTAACAATGGCTTCTATTATAAAGAGATAATGAGAGCTAAGGGATGATATTTTTAATACGTGACTACGCATTTTGGGGTGATTATTTTGGGGGACAATAGATGTCGTCATTGAGTTATTTTTAGGGTATCGCAGGAAAGTAGATGTGGTGACTTTGTATGTGGGTGTATTTTAAATTTTGGTTCAGGAAAATCACCTTTCGCCTATGTCGGAAGTTTTTTATATACATATTACATGGATTTATCGCTCCGAGCTACGTTGGCTTCCAATACGACAGCGACGTAACTTACGCTCTCTCACAACTTTATTTAATATCTTGCGTTCACCCACACCTCCTTCTTACTTAACCTCTTGGTTCCAATATTTGTGTGCAGTCCATAATCGAAAGCTTCGTTCTTCTAATAATCTTCTTCTCGTCTGTCCTTCTCACTCCTCTGGTTTTATACACTCTTCTTTCTTTGTCCAATCCATTTTACTTTGGAATAAACTCCCTCTTGAAGTCAGGATGGCTACAAACCGGTTTTCTTTCAAGATTAAAGTACGTAAGCTTCTTTTTGATGAACTAGCAGTAATGTCACATCGTTAGTTTTTCATTTAATATGGCAATATATATATATATATATAAATATATCGCCGTTCCCACCGAATAATATCGTAATCGACTATTACTATAGAAGTGCTTTTATTGGGAATTATTGTTCTAGAGGATTGATTACACCTTGTGAATTTTTTTCAGAATATTCGTACGAGTACTTTTCGAGATAGTCATTTTGTAATGACTTTACCTGTGCTATTCGCCTAAAAATAAAATCACAGTTTTATATCGTAATAGGTTATTACTCACTTTTCAATGTCTCATCTTTTACAGCAAACTGTTATTACGATCTTATTCGGGTACAAAAATTAATACAAATATCGGTAATGTAATTTCCATTATTATAACTATTTATAAAACGGGATACAACTAATCATTTATAAGCCAAAAAAGGATTTGTGTACAATTTGCTCTCTGTATGAACAAGCTGAAGATGCTAAAAAGCTATTTTTGTAATAAATAATAATAAAGTTGGTACGTTAGATAAAAAGAAAGGAAAAAGCTGAGGTTCATTCAACAAATACTACAGTCGCTGTTTTTGATTTAGAAAAGACTTAATCTCAGTTATGTATTTTACATTAAATGGGCAAATATCTTTTACAATTTTTAACACACCTATTAAGTCAGGATGTTGACAATACATGTCTGGCACCTTTCTATTGCAAAAAACGAAAGCAAACGAAATTGGAAGCTGTTTATTACAAATCATTTTATACTGATGTCTGTGCTGGAAAGAACAAAAATAGATTTATTTTGCCATGTACCTTTAAGCCCTAATATACCATCTTCTAATATCTTTTTTTTTTTACGGGCCATAGTCCAAGTGAGGGTGAATGTAGTGTTGAACGCGCAATAAAGAATAAGTTATTATTTACATCTTAAGATTTAAACTACTATGATTTAAAATGTCTCATCTCTGGAAAAAACTGGCATAAAGATACACAAGGCCCTTCGTAAACTTAGCTCCCTTGGTAAAGACAAGGTGACTTTGCTTGTGACCTAGGGTCCCTAAGATTTTCGTGGGCAAAGGAAAATAGAGAAATTTTCTCATGAAAAAGTGGTCTAACAATTAAAATGTAATTTTGTGGAAGAATATTTTCACTTGTACACTGACCCGGATCCTGCAAAATCAAAACATGGGCGGCAACCGAAAAATCCTCTGGAATTTACAATGGTCGATAACTTGACACAGATATGCCACCAACTTATCCCCATTTCTAAACCTGTGTTTGATGATTTACTTGCATTGTGTGCTAGTGAAGCTATACGTAATCATTACCATGGTTTTTAGAACTATCTTGTATGTTGCAGACATTTTTAACAGTAAATTCAGACGATTTTGATGGGTCAGACCTAGATGATGCCTAAATGGCACTGAAATATTAATATAAATGAATATTAAATTTATAATTATGTTTCTTTTATGTTATTTTTCCATACATTTATTAAAAAACCCCTAAAACAATGTAGAACATGGTTTATTTTAAGAATTCGATTATTAATTACCTTTTATTTTGCAATATGGACTATCCGGTATTATATTTTTACAATTGTGAAACTTATTTTGTTTGACATGGAATATTGTCGTTAATTAATATTACACTTGTCATCTCATTTGTATAATCACCGAATATTATGGTAACAATTCATTACTGAGTCAGTTAACATTGCGACAATACACCGAATAAGATCGCATTCAACTATTATGTGTAGCTCACTGTCGATAATTTACCCGAATAAAATCGTATTGTTGCTTTACGGATGAAGATTCTATTTCAAATTATGGTAATATACATTTTAGCTTATAACTTCAATCTACTATAATAATATTTTTTTTTAAATGTATCACAATATCTAAGAAAAAATCACCTATCTTTTGGTATATAAATGATTTTTCTATGTAAACCTAGTAAAAAGTTAGAAGCCATAATCCGTATTTTATTTTTCCTGTAAAATTTAGATTTTACGATTACGGTATTATTCGGTGGGAACGGCGATATATTATATACGTATTTATTTTTATTGTATATATTATTTTATATATCTGTAGCTTATATATTGTATTAGGTACCTATATATAAATATAGTATACGTATTAGTGTAACATAATAAATTAGATATGTGTTTCTTTTTTTTGTTGAAATAAGTTTATATTATCATTTTAACATCTCTTCTATTTGCACCTACAACTCACTTCTCTGCATCGCCCAAAGGTCGACTGGTAGAGAATGCCTCTGGCATTAAGTCCGCCTTTGTACAGTTCCTTGTGCATAAAGTTAAATAAATAAATAAATTTATGAATTGAGTACATAATATTTTTTATACATATTAATAACTTTGCCCGCTGCTTCACTACCCTGGTTCTTTGTTTGGTCTTATTGGTAGTAGTCTGTGTTCAAGCGCCTACACTTTTCTAATAGCAAATGATGATAACAACTAATTAGCACTTCAATTAATAGGCTCATTTGCATAATTCATGTAACTTTATATAATTTTTAATATAACCCTGTCAGTCAGACAATCAACACGTCCAGTTGTTTTCTTTACCCT
Source organism: Laspeyria flexula (assembly GCA_905147015.1). Lineage (NCBI taxonomy): Eukaryota > Metazoa > Arthropoda > Insecta > Lepidoptera > Erebidae > Laspeyria > Laspeyria flexula. Next base: position 15,698,704 of record LR989954.1, read on the forward strand.
GAAGCCCGAATAATTCCGCACATGTTGGTCCATTACGTTCCGGATCCTGGATTAGCGAAGGAAATTATTTAATCAAGGATATATCAAGGAATTAGTCTTCAAGAAGTATCAATTCGCCGTTTAACCTTTGCAGAGGTTACCGGTGGTGTGGACGTTTCAGAATTTGGTGTTATATTCATATGTTATCATAACCCAACACTCGCAAGGTAGTATATATAAGTTATTTAAGGATTTACAGGTCAGTAAATTATTATAATATTACCTATTTGCATTGTATAGTGCACGCGGTTAGGGTTGTCTACTCAGCACGTGCTAGGTTCCGACTTTGTGAACATTTTGTTAGGTTTTCTGTAGTAGTTATTGCTAATTAAATAAATTATATTGTAAAATAAAACAGTATAGTTAACATATTACATGTTTTCGTTTATTTAATTAATATTACAGTAGATTAGGTTATTTAACAAATTATCACATTGTATTGTAGTCGGTACATTAAGCCTGTATAAGATTGAGTTTAAACAATAATCAACTAGTTTACAATAAATACTACTAAAATAATATGATTAGTTACAACATAGATCGTTAATGTGAGTCATTAGCTACCTGACCATTTTTTATGCACATTCCTTTGTGTAAGGTCACGTTGTCTTCATTCATATAATCTTTAATCGGTAGTTATAGTTAGGTAAACAATCATAGGATATTGTATAATTGGTATATTTCTCTAGTTCATATTGCATTGTATAAATTCCAGGTTGACTACACGTGTCTCCCAAAATGTCTGACGAAAAGGACTTAATTAAGAAGCGAGGCAGTTTTAAAGGTCGTTTGACTATATTTAGTAATTATATCGAACAGCTAAGTGATGATATAATAGATAGTTGTGACATCACCGAACTGCAGTTGCGTATTGGGAAGATGGAGTCGTTATACGAGCAATATGACAAGGTACAGTTGCGTTTGGAATGTATCGTTGAGGATGCTGAATCACAATTAACAGAACGTTCTGATTTTGAGTCCTTGTACTTTAAGTCGCTGTCTAGGGCACAAACCCTTATAAGTAAGTTTAACAGTGATAATAAGTCTGTATTTTGTGAGAAAACTATACGTAGTAACACACAAAAGCCAGTTAAGTTACCTACTATACAAATACCCAAATTTAGTGGTTCGTACTGCAATTGGTTAGAGTTTCGTGACACTTTTACTAGCCTTATACATCGTAATGATGAGATCGATGAAGTGAGTAAATTTCATTATTTACGAACGTCTCTGGACGGATCTGCTGCCGTGATTGGCTCATCGGTAGATTTTTCTGCTAATAATTATACTGTGGCTTGGCAGATGTTATGCGATCGATATAATAATAAAAGGTTACTTGTACACAATCATGTGTCTTCTTTGTTTGCGATACAGCCTCTCATGAAAGAATCATCTGTCAATTTACAGAACCTTATCGATCAGCTTTATAAAAATTTGAGCGCGTTAGAATCGCTGGGTGAACCTGTTAAACATTGGGATACATTATTGATATACATAGTCACAAGTAAGCTAGATAAGATCACGAATAGGAAGTGGGAAGCACATAAACGTCAATTAGACAAAGATAGCATACTGACATTCGATAATTTCATTCAATTCTTGCGTGAGCGTGCAGAAATTACCGAATCGTTGGAACTCCCGCATAATCTATCACAATCAACAAATAACTCGCGTACTAGAATAAAATCTATGGTAACAACAACAGATTCTCAATCCACTGTCAAGGCATGTCCTAAATGTCAGGGTGATCACTGTCTTATCAATTGTCCACAATTCCTTGCCTTAAGTAACGACGCACGTCTGAAGTTATTACCCACTTACAAGGTTTGTTTTAACTGTTTTAAGGCAGGTCATTTTGCGAATCATTGTAAGAAGCCAGGTTGCAAATTGTGTAAGCGTAGGCATAATACTTTGATACACTCAGATTCCAAAGGTACTTCAATGAATAATAATGAAAATATACACAGCAATCAATCTCAAAGCACATCTTCACCGTCTACTACTACATCCGATACAAATAATGTAGCATTATCGGCGAACATCGCATGCGGTGAACGTAAGCACAGCGATGTGTTGTTGTCGACCGCTCTGATCAAAGTATTCGATCGTACTAATCGTGCGCATGTAGTTCGCGCGGTCTTAGATAGTGGGAGCACATCGTGTTTTATAACTAAGAGAATTTGCGATTTATTAAAATTAACAACGTATCAGGTAGATAGATCTATTATTGGTATAAATAACGTGTCATCGCACGTAGGTAAAATGTGTCGTATGAACATATCGTCATTAAATGATAGTTTTTCTTGCAAACTTCATTGTTTTGTTTTACCATTCATTACCAATACTGTGCCCTGTCGTGAAATTAATATTTCCGACTGGAATATTCCGTCTAACATATGTTTAGCCGATCCTACCTTTTACACGCCCGGTGATATAGATATATTGATAGGCGCCGACCTATTCTGGGATCTGTTAGGCTCGCAAAGAATTAAATTGGGTACCGAGAAACCTATGCTTTGTGAGACCAGGTTGGGCTGGATTATAGCTGGTCCTGTTACTCATAATTATTTAACATTAATCTCAAATGACATACGGTGTAATTTTACCAAGGTAAGTACTTGTACTAATGATAATTGGGACAAGATTAAATCTGATTTATCACGGTTTTGGCAGTTAGAGGAAATGAGTGCTAATTCCTCTCAATATTTACCCGAGGAGAAGTTTTGTGAGGATCATTTTATTAAAAATACGTCTCGGTTATGTGACGGCCGGTTTTGTGTACGTATACCTCTCAAGAAAAGTCCCTCTGTTCTAGGAGATTCTCATAAAGGAGCAACACAATGTTTATACTCTCTAGAACGTAGGTTGAAGGCTAAACCTGATTTTGGTAAATTATATTATGATTTTATGTCAGAATATGAGCGATTAGGTCACATGACTAAACTTAAACCTGAAGATTTAGGTTCAGATGGTTATTATATACCACATCATGGTGTTTTACGCGAATGTAGCAGCACTACCAAACTGCGTGTGGTATTCAATGCAAGTTATCTTACTTCGTCTGGCGTTTCATTCAACGACTTGCAGATGGTTGGGCCAACCGTGCAAGATGATTTGCTGTCTATACTTCTTAGATTCCGACAACATAAATATGTTTTAGCAGCTGACGTCGAGAAGATGTATAGACAGATAGTCGTTCATCCGTCCGATAGACACTTGCAAAGAATAGTTTGGCGTAGTGATGCTAGGGAACCCGTGAAGGTTTACGAATTAAATACCGTAACGTACGGCACTGCAAGTGCACCATTTCTGGCAACACGCTGTCTTAAACAGATAGGTCTCGAATGCAGTAATGAGAAGATTTCCGAAATTATTAAACATGATATGTTTGTCGATGACCTGTGTACAGGTAGCTTAGATTTAGATGAGATTAAATTCATTAAAAAGGAAGTTACTCAGGAGTTATTATCGGCTGGTATGGTATTGAGAAAGTGGAAGTCAAACGTACCACATTTGGTATCTGAATCTGATGACTCATCACTTGATTTGAGCATGGGGTCTAATGAGCCTAACAAGCTGCTTGGTCTTAGTTGGTATGCAATTTCTGATCAGCTAGGGTTTTCTATGAGTGCAGCTATGAATTCTGTTGTCAGTACAAAACGTGATATATTATCCGTAATTGCCAGGATCTTTGATCCATTAGGACTTTTATCTCCTTGTATAATTGTTATGAAAATGCTATTACAACAAATGTGGTTAGACAAGTTGTCATGGGATGAACCGTTAACCCCAGACATTAATACGCGTTGGAATAATATTGTTCATTCATTACCTTTGTTAAATGGGTTGCTTATTCCTCGCATTGTAGTAGATGATTCATACAAGGAGTTAGAAATACATATATTTTCAGATGCATCTGAGCGCGCGTACGGTGCGTGTGCTTATGTTCGAAGCATTAAAACGAATGGTGAGTTCATGGTTCGTTTATTAATAGGTAAAAGTAGGGTTGCTCCGCTTAAGCCCACTACTATCCCACGGTTGGAGTTGTGTGGTGCAGTAATTGGTGCTCGTTTGTGTGAGAAAGTCCATTGTTCTTTGCGTGCAAATATTAGTCGCGTTTTCTGTTGGACAGACTCGACCATCGTGTTGGGATGGTTACAAATGATGCCTTCTAAGCTTCAGCCTTTCGTACGCAATCGCGTTGCTGAAATTCTAGACAAGGCGGGTAACTGTACCTGGAGACATGTCCCAACCGATGAAAATCCAGCAGACTTAATATCACGTGGTGTAGATATTAATACTCTGCAAAATTTAGATTTGTGGTGGTCGGGTCCAAGGTTTTTAAAATTAAATATGAACAGTTGGCCTTCTCAGCGAGAGCATTCACAAACGTTACCGGAAATTCGTTCCGATATTTCATTAAGCGCGGTCGTAACTACAAATAATTCATTTATACAATTTAATAGATTTTCTAAATATTTAAGGCTTGTACGTTCTATGGCGTACGTGCTTCGATTCATTCAATTATGTAAAAAACAAAGGGTTAATACAGTCTTTTTATCCGAAAATGAATTACAGGACGCATTAGATGTATTGATTTTCCAAAGTCAAAGCGAATCTTTTCCTGAGCATAATTTATTGCTTAACAAAAAGCCTTTACCCAAAAAGAGCGTTCTTCTTAAATTTAATATTTACTTAGATGCTAAAAATATTATGCGTGTTGGAGGACGTCTCAATAATTCAAATTTTCTTTATAATAAACGTCATCCTATTTTATTACAGTCCGCTCACATTTTCACTAAATTATTATTTGATTACGAGCATTTAAAATTAATGCACGCGGGTCCACAGTTATTATTAGCCTCGATCAGGGAAATCTACTGGCCTATAGGTGGTCGAAACCTGGCCAAAGCTTGCTTTCATCGATGTGTGCGTTGCCGTAGAATGAAAGGTAATGTTGTTACCCCGTTAATGGGAAATTTACCACGGCAGCGGCTTCTTCCAGGTTATCCGTTTGAAAGTACAGGCGTAGATTATGCTGGCCCTGTGATGTGCGCTAGTCGCCAAGGTCGCGGTTGTAGGCTAATAAAGGTGTACATCGCGATATTTATTTGTTTTACCACCAAGGCAGTTCATTTAGAGTTGGTAGGTGACTTAACTAGTAATAATTACTTACTGGCTCTGTACAGATTTATTTCACGAAGAGATAAACCTATAAATATATATTCCGACAACGGTACTTCGTTCGTAGGTGCGTATAACGACATCTCACGATTTTTAAAGTCTAATGCAGTTCATTTAGGTGATAGTTTGGCTAATGATGGAATTAGATTTCATTTTATACCTGCGTATAGTCCTCACTTCGGCGGACTTTGGGAGGCAGGTGTCAAGTCAACAAAATATCATCTGCAGCGAGTGTTGGGAAATTGTAATTTGACGTTCGAGGAGTAGAGAGTTCGAGATACACCACGTTGACGCAAATAGAAGCAATTCTGAATTCCCGTCCACTTACACCGCTGTCTTCTGATCCTGATGATGAGACACCATTAACGCCAGGACATTTCCTCATCGGCAGACCACTTCTTTCCTTACCGCAACCTAATCTTCAAGACCATTCCACAGACAAGTTGTCTCGTTTTCATCGCATCGAGCAACTTCGTCAGCATTTCTGGGCTAGATGGAGCAAGGAGTATGTTGCTGAACTCCAACAAAGGACCAAGTGGCGTTCCTGTAAAGATGGTTTGAAGCTGGGTACTCTGGTCGTCATAAAGGAAGATAATCTTCCTCCCTTAAAATGGAGACTTGGGAGAGTTGTCGCAGTGCATCCTGGAGCAGACGGGATCGTTCGCGTGGCTGATGTGCGAACGTCTACTGGTGTCATCCGAAGGGCATTTAACAGGATCTGTCCATTGCCTGTTTCTTCAGATTAGCTTTAGTTCTTCTTAATTTAATTTACTTTGTTATTTGGGTTGAAGCCAGTGTCTTCAACGCTGGGGGGCATGTTCAAGCGCCTACACTTTTCTAATAGCAAATGATGATAACAACTAATTAGCACTTCAATTAATAGGCTCATTTGCATAATTCATGTAACTTTATATAATTTTTAATATAACCCTGTCAGTCAGACAATCAACACGTCCAGTTGTTTTCTTTACCCTGAAGCCCGAATAATTCCGCACAGTCTGATATTACATACCCTTGACAAATTAGCTATCCAACACTAAAATATTTTTTTAATTTGAATCACTTATTTCTGAAATTAAGCATATAGTACCTAATATTATTAGTGTAGATTATTGAGATGGGGGATTTAAAAGAGAGTCCTTTGCACGGCTTATTCCCACGCGCTCCAAATGGCACAGACGTGGAATACTCCAATAGGCTAGGTACTTAGAAAACAAAACAATCAAACGGCCAAGACATAATTTTCTGTTTAGAAGTCCTATTATGTAGATAAAAACCGTTTTTATGTTTATCTCTCATGTAGAAATTTGCAGTCAGTTTCAGAAAGTGGCTGAAGGGCTTCCTCTGGAGTTTTGTATAAATAAAAATAACAATTATCTGATTTAATTCTTCGGATACCACGTTATGCATACAAAATAACCTAAAACATTCACATAAATACAAAAAACAAACCCCAATTATAAAAATATGACTCAATTCATCGTAGGTACTGATAACTGTACGAAATTCTTACTAATTGGCGTAAAAAACAATAGTAACAACAAATAGATACAATAGTTTTGGCCGTCCGTTCGTTGTTTATGTATGGTGACTGAACAAGAGTTTGTCTCATGGACGAATGCACGAAGCTCCATTATTTTGTTTATTCATGCATGCAATATGCTCTATGAACAGAAACTATTATCGAAAGCAAAGATAAAAAAGATTTGTGCGTATTAGTTTGCATGAATGAATAGATTAGAAGAAAAAAATGTTTATAATAGAATGGCACATGGGAAATGTAGTCATGCTGCTGATGCCCGCTACACAATATCAATTAGACTTGTATAATATATCGGAGCATCGGAGGTGTGAGAATGGCTGTCAATGCACTTCTAATGGTCGCCATATACGCCAGGGTTGGCCTGTCAGTTGAGAAAAAAATGCAAATCTTAATAAAATCTTTGTATCCATTATTATTTATTTAGTTTTACTTAATCCTCGTTCTATGGAGTTTCGTAATGTTCTGTGAATAATATCCAGCCAGCTCTATATTGCTATATTATGACTTTAATTTGCTTTGATGCAAATTAATAAATCCAAAACACAACATTTTAGATAATAAAATATATTACCCGTAACCAAATGACAGGCAATCTCAATTAATCCACAAAACACGGATTAATGGAGACAGCAATGACAATAAATCAAATAAATACCCCGAACGTCCGATCTAATGTTATTCAATGAAGCGTATTTGAAGTTTCCAAACATTGGTCGCTAATCCATTGGCCACACTTAAATCTATACCAACATTGGACATTGCCTTAGGCATTACCATTGACAACCAGTGACCGAGTGACCACTTACTATAATAATAGTGCACTTTAAACTATCTAGGGTACTGTATACCATCTGCAGGGGCGGCCAACCGGTTGATCGCGATCGACGAATCAATCTCGGCCATTTAGTGCATTTGATCATGGTTAGGTAAAGAAAACTATACGTGTAATATTTATTTTTATTGACATACTTATGTTGTTATAGTATATATATGATAGGTATATATTATATTAACCTCAACCTAGCTTCTCTAAATTATTTTCTTCCACTTGCACCTACCATGTTCTTCTCTGCATCACCCTAAGGTTGGCTGGTAGACAATGCCTTTGGCATTAAGCCCACCTTTGTACTTTATTGTGCATAAAGTTTAAATAAATAAATAATGAATATATTTATACACCTTACATTTTTAGTCGTTTTACAAACTTTTTCAGGGTCGTAGTAATCAGATATATAGGTACAATTTAACTAAGAAAAAAGAAAAAAAATGTACAAAGACTTCCAGAAATCATAAAAATATAAGCAGTATACCTAAAGGAAAACTAGATTTTTTTTAATTGTTTTTTTTTTTGGTTTATTATGGCTAGATGTATTGTATATCCGATTAAAAGTGCACAGTGTATCTATTATTTCATGTAAAGTGAATGAAGAACTATAAATTATTACAAGCAGTACATTACACAGGGTCTCATCAGTAAAAAGTAGATCTTATACCTAATCTATCTAATAATTAAAAAGAATGGCCTGAGTTTCTTACAAAGTTCTTCTCGGAGCTCAACCTTGTCAGTCAATTAGCCTTAGGCAAATTTGTGGACACCTTTTTTTTTGCTTTATATGACGTTCTTAGGTATCATGTATTTGATCTGTATGAAATAAAGATTATGTTTATGACTAATCAAGTTGACTACCTCTGCTCTAGGGAATATTATACTCTCGAACCTCTAGGGTATGTCAAACCTTCACGTTTTATAATCATGCTTTGTTATGCAGGATGATAATACCAATTGTTTGACTCTCGCCCCCTATGGTGGGGATTATGGCTGCGGGCGATACATTCTATTGTCGTTAGAAATCCTCATAAAGCAAGTATTTAGAGGCAACATTATTTTGTATATTATTGTGTGTCGTTTAGGAACTTTGGTAAACCATTTTTGGGGGGGTTCTGTGATACTATAAATGATGAAGCGATGGTGGGCAAACGGATATGTGACTGGTATGCAAATCATGCTGTCCGAGTTCGATTCCGACCGGCATCAGTACCAATGTGGATTTCAATTTGGGGAATTTATATGTACTAAGTAGTCATATGACTAACCATCTGCTAACGATAAAGGAAAACATCGTGAGGAAACTCACATACCTTAGAAGTAATTCTAAGTGTCTGGGTGCTACTATAGGTCAGTAGTAACTTTTCGACGCCGACGTAATAAAATGGTATTTAAGATATTTTTTTACTTTATTTTTACACAGAAAATGGGAAATGTTTATGTAAATATGGCTGGCTGGCCTGTTGGTCTAGTGGTTAGTGACCCTGACTGCTAAGCCGGAGGTCGTGGGTTCGATCCCCACCCAGGACAAATCTTTGTGTGATGAGCATAAAGGTTTGTTCTGTGTCTGGGTGTAATTTATCTATAATATGTATGTATTTACAAAAAAAAAAATGTATTTAAGTAGTATATCAGTTGTTTAGTACTCATAACACAAGCAATTATTTGCTTACTTTGGGACTAGATGGCGCTGTGTGAATGTGGTAGAATATTATTATTATTATTATATTAAATATAGTTGTATGGAAAATGGTTACATACAGCAGTCATAGAAGATAGGTACAAATCTATTTTAATTGTTTGTCATCGTGGAGTCGGCTCGGTGTTGAGGGAGGTCGCCTCACCACTAACAACGACGTGCCGAGTGACGTCGGTTTTGCATAATAACTATAACCATGGCAACTGTGAGGTATAACCGTAGTAATAATATATTATTTATCAAAATACCGAAAATATAATAATAATATTCTACCACATTTACACAGCGCCATCTAGTCCCAAAGTAAGCAATTATATTTGCTTGTGTTATGGGTACTAAACAACTGATATACTACTTAAATACATTTTTTTTTGTAAATACATACATATTATAGATAAATTACAACCAGACACAGAACAAACCTTTATGCTCATCACACAAAGATTTGTCCTGGGTGGGGATCGAACCCACGACCTCCGGTTTAGCAGTCAGGGTCACTAACCACTAGACCAACAGGCCGGTCAAATTAATATTCAACTAAATTTCCCAAATATACTTACGAACCGCATGTACTTCAGTCGAAATTACCTTAAACCCTCATTTTACTAGAACATTATCTAATAACTAAGGGGTTGTATCGCTTAAGGGCACCCATAAGACTGTTGCATAGTGGTTGAACTCACTAATTGAAAATTGTCTTGTTACCAAGACTCGTTGGTTGTGGATAGACCAACTTTTTGTTAGTAATACATCTATTATTAGTTTAGATGAAATGGCTTAATAACATATAAAACAATGTAAAGCGTAAATTACTATTACTACATACATACTATAATATTACTACATATTTGTTTCAAAAGATTCTCTGGAATAATAATTTCAGCCATTTTCCAAATAAATTATAAAATGTACAAGCACAAAAGACAAAGCACAAAAAAACTAAATATTTAATTAAATAGACTATTAAAATACAATGTAAAAAATAACAATTACAAATTCCACAAAACAAAGCAAGCCTAATCCAATTACAATAAATGTTTACTCATTCAATTCCTTTGTAGTTTCTTATCCAGTATTTCTTTATTCTACGCTAGGGTTCACACGTGCATAGAAAACTGTTTCTTAAGTAATTATTAATTGTGTTTGATATCCTTTAGATAAGATATAGTCATCAACGATACCCTTAATTGCATTTTAGGGTATACCTCTACACCACTCTGCTTTTAAAACAGTGTAACTGCTTGACATGTTTTGGGAAATCGTGTCTTTATTTCAAAGACATAAACAATATTTTCCTTTAGCTTTAATCATGTAGTTCCAACGTTTTGATTTAATAGAGTTCTATGGTCATAAGAGGGTATACCACAGTGAGTAAGACAAATTACTTTTTTTAAGGTCCGTTTAGAAACATGTGGTTTTTAAGGAAATTTTAAAGGGGTTAGATATAATTACTTCGTCTAATAGTTGTTTAAGAAGGTTATTTTGTGGTAAGTATACGATCGAGTGGCCAAGACTTATCGATATAATTCAAAGATATAATATAATTAGCCACATTTTATTCATACTCAGAAATTCGACGGCTCTGATAGAAATTTTTAATCATGAAAATACATTAAACATAGGTAATTATATCATAGTATAGCATCTTTTAATTTAAAAGGTAAGACTTATGTTAGCAGTGGACGTCATTGGGCTAATATGATGATGATGATGGCGTCTTTTTGGAACGCAAGATATACGAATATTTTCAATACAACCCAGAAACGTCCCACCCCCTGCTGGGTCACACGGGTCTCCTCCAAAGATTTTGCAGGGAATTTAGCCTACTATACCACGCTGGCCAGACGGGTTGGTATAGAGTTGGTTTGTTTCGAATTTTCCTTTTCTCGTAGTGTTCTTGTCGGTTTTAGTCGCCTTTTACGACACCCATGGGTTGAAACGGGGTAGTGATATAATGTATTATTAATCCGTCACTACATAGACCACGTTGACATATAGGTAATAAAATATATAAAATCCTCTAAACCTTCTTTTTGATACGGTATTAATGGGAAGTCATTTTCGGTACTAAAACTCATGTCTCTCAACAATATTATATTATACAAGTAAATATAATTAATAAAAATTAATAACCCGACTACAAAAAATCAACAGAGAGCAACGCACTAAAAAGACCGTAAAATTATTGTAATATTATTATATGTATATATATATATTTGTAATCTCCATTTGATTCCCTTTATTTTGATACTCTACTCGATAGGTTTGGTTAAAAAAAAATAGAACTACTTACAATTTGGAACCATTCAATTATGTATCTCTTTTTACCCGACTGCCAAAAAGGAGGGTAATGTTTTTGAATATATTATGTTATCTCCTTTTGATTCTCTTTATTTTGGTTTGGTTAAAAAAAAATGGAACTTCTTACAATTTGGCGTCAAAAGCAAGCCGTTTAAGTCTTTTTATTATTAAAACCTATCTAAGGACACTTGGGTTTTCTAAACGAATCTAACGATACCCTAATTGTCAAAATTCATCCAGCCGTTTGGAGGATTCGTGGGCATAAAGAAATTTACAAACATATAAGATACGCGCGAAAAACAATACCCGTCCTGACAGTCGGGTAATAAAAAGATACCCAAATTCAAAGCTCAATATAAAACAAACATAATCATAGTATTTCAAACCATACAATTAATATTCAGTTATGAACAAACACCGGACAATTGTCCCCCACAGCACGGTCGATTGGTCACAACTCCGTACATCTGTTGTCGCTTGATTTACAAGCAATACCAGTATTCTGTTTGTTCATCATTGTGACTTTGTAAATAATGTTCGTATGTCAATACGTGGGTGCATAAAGCTGTGAGGTTATTGAACTTTTAAGTTTTTTTGCCGGCAAGCGGTTACTGTAAGCCTATGGACGCTAAAAACACCAGAGACATCAAAAGTGCGTCGCTTGGTCGCTCCTTCAAGCACCTCTCTTCCTCAATGAGTTTACTCGTAGTCGTAAAAAGTTAATATCATGTTGATTGCAATGCAACTCAATTGAGAAAAGACGAAAGGAGTTATTATATTGTAAACATACATAATATATTACAATTACCTATTATACCTTTTACCAGAGGGGATAGGCAAAGGTGCATAACACCACAATTCACCATAATAGAGGGAGAGCCTATTGCTTTTAACCAGACATTCCAGATTCTGGACAAAAATACTTTTCTCTTAAACCGCCTATTGACATTTTTGAACAGCCTTCTTAAACGCAAAGTCTTGACTAAACTCCTTCGATCCGTGACTAACATAACATAACGAACCAAATTACCATTCATAATATGTTTTTAAAAACCGCGACACTCCATTAAATTTTAATATTAGTCCAGTATATTATAGTGGACAGCAGCAGCATGGCATAGCGCAGACGCGGACACCGTAACCGGTAACGTGAGTCCTGAGCAGTGCGCATACTAACCCCTTTTGGAATACCAAATTAGCTATTACGGTATATTTTATTGTACATCTGTTCTTTTTATACGTTTAAGACAATAGTAGTACTAGGTTAATAAGAGTAGGTGTTTAGAAATATAAATTAATTTGGATATAAAATTAATCATGATGACATACGTACTTAGCGCCTGTTTCACCACTTGCAATTAAGTCCTAGTTATCAAGAAACTTACTTGACAGATTTTTGACGTATTTTTCATATAAAATATGTCAAAAAAGTCTCAGATAGTTTATTAGTTATTAGACACATATTTGAAGGTGGTGAAACAGGGCCTTAATGTAGGAAACAAAATTTAAATTGCGAGTATTTCTTACAAATTTTAATATGATAAATAGATGTGTAAGTTTTACTCAAAAAATCTTTAACCCTATCTCATTATATATCTCATATATCTTTGACTGGCCTGTTGGTCTAGTGGTTAGTGACCCTTACTGCTAAGCCGGAGGTCGTGGGTTCGATCCCCACCCAGGACAAATCTTTGTGTGATGATCATTAAGATTTGTTCTGTGTCTGGGTGTAATTTATCTATAAATATGTATGTATTTACAAAAAAAAAATGTATTTAAGTAGTATATCAGTTGTTTAGTACCCATAACACAAGCAAATATAAATGCTTACTTTGGGACTAGATGACGCTGTGTGAATGTGGTAGAATATTATATTATTATGTTCAGTTCAACGTGAAACTATATTTTTGCAATTTTTAATGCAATTTTCACACACGAAGAAATTTCTGCTTATTTGAATTTAGGTCTTACTGCAAAATCAGATAAAAACCAAGTCAACACCATAGCTTTTTATGGTTTTGCATTAATTATCTCGGTTTTGTATTATCAAAAAATAAGAAATGAGATAGGGCCAACGGGGAGTCTCGACAATGACGTAAATGTAGTAGTCGATTTTAATATCGATGTCTTAAGATTGAAAATAATAGCGAGCAAGATATCAAAATTTTCAAATAAAGAATTCGGCATTTCGGCATAAAGGAGTGGAAATATTTATCTCTTGTGCTCGTGGTATTGCAGGCATCCATTGACTACGGTAACCGCTTAATATCAAGGTGGGCAGTACGCCTATTAACCACCGTCGCGTCTTAGTGTACAAAATACCAAAAATATATATGCAGTCCAAAATATGGAATACGTAATTCAGTGAAGCAAGCTCAGAACGCATCTAGGATAGAACGAGTGAAGGCCTGACGTCATTTACTACAGCATGAAACGTAGTATGTGACTTATACTTTATAGTCATGTGACTTTGGCGCACGCCGCTACTGCGCATGCGGACCCTAACTTGAATATAAAATTAGCCAGTACGCCACATACATCTGTTCCAATCAGGTACATGTGTGTACAAAAGTGTTAAGTAAAGCATTAGATGGAGTTTATTTTATTATGCAATGGGTATCTAAGAACAGTCGTCGTCGTCGACATTGAGTCAGGTCTAGAACATGACAATAGCCGTTTTGACGTTAGAAGTTAGCGTCTATGTTATGATTAACATTTTAATTGAAATAATCAGAAGGTGTTCCCTATCAATACGTCTATGTTATTTATTATATTTCTATCACAATTATCAGCAATTAGGTATTGGATTTGATGGTGAGGAATTACCGCAGATCAGCAATGCCAGGAATACCACTATCGCGTTCTCACCCTACACAAATTAAAATCGCTTAAACTTTAGCCTCCGGCTGTACCTAACCCTGAACACCGCAGTAACTATTTGATCCCACTTAAGATATCAAATATTTGCATATAAAATTATTATCGTTTGTATGTCTGTTGGTGAATTTTGTCCCTTGTAACTGACGTGACACAACCGGTGTGGTGTTTAGTATTTATAGGTAACGGACGATTGATTTTTATGTGCTGTTCTCTGGTATTTTATTAGTAGTCAAAAGGTTATTGATGGATTGTAAATGGACTATCAATAAACGATTGACGTATATAAGGGGCGGTTTTTATACGGTCTGCCGATGGTGCAGTGACCATAAGCAACACCGCGTGAAAGGTGAGTCCGCTCAGAACTGAAAACGGGTGACAATATGGATTACAATGCCACTTAAATAATGCAATTCAAATGAAGATGTCCGCGTAATGACGGATTAGGAATGTCACTACCCCATTCCAACCCATGGGTGTGTCTCACAAGGCGACTAAGGGACTAACCTTAAGCAGACAAGAGCACTGCGAGAAAAGGAAAATTAGATACTTAACCCTATACACAACCCACTACAGTCTGGCCAGCGTGGTATAGTAGGTTAAATTCCCTCTAAAATATTTGGAGGAGACCTGTGCCCAGCAGTGGGACATTTAAGTATTGTTATGATGATGATGATGCTGATGATGAAAATGTAGATATTTAATGAAAATAATGTTTAATTTTGTAATGTAAATTTTTTTCCAAGTGATGCACATTCATATATAAAAATGAGTACTTAATGTATGAGAGTTTAATTGTACTCAGAATGAATTCACAAGGGTCGCCTATTATTTTATAGCGTTAGAGTGTGTCAAAACCTAGAACTAATACGTATTTTATTTTAATATAGATATAGTTAGATTTAGTTTTGTAAAGGATGTCCATACACTATTGAATTAGGTAACACCTGTAAGGATAGTTGTATGTTTATATATAATAAATAAATAAATAAAAAAAAACTTATTAAATAACAATTATGGAAAGTAAGTACACCTTGAATGAGAAATTGAGAAATCTGGAGAGAAACAGTTAGACGGTCATAATAAATTGAAAACACTATACTTAGGACTTGGGACTTGACGTGCTATAAAACGTTATGACCACCATTCATGGCAGTCGGACTAAACTAAAAAATAAACTCAAAAATTCACAAAAACATACTATTTTATAGCCATTTTTATAAGCCAATAATCCTATACCAGACACAAAATAACTTTAACAAAACCATTGTTAAATTACTATACCTATTAACCCTTCAAACAACAATACACTGACCATAATTAGGCGAACAAAATTCGAACCCACGATCCATTGTGGTAAGCGTGCACATATCATTATTTTAACAAAATAATTAGCTCGCACTTAATATTTAAATGGTCAGTGAAATATAACAATTGCGCATTGTGTTATGTAAATAATTTATAAGATTAACAAAGAACGCGTGCCTAAAAAATATGTGATCGGGATAAAAATGGACCGCAAACGATTGAGGGTTATACATCTGCTAAGTAAAGTTACAGCTTAGAGAAACAACAGTAAGCTGTGTGTGAGTTATGTTTATCGCCAAATTGGACATATCAATAAAGTTTTATAATATAGTAGGTAGTTAGTTTAGTAAACAGAAGTATATAGTTAGATACACTAACTGTCAAACTAAAAAGCAATCTATAGGTACTATACTATTATTTTAAAATTTAACCCCCTTATTATAAAATACGGACTAAGCATTAAACCAAGTTTAAATTATTGATACTTTGACACTGAAACAATGACTTATGTCAATTTAAACCTGGTTTATTTATATAATACTTAGTCCATAAGGGGGGTGGAGTTTGTTTGTACGGTTGAAAGCGGTCTGATTTGAAAAATTCTTCACTTGACTAGTACATAACTCAGACTATATAATTTGCATGCCAGTCCCTTATCCATTCGGAAACCATCGCTTTCAAATTTCAATGCAGTAATGTTATGTCATAATAATATGTAAAAAAAAGTGTATCATTAATAATTTATATTTTCTTAATCGCTAGCGCAGGAGTTTGTATAAAGTGAACTAGCTGCAGTTATACTAACTGTGTCACGGTGGCAGGATAAAATTACACTTGATCTACGAGGATTATAATCGCGTTGTTTATTGGTGAAATAAACATAAATATTAGATATAAAAGGTAGAATTAGAATTTTATGTTAATTAGATTGGAGATGTTAGCGATGGTACCTATAATCTGTATTGTTTATAGGCTGAACGTGATCCCCTATGATAACCACAGAAAATATAACCATAATTTTGTTTAGCAAACCAGAAGTTCAAAACCGAACCAGAACTTAAGTTAGGGTAACGCTCTGTAGAAAACGGAGAATTAGAAATGTTGATAATGTTACCACGGAAGTATTAAGTTATTTGAACCTACTCATATATAATTATATTTGGAATTTGGAATTTTAATTTCACATAATGATTTGATTTTACTAACATTTTTTTTTTAAGACAATGTTACTAACAATATATGGACGGGAATGGTCTGAAATAAATGATTTATTTTTTATTTTTTATTTATTTATAAAATGCATTAGTCTGTAACGGTTGCACCCGTTGCAGGCTACGCCCTGCACGAATGCACCTCTTTTGTCCACCATTTGGATCTCTTTTGATTTCTTTTTAATTTACTTTTAATAATTTAAAATTCAAAATCCTAAATTAATTCAAATTCAAATTCGAACCGAGTCTTCGTCGGAGGGCTTAGGCTCGGCTCGCCCCGTGGATCTTGCCCCTGATTACTTTAATGTTGTAACTCGCCCCCTTGCATGTTAGATACCCCAAATCGCCCCCGATTGTTTAGTAAGTTAAAAGTACTGTCAGCAATAAAGACTTTTAAATATTTTTATTAAAACTTCAGTAGAGCATTCTATGGATTTGGATGGTGAAGATCGGAATAAAAGGACACATGAAGTTAAATTTCTTTTTTGTGGTATATGTGTCCAGCTCTCAGCAATATAGTACCTCCTCTTTGCGACTTAACAAAAGTCATGTTTGGACCACGACTTATTTATTTATTATCTTTGAAATAGCTATGCATGTGTTGTTAAATTTACAAAATTATTACCTTATGTTAGATTTATTAAAAGGCAATAATTTAATTATAATAAAACATAATCACTACTGAAGAAGTAGAAGAAGTATTGAATGGTCAGTAGTTACTAACAAGTAAACGAAATGGCGGCGACATGAGTGTCATTATTTCCCTATTTATATTTTCAAAGGTTGTAATCCTATAACAGACTATGGTTTAGCTTATAATCCAATTAATCCATACATATTATAAAAGGCTTTGTCCTGACTGACTGACTGACAGACAACACACAGCCTAAACCGCTGGTCGTAGCGACTTGAAATTTATAGGGGGTGTTTGTCCTAATGTCTAGAGGTGTAAAAAAAAACCTCTAAGGGGTGAAAAGGGATAAAAACGATTGTATGAAACTTCTTTGTTTTTTAACTTATAGATTTAAAAAATTGTTTTAGGGTACTACTTACTATCAAAATAAAAAATACCCTCATCAATATTTTTGACAAAATTTGGGAGAGTGAAATTGGGGATGAAACGTTGTATGAAAAGATCTTTGTTTTGAAGTTAACGTTTTGCAAATTAGTATAGGGATAGGAACTTAAGATGTTGTTTTTAATATTTTTGATAGGGATGGGACCTCAGGGGGTGAAATTTTTAAGAAAGGGGAGGAAATTGTGATAAAGACGTTTGAAAACTAAGTACTAAGTCGTTATTTTTTAGGCTTTTATGGACGGATAATACGCGATTAGAACTTCAGTTAAGAAGTGAGTTAATGGGTTATTTTTGGTGTTTGAAAAACTTACACTAAGGGATGAAATAGGGTTGAAAATTTGTAGAAATTGATATGGATGTCGTTTTCAAGGTTTTCAGGGACACTGATTACGAAAATGTTATCTATATTGACGTATAAAGAAATTCAACTCCTGTAGTGGGGTGTTGTGGAATTCATGAATTGCACTTAAAACAAAGATCTATGTAATATCGAAATCTACGCGGACGAAGTCGCGGACAAAAGCTAGTAACAAGTAAAAGTCAAACAAAAAGTATAGACGTAATTAATAACTGTTTTGCAAATTTAATTTGAATAAAATATTAAAATGCGATTGTAATACAAACTTATCTTGACTTTCTATCCAAAACTATACCTACACAATATCAATATTGTGCGTATTCCGTTGCACTTCGATGTCACTAGGCACTACTAAACCTATAAGCAAATATCGCAAAACACATCCCTTCCACATTATAATACGAACTTAGAAAGAGAAAGCATTATATATACGACTCTTCCGACGGTGACATATTTTAACAAAGCTTTTGTTTATTAGACCCTTGAAACGGTTCCTTTTGTTATAATAGGTGAACCAGGTAGCAAAAACTTAGTGTCACTAATTGGTGAGATTACAGACATCAAACATGGTAATTTTCATATGTGAACATTTTTCTGTCTAACTGTACCATTTCAGGTTAAATTTCAAAAGAAATACCTCAAGGGGCGATTCAATCCACCAAAATAATTATTTAAATGTAGATTTTTAACTCGCCCCGTGGCAAGGGATGAGTCACTACACCAAAATAATAAAAAAGGGGGCGAGTTGAGGATTTTATCACACGGGGCGAGATCCTGGGGGCGAGCCGAGCCTAAGCCCGTCGGAGCATCCGTCGAAGACTGAAGGCTCATTACCTACTATTCTAATTTCTTGTGCAGTGCACGCTCTTCTTGACATTTAAATCAATACTATAAGTTTATAAGATCAGTTGTGTTTTATTTAGAGGGCCCCACGCCCTTCCCCATATATAGCCGGATCTACCTACTACCATATTATTGCCTAGCGCCCACTGGAGGGGACGGTGGAGACGCTAGAAGTCTTTGTATTTTTATAGTTAAATCAAGTCAATAAAGATCTTGAAAAGCAATTTCAAGATTTTTATTGACATGTTTGGGAAAGCAGTGAGAGATTTCAGTGTGTTCTGTCTACTTATGCAATAATAAGTACCTACACAGTACGGGCGGCGAACCTAGAAGCGCCGGAAACGTTAAATGTTAATTAGAATACTGGAATCTACTTACGGCAACGCCCGAATGGAATAGCCTTGGCCAGCTCCTAGACTAATAATAAGGGCCTTCTCTCCTTTATCTATAAAGCTTAGAGGGTCTAGGCCATAATCCACACACGGTGGCTTAATACTGGTTGGTGGATCAGGCAAACTCTAAGAATGTCTTTTTTCCTTAAGATGTTATCCTTCACTGTCAACAGATGTTATGCCACTTGAGTAGTATATATAAATAAAATTCCTCAAAGTGAAATCCACATTGGTACTGCCGCGCCGGTCAGAATCAAACTAGGACCACATGATTTGCATACCGCTCACTTAAACATTTTATTTTTATAGTAATAATAATAATATTCTACCACATTCACACAGCACCATCTAGTCCCAAAGTAAGCAATTACCTATATTTGCTTGTGTTATGGGTACTAAACAACTCATACTACTTAAATACACTTTTTTTAATGTAAATACACACCTATTATAGCTAAATTACACCCAGACACAGAACAAACCTTTATACTCATCACAAAGATTTGTCCTGGGTGGGGATCGAACCCACGACCTCCGGCTTAGCAGTCAGGATCACTAACCACTAGACCAACAGGCCAGTCTGTTCACATTCACATTCGGCCACCATCGCTTTTTTTGACACAGTTATAAATATTATAAATATTCTCACCATTCGAAGTCACCCCTCATAAAAATGTTCTTGCTATCGCAAAGACACTTTCGGTCAATTAAACAAACGCCCTAATTCCAATGGGAAATATACTTACCCAATGGGAATATTACCGTTTGAGGTTTACAACTTTAATTTGTAACTATTACAACGTATATTTTGTCCTGTAATTATTGGTGGCGACTCTAATTTTGTCTATTTAGTTCTTGAGATTTTGGGGTTCTCGCGGTTTCCGGGTTGTACACTGTTTCTGGGGTGTCGTAAAGTACATAAGGAATTGAGTCAGGTGGATGCAATGAACCGTTGTCAATGTTATAGGAGAAGAAGGAGAAGGGAGCAGCCTACAAAGCCTTACCATACAACAAATTATGTACACATTGTACACCTAGTAACGTTTAAACTCTCATTATTCTTTTCTTTATCATCATCTCAACCCATAAACGTCCCACTACTGGGCACGGGTCTCCTCCAAATAATGTGGAGGGAATTTAGCCTACTATACCACCCTGGCCAGACGGGTTGGTATAGGGTTTGTTTCAAATTTTCCTTTTTTTTCGCAGTGCTCTTGTCTGTATAAGGTTACTCCCTTAGTCGCCTTTCACGACACCCAGGGGTTGAGATGGGGTAGTGACATTATGTATTCTTAATCCGTCACTACTTATATTTAAATCTATACACTGGAATATTAACCTCCATGAACAATGTTACATCAGAAACAAAACCAAGCCGCATCCTAGCTTAAAATTAAATTTGTGAGCCTTACGAGCCTCGATGCTGATGTAGTGATATAGAAACAATAATCATCATATTGTATTATTGACCTATTATTACAAAGTACCGTAAGTAGTACACTTATTATCAAAACAAAAACAATTAATCACCGTCCATATTACCCAAATAACTCAATTTATCAATACAAACTATGATATTAAAAATTCATTTGAAACTTAATAAATTGTCAACTATTCATTATGCAGTGAAATCCGTTACAGATGTGGAAATGAAAACATAATTTAATAAAGTAAATTAGTGTGTGGCACACGATTTGTAATGCGTTTGCGCACCCTCTGTACTCGAACGACGCGAGTTGGGTAAATGTTACCCTAAACGTTAGAAATAGGGTAAGCTGTATTACATTGCTGGTTTTATTTTGGGGACTTAAAGTTTATTATAGTAATAGTATATTAAAAAAATAAAAAAATAATAATAAAATTTCAGAACTGCAGTTACATTTTTTTAATAGAGTAGTTGTACTATTGTACAAGTCTTATGTCACAGTGAAATTTATAAATAACAATTGATAGACACAAAATTATATCTTAGACTACTAACTTGGATAATTAATTGATCAAATATTTGAAAATGCCAGCAACCATCGAGGACCACATTTAAAATTTCAGACATGTGTCTGAAATTAGTCTGTCTAGATATCCTTGTCATATAATAAGGATGTATAAAATTTATAGCGACCAATCAAATGTCGAGGTTGTGAGAAAGTCCTCAGATTATGACCAACTATCGATTTCAAATTTGTCCTATGTTGAGATTGAACTCAGATCCTCGTGTTGAACAATCGCATCAGAACAGATCGAACAGATTTTAATTTAAAAAATACATTGAAATTGCACACAGAACTAATAAATACCTACCCGTGCAAATAAATTGTATGCATCAATAACATGTTTCCCATTATAAATGAGTCTACTGGGAATCAAAAGCCATGGTCGTCGACAACTGAATCGAGCAATGGAAATTGAAACGCAGAACGCAATGTACAACGTATCGATTATATTAAACATTCGATTACATAATAGGGGCGCGTGTTTCATTACATTCCATTTATTAGGCGTATCGAGTATTCTAGTGGTTATTACTAGTTAATAGTGCTGTGTTAACTAGAGGTGTGATGCGGGTGGCAGATGTGTAACCTTAACAACTTTGTGGTGACGATTCTGTTAAAAAAAAAAATATTTTTTACCGAGTATCAAATTTTTTTTTTAAAGTTTAGTGCTGCTGGTATTTTGTGGTCAGTTTTATTTAATACCAGTGAGTGGGCTCAATAGACATTGGGCTTTTACAGATGACCTTCTAAATAGATCTCATATTTCGATCTTGACAACAAGACCACTTATTAAATCTATATACATTGCATACAAGTATAGTAACAGCTTTTTCTCTGAAGAGGAAAGTAAGACCTATAGGTTTTACTGGGTATATATCGGACTCTGGGCTGATGCTGAAAACTTCACAGAAAAACCCAATACAATTTTTACTGACCTGGCCCAGTGATATAATTATAGAACCCGGTATCTTTTGCACAGCAGTCGAATATACTCCAGCTACGTGAACGAGATCTAATTATTAATCTTTTAAGAAAACTTCCTTATTTTCAAGATGATTTCAAAAAGATTACCCAAATTTCAACGAGATGTTAATCTTCGCTCCGTTGCTATATAAAATATAAATATACAAACACACTGTCGCGAATATAATAAATACAATATATATTAAATACAATTTTGATATTATCAAACCTAATCAGACTATTAGCAGTCCATTTCTATAATTATTTATCTACAAACTCTTTGCCAAACATCAAAACTAGTTCACCATAAAAACTGTTTTGCCTCTTCAGTTCTATCCGTTTCTATTATTCCATTTAATTCTATTACCGAACTAAAAAAACAACAAAACTAGACACATCACAGAACAAATCAATTCGTACAAATTGTTGAACAGTTGGGGTTGAACCGGTTTACAGAAGTGGTTCAAAACGAATCACAATTGTAATCAGATATGTGAATCCACAATGACAATGGGAAATATTCGTATTTATAATAGTACTTGATAGACATACGCTTAAATTAATTGTTCGTATTCCTATTTCAATTTTTTATAGAAAAAAATTTAGGGAAATTTGCTTTAGGGATTTTTTTTTTAAACATAATGAGTGAGCAACAACATAGCACGGTAGACGTAGGAAACAAGTACGATTATATTTAGATTGGCAGAAAATAAGTACGTAGCTTAATTGCTAAAACAGATTACTTTAAACTGATATACAACGTTCAAGTCCTATTGAAGGATTAAATTAAGAATAATATATAATTTATCTAGATTCATAAAAACCATTGTAAAATGGGAAAATAAAATAGAGACTAGATTAAGAAAGCTTAGTCCTTATTTGACAACAAAAAGCTTTACGTGAAATTTATGTCACTTCTTTAATTTATTTAATCGGTTGCCGATATAATATTTGTAGCTGTGCTTAATGATTATTTACTGAATTAATCATTTAGCATCAAACAAGCTTGTCTACCGGAAACTTACCAAGTCGCAACTCGTCTGAAAATACAAGTTACAATATTCAGAAGTTTCATTTCAAGAAGTAACTTTACAAATGGGAACAGTTTCACAAATGAAACGGCGACCAGAGACAAGGTTTCATCAAAAATGCAAGTTCACAAATTGTTTAACTGCCCATTGCTCAAGCTATAAAACTCAACAACTTATAAAAACACGGCTCTCTAGGTGACTGTTACGTTTTTATTGGACTTACACATTTTTCAGTAGCAAAGTTTGCGAATTTTTTTCGTTTTTCGGAAAAATTAAACTTTTGAAGATGAACCTAATAAAACTCTACCTATACTAATATTATAAAGCCGAAGAGTTTGTTTGTTTGTTTGGTTAACCGCACTTATATCAATTACTACTGATTCGAATTTTAAAAAAATTACTGTGTTGGATAGCCCATTTATCGAGGAAGGCTATACACCAAACAAAAGACACATAATTACAGTTACGTTACTAAGAGATGAATAAAAATTAACTGTATCAATAAACCTTGTACAAAATTACAGACATACCATCATCAAATAACATTTCAACATGGCCGGCTGTGCAATGCCTTATGGACAATAAAATTGTCCAATTATCGTGGACAAGTGCATGTTACCTCTGCCGTTAATAAAATATCCATTTAGGATGTGGACATTGTGTAGAAGCAGCGATTTTAACAATTACAGCGATTTTCGAGCTGTTATTAAATTTTTAACTCTGCGTTCTGCTCCAAATTCTTCGTAACTATCGTCTACATAACAAAACATGGCCTAGGTTGACAAGATTAAATAAACATACCCATAGAGTTGTACGGTTTAAACTTGGTATTGTTGTTGTATTGGTAGATAGATACCTTTCCTAATTAATAAAGCATATAAAGCAAAAGCACCTATGTTTTATAAAATATAATAGTAACATTTCTTGGAACCGCTTAGTTAGTTATCATTTAGATTGTAGATTGAGCTCAGAGAATTTATTTGCAATTGCAATTTCGGTGATTTTAAAATCTTTGTCAAATGTTTGAAAATAGCCAATCAATTTTCAAGTTTGCGAAGAGGGTCCCTGTGTGTCGAGGAAGGAGAAGTTGTATAACTTGAGAGAGCTTGATATAAGGTTTTTATGTGAAAATGTATATAAAGAAGCTATTAACTTCGTAATGCTTCTATCGTAAGCTTGCTTCTCACATTGGTGGTAGGTAAAAAAGAAGCATTCTGAAATTTAGCAAAACAAATTTGGTTGATACAACTCAAGGTTGTCAAAATTGTATACCTAAAGGGCTTCAGACCAATCAACAGTTCTAGATCTTTCAATTTTACTCAAGAGCTTAAAATTTCACTTCAAATAGATATCACCAGCCATAGTTCGCTTACGGCTCACACCAAGTCACCAACCTTAAAACAGTACGGCACGACATGTGGACAAAACTTAATGACAATAATGAGTGAAGCGCGCAGAACTTGATGCCTGATGGGGTTTTAAATGGCTGCGCATGTATTTGTAATTATTTCGTTCAATTGACTCGTGGCTCGTGCCTGGCCAGATGGTCGGAGACAAATTAATTTTGTGACAAATTACAGAATTCCGTACTGTTGTTTGGTTAATTTTAATGTGTTTGTTCTGGGGTAATTTTTATTTAATTGAACAATGAAGTGACTAACAAAAAATAAAACAATTTTTGGATACTCTTTTATAGTGTTGCTGTATCTTTAACAGGAACTTACTCTTTATTGAATCACATGCAAAATGTTAAAAAAAAAATTTAAATAAGAACCAAGTCTAAATAATTTGTCTTTCTAGTGGATTTTGCGGACCGAGGAGTTATCTTACATATTACTGCCCATAACTAAAATAATTTTAAGTACATATTTACTAAAGATATTTTCGGCAATTAATAGTATGCAGGAATTAATAGGACTGTACTAGGTATATGAAAAATAATTTGAGGATAGATTTGCTATTAGATAGATTAGTCGACAGTGTGCGTCCATCCGTCTCACTCGTATGGTCTTAGCAGAATACCAGAGCTGTCTTGATTTGTTTCAAGACAGCTATAAAGCTGAGCTAAGACCATTTTTGTCTCACACACATGTTTAATTGTATTTATTATATCAGTAGCTTGTAGTCGTTTTAGTAATTAATTTGTTAAGATACAATAGATATTATATTTTTATCTTATTTTTTGGTACTGTGAGAACAAAATAAATATTTTTTCTTTCTTTCTATAAAATTTTATAAATTAAACGAACCTAAAAATTATTATAAAAAAAAACGCATTTAACACAAATATCTTGTTTACGCTACCGTTTCATCAACAAACTAGTATAGAGCTCTCCCTTCTCACTAAATCAAGAGCCGTAAAGGGTCTAAATAAACCAGTCATTACTACACGACAGGATGATCGAACACAAGTGACAAAACACGTGGATAGTAAACATCTGTCACCCGTATGAAACATCATTACGTGCAGCACATCATCGTCTAAATTACGCTATTTTGTTTATGCCCACATAGGGGCGTTCTGTTTACAGTGTTGCTATTAAATGTATTGTGTATGTGGCGATTTAGTGTGTCTATTCTTATTATACTTGAAATAAGTTAAATATTACGTGATTGAAGTTTGATACCGGCTATTAGATGTCAACACGCATACAGTAATGATGAGTCAGCAGCCGGAAGATACATCATCATAATATCCACTACACATAAAAAAAAATTAGAGACTAGCAGTCGCGCAGGGCTTCGCTCCTGTCTTTCATTAATTGGTCACTGCTCATCTCTTATTAGCCGTAGCGTGATTTTATATAATAGCCTATAACCTTTCTCGATAAATGGACTATCCATCGCTACAAAAGGAGGAATTTTCGTAACAAGAACCAAAATTGGAATCGTATCACTATCATAAATCATCATCAGTAGGAAAAAGTTATAAAAGCTATAAGGCTATGATTGTAGTGACCATAATTACGTGAAGTTGACTATTCACTATATATTGTGATGCTGACAATCACAATAACCAATTGCGAGACTTAAACAGTAATCAGATTTTTTACAGTATAAGAGAAAATCGTTCACAAATACTCGCTCCTAAACCAACGACGCGGACGCCTGCCAATCTTATTATGACATAATTCGATTACCTCGTGATCTGAAGCCTGTACAACGGGGGTCAGCTGACCTTACGTGAAGGTGACATTTGCTTTAATATTTGAAATTATTGTTTCTTCGTTGTTAAGTTCACAATGATCTGAAACCGTATCTATATCATCATCATCTCAGCCTATTGCAGTCCACTGCTGGACATAGGCCTCTCCCAACACGCGCCATAACACTCGATCCTCCGCCTTCCGCATCCAGTCAGACCCGGCAATCTTTTTCAGGTCATCGGTCCACCTAGCTGGCGGGCGTACTACTCTACGTGAGGAGTATAATCAAGGCACCCAGAAGGTTCCAAACTTGACTTAACGACTACCACAATAAGTGACAATCGGGACCAACTAGGTACTTTACGTGCCTAACGGCTGCATTTAGAGACGTCAATTAACAGAAATCTGTCATTAACACAAAAATAATAAATTATAATAATATAATATTTTTATTTTATGAATCAATATAATTATTTACTTTCAGATTCAGTAGATCAGGAGTAGTAGAACAACATAATATGTTATAATGCTACTTAGCATCGATATTCTTTGGGAAAATAGGAGCCGGCCCATTCATGCTGGCATGCAAGCAAGCCAACAAGGTATTACTACAGTGAATTTATGCCTACCAAATAGATGCTCGTAGCATTGTGGTACTAAGATGTTCGTAATGATCATCGAGGTTAAGCAACGTTCGGCAAGGTCAGTCCACGATGGGTGACCGTTTGTGGCAATTTCATTTTCTCTTTCGAAGCACGGAGACGCCGTGCTTCGAAAGGCACGTAAAGCCGTTCTTCCCGCTTATTACTTAATGGTAGTCGTTAAGTCAAGTTGGAAGCCTTCTAGGCGACTTGATAAATTCCAACACTATGGTCTGCCTCAAGACCATACGATAAGAAGCAGAACAGGTGTTGTGCTGAAGAGATCAATTTAAGAGTGCTTACTTGAAACCGTCGTACGTCAGCCATGCGTGAAGAGTGATTGTAAAATGCGCACGAGTTGTGTTTGGATCGGGGTAATTGGTATTCATCTCGTCAAACTTTTAGTTCACTCTGAAGTTGCACCCCGCTACTGTTTAACATAGTATTTTTTTTTATATATAATAGGTCTCCTTTGTTATGCTTTTTAAGTTTTCACAAAAAAGCCTTGATAATGTGATTTCCTTGAAAACCGCGTAATTTCTTCAAAAAGTTTTTGTATTAGCCCCATTTCGTCTAATTTCGTGGAGTACATACAGATTCGAGTGAAAGTACCTATTTTAATCAACTTTCTCATTGGATAAAAATATAATATGAAGTCGTTTAAAAATTATAAGCTGCGGGGCAAAGAGTATATAAATAATTTGGCCAACAATAAATCATTAACGAACAACAATTTCGCAAAGATTGTGGTGATATATCGTATGCAATCAATCCCGCAGTGCACGCATGCTCTTATCGAAAATCGCGCACGCGTTGCCGCAATTACACGCAGTAGGGTGCAACTGCAACTGTGATTGGTTGCTATGGTGACGGTATTGCAAATATATTGCCTTAATAAAAATATTGCCTTTGGTGACAGATGATAGGACCTATTATCTCCTTACCTACTTATGAAAAGCAGAAACCACCGCCTAACATTGGCAATTCTGGAGAAACAGTTAAGATACTGCAAATTTAGCAAAATGTGTTTCTTGAAATCTCGACTGAAGAAGGATATATCGGAGTGATATAAGTGTGAGTGTATTTCTCATGATTATGAATATCTTGAAATTCTGAGTCATCTCGGGAGTCAAATCACACAATCAATACAAACCTGGTCGGTTGATGGCGATAGGCAAACCCGTTATTACATGTGATGACGATCACTAAATATAATAGTTAAAATAATACGTAACTGTGCCCTACTCAGAGACGTTACTTAAATTTAAAAGTTTATTTAGTAAAAACGTGTAATACTTAAGTCTATACGCCTAAAGACAAAAATCAATGAAAAAAATTGTGTTAATGACAGATTACTGCTAATTTACGTCTCTGAGTGCGGCAGTTAGGCACGTGAAGTAGTTGGTCCCGATTATCACAAGTCAAGTTCGAAGCCTTCTGGGTGACCTGATAAATTCCAACACTAGACTGTGCCTCAAGTAAAGCAATGGATAAGAGGAAGAAAAAGTGAAAATAATCCGATTAATTATGACTTTTGTACTGAATACAGGAGATTCCAACAATCACCGCATTAAATTTTAACCTAACCTTGTGTAAGTCTGAAAAAGCACTTCACGGCCAGAAACGAGAACCCGTGTTTTAATATTTAATATTAAAGCGAGTCAGTATCGATTACTTTATTTGTGAGTAAAACACGTGATTGTACGTTTATCAATGAAGGACGTTATTATCATCATTTATTCAGCTGAAGTCAACCGATGTTCAATCTGAGACTATTATTATATTTATAAAAAGAAAATATATATATACACATACATTGCTGGGTGTTGTATGAATGTTGTAGATGATTGTGTGCCACCAAATAAGGCATGCGTATTAAATAATACTAAAAACAGTATTAAACGAAAAAAAATGCCGCTTTACAAAAGTAAAAAATAGATAATACTTAATAAAAAAAATACAATTTTATTTATAATTTAAGAGATACGAATCTTGATCCATATTGTCGCTTCATTTCACAAATAGTTTCACAACCGATTCAAATTACTAATTCTGATACAGAAAAATAGTTCTTATTACAAAAAGATGAAGATCTATAAATTCTATTGTCACTAATTACTGCCAATGACATCATCGGCCTGACAGAAACCTTAACTAAATGCCATACTCAGAGAAATTTTAATGATTACATAAATAACTTCTAAGCATTGATTTGAAAAATTAATCTATAAATAAATTAGAAGTCGCCTGAAAATAAATCTTTAAATTAAGTGTCTTTGAGTACGGCTATCTCTTTCAAAAAGGAGCTACAGTTTTTTTTTTAAGATCGTCACTTTGAATCAAGCAACGTCTGTCCGAAATCCATGCATCAATGAGTCCAAAGAAATGTTCTTTAATCCGATGTTCCGATTTTTTACATTGCACAAATTATACATTATTGTTACACATTAGTGCAGCTGCCCCACGTGCCAAGATCTTGCTCCAGTTCCCATTGTGACCACCCTCGCACCAAAATAAGACCTTTTCAACCGAATAAATAATTATTTCTTTCTTACAAGCAAAGAAAAAGATATATTTGCGATTGACAAACAATAAATCTTTTTCAAAATATTCTTAGAAACTTGCACATGAACTGTAAACTTAAGTTTGCAAGCTGAATTGACATTTCATAGACTTCTTGAAAAGCATTGCAATGTTACTGAATATTGGTCTTTACGTACTAGTATTAAAGTTTCATAGAATTTATTTCACAGCAGTTTCTGGATGTAAAACGCAAGATTATAAAGCGTATTGTAAAATCTTTATAATAGTGTGCCGATTTATTGCTATTGAACATCGCAAATGGACAATTTGTTTGAACGTGGATAAAAGCACCGATCTGTGCTGTGTCAAATCTTCAAATTTGATTCTTCATTTTCATCATCTCAGCCTGTGTTAGTCCACTGCTGGACATAGACCTCTCCTAAGATTTGTGAATTTAATTAAAAATCTTATTTAATTTATGTAATTTCTATGAGCAACTGTAAAAATGTAAAAATATAGAGTTTTGTTGCTCAAATTATATTAATTAATAGAGACCGACTTAGTTTGGAAGACCATAATAATATAGTCATTTTGTTTCTTTTGCATAGAATCTATTAAAATTGAATAAAACATTTTTTTTTTATTTACTTGATTCTAAATTCAATGGATGTTAATTATTATACCATTGAGAATAGCAGTGATGATTGCATACCATTTAATAATAAAAAGACAAACATCGTATATCATCGTTGTATTAATTAGATAGTTCGCGACATCCTTCAAACTTCGATCAGTAGTTATAAACAAACAGTAATTATCGCATTCCTAACAAAAATGACGAATAAACTATAAAAGTAACGTATACCACGGAATAGTTAACGTACGATAGCAACGTATACGTAAAATAAAGAGTTAATCACACTGGTGGGTATTTTATTATTATATATTATCTATGTAAAAACTACTTAATCTTAATTTAACTCTATGGATTGCTAGGTAAAGATCAACATAAAAAATAAAAGGGCGGAACCTACAAAATGATCTTTGAGAATCAATGCATTGGTAAGAATAAATTACATCCATAAGATATGATACTTGAAATCAATACGAGATGTAACCATCTGTGAAGGGAACGTTGATTTAAAACGAATCTCTTTATTGCGAACTAAACAACAATATCGTTTGTGTAATCGTTTTTATTGCGATGTAAGAACTAGCTTACGCCCGCGTGGTTTATTGGTAAAAAGTAGTCTATTACTATTGGATGTGTTATTCTAGACTCTAATCTATATGTGTGCCAAATTCCATACAGATCTTTTCAGTCAGTTCAGCTTGTAAAAAGTAAAGCAATTATTTCATATTAAATTACGTGCAATCGGTTAACTGCAAACTGGAATAAATTTTAATAAAAATGGAATCAGTTAAGTACTTGTACCATTTAATAAAAATTGAAAAAGTTAACCAATTTCAAAAATAACTAAAAAATACAAATGTAACGCGCAAACTAAATATCTAACAATTGTTTACCTATTTTAGGCGCCTTCATCAGACTCAAGTACAAATAAAATGCAATAAAAATTGTTTTTAAATTAAACAAAATATTCCGTTCGGATGACATTTAGCAACACGATTAGGGCGGCAAAACTGTCACTTTGTCAAACGTGGTGATGTCATTGTTAGGCAATGACAAGCATTTATACAGCCATATTATGTAAAAAAGTAAAACCCAATGTCCAGCCATGCATGTGCACTTTGTTAAAGGCCAGTAGCTGTGTATAAAAAAATATTAAATTAATAACGCTACCAAAAGTGGATATTAAAAAGAATTGAAGTACAAATGACGTCATATGTCATGTTTATTGTCAACGTTCTGTCGTTTTGTTGGGTTTAATAGTGTTCTATATTTTAATTTAATAGCCTCCCTATTAACTTTTTCTAACACTATCTAGGATTTTTACTATTAACGTAAGTATAATCTGTTGCTTTTTTATAGCATTTACATAGACTTATCTACTAATTCTGATCCTAGATACATTGAAGCTAAGAAAAAAAAATGTATTGCCCAATAGTAGGCATCGATATTAATAATAAGTGTATTAAAGAAAAAAAACTTAGGTTTTTTCTTCATAATGAGGTTCAGTAAATTAAGACATTAACATACTTAGGTACTTTAATCAATTTTTCAGTAGAAAATACAATATTATGGCATATAGTAGCTTTGTTACAACTGCTTGGCAGTACTTGAACAAAATAATAATAAGAAAACAGACCACTTCGGTACGGGAGTATTCAAACAGGCACAAAAGACATTTTTAATTAAACATCTCCATGTCCCAATCCTAGTCATATCAAAAAACTTCTATTAATTTACTAGCAACACCGTTAATTAAACGTCACTATTAGCTGTCAAAATTGAATAAACTTCAGCCCACTTCCTTTATTTTTTAAAGACATTTACACTATTTTTAATTCCACAATAAAGTACCGCAATACGTACCCCTTTAAGTAATAAGACCTCTTTTAGTGAAGTCAAGTAATTTGAGTACTAATTCTTGAGCGCGTGGACTATTTTACTGAATGACAGACAAAATTTTAGACCCTAAAATTACTAGTAAGTCGTATGTGTTAACACTTAAGGGATATTATCACATGACATTTAGTTGAATAGGGGAAAATAATATGGGTTTTCTATTACAAAAAGCGAAATCAGCTGCCGGGTCCCTTCTTTTGTTTGAAAGGGAATAAATATATCTTGAAGGAGTTTTGTGCAAAGGTATTTGCGAGATGGAATGCGGTTGAATGCTTGTTAGAAAAAGTTTTAGTGTTGGGAGATATCGGTATTTAGATTCGATAAATTTTCAGATGGGGTTCTAAAATTCATCAAATCTTGTTACTTACCAAGTTCTATAGATATATCTTACTAAATAGTTTGATCTACCTAAGGATAACACACTTAATACTATCAGCATTGAACATAAACTCTCATACAAAAGCGAAAAAAAAATGTCACGTTGGACCTCACACATATCTATGTGTGAGCAGCTACCAGAAACGATATCCTATAAAATTTTGTTCAAAGTATTGCTAACAATAACAATACGGTGTTGGCATTGCTGTTAATGATACAGGACAAATCAAAGCGGCAAGTATACGCTGGTACTACTTATCTAGTAGAAAAAAGCATATGCATACGCCCAAGGCCTTTTTTAATTCGTGCCATTTTTCGTGCGAACGTGTATCTGGTGTTAAACGATCGATGATTTATCACAGCTCCCTTCCGGATGAAGATGGAAATTAAATATTTAACGCGTGAATCGAATCGATATGGTAGGTACAACTCTAACGGCCAGGTGAAGCGCGCGTGGACGTATTTGCTCTTTGTCGGGATTCGACGATTAAAAAAGTAAGATATAATGTCAAACGCGGTTATTTCGAAGACGTTCTATATTTACTTTTTAATATTCGAACGATCCGGATGTTTTTAGCAGTTTTATATTGTAAGTGAAGCAAGTTTTTATATTATATGTTTGGTAAACTGACTTGGTTGGGCAGCAGCAGTGGGTATAACTGCTATGCAAAAGGTAGGACAAATATTGTAAAGTTCGAAGGAAAACATCCTGAGGAAACCCACATATTCTCGAAGAAATTCTAAGTGTTTGTGTGCAAAAAAGTATTTTATGGCATCTAACACAAAAACAAAACACGGTATTGGGTTATCGGTCTTCAAATTCTCAGTATCAGCGCAGAGTCTCCAAATGTTCCCAGCTAACATGGGATCAAACATAGCTGTCTAAATGTATGTGTGACTCACCTCTGCCTGTACCTTTGAGAAATGAGGCGTTATGCTATGTGGTAAGTAATTTATATTTGCTAAATGATAGTAGTTATTTTCTTATTTATCTACTAAGTATGCGATAAACGTCAGAACGAATTCTTACCCATTAGTCAGAATGGAAATGTAGGCTTTTCTAAAAGCAATTCATAAATATTAAAAACATAATTTATAATCAGGGTCATTTGGCTGGACTTATTATCAAATAAATTATACTTTGTAATTTATTATCGAAAAATATGAGCGGCATTAGAAATCCATGAAGGTTTTAATATATTTAGTTACACAAAATGCTGGTCGATTTAGTTCAAAAATATATAGAGAAAGCCAATTACTACCTAATACTTATAAAAAACAAATCATTAAAAAAAATCTTTAATGGCTTTCTCTGATATTTTTGAGAAAATGAGAAAAGTGTTATGTGAAATCTACGAAAAAGGTTTATTTTTCTTAATCCAAAAATATTGACTACGAAAAGTACGGAAACAATCAAGAGTCAGCCATCCAGCAAGTTACTGCAAAACCAAAATCAAGTTAATGCTTTATAAAAATAAAAAAGAAATAAAAGAAACCAATAATTTTACTGGCCTGAAAATAAAGTACAAACTTAATAATAACAGTCAGAATTATATTCAGACATGGGAAAGTACATACAAATGTGACTGGCCTGTTGGCCTAGTGGTTAGTGACCCTGACTGCTTAGCGATGAGATGCTTAGCTTAGCTTAGCGAGCGATGAGAATCGAACCCACGACCTCCGGTCGTGGGTTCGATTCTCATCCAGGACAAATCTTTGTGTGATGAGCAGGATTGTTTGTTCTGTGTCTGGGTGTAATTGATCCATAAAATGTAGGTATCTATTTATTATACGTAAGTTTTGACAATGTGTACCTATATTGTATAATGGCTTCTTGCACAGCACTCTTTCTGCGTCATGGAAACAGTTTTACAAAATAATACATTAAATTAAATTATTAAACAACAAAATTGTCAACTGATTTCGTTCCGCATGAAGTATGCAGTGCATTACCAAACATGTCATTATCGAGGGTCAGTATGTTAATATTCGTCAATCAATGCATTAGCATGAGTTATCATAGAGTCACGCCTACACTTGGCTTGTCACCTGGCTTCCCTTGCACATTAGCATAGTGCTCCCCTAAATCTGTGGCGTGACATGCTTGTCCGTTAAAATAACCTGCATTTTAATTATATTAGGGTATTGCACATGTTTTAATAGGTAAATTTTTTAAATATATTACATCTTCTACTAAATAACTAAAAATAAATCCATCGAAGACCTAAACAGTTCGAATACGAGTAAAGCAGGAATGCTTTTGATATTTAAAAAATATCCTGCTCCCATTTTTTGTACCAGATTCTCACAGTACTTCTATTAAGTATTGAATGTTTGCTCTAGTCTTTGTTCTTATCGGATGTCTTCTAACGATTTCTCACATCGGGGACCTTTTGAAGAATTCTTTCTTTTCATTACAGAGATTTATAATCCGTGCAGTGACGAAGAATACATAGTGTCACTCATCAGCGACCAATTAATGTCCCACTGCTGGGCTCGGGTCTCCTCGATCTAGAGAGCTGAGAGGGTTAAGGGCCATAATTCACACACGTTGGCCTAATGCGGGTTGGTGGATCAGACATACACTTAGAATTTCTTCTAGGGTATGTGGGTTTCCTCACGATGTTTTCCTTCACCGTCAGTAGATGGTCACATGACTTGTACATATAAATTCCACAAAGTGAAATCCACATTGGTACTGCTGGTCTGAATCGAACTCGTACCGCTTGTTTAGCACGCCGGTCTCTTATCCATTCAGCCACCATCGCTTTTTGTCACTACCCTCATCTCTATCTCAACCCGTGGGTGTCGTAAAAGGCGAATAAGGGAGTAACGATATGCAGTCAAGAGCACTGCGAGAAAGGGAAAATTTGAAACAAATCCTATACCAACCCCTCTGGCCAGCGTGGTATTATAGTAGACTAAATTACCTCCACACTCTTTGGAGGAGACTCGTGCACAGAAGTGAGACGTTTATGGGTGA
The DNA here is from genome assembly GCA_905147015.1 of Laspeyria flexula. NCBI lineage: Eukaryota > Metazoa > Arthropoda > Insecta > Lepidoptera > Erebidae > Laspeyria > Laspeyria flexula. Next base: position 15,734,549 of record LR989954.1, read on the forward strand.
TGATGATGATTACAGAGATAATAATATACTATGTTTGTACTATTTTTGTAAGCATTGAAGTATATTTTTTTGGCAAACACCATGTCCTAGCAAAACTACATTATCATTTACGAGCTATAAAATCCAAAAAACCGGTTCTCTAAAATCTAACATAATTATTTTCCATGCATCTAAATCACTGAACCATCTAACCATAACTAAAAATAAAAAAAACAGAGTCATCGAAGAGTCGTTAACGTGAGACCACGGATCAGACCGTAATCCCCTAGACCGAGGTGGGTCACGGGTCAAAATGTAGTTGATTTATTTGTGAGCGCACCTAAGGGAACGACCAGTTTCGTATTGAGAACTAAGTAAATGTAATTTATTTTACGAGTTTGAAAAGGAATTGGTTATTGTGAGGATATCTATAGACTAAATCCGCGATGGAGGCTTCTGGAAACAGTTTATAGGTGTCGCTTTTCAGTTTTAATTGACTTGTACATAATAACTTCGATATTTTAGTAACTAAAATCTAAGGTAATAATACTTTTTTTTCTCCTAAGGAATATGACCCCTATGCCCTCCTAGTGCATCACATCTACATTTATTAGGTCCCATGTAATAGGAGGAGAGCCTATTCCCATCAGCCTGACACCTTTCTAGATTCTCTATTTATTTTTTTTATTTACTATACCTATATTCAAAATTGTATGACAGAAAAGCCTTCGATGTTAGATTAACCGAATATTAAAATCGAAAAATAAGTTTATTATTTTGAGTAAAATTCAATCTAGTTCCTGCACAAATTTAATATTACTTCTTAGTTAAACACTCATTCGATGAAAATTACGTATTAAAAAATAATCTCTTGACCTAATATGGCCTAATAGCAAAAAGGCAACTGATAACCGACATACACGTGGACGTAGTATATAAATAAATATAGTAACAACATTTCAGATGACAGAAGTAGGCAATTGAAATCTAATCGAAAACTCGGCTGTTTCATAGTTCTCTCCAAAATTGTATATCATTCGATGTACTTATTAATAGAACCGTTACTCAATACTGGGCATAAATACTCAAGCAATAAGTAATCCTTTAGACTTAGTTGTTTTGAACAATTAAAACAGACTATTGAGTAGATTGGGCATGGGAGATAATTTGTGTGGCTTAGATATGGTTAGGAGAGATATTTTATACTTGAGTGGATTGAATGAATAAGTTATTATCTGTAATGAACATTTTAGATCTGTCTTGAGTACATTGGAATTATTTGTAGTTTTGTATAGAACGTTATGTTTGACAAATATAAAGAATGAAGATTATATATAGCTCTAAGATTTTGTTGATATAATATTCTACCACATTCACACAGCGCCATCTAGTCCCAAAGTAAGCAATTATATTTGCTTGTGTTATGGGTACTAAACAACTGATATACTACTTAAATACATATTTTTTTTGTAAATACATACATATTATAGATAAATTACACCCAGACACAGAACAAACCTTTATGCTCATCACACAAAGATTTGTCCTGGGTGGGGATCGAACCCACGACCTCCGGTTTAGCAGTCAGGGTCACTAACCACTAGACCAACAGGCCAGTCTATGCCATAAATGGCCAGATGGCAGTGAACTGATGAAAAGGGTGATTTTGAAGAATGTTATGAAACTTGAGTTCCAAAAAGTAAGCTTTCGGTAAAGTTACAATCTGGATTTTAAGTTAACCTTAAGCTCAGACCAACAAAAAAGTAAAGACGGAGCATCACGAACATCAAAATGAAGCCACCTGTTTGTCTATGTGTTTGTTGGCAGGGTTGCCACTTGTTAAACATTTTACCTATAATTTGGGAAATCATATTATGTGTGTGGGATAAGTATGTATATTGTACGAGTAAGATATTGTTGTGTATGTATTGTATCTCAATTGTTTAGAATGACTTCTATTGCGTATAAAAACTTCATACATTCATAATTCGGTTCGCATAAAACAGTAGGAATAACATATTTAAAATTCACAGATATTTTACCACAGGCCTGTATTAAATCAGACCTCTAGCAACACATTGGTGAAATTTATTTATAATTTATAAATTGTGGCTCATCAATCATAGGTGAAATTATACGCGTACATGCCGTATATTTATACAGACAGACAGGCAGACAGACAATTTTGGCTCCTGTTGCCCTAAAAAGACCTATACTTTTTCTTTAAGATCTATAATCTACAGACATCAGCCTGTTACATATATTAAGATAATTTCTAAATTTTATTACGCTTCATCCCCAATTTCACCCTTCCAAAGCCACCCTTGTCAAAAATATTGATGAGGGTATTTTATATTTTGATAGTAGTACCGCAAAACAAATTTTCAAACCTATAAGTTAAAAAACAAAGAAGTTTCATACAATCGTTTTTATCCCTTTTCACCCCCTTAGGGGTTGAATTTTAAAGAACCCTTTCCTAGTACACTTCTAGACATTAAGACAAACACACCCTCCAAATTTCAAGTCGCTACGACCAGCGGTTTAAGCTGTGCGTTGTCTGTCAGTCAGTCAGGACAAAGCCTTATAATATGTATGGATGGATGTTAGTAAAATAAAATAAAATCACTGATTTTGAAAAAAAAAAAATTACCTATTTTTACCCTTGTAGACACTACGCTATAGGTAGTATTGTTGTCAAAATAAATTATTTTTTATATCTAAGTATAAATCGTTTTATTTGCAATGAATACTATTTACTAGAGACTAATTTAAATTATTTCGATTTATGTGTTCTGAATCGTTTAAAAAATATTCTAAAAATTCGTAAATTTAAAATTAATTAATTATTTATTTAATATCTCATTTTTTTAATTATTTTAAATCGAATCATGAATTTGTAAGGTCATTACAAATTTCACAAAAGAAAACGAATCGACAGAGTATAATCTGTGGTTTAATAAATGGGGAAATATCAAATCATAGCTATGGCCACATTATTATTTTTGTTTTGTTGGCAGTATTGGTACAAACTAACCTAAAAGTAACCTTAAATTTACAGTTTCATTAATTAAGAAATGATGTAAATTCAAGTATTTACAAGTGATAAGTGATTCCATGGGATTTCTTTTGTATATTACTGTTGTTTTTGCAACCTTTCACAACACAGGTAGGCATTATCACTTTTTTTTATTTTAGTTATTTGTTTACGACGCGGCGACGACTCGTGACGTACTAAAAGAAATTGTCTCGGTTTTAGTGTAGGTGTGTGCGTGAGGTTGTGTGTTTATTTGGAATGTCTTGGTCAAGTTGACTTCACTGCAATTGTTCGTGATGCTCTGTCTTTACTTTTTTGTTGGTCTGAGACCTTAAGTTAATCGAAGCCATTTAAAAAAAAGTCGATACATACTTAAATATTATATTCATTGCAATTGGCGCTTCATGGCTTTGCTTACTTCTATAATGAGTGCGTGAATATGTGTATGTTAAGTAGGTAACAATATAGATAACATCTTTGATGTTCTTATAAACTTGAAATATTTGAAATATGTTTTCAAAACCGTGTGACTTTCAAACTATGTCAGTCGCGGCATTAGTGGCGTGTTTTCACTAAGGCCAGTGTACATTCATGGCTTTTACACTTCATAAACTAGTTAGCTACATAGTTCTATTTACAGATATGTGTCACTTAATATATGTACTTCAATTTAATGGCATTAACAATTAATCCAGTGACCCCTGAACTTTAAGCAAAATATTTTCTTGGCAACAATAACAGCCAAATCAGGTTCCTATCGCTAATTTCCCACTTCAATTCGTACTCATTGTAATTTCATTTAATATAAAGTTGCAAGTACATGTGACTGCTCGTGTTAAGTTTCGGCCCTTGGCAACAAACGAGCTACTCGAGTATCGAGCCCGTAAATTCCCATAACGACGATGCATTGTTGACGAAAATAAATCAACATTTACATGAACCGAAAAAAAACTAGTTTCGTCTTTAAAGGGCGAACTATTGTCGTTGACGCTCCGTTTTCGCACACGGAAGTTCCCGTTTGAAGAATACGCATTTTATGATAACAATGCAACAATGCAGGGACTGACAATAGGTTAGAACGAGAGCAGTCTCATTGTGCAGGAGCAGCTGATTCTTCTTATTACGAAGCTTAGAAATGCAAAGACGTAACGGTGATTCAATTTTCCGAATATTGGTCGCTCCAGTTTTACTTGAATTATGTGCATGTGCACCCACCTTTACGTCACATCTGCCTCTCTTTATTTCTTTTTAAATATTTTCGTGGGATTTTTTATGTAAATCCGGATTTGAAGAGTTAACAATGACATTTTTGACGATTTTTAAAATTCAAGGGGAATCAGGAAGTACACTGTAAACATTAGCTTCGTATGTATATATTTTGTAAATAATATCAGTTTTTGAGTCAAAACGACATTTCTTTCTTTCATCATCATCATATCAGCCTCCATCCATAGGCCTCACCTAATTTCCGCCACAGCGAGCTTAAAGCTAAGCTTTTCTTTCTTTAGTCGAAACTAAATACAGTAAAATTGTGGAGCAATGAAAGAACAATTACTTTCATTTGAGACAATCTTTTTGCGATTTCGAAGCTTAGTTCCATGGTATTATGGTTAAATTTTGAGAACTATTGAGCACATCGGATTAGTGGTTATTAATATAAAGTTGCAACTAAAGGTTTATTGTTAGATTTAAGTTAGTATTTCAAGGGTAGACCTTAGTGGAGTCTAAGTCTAAGTTAAGTAAAGTAAGTCTAAGTCTCTACAGGCTCATGATGTTGATGACGACTTAGAAGCAAATTTAACTGATGTCTAAGTAAGATGTCATAAACCATATTACAATGTCGATTTACTATAATTTTTCATTTACCATACAGCCATTAAACTCAAAAAATTTATAGCAATATAAAACGTCCTTTTGTATCAAATATGTCAGTTACTTAATAAATGGACAGTTTCAAGCCGTTTAACCCGTTCAACGCGTGCCACAATATTACACATTAAGAAAAACTAGACTATAAATAGTGACTAGTAATTGCCAACCGTTGGCAGATGTTGGCAATGGCACACGCCTAACCTTTGAAAATGTCAAGTTTTTATTAACTTTTATATTTTCAAGCTAGTATTAAAATGTAAGATGTTTTAATTTTAAGTGTTAACGAATTTTGCGGCGGAATGTGTTGGACTTGGAAAGGTCACTGCTATGAACTTTGGTAAATATGAAAAATGTATGGAGAAAATTAATGGTAGCCTCAGACGTTCCGTTGTTCTGGCTAAAATTTATTTACGGCAGGTAAAAAATTACACATCTGCTTATAGTACTAGACCAGATGCAGATTTCCACAGAAGAATAAAAAACAAAAAAAAATGTAAAAAAATAAAAAGTGCAAAACAATATCTAGCGGGCTATTTGAAGGTTTCTGTCACGACTTTCTCGATTCTAGGGCAAGTTTTATGGTGAAGTTTAGGAGTCTAGTACCTATGTATGTGGCTTTTAAACGAAGAAAAGATTTATTCTAAAAGCACTACCTACATATACTTAGTTCTTCATAAAAATGTCTAAAATATATTTGAGACTTGCATGGGATCTTAAAATACACGATTCTAATAAATAGTTAAATTGATCTTTGAGTTTAGCTATTTATAAATATCTATCAATTGTAACTAATCCTAGACTACGTCCAACATCAAAACTAAATTTGACAGATTTGTAGACAGTAAATTAAATACACAAAAGATCTCTAAAAGACACGCTATTAGCGGCGAAGGTATTCAAAACAGAACGTAAAAGATTTGTACTAAGCTGTCCTAACCCAATTATCACATTAGGTACATGCATACATTACTATATCAAATCAAAAATTATCGTATCAATAAAATACTTTGAATTTTTTAATATTTTGCAAACTTATTTTTGCTGCCAGTTTTTTTTTTCGAACGACTTACACCATGATTGTAAGGGTTAAAATCGTTTGAAAAATAATGTATGTATTTGTATTTTTATAAAGTAGTAAATCTGGTATATCTTTTATAACGTTTATTGAAGGGGCGTTTTCTAAGACCGTGCACAAAAGAAATAATGCTCTATATAGATAATGTTTTTTTTTTATTTTTTTTTTAATACCATCACCCCTCTCCTAATGGTGATGATTTTTTTAAATGCTGTCTTCCGTGAATAAAAAACGTGGGTATGACTTGTGAATCGAAAGAAGCGTTATATGATTTTTTTTATTTTCTACTTAGGGTGTGATTTAGATGTGTTTTGAAAAAATATATAAACGTAGTGAAGTGTAAAATTAAGTTTCAAGCACAACATTGAAAATTAAATTTAAGACTTTTAAGGGTTAATTTTTTGTTAGGAAACTGACGTATTTTTTATTGTTTGCTGTCTCTAAAATTTTGATTCTAAGAATAAAAGTATATATTTTCATATGTATTCTCTTAAATATTACAATCAGAATATTTCAATTAAATTTATTTTTATCCTACACCTTCAGAAGAAAAAAAAACCGATAAAAACCTACGATAATAATAATATTAGCATGGTAAGCACTTAGCGTTCGTGGATATATAATATCATTTACATACATATCGATTATATTAGAGATAGGTATTAAATATTAAAACGATAGTTATTCGATATCAGCTGCATTTAATGAAGACTAAGCTGCATTTGCTGGGCGGCTGCGTTTGCGCAAAGGTCGCAGGGAAACGTTACATACCTATGTACGTTTACAACGGTTATTGATTCTTTGTGAAGGTCGAATAATAATGTTTCTATTAGTTCTAGTTCGCTACATTTATCTACTATTACATAATAATGAACTGTATAAAAATGCAAAATTTTAAATAGAAAAAATATTTTCTTTTTTATTTATCTTCAAAATGTTCTACGGAATAATTGAAATTTCGGAGACGCATTGGCGCTTGTAGTGAATGGATTATGGAAGCTTTATTGCGTGATTCATAATAATAATACATAGATACAAAAAAAAACCTATCTCTGTTCTGTGGATATTAGATTAAATTAATCATTTTAATAATAGTAAAATACAATTTCGATATAATCGTATCTCAACAAAAATTGTGATAAATTGTGATTTCGGTAGGCCTATTGTTATAAGAAACATCTATATGTACCAGTGGCTACTTCACTGCTAGAAATATGAGTACAAACGGATACAGATGATTACTATTTTATAATTATAGAACTGCTAAAATGAAACATTTAACGTACAGCAGCACATGCGTCAACACTGCCGAATTAAAATGATTCCCAATATTTATACAAAAGCAAAAATATTTGATAACACTAACCGATATTCATCAACCGAATAGTTGCCAAGAATGGTGCAATTAAAATATGCAATCAATATTCGACGGCATATTGAATCAATTGATTAACATACGCTGTTAACCCTATTTTGTGGCTGAGTTATAATTCACCCTAGTATTGGGAAAATTTTATCCTATTAAAGTTAAATATTGGTGTGTTGCATTGCCTATTGATATGCAAAATCAATCAATACAAAAATACGCAAATTTGTTTCGGGCTTACCTATTTCACTAGCTAAAATATCGCCATTCCTTTCTGATAAGTTATTAATACTATATGTGTGAGCAGGATAGATATAAGGATACTATAATTATTTAGCGTAGTAAGGGGACTTACTGATTTCACAGTCTAAATAACAAGAAAAAATTTAATGTAATTTTCTGAGAGATCGTAATAATAGATAAAAATATTTTTTATTATCACAAAGTAACCGTGCCAAATTAAAATCATAATTTTAAAGATGTAGGTAGTTGAACAATAGGTTCGCTTATCGCTAAATCTCTTCCGAACATTTAATGACAGAATAGAAAGTTAACATAACAAAGTTTACTCAGACAAAGGAGAAGACAAAGGGTAATGTTTTATAGAAAATACTAGAAGTCGCGATGGGGCTTCGCTTCCGTCGTTCTCTATTTAGCCACTGCTCAGCTCCTATTGGTCGTAGCGTGATGTTATATAACTTATAACCTTCCTCGATAAATGGGCTACCCAACACTAAAATAATTTTTCAAATCGGACCAGTAGTTCCTGAGATCCTAGCGTTCAACCAAACCAACAAACTCTACAGTTTCATAATATTAGTATAGATGAGTAAGTCTGAGTTCATTGGCCTAGTATTTATTATTTTGCTGACCGAATTGTGTTACTACGAGATCTGCGCAAAACTTATTATTTTTTATGGACTAGCTTTCGCCTCTGAGTTTGCCCACGTGGTACCTATGTAGGTAATAACTGTTGAAGTGTAATCCTTACCACAGAGTTTTAATGTGGGCTCAGTAGAGTGTTAGAAAAAATACTGGCAGGTTAACTTGATTATTTCAAATATAAAATATATGGAAGGTTGGAAAGGAGAAAAATATTAGATGAGCATCAATTACTTTTTGGCAGCCAAATAAAAAACACCTAAATTCTTTTATATTTTTAGGTTTTGTAAAGTATTGTTTTCAATGTGAAAGTTTACCTTAATATTTTTTAAAGAAGTTCTTTTATTTACAAGTGAGTGCCTCACATCCTCGCGGACCTAACAATAACTACCTCATAAATCACTCTATTTATTGCTGAAAAAAGCATGAAAATCCAGAAGCGACATTGTTTAATACAATATAATAAAAATACACATACTTTTCAAACACAAGTGGATGTATTCCCGAACTGTTGTTTTCCGATGAAATGAGAAATCATTACAGCCGGAGAGACACACTGCCAATAACATCACATAAGTATCCTTTTCAAAGTTTTGATAAACGCCGTCAACAGCCAGACTAACTAAATTTGTTAGGAAAAAGATGATTATAATTATTTTTGAGATTATTGTAACAGTGAAATTGAGGTCGATATCGTGTACAAAATACCCAGCCATTACAAACAGATTTTTGAGCTTTCCGAGGCTCGGATAAACACTGAACTACCAAACTACAGGCTATTATCAATTTAATTTACGAAAATTATTTAGCAACTGAGTTTAGCGACTTGCCTTACCCTATGTTTCATTGTAATATGACCATTAGGCCTTTTAATATACATAACAAAATTAAGCAAAAATCTATTGTATCAAGATCAAAATAATGGAAGCACATAATTAAAATGTCCAATCATTCCTATTCAATGATAGTCAACCCTTTGTCGTTGGGGTGTAGGCGATCCCCGCAGCGCCCAGCATGCGCCCGCGCCGGACAATACGACCACCTCAGCACCACTCCGCCGCCGTGTAATGAACACGTATTCAGTTATTTTGTTAAATTTGTGACACGCGCACCAAGTATTGTGTTTGTTTTCTCGCCTGAGGCGTCAATAGCTGCGGGGCGTTTGAATTTTGTAATTTAATAATATTGTCGTAAGTAATGACAGATGGTACAATTTCTATTGCTAGAGTAATGCAACTTCTAAATTTAAATTTACTTTATAAGAAACTCAAGCTTACTTACAAGCCTTTTTTTTGCCCGCAACTTTGACCAGGTCGTCGGTCCATCTGGTGGAAATCAATGTTTGTATGGTTTGGTCAAAACCTTCAATTGAATTATAAAGCAGTTATCCTCAACTAATTGACAAGAAATTATGCAGGCCTATATAAATTGTATGAAATTGCAGTATTTTTATGAAATGGAGCTGATCTGATGATGGAGTTGGAAGGTGGCCAGGGTAACTCCTTTATAAAACTGAATGGTGTACCACCAATGAGTTTGGCCTCATTTGATTTGTCTTGAATAAGACTCCAATCTAAAATGAATTTAAAAGCTTGTTTGAAGAGTAAATATTTTTCTAATTAAAACTTATTTTATAGTAGAACTGTACTATGTAGAATGAAATGTAAAACTAGACTACTTATCGAGACTATAATAGCGAAACCTTTATAAGACTAAATTATAAAAAAGCTCTGCAGCACACACACATTCTTAACTAAGTTTTCATAGGTAAGAAGATTCCTGAAATTTGAAAAGACTTCATTCAGTCAATAAAATTAGGCTAAGGTTCTTATTCACTAAAACTATAACAACACAATAACTTTAAATTACATAATATTTACTCTCACAGTTCCAGTTTTACTGGGCTCTACTATTAAATTCTTATTTTCAACTTAAATATAGTTATTATTAGATAATCGTCGGCAAGGCTTAGAAGAGCTGTCGGACAGTTCAAACATAACTGTTTCTGGACATCTGTTGTAAACAGATAATCTAATTTGTACAAATCGCTCGTAAACCAATAAAAATAAAGTTTTACGTCGTACCCTCACCGTTGTTGAAGAAAAAAAAGGTAAGCTTTAAACTGTAACAGTTGTTTATTACTAATATTATTGTTGATAATAGCGTGGGGTTTGATCTACTTTAAATATAATAATATAAACGATTTGAAGATAGAAACTCGACTGTCACCGTGGCGCAGTGGTTAAGGTGGTCGCCTCGCCACTACATCGCCGTGCTGGGTGACGTGGGTTCGATTCCCACACGAGACAAATATTTGTGTGATTCATAGATATTTGTTTCTAGTCTGGGTGTACTTTGTGTCCGTTAGTTTCATGTTTGTAAAGCTCCCCGCGACACAGGGCTTGTTCCCTAGTGCGGGCGTTGTAAATTTTTACAAAAAAAAAAAAAAAACAAGTTAATATAATTAAAAAAATTTAATAGCCCGACTGCAAAAAAACAACAGAGAGTAACGCACTAAAAGACCGTAAAATTATTGTAATATTATTACCTATACCTGATTAAATTTAAATACATAACATACGTATATATTTGTAATCTCCATTTGATTCCCTTTATTTTGATACTCTACTCGATAGATTTGGTTAAAAAAATAATAGAACTACTTACAATTTGGTACCATTCCATTATGTATAACCTCTTTTTGAATATATGTAATCTCCTTTTGATTCTCTTTATTTTGATACCCAAATCGATAGGTTTGGTTAAAAAAAAAATTAAACTTCTTACAATTTGGCGTCAAAAGCCCGCCGTTTAAGTCTTTTTATTCTTAAAACCTGTCTAAGGACACTTGGATTTTCTAGACGAATCTAACGATACCCTAATTGTCAAAATCCACCCAGCCGTTTGGAAGATTCGTGGGAATAAAGAAATTTACAAACATACAGATACGCGTGAAAAACAATACCCGTCCTAACAGTCGGGTAAAAAATAAGATCGCTAGAAAAAATCACCTAACCTAAACGGATATTAGACAGAGGATGTACACTTTACACAACCAATAGTAATAATGGCTAATAAATGAATGTGATTTCCAAATCTATGGAGACGTAGGTAAGTACGGTTACTGAAAACTGACGAACCTACTCTATGAAACAATTTCATCGTCGTCAAATCGGCGATTTTATTTCGCACTTTAAAAACACTGCGAGTGCATTCGTTGTCTTAAAGTTAGCCAATCCGCCTCCACCTGTCTTCTTTAGGTCGTCCTCTCTTATAATATTTAGTCTCTGTCTTCTGTCACCAGCGTTGTGGAGCGAGTTGTGAATCGTGATGTCGAGTGTGGCTCGAATTCGATCGGTCAATACAAAACCCTTAGACAGGATAATTAATCTTACATCACTTCTAACCAGCGATCATTACTTCGAACTGCCAACCAAGCCTCGCCGTAGACTTACGGTTTCATTAAATTGTAAATAAATATTCAAATTGCGTTGATAGCTTACATCTTCCCTTTAATAGAATCCAAACTTAAATAAACAACTCAAATTAAAATAGAAGACTTCGTGTGTAACGATATTTTTAGGATATTAAGTCACTAATGGCTCCTGCGAAAAATATGAACCGGTATAATTTAAGCGAGTGCCCAATGTGGAATACGTCGAAACATGAATTCGTATTTAAATTAGCTGGAAATCAATGGACCAAAAATATGACCTACCGAAGAACAGATTATTCTAATATATTGTTATTAAACACAAACTAAATCAACGAAAAATAAACCATTAGGTACTAGCATTAATAATAAGAACATCACGCATTTACCAAGCGTATAATAACTATTGTATAGATCATTCGACACGCACTTAATAAACTATTCTCAGTACAATCATCTGTCAACCACAATACGTGTGAGATTGCTACCAATCAATCGTTTGCGAGTATTAAAAGGCTCATAAACCCTTGTAATAAGATTCAAAATAGATTTTCTGAAAAGAATTCGGATGTTGGTTCCGAAAACTGTCCAATCATGACATTTAATAGAGTGGGTACTTTCTATCCAATGGCATTTGACTGTTGACATATTTTTTCTGCCAATACTAGATTAATGGTTTCATTTTTATTGTTCTTCAGTTTTTGGAGAGGAATAATCTAAAGAAATTCATTAAATTCAATAAATTTAATTTGTAAAGAAACAGTTGACAAGCAAAAGGTGGCATCCGTAGATTTATTTATTTGTTGCTTCATCTAAGTAGCAACAATGATTCTTCAAGTGTAGTTGTTTGATCACAAATTCTTAACTTACGTCATCACTTAAACTTTTTAACCTTACTTTTAAGCCAATTACATAGCTGGCTATTATGTTTATTGAAAACTATCTTTCACTCCATACGGAGCTTATGTAAGCTTCGCTTATGAGCACTAGGGAACAAACCCTGTATCGCGGGAGATTTTAAAAACATACAATTAATGTACACCAAATACACCCAGACTCGAAACAAATATCGATGAATTACACAAATATTTGTTTCGTGTGGGAATCGAACCCACATTACTGCGACGACGGTGAGTGGCAAGGCAACCACCTAAACCACTACGCCACAATAACAGACTCTTATGTTACTACGGTAATACTGTTGGTTATTTTGTGTAAATTACGATATGCGAGGATAGACTCTCCCATTAACACCAACCCCAAAGCTACCACGTCGTCGACACTATCACCACGTATCTACTAGTGACATGAGCTCTGACGTCAACGGCCCCGTCACGGTGTCCGCTCGCAGGTGCACGCGCACTAATTAAATGCACACGTGAGAAAACTACCAATTTGGTGCACTTTACCGAAATTATTGCTTTTATGGGGACAGTAGCACGAATAATGGGAGAAGTCATCTTGTGTTTGTTTATAATAATAATAATAATAAGGCATTTATTTCGGACTACAAGCCATAGTGTTAGTATCACTTATAAACTACGTACATAAACCGAAAACAAAAACATACAATACAAAACAAGAACAAACAAAAAGCACATTAATAAGCACATACAAAGCAAAATAAAATAAAATACAGGAAAAACAAAATAAATTATTATAAATAATAGTGCTAGTAGCATCTACTGCTATACACTACAGGTAAATGTAATTTTGTCCATTGTGCAACAATAGGGGGCTATCCAGCCTATCCACTAGCCGTATTAAGGTGTTGGAGTTGCCGCACACACGCTGTGATATTGACGCAACACGTTTACGTATGATGGCATGAAAACCATCAACATGCGCGTGTGCGCATAATGACATTGTGTGGACACTGAGTTACACAGAATGTGATTCTCATGGATGCCATGAGAATCACATTCTGTGTAACTCACATAGCATCACGCCTATTTCCTTGAAGAGGTAGGTAGACGTGTATGACACCCACATGAGGAGCCTGTTGTTATTAACCGGACACATTTTTCCAGACTCCGAGCTGAAATCAGACCAATTCCGTTTTCGCCTGACCACCAAGGTAATAATCATAAGAGATAATGGTGATACTTTTCAAAGTACAAATTTTCATTATCAAGATACTAGATTTCATCAAGAAATGAATCGCAGTGAAACACTGCTGGACATACCTCCTTACTAAATTTCTACCACAGCGAGAGATTTTTATAACTAACATAGCTGCGAAATTAAGGCGTCATGCTTATCTCTTTGTGGGTGAAGGTTTTTCCAATCGTGCTGAATTAGTCCACTAAACACAAAATAACGAATCCTTCATTAACAATATAACAACAATAACTATCCTACACAATCGTGCACATGCCGCATTTCGGTACACAATGAGTTTCGTTCGCTATAAATTTAATTAACAGATAAAATCTCATCCGTACGTCAAGGCACCTGTCGGACAATATGGCGCATATTCTGTTCATATTCAACATGGTAATGTTTTGGTAGCCGTTATTTAATAGTGTGTTATAGGTGACATTAATTTTAATTATAATTAAAATGTTTGCGCAAGTATGTCTGTTACTGAACTCCTCTGGAATGGCTAGGTCGACTAGTGTGTGTTTGCAGAGACCTACCTCTAGGGCTACCAAAAGTCTACCATATTAATAAATGTAGAAAAATGTTCTATGTGACGCCGTAATCGAATCGAGAAAAGGTCAGCACAACCACATAACGACAAAAATAGTGACTTTATTTAATTTTGAGGACATTGATTTTTCAAATTATATTTTTGGTTGGTGCTGTTTGAGGAATATATTAGGTGCGATTCGCGTAGGTTCTATTCGACTGGATGCTGGTGAGGAATATTGTAAAACTGAAAAACTTGTTTCTTTGTTGCTTATCTTATGGTCTAATAAAAACTTTTTTTACTGTAGTTAGTATAAAGGAAGACGTTATAATATACGACGATTATAATATGCATATAATACACAAAAGTGGAACACTTACGCTGGATGGAAGTAACACCGCAAGGCACAACTAGTGAATTCACACAAATCTATTAAATAACGGCTACTGATTTATTAGTCACAAATAAGCTTATCTCTGATAACTTGACTATACAGACGTCAATAACAGATACTAGATTAACGCTGCGATTTTAGGATGAGTTATGAGTTCGTGGTACTATTGAGCCGCATAAATTTACTATCGCAGAATAATATTATAACAAGGAATATTTAAACTTTAGATATAGGATGAAACACAATAATGGAAAATTTAAATCCCTGGCGTGATTAATTGTTTTAGGAGATTTGTTTTTAATTTTGAGAGACCCCGTAGACGGCAGAGTTATTAAATGATGTTAATTATAATTACTTTGTTAGATCAGGTTTTCATAATTTTCAACACCTGTATAGTTGTATTTCTTCAAAGTCAGACCAATAATAAACATAGGGATCAAACTGTAATGTAACTGCACATCATAGCAGTTGCAAATTGTGAAATCACAAATGACCAGAGCAAATGTCTAGGATACTACAAAAACAAATTTGAGTCCGTATATTCTAACGATTTGGTACTAATAACTAAGATGCCATCGGCTCCTCCATAAAAAGGATTAGTCAGAACACACTAAATTCCTCGTCTAAATTTACAACACATTGACATTCAGAACAAAAATAAATAAGCACTTAATAACAGTCAATGAAGTATCCAATTCATAACATTTTTATAATTATTGACAACTGTAAATTAACAGAGCAACACCTTACTAACAACTATAGAAACATCGAAAAGACGGCGTCTAATAAATGGTGGAGGAACATTAAGAACTACACCTGTCTCGTCCCGTATAATTATGGAATACGTAACATTTGAACACATAAATATTATTGAACAATGTGCTAACGAGTTAATCTCAAAGTTTTCTTTTTTTTTCATAATAAGTTAGGCATTTTTTCAGGATTATAATACGAAGCTATGTTGTTTGAGAGTCCTAGAGAAAGCTGAACCTGTTTGGAACTGTCTATGAACTCTCTTTAATCTGTAACGTATGTTACCAGAACTAAGACATAGAAGTTAGAAAAACAAGAAGAGGTAGTATGATCGTTCTATAACATTATCAATCTGTTATCATATTCATTACTGGTAGAAAAAAAAGTCTATGATTGATACAATTATAATCTGTAGGCAAAGCCTAGAGGAATACAGTGTCTTTACTGTGTATCGAGTTTCATAGCTTATTCCTTGCACGTATCATCTAGTATCCATATTACAAGCATTAGCTTAGTTAGGAACTGGATGGCACTCTGTATGAATGTCCAAACATTATAAATAGTTTGAGAACCGTAATGTTATTGAACAGCAGGTGCGTAACATGCGCACGCGTCGATCTCGACGTTAAACATAACGTAACGTATACTAATTTGTTTTACTGACAAACTGTTTTATTCCACCTTACATGACAGCCGTGTGAGGCCGTCCATTTTGTTTGTACAAAAAAAATGTTTGATAAACAATTGATCGGAGTTAACGATTTCACGCCGGGGGTAAATAGATTGTTGATAAATATTAAACCCTATCGTCTATTAACTGTCTCTGGAACTATCTGGTGGAGTGGTGGAAGTGTATACAAATGCTAAGTTAGAGGACTTGACTTCATTCCAAATCTATTTCGATAATGTCCATCACACGCTTTGAAAAACTTCAGAATATGCATTGCCATCCAACGTGGCAATTCAGGCTGCATTGCAACTTGGATTTTTTTTTGCATTGCAACTCTTCTCGTTTTTCTAACTTCTATGTCTTAGTTCTGTTAACATACGTTATAGATTAAAGAGAGTTCATAGACAGTTCCAGACAGGTTCAGCTTTTTCTAGGACTCTCAAGCAACATAGCTTCGTGTTATAATCCCGAAAAAATGCCTAACTTATAATGAAAAAAAAAATAGAAAACGTGGCAATTCAGGCTGCATTGCAACGTTGGATGGCACTAGGCACTTTCTAGTGGACAGCTGCAGGGATGCGGAAAAGTAATTATGATGCTATATTTTAGTAACAAAGGTATTTGTGTCATTTTGTTTTTTAGTCCGACGATGGTTAATAAAATATTATTACTTAATGTAATATTAAGCAAAACTGTTTAAATAAATTAGTCTTATTTTATTAAGAAACTAGCTTCCGCCCGCTGCTTCGCCCGCGCGGTATGTATTTGACACCTATTATTCTTCCTCTTGAATCAGTCTATCTATAAAAAAACCGCATCAAAATCCGTTGCGTAGTTTTAAAGATTTAAGCATACATAGGGATGGATATAGGAACAGAGAAATCGACTTTGTTTTATACTAAGTAGTGATAAACCAAATACTGAAGTTTTTATATCTCCAGTACTTATTTTGTTTGATGGTAGATCTTTAAACGTGAACACCAATCCTAAGGAAGGGGACATAAATAGTATCGTAAAATACTTTAGTGCTATGTAAGTTTCGCGGTCACTTTCGATAACGGGATGAGCAGTACACACAGATTAACTAGGTTAGTATCACTCGAACGATCGTAAAATTATAAGTGCCTTGGAGAAAAGTATGACAAAGTAAACATAGTATATGGCTACACAATCATTACACAGCTAATTAGAAATATTGTTTGTGAAGTACAGTTGCGTATAATAAGTGTTACTTTCACTATCTATTATCTGGTCATTATTCAGCTGCTACTTATTGTAAGCTCAAAAGAATAAAAATTAAATGAATATCTTGGTCCAGGAAAAAGAAAAATTAAAAAAAAAACAGTTTTTCTAACTTTTTTCTGTGTCGCCGCGATTGCCTTGGTTCAGCAATTGTGTGACGACAGTTGCGCTATTGTCCGTGTAACCATGGATTAAGAATATATACTGTAAACCCAATTTCATCCTGTGGCCGTGGGTGTCGTAAAAAGGGGACTAAGGAAGTAACTTTAAGCAAACAAGAGCACTGCGAGAAAAGAAAAATTTGAAACAAAACCCTATACCTACTTACGCACCCCTCTAGCTAGCCTGGTATAGTTGACGGAATTCCCTCCACAACGTTTGGAGGAAACCCGTGTCCAACAGTGGGCTGTGGGACGTTTATGGATTGTTGATGATTTTTTTACGTCACGCGTCTTACTTCCATCATAAAATTCGCTCATAAAACTTGTGGCCGCTACTAAAGAAGCTCTCGTATTCACCAATGTTATTAATTTTGGAACAAAATTTTGCTCTCACTAGACTCGTCATTTTAGTTCTATTGTATTTAACCCAAACGCTATATTTGTTACTGAGGGAGACTTTTTTATTCGATAGACCTTTGTCGACAATGTTTTTACATCCCGAACAAACAATCCGATATTCCTTCGAGAAATGTCTTAAAAGAAAAGGTCATTACGATTCCATTGAGACTTGAAATCAAAGCGGTTATTGTATATAGTTTTATATTTATGTTATATATAGCTTGACTGAGCAAAATGAATATCAAAGTCAGTAATAAAAGAATTATTGTCTTATTTTTCATCCTTAGTAGAATCATAACATATCGTCACGTTTTTCCATGAAAAGGTATGCAGAAGAGCATCACAACCACATAACGCCAGCTAATACTGTGAATTGTTGATTTTTTTTTGCCCGCCCCGGATATTAATTCTGAGACCTCCTCAGTAGCAGTTGTACATACCTACTCCCACTGTGCTACCAAGACGGCATTGCTCTGTGCATATAACAATATAAATCTTTATAAATTTAGCCTCGAGGAAACGCGGTAGAGATGAGGAACTTTCGAGAAAAAAATCATACTAAGATGTTGTTTAAATTATTAAACATTTTTTTAACTTCATTTACTTGCCAACTCATTATAAGTTCGCCTGAAGGAATAGAAGAGATTTTTCTAGAACATTCTCGAGTTTTCCTAACAATATTTTTATCTTCATTACTAAAGTAATGCCTCTGTTTACTGATAATTTATTTCAGCACTATCAAAGAAGTAGCTGTTGCCAAAATACGTCTTTTGTCATATTCTATGCTACTTAAAGTTTAAAAAGAGAATCTAAATTCAAAAATATGAGGCGTAGAAAAATAAAATATTGTTTTTTTTTTCTTTTAAAAAGAGCTTTTTTAACTAAAAACTTGTTTAAATCGCGTCACGCTGGTTTTGGGCAAAGGTATTTGTTATGCTTTCATTGTAATGTTGTCAATAATTTATGTTTATTTTTTAATATCGTTTCTTGTTAGTTTAGGACCATTTAGACAAAATATGACAAAGGTGGATTTTAATGGAAAATAGAAATATTACTAGTAGGAACGGAATAATAATGACATGATATGCCGGTAAATAACTTTTTCATTCCTTTTTTTTACGGATAATATTAGAAGGTAGGTTTTCTTGTAGGATATAATTTATAAACATCTGTCGAAGTGTGAGTGTATTAGTGTAATGCACTTATCCATATAAAAAGGCATGACAATAAACCGGTATTATAAAAATAGTAGGTAAATAATAAGTATTTTTTATCATGTAATACTAAACATTACACATTTTTAGGATGTAATAAACTTAGATACAGCAAAACTTTTGCTTCTAAAATATGAGCATCTAGAAAGATGGCAGGGTTAGATGCCACAGCTTAAATAAAACAGTCAGCCTACTTCTCATACAAATCACATTAAAAAAAATTATAGATATTATTATCTAGTGAACATGGCATTCTAGTGATTTGCCTACTCTGAAATAACGTTATAGAGTAGATAACGATTAATTATTCTATGCCGTACTTTGCTTGATGAAAACAGTAGCGATACTTAAAAATCCACGAGATGGCACTGCTTACAGATTTTTATAAAAAATCCATGGTTAAACTTGAAAAGAAACTGTATATAACATTTTTTAAATATTTTAAACTAACAATTCTCGTATATTTACATATTGCTTGGTACAATATTGCTTGTTTCAAATTATATATGTGTATAAGATATTGAAACAATTTAAATGATTGCGCAAAATAAACTAACTGTATTTTCGTGAGCTTTAACAATTGTCGAGATAATAAAACAAATGTAAGCAACTTTGCTTCTACGTACACTTTGTGAGGCATAAGACATAAGTTTTTACATAAAACTTGTTATATATCGGACAACAGTCAAAAAGAGTTATAACTCAAAATCACTTCTAAGCAATTTTGAACCTTGTACTAATAAAAAGAAGATGGAAATTACCAGACAGACAAATCTTAACATATGACTGTATTAAACTGACAATGTGATATTATGTTAGAAGAACTTTTCTACAACTTGTAATATTAGAATTTTTATTTAAGGGCAAGGGAAAAGCCGAGCTCAAGTACGAGTGCCTATATTTCACGCGTCCTGGTACACACAAATTCATGCATTATGTCACTAGATTTAAAAGTCAATATCCTGTGTATTGTTTTGAAATAAAAAGAGATGCGTTGTGTACACTTGCTTACTGTTGGTATATAAATTCAAATAAAATATAGTAACACTAATCCTTTTACCGTATACCATAAAATTTAGTAACATTATAAAATATTATCCGAATTACAAGTGCTTTTATAGGTAACTAACACTTATGAAAGTCACAAGTTAAGTATGTAACAGGTTATCTGAAAAGTAGTGTCAGCCAATTTGCCTCTGTGTATATTACCCCTACTAATCAAGTTAGTACAAAGTCTAGTAAATTCGATAATTATTTCAGTTTTGTATCATCATCATCATCAGCAACCCATTTAGTCCCACTGCTGGGCTCGGGTCTCCTCTAACTAGCGAGCTGAGAGGGTTAAGGCCATAATCCACTCACGCTGGCCTACTGCGGGTTGGTGGATCAGACATACTCATAGAATTTCTTCTAGTGTATGTGGGTTTCCTCACGATGTTTTCCTTCACCGTTAGCAGATGGTAAGTCACTTGACTAGTACATATAAATTCCACAAAGTGAAATCCACATTGGTACTGGCGGTCGGGATCGAACTCGGACCGCGTGATTTGCACGCCGGTCCCTTATCCATTCAGCCACCATCGCTCTAGTAGTCAGTTTTGTATACTTATCGGTAATTGAGTCCATACAGTTAGATTCATGGAATACAACCGACTATATAGTATTACACTCAGTAATTAGATTAGACTTACTTTAGATGAACGGGCGGCCTAGTAATAGACTGCCCCGTTGGTTTGATTTAGTTTTATATGTTCTTTATAATATTGATGTTTCGAGTCTGTACATATTTTACTTTGGACTGGCCTGTTGGTCTAATGGTTAGTGACCCTGACTGCTAAGCCGGAGGTCGTGAGTTCGATCCCCACCCAGGACAAATCTTTGTGTGATGAGCATACAGGATTGTTCTGTGTCTGGGTGTAATTTATTTATAATATGTATGTATTTACAAAAAAAAGTATTTAAGTAGTATATCAGTTGTTTAGTACCCATAACACTAGCAAATATAAATGCTTATTTTGGGACTAGATGGCGCTGTGTGAATGTGGTAGAATATATTGCTTTCTGTTCTCTAATTGTATGTTTATAAAGCATTTCGAACGTTATCCTAGAGACTAAGCGTCTTATACAACGCATCTATAGAAATAAAGTGACCACATAAAAAAGGATTCGAAACCATAAGTACCTCATTGTATCAGATTTTTTTAATACAAATTTACGAATTAAACTGTTTTTAAGACAAAATAGAACAAACTGCCTTTTTAAAACAAATCTTGAATTATGAATTTATTTTGTTGGCTTTTTTGTCTTAAATGTTTAAAATTGTATCACAAATAATATCTGCTTTACAAGACTAAGTAACAAAAATCTGCACAACTCATATGTTCAATATGGTCATAAAAAAGTTCTCATCACCAACACTATAAATATCACTTATATTACTCTAATGATAGCGCGAATGATTCGTTTAATTACATTAAACGGGATCGAACCTACTGACCAACATTACTACCGCTATCCATACAACCTAACGGAGTCATAGTGACTTGTATTTTAGTGTCAACTCCTTTCCAATGTCACTATTGTGAGATATTTTGTTAGCTTTCATACTTTCATGGCGGTGACTTTCAAAATACATACCTACATATCTAATAAGACCAATTGCGAAATCAGTTTCAGATTATGCAAATTTGCTGACACTACTTTTCGGATAACCTGTTACATTCTTATCTTGTGACTTTCATAAGTGTTACCTTGTAACCTAGATGAATAGATAAATATAACTATCAGGTTGTGGAATGAACTCCCTAACGAGGTTTTCCCAAGGGACTACAGTATGGGGTTCTTCAAAAAAGGAGTGAATAGGTTTCTTAAGGGTCGGCAATGCGCTCGTGATGCCCCTGGTGTTGCAGGCGCCCATAGGCTACGGTAACCGCTTACCATCAGGCGGACCGTACGTCTGTTTGCCACCGTCGTGGTATAAAAAAAAAAAAAGAATAAACGAGATTTCATTTCATTTCAGAATAGTTACCTTAGAATGCAATAAGTACTTTTTTTACAACTGTAGTTTTAAAAATTTTATCTTGTTCACTATTTTACTTCTTAACATTTCAAATTGATACATTTAACTAAGTTGGTTTTATTAATAGAAAGTAATTGAAAAAAAAGAATTTTTGATATCGGTCCTGTAGTTTTTAAGTTTATTAGTTACATACAAAACTACAAATCTTTCCTCTTTATTATATTAATATAGATCTCCACCGTGCACTTTTAGTCCTCTGTGTATAGATTAAAATGTTATATTTCGCCATAAAAAAAAAAGAAAAGAAAAACAAAATCATTAATGTTTGGGCTACTATTAAGTATACCTAAGTACCTATTTTATAAGTTCACCGATCCTTCATTTGCTTTTTTATAAAAATTGTTAAGTACTATTTAGTTTTTAAAATTGTACTTAGTTTAATTTTTCTGTTTAAGTTAACAATCGTTAAATCGTTTTTCTTTATACATGTCGTGGCAGCCTTTAATTAAGGTAGCACTACACAATGTCTATGTTAACTAGCTCTTACGTTGAAATGTAACAGTGTGTACCTTGTTGGTTGTCCAAATAAATTAAATAAAAATAAAATAATCAACTACCAAAAATCTCAATAGAAACATTAGCCGTGGAAAGAAAAACGTATCGAACACTATTATCACTTCTATATTCGATTTGAATCAACAGAGAAGACAGAGCGCAAAAAACCCCGGTCCAAACATACAACGTCTTTAGTTTCTCTATTTTATCACTATTTCGTGCATGACCGTCTATCCTTATTACTATTAATTTGGCTAAAATAGTCATCTGTAAACAAGATTTGTCCTAATAATATAAATGTAACTGTATATAACTGTGCAGGCATCATGCTTGGAAATGTTTTCAGCAGTGCAGGCATCATTGAATGACATCTTTACGAGTAGTACTCGTATACTCGTAAAGATGTCATTCAATGATGCCTGCACTGCTGAAAACATTTCCAAGGCAATTTTGGGACATGTATAAGTCATAGAATAATAGTATCGTATAAATCCCATTTTATATTTTTGGCTACAACTTTAATATTAGCAGAAAATTCTAATCTTCTATAGTAAAAGAATGTAGATACTTACATCATATTTTCCAACTGTCTAACTTACTGTGGAAAAGCACTTATCACTGAACCTAATGAACATTTATTTCTGCCGATACCTGAAATAGAAAACAACGAGGGAGCCCATTCAAAAAGTTTTAATGGCATTTTTATCAATGGACCTTATCGAAGACACAGTTATCAACAGACCGCTGAAGATAAGGCGCGAAAACAATGCACCGGTCGTAGAAAAAAAGTTTTAACATCTTTTGCGACCGTTCCACCTTCAATAAAACAATCTATCTCACTCTTTCATTTCAATACACGAAAAGTTAAAAAGAGATAAACGACCACATGTAATGTCACGCCGACCCCAGGTAAACTTTGAATTCCATTTATTCGAACGCGAGCTTCGCGCGCGAATACACGCGGTTGCGCGAGAGCTTTTCCATTTTGAAAAAGTTTTCGGCGGTTTTATTCGAAAATGGAAGCTTTTATGAAGTGTGCTATTATTTTTTAATTTTTATATTTTTAATTGAACAAGAACAGTGCGTTTTAAGGAGTTTTTAGTGTTCTGTGAAATGACAGTTGGTAATTTTTTTGTTGCCGGACCATCTTATTGTGCAATAGGGATTACTTTTTGTATCGGAGCTAAGGATACGGTGAGTCGGGTTCCTATTCAATAAGATATATTCAAGTTGCAACAGTTACTTATAAGTAAGGTCTGCATGTAATATATAAATTATTATAAAGTTAGGTACTTTGTTAAAAGTTTACAATTTTTTTTGTATTTTTATCAGAGAAAAAAATGTTATAAGCCATGTGATTTTAATATCACATGGCTTATATTTTTTTTTTGTTAAATAACACGTTGATTCCAAGTAAAGGCAAAAATGACTGAGAAAGCTCAGGCATGGAGTAAGTTTAGATAAAGCTTTTAAAAATCCCAATCAATTCCAACATTATTTTTATTTAATTATTTTTGACAACGCTCGCAGTCTAGGACACAAGCCTACTGTCGCGAGGGAAACAAATATCTGTAAATCAGACAAATATTGTCTCGTGTAAAAATCAAACCAACGAAGCCCGGCGCGACTCCTTGAAATAAATAATAGGTACTTACATTGAATGATTTCAATATATCTACAGACTAGCAATTAATATCTTTCGAAACATAACATTTACCCGTGGAATTTTAAACTTGCATAGCATCTAACTTGCTTATAGCCGCCTCCATATATGTATGTTATTACCTCAATAACATTCAGGCTTGTGAAATAATTGATTCTAGATAATAATTATGTCTCTAAATATGGTTAGCAAGTTGTTTAAGTAATTATAGCAGTAAGTGTCCAGGAAGATAGTAGTTTAGTGAATCGAATTAGCAGTTATAAAGCTAACATTAGGGAAACAGATATTGCCGTAATCTATACTAATTTTATAAGCTGAAGAGTTTGTTTGTTTGTTTGAACGCCAGGATCTCAAGAACTACTAGTCTGATTTGAACATTTTTTTAGTATCGGATAACCCATTTATCGAGGAAGGTTTTAGGCTATATAACATCACGCTACAGCCAATAGAAGCTGAGCAGTGTCTAAATAAAGAACGACGGGAGCGATGCCCCGCGCGGCTTCTTATTAAATATTTCTTTAGTAACTAATGTTGTTAAGTAATGCTGTCTGTGTAGTGCCGGATTAAGAATACATAATGTCACTACCCCATCTCAACCCGTGGGTGTCGTACAAGCAGACTCTTGTCGAAAGGAAAATTCAATACAAAACCCTATACCTAAATTAAAAAAATTCTAAATTCTCTCCAAAATGTTTGGAGCCGTGCCCAGTAGTTTGACATTAATAGTCGTAATGATGAATGTTGTTAAGAATCTACATACGAGTACATTATACTTTCTGAATGATTGTAATAGCTAATTTAGAGAGATTTTAAGTGTACATGAAAAATGTCTTTGACAAGTTAAAAACCGATGAAATTGCAAACTTTTATATACAGAAGAGGGAAGATTACATAGATAGGTAGGTAATAAGTTTTAGTTGTAATTTTGTTAGCAGTTTTAATATCTCAGAAACGGTTATCTATATATTTATTAACAGGGAAGGATTTTACATAGTAAAAGTATTGCTTTTTTCTTTATTATGTGTCTTTGATGTACGCCGCTATTACATACTTACATAATATTTCGGGGTAGTAAGTACATTAACCTGTTAAGAGCAGCTCAGTCACCAAATATTATATTCTATTGTGTCATTGAGGAACATTTCTAAAATAATTTAACGATATGCTAAAAGCATCCGGTGTGTATAATAAAGATGTTATCTGTCAAATGTCTTCCCGCCCTTGTATCGACGCTGAACGTTCCGTTCAAATCGTTTATGGTACAGATAAGATCCGGTGGGTTGGAAGAATCACGACCTCTATAGTGTTTATGGTATATTCTCAATTGATTTTAACATTGCAACATTTTGGTTAATGGCGCAAACATAATACTTGCACATTTTAAAAACTATACGTTTTTTTCTTTTAGTTGCAGCTTAGCGCATGTAGATATCGATATCCGAGCCTAGACTATCACTGTGGCAAATTTCATTAAATCCTTCAGTGGTTTAGCCGTGAAAAGAGGACAGATAGACGAACACAATTTCATAATTATAAAACTAGTAAGGATGTATAAGATGTATATTATTCATCATCATAATTTCAGCCTATAGCCATTCTCCTGAACATAGGCTTCCCCTAACCTTTGCCATAGGCTGTGTGCGGCTTTATGTCGTCTGTACCTACTGCGGATTCATGATTATGTAAATTCAAATCATTGTGAATTGTTAGTAATAAAATCATCGAACACTCAATTAAATACTTAGTATCACTCGATAGTTAAACACAATAATCTTTGCCTTAAGCCGGAACGTGTGATAGCTATCCTTCACAAAACGTACAAAACTTAAAGAAATAATCTAACAACTGAACTAACGAATCATTTCATTGATAAGTTATTCTTTTCATAATATTTTCATGTACTAACCACAAGACATCCCCTTATCTATTTACATAACATAAATATTGATATCGTTTTTATGTAAAATGTTGCATTAATGATTTTTAAAACTGTCGATTCGTTACGTTTAGAATATTTTTATGTAGTTATTGACTGTTTGGTAGTCATTACGAATGGGCCGTACATTTATTAGTTCATTTAAAGGGTCAGTACGTGTAATAAAATGCACGTTCGTATTATTGATTTGAATTTTATTATAATTATCGTTTTACAAATGAGCCTATTTGTAATTGAGGGAAGTGGACTTTTTTTTCTGAATCACCCCTCTATTTGTATTATTTTTTATGGCTGAATTTATAAAAAAGTATGAGATTTTTTTCTGCAATTTTTTATCTTTCATCATTTCAATCATCCCACTGCTGGGAATGGGTCTCCTCCAAAGATTGTGAAGGCAATTTAGCCTACTATATCACGCTGGCCAGACGGGTTGGTATAGTCTGTTTTGAATTTTCCTTTTCTCGCAATGCTCTTGTCTACCTAACGTTACTCCCTTAGTCGCCTTTTATGACATTCGCAGGTTGAGATGGGGTAGTTATATTTTGTAGTTTTAATCCGTCACTATTAGGCTTTCATTGCTGATTTCTTTTATGCATTGTTTTTTAATAGGTAATTTACCTTCATTATACCGTGTGACCTGTGTGCCTTAAGACAATTCTCTGATGCTTCAATTTCGATAAACTAGTGTGCGGTTTAATATACTTGAACTTCAGAATGACTCTATGAAGTTAACTATTATGATAATAAAGAAGCCTGGTTTACTTAAGCCACAGTGATAAAATATACTCTAATAAGTATGGTGAAGCACTGAAATTAATTACAGCTATCAAGTAAAAGTACATTTGTAAGATAAACATGCTGACCGTACATAATAATCGTAAAACCGACAATAAAAAGTCAAAATTCAGCCGCACTCTATAAGGGCTCTTGTACACTTAACCGCGCCACAATAAAACAAAAGATCATAACAACCACTTCTCAAGCATTCAAAGGTCAGTTATGCCTTTAATTAAGGGGAGAAAGGGATAAAAATATATCCTATTGCCTCTTTGAAAAGAGTGGGAAGAGTAAATAGATTATAATAAAGCACCCTTGAGATTCAACGGACCGTGCGCGCGGATTTTTTGCACGAGTTCAAACCTCTTCAGAGTTTTTTTATATATTAAGCCTGTGAGAACTCGGCTTTTACAGTCTAGTGCTTTCGTTCAGTAATGGATAAATAACACGCTATCTTTTATGGGAATGATTGTTTTTTTGTTCTAAATTTTAATTAAATTCGTTGCCTTGAGGTTTGGTGTGGTAATTGGATATTACAAACTTGTTTATTGAAAGTAATTGAAACATGTGATACGCTTTAACGTAAATTACTTATTGATAACTAAATAAACATGAATTAATAATAATAAATAAAATTGCTTCTAATTCAAAATGTTGTAACATGAATAATTAATTTCTACAATGAAATATGAAATAAATTTACGAGTAAAATCGACAAATCAAATTAATCTTATTTCAAAATAAACAATGCGTTCTTCCCTACCAACACACCCCTTTTTAATTCAAATAAAAAGAGATACAACCTCCTTTCAAACTCTTGCTATAAAAAATTAAAAACAAATCATAGATCGCGAAACAAAAGACAAAGTTAGAAGTCCGGAATCGTTAGCTCCTTTATAGCGTCAACCGAACCGTAAAATATTTTATTATCATTATAATTTATTTGTTTAGCTATAAACTTGGAGTGCGCATTTAATTAAGGGATGCAAAGGGTTGGATAAGATGATAATAAAAAGTGCCCGTACATCAGTGAAAAGATACTACAGAGAAATATAATTTTAAATTTTCGTAAACGTTTGGCATTAATATTTAATAAAATATTTGTGTCTTTTTAGTGTTGACATGTAGATATCATTAAAAGGACAAAACAAAAAATACGTTCAAATTATTTAGTGTTTTGTAATCATACTAATTACAGAAGAACTACCACAAATTTTTTATTCTTTGAATGTGTGTAACTATGTATCCAGAGTTTTATTACTTACTTAATATTTATGTAATTGAACAGTCATATTGTCCTACAAACTGCGTGGTATGTTATCCTGGTATTTCCTTCCCGGTCCGATATACCCTTGCTACGTCTTTTAGCTACCACAATCAAACTTTTGGAATACGAAATTGTTGGGCGTCTCATCGAAATGAAGCTACTCACGAAAAATTAGCCACCATTATATTACCAGGGATCCCGGACTATCATTAATTATTACCAATGTTTAGTTGACCATGAGCGAAGAAGAACCCAAAAGATGCCGCTAATGCAACTTTAGAAGACATGACAAGCAAAGCAATAATATTTGTCACCTCTTCTATTGTATTGCCTCCAAAATGTATTTAAAAAATCAACCCTTTTTTGCTATTCCACCTTTTTTCAACATGTTCTCAGGTATATAACAAGTCTTGAAAAGCTAACACATTAGCTAGCCCCGATTTTTTCGCGCCAGAATACATTTGACAGTTCTCACGGAACTAAAAAAGGTCGACATACAAGCGAAGGAGAAAAAAAAAGAAATTGTAACGTTAGACTCAGGGGTGAGCTCGCAAGTAGAAAAAGTAAATTAAATGATATAGATCAACTATTTTGTTAATTGAAATGATTTGAAAAGGACAAAATTAAATACCCTCTGTACTAAAACACATATTTATCTTTTTAGAATGAATAGTTAGGTTGCTACTTACATGAAAAGAATGTGATGCTCTGCATAAACGTCATAATCTGGAAAATTATGATAAATCAATAATATAATCAATGGACAACATACTCAAACCGTATATTAGGAAAATATCAACTGTTAGACTGTTCCCATTAAAATATATTATCACCCTTTGCTTGGCACTGACACTTATTTTGGCTTCTGAGTTTTAAATGTTATGTAGGCTAGTATGCAACATATTTTTCTGTAAATTTACGATGTTTGGGTTCAAATCAAACAATAAACTACATATTTTACTAAACAAATGCTATGCAAAGGCTTCCCCATACTTTGATTAGTGACTAAAGTGGTACAGTTTTTGTGATATAATTATAGTAGGATATAAATACTCAGTCCAGAAGAAATTTTTCGTAACTCTACTTAAAAATTCACTTTCATAATGATTGTATGGCAGATATGGTAAACGAATTTATTGATACAAGTAGGTAAATAAATCCTAAGTCAATATAAGTGAAGCCTACGCCTCACAAATGCTTACTACTTGTGTAAAAATACCTACAAAAACTTTACTTATTTCTAAGAAGTTTTTGAAGAGTGATATTATTTAACTATTTATCTAACAAAAACAATAAATTGACCATAGCAAGATATATAAGTTTCTTGGATGATGTTTATGTCGAGCAATTGAAGACTACAGGCTGTAAAAGGAAATTAAATATAAATTACCTAAATACACAAATGTCTACGGAACGCGGACGTGGGAATACATGCTACCTAAAATCATGAACAGTGTTCCTGTCGCAATCTGCGACGCTCTAAATGAGAATAACTGTAAAAGGAAATTGTTAAAATAGTTACTTTAAATCATTAGATTAATAGTCTCATCTTAAAATTATGTTAATTTAAAATGTAAGGTAGTACTCGAGCTCTAGTGGCTACCATACCACAGTTAAACCCTAGATGGTTTGGGTGGTTATGTTATATGTGAAGTAATGTAAATTTTTTGTTTATATTGGTCAATAAATGCTAAAAAAAAAAGTCATAATGATGACATATCAGTTGACGTAAGCTGAGCGACGACGTAAGCATTAGAATAAAGTACATATTTACTTTTCCCGTATTGTCTATTTAGGTATATTTCAGCCTCAATACCAAACAAAATCCGTTTAAGAAATCCATTCGAAATACCATTCCAATTGAAACACGGAAAAACAAATAAAAAAGCATATATTGTTGATATTTGTACGTAATCCCTCATCAATCGTCTTTTACGAGGGGTTAACAACACGATACAAGGTATAAGAAGTGCCATAACTCCTGGGAAACCATCCCCTAATCCATGGCGGCCATGGCGGCCAGAGGTCACAAGGTCGGCGGTGGATTTATATTTACTTGGACACCTGGTTACCTCGACACTCTTTTACATCGTAACTGATTGCAATCTATATTTCAATGTCGTTTTTTCAGTTGCTTGTTAGGGTACCCTTTGAGTACTTTCACATGACATTTTATACTTTGATGTGTAAGAAACAACCTGCCGTATAAGTGTTTTTATTAAGTACCTGATACTTTATACGAGTCATTCTTGTGTATTTTATAATTATTTATGTACTCGTGTCTCGTAAAAGTTTTACATTAAAAAAGCATTGTTTAGAAGTTTATTTATATATAATTGAGAGTACTGCGCAAGAAATCCCTAGGTCGATGCTCGGGTCGTGCAAAAATTGGGTTTTATGTCCTGAATTTCTCAATTATCAGCCTCGAGTCTTCAATTAGGTGCCGGGGTCAATATTTTAAGCTAGTATTTTAACTGTACCTAACATGTTTATTTCTATTTGATTAATTAGTCTAGGTTCTACTGATTTAAAGATTAGAATTTAATAAGTACTTACATACATATGTGTACTTTTTCTAGCTCATTGCCTCAAAACTAGGACAAGAACTGTGAAACCTGTACCTGCTTTGGTATATTATCTAGATATAACACCAAATAAAAGTTTAAAAGTGTATGCTTACAATTGCAAGCAAATATTTCAAAATAATATTCTTTAACTACCACTCCACTGCACTATTTAAAGAAAACAAATCTGTTCAAGGAAACAAAAGAATAACACCTCTTTTACATAACCTCAAACTGTGGAACCAATTTGTGGTGTCTGGCAGCGACTCATCGCATTCTGCCAGAACTGTATGGAACGTCTAAACTTTCAAACTTCGAATTCAGTAAGTATTCCAAAAGTGACAGAAGAAAATTACGGTCTAAGCTTCATTCGCATTTTAACTTTCGGTGAAGTTTTCTTAAATGTTTCTCTTGTAGCTTTATGACACTTCTGAAAATGTTTTATCCCTAAGAATGATTTATTGTTTTCATTTACTTTCTTACTTACAACAAAATAATAAAAAAAACTAACACTAACTAATACTTATAAAATAATATCTTGATGTGATTATTATATTTGATGCTATTAAGGTTAACTAGCAACACACTGACTTGATTTCTCAATACTATGATGACCATAGATGAGTCTCTGATTTCTGACATTTCAATGCAATTTGCACAACTACACATAATGAAAACTACTTGCTTTTTGCTATTGTTAATAGTCTTCATTCTGAAGTACTTAGATATATTTTTTTTTTAATCGCTGGACATTTTATATTATTAAAATACGTTATCTTAAAAGATAAAGAAGTGCACATTTTTGTTTTTGACTGTATTTAAATGATAATAAAAAAGATGAAGTAAAGCTTTTTCTTAATTAAGTTTTTTTATTACCAACTTGAAGTGTTGTGTAGTAAAATAAAATAATATCTTGATGTGATTATTATATTTGATGCTATTAAGGTTAACTAGCAACACACTGACTTGATTTCTCAATACTATATAAATAAGTGCCAAGGCTTATGGATTATTGTTAAAATAACAACAATCATTAAAATAAGTATGTATATTTTAATTGTAATATTGCATTCTGGTGAATAAACTGCATAATAAAAAATAACTAGGGACATAAGACTTAACAACTACATTTTTCATAATTTTTATAACGGCTGAACGTTTCAACTGTGTTTCAATAGATTTCCTTTATATAAAACCTTTAATGTTTTTACTTACTCATCAATCATTATCGTAAACAAATAAAGTTAAATTTATGGAAAAGATCTAGACCGTGTTTTTTTATTTAAAAATAACGTAAAGTGGTAATTTGTTTTCCCACCAGCCTGACATAACCAAAATCCTAGTACCAAATCCTAGTAGTACTAGGTACGAGTATATCGAGGTTTTCCCAAGGGAGTGAATAGGTTTCTTAAGGGTCGTCAACGCGCTCGTGATGCCCCTGGTGTTGCAGGCGTACGACCGTACGTCTGTTTGCCACCGTCGTGGTATAAAAAATATATATATATATCAATCAAAAACGATTCTAACCGTTGAAAATCAAGCCGGTCTGACATAAGGCAAGAAACAAAGACCGCCATTTTGAAAAATCACACCAAACAAAACGTGTTCTTATTTCAAAAGTTGACAATAGATTTTTTCTTTTTTCGCGATGTTAGACTTGAGCCCCAGTCAAGCTAAAAGCCAAGTTAAGAATAGGGGACCAGAAAGCAGTTTTAGAAAAAATCGCAATAGCTCTTTAAATCGTAAATATAATAATATTGTCAGAATTGGGTTGTAAAAATTTAACGTCTCTATTATAGACATACTTTCGATATAATCTGTAGAGGTTGGTTTACGACTGTGTTTATTGCATGTAATAAAGTTACACTATTTAAAATGAAGTTTTAATGTCTGTACAATAGATTTTATTAAGTTTCGAAATCATTTCAGGACATACTTATTATTTATTTAAGATGTGTTCGTTCATCGTGTTGTTTTTAGTAAAATCTTTCTCTTTCTTAGATAATGAATTTGCATATAATAGTCGATTTCAGACTAATATAGCTTCATCATCATTTCAACCCATAAACTTCTCATTGCTGGACACGCTTAAGCTTAAAGCCTCTTTTTTACCCCAAAACCACTAAATGTCGATACAGTGTGATAGTGCCATCATACTGTGTCGACATTTAGTTGCTAATAAATGTTTACGATTCAGTTTTCAAGTTTTTTCAATAAGTTAGTAAATTACAAATAATTAAAAATAAAATCAAAACAACATTTTATTGAAATCTATTTATAGTATTGATGCTCAATATTATTAAATTCAAGACATTTTTTTCAAGACTACCTTTCCAAATTGACTTTTTAATATAAGAAGCTATTTGTTACCATTTTACCGTTATAAGCGAACCATTTTGCTACAACCTCACCTGTCTAACATTAGTTATTACTACAAAGTCATCTGCTCCATAAATTAATCCACAATACATAATCAAACTTTCAATATGGCCCACCCCTTAATATCGTCGTAAATTTCCCACAAGGAGCCGCGTTCTTGTCACAAATAAATCATGACATTTACATGTACTCTTTGGCGATATTAAAAAAAAAAACTAGATCGGAACTTAACAAACGACTTCTTAACAATGTTAAATTTGCTCCCTCTAAAATTTGTAGTCAACCCTACAGGGTTAGATATAAAGCTTATTTTTTCGAAGGAATTGTTTTGCAACCGCAAAGATATCTTGGCAATTTGATATCGGACAGTGATGCAGGATGCGTTTCGCACACTTCCTCAAACAATAAGTTGTGAGAGGAGAGCGAAGTTAACAAAGGGATGTCGGTGTGCTCCAGATTGTATAACAATAAATATTATTACTCCAAATTCGGAAGGAATGTTAAAAGGTGAACGATTGTTGGGTTAACAATAGTTTCAATTTGGTAAGGTAAGGGCTTGCTACCTTTGACATGACGACATCTGCTATTTTTTACATACTCCTTATTATTTTTGGGGAAGAATTTTTTTTTACGTTTTGCAACACAACGAGTTCTTGATTACCTACAAAAAAAAGTTATTTGATGTAATTATGAGGGAAAATTCAATTTTAGACTCTACAAACCTTAATAGACATTTTTAGAAACAGTATTATATAAAATAATCCGTCAATTGTCAATAAATATAATCATGGCAAATAAATGCAGGAATACGCACCAAAAAATCAAACACCACAGAAAAATTTAATGAAGCATTGACCAAATCACATAATTTGCAAGTATCAAAAGACTCACAGATAATCGAGAATTCTATCAGTACTGATATAATTTATAGTGGCACCACACTGCGACACAGCGGGTATCCCTATTACAAGCTATCCAATGTCCCTTTCCCAGGATGGTCAAATGTTTGCCTACAAAATTAATTGTAGTAATGCCTCTACCATGTTGGCCCAACATGCAACAATACTGACTATAGTTTTCTACGTTATAACTTTGGAACAAAAGATGTAGTAGCTGGATGGATTTATTTGAGACTCACAATTTAGGTTTAGCATCCTGTCAAAGTAAAAATTCAAGGTTTATATTTTTTTACTTAATTTTAGATTTTCTATTTAATTTTAACTAAAATCTCTTTTGTGAGAACAATTATATACCTTATATGAAACATTAATTTTTTTAGTTTTTTATTTCCACGTAATAATGAAATGTTATTGTAGATAAATATAATAATTATGTAACAGTGCGTACCTTGTTGGTTGTCCAAATAAATAAAATAAAATAAAATAAAAATAAAAAATAATTACCGACCAACCCGTCTGGCCTGCATGGTATAGTAAGCTAAATTTTCCTTCACAATATTTGAAGGAGACCCGTGCCTGGTAGTGAGACGTTTATGGGTTGGAAAAAAAATGCAATTCAGGACCTTTAGAAAACTTTGGCACAATAAATATGCATTGGCATATTTATTGTGCATAATATTGGTGTGTTTCATGTATACTTTTTATTCGATTTTTTGGTATGTTATTACTTCAACCAATGAAAAAAACCATTGATTATAATTATTGTTTCGAACAATGCAAAAACAACATATTATTGAAAATAATCGGACTGCTTAAGCTATAGAAGTTGTTTGATAAGATTTAGAAAGATATGCTATGTAAAAAGACGGGCAGACGAAGTCATAATATATTAGTATTTATTCATTGGTCGAAACTATAATTTATAAGTCCAATTTTTTATTAGTCCAAGCCTTTTGTATTGGTCGAATCGGCCAATGTAAAGAGTGTTATTTGCTACCGTCACGTGACAATCTCAAATACTGTGATTATTTGCCAATGGGCTACGGGAGGAGGCTATAATCTTAGAGACATTTAGCGTATCTTCAACAGATTTGCAGCCCGGTCATACAAAACCAACATTATAGTTTCATTCATTATAAAACTCCCGTATAACACATGTAATATTGGTGACACATAAAACCTTGTACCTATAAGTTTACATAGCCTAAATAAACAGTGCTACATTAGCGTAAGTAGGCCCAAAATAAAGAAGGATCTTCTAGAATATACATTGATCAGTAGTAATTTTACGGGTAATGATTTTGTTGGCAAACATTTCGGCTTGATATAGGGTGGCAGTTAATTAGCCTCATTATTTTCATGACTCAGTGGTCACTTCGTTTGTGAATCTTGATAATTACAGAGCTCACTTTCGAAAGGAGTTGAGTTGTAATTTATAACTTTAAAGAGACTATTATGTAGGTACATTTAAAGAAAAAATACTTTTGTAGCTTTTCTATTTTTTTAATATTTTTTTTCCAGTAAGTGCAAGTTTATTTTCAGACACGTAACGTATCGGACGTGTAACTGATCAGCCAAAATCTTCTATACAGTTTATTTTAACCAATAATATTATTTAGTGTTACTCGTAAAATTAATAAATACTCTTTCTTACATTATACCATTCGTATTAACGTTGCCGCACAGACAAAGATCGACAAGTGCTGTTAAAATATTATGATGT
Organism: Laspeyria flexula; assembly: GCA_905147015.1. Classification (NCBI taxonomy): domain Eukaryota; kingdom Metazoa; phylum Arthropoda; class Insecta; order Lepidoptera; family Erebidae; genus Laspeyria; species Laspeyria flexula. The sequence goes on from LR989954.1 coordinate 15,770,437, forward strand.
CTGAAACGGCACGTTCCTGTCTGTAGATATAAAAGCAGCTTTGTTAATTCTTCTATTTTCATTGAATTTTGCATGAGTTGAAAGGCCGATGATGAGTCTATGACGCGTTTCCGTAAGGCACATCGGTGAAGCTGCAAGCAAGAGCGAGTCGCTTTGTATAGTTAGTTATGCCTTGATTAGAAAATTGCTTGAATTAGAGTGTGATACCGATGTGTTAATATCTTCTGATTGCTCGCAAATTAATACGTTTGAAAAGCATTTAAGCATTTTGCAGAGTGTTGAAAGATATTTTAGAAGTGTTAAAGCCTTTGACTTATCTTCAACTTATCACAGACTAAAAGTTGGTCTGTGATAAGTATCCACGAGTATAGAAATCCATAAAAAAACAGTAGTTTTTATTTCTTTTTGTGCATAAAAATAGAATGAACTTTAAAACATACCCCATCTATCCACTCATGAAAGTATATTCATTGCTTTCCTTTAATAACGCTCGTTAAAATACCTTGGTATACGATTTGATTCATAGACCCTTGTGGGCTGCGTATGCGCCGCCATATGTTCAAAGATTGATAGATAAAACATGGTGTAACATATTCGTATGACGTTAAGTAGATACAGTTCATAGACCTTACGAAATATTATCATAGAATAGGAAGGCTGTGTTCTTTTGTTTTGGATTTTTTAAACCTAAACTTACACTACTTATTATAAAAGTTAAGTTAAAAGTTAATAGGAAAATTGATTTCCTCTTCATGTAAATACTAATTCCATAATACTTAAGAAACAATGTGTCGTGGGGAAGTTTATAAACATACAGTTAATGGACATAAGTCAGTACCCAGACCTGAATATTTGTCTTGTGTGGGAATCGAACCTGCAACACTATGATATACATAATAATATGTTACTGAAGAAGACAGTTACACCACTGTGTGTCATGTTGAAGTTACGGAGAAGAAAGGAGAGGTCTTCTAGACTAAATTAAAATATGCCGATGCTTACAAAATCCTGAAAATAAGAACGATGTCTAATTGTGTAAACTTCTTGTATAATATTCTGTATAACAAATATGTTGGATACATAATTGAAATAAATGTTTAGCGCCAATATGATTAAAAGGGTAAATTGAACTTGTCTTACTTGAAGTCAAAAACAATTGGAGTAAAACAAAAGGTAGTGATGTAGTAATTGACGCGGTAATAGGTGGCACTTATCGGCGCGGCGCCTGCGCAAGGGGCGGGTACCGCGGGGGCGCGTACAGCTGCGTGCGTTAAGTGCACATGCACTTAGCGAGGGAAATTTAATGAACAAAAGTTTCAGTAGGTATTTATTTATTTTTTGTTGTATCACTCTTTTGAAACATTTAAAAACTTTAAGAAAATAATATTAAGAAAAAATAAAGAAGAAAGTATTTTATATTTTTTTTGTACTTTAAAAAAAGTATTAAAATATATGCCAAATGTTCGAAATTAATATGAACTTTACTGACTACTAATATCTTCTTCTGTATCAATGACGAAACCAATTGCTACAGCTCATAAAAGACATAGAAGCATACACAATAAAACTGGAAAACGCACAAATAACATAACAGGAACTGAATAACCAATAATGAATAAAATATTCACGAATGTCCCCGAAAACGGAAGACATTTGAATTCCATTATTGGACCATAAAACTCCTAGGTTCCGTACAAACGAACTGTATTGAATTATGCATTAATACGCCACCTGTCGGCCAACCGGCGAACTAACGTTTTATAATATAAATTATAATATTAAACTTTGGGCTAAACAGTTGTCAAATTTTTGAACTCAAAATGTTATTAAAACATCTAAAAATATTTTTTGAAATTCTATGTAAATATGCCAAGAGTTATAATTTATTTTCCTATATATCTGTTTTCAGTGGGGATAGGCAGAGTACAGGGCTATTGCTTAGATATAAAAACACTTATTTCACTTTGATCAGAATTTTCTGACTAAAACATGATTTTTATTTATGTACTAAAATTTTCGCTACTTGGGGTGACGGGCCACTCTGGTCAATCGTCGCATCATGCTTAGCTTTAGGGCACCTATATTTTCAATTTTTATTTTTTATATTGAGGTTGCAAAACAATGTGCGGGCAAATTTTATTTACCGTTAATATATACATAGTTGGTACCAAGTGATGTTACAAGCTAATTTTTGTTCTCTCATTATATTGTATATTACAGGCCAGTTTACACCAAAGGGAGATTTCCTGCATATATAGGTTAATATGAAAAGTTAGTAACTTTGATATTGTTAGATGTTCACCTACATTATTATAAAAGCAATCAGCAATTATCAGCAATTAGCATTCCGAATATCAGCTGTACTTTCTTTCAAACTAGTTAAGCTATCTAAAAAGTTATAAGCGAATGTCAAATGACAGTTACTTAGTTTGTCTAAATTACCTGTATTTATTTAAAATCTAATTTCTATCTATGTATGACGTATTGAAAATTTCATGCAGTCTTGCCTTACTCGCTTTGTCTTAAATATTTATCGCAACTGCCGCTTTTAAACATATTGAAATAAAAAGACTATTTCACTTTCTTAACGTATCGTTGAACAAATTCAAGTCGCTACATTAAACTCACAACAAACAAATATCGCAACAATTTGTTAAATTCAATTCTAGACGACAAAAACATCCGGCCATCTTGCAAGAAAAGACAAAGCTGACGTATGTAGCAACTTCTTTCAGATCAAGATACTGCTAATAAAAACCCTATCACCGTGAGTTATGGTTTAATTTCAATAATCTAAACAATTTTGAAGTTACAGTCGTACAATACTACTAACATAGGTTTTATTTTCAAGATATAAAGTTAAAAATAGTCTACCTAAGCGGTTTCACTAAGTTTGCACTGTCCTGTAACCGCTCCACAAATTCGAAAAGAATCAAATGCAGAATCCGCTAAAACGTGTTTCTTTCTATTCAGCCAGCAACGTTGACATCCAGCACGCACCATACGTTCCAAAAAGTATTTAGTTCTTAAATCTAAACCTTATTCCTATGTGTATTTAAAAACTTCATATCGGTGTGTAACTGACGTCTGCATTGAGTAAGAAACTTTTTGTTTGCGACCCCATATTTCGCGAGTCGAGACGTGCATTCGATATTAAAAAATGCTTCAGAAAATCTTAAATTCAATAGTAATTTGGCGCTGAATAGGTAGGGAGAGGATAATGTAAGTACGCCCTGTTTTTGCGGTGTTGTATTTAGTACGCGAATTTCTCGACTTGCATTGTGTATACACTGGTTTCTTACTCAGCATGAGTCTGTCACAGTGCCTTGGATATGAATGGACCAACCGAGTTTCTAATTACACAGTCAATTTGGTAGGTAAAGCGGCAAATATGAGTTATTGCCCTGGCCGTAACCGAGATGAAATCGGCCATATTTAATGTACGACAATAGATTGGAAATTTTTGTGAAGAGTTTAACATAATAATGCTTTCGTATAATTGTATTTTAAAGCGATTAGTTGATGATTAGCACATAATAACTGTGTGTTGTACGAGAAGGCGTGCCATTTTTGGAATTAAAATTCGTTTGTTTTGCAAATTAAGTCGCTCGGATACCAAATTATAGAACCTGTGGATTTGGAAATTGGTCTTTAGGGTTTTAAAATTATTATGTAATTAATTATACAACGTTACATTGTAAATTAATTACGTTCCTAACGCAGTTTTAGTAAATTTAGATATATGTATGATAGCTGCTATAAAATTATCAGAATAAGGATTTTACATGTGAAGTGGGAAAAGTATTACGATTTAATATCGTACTAAATTCAATAAGCATGTCACAAATTGGTATAAAAAATGTTGATGTTGCTATTATGACTGACTTTTAAACGACCATTGAGAAAGGTATTTTGATCTTAACGTTTATATAAATTATTACTTAGCCGTCTGAGCCTAAACTAAATGTAAAAAAATCACGACATTGTAAAAAAAACTTGACGCAAATTCAAAGGCTACTTATTCAAAGAACTAGACTTTTAATAACATCATTGCATATATGTAACATCATGCCATAAACTTCTTACTGCTGAGCACGGGTTTCTTCTAAAGAATGTGCAGGGAATTTAGCCTACTATACCATGCTGGCCAGACTGAATGGTATAGGGTTTGCTTCGAATTTTCCTTTTCTTGCAGTGCCCTGCGTAAGGTTACCCTTAGTCCCCTTTTACGACATCCACGGGTTGAGATGGGGTTGTGACATTATTAATTCTTTATACGTTACTAAATGGACGTAAATAATATAGGTATACGATAATACTCGTAATAAGCGTAAATTTTATTTAAGACGAAATTATTTTCCGCAAATCGTCAATTCTTCACAAGCATCTATAAAATTATCAAGCTTTCACTATTTTTGCAATACCTATTACACAACAAAAAATCCAAAATATTTGAGTAAGATTGCTTCAAACCGTGTCTAACATGTCATGTCATTCAAGACCTCGAGACATTCCGGATTGCATACGCTCCAAACGAGACTACAAATGATCGTGTAACGGTATTGGCACCGTATTGAAAGCAATATGGTCTAATGTGGTCACTTTAGAGCTACATATGTGGTACACGAGTAATGTTGCAAAGACCACTGGGATAGTGGAAATATCGACAGCGTAATTATTGACATTTACTTAAAAACATTCCGTTGGTCAAAAAAGAGCTGTATGATAAAATGGACATTGCCAAAATACCGCAGAGATATAATCTTTTGGATCTTCGAAAAACAAATTATTAAAACACCTACCTAATTATTGGTTTAATTGAGGATTTTTTCAATACATTATCATATCATTTACTTACTAGAAGAATATTTAAATAAAAATCAAAGAACGACACAGAAAATATCATTTCCATAAACATGAAAGTCTTAAAACTGGACAAAAGGGGACAAAACCTATAAAATAGTTTCTGAAAAGGCAAAGGTAGGCCCACAATAGAATCCTTTGCCATCTTAAAGTCATTACCCACATGCCAAATACCAACAGCCGTGAAGGAATCGTAAGAATTTTACTTTGTTGAAGCGTGAGACGCGCATATTTTACGGTCGCACATTCACGCAATGGCTCCAACATATGAGTATTAGATTGCAATGGTAATAACACATAATGCTTACCAAGTTATGGGTTACAAACAGGCGTGGTATTACAATCACGAACTTTACCGTTATTATAATAAAAGCATGAGTTTTCAAAAGATATTAGTCAATCCAAATTCAGTTATGACTGCTATTATTTAAGATATATCAGTAGTTTAATTGTTAATATTACGTTATTTCTAGATATCAACCTGAGTACTTAAATTATTGGGAACAACAATAGCCTAACTATTGTTGTTCTTATAACGTGACGCTATTACAGCTGACAAAATGGGGCAGCAAGTTGTGTTTTTCTGCAAACTCCGACTTCCAAGATAGATATTGTATAGAAGAAAATAATATACATCTAAATAAACTACACTATTTACTACTTATCAACGATAGCATCACGCTATATTCTAGTAAAACTTATATTTGTTTATGTGTTATGATCTACTTATTTATCTACTATAATACGATAAAAACTGAATTCATGTTGTAATAATTCAATACTTACACATCTGATTTTCTCAAAAAATGAATGCATAATGAGATAATTAATCAATGTTTGCCAAGACAATATACCTGGCAATAGATGATTTAATTTGTATAAATTATATTTTATCCTATCAATAACTATCATTTGACGGCTTAGAAACCAATCGTTTACGTCGCCATGTGAACACCAAGCAGTAACATCTGTCTATATAATATGACAAATGATGGTCGTAATTGCTAAAAGCCATTAATCGTTTTATTGATAGCTTCCCACGCGATTAGATGGATTAGAAAATTATCTAGTTTTATTAGATCTTATGTTACTTTTGATTATTTTTGTATATATAGCTCAATCATGTTATTTTTTCCCAGGTCAAAGATGCTAAAGTGGGCTGTCTACGGTAAAAAGAACCAAGAACTTCGGGTAGCCAACGATGTTGATGATGAAGACGGTGACTACCCAGAGAGAACTTCCAACAATAACAAAATTAGAAGGTCTCTCGATGCTCAAACAGTTAAAAAGAGCAAAAAACCTAGTAGATATCAGCGGAGATCTCTAGGATCAACTGCTGCTAGAAAAAATATAAGAACTGTAGATAAAGAAAATGTAAACTACATTGGAAATACGCCAAATTATTTTAAAGAAGGTTTTGTTAAGAAAGCAGAAGGTCTTGCTCTTAAAGATGTTAGTAACATTACACCTACTGGCACTCCTGTTAAGAGTTATGACAGAAGAAAATATTATCTAAATGGGTCTAAAGACGACATACCTCCAGATTTACCGCCAACACCACCAACTTACAGTAGGAGAGTAAGAGAAGCTAAAAAACGAAAACTGGAGATGGCAAGCTCTCATGATGTCTTTAGAAGGGATAGTCCCGTTTATAGGTCCGAGAGAAGAATCAAATCTATCGATAGAAAATCTTTGAGTCCAAGACTCAGTCATAGTACATCAGAACCCTCTCTAAATGAACTTTCGGATAGATTGAGTGCAACTACTACAAGTAGTAGAAATTCATTTGCATATGTCAAGTCATCTTATAAACCTGTATGTACAACTAAAACTACAAATGAAGGTTTAGTGGAAATAGAATATGATCAAGATTTAGTTATTAACTGTATAGAAAAACCTTTAACAATTAAAAAAAGTGCAGTAGAAAAGACAACATTGCCAATATTTGGCCATCACATTTTTATGGACAAACCTTTGTATTTCAATAACAATGATATTGACTTGATAAATATGAGACCATTGAAGAGAACAAGAAAGAAAACAAACGAATTTGAGAGTTCGTTCAAATCCCCATCTGTAGATAAGAAAGATGCCCACACATTAGTTAGAGATGGCTGTTCACCTGTTTCCATCACACCTCTATCCACAAAACTAGCTGCTTTAAGATTTAGTACCTTAAGTTCACATAGTAAATCACAACGAGTAGCATTCACTAACGATGTTACTGATTATTTTCCCAAAGTAGAAATGCCTTTTACTATTCCCATGAAAGATGAAGAAAGTTGCATTGAAATGGAGAATAAATTTATCTTAGGTAAAGATATCACAAATAATGATACTGGTTCAACCGTATCTACTACACAGATGGGAGACATAACACTTGAGAAAATGATTGAAGATATAATAAAGAGTACTAAAATTGTTAAATCAAAGCGAAGGATTTTAAATAAAGCTTCAGATGTAGAAGAGAGGAGAATTGAAGAAGAAATCCCATCACTCGATGCTGTCAAAGATTTATTTGTAAATCCCCAAGCAGAGAACAAAGCTAACCTAATAAAAGAAGCTAGATATGTTAACTTATCTAGAGAAAATTCCGTTTCGCCAAAAAATACACCGACTAAAAAGATGCCAAAACACAGGGTAAATGACAAACTTTTAAAAAATCTGCCAATTGGTTGTTTTATTTTAGATGATGGAGATGGTTATAACGAGAGAGAAGTGAGAACACCAGATAACTGCGTTGATATTGGAAGAAAATCTAGTCCAAAGAAGCGTCTAACCACTCTTAGTAGGTCACAATCTATGAACATATCTATTAATAAAAGTAATTTGGGCACAATGTCTTCAGAATCTACCCCAGATTTATATTCCAAGGCTGAAGAACGAGCAAGCCTTAGACTGAAACGCCAAAGATGTATTCGCAGAAAGAAATCTACTGTGAGTAATGACAGCCAATGGAAACAAAAAGACCTGAAAACTTCTATCCTAACTTTAGATATCGGAATACCAAGCCCGGCAACTGAACTGCCCAATACTTCTCTATGTGAGCCTCTAAGTCCACCTCTTTCTCATCCAACGGAATCCGATGTCTATCAAAATATTTCAATTAAATCAGACGTATCGCATAGCAGTCTAATGCCTTACGACAACGCTCATAACAAGAAATCTAGGGAACTTTTCGGCCTGACATTAGAACACGGGATTCCAAGTCCAATAACGCCAATTCCTAATCTCAAAAGACCCGGTAAAGTACTGAGTGAAGAGCGAGCACATAAAACTAGTAAATTAGATGAAGATCTGCTTCCAACAGATGCATTCACGCCCGTTATCGAACATAAATCTATTAGACGATGTCTAACATACTCTCCAGAGGAAACTAGTATTAGCAGTAACGAGGAAAAGAGACGGAGTGTAGCGAGCAATCGCTTAGAGCGAAGCAGTGAGCGCTTCCAAGCACTGAAAGGGACGATAGATTTAGAAATTATGATGAGAAATGATGTCATAGACGTGCACGGTGAGTGGTGACTATCGACCCCACTTATTTTTATTTAATAATTTGGTTCCATTTTTGAGTGAAAATTTTATCGTAATATTTTATTTTCAGTTGTAAGGTGCCGAGATCTTCAAAGGCCTACAGGGAAAATGGATGATATCAACGCTTATGCCAAGGTAAGCGTTGAAACTTTAAATTTTTCATAAATTTCACGCATCCCAACTTTGGTCTACATTAAATGAACTATAATTTTTGTACCAGGTGGTTATCAGTGGAGTATCAGAGAGTCAATCTCTCCCCACCCAAAGGTCAATCTTCCAGAGGACATCAGTGCTGTATGGCAAGCGTGAGCCAGAATTTCAGAGACACTTGAAGCTACCGCTGCCTACTGCAATCTACGACCATCAAATGATTCACATCTCTGTGTGGCATAGAGACAAGAAATACCGGTAAGTTGTGCATGTTTCCTTAGAACAAATCCCACAGCAATCACCAAGAGAAGATATATATTCACAGCGTCAATTTGGTGTACCATAAAGGAAATGAGAGGAATGCCAATGAGGAAAATAGGGCGCATGGGACCATTTATTAATAGAATATTTTTGTTTGTATATACGATATACCGTTTATATATTTCTGTATATATTTTGTCAAGCATTTATGTCGTATCGTAACTGAGCTAATAAAATTTAGTACCGTTCCCCTTTTATCGACATTCTAATCCTTCGGATAAAGTGAACACTGAAACAGATTAATTGTTATATCTACATAATTAAATAAACAACAAATTGTTGGATAATATTGGGATAACACTTCGGGAAATATATTACAGTATTTAGAATTTCTATTTTATTAATAAGGTTTGTTAACTTTAAGCTGTAAACTCTACTGACTTACAGTGATACATACCTTGATGACCTTTAATCAAATGATACCTAATCTTGATAAGGATAATATGATGAAATTATATGCTATCTTCATAATGTATATTCTGTTTTCTATACTTTCATTAAAACTCACAATGCCACGCCCATCTCACTCTAAAAATACAACAGCCAACACATTTTTCTTGATAAAAATCTCACACCTAATATCAACAAATTTTACGTGCAATTTCGTCCCTAGCGAAGCACCTATCAGTGAATTTTCCATTAGGTAATACTTTCAATTCTCATTCCATTACATGCTACCTCCGCCCAAATGCTGGTACGTACACGAAACAATCGCATGCCTGAACAGCTGTATAATTCACAGAATATGATATTAGTTCCAAACGTGCGGTGTAAAGTTGGTGCATGATTATGACATGAATTACGATGTTTTGATATTTCCACCATAATATACCCAGTTGTGCGATTGGGGTTTTAAATGTTGATGTTTTTCCTTTATTTATATGTGTGTTGTTATGTTGCTTCAGGGCGTGCGAGTCGAGCTACAAGCTTTGTTCGTAAACGTCTCAGTTACCTACTATTGTATTCCGTTTTTCTTTTCAAAAGCTTGCCTAACCTATTTTTGGAATAAAGGTAAGGCTGCAGTATAATAAAGAATAATAAAATTTATTTACTTTTATATTTAGATTCAAAAGTTCATCGGCTTTTAAATAAGCATGGACAATAACAAATTATGATTGACCTAAATGCTTCAATTTCTTTTGATACCTTTATGATGCTATTAGCTGAACTACGACTAATAACATGTATGTCTATTTGATTACCATGTTTCTCTATAATGTATTTATGTTTGTTGAAACTTTATTGTTACAACGTTGACTGATGTTCAGTTCAACTATGAATAAGTTATCATCTTTGGTCCATAAAATATATGCGGCCGGTGGCTGTAACCAAATCTTGAATTATTTATTTGAAGTTACGCTACCTTAGTTCCTTGTAATTGGCTGTTACTGGACTGTAACTTAATTTAACTTAGGTAAAGATATGAGAATGGTTATTAAAACTTATTGGAGTTCAAGAGACAAGTTTGTAATGAGAACAGGGAAACCGGTCATTAAAATTGATACTAGGGAGCTGAGAATTGTCTTTATACCTACATAGTTCGGTAGAAATAGGCAAAAGGAATATTCCAGAACAGTAGGAAATACATGAAAGATGAGATAATAAAGATAATTTATCGTTATATTTTAGCAGCCAACGCGAAAACAGTACTATCAATTTCCTTCACAAAAACGCTTGAGCCATCTCAAGCGTTTACAAATCAAATGGATACGTGATATGGGTATCGCAGAAAGATTTTTATTTAATACATTTTGTGGTAGGTGGTAGGATATATTAAGGTGAATAAAAATTCAAAGAGATATTGTGGCGTACCGTAGTGTTTTATTCACTTTTCCCTGTATATTCCAGTTTCATACATAAGATATTGGGGTGTAGAAACGCGGGGTTCTACTAGACTTGCGCAGCCCGATCGATTAGTGGCCGACGCAAACCCGGGCAGTTGCGTGGCCGACTCAAGGCGGACAGGAGTCCCGTTTTTGCCGCGTTCACCCTACATACGCATAGATTTTTAAGTGCTGTGAAGTGTAGTGATTGTGTACTATAATATTTTTTTAAAGGATTGAGTTATAAAGGGTAAGGTTTACAGTAGAAGTTTTTATTTTATTTTTCCTATATTTTTGTGGTAGTAATTTTATTTTATGTCTCAGTATTACGCAAATATGTTATTTTTTATTTTTCCCTAAAATGTAGTTTTATTAAGCAAATATTTTACACCTAAAACGTAATCACAATCAATAAATGCTATTAAATAGCTACTAAGTCTAAAACTACCCTCCATAGTATCCAATAAACAATTTAATTTTGTTATTTTCCACCTGGCAACGTGTGATAACATTCTATACATAGACAAGTAGCAATAGACAACGTATAACTATTACCAATGAGTTGTGCAACCTCCTTGTTAGGAATGTAGGTTACTATGCTGCCGGGATTAGTATGTTACTTGTTAGGTATATCCCTCCGTTTTAAGGAAAATGGAAATATAATTTATCTTTCTCCTTATTGTAAGGTTTTCCTCAAAGGCTTTATTTAAACAAAAGAGATATCTACTATAATTATCTTTATCTTTCCTTTTCTTTCCTTTTATATACCTATGTATAAAATTTACATTCTTAAAATTTCAGCCAAGTAAATTTCATTTCAGTTTTATAATGAAAGATAACAGGCTTGTAGTAGAATATTGCCATTATGGCGCAGTTATGGTGAGGTCTAGGGTTTTATTCTATTTTAAGTTATATTCAAAAGAAGATGAGTATGCTATATTCAGACCCTGGATATGTCGATATTTAGTAAAAAGCGTGTTCCTTACAGTGACTTACCATCTGCTAACGGTGAAGGAAAACATCGTAAGGAAACCCACATACTTAAGAAGAAATTCTAAGTGTCTGAGCCACCAACCCGCACTAGGCCAGCGTGTGTGGATTATGGCCTAAACCCTCTCAGCTCTCTAAGCAGAGGAGAGGAGACTCGAGTCTAGGAGTGGGACATTAATGGTTTGCTGATGTGTTCCTTACACCATTTCCATCCATTGCTTTGGTGGTGCAGCGGGAATGTCTACAGCCTTGTCTCTACTTGAGCAGCCTTGTGAAGAGCTGCTTCGTCATGAGCGTGCCGCAGGGTGTGTAAAGCCGCGTAGCGTCGAGGCAAATGCTCGACCCATGGCTGCCTCATGTGGAGACGCGACCTAAGGGCTTATTACGCTACGCGTTTGTTCAGGATCCCTATAAGTGACCTTCTGAATACCATATAGTGTAATATACTATTGGTTCATCAGTATATTATACTTTACGGTTCAGGAGGTACCTTATAGGGACCCTAAATACCGTGAAGTGAAATAAGCCCTTTATGACAACGATTCGATCACCAAAAAGGGCTTATACAAGATTGGATTTTTTTTTTATTCTCAGTATCAGCCCGACGCCTAAAATGTACTTGGTTAACCATGCTATCTAGGGTACAAGTAACGAATATGGCGCTCACCTCCCTATAACAATACGCCAATTAGTGTAGGTACGATCCCCATAAGGGAACCCATAATTTCTTCTCTTGGCTGTAATTGTCAGTAAAGACAATTACAGCCAAGAACCAAGGCTGGTTTGCACATAGATTCACGCTTTACTAACCAAAAGGAGTAAGTAGAGATGCATTGCATCGGTGAAAGTAACATTTCAACATAAATATGCAATCAATAGTTAGAATACCGGTGACAAACATATTACTTTTACAAGTTTTATACTTTGCTTTTTTCCTGAGAGTAAATAGATTTTTCGAGGGTCGGCAACGCAACGCGCTCATGATGCCGCTGGTGTTGTAGGCATCCATAGGCAGCCGTGGCGGCATCGTGATATAAAAGAAACTTTTATACTTTTATCAACATACCGTAATGCAAAGTCTAGTCTATAATTTATCCAGTTTGTAGGTCGCTTTCCAGGGAATATACGGCTAAAACTACTGGCAGAAACCAGTTTATATCATAAAAACCGGTTAAGAGCATGTTGGATCATGCTCAATGTAGGGTTCCGCAGCAAAAGAGCTACGATATTCATCATATATACCTACACTAGTATTTGAAAATAATCCAAACGATTTTAATGAAATTTCATGAGTCTGTTAAATTGTTTCAGCTTGAAAGATTGGATCGTTTCGAGAGAGATAGGTGGCGCTGTTGGTAGGATAACGGCCACATACACAGTGGAATTTTGGTTTTATTCTTATTTATTTTAACACATTTGTTAGATAATTCAATACTTATGGTTGAACCTATAGATCTATGCCATAAAAGTACAGGGTGTTATTTTTTTTAATTTTAGATAAGTAAGTTTTTCAATTGCTTAGTAAGCAAATTTATATATCACTAGCTTTTGCCCGCGACTTCGTCCGCGTAGATTTCGATATTACATAGATCTTTGTTTTAAGTGCAATTCATGAATTCTACAACACCCCACTACAGGAGTTGAATTTCATTTTACGTCAATATAGATAACATTTTCGTAATCAGCGTCCCTGAAAACCTTGAAAACGACATCCATATCAATTTCTAATAATTTTCACACCTATTTCATCCCCCAAAAACAACCCATTAACTCACTTCTTAACTGAAGTTCTAATTGCGTATTACCAAACATATAACTTGAAAAACAAAGAACTGTCTATTTAATATTTCACCCCCTATCAAAAACATTAAAAACAACATTTTAAGTTCCTATCCCAATACTAATTTGCAAAACGTTAACTTCAAAACAAAGATCTTTTCATACAACGTTTCATCCCCAATTTCACCCTTCCAAAGCCACCCTTGTCAAAAATATTGATGAGGGTATTTTTTATTTTGATAGTAGTACCCTATAACAAATTTTCAAATCTGTAAGTTAAAAAACAAAGAAGTTTCATACAATCGTTTTTATCCCTTTTCTCCCCTTAGGGATTGAATTTTAAAAAATCCTTTCTTAGTACACCTCTAGACATTAGGACAAGTACACCCTCCAAATTTCAAGTAGCTACGACCAGCGGTTTAGGCTGTGCGTTGTCTGTCTGTCAGTCAGTCAGTCAGGCAGGACAAAGCCTTTTATAATATGTATGGATGTATTATTTACTTGATATTTTGTTTTTAAATGCAAGTCTTTACCCGTTATAATCAAGCAACTACTTTATCTTAGTCACTATAAAGGATTAATGCTAAGGATTTTGTATTTGGTACAAAATTATCCAACACCCAAGTTCAACGACTATTACTGCTAAACTAATAAAGTTATCTTAACCGCTATAGTTTTCATTTAAAGTTCATAAAATGCACTATCATCATGAATTTTTCCAGATTTTTCAAGCCAGCAGTTTAGCTTTTAGAGGGGGGGGGACGCCCTACTGGAACAAAAATTTGCTCTTTTAAGTTTAATATTTCGTAAATGGACCATTAAATCGAAAAATGATGTTAGTAACCCTCAAGTCATTTTAGAAGACCTATTCAACGATACCCCACACAATGGGGTAGACAACAAAAAAAATATTCATCGCCACTTCACATGTATGGGAGCTACCCTAAAAAAAAATATTTTCCAAAATTTTATTTTACCACTTTGTCGACGTAATTGATATACACACTCCTACAAAATTACAGATTTCTAGTACTAACGGTCTCTTAGCAAAACCTCGGACAGACAGACAGACAGACAGACAGACAGACGGACATAACGAAACTATAAGGGTTCCTAGTCAGAACTACGGAACCCTAAAAATCAACTCTTTCGCATCAATTCTGGAATATACTTTTATAGATCCTCTTTCCTAACGGAAAGGAAATCATTTCCTTTCATCGACTATGATTCTGAGATCTTTTGCTTCTTCAACATTCCTAAATCTTTTCATACATTCTTGTCGGCTAAGAGTACTCCTAATCTTTAACGAACTTCTCCGGTATGGTCATGGAACGTTTTTCTGAGTTTTTCCTCTCCAAAGTCTCTTTTCACATTCGCCTTATATTTGTTTTGTCACCCTTCCTTCATTCAATCTCCCCAGATGTCCAAACTCGGGCCTCACATGGATCATCGCTGTTAACCCTGACTTATAGAAGTTGCAGTGGTGGGCATGAGGTCGGGGTTTTCCCGTATGTCCAAACCAGCTTAAAATTGAAGATGTTATAAGTCTTCTATTATGCCTCAATGTTCCTTTATCATTCCCATCCTATTCCTAAACCTATCACTCAAATATACACCAATATGCAATTTGTCTGAATATATTCCATATGTAAATAGGAAAGCTGGTTCAATAACAAATAGTATTAACGTTCAGTCAACATTTCGTGAGCATCAGTTCTTGTAAGTCTTGCCCTACTTCTGTTTATCGACGATAAAACACATTCATTGTGTTTAAACACTCAACGTGGGCTATTATTTACGTCCGTTGCTAGTTATAAATTATTTTATAGTATTTATAGACTTAAATTAATTATTAGTATAAACAATAAACTGCCTCATTCGCGCAGTATATACAACTGCTGCACAAGAAGTCGTTTGTTTTCCGGGTCAAACAAAAATAGTATTGCGTTATTAGTAATAGATATAGACTGGAGTTTGGAAATAAATGTGCCTGGTTGATGGCAATAGGTTCACCCCTTATTATATCGGACCTAACATAGAAAGAAGAAGAAAAGAAAGAAAGGAAATATTTTCGGTCATTTCAAGAAGGTCACAATGTGTAAATGAAACTGATTATAGGAAAATTGGCTGACACTATTTTCTTCAATAACCTGTTACAGCTTTAACATAAGACTTCCATAAGAGTTACTATGTTATCTAGAGGAACAACTTTGTCAGTGAACTGACCTTTGGCAAATTTATACCTGATACCTTTTTTTTTGCTAAACTATATCATGGTACCAAAATAGCTTGGAATTTCCATAACAAACATAACAGAAGAAAACTCTATATATATAAAATTTCCCTCACCTCCCTACGCGGCTGCAAACAAGTACAGAACTCGGATGAATAATTTACTAACACTGAATCATGTTTAAATCATTGAATTATTAAATAAGAAGGGATTCCTTGTATGCGTCTCTGGTTTATAAAGTCGTAATGAATTTACAGAGGCTCTGTCTTAGCAGAAATTAATTTATCACTCCTTTTGAAGGGTTGTAAGAATAACTTTCTCCCGTGGTCCGTGGTGTGTCTTTTGTTGTCTTTCATACAGATCTTGTCGGCTGGTTCTGGCGTGACTGAATAATAAACACCCATACATCCATGTCCGTGTAGTGACGGATTAAGAATACATAATGTCACTACCCCATCTCAACCCGTAGGTGTCGTAAAAGGCGACTAAGGGACTAACCTTATGCAGACAAGAGCACTGCGAGAAGAGGAAAATTCGAAATAAACCCTATACCAACCCGTCTGGCCAGCGTGGTATAGTAGGCTAAATCCCTCCACATTTTTTGGAGGCGACCCGTGCCCAGCATTGGTGCATTTATGGGTTGAAATGATGATGATGATGATACATCCATACATCGGTCCATCCAAAATTTCACGTTTTTAATAATATTAAGATTATAGTTAGTTCGATATTAAAGGGTTTTTATTGCGGAGACTCTTTCAAATGATGATAAGCAAATTAGATAATACAATAGACAACCGTAATATTGTTGGATCTAAGATCCATAGTACACCATTTATGAGAAGAGAGGAAGATCTGATGAATCTGATCTTAAAACAATTAAATAAACTTGAAAGAGGCGAAAGCAATATAGCATCTGAATATTGAAATTCAATTTCTTGCCAGCGGAGAATTTTAAATTAAGAATTTTACATTCATGTCATTTGAAAAGAAAACAAATGAATGGCCAGCCTAGCTATTACGCTTCGAAACTTGCGAACCCTCAACTTTTAAAGGTCAATGTGTTTCAACCTACCCTACTTGGAAATAGAGTTTTAAAACCACATTCATTGGATCAATGCTACTTACTACAGTATAACTTTCATTTTAAATCGTTAAAGTTCTAAGAGAGTCATAAAAACATCATCAAGCTTTTTTCACCGAAATGGTAGGCAGAGTCACAGCCACATTTCGCTGAATATGTTAGGTCCCTTGTAATAGGATGTGAGCCTTTTTTCAAGATAGAAAAACCGAATACTATTTTTGCCCAGCCCGGCGATCGAACCTGGAATTTCTTGCACAGCAGTCATATACACTCGCACTGAACCACCGAGACACATTAAGAACTTATGTATTTGGTAAGTATTTTAATTGAACAGAGTTTTACAGAAAAAGGCTTAAATTTTATCGCCTTTCAAACTGAATAGGATTTTCTTCTATAAATACTTAGATTTTTTTTTTCATTCATAATTATTGCAATAAAAAATAGCTACTCGTATGGGTGTTCCCGAGGGAAATCTGTTATATAAACGTGCAGCTAAGTCCAGATACTTTTTTACGATTTCTTATTCATGCAAGAACGTACGTAAGGTCTTTGGATCGATAGAAACTTTCACAGCTTGGCTATGTTTGTATGTTTGGCTACAGATAAGGAATAGAAGCTAAGCTATGGAACTACAAAAGTGTTGCTGATTTATTTACCTGAAACAATTGCTAATCAATGTGGCATTTTGAACCTCTTTTCTTGAAGCCATTTATGCGTGTAATTATAATATTTAATACATACGAAAATAATTATAAACATAACTATGTCAATATTGCATTTCCTAATAATGTAATTGAAAATTAATCTTTATAAGATTCTTTCTTGATATAATGAAGCGGTGATAAAAATAATACAATTAATGTTTTACAATTTAAAATCCAAAAAATACGTGCAAAAACTTTGTTGTCCTTTTCCAAACTTGAAATAGAAAACAAATTATTAGATAAACAAAACAACCCGTCATTATTCATCTTACTTATTTCATAAACTCTTAAAAACTCTGTCGTCGCGTCGAATAATCCAAGCCGAGGCTGGCAGAATGCCAGTGGCCAGTAATGATGGATCTCATCGTCAAAGGCCGAGTTATGCAAGCAGGATAACGAATTTTAGTGGTAAAGCAATTATATGGAACCGCGCCTGTTTCTACTGAAAACAAAAGGATTCTTGATTTTTATCAAGAGGTATTCGTAGCTGTATTTGTACTCGTGTCTGTTTATAAAGATAGATTTTAAGCATTTATTTTAAAGTCTAGATAGAAATTTGATTACTAATCGGTTGTTTAAATCGCTAAAATTATTTGAAAACAGCTGGTGTGATAATCTCCAATCAAGGTTTAAAGAAAGCAATAATGGTTTCTTATAAAAATTATTAGAATCAGGAAAACTGTGACTTTAGGGAAAATTTGAAAACGATTTTTCTTTAAGCTTATCTTGTTTTAATATTCGTTTATTTATCATGACGTAAAAATATATTTTAATTACTCTTAGCTCGCGATTATCGCCTCTTACGACATCATGAGAATGAAAGGGAGTGATGACACACAAACAAACGTATAACACGTATTCTTTATTTTCGTCACCACACGGAGAAGCCAAACTCTGCCAAGCGGAGTCCAAGCTAAAATATTAGTTTAATATCCTATAAGCGGAAACAAACAATATCTTCCATTTGCTTTCACACTTTCCTTCATCACAACGACAAGTCCTACAAACGATTTTCAATGTGTAAAAGCAGTCTGACATAAAGGTTATATATGAAGAGTGACGGGCTATTATGTCGATAGTGAAAGCTGTGGGGAACCGTGTTAGTTTCATGCTTATATCCGATGACCCGTCACTAATGTGACCTTAAAACCCAGCCTTATGGACGACTGTAGCAACTTATACCTAGAGATATATTATGGTTAGAAAATTGTTCTAGAATATAAAGGAAACATGTGGTGATGAACCCATGAACATCCCACTACGGAGTACGGATGTCCCCCAAAGATTTTGGAGAAACTTTAGCCTATATATCACTCTGGCCAGACGGGTTGCTATAGGGTTTTGTTTCGAATTTTCCTTTTCTCGCAATGCTCTTGTCTGCTTAATGTTAGAGTCGCCACGTATTTAATATTAATTTCAGCTTGATACCTTTTCGCGTTCCTGAAAATGGGTCTTAATAGACGGACAGACAGACAGTCGGTGTGGTGCTCTGCTGCATCAGTTTACACGCTACCCAAATTGTAAATTACAAAAGATTGTAACTATCCATTTTTTTAAAAAGAGTGGCGTGAGTTTCTTGCCAGTTCTTCTCATAGCTCCACCCCGTCAGTGAACTGGTCGTAGGCAAATTTGCTGACATTACTTTTCGGATAACCTGTTACATTCTTGTGACTTTCATAAGTGTTACCTTGTAACCTAAATGAATAAACGAGATTTCATTTCATTTCAGTTGGACAACAGAGTTATCCTATGAAGGCTTAATTTATTTATTTATTAGATACGGAACTCTAAAAATATTTTTTTTTGTACAGATTATATCAATCAACAGTAAATAAAGTATACTCAACAATATGCAACTCATAGTTCACCTACTGTTCTACTGACCCAAACATAACCTAACAGTAACACGATGACCACACAAAAGCCCATTAAAACTAAAATAATAGCTGCACCATAATAGTCTATCATTTAATAGCCTATAAGCAAATTAAGGCGCTCACACAATGTTGTGTAAATACAATGTCAGTCACATTTTTATATCCGATCCGATAATTTACGTGACTATCTCTTAGCAACGAACTAAACAGCGTCACGCTTGTTTTCCCCAATGGTGTAGGCAGACTTGCATCACTGTCACATGTTACCCTGCTATTTTTGACCACAAGGGAGCGAGCCAAATCACTGAACTCTTGTTGTCTTCAATCACTCCTCTATGTTGCTATGGTGTTAGTTAGTGCTGTCATAGTTCTCAAATAGTGACCTCAATATTAAAAAAGACAGTGCTACTATTTAGTTGATGGATTATTTTTTTATGAAATTACACATTTTTTTATAGAAATGTTGCTTTAACGGTAAACTTTAATGGAAGAACTCTATTAAAAGTTAAAATTTCATCCACATTGATGGAGCCGTTTCATAAATACCTATACATTTTTGTATCATAATAACCTAAATTGTACAGAAATAGACCGTTCATGAATTATTTATTCAGTGCCTATAGGCGTGTCTGTACCAACCATAATCAATATAGTGCTACGATTCGACTATATACGAGTATACTTTCCAAGGGTGTGTACATAAAGTACAAAGAATACTGTACGCATTGCAATTTGCCCTCTTTCAATATTGACTTACCTTCAGACCTGCCGACTATTTGTTTAACAAGACTCTTTTGTCCAACCTTTTCTGAAGTTTATAAAAAGTTTTCTACCTGAATTTGACAGGTTCCAAGTTTAAATTAGATTGAGTATTTGGATTTGGAATTTAGAGTTTATATTACATCAAGATTGTTTGGAAACTAACGTGTTTTAGAACTTTACGGATCCAAGAGAATGACTGATGAATGATGAATCACTACGGTTTTATTTACGGATTGTCAAAAGAGATAATTATTTCAATAAAATTAGCCATCAGATTTCTTATAGACAAATAGGCCTCCTCTAATAAGTACTAACGTGGACTAACCTCATTTTGAGGTATCCAGTTTTTATTTGCCTCACATTGGCAACCTTCAGTATCTCTATAAAGTTATCGAATTACTTTCAAATTTTGGTTTTTAAATAGGCGTAATAGTTATTACTTAATACTTGTTTTAAATTCTACGAGATTTCCTGTTCCACTCAATATATATAATATATATAACTATAATAAATAATAATCACAGAATGTTCTAGATTACTGACAATATGCTTCAAAAGCAATGTTATTGTAACCATATTTGGCAAGGCTTCTTGGTATTGATAGTGAGTTTGAAATACTTATATGGATAATTGCCAAGAATGTACATCGCCCTTTCAAACATTGCGCGATGTAAAAACGATGTATTTAGTTTCTCATATACCTATAAATTAAGTAGGTAATACATTTTCTTAAACAGATTGATCGGATATTCTCAAATTTTCTTGTAGACAGCTTTTTGTCCTCTAAAAACCACTTTTTCTGTTTTTGACAGTACTGGAAAAAGTTAGCCCATTGTATTTTCTACGCTAATCTTCTTAATAGTTACGAAAGTGAGTTTGTTTCTTTGCTGAGCATTCACGGCCTAAACTACTGAACGAATATTAATGAAATTTTACTTATTATATTCTAGGATATTATCATCATTTCAACCCATAAACGTCCCACTGCAGGGCTAGAATCTCCTCCAAAGATTTTGAAGGGAATTTGGCCTACTATACCAGGATAGTAGGATATATTATATACATAATTATTATAATCTAGGAGTTAGAGGTGGATAAAGCCCTCTTTTCCTCAAAATACAACGTATATTATAGAAATGTATAGCCTTTCAAAAGCTACCATAAAGTCAAAACCCCTGGTACTACTTAGTAAGTAGTCTAACTGGGTCAGTGTTCTCACGGGGGCGTTATGTCCCCATAAACACCCGACACTCGTAAACGTCCACTAAATCTTGTATTAGCCCCGTTAGCATTACTCGTTTGTTTAGGACCAGAATAAAATTGATCAAAGTGCTTTGTTAGCAAGAACCGAATGATTTTCTGGAGGAGACCCGTGCCCAGCAGTGGGACGTTTATGGGTTGAAATGATGATGATGATGATGAACCGAATGATTCTGAACGTAGTCATTTGTACAGTATACTTTAAGATTCATAGATGTTTTTAATTTAGACTTAAGTTAAGGCATAACTGGATTGGTTGTGCCTTATCATGAGTATATAGTGTGGGCATAGGCCCAGCAGCGAGATGTTATAGGCTGACTAACAATTTTTATGTTTATGTAAAGGAAATAATAAAATTGTTAGTAGATTATTGGGTTCGGTGGAGATCTGTACTCTACAGACTATTTAACTAAGTCGTATCTGAAATATTTTTAGGTACGTCAAATCATTGCAAAATATAATAATCAATAATATAAGTAAAATATTGAATACCCATATAATAAAAAAGGTAAACATAAAACCACAAACCAACCGAATACATTCACAAATATTCCACCAAAAAAATGATTACTTACTTTAAAACCTAATCCATCAAATACGTAACAGCGAAATTCACGAAAGCAGAACAAAGTTATGCACAAAAAGCCAACGTATTCAGCAACTACCCCTCTTGCATAACCCTTTCATTGTAGCATAGCTAAAAGCATAAACTATGTAGTTCACATAAGCCTTCAGGCATCTCTTTGGACGCCGAACTTTCACACTAATTTTAAGCCAGCTAGGCTTGCCTTTGTGTTTACACGGCAAATGCAGGGTTGTCACTTTGACAAAATTACTCTATTAATTTTAAATGATAGGCTTTGCCGTGCTCTTGTTTGTTCTACCTTTATGAGTTAGACGTTTTGAGTGAGCTTTACAGAATAGTTTAGTTTGACCAGAAAATGTCGTAGGCAATATTTTATGTTCGCCCACGCGAAAAAAGCGGTTTGAGTTGAATAGGCTTTTTTTCTGAAAGAATATGGCTATAATTGGCTTTTTATCTACAACAAGCATAATTTCAAAGTACACTTAATTTCGATACCTTAATATCCGACCAGAGTAACAAATTTACCAATTTACCATTTTACCCCTTACCACGAAGAGGACAGACCAACAAGACGGTATAGTTATAAGTAGCTTTTGCTCTCAGGTTTCGGACGAACGATAAAATGAAGTTCCTATAATTCTTTAGATTCTACGTTTTAGACCAGTCATAGAGATCCATTGCGTTCACACCTTAATGTCTTTTAACTCTGTCTCTTAACAGAGTTAATTAAACATAAAATAAACTTAGGATCACGCTTTGGGCCCTGGTGTTAGGTGTTGAGCTCATTGACACTAACGCACTTCCAGACTCCGGACTCTAGTATTGGGTTTCTCTGGCTTTAAACTCATAATATCAACTAAAAGCTTAGAAAAACCAAAAAACGAATACCACCAACCTTGGAATCGAACCCAGTACCTTTTGCTGTTGTGCACACTCACGTTGTAAACCGAGACAGGTTCATGTTTTAATAGTAGGTATAATTACATTTGAATGCGTGAGTAAGAATTGCGTTCCAGAAAAACCAGAAATGATATTCATTGACAAAACCATAAACGGTAAAGCTTAAAACTAGTTCTTTAAGGCTTCGTGTAAACTGAAACGCAAGAACAATAAAATACGAACAATGGTGCCAATTAGAGAACTTAGATTCACATTGTTACATTTTAGTTAGACTCCTTTGTGTAAAGCACAATAACCAAATGCTGATATGTTTATTACGAGTCATCATTTTGATAACGATATCACTGTCATATCTAAATGGGCATGGTTTTATATGAAATAATGGTTCTCAAAATAATAAACAAAATATTTTTGATTAACGTTTTCAGTTTACCAAGCATATCAGTTTGAATTATGTGAGGAGGAACACGCAAATCTTAATCAAAAGCCTTTGAGTGTTCGTTTTAAAAAGTTTACTGTCCTTTTCCAAATACTAGAATATGCTTGCGTGAAATTAAAGAAGAACGATAGCGACGGGTGGTTAAAGCGTCAAAGCGTTACAATCAGACAAAGAAGTTTCACATTTATAATATAAAGGAAAAGCCAATAGGTATATTACTTTGAAAACAATAGAGTTATAGACCTTGTACATACGTCGAAAATCTATAGGCATCAGAAAGCTCTGTAATTTTGTGATCTTAATAGCAAAAGATACTATTCTGAAGAGACTATTACATCCAAATGTTCTAAGCAAGTATTCCCAATTTGCCTCCCAAAAGAATTCGAAATAATCCATCGACAGCCCTACACTCCCCTAGAGAGAGTAAACAGGGGAGAGTTGGTCACATTTTCCTCTGACTGTTTGCGCCGTTCTACCAGCAAATTATTTTTATATTTGTTTATTTGCTACTTACTTTATAGTCCTCTTCTCCCCTTTATTGGACTTTTAGGATCAAAATTTTAGGGGAAGTTACAGGATTAATTCGGGTAGTAACTTTAATTCCTTAGTAGCTCTCCATTTGGACACTTAAAACTTTAACATATGCCACATAAAATAGAAGTCTATTAAATTACCTTGATTGTTATGTTCCCAACAAAGTTTTCCCAAATAAAGTTTCTATCGATGGAATCGATTAACTGTATCCCTGTCTCGTAGCCAGATTTTATGCCGGACTGACGTTATATAGAGATTTTACGCCTATCTACCTATACGCGAATATTTTGTTCTAACTTATAGCTATCCCGTTCTCTACCAATATCTTATATAATTTATGATACTGGTAGGCAATCACAAAAAAAATTGCATGTCCGCACGGAACCGTCAGTGCGCGAGTCCGCCTCGCACTTGACTGGTTTTTTTTTATATAAAGATGGAACCAATGAAAGCTACATTATTGGATCAATAGATAACGGTTGACTGATTACGGATGCAATTGCGATAGTTGTGATCTACGAGATATTGAAGGCAAGACAGATATGACGACAGAAAACAAAACATTTGTCAAATTTGCCAGTGATTTAAAAATAAAACCTATTTTTGGCGAAGTGGAATTAGGAAAGTACCAGGACAGAGAAAGTAGTTTTCAGTGTCAAATAGGCAAAATATATAATAGAGATGTAAAATAGGTAGGAAATTGTGAATCTAATACAATACATAATTTTTTATCTCACCTTTTTATCTCATTCTGAGTATTCAAAGCTCGAAATGATATTATGGTCATTTTTAGCATTGGTCATTGTGCGCAGAGAGGAATAAAAGAACGTTCTTTTCAAAAAACCTTAAAGTAGGTTTCATGAAAAAAGATGATTTAATTTTATTTTAATTTTTATTTTAGGCTTAGATCTTTCATATTTCAGAGTCCTGAAAAAGGCAGTAATATTTTGAACCACCACTTCGTTACCTGTAAATTTTTCGTTTGCTAATCTACCAATCTATTATAAACAAATTTCACGAACCTGTGCTAAATAACCTCACCCTATCCATTAATACCTGAGATATATATTTAGAGTCATAAGTTAACTTACGGCATTTTGTCGTCGTTAGAGGGAGGGCTGAGTTTACTGCTCAGAAGCCAAAGGTTAATGGTTCTCGTCAAATCGTTAAATTATAGTTAAATGTGGCTATATGTTCTTTGATACGGGCAGGTTAATGTTTGATTTGTCGAAAGTAGTTGAGGCTGACAGCTGTTTTGATGTGAACACAAACGCTTTGTCTAAATGTAGGTACGTGTAACTGAAATGTTAGTTGTCAGCTTGCCACGTAGCGAATGTTATGTAATATTACCATCAGATAGGCTGGAGGCGTAAATTAATTTAAAAAGTATAGGTAATATGTTATTCTTATTTCAAAGGCATCACGAGCGCCATTATAAACCTTAAAAGACCTAGAATAACCTTACCTACTAATTAGAATTGACTGATCAATTGACGATGAAGATAGATAAAGTTTGACCAAGAAATCTAGGCAATCAAGAAATCGCAAGTGCTCTTACAGCTAGAAACGAAGCGCCTTAACCCTTATTTACGCTGAGATTGAAAGCACGAACACGCCACCTCGTCACGATACCAACCTTCAAACAAAGTTGGCCGATTGCCAGAAACTTCCTAACGCAAACATTCTCCATACGAATAATACATGGAATATAAGTATATTACTACCAATCTCGTCAAAGAAGGACATTTCCCCGGTTCGTTCTAGTTTAGATGATTGAGAGCTCTTCCATTTATATAATATCAAAAGTTGTTAGGATGAAGGACGTGTAGGTATACTATAGCGAAATTACTAGGCATTTCGAAACAAACATGCTCTTGACAATGTAGTATTTAATAAAATAGAGAAACGTGAAATCATAGTAATAGATACGATAGAATTAAGTAAATACCGCCTCATTTTTTAAGTAAAAAAAGAACCCTCTGTTATCAGTAAGATGGTAATAGGTCACAGAGACCTATTGCCAGCTGAATAGCTATATATACTGATATATATTATGTAGGTACAGTAAAAGCCGTAGGAATAGAGTAATTCGTATAAATTGCTAATTCATTAGGGGTCGGGTGTTCGAGGTTCGCGTGATACCCGGCGATTTGTTCCGTTTTCCCTTTCAACCTTCGCCTGAAGACAAAGGGCAGTTTCAGGCTACGGCAAATGAGAATTTAAATTTTCATTCACCAGTAGTTTTTTGTTGCCATGCAAAACATTTGTTTAAAAGATATCTAAAATTGACAACATTTTACTTACCATAATCTATTACAAAAGATAACTTTACCAACTACGAACTACCAACGCCACATTAAGAATCTTTTTAAAGGCTAACCCATAACATTCTCATATAGTAAACATATTAAAAAGAACCTAGTTACTTGATGTTAAAACCTCCATAAACTTGCGTGACTATTTTTTTCATCCTCCACTTTCCCATGTTTTACTTTCATTTGGTTCATGCACACTTACTTTAAACCTATCACGATTGTAATTATTTCCAAGTTAACCGGTAACCTTTATAAGGCTTTATTAATTTACTGAACTTCTACTCGAGCACCTGCTGAAACCTTACCTATGTAACCGTGATTAATCGAAAGTAATTAATTCTAAACCTAAAAGATTTGAATAGCAACCCTCCCTATTATAAAACTGTATTTTCCAGTACCTACTCTAACCAAAAAAGATGTCATTCGTATCCCAAACGGTGGCTGGTTTGAGCCAGACCCGGCGTGAAGACCCACCTCCTCGTCAGCACTGCTCGCACCAACACGCGCACCGTCAAATGCCGCTCAGCCGAAAAAACAGCCTCCCAGAATGGGATCCCCCAGAACTGAGAACCAGGAAAAACAGTCTCCCAGCTGATATCATGGAGAGAATGACGGATCTCACCATCAGCCCTATATTAGAAGAGTGACAACTCGACTCGTAAGTTTTGGTGTCCCCCGTCACTCTAGTACGCATGGATGCACTCCAATGTATTGCACAGGACGAAGAGAAAGGCTTTATGGAACAGCCCCTTGCATGCTTAGAGGCTTATGTTGTTAGGGGAAGACCCTGCACGAACCCCATAGATATATGTTGTGCGTATATGTATGTAATGAGTGGAAAAAAATGTAAATGACATGAATGTGTTGAAGAACTTGTTGAAGAATATATTGAAGAAGTGGTTGTAGATAGGAAACAAGTAACAGAAGGAATGACTTGTTCCACCTATTGGAAGAATGGTTGTCTTGGAAAATGAGTGAACAAATATGGATTCATATTCTTTTGTTGTTTCTATAAGACACTATTAATATTTTATCACCTATAAAATGTCTAGACATGTCTCATATTAGAAAAATCTTTTCTGACATTCTGATAAAAGATAGCGATGAATACAAAATATATGCTATGCTACTACAGTCTTATAATATTGTGTACATTTTCTCTCTGTTATTAAACTCATTCAATGTTTAATCATGATAATGATTTATGTCCAGCTGCAAAATTTGTATGTGAAAAATTGAAATACAAAAAGTATACTACAAAAGACAAAAAAAACTTTCAAACCATGGTAATAAATAGCCAATGGAACTGCCTGTAGTTCTGGAGGCAGTTTCAATGAGGTATCTTGAACCGTAAAACATAGATATACGATTAAAATTGCCAATTGTCAGTATAACGCAGTCATTGAATTGATCTATCCTTGCTAAACATATCTGGGTAATAATTCAATGACGCCAAGTCCCTGGTTTTAGTCAGTGTTATATATACCCAGTGCCGGTACTTATGATGACTTTAACCCTCATCATCTTTTAAAAGTAAATCTCATTTTTCATTTCACCCACGTCACTCATGTTTCAAACCCTTTATTATCTTTGTAACTTGCCATATATGGAAACGGATATAAAAGATGATCAACAACTTACTTTGGACCATTTCGAAAATGCTTTGTGTGCATTTGAATCAGCAAAATCTCTCGAATTCCAAACTAGATTTTCGACGAATATGATTGACTTTATCTAGCAGTAAAACAAAGCTTCGTTTTCTATCGTGCTCTTTTCTCACTGTTCTCTCCGTCTATTAAATTTGTCAATATGTAAATGGCTTGGCACTTTTCATTTCCAACTTTTTATATGTTGTGGTATTGTAAGTGAAATGGAATGACGTACTTATCTGTGTTGATATTAAGTATATTTTTAATCATATCTATTAATGTACCCTTCTCTATTTCTTCTATCTATATAACATAAACCTAGATGGAAGACATAGGGTACCCCTTGTACATTAATTAGTAGTACTGAGTGTTGTCCAGTTATATTACTGGTTAAAATACTTGCACTTCCAAACTTTCCAGCGATAAATAACGAAAATTTCTACTTCCCTAATAGACGTAAGTAATTAATTCACATTTCCAATATCCCTGCAGACTGGTGGCGTTCGAATCTCTACTTTGTAATTGGTTCAATAAACGGATAAAGTTATTAAGTTCCGATCGATTTGACTCAGGAAGTTACAATTTGTGGGTGGA
This sequence comes from Laspeyria flexula, assembly GCA_905147015.1. NCBI lineage: Eukaryota > Metazoa > Arthropoda > Insecta > Lepidoptera > Erebidae > Laspeyria > Laspeyria flexula. The sequence continues at coordinate 15,798,834 of LR989954.1, forward strand.
TATGACCTCTGCTATTAGTTATATATTGCTTATAAGAAAAATAAGAAATTCAATTTGTAATTAATTATTCAACTTTCACCGCCTAAATTAATCTATTCTTTCATATGGATCATATTCATTAAAGGTCATTAGACCTTTGTCTCATAAGTTATAAACTCGTATCTGCAGAAGAATATTTATATTATGGCAACGCATACCTAAATGATACTCCTAACAATGAAAGGACCGATACCAACAGCTTAGTAGCCTTATTATTTATAAAAGTAATATTGATTAAATGTATTCACTTGTCACATGCATATTTTGCCAATTAATATTGGTATGGAGACCTAATGGTCTTATAGCTTAATAGCTATAATCGTATATAAATCGTAATGAAAAGTCAAATGACGCATTAGACAAGCCCACGATTTTACAACACACATATTCTAGAGCATTTTTAACAAGTTACTTAATAAAGTGAATATAGAAACGGACTCAATCCATTTCAGACATAATGATGTGAACAGATCAATGTTTGATATGTATTACTAACATATATGGAAGGAGTCTCGACGGGGTGATTAGACGGAAACAAACCCAAGCAAGCTCGTAAAGTCGTTTCGCAATTGATCGGTAATAACATGTGGTTAGATGAAGCAGAAATTATAGGTATGGTACTTCGAAATGTTGTTAACACACGAGGGTATTTCTTTAATATTATTGCGAGTTGATTGCTCTATTAGGTTTGGAGTAAACAAATCATATACAACTAATATTATAGCATTAATGATTCATTAGTATTCACAAATTATATCTTTGATTTGGATAACTGGAAACTTTACAGTAATATAGATTGTACCTACATTAGACTAACATGTAGTTAGGCTATAATTTAAGCCAACAATGCGTCCGCTTTGGTTACGGGATCGAAGTAATAATTCACACAAGAAAAGAGATAATCATGTGATGCAACATATAGTTGTGCATATCAAGAAAGACACAACTAAACACAATGTAGGTATAGCAAAATACATATCACGAATTCAATACAATAAGTATCATAATACTATGTAAATGAAAGAGGTACAAATATGCATCTGCCGATGTTGAAGAAGAACTTCACCTCAACACTATCAAAGCTAAAAGAGTCACAGCACTTGAGGCTATTCTAGTTAGAAACAGAGTTTATCAGATGAACCTACAAGGTCGGCTGAACTTTCCCCCTTACTTGCATGCTAATATAACACGCGAACTTTATATCTGTAGCAGTGCACGAAACTGCACAGCTGTTTTTAAATATTGATTAAATTGTGATAGCACGAAACGTGAGAAAGGAAAAAATAACGATAAGTATAGAAAGAAATTTCATAAACAAGAGATTTTGTTTAATATTGCATATGAAAAGGATTGGGCAATTTGATATTAGTATATTATAAGTGAATCGTATTCAGAAGTCAAATATAAAATACCAATTAATAAGATTCTTATTATTCACAATACTCGCAAAATAACCTTTTGATCACTTAAAGCCGTACCCAGATTTGGGATGTATTAAAGCACTTGTAAATGTAAATTATACTCTTAAAAAGCATATAATAAGAACAAATAATAGTTAGAAATGAAAATAAAGATGCAAATTTGATTAAAAAAGCTAGTACAATTTTTTAATTGAAAACAATTGAATAGCTTTTGCAGGAAACATTTCAAGGAAGGTACTAGTCAAGAACTACATATTTTCTTGTGTAATGAATATATACGTTCTTACATAAGCAACATTACGTATGTAGGAGGCAGGACTCTCAAGTCACGATACGATAAGGCCACGCTGATGAGTCATGCATATTAGAGACCCTACGCCGTCTACTCCATTTAATATTAATGAGAACAGCTATCGTTGCCGTGAACCTTACGACCTTACGTTGTCGGGTATTTTTAACTAATTTAATAATCTGTTTTAAGTAGCGAGTAAGTTAGTTTTAATCAATAGTCAAGAATAAAGGTAGACTATGACAAATATTTGTAAATAAATTATCGATGCTGCCATATGAAGTTGATTGTCTCAGTGGTGCAGCAAGAATGTATACTACTTTGCCACACGTCCTTCTGATACCCGGGTCAGGCAAAAAGAATAGGGTTTTAATATCTATGATAAAATTCTCAGTATCATCCCAGAGAATGGAAATGTGCTCTGTTAATATGGGCTCGCCTCTTATATAGCTGGTAAAATGTACTGATGAGAAGCGTAAGCGTTGGACCATATCTAGGAAAACCCCTTGGAAACGCACTATCCTATGTCTATATCCCCTTCTGTTTCTTAGAACCATCAAATTTTAATAGAGACAGAATGAGAGCGGGAGACCGGCCGCACGCGGTGGAATCGACGATGCGCTCGGTTCTCACACTCTTATCTCACTCTAGTTAATGACGGTTCTAAGTAACAGAAAAAGATAGACATTGAAAAGTGCGGTCCGGTGCGACTAGACAATCATCTTTTCAATGGCATCTAGATGTATTGCAATATAATTGATACAATCTACGCCTAAATTATCCATGACATAAAATAAATTTAGTTCTGACGTAAACTAATTTATATATAGATATAAACTTTCATAACTATTGTCTACGATATCTAAAAGGCTTTAATGTATATGGAACAAAGTTTGAATGCGGGTACCTTTTTGCTCACGTAAAGCCGTACCCAGATTTGGGGTGTTATTAGAAAGTAATGATGTCACCCCACTACTTTACATCATAGACCCGTATTAGTGGATAAGAATTGGAAGTAAAGCTCGAGTATAACAAATTTTATTTTATAATTTTATACTAATATTATTTTTTTTATTACAGGCACAGAAAGCCCATATTAAAATATATTAGACATACAGGTTCAATTAATTCATTCTTAAATTATTACTAATACTAAATTACATTATTAAATTCAAATAAATAATAAAATAATAAGATATAAAGTTAAAATTGTAAAATTACATTTTATAAATGCAAAATATGGAATCTAAAATGAAAATCACGTGTCCCGGGCTCGATCTCCGTTGGAGTTTTTGAAACAATATTGGAATTTTCCGTCTTGAAATAGAAGAATTTTAAATATTAGCCCAGAGTCTGCAAATATGCCTTCTCAATGGCAGTCACCAATAAAACCTCTGTTTTTGTTACAGGCGGAGCGAGTTTTTAGGATGTGTCTCGTTCCCACTGAAAGATGCAATTAACTGCGACATATCCGGCACATACTTCCTGCAGCAAGGCTCTGGACGCGGCCAGAACGCGGCGCAGGCGCACGCGAATGACAGATTCGTTAAGGACGGCGTGACTGAAGGGGATACACGCAAGATGGCTACCGATAACATTGAAACTAGCACTAATGATGGCACTAAAGAAAACCACAATGATAAAGGTATTTACAACTTATACATTTTATAATTTTACAATTTATACAAATTGACAAAATTCTGAAATAAGCATACACAACACATGCAATTCTACAAAAATCCAATCGTTACATTGTATGGAAACAATATTCAAGATCATCACATCCTAAGAATACTATAATAAAGTTTCTGCCTGTTACCAGTGCCCTAAGATCGCTACTGTAACAATGACTGAAGTTGGATACGTGTAAAGCTGCTGATGACACGGTTCCTATTTAGATAGCCCGTTAACCCAAAACATGTAACGAAGCCATTTAATGTTGACTACCAAAAATTGATAGTTGCGGGAGCCTCAGAGGACGACCGTTCAGCAATAGGTAGAATACATCTGCACACTGAGGATGATGAGATCTGCCTAAATAATATGTTATAAACGAGTGATCGAGGCTCTTGAAAAATATGTCTTAAAATATTCATTTAAACTTTATGAATTCTAAACCTAGTTTAAATATTTCAGAAGTATCGGCAAATGGTCCATCATCAACAACAGCAAACCAGGCACAGGCAGTGGCTGCTGCTCTACAGCGTGAAGCTGACGAACACCTGTTCCTTAGGTACTTGGAGCTCGACCCACCTGAGGACCCCAATGCACCGAGGAGAGCACAGAGAAATGGAAGAACACCATTCACCACCACTAGGAGGTTAGTACTAGATAAAACACGTTTAAACCGCATCAGCAGGGACAGGTCTAAACCACATGACAGGGACAATATTATCTGATTTAAATAATAAAAGTAAAATTAATTAACCAAAAATAATATCGATAATATACAGCTAGACGAATTAATTTCTCACTTTTATTTAGAATCTTGACAATTCTTATCATAACCTATCTCACAAAATTCTTAAAAAATTAAATGTCTAAAATTTTGTAATTAAATATAAGCTAGGCCATGTCATTATATTAAAGTGACAATCGACAGTTAAAATTCATACAAGAACCATTTCAAGTATTTCGTAGTTTATAACGATTTCAAATTTATTTTATTCTAATAACATAAAATGTAGGTATATATTATATTATTTAAAAAGCCTATCACTTCGTTTTATTCAACGAAGCACATTTCAGTAGGTACCTATAATCTTATACAAATATATAGGATTCCATTACTGAAAATAAAATAAGCTTAATGTCTGATTCCATACCACCGCTATCGTTTTTGGCAAATTTCCAAATTTTCAGCTCTAGCAGTCGAGATATGTCACGTTATGTAAGAAAACATGGTCGTCTGCATTTTCTTTAATGTGCAATAAATATTCTATCAATACCACTAATTCAAATTTGTAGTTATTGCCATTCTTCTTTGATTCTCTTAACTGGCATTACATTTGACACACCCTCATAACATATTATTTTTTTGTCGAAAGTACTTATCTAAATATTTCTAGTTATTTTATCTATTAGATACCAATGATAATATGGTTAAAAGTTGGTTTTCTTATAACTTCTGTAACTGACCATATGTTCTTTATTTTTAGACTTGTTCGAGGTACTGCAGGTGGCTTTGGCTTTACAGTAGTGTGGACCAGACCACCGAGGGTAGAAAGAGTCGCAGCAGGAGGTGCAGCAGAACGGGCCGGTCTTAGAGCGGGCGATTATTTAGTGTTCGTTGGCAACAAGAATATAGTGACTGCTAATGAGGAAGAGGTCCGAAACCTTGTCAAGTGAGTATACACTATTGAAAATAAATTTGCTCCTACAAAGTAAATTCGTTTCCTTAAGAAATTGAATCAATCATTGTATTTTATTTATTTGGACAACTAGTTGTTGTTATACTGTTTAACACATTTTGTAAATAAAAACACTTAAGTATCAACTAAATGCACAACATTAAATGCACAATTTATTTTAAACGAAACTCATGATTGTTTTTTAATTTCAGAACTGCGGGTCTGTCACTAAATATAGAAACATTTAGAAGAGTGCCTCCTAATGGTGTTGGGATTCGGCCAAAGCTAGCACAAGTCACAATTCCCCCAGCGGAATCTACACCACCTCCTCCGCCAAGGTCTCCTCGTACGGCAGCCCTGGCCTCCCCAGCTACAGCAGCCAGGCCACCTACAGCCTGTTCCTCGACCAGCCAATCTCTGGACCGACGCAAGCTCCATCTACCCCAAGTCACATTCTCTAAGGAGGTCGGTAACGGAATTATCGTTTGACATCGACACTTTATTAATATCATTTTGGAAACTAGTCATCGAGGCCTCCTTACTTTATACCAACTTGTGCTCGTTTATATCATAAAGCTCACAATTTCATATCTAAATTATCAAATTTAGATATGATTTTTTGCATCAGCACATTCAATTTAGCAGTTTTAACTTTTGCTTCACTAATATTTATATTATTCCTTAATTATATTTTCTTTCTTCCTAGAGCCAAAAATTCAATTGAGCACTATTTTAAGCAACAAGTTCGTGTTCAGTCAGTTGGCCACCAGAAACATTATTCGAATTTATTATTTTGGTATTGAGAGTTAAAAATTTAATGAATTTGGTGCTAGTGTCAGACCTAAAATTCTCTCTAAAGGTGGAGTTATCGATCAAAACTGTATGTCTACAGTGAAAAGTGTTGCGACTAAAACTATTCTAAAATGCAATTTTATGTAATTTTATATAAAGATAAAGTTTAAATTACTATAACACTAATTTACTGTTGTTACACTCTTCACTGAGCCATAGTTTGTTATATTGTACAGTACAGTAGTGTGTATGGTTTTAATTTTTCTTGTAAATACTTCACTATACATTCCATTACATTAATTTGTATTGCTATATTTAGTTTAATCTGTATACTGCCGGTTTTTGATTAAAATGAGGGATATTTCAGAGGTATTCGTAAATTATATTTATTATTTTGTAAGTTACATAGATTATGTTTCTTTGTCTAAATTATATTTATTTAAAATTATATTCCTTAAAAATCTGCAGTGTACCAGAGTATAGTTTGTAAGGATCTTTTTACTAGTTCATAAAATCATTGAAAGGGGAATCGTTACGTTTAAGCTTATCTACTGTTTTTGTTAATATTTATTTTGTTAGTGTTTTTTTTATTTCCTTCGTCTTAATATTTGTGTGTTGTATCTTCATAGTACTTGTAGCTGTGTTTTTGTATAATTTTGATTATATCACCCATATTATGGTTTTGTATCGTAGTTTTAATTTATTTTATTTGCTTATTCGATGAAAATTTGGTTCCTGTTGTTTTTATATCGTTTTTAATTTATGTTCTTTAATTTTAAGTGCAAATAAATTTATTGCTTTTATTTTTTTGTATGTTTTTTTTTGTTTTTATTTTCCCCGCATTTATTAAATACCTAGTGAATAATTATATTATTAATTTCATTTATAAATTATTTGTGCGACCATCATTTATCAGTTGCCCGTAAATTTAAACTAAGGAAACGTATTTTAAATATGAAAATCAGTTTAACATTTACTGCCAGCCGTTCCAACAACGTAATGATCGTCGTCAGTTACAACAATTTAGCACAGCAGACTAGCACTCGATCAGAATACACAATTATACGTTCGCCAACAGGTGCAACAGTGCAACCGTACGCACTAATAAAAGCTTATATAAGTTAGCTGGAGGCACAAGCATTTCCTTTGCTTTGGTTTAACATTTTATAAAAATGCTAAACAAGTAATGAAAAATCTTGAGAGTTTGTAGTGTGTCTGTTATAATTATAAGTCTTAAAAGTATATTATTCTTTGGAGGAGATCTGTGCCTAATAGTGGGATGTTTATGGGTTGATATGATGAAGTATAATATTATACACAATTTAAATTATTCCTATTTGAATAACTAAGTTGATTAAGAGGAGGCGCTACTGGTCTGGTGTTGAAACGGATAATTTTAGAAGAAATTGTCTTAAAAAACCTAAAATTGAAACAATTTCAACAATAACAGACAAACCCAAACGGAATAAGTTGTCGTTGCCAAAACTGACAAAGTAATATGAAAATAATATGAATATATTTGTTTGGTAATACGAAACAATTTATTTAAAATTATTATAATATGTAATTTATACTAAAAAATGTAAGGCTTAATTTAATAATAAGCTTCCAGAATTAAATATTTAATATGGATAATGTTTCACAAACCGTAATAATTTGAGATGTAAATTATAAATATGTTCATATAAACTCAAAGCAAACTAAAATCTGTTGGCCAGCAGACACCTGGTCTATCCACTGATGGAAGAAAACGCGCACTCCTAGCGGTGATAGCAAGAGAACAGCATTATGCGACCTGCGTTCAATTTGGCCTAGTCAGATTCGTCTCCCCACTAGCAGAAAGAGCAGACCTCATAGCTCCTAATGACCACCAACTGTTGTTCCAAAACATTGAGGAAGTGAGTATTTTAGTTTTTCTTTTTTAGACAACACGCACTAAGAAACAAACCCTGTGTTGCGGAGACATTAAAAACATACAAATAACGGTCACAAATTACACCCAGACTTGAAACATACAAAACAAACACCATACCTAGATAGGATCGAACAAATTAACAAAATGAAAACTCAAATCCGTAAATATTTACAGATTTTTAGGCTATCAGAAGACATTCTAGATCAAGTGGTACAAGACGATGGTGAGATACAAACATCAACGGTGGTGGCCGTCTATCTGCAGAAGACTCCTGTGTTCCTTAGCCTATATAAAAAATACTGCCTAGGCCTAAAAAGAGCTGACTGCGTTTTGGTAAGTTTATTATACATGGAGTGCCATGGTGATATTTTTTATGATTAGATATATTTATCATGATTTATAAACTGACCGTTCGACCTCATCAGGTAAAAAAATCAAAAGATCCTAGTGGAGCGTTTTCCCGGTTCTGCACGAGTCCGCCAATACCTCGGAGAAGGCCAGACATCACGTCTTTAGTCCACAAGCCACTAGAGCAGTTCAGAGAGCTGTTGAGGTTGATGAGGGCGGCTGCAGCAGCGACCGGTGCTGGACCATACGATCAGTTAGAGAAGAAACAACTACAAGTCATCGCAGAACAATTGCAGGTGAACGTCAAACCATCATCCACGTTAATTTGATTCAATTATAATAAGGAAAAATGCCTTTAAACCTTAAACAATTATATAATGAAACTAGGACAATACAACGGGAAGTACTTAATTTAAAGTAAATAAGCAGGACTAACCAGACTATAATTCAAATATCAAATATCTTCAAGGTTCAATGTGAATTTACTAAAGTACACTTTTCAGAGCGGGTATCAAGACGTAACAGCTGGGTCAGGATTGATGGGTCTCGCTGGTGATGGCAAACCTTTATTATCTGTTGCTGACTTGGAAAGTCGACTCGTGTTCACTAGGTGTAAGGTAATAAAAAAATATATATTTCATGTCATGTACATTTTCAATCTTTTATGATTATCTCAACGGATGAATCACATTCTTTCTTCCAGCCATTTGTATTAAGCACGGCGGGTCGGCAATGGATATTCGGTGGTGAGCTGTCCAGGGTGGAGGGTCGAACAGTAAGACCGTACTGGGCATTATTGTTCAGCGATCTTTTACTTTTCGCAACTGTTTCCAGAGACAGAGTATTATTCGTGACAGAAGAACCTGTGGCATTAGGAACTGTCTCCGAAGCACAATTTAATGTTCGAAAAAAAGGTTGGTATACACAGACACTTAACGCTTAACGTATTTTATATATTATATACATAAGAGGAACTATTTGACGTTCAGTTACCATTGTGCTATACTCTGTAAATTAGAATCTGAAATTAAATAGATTTTCTTCCTTCTTTCTATTCTATTACCTGTGAGAATAATGATAAAATCTCGTTTTCAATCGTAGGTAGGTTCTCAGAATTAATCGTAATTTGTCATTCCAGCTACGGAGTTCCGACTAATCTTGGGTCGTACTGGCGGTGAGTCACCACTGGTGTCATGTGCACCGCGCACGCCGCACCGGACTCGCACCTTGGCCTTGCGTGCACCATCAATCGACCTCAAAGCTGTATGGCAGAGTCTGCTTCAAAGACAGATGTAAGTATTTATTAGTAGAAACAAAAATACTTTAACCGTATTACTTGAACACAAATCAGCACATTTAGGTTTGTTGGCTCAATCTACAAATACTGATTACAATCTCCACATTTACAGATACCGAGCCCATACAATGTCAGGAACACCACTCGGTTCACCATTGGATTCACCAGATCCTCAGCTCACGTTCTCTCTAGCTACGTTGGACTCACAACAACGCCAGGTATCTGCGTCCAGTATTCAGCGGCACTCGAGCCTGGCTCTCCTACCAGCCAGTTCCTACCGCTCACATCTGAACATGCTTGTCGAAGAACGACCAGAAAAAGAAGTTAGAGTCAGTTTTGACGTCAGAACAAACTCAGATTCACCCACCCCTCAACCAGTCAGAGGTCCACTGAGCACCGTGTGGAGAACAGCTCCTACCCCAGAAACACCATCAGCTAATTTGTCCCCAGCGGACTCACAAACTTTCTCCTCCCATTTTGTCTCGTCATCTAGCATTGAAAAAAATGACGAACGGGCTACCTCACCTAGCGCCCAACTCACCCCTGATGGTGGTGAAGATTATTCAGAAAGTTCACCTTGTAGATGGGAATCTTTCGAGGCAGATCTGGCTCTAGCCGATTTAGATGTTGATCCATCATACAAGCATGCTGTCGAGGAGCGTATATTTTTACCTGACGACCCACTTTTACCGCGAATGGCTCTTCCAGAGAGGCCAACGCCACCAGCTTATCTGGAACTTTGATCCGCGGAGTCAGATCCGGAGTTGGCAGAATCTTGCTATCCCCGGACGCGTGGCAATTGGCGATAAGGTTTCATTAAAGGAAACCTCAAATGGTGTGTTCTAGTAGTCATGTTTAGCCGGTGTTTAGGAGAGAGGAATGAAAGCTTCCGCCGCGTAGACTGGCGAGAATTTGTTGGATTGTTATAAAAATTCGCTTATAGTCGAGATTAAGGTTGTGGTAACAAAATTTTGAGAGACATATTTTCGAACATTAGCAGTATTAAAGAAATCTCGGTATTTTGATTATTGTTAGTAAAATAATTCGTAAGTCTGATACCCACTTATGATACGCTACCGGGTATTAATGAAAATTTACTTATCACAGAACTGAATCCACCATCGGGTATAATTATACAAATCGCTTTAGTATAATCAAAAATGTGTATGCCAATATTTACCAAATAGAAAATCAGTGTCAAATGTAACTATAGGGTACCAATAGTGAAGATTCATGTACAATACATTATTAACCTTTTTTTGGATAACATTTTTGCTTAAGTCTTCCGTCCTTTTCTTAAGAAATTTCAAAAGGCTTCGTTATTTTGGTACTTGTTTGAACGGCGCACTGTCTACATTCTGATTCCTTCAACTATGTAATGGAACAATTAGTTAATAATAATGTTGATGTTGTAATGTACAGACACTGAATATTGTAAATCTGTACATAGAGTTTATTGTACAGGTCATGTGGATATTTGGCGATCTGCTTCGCGAGCTCAGAGTCATGTAGTTGCCATCACTGCACATTAGAGCATTTTGATTTGATTAATGCTTAATTATGTTGGACACGTTCATCGCCATTAGTTATATAAATATAAATTACAAAGAAAAATGGTAGTCGATGTTAAATGTGGATGGTTTGTTTAATGCTTTTTTATTTATTAGTGTAATAATCAAACACATAAAGTATCTAATTCATGTAACAGCAGTTGTAAATGTTAATAAAGAACTAGATGATCGTACTGTTTGTATCGCTAGCATCGCAAAATGTTCACATAACCTAAACGTTTCCCGGGAAAATTTGTATGTGTAAAAATGAGTTTTTTTTTTACAAATCTACGTAGTTAGAATCCAATAATTTTCGATGTCTTTGGCTGTGTGTAAATTTTTAATATAGTCTAATGATAGTACGAGGAAAAAATTATAATTTTGAGAAAACATTTACTTATAATTCGGGTTTCTTCGTGACATATTAATGGATTAAAATAATATAAAATTTGGATGTTTATGTTTAGATCGAAACAGTATATTTCTTATCCGTAAATAAAGTGATTTTGTCAATGGCGAAACACATTTTTTTTATTTAAATAAGGGGCCCACTATTTTGCGACGCTAACGAAATTGTGAATGAACCTACCATTTTTCTCTGTACTTTTAACTAAGAAGTGAAAATTTAAACTGAAATAAAAATGCATGAAACTGTTCTGTACCTCAATAAGAACTTCGTGAAAGTTCACAAAAAAAATGAATGCAAATTAAAAATGCAATCACTAAAACTGAAAGTAATGCATAACAGAATACAAGCAGAGTTAATTGCTTTAAAACACACATCATCATGATGGCTCATCCAAATTGTTTTGATTCAACATCGCGTGTGACACATTTGTATGCATATCATGTATTTGTTCGTATTTCAAAAGTAAGTATTAATTTCATATCGTATTGTCATTATCCACAACTTAAGAAACAAAAACCAAATAACACTAATAATTTCCGGCACAGCAAGGCCTATGTCTAGCAGTGGACGTCACTAGTGTGACATGACGATGATGATGTAATACATTATATCTTTTATTTAATTTAGTTTCCAATTTCTCGATCTAACTCAATTATATATGTAATTATTTTCTTAAGAGAAAAAAAAAAGAAATTTCAAATTACTTGGCGCACTATTAGGATAATAACCTCATTATTCTAGACGCGACGTAGTTCAGTTGAGACTCAGACGGGAGGGGCGGGCAGTGCCACTGAAGGCAGGAGTACAAGAAGCCGCGGTTCAACATTACACCTCCAACGATGGATGACCCAACTACCGGAAGCCGAAGAAATGGACCCACCAGAACCTGATATGGAGGTAGGAATTTCAGATAAAATAACTTCAAGTAAAATTTTTTAGACCTATACAAAGTAGTAAGAGTTGCATATTCGTTGTATGTTTAGATGTGGAGTGTAGAAGAACTAAGGAAGCGATCCAAAGAACTAAACCTTCTAGAAGTAGCTGATCTGATAATCAGTCATGAAGCTAAAGGATCATCGCCCTGTGAAAAGAAAGAAAACGATCGAAGTCCTTCAAAAAGTAGCAATTCAGGGAGTCAAGTACGTGAATACCGAAAATTGTTAAAATTTTTAGTTTACTGTTTCGATTAATAACATATTATATTTCAGATAACGGTGAGAACGAGCCCCGTTGTGGTAGACACGATCCCCGTTTGCAGACAGTGCCATAAAAAGTGTTTATCCAAGCCAAACAGTCCCCTAGTGTCCCAAAAGGAACCGCCAGTGATACCCGCCAAACCTAAAACTGAAGCGTCGCCCCAAAACTCGAACTCGAACAAAAGTTCTACCAGTGCGTGTAGTGCAAACTGTGGAAACCGTAAACCAAAGAACTTTTCTCATACTCACTTAGAACGTAAAGGTGCTATCAAGATACGTCCCGAGGATGCCCCCAAAGCCGCCCTAAAAGTAATAGATTCTATAGAGCAAAGTCAAAGAATGCTCAAGTCCACGTCTTATGAATTGAAAACTGATTCGCCAATTTTGAATAGAAGCGTCCATACCAATCATACAAAGAGTCAGTTAGAATTGAGGAAAGAAAACTCGATAAGATCGCCTAGTCCATCATCAAGTAGTCGAAACAGTCCGCTCTCTACTAGCCACACAACTTGTAGTTCTATGGTTTTTAATTCTAGTTCTAATGATTTAAGAATGTCTAACTCAAATATCGCCAATCAAGTTCAGTGCGTTATTGCTCAAGAGAAATACTTGAACGAAGTCAAATGTGTTGAAAGTATAACTTTAACTAAAACAAAAACTTCGACATCTAGTTATCCATCTCCAGCGACGGCGAGGAAAGAACAAATTACGAGACAAAAGGCTGAAAATGTTCTTAACAAAGTTTTAGGTATGAACATTATAACTAAAAGAGAAAATGTTGGAACCTGTTTAAAAACATCATCGGTGTTTTTAGAAGATGATTCAATACACGAAGATGACAATGATTTTAGAATTGAGCGAGGTCTTAGGAGGTCTCCCAGGATGGGTATTTCAGCAGTAAGTAAAATGAATGGAGACATAAATAAAAAGACTGACGATATTAATACCAATAACACACTCGATGGAGGGTCAGACGAAGACATAGAATTAGGGCCTCTAATGTTAATGGGCTTATCGGCTATCAATCCTGCAGCACATTTAATGAGAGTAGAACCTTTCAAAAGGGCATCGCCGACAAGCTTAAATAACCCTTATTCGAGACCAGGTAGCCTTGGTTCAGCCAAGTCAGAATCTCCTGTTCCTAATATTGCTGTTGTACCACCAACACCTGACTTTAATTCCGCTAATAAGACTGTAAGTTCATTTTTGAAAATAATTGTAAATCCTAAATATTGTAAACAGCATAATGGATGTTTTTCTGTGCAGGATGACCTTGTAGATGAGTCCCCAGATTCCCCTGATGTCCCAGATGACCTACCCTATGTGACGCTCAAAAGGTTCGTAAAAATAGATTTTTCTTTAAGTTCATCACGTGATTCTCTTAGAAAAGCATGAATAAATTAATGCTATTAAAGTAATTGTGATTTCAGATATGGCACGATGTCAAGCCTAGAAAGGCTACCGTCCGATGAGACTGACGATGGTAACGTAAGACTGACAGCACAAGAGCCAGAAACGTCGAAACCTTATAATCCAGGTACTTTACAGTCAAATAGACACGAAAAAAATTATCTAGATTCGTACCTAGTATACTATCGAATAGATTGAATACAAATTCTCATTGTATCAGTGAGCGGTGCCGCAGGCGGCATTATGGGCTGGACAGCGAGGGCAGGCTCCTTCGTGGTTGAAAAGATGAATATCTTCAGTTATACAGAAAGCGTCCCCAACACTTCTATAGCTCATAAGCAACCATCGTTCTTAGAAAGGTAGGCTTGTTGTTAATTTAAATAAATATTGTATCGTCATTATCGAACCTACAATTTAATCTGAAAGATAATGAAATTGACAATTTCATTGTAATTATTGTGATGTTAAAAAAAATACTGTAGAAATCCTGCTAAATACTTTAACACACATAATTATAAAAAAAAATTTAAAGAATTTAAATCTTTACATTTTATAGCCGACTGTAAATGAAATCGTAGTTAATTCATGTTTCTTAACAACGTTATAATAATGTATTATACACGGCAAAATAATTACCATTGCATACAATTCCTTTGTATAATAATATTTTTTTAATATAGGTCAATTTCATCCCCATGGAGAAAAATAAGGATACGATGAGTATGTGTGGGTGCAAATCAGTAGTTTGTGTTTCTTTTATATATCAATGTCGCTCTTAGAGCTATTTTTTAATAAACTTAGGTTCCTATTGTACTTATTCAAATTAGCTGAAGAACGGTAACGTTATATAATAATTTAGAAATCTTAGAAGAAATGTTAGACAATGATGAAACTGATAACATAGAATAATTTATTACTTACGCTAGTCTAGAATATTGATGAATATATTAAAATCAATTATATACCAATAGATCTATTAAATAAGCTAGAACTCAAATTGACGATTTGATTGATTTTGACTTTCACACTAATACTTTGATTAGACTATAACTTAATTAGAATATTTTGTTTTTATTAAAAGTATTTAGATATGTAAATAAATTCGTAGCTACTACAATAATAAAGTGTGTTGTTTTAACTTTTAATTAATTATATTTAGATGTGCTTAAATAAACATAGCAACTCAATTTTTCACGTTTCAACATTATCCTAAATATTAATATATTTATTCTAAATCTTATAGATGCCTTGGCGTCAGTGACTGGAAGCCAGCAATTGGTTCAGAAGAAGGCACGGGTGAAACAGGAGAAGGCAGTGGAGCTAGTGGAGAAGAAGCGTGGGGCACTCCGTCATCTGGCGACCTATCTGATAACCTACCTGATTCTGAACATGGAACGTTATCGGTAAACATGACTTATACTTAATTGACCCTATATACCGTCTCTATCGAACTTAAATCTATCGTCGTCTTACTCAAGGCGAGGCACCGCGAGTTCTTTTTTATTGCTCTACATAGAAGACGACCATACGGCCCACCTGATGATAAGTGGTAACCGCTTACCAGGTACATGGCTGTGTTCTTTTAAAACACAGCCAAACCGCTACCTACCGAAAAGGTAAATAGAAAGGAAAACGAATGGGACTGGGAGGGGAAATTGACCACCAGACGAAGAGCAAAAGTATAATATATACAGCTACTTGGCGTTGATATTCTGTGGAATGATAGTACTTTCACAGACGTACAGGCCCATTCATGCAGGCATGCTAGCGACGCACTACAGTATACAGTTTCTTCTTGTCTCGCCTTGCCTCTTCTACCTTCCTTTCTGAGTCGGATTCACCCATCCACTAAAACATGGTATGAGCACTCGAAGGAAAGTTCAGAGCCTTCATAATCAAGACGAAATAAGTTTAAATTTGACTTTGACTGTCACCGTGGCGCAGTGGTTAAGGTGGTCGCCTCCCCACTACATCGCCGTGCTGGGTGACGTGGGTTCGATTCCCACACGAGACAAATATTTGTGTGATTCATAGATATTTGTTTCTAGTCTGGGTGTACTTTGTGTCCGTTAGTTTCATGTTTGTAAAGCTTCCCGTGACACAGGGCTTGTTCCCTAGAGCGGGCGTTGCTTAAATAAAAAAAAAAAAAAAAAAAATACTTTTCTGTATTATATTATATATATTATAATATAATTATATTATGCTATATATTTGTTCAGTGCTAAAAAAGGATCTCCTCTTCTTTATCAAGAGGGCTGGGAGAATTTAGACCATTTTAAAACTGATTGACGAAAACTAATGCCTCAATTGATCAAAAATGTCAGGTCAATGTAACAGAATCAAATATATCTTTTTGTTTGAAACACTAGAAATAGACAGGTTCTTCAAACTAATTAAGTTGTAATTAAGACGCAATTTAAACTCTTTGAATGGAGAATCCTTCACCATTTCAGTCTCCAACAAAGTCGTCATCGTCCTACGCTGGCGATGATGACACAGAACTGATGATGGATGAGCTCCTGATGGCTCCAACTATTACCGGACCTACAACAATGAGACCTCTTCTTCCAAGGTAAATTTCTACATTTAAAATGTATGGAAATACTAGTTTTTGTAATTTTTATTTGAATTGATCTAGCCGACGCACATGGATTTTCTTCTCTGAGCTCTAGAAAAGTTATCGTAAAGGTGGTGGCCGGTGGACCTTTTAATGTTAAAGTGATTCAGAACATAGCTGAAGAAACATGATACGTTCAAACAGTTTTTAACCTAGTCTATTATTATTAAATACACTTCATTCCTTATTACGTTTTCAATACTATCTCGCACCAAATTATTCCATTACGCTAAGTGAATGTTACCATATTTAATTAGCCAAAGTAATATTGGGACGTAATAAAATCGGCATAATCATAAAAAATTCAAAGACACAAAACTAATGATAAAATTGAACGTAGGGATGTTTTCAGAAGAAGACTAGAGCCTCTATTAGAAGAAGATTGTTCTGACAGTGGCAGCGATGACAACAAGACGACCCCCACCAACTCTGACGACCAGGTGAATATCTACCCCGACATACATCCAAAGTATAGTTGCACCAAAGTTCTGAAACCCTTAGTAAGGTCACCACACTATAATTGAAAGACTTTTATTAAGAAACATTAGCACAAAAAATCCCTTTGAAATACACTGTCGAAGTTTGGTGCAAAAACTCCTTTACCCGTTGACGCATAAGATAGAGTTATTATTAATTAAATCGTCATGTAGGTATTAACAATATGATATTATGTATATTAACTAAATATATTTATTTGTTTACAATAATTTAATAAACGCAATAATAATTCAGTTTATTATAATGTCTGTCAAAATTGATGCTTATTTTTGTATTTAATGTCCAATTTAATTTTCAGCTCTGTTTAATTTTCTGATTTTATGTAACTAGGTTTGAACTATCAAATTTGACAGACCTCAAGAGTATCTAGTTGTGTAGGATAAAGTATTGTTGTAATACCCATAGCATGCCAATAACTGTAAAAACGAAGAATGTTATTGGATACAAGCATGCTTGTTGCATGATATATTTGAATACAACCCATAATTTATGTATAATATTGTTGACTTTAGATTCACTTTGGACCGTTAGATTTTGTTAATAAAACCGCGTTGTAAAAACTAAATTCAAAATTGAAAGTCATTTCGTTAGTTCCTGGACCCGGGTCCAGGCTATTGGCAAATTCCAGTAAGGTCCCGTAGCTAGGTTAAATCTCACATTGTGACTGGTCCGCTGGTGCGGCGCTTGGCGCAGGGCAGCGCTCGTGGCCTCGATGCTGACGACTGTTGCGACGCGCCGCACCCGCCGCCCTCTGCTTCCGAACAAGGTGAGTTTACTTCTACACGCACTCAAATGTGGTAAGTCTGTAGAGCCATCAATGAGACTAAATACAAAAATAATTACAACACTTTAATTGATAGGTTTTGAAAATATTTTTTGTGTAAAATGTAACTAATAATGTAAAAAAATCCTAATAGGATTACTTTTTAACTTGGGTTATATTTTTCACATTTATAAACAACTTTCTAAAGAATAAAAGTCATTGCAGACGATAAATAAATGCATGATGTCGAAATAATAGAGCAGTACAACATTTTAACGTTTATCAAAGTAAACATGAATATCCACACACAACACATAACGTCAAGCACGCATATCATTACTAACAGAAAAAATACATTTTGACAGAAAAATGGACAGCTTGACTTATGAGCAAAGGTGAGAAGTTCGGTCTCATCTCAATTTAAACACAAACATACGAAAAAGGAAAAAGAAAGCACGATGCATGTTTACTAAATAAAAATAATACACATCTTACCAGAACATTAACTATCACTTTAATTTTAAGCTTTGCTTCTGCAAATCTTTGAGCTTAAAATTAAATAATTAATTTCTGGTAAACTACCAATAATATTTTATTGTTGTACCCCTTACCTAGCACGGTATCGCTATTGTAGTTAGCACTTGTTAGTTATTAATATTTATACATTTATATTAATTATATTTTATACCAATTTATTCAACACTGACTACATGACAAGATAGAACACTAAACTTATTGACTGGTTGAGACAGTGGATCTAATGAATGGGGATTTAAGGTTAGTTTTGTATTGACAGAACCAGAGGGCGGGGGTGCGGGCGCCGCACAAATTGCTGGAGGGGAGCGAGGTGGTGGCGCCGGGTGCGAGCTGAGCCCCGACCGGACACCCACCAACGAGGCGCCTTCGACGCCCTTACTATCTGGTAATCTATAATATTAATATCAACCAAAGGAATGAATATGTTTCTTATGAATATGTTGGCAACGCGTTCGTGACGCCTCTGTTGTTTCAGGCGTCCATAGGCTATGGTAACTGCTGGCCACCTGTTTATCACTATCGTGGTATAAAATAAAATGAACTGCAACTAACACTAATGTTGTGTTGGTGTGTAATGACACAGTGGTGTCCAGAGCTCATTGGGGAGGAAAGGGGTTTTCAAAATCTGAAAATTTTCAACCTAGACGTGTCAGTGGATGATTTTAAGGCTAAGGCCTAAGCTTTATAGTTAGAGGAGAGGAGACTCGTGCAGTGGGACTTCAATGGATTTGCTATTATAATGAGAACCTCCTCTCCATAGAAGTAGTATTTATAGTCGTAGTTATAACGAATGTTTGTTCAGTTTCAAAAGAGTTTGCGGAGGTGCGTGCCGCTGCTGGAGTTTGTCGTCGGGGCTCAGCCAGCTCGGACAGCACGCCCTCCACACTCGAACGCACCACTATACACAACCCCACGACCACGACCGCTACGCAACACCATACCTCACCAGGTATGCTCACACCTTTATATTTATATGACATTTCCTGGAAGTCATCAGCGATTCATGATGAACAAAACATCTGACAAAACCAACGTTGAAGTTTTACTTTGAATACTTGATAAACAACAAAAAACATTCAAATAATTCATTGCATTTTCGACTCAATTTGACTCAAATATTGTAATCCTAATTTAAATACATTATCACTTCAATTCTCAATATCACTTACTTTTACATACATAAAGTAAACATAAAAGAAAATCCAACTACCTATATGATAATTAATCAATTCTTTACATAAATGTGAATGATATCTGGCTCAGTCTGGGAGCAAGCACCAGTACAGGAGGCTTCCTCACTACCGGAGGAACCGAGACCACAGACGCCGGAGCGACTCAGTCCTCGAGCGGAGATGAGGCTGGCGCTGGACCAAGGGAAGGATATGCTGGCCGATCAGGAGGTGCCCTGGGTACGTCGGGTACGTTCTAATGATGCATTTATTTAAAAAAGTCAGTGATGACCGATCAAATAAGAAATGTGCTAAAGACACGCAAGTTTAAAAGTAACCAGAACCGAGTTAATGCAGTATTTAACGGAATCAACGAAAGTGGCTAGAAACTTGAATCTTCTAGCTACTTTCGTTTCGAATTGGCGCACTACATAACTCTTTCTAGGTAGAAATATTGGTAGGTATAATGATAAATTCTGTACCCGCCAATTTTATATCAACCTGAGCACCAGTTTGAGAACCGCTCTAACTATACGTCAATATTTTGTCGCAAGAAAAAACTTAGGCTGATGCTCAACTCGTGAGTTAAACCTGTTACTTTCCCTAAAGAAGATATTGCATAAGTATTTAAACGTAACTTCCCTAAAGAGATGTTTAATGTGGTAGGCTGGCGGGTCCGACCCCTGGTCGTTTCGCGCGGCATGCCAACGCTCACTACTGCGGCGCGTGGCGAGCGCCGACGCAGTGACGCTGTGCCGCGCGCACCCGCGCCGAACCGTCCCGCATACTACTTCGCGCAATTCTGTATATGCCTGGAAGGGTAAGTACACCAGCAAGATATTTTTCCTTTCTAAAATCAATCACTAAAAGTCGTAGTGCTTATATCAACTCAGAAAGGGGTCGTCATTGTATCCGCCTCGCCGTCGAACAAGCGTAAACCTAGCGTAAGCACGTAACGAAAGCAGATCAGCAGGGCCGGTTCCGGATAGGCGACGCTACGCTTACGGCGCGCCAATCGCTGGTTGAACGTGAAGTGACAAGAGACGCAAGCGTGGTAACAGAGTGGCGTAAGCGTGGTTACGGAAATGCGCAAGCGTATTGACGATAAACCGTAGGCGCAGGATCCTATTCAAAACGTTCCGATTCCAATGACGTTAACTGCTAGAGATTTAAATTAGATTTAATAGAAATTAGGTGAGGCCTTCACCTAAATGTCGACATTAGGCTGATATGATAATGATAATATTGCGCCAAAAGTAATTTTCAGACACAAGTTGACACAACCAAGTTGCATGCAGTAATAATAATTGTCAAGTTAATAGTTTTAAAACCATATCTAATCATTAAACATTTAACAGTTCCAGAAAGCGAGAAACCTATGGAGATGGAGCAACTGGCACGAGCGGAAGTTCAGACGATGCGTTCGCGGACGCGCTCTCTATGCCAGAACGGGAAGATGTGAGTCCAATTTATTATCCAGGCATGCTAATACAATATAATGACACCATATTTTTGTTCAAATTCACAAAAATGTAGATCCACTCCAATTTCCTAATAAAGAGTTTCACAGAGAGCCACATTTGATTCTATTGTTTATTATTTTAAAAGCATTCAGATTGTTTCAAAATATTTAATTCTCGTATCTTCAAGATAAAACGCAGTGCTGTTTCGTTCACAGAATGGGTTTCCTCCGTCGCCGCGCATCGTCCGATAGCCCGCGGCGCGAGCCGTTCATAATAGCGGCAAGCCGACCGTTCTCTCCCAGGCGTACGACCGTGAGCAACAACGGCTATTACAAGATATGCTTTGTCAATGGCTATGTGTGAGCACCGCCACCGCACCGTCAGCTTATCTGTGCCAATCAGCTGGATTTAAACGTTTGTGGGAAGTTTTTTCATTGGTTTATTTCTTTGCAATCAATATTTCATTCTTTTATCGTCTCTCTGCGTGCAGGATGATGACAAAGTTATATGTGAGGACTGGTTGAATATTATTAATAGGATGGCCATAATAATAAGTACTTAGTAATGAAAAATCTTCCTACGTAGTATGTACACGATTAAATTAAGATATCCCAATAAAGTGGGATCTGAATATTGGTGGTCCACAGAATGATTCTAAGTCTGCCTTGAAACTCCGTAAATAAATTATTAATTAACCTTATGAAACTTTAAGGAGAAACGAACTCTTTAGATAAAATGAGTGAATTTAGGATTAACGGCTAGAAGCTATAATTTAATTGTCAAAATGTATCGAAAACTCGTCTTATAAAAATAAATAATTAAGTGCATAATTATGTCCGAATAAATAAAACGCGTGTGTGGGTGGAAGTTTAATAATAATTTATGAATAAAGTAGTGAATTTGTTTACCTATTTATGACATTTCAGTCAATGTTTTTCAAAATTGGCCAATAAAATTGCCTTTCTTTAAAAATTAAATTTTAGAATTTAAAAAATGAAATTGTTAAATTAGTAATATGAAACGTTTTTAGTGAAAATATTTCATGTTTTTAACTTTTGACTATGTCTTAAGATAAATTACCGTTTGATATATTGTTATAATTGTGATTGTCTAGGCACTAAGCTGATGTCAATTTGTTCTTTGCTTAACACTTAGTATTAGAGTTTAAATCCAGCTTTCCGATATGCAAATTTGTTTTTGTTATTGAACTGATCTGTCCATTTTGATTGGAACGAGTGTTCTCGAAAATATATTTTTACTAAAATATCATTACGCTTTTCATTCTTCATCCTGCGGCTTAGCTGACCCTTCCTTCATGTAAAACATTCCTTCATTTTCTTCAATGCTAACGAATCCCTACACTTCCACTTATCAATTTTATTGCTAATATTTTTTGCTAAGCTAGTCTTTAACTTTAAACTTAGCATAATATATAGTTATATATAATAAAAAACCACATTATTTACATCAAACTAGATCCACTTAATAATAAAAACGTAGTAAGTTGAAGTACAGGGTTATTTTAGTTGCTGCTAAGAATTAAGCAGAAACTAACAAAGACGTACCTATTGAAACTTGAATAACTAAAACCAATAACCCTGTATTTTTTTTCACTCTAACCAAAAAATAAGCACCCCACAGTAGAACTTTGCAAATAATATAATATTCTTACAGGAAAAACAATTCGAGAAACGATTCTGGAAACAAGTGACTAGAAGACGTCAATCACTCGGATCTATCAGTCAAATATAGATGTGAGGGAAAAGCAAACGATCATAAAAAGTGTTCATAAGTAGCCCTTTTAATAGGAGTAGACGATTCAATACTAGAGACTGTAAACTTAGACGGTCATGGACCAGAACCAGTACTATTATGAAATAACGGAGTGCTTGAAAGTGTTAAAATTAGAAGTATGGATAATGAAGTTAATGGAATGCCAAATGTTGCCAGATATATGCCAAAATACTGACGAAAGGGACCTGTCAATACTTCATATCTTAGAATCATTGTGTTTATAGTACATGACACTAAATAGACATAATTGTTGACTGTAAATAATGCTGTTCATTTGTGTATAGAGCTGTACAAATAGGTTTATAACTGAGCTTGATAGAAAATGTACAATATGTGATAGGATACGAACTGTTTTAATTGTCTTGTAAATTGTTATATTTGAAACAAGCTGTAAATTTATTGTTTTCAGATCTATTGTAATATATTTTTCTCGACTTTGTACTCTACGTCCATATTGTATCATTGAGGTAGATATTTACCTACTGCGTATGCAGATGATACTTAATGCAAATTATATTTGTGCATTAACTTTTATGATTCAAAGCTGTATGGTAGTCTCCATTATACGGAGGAGTTGGACTATCTCAAGTAGGGATACCGATCGTTATCAGTAGGCATCGATTAAATAGCATTTTCGACCCTGTGAGCCTTCAAATAATTCTTATTTTTAGTATTCTTACATTTGAATTATTTTGAGAATTTCTCTAGTTGAGACTACGCGCCGTCAAGTATAACGTAGGATGTCCGCTCAACTCCGCTCACAAGGTGAACAGAATGATCTGATCCGAACCGTAAGATCGCACTGTATGCAAGCCGTACACAACTGGTTCTATTGGAAATCCCTTAAGGAGGTATATGTATGTCTAGCAGTGTCCTATGACTGATTTGATACACATTAAGTAAGAAGTAGATGAATCAACGACAACGAAAAGTAAGTAGTCAGTTCTGGGTTCAATTCAGGTCAGTCTGGGTGGCTGAGGGATATTGCATTGCATCTTTGTTTAATTGATTGCATTATTCACTAAAACAGACCATTTGTAGGGAATCAATTCAACAACATAATTAATTGATTATAAAAATAAGATAATCGGAAAAGCCACGATTTTGAAAATCGAATATGTGAAAACGGTTGAACTGACAAAATAAAAAAGAATAAGGGCATGTTTCACCACTAGCAAATAATCGTTAGATAGCGTAAATAATATAGCCTAAATTTCGTTGACAGATTTTTGACGTAACCTTCATATACAATCTGTCAAATAGATAGTTTAGAAGATTCATCTAGCAATGGTGAACCTAAGTATATTTTTAAAGGAAAAAAATATTGTCTAACTTTCCTTGAAAAACATTAATGGAGCGATGACAAAAAAATTATGACGTAAAAGTTTTGTTGCACAAATATACAACATTGATATTTTCTGAACGCAGTACATTATGATATTATCTCAATATTATGTCTTTGAAATGTGTATCGCTTCGTTTATATGTCGCACGAGTTTTAGATGGATCTTATTGAATGTTGTACACACTGGCAGACAAGCGGTTCCTATTTTATTGTATATATTATATCGATATATTAGTCACTGAATATTTTATAAAAAATATTTCTAGATGACTGACTGAAATTGTTCTGATTTCTTTCTTTCCTCAGATTATTAAAAGGTAGTACGATAGGTAATTACTTTACATTCTTTGGAGACTGTGCCCAGCAGTGGGACGTTTATGAATTGTAATGATGATGATGATGATGAATACGATACTTAACACAGACGATACATAAACTCACACTTGATTTGTGAAAATTAAATTTAAGTCTTGAGTCGAGCGAAAGGTTCATTAATACCTACCGTCATGTGTGTACAATAATTTAAATAAAAACTGTTCAAAATATATATAATATTATTAGTCATTTTGTTAAACCATAATGCTATATTATTAAGTTACAAAAGAATTCTAGACATTTTAACAACGACAATGTATTATTTTGTAGATAAAATGTAATGATCGTCGAATTTATTAATTTTAAATTCACTGTAATAATTAGTAAGTGTTTGGTTTTAAATTATTTATTTATTTTATTTCGATGACTCAAAATAAATTATTGATTGAATTCTTTATATTATTTTTTAGCCAGACACATCTTAACTTATCAAAGACGTCCAACAAGTTGTGTTGACTAGAGTCTATCTATACTAATATTATAAACAGGCAAAGTTTATGAGTTTGTGACGTTGTAGGGAGAAATCTCGGGATCTACAGAACTCATTTTCTTTTAGTGTTGGATAGCCCATTTATCGAGGAAGGTTATAGGCTATATAAAATACACTACGGCTAATAGGAGCTGAGTAGTGGCCAAATAAAAAACGACGGGAGTGAGAGTTAGAATAAATAAAAATAAGAAAATTAAAAATGTTAAGGTACGTATATTTATTATCAAAATACAATCAATTCACAATGTAAATACAAATCTACAAGTAAATATCAATTATATTAAATTTGATACAAAAATATTAGATATTTTTTCGACTTAGCACCACGGTTCTTAATAATCATTTCTTATACTACTGGAGAGACAAATAGATAAAACTAATACATTTTAGTACTTAGTAAGATATAAGAAAAAAAAACTTATTCTTTATCTTAAAAATAAAACCTGCCAGTTTTACAAATAAAATATAAAAAATATCTCCAGTTAAACCTTTTACAACTGCTAATTGAGCACAACTTGCACTGTCCCATTGCCCTTTATATCCCACACTGGCATAGCAATCAAGGCAAGAAGAATATTATATATAATTATTATTATTCATAATACAAGGGAAATTGAGAAAAAAAAATGTTTTTTTTTGGAAAAACAATTATTCCCGTCTTGCCTCAGCTGCTAGGCTTATTTTCATTCTTCGACTTAATATTATGTATATACACCTATTATTAGTATTGGCAGACAATAAAAAAAGCTAAAAAAAACCTTTACTTTTTTGTTAAAGAATTTAATACTTAATATAAGATTTACATAAACAGAAATTAAAATATAAATGAATAATTCCAGATCGTTAGGAAGCATTACATATTTTCATTTTGGCACGATGTTAAACAGTTTGGATTTATTTATCCTACAGCTAAAAAAACTATTTTTATTAAAACTTTTATTAAAATAATGGTACATTTTTAGACTTATAACTTCTAAACTGATGTAGGTACATTAAAATGTCTACGTCTGATGTTGGTACTCCTCTTCTAAAAATTACGTTAGTATACTCTTATACTTTTGAAAATAGTGTTAAAATATTTAAAACAAAAAAGTATATATTTTCATGTGGAAAAATTTCACAAAAAATTCGTATGTTAAAAATACATTCTCTAGAATTTGTGTAGGTCAAAGAAATTTTGACTATGATATTATAATCTGTCAAATTCTGTGAATATAGAATCTGATTCATTACTCATTTTATCATGATGAAATAGTAAAAATTAATAAGAATATCTATTTATTTTACTTTAAAAAATAAATTCAATTACAAATATTATGTCACATTAAAAAGGTATTAGTCACAAATGGACGGAATATGAACGCATTCTACTTAAAATTAATGAAAAATACCAACAGAAATATTAAAAGGCAGTGAAAATTTACTTTGAGCATTACAAAACTTACAAACATTGGTTTTAAAAGAACTTTCTTAATTTTTTTCTAATTTTCCATCATTTTAATACGCTTTTTTCTTAATTAAGTACAATGCCATCTGTTATCCGTTCCGTGACTTGGTATGTTTTGACTCGGTCTCTTGTCTTTTTATTCTCGCCACTCTCTGGTCGCTTGGAAGGTTCGAACTTCGGATGATGTGAAAGTTGTTAATCCTTGAGGACCTGAAAATTTTAATTTATTTTTTAAATAACTTAGGATTAAAATGATAAAAATACATTTGCATAAAATAATTTGGAGGGTAAAAAGTCTGAATATACCCCAGTAGCTAAAAATTTAACATTATTCAACCTCATTATGGTTCAATAATGTCTTCTACTACTACTATCAATAAAGTTAAATTTCGCTCACCTCTAACTCTGCGGCCAGGAGTAGGTGTGACGTCACCTTCGGGGGCGGTCCACTGCTCAACTACTTCTGTTGCCGAACGCGCCAAGGACGGCTGACTCACGGAGCGATGTAATGAGTGGCGGCCCCATGATCTGTTTACGAATGAAGATGAATTAGATCTTTTAGACCATAACATTAAATCCAATGGCAAACCACCTTAAGGCCGCCTGGTACCAAGCGGTAACTGTAGCGTAACCTATGGACGCCTACTGCAACACCAGGGGCATCCTACGTAATAACATCAGAATCGTAGGTTGCAAGATATATGAATAACACAATTGTTGTGATCTTTGAACTTGAATATTTATCTTAAGACACGTAAATGAAATTATAGTCGACTATTGGGACAACGTTAAAAAAGCCAAAATATAGATTTACTCAAGTTTGCAGCTCTCACTCCTAGTTGAAACCGTAATGAATAAACTACTAAATTCTTAGAACTGCAAAATTTCTCATCTAGAATTCTGGTTAATTAATTAACGAAGAAACACAAATGCAACAGTATTACTCACTGGCTCTGATGGAATGGATGTTCCGAATCACTGTCGTCATCATAGTATCTGCCGAGCTGTGTTCCTCCTGACACCTCCGAGTGGGTGTCCGCTTGCTCTCGTGCGTAGTCCACCATCATCTCTGACATCGACCTGAAAAATAAAGGTAATATTGAGGTACTTGTTAAAGAAACTTGCCACAAGTAACCTACCCATTAATAGTTATATCATTTTTTTTAGAGGCTGTTTGATTCACCAGAAATGAATTTTTCAATATATTTTGGTCATGGTGTGATCACCGAATGCGAATTAAGATATAAGCTAAATAGAACCAATATGTAGGACTGGATGGTATTCCAAGACACGGTCATATAAGATGATCTTGATGAATGTAATGAAAACCAAAGAGATTGCACATATCATAATAATATTGATGCACATCAGTATTCGCCAATTCAAATGCGGAAATTCGTGATGCTAATACTCTTTGTCTGAGAAAAATTCAGTCATGTAAAATTACCAGAGAATATTGGATTATAATTGCGCATTTTTTAACTTTATGTCAATGAGGTAGAGTTCAGTTTAGTAACCTCATATCGACGTGGTCGCTGCGGTAGGAGGATCTGCGCGATCGCTGCGGTTCTCTGAGTGAAGTGGCGTCACTATCGTACTCGTACAAGGTGGGCAGAGAGCTGCGCCGGGAACGGGAGTCCCATTCTGTCTTCTTGCGGTAACGGTTCTGTTGGAGATTAGGTTTTTGCTTTTAAATTAGCAAAATTTTAAAAATTTCAAAAAATTTCAATTTTAGCCTGGTATTAACAGAAAGCTTTGATTGGTAGAAAGAAAGAAAGAAAGAAAAATATTTTATTATGTCCGATAAACACGGCGCACAATACATAAATCTATAGGTATAGGTAGGTATTTGTATGTGGTAAGACTAGATTACAAATTTTCCGAGTCGATATCGCTCTCATGTTCAAACGTTTGACAGCGATATCGACTCCAACTAAGTCAATGTCGAAATTCATATCAGGATCTTCATATCGGGAAAACTGAAAGTTTACCGAGGCCCTCTAGTTCCGTCTCACATTGTTGTTAGTTGAGACATCAGAGGCAGAAACAAAATAGTGGCGTGAAATTGAAATGACTTAACTCCAGCAGTGAACTCGAATAGGTTGATGATGAAGCCCAAAACTTAACACACAAATTTATTCAAGACATTTTCTTTCGGTGCCACGTACCTTAGGTTTATCCGCAGGCGGCGCCAGTATCCGTATGATGACTTCCCACTTGTGCGGCGCGTATAGCGGCGCAAAGCGGTGGTCGTGCGCCACGCGTGTGAACTCGTCACGTGACGCCGCACGTGACAGCTCACGCCGCAGCGTGCTCTCGTGGGTGATCAGCTCGCGCCACCGGAGACGCTCCTCGCGCGTCAGGCGGTACGAGCGCTCACTCTCGTGGAGGACCTGCGAATAATAATAATAATAACTTTACTATACTTTCTAAAAACTAA
Source organism: Laspeyria flexula (assembly GCA_905147015.1). Lineage (NCBI taxonomy): Eukaryota > Metazoa > Arthropoda > Insecta > Lepidoptera > Erebidae > Laspeyria > Laspeyria flexula. Next base: position 15,827,788 of record LR989954.1, read on the forward strand.
GTGTTCGTCCTGGTTTATTTATGCTTTATAAAAATGAAGGATATATTCGTAATATCAAGTGGACTGCAAAAACCATCATTCTAAAAAACTATTATTCTTAACCTTTTACGGGATCTAATATTCGACCTAAAATTATTTTTTTAACAATTCCCTAGACTTTAATTTTAGAAACTGTTGCCTGTCTAATTATAATTGGAAACATCGGCCCTTAGACGTCAGCTTTACTCATAATACCTAAGCGAAGTACCTACCTTAAATTTTATTGCCTGTGCTGTTAAAAGGCAAATTGACTAGAACTAGACTAGAATAAGAGGTCTATATGGAGACAAAAACCAATAACAAAAACCCACCTCATCCTGCGCTTCGGTCTTCAACACCCTGGTAAGAACGCTCCAGTTGACTGGAACAGGTGGTGCCGGTGTCGGCTCCGGAACATCCTCGTCATCTTCATCGCGGAACAGTGGATTACGTGCCGGTGGTAACTCTGGTAAGAGTGGTAGGTCTGACGACTGATATGAGTGGCCTGTCTGCTTGATGAGCTCGGGAGAGAAGAGGTCTGGGCCGCCTTTTCCTAGATAACGAAAGATTGAGTAAATAATGTTACTCTCTATTTCAAAGCTGGCAAAATATATTTCATCTTTCTTTTGTTTCTTGGACCAAAGACTCTACTCTAAGATTCCCTGTGTTGTAGAAAGTAATCTAACTGTTTCATCTCTTTTTCCTACCTGAAGTTTTAAGTTATTTATTTTGTTACTCGACTAATTAAGAATTTGATTACATTGAAAATCTTATTTTATCTACTAGAAAATGTTCATTTTTTTATCTATGATTATCGGAAAATTACATTTAATTTTTTAATATGAACTTCTTACCAATATATTTCTGTGGCGGCAGTGAAAGTGGTACTCTCTCCATCTTGGGGGTGAGCGTCATACCGGACGCACTGCTAATGTCAGAGAAGTTCTCCCATTGAGCCTCAGGCACGGTGTGGTTCCTGATCGTCACGTCAAATTGTGGTGGTGGGGGTGGGACCTGGGCACAAAAATATCACGAATATGGTATTAGGCTACAAATTTTCTTTTTCATTACTTCCCGCAAAATTGTTTTTGGAGTTAAAAATTAAAGGCATTAAATTGCCCAGAGAAGTGGTTTGAAAGGTTAGTAAACCGCTCGCGATACCTCTAGAATTATAGGCGTCCATAGACTACGGTAATAGCTTTCCACCACCAGGCAGGCCGTGCAAGCTGTAATGAGAAAAAGTGCATACCTGTTTGTATTCAGTGACCAGTCTCTTGTGACGCTCAATGTCTTCTATGGTCTTCTTCTCTGTGATCGTGCGGAGGAACACGTCATCTACCACGTGAGATGTGATTTCGGGTTTCCTGTTGAATAAAATTCGTTTTACCTATTACACTGTGTTGATGCTTGTGACGATATATTTATTTATTTATTTAATACTTCATACAAAATATGTACAGGCGGACTTAATGCCATTAGGCATTCGCTACCGATATAGCGATATTACGATACCGATATAGTAGCTAAAAGATAGTTAAGGTAGGTACTACACCAAAATCATAATATAAATCAATGAAAAGTATAAAGTGAGTACCTGGCGGGCATGATAGGTGTCTCTGGAATAGGCTCGAGGCTCTCCATCAAGGTTTCGTGCTCCTCCGTCTCTAGACGCTCACTCATCACAGGAGGTGGCGGAGGAGGTTTCTATATAAAAACTTAGTTTTAGATCTTTATTCTAATTAATAATATTCTATTTTAGAAGTGTAAGGTTAAGGTTCAACTTCAACAAGCATTTGCATTTAATTTATGGCTAGTTTGAATATTCTTATGAAATAGTTTATTTGCATGTAACAAATAATTTATAATTAAGTTTTAATTAATGTTATGGAAAATATCAATACAGTCTTAGAACATAAATTGTTGGACATAAGGTTATAAGGAACATAATGGCAAAACTTAACTGTTTGTAGATTAAAAATATAAAAAAATAGTATTTTTTGAGATTTGAATGACTGCATCATCATCATCATCATCATTTCAACCAATTATAGTCCACTGCTAGATACAAGCCTCTCCTAACACGCGCCATAACACTTGGTCCTCCGTCTTCCGCATCCAGTCAGACCCAGCGACCTTTTTTAGATCGTCGGTCCACCTAGCTTGAGGGCGTCCTACTCTATACGCTTGCCGAGTCGCGGTCTCCACCAAGGACACGTGTACTCCCAAAGGCATTTTTATGTTCAACCGAGGTTACTTCCTTACCTTAATATGGAACATCCTAGCGTGTGAGCTGTCAGTCACCTCTGTGACGGAGTGCGTGTCCGTCATCTCTGTGTTCAAGGACACGATGGACCGCGGCCGCCTCGACCACTCCTGGTTAGTCACACAATGATGATGGTCGTGAACAAAGGTATTACGATGAGTATGTGTGGATGTGTTATGTGTAGTCAGTTGTTTATTGTCAGGATAGTGCTGATTGGTGATTAGTGTTTGTTGGACGTTTTATGACTGAACATTTTTGTAGTTGGATATTTTTGTCGGTGAATATTTCTCATTGGACATATTTGGCATTGAAATGTTTGTTTTTAGATATTTTTATCATTGATCATTATTGTCATTCAATATTTTCGTGATTGGACATTTTTGTTAATTAGACATTTATGGTGTATTTTTGATTTTGTTTGAAAATTAGTTGATGATTAAATTTATTCTACTATGTTTCTGCATGTTCTATAGTGTTAAAAGAAAATATTGAGTATAGAAAATTATTTAGAAATTTTGAAATGATGATACCTAGTTGTGTCATTTTCTATGTAAGTGTGCGTGTTTATGTTATGTGCAATAGTAGTATTGAGTATAAAAGATTCACATTAAATCATGAAGTGAACAAGTATCATAAACCATTTTGTGCATGCATGTTAAAAAAAGGTCGAATAATATAAATATTTTTTAACTAAAACCGATCCCTCTACTCTAATTGTAAACTGGCTCAGAGCTTTCAGACTATCTACAAGTAAATATACTCGTATGTATTTGTCTACCTTTCTTCATACGACAAATATTAATCATTTAATGGTTACATTTTACGTCAAAGATATAAGGCGAAAATCGCATACATCCAACGTATAAACTACAAAGATCTACTGTAATACAAACTACAACAGATGTACGGCTATCAACACTGTGATGTCAGATATCGTATCACCTATAAGATGACAACTGGTAAACCATTGCAGATTATATGTTATCATCATGGAATCGTCTTTGAAACGTATTTTTAATTCAAATATTTTTAACACATACCCTCAGTACAAAACCAAAAGTGAAACCCAATATTAAACAAAATGACGTAATTTCTGTACATACCTGTTTCTCCCGACGTACTTGCGAGTAGACAGCGGGAGGCCGTGGGGGCCTCTCCGGGGGCGGCAGCTGAGAGCCTCGCGCCGGCAGCGGCAGTGCCACCGGTGACACCGTGCGGACCGACTCTTGACGCTCGTGTTCCTCCGTCATTAACGTTTGTCTGGACATTATACAGATATATTGATATAGTAAATTGTGTTTTCCTTAGTCTTGCGAACTTAATTAGCCTTTCTTTTATAATAAAAGGGCAAACAAGTAAGCGGTCATCTGATGGTAAGCGTTACCGTGGCATATGAAGGCCTGCACCAAGAGCATCACATGTGCGTTGCCGACGCATTGAAACCCCTTCCCTCCTCAATGAGCTCAGAATACTACTACTCACTAGCAGGATCACAACACTACCTAGGCAGCATATATCTACTAATTACCCCTCTCACTTATACTGCCGCCGTCAGTCTCAGTGACAGTAATGGTGGAAAGCGGTGAGGGGGGCACAGGGGACGCTGTACTCGCACACGCATTGATCATCCCGCTCACTTTACTCAAGAGTAACAGAGAAAGACTTACCTAATACTGCCTCCGTCAGTTTCAGTGACAGTGATGGTGGAAGGCGGTGAAGGGGGCACAGGGGGGCGCTGTACTCGCACGCGCACTGATCATACCTCTCACTCACTCATCTTAAGAGTAACAGAGACAGACTTACCTAATACTGCCGCCGTCAGTCTCAGTGACAGTGATGGTGGAAGGTGGTGAGGGGGGCACAGGAGGGCGCTGTACTCGCACGCGCACGTCGAACGCCGGCGCCGCGCCTGACACAAGTCGCGCGTTAGTTGCGAGCGTCTCACGCGTCTCGCCGTAACCTGTTAGTTTCGTTATTGTTTAGTGAGTGAGTCTGATAGTAAGGGAACCTTAGACCGTATTTCAACACTGACTGATAAGTGTCTGATAAACTTTTTGAGACGTAAGTAAAAAATCTGTCACTTAAGTTTCAGATAGGCTATCAGACAATGGTGAAAAATCACCTAATTAAATGACATTTAATTATATTTAATATATAGTAGATATTATTAAATTATTACCCTGCCATTGTAATAAATAATTTAAATATTATAAGTATGACTTTAAATTTATTGATCTAAATTTACATTTAGTACATGGTTTTAAATTATTATAATTATATATTATCTGTCGTCAGTATTGATATTAATTTCAGCTGTTAAAGGTTTGCCTTAAATAAAAACACGTTATTCGTTAGATCGGTGACACGTTGGCATTTAAAAACACTGGTATATTAAATTGCGCATGTTCCTGCGAGATATTTCCTATAAGATTATTTGACATATATTATGACGAGCGTACTCGTAACATACGCCAAATTGAGAATGCAGTTAAGGTTAAATTAATATTTACTCAAGCATTTTCTTAGTGCATTTGTAAATCAATAATTAATTGTATAATGTTAAATAATTAATGATAATTGTAGTATATTTCTTCCCGTGTGTGACGAAGGAAAATAATTTTAGTTAGCATTACTTAGTAGTTAACTGAACTGGGGATTGAACCCAAGTCCGTAAAACTTTAAATTTTCAAATATTTGACAACCATGAAATCGACCAATCGATACTGTGAATAGCGTCTAGGGGTCTATCTGAGATTTTAAGGAAGGTAGTGACTTCCACGACCTCCCCCCTCCATGACAGAGCATTAATAAAAAAACCTACCCTCGCTATGATAAGATTCATCCATCATAAAGGCCTGGTTGGTATGCGTTGCCTCTGCCTCACTAGGGGTCTCAGAAGGATAATCCGAGGGTATGGTATCTGACGCAACACTTGCTACTTCTGCGGCGACTGGGTACACTGGATGTGCTCGAGGTATCTTCACTTCTGTGGGTACAAAGGTAGGGTTCAATTTATATTGTCAGACACATATATAAGTATGACAAAAAATCCAAAAAGGTGCTTATTTTACAAAGGCAAAACTTAAATTTTAAGTGTATATCTAAGTAATATTAAGTGAAATATTATTATTATATTATAATATAGATATTACCTTTTTACTATCAAACATTTATTCTGTTTAATATGAAATTAAAACTGATTGAAAAATAAAACCGATTATTTTTTGGTTTTGTTTGTTACTGCACTTCTGGTATTATGAGAATCTGGTATAATAGGAATCTGGTATTTCAATCATCTGGTATTTTGGGAATCTGGTATAGTGGGAACAAAGGTTCATATATAGCGTGTTCTCACCCTGTATGCTTTCCCTGCTAACAATAGAAGCAGAGGAGTCGTCGATGAACCTCCTCGGTGCAGGCAGAGCTCGTCTCCTGAGACAAAGGTACGATACTCCTAGACCCAGGAGTAGTAACGTGAGGAACAGGATAGCGCAGATTATCATCAGTATGTGAGTGCCAGCGAGGGGAGCTTTAGCTGGCAGAGGACCGACTTCTGGGCTGTAAAACATAAAACATTACTTATATTTCTTGGTACATAAAATAACTGAATAATGTGTAGATAGTTTAACTGAAATATGTGTAATTTTTTTTTAATTTTAATCTTGGAATAAATTGAGAATGGTACTACTACGACCTCGTTTCTTATATAAGTTTCAGTGGGAAATTTAAATTGTTATTGCACCTTTTTTATGCCTGCATACAAAGATCCTGGCCATTTGTCGTCTAAAAAATCCTGGGATGCCATTAGTTTTCTTTTTTTTCTCTTTTTTTTTTCTATAACAAATGGCTTTTGCGCCATTTTTTTGATGAATATCGGCCAGTGTCAAATAGTTTATAGTAGATATTATTTTGTATAAAAACTTTTTTGGATTGGTCGCCGTGTGAGGATAAGTCATGGATTAGCCTATAACAAGGCACATCGATAAGCTAATTACAAATTATTTTGAGGTTCGTTTTAAAAAATAAATGTTGATATTCTTTACTACTCACGTAAATATAAGAGGGTTGAAGACTGGCTTCGGTACGATTGGAGGCGGATAACGGCATAGAATTGTAATGACTTCATCTCCGTCCATCTCCAGACCAGGATGGAAGCGGACTACGATGTTGTTTGTAAACACACGGAGAGGATCCTAGAGAAAATAATAATATTAGATCTTAAGTTGTCAACCATAGTATTTGTCTAGATTAAAAGTAGAAGTGGTCAAAATAAGGATGTTTTTTTTCGACTGGACTCTCATAAATTTAAATAATATATTTTAATACTTAATTTACGACCCTTAGTAAATGTAAACTGCCAACCTGAAGTGCTTGTTTAATGACAGCAGGCAGTAGTATCAACGTGTTAAGCGAAGCCACAATCTTTATAGTTTATTTGTTTTGGGCCCGTTTAATCAAAAACGTGTTTTCGTATTACAGTAGACACGCGATCTGAATTATTTGAGATAAACACTAGGTACAATTCAACGTGTTTTCTAAGCGACATATAATCTACCATTACGAGGACATTTACATTTTGGGCTTTTTGATAGTAAAACGAGTACCAACCTGCTTAGTCCCACAACCTTTGAGCGGTAACTCCAATTTGTAAGACAGAGCTCCCTTGCCTCTTACTTGACACGCAGAATTTCTATCAAAGTCTGCATACGCTAAGCCGTAGAACTTTTCGTTGAATTTCATTTCGATCTGAAATATAAAAATGGTTATGAAAATATAAATATGATAACAAAAAGATTGCATAGTACTTAATACAAACCGATCTTTGTGATCATTTAGTACTCAAAAAACAAAGCAATTGGAGAAAAATAAAGATAACTAACTGATACTTTTACTAACATGCTCATATGAAATTCCTTACATCCATGACATACATACATAGAACACCTTGGAGTGTTGACGATACTGTTTATATATCATTATGTACTATACTGTTATTATATATCATTCAAATATCGAATAGTATCGAATACAAGTAATATTCTACCTGGCATTATCTCATTATCATCGTGTAAGAATCGAATCGATCGAATCGAGTGATAATAGCAACATGAACATCAAAACAACTAAACCACACATATACTTTTGCGCAAGCATGACCATCAAACATCGACAGCATAGTATTTCATAATAAGCTAATACAAATATACATGTACAGTTATATGCAAAGCTCGTTGTCGTCTAACATCTATTGACAAACGATTGACAAGTCTGTCTTGATCGACTGTTATTGCATGCGGTTTGAAGACGCAGGTTAGTTAGGGATATTACTTCCTCTACGTATTGGGTACCTAATGTAGTGCTATCGATATTATGATATACGGTGGGAAGAAAATTGTATGTAGCGATAAGTTGCGTGAATGAAAAGAGTGCCTTGAGTTTCTTATCAGTTGTTAGGGCTCTTCCCCGTTATATAAATACCGTTTTTGAGATCTTGAATTTGATTCTTTGACAACTTCATCCGAAACTCCGAAATTTGTTTCACTACACTTTCATCGAAAAATATAATTAAGTATACAACAGCCTAGCCTTCTGAAAAGCATACTTAAGGTTTCGTTTGTCTATAGATTACAGAAAACTGGAAGAAAAATCAATATTCCGCCGTGTTCCTTTCTTGAAATTCAATACTTTTCACTATCTTCTACTCACTCAAACATAAGTTTTATATAATAAAATATACATCAATACAAACCTGCATAGAACCGGCGGCACAGTTGAGAGCTGCCTTCGTTCTGTTCAAGAATATCACTGGACTTAGGTCATCTAGTTTTGTGACCTGAAAAGAAACAAAAATATATAAAATTATGCTATTCATACATAACATACAACAACAAACAACATAACAGTCTCAGGCCCACCGAGTCACCGAAGAAACATCTTTACGTTGTTTCCTAACTGTTATTACGAATTATTTGATAGTAAAACCCAATAACTGTTTTTGGTCTTGGGAAAACCGTTGTCTCGTGATCAGCAATTGCAAATCAGCATTGATATATTGGATTCTTTAGTTCTCATTACAATTGTCCCAAAAAACTACCAAAATGTGTGCAAACCTTATGTTTCTAACTCTGTGATACCAATATAAGGACTTTTCTAGTGATAAAATTATCCCATAACCTATCTAAGCGTTCAACACCTCTGAGTTCATTATAAAAGCTCAATATTGGGCCCCGAAGCAGACGTATTAACTATTCTATATTTAGTTTATTTCACGGCGCACTTCGCTATAAATCTGTACAGCTAATTATTACCTTCGGGCTGTTTCTATCGATGCTTGTTTCCAATGTAAGACGATATCAGAGCCTTCTGAGACAAACTAATGTAAATATTAAACAAAGGAAGCCTTTTGCTATCAGCAATCTATCAGCAAAGAATTTTTTTGGGTTTCTAGTAATTTGAGACGACTTTCTCTGAACTACCAGTGTAATTTTATTCGTGTAAGTATTCTAAATAATCATAAATCAGGATAACTTAAAAAAATCTGGCAAATATGTCATCGTGATCTTGAACTTTCCTTGTTTGTTAACAATATTGATTCAATATATTCGTACTTTTTGATGGTTAAACAATTTTAAAGATTTAATAATTAGACGACCGATACCACGAATATTACTAATCAATATAATTTGGTGTAGATAGTTACACAATAATATAAATTGAAGAATACCAAAATGTAACACCGCCGCGCTGTAAGATCACAATGATTTTTGGGTAAACCTTACACACCCACAAGGTACAGCTTGATTCAATCTTAATAGATCGAGGGCCTGATTCACCACTTTCAAATAAGTGTCTAATATACTACCTGAGAAATTTTTGACAGATTTTATAAGAAAAATATTCAAGTCAAGTAAGTTTCAAATAAGCTATCTAGCACTTATTTGCCAGTGGTTGCCAGGCGCTGAGAGTTATAAATGTATTTAAATAAAAAAGCCGCACCGTGGACACAGCACCCAACACCCAGGTTATCTACCTTCAAATATACTTACTTACAAGTACTTCGCACATAACAATATCTCGTATTGTAACTGCCGAGACTAGTACTGTAAGTGTTGATTGAATTCCAACTACACATTTGTTAAAATGTCTTGTCACCGTGACTTTTTACCACCTTTTTGTTGGGAACATTTTGGAAATAACTACAATGTCACCAGACTGCCACGAGAGCGCAGTAGTATTGTGTACGACTGTTCCGCAAGAGGTTAGATCGTTATTGATCTAGTTTCTTCACTAGCCTCATCCCACGGGTGCGCTTAAGTGGTACATCGGTAAAAATAGCCTATGTCCTATCTGTGTACCAAATTTTATACCCTTCAGCTGTCCTAGTATGATTGACAACTTTAAAATATAAGTACGCATTTAAAATATAAGTTGAAATAGTTGTGCAGTTGCTTGAGTTTTAATAACGTTAAACTGAAAATGTATTATTTTAAAAGATGTTGATAAAGTTACACCATATTTCATCATCATCATCATTTCAACCCATAAACTTACTGCTGGGCACAGGTCTCCTCCAAAGAATGTGCATGGAATTTAGCGTACTATACCACGTTGGCTAGACGAGTTGGTATAGAGTTTGTTTCGAATTTTCCTTATCTTGCAGTGCTCTTGTCTGCATATGATGTGTTGAGCTCGTGTTGAGCCGGGGTAGTGACATTATGTATTCTAAATCCGTCACTACACGGACAATATATTTAATCCTGCTATATTATAATATATTTCTCCTAAAGCTATTTTTAGAAAGGAAAACCAGATAATAGTGTAGCGGTGTTATCGGTTGTATTGTTAACCCAGTACGATATCGTGAGGTGTAGTGACCGCAAGGTACCGGTGCTCGTTGCCCCACCGCTTGTTATTGCTCGTTGTTTTACACAAACACTATCTTATTGGGACATAGTGTGTAAGTTGTAACGATCACTGCGCAAGAGGTAGGCTAAAAAATCTCTATTTCAACCTTAGGTAGTCTAGAATTCTTAGTTTCAACGGGTAACTCTTACGGGTCGTAGGGTTAGTTTCGAATTTTCCTTTTCTCGCAGTGCTCTTGTCTGCATAGTTACTCCCTTAGTCGCCTTTTACGCCGCCCACGGGTTTAGATGGGGTAGTGACATATTCTTAATCCGTCACTACACGGATTTTATTAGGTATAGGTATTCTTCGAAAAACTTGTCAAAATTTAATTTAATATGTTCGTCATCTGACTCAATTATATGCAGATAGCAAGGTAGATAGTTGTTTATAGTTACTAGCGTAGGAAATAATAGACTTCAAACTTTATTTATTTGCTGAAGAAAGGTATACATAATAATCACAGTGGTGTTACAGGTTAGACCTATGCTAGGTGGTTAGGTTTCACCCGGAACTGCCATTATAAATCGGTATTAGAGCTCATCAATGTATATCCAAGCTTATAATAATCACAGTGGGTGTGTGGTAGGTATTCCGTAAAATCTTTAAATCATCATCATCATTTCAGCCTATTGCAGTCCACTGCTAATATCTTTCGATAGTTATATTGAAATCTAACGTTGAGCCTACTGCCCAAATATGCTATTTAGTTTTTATTACGTGAACAGAATGTTCCGTGTATTTAAACATGAATTCTGCTGTATCTGTTTACTACCAAGCAATTTGTAAGTATACTTGTTTACCATCAGTGTACAAAAAAAGCTATCGAAAGTTAATAAAACATCTGCTATATATACCTTGACCTAGTTGCAAAATATGCCCGCGATTCGAACATGAAAAAGCTGCGGTCAACGGCCATTTTATTTCGAAAATGATTACGCATCAACAAGAGACGCATTCGATAAATTCACTTTCGATACACCAGCCATCATGTGAGAATTGACCTTTATAAATAACATTCGGCACGACTATTGTAGCTTATATTATTGTTTTGTGGTTTCACCTGTATCAAATTTAATTGACTATATTCCACCGTTCTTTTGTTGTCAAATGTATCCAATGCAAATGTGAATTCCATAGCATACGAGAAATTAACAATATTATTTATTGGTTGCAATTTAAGTACATATCACTCTTCTGGGTCTGACGGGGTAACTTCGCTTCTGTAATTCACCGAGCCGCTAATTTAGAACAATTAAGCATTCCTTATTAACGCTTATCTTTTCGAAAAAAAAATTTTGAATTTGAAAATTTCGTTATTCCTGCCACAGATTTTTTTTTTCCGTATAGGTAGTAAGCTATATTTATCTGTGTAGTGACGGATTAAGAATACATAATCTCACTACCCCATCTCAACCCGTGGGCGTCGTAAAAGGCGACTAAGGGAGTACCTAACCTTATTCAGACAAGAGCACTGCAAGAAAAGGAAAATTCTAAACAAACTCTATGTCAACCTGTCTGGCCATTCTTTGTAGGAGACCCGTGCTCAGCAGTCGGACGTATATGGGTTGGAATTATGACGATGATGAGGTAGGAAGCTACTGAATTATCATGTTCAAACAAACCAACAAACTCTTCAGCTGTATTTATTAGTACATGTTGCATTCTGAACGATTGTTATATTAAATTATCATATTTGACAGTTAAATCGGCCATGAAATTTTAATTTGAATGAGGAAGTTATTTTTTACGTATATATAACTGTGCAGATATTTTTGTTAGTATTGTTAAGTTTTTATAGTGTTCTAATCGTGTTATGAGTTAATTGAATTAAAAATTGGTTATATTTTTTATTTCGTAACTGAGAAACGAATATCTATTTTAAGATCATTGGTGATCAATTAGTTACTAAATATAAAAAAGATGAAAGTTACTAACGCACGAAAACAAAAAATTTACCTTACATCTAATTTGATACCTATGTGCCTATAAAATAAATGATGATAGAATAGGGGTATAAAAGTAAAAACGCCAGGACCATGTTATTATAGCTTAGTAGTGGTGTTTTTGCTTCTATACCCCTTTAATAATGACAACCTAAATGTTGTAAATCAGTATTATAACTTTTGTATTCTTCCCAAATAAATAACAAATATATTCTCCTTCCTCTATTCTTGTTTGTTTGTTTTTTAGTGTCTAAAAAGATACAATTACACCCAGACTCCAAACAAGTATCTATAAATCATACAACTATTTAATTTTGTACCGTGTGGAAATCGATCCCACGACACTCAGCGCAGTGATGTGTGCGCTTTAACCGCTACGCCACAGTGACAGTCAAAATAAATAACTAATGTAACAAACCTTTCCATCCAGCACCGTCTGTTCGGGCAGACCCTCGCCCTGGTACTCGATGTTGTTCGCCTGGGACCCATAGTTCGACTGCGCCTGCGCAACCGTCAGCGCACACGCCAACACACACCATAATAACGCCATCTTTTCTCTGTAACAAGGAAATACAAATATATAATGTTTAACTATCTAGCAGTCCTATTGGAAATTTCTTGGAGACGGGGAGGCCTAAGTCCAACACTGGACGATATGATGAAACCAACAGACTGTAAGAGACAGTTTACTTTTATGTTAGTCTATTTCCTGGGTTTGATTCCCGGGTATTGCAGAAACGGTATTAGGTATATAGCCCGTAGTTTGGAAATGTGCTTGTTTAATGGTACAAAGATTGCCTATACTATGTGGAACCTAAAATAGTAAATTAATTTTTGTTAGGTTTAAATCTATCATAAAAAATAACAGAATTTCAATTAATATAATATTTATAAAGAACTAGCTTCTTCCCGCGACTTCCCCTAAGTTACATACGGAAATGTATTGTTAGCTGTAAGGTTAACAACGAATTCAGTTCGATGTACAGAATTTTTTCACTAGGGGAAACGAAACATAGTGACAGTCGTCGAACCAAAGTCATTGAAGCGATATCTCATAGAAAGCTGTATCAAGTAATATCTTTATAACTAAGCGAAGAAAGTAAGTCTCACGTTACTGTATCGGAAAAAGTTTTTTATTGAGCCTCTCTACGTGTTGTATAAGTTTTCACTTTGAGAAACGCGTGCGCAGTTTTCTTTTGAGATCGATTAATAATCAAGTTATTATTTCCTACGTTTCTTTACGTGTGCTGCCAATGCCAATGTTAAAAATTTTATGACAGAACAACTTTCATTATTACGATGTGTAGGCAGATATTATGTCTCATACCCATATATAATTTGAGGAAAATCCACCATACACTCTAGGCAATAGTTGAAGTGGGCAATCAATCTAGCATCATAGCCGATCTAGCAATCCATTTAACTACTGCAATAGAAAAAAGGTTGATAACATGAAATACCTTTTTTTTAATAAACAATACAACTTATTTGACTAGCTGTTGCCTGCGGCTCTCTGTCTGCAGGAATTAGATTCTCGTAAACACAGAAACTTTTCCCCGTGGGTATCTTAAGTTTTTTAATTTCTTTCCTCATAAGAACCTTTGTCGGACTATAATGTTTATAAAAACAAAAGAAATAGCTAAATTGGTCCGGCTGTTCTCGAGTTTGTAGATTTTTATTTATGTACCTAGATAGATCTAACCCAAAAAAACTAAAAATACCAAATACCATATTGAAACTTGACATTATCGACTATTAACATAGCACGAACGAAACTGACAAGTGGACAAGGATATGCGCGGGCGCTTGTAACCTTTCACATCGTGCACAAGGTCGACCGCAGCCTGCGTGTGTGTCGCCTGACTGGACCTCTTGTGCTATGATAACATTGTTGAAGGTTGCTTATTGCTCTTAATATGTCGGCGTTTTTAGCCTATGAGTATTAGTTCTATGTGAAACGGCGTGACGTCATATTAATTTGACTGCCCTGTTGGTCTAGTGGTTAGTGACCCTGACTGCTAAGCCAAAGGTCGTTGGTTCGATCCCCACCCAGGACAAATCTGACAACAAGTCTGGGTGTAATTTATCTATAATATGTATGTAATTACAAAAAAAATATGTATATAAGTAGTATATCAGTTGTTTAGTACCCATAACACAAGCAAATATAATTGCTTACATTGGGACTAGATGGCGCTGTGTGAATGTGGTAGAATATTATTATTATTACTGCGACGCCGACGCGCCGAATGTGGCCGTGGATAGAGGGATCAAGTGCAGGCATTGGGAAAAGGTTTTATATATCTCGACGGTGGCAAAACAATCAAGAGGGCCGCCTCATGGTAAGCGGTTACACCAGTGACATCATGAGCGCGTTGTCAACTCTTTAGAAACCTATTCACTCCTTTTTTGAAAACATGGCTGGTTGATAGGTGCCCAAGGTTACTCAAAGACGGTGACGTGACACTTCACTAATTCATGGACCATTTTTCCAAAAACGTTTATTGTATTTCTTTTTAAAAGCATGTTATTATTATCTACTGCTTGAAACGGGTTTTCTCGCCTCTATCTGGAGTCTCTATCATATCGTATCGTAAAATATCAACAAATCACATACAATTTACATTATACACATTTATCTAAATCCCCAGAAGCAGACTAGGCTTTTGCCTGGTACCTACTCAGCCTGTCAGCTGTTTGGTATAAATCCGACAGTAATAATAATATGGATTATCAAATGTACTTTCATTTAAATGCAGCAGATGGCGCTCCAGTTGCGTTGAAAAGTAAAAGATTGTTATTTTTTAAATCATTTGACATTTCGTTTCCTAGAGCGGCCTATATCAACGTTACCGTCACCATAGAAACACAAAAAAAACAATGTACATTTAATCACCAACCTACTTACTGTATGGTTTTTTCATTCCAAAGCTACTTTCACAAACAAACGCAGACCCCAATATTATATCATCATCGAATAAGGTCTGCAATTTGGTTCCATTTGGATATGATGACGTAATAATACCATATGGGTAACAATTCTCGTCGAAACCAAATAACCACGTAATTCATTTAATCATTCATAATTGCGAAAAATACACTTATTTGTTCTTCAAATCAAATAATTCTTACTTCTCTTTATGACCATAACATACAGTTAAAAATTCACGATTATTTTTATCCACAGATACGGGTATTAATTTTAATATGTTGTCTGTTTATTCTTTCGATACTTTGTTAAAGTTACGGAATTAGGTATTTGTTTCCTTAGTTGCTAACAAAATATTATATTTTTCATAAACACATTTTCGAAACGAGAACTGCCTATGATGATTTAGAATATTGTTTCCGTCATATAATAATAATTATATGAACGACACAATTAATTTCTTTTTCAAAAAGTAATTTGCAATAATAATACGTATGACTTAAATTCACAGTTTTATAACATCTTTTAAGGTTCCCATTTTTCTAGATAGGTAGTTAGTATATAAAACAAATTAAAAAGTTAAACGCACACAGACGCGCCCATACTTCAATCAAAATAAAAACCTATAACATAAATATGTTTATTTTCAACTCACGCTCTAAAAATCAGTTGATAAGTTAATTAATTCTTGCGTATAAGTTCATACAACGTTTATGATTTTGTTATCAAAATAAACGTTTTATATAAAGATCGCGTGCTGTTGTATCACAAACATTAAATATCAGATATTGCCCGCTGAATATTAATTCAATCGTATATATTCGATTGCCGAACTCACGCCCCCTGCCCTCAAATATAAAGCTCTCGGTTTGAAATTATTGAGTTACTTTTTGGAAGATATAGCATAAGGCTTCGGTGATACACGGAGCAATAAGCGATTAGGGTTCTTCAAACGAAGAATAAAAAAAACAATTTTATTCATATATGGGCCCCGGACTTTAATAAAGTTTAGACAAGACGAGAACGAGAACAGAGATAATTTTAACTAGTTTCCTCAAAATTGGCAACTGGTGTGTGGTCGCTTTAAAATTCAAACCGTTTATAATAAACCCAAGAAATCTCATTTCATCAAGACTTGAAATAAACTAAACTATCGCAGTTTTATGGAGTTGACCCAAAATAAAATATAAGTATAATGTTTCGTGCTTTGTGTCCAATCTTTCTCTACTAAGTCATAAAAGCGTCAGCAAAGCCCAATATGCAATACATCATCTTTTGGTATAAACCTTTTAAACATTGATGACTAGTAGACATTTTTAATTGATAAGTAGCGATTATCTAGCACGTACCTATCAATAAAATATCACCATTACGTCTCTAATTTACAACCAAACCCTCCTCAGTTGTATAAAATGTAATACAGGTATTAATAATATCAAAAAACCCTCAACCATAATTTCTCAGCTGCATAAAGTCCCAAATTTATATACAAATAAAATAATTTAGCAATACGACTCCAACTGGTTTTGTACGAAATACGAACGTGAAGTCGCGTGTTTTTAAAACATTTTAATAGTCCACAAATCACATGTTACGTTCAAAACTGTAATAAAACGAAAAGTTATATGTTTTGATATAATCAGTTATCGTTTAACAAGCTTGCTTTTGCACGTGGTTTTATCCGCACATCATGTCGATAAAAATTGCTTATGTATTTTTCAGGTGTTACATTAGGTAAGATATGTCCTAAGTCTAAGTTCAGGTTCATTAAAGCCCGTTTTCTGAACCATCAAAGTTATTACAATAAAATATAATTGAAACAAATTAGGGTGTGAGAGTTCTAACACATGCCCAATCACTAGTTTGTAACAAGAACTTGTTTAAACAATAATATTCAGTTTGTAGTTTAAAAAATTACAATTGTAGAAATTAACTAGTTCTATTGTTTTACTTTTCTATTCAGTCAGGATATACTTTAATCGATAAACTTTTATTTCATGGTACTTTTATTTTTTATTTTATGGGCATTTTTCCGGTAGACAGTGGCAGCGATGCGGAAGTATTTTATGTAGCCATTTTTTATGCCCTTTTTCATGTTTTTTTTGTGTGTTATGTTGTAAATATAGTTTTTTTTTAAATTTAAGTTAATTAATAATAATACTGTAAATTGTGAAATTGATATAAATAACCCAGGAGAAATAAATACAATTTCATGGTTGTTTTATTGAAATAACGTTGAAAGCGGATGGTGTAAACGGAAAAGACTTTTTAATTAGTGAGTAGTTTATCTGTACCTAATTTGGAATTATCCCAAGACCAGTTCAACGGTTTAGCCGTAAAAACATTACAAACTCACTTTCACATTTATAATATTACTTTTGATTAATTAGATAATTCGTTACGTAGTTCATAGAAATAGAATGATATTATCAAATTTAAATTTTATATTGAAGATTTCTTTTTAGTGTACCGGTTTTAGTGAACTGGTTCAAAAGTCAATGTAAGGGCTTTGCTAGTGGAGGAACTTTTTTCTTCGGCTGACAGCTACTAATATTTTTGCGATTTTGTAGTAAAGTAATCGTATCTGGTAAAATGTGTAAGTGTTGATCTCTGCCTGCCCTTTTGGAGAAAACGGCGTGATATTTTGTTATACCATTAACAAAAAGGTGGATCAGCTATAAACAACAACAACTACACATGTACTAGTTAAAACCAGGTTATATTACTATTATATAACATTAACAATAATAACCTCTAATATCGGACAGCCATATTCCTCAACCTATACATACAAACGCTCATACAAATGTATGAGACATGTATGAATGATTCAATTAGCAGGACCTTGCGCAAGTGCTGACTCCCACCGAGCCACTCACGCACATCTAACGGTACACTCAACGCCAGTAATATGCGCATATTATTGCTGTTAGAATCACATTTATACTGGTTTTTGCCACCTGCATTATTTGTGACATGTAACTTTATGTAATATAACTAGAAGTCATGCTGGGCTTCGCTCCCGTCGTTCTTTATTTGGCGACTGCTCCTATTGACGATAGTGTGATTTTATATTACCTTCTTCGATAAATGGACCATCCAGCACTAAAAGATTATTTTAAATCCAGAGATCCTGGCAAACAAACAAATTTTTCATCTTTATAATATCTAATATAAAAATATAAATATTTTATATAAGCAGGCGGGTCACTAGATATGTTTGGCCAGCGCCAGCGTGCGTGAATTATTCTTCTCAGTTCTCTAGATAGAAGGGAAAAGACCCGAGCTCAGCAGTTAGACATTAATGGGTTGCTGATGATGCTATTCAAGTACATTGTCCCAATGACTACGAATACGAACACAATAAAATAAATCAGCCGAATCGATGCCCAACTACGGGTAGAACTAGTAAACAAATATTTTATGACAGGAGGCACAAGAATTTTTGATTGAAGCATCATCATTACAGCCTATAAACATCCCACTGCTGGGCACAGGTCTCCTCCAAATATTGATTTTTGATTATGAAAATTCTTTATTTATTAATAAAAGTATACAAAACATTGTAAGAATAATATTAAAAGTTGATTTCAATACAATAAAATCTGTTTTATACAGGCCAAACATTGTGGCAGGAATTTAGCCTAGTATACCACGCTGGCCAGACGGATTAGTATAGGGGTTTATTTAGAATTCTCCTTTTCTCCCTTAGTCGCCTCTTAAGACACCTATGGCTTGAAATGGGGTAGTGACATTTCGTCACTACATGGACTGTTACTAAGTGTACAAACATTTTATCACCTGCATGCGTGCGCGGTCGGTGGGCGGCACGCATATTGAGCCTTCCTCTTGATAATGTTTTGTTCAAATAAAAGCTTCGTGTTTGAAGCCTTATTCTTTATATTCACGTGGGAATTATAATACTAGATGCTTAATTAATTTGTACCAATATATTCGTTATTACACTTGAAAAAAAGCCTAGAATAGTTAACCCTTTAACCGACTACGTCAGATTAATCCTTCAAACATTTTATATCGAAGTAGTAATAGTATATTTATCTATTCCTTTTGTGGTCTATAGTCGCATAGCTGACGAGAAACATAACTAATCAATCCAATATATAACGGTTTTAATGACTCACTAACTCAAACCTATCTTTGGAAGCAATTAATACCAAAAGTAATATCAATTTAAAACCCACGAGAAATTAACTATCGTCGTCCGTGAGAAACATTTAACTATAAATCTAAACTATTCGATATTAAAACCGGCTTCCATTTTGTTTATTACGGACATGTCATTGTAAAGTACAAAGTTAACTAAATTAAGAAAATTCAACTTTATCACTAGCCATATAAATTCAATTTTGATTGTCCGGTTGCAAGATGACTATTATACTTTTTGACAATAACAAAAACGCGACAAAGAAGTTTTCATTGATATTTGTTGTAGTCATAATTCTAATTTTGAATGTTATATAAAAAAAACTTAATGATCATTCGTAAATTGAATTTCGAACGAATTGACATTCCGGGGCAACATTTTTACGCCAGATTCATGTTTTTGATTATGCAACTCCGTAGGCGAACAAGCTTTGCCAAGTTTTGATGATTACGACTTCTTCAAGACCTTTTAAAGGAACTTTTAAATAGTTTTATAAAAGAAGTCTACACACAGAACTGAACTATATAGTGAGTTTGGCTACACCCTCTGCAATATATATATGTAGGTCTGTCTCTACAATGCATGACTCAATATTAAACTTTATCAATGACAAGCAAAATAATTTCCAACATAGCGCTTCCACTTTTCTTTGTTCTTTGCTTTTTTAAATTATGTTAAGGTAATACCACTGGCAGATAAATGTCTATTAGCCTGAAACTTATTTCACAAATGTTTGATATATTTTATATAAAGTATGTCAATTACTGTAGAAACAAGGCCTTAGACTGTCTGTCCATAAACGCGGAGCGAGGCTGTGTAGCGGGGAAACGCTGAAATATTTTCCAATAGGATTGCATAAATTCATATCAATGCAATATTTTCACTGTTTCTCTGCTCCGTAGCCTAGCTCCGCGTTAATGGACAGGCAGCCTAATATATTGATTTCCAAGCAGCCTATTTTCATCATGTAGACATAAATGTCATTGACCACTATATTTAAACAAATTCAAGGTTAACAGACTACTGTAACGTGAGACTAAGTAGTAAAGTAAAGATGAACAGATAATATGAATGGTCGCTATTTACTCTCCGAGACCTCGACAATCCCGCCTTACACTTAGGCACTCTAAATGAAAAGTAGTTAGACCTTGTAATGTTTTACCAAGTGATTTGCGGTCAAATTATCTTAGCAAGAATTGTCTTTATGTTAAAAATACTTTGAGCAGTATTGACTATATTGATTGAGGATAATTCTTGAGGAGCGAAAACAAGCCTTGCCTTTTAAGAGGAAACTGTGTCCTCTGAGAGGGAAAGGAGTTCTTCTGAGAGCTGATATGGTATTTAAATAGGTCATAATACATGGTGGCCGACATAATTCGGGTTAGTAGATCAGACATATATTAAAAATTGTTTTTATTAAACTAGTTTTGTATGAAAATTTTTAGTAATATTATGTACTCATCTCTTTTTTCTATAAGTATAAGAGAGTGAGAGCATGAGTTACAATCTTATAATTACTACGACTGAACATCACTGCAATTTTTCTTCAAGAACATAATCCTTTTAACAAAACCTGTAGACCTTTATTGCCAAAATTGGCTGACGTATATGTGCAAGGCAAGTGCCGTACAAAAACTTACTTAACTGTTCATAAGACAATACAATTTCTACTCTATATCCTTATAACAAAGTTGGTTTTTGACTAATAAACGTAAGACGCCTCTTCCATTCTTTTTGGTTGCAAAGACTTTCACTTTTTGCAATGCCCTATTGATGTGTTTGTTTATGTAATACGAGCTACTAAACATTAATAGGTGTTTAGTAATAGTGTAATGGTCCTAATTCTGTTGTTACTTACTACGTTTAATATCATTACTTCTTTTATATACCTTGAAGAGAGCCGTGTGGTATACTAAGTACTTATGTACTATGAATCCTTTGAAAGAAACTACTTACTTCTGAAATCTGCAGGATTACATTTTCATGCACAGGTTTCTTTATTGAACTAGTTATAACAAAATGATTTTTTTCTAATGTTGCAACCTGGTTGGAATACTGCATATACCTTATAAAATTCCACAGTAAACAGTAAAACGGTGGCCATTAGAACGGTTACTTAAAAAATAAAAATTAATTAACCAAACACCTACTGTGTTTGATGTTCCGACGAAGCAATAACTCAAATTTATTTCATAATACGCAACGTTAATGAATATGGAAGTTATGAATGACATGGTTTACAACTTAATTTTTATAATAAATAGAACGAAACCATACGTCATAGTATATGAAGTAAATAAAAGAATATGTTACGTATTATTATCAGCCGACACGTCCGCGTCAGTTGTAACTGGAGGAAGTCAATATTGTGTAAGATCGGATAGAGAACGGACGCCGCATGGCCAATGTGAGGCAAATTACTAAGTAGATTTACGGCAGCAGAATAAGGTAGAATAATTAAAATTACTTTTTGTAAAAATTATGCTATTTTGGCGTAATTAAAGGACTACCACACAAATTCAAAGAATTATTAACAATAAAAAAAAACACGCACCAAGCCTCCCTTTCTAAAAATTTTGATGTAAAAAGTAATTGAATCGGCTCAGTTTTCGAGAAGAAAAAAGAGGAATACGAAACGTACAACATTTTTGTCTTATAATCTGTCTGAGCAGCTGTCTCTATCGCACTCTACGGTTGCAGACTTGAGATAAGGACGCAACGCGACGGCAAAAGTTTCTCTAAATACCTATTTTTCAAATTCCTCGCAGACCGCGTTCCCTCTTAACTCTGTTTTGGTAATCTGGGCCTTGTTTTTCCTTGTTTATTTTACAATCCCATTTTGCGTGAAGCGTCATTATTAATATAATAGCTATGACATTTACTTTGATGAACAAATAAAACTAACAATAGATTAATGCAAGTACATTAAGAAACGGTGCTCCAATCTGCCTGGCGTGTCAAGGTTCTATTACAAATACGTAGGTACTATTAGTATGTACCTACATTAATAAAACTATTTGGATACAGCATTTTTGACAGTGGGTTGGCTGACAAACCGACACTATTGGCAAGCGTACTGTTAGCCCGTGACGGGTAAATTTACGATTTTGGTGAAGGAGTTGTCAGAGAAGCCTCACATCCATCCCTCACCATGTGTGGTCCAATGTCCAATAGAATCGCTTCATTCACCTGACGTCAGGTAAATGAAGCTATTCTATTGGTTCATAATAAACATGGCATCCTCGCATATCTCTGGTGGAAACATTACCATTTTAACCAAATAGCGAGCTTTTTACCATTTATTTAGGAACTATTCTAGACTTCGGATTAATTCTGGGAATTTCACGACGGGAGAACCCATAACGTAATAACCCTTCCACTATTTACCAGCAACAACATACCAGGATAATTCTGATCTCTACTTTCCTTGATCCTACTTTTGAAAGAGTTTAATATTGCATTTTTATTAATTTGCTTGCATTTTATAGTGTCTTTCGACTGCACTAAATAAAAATTTAGTAGAAAGTTGAAATGCTTCGAAAGCAAATTGTGTCAGCCACGGTTTAAAAAAAACATTTCACAACACAAGAAATATGAGAATACTAATATTGACTTGTTAATTATATTAAACAGAACTATTTCAACTGCATTTACACAATTGTTTGCAAAGTGTAACAAGAGCCGAAAACGTCCGAGTATTTCCGAATATGCCCGACATCTGCGCACTATCGTCCTTGCTTACGAGCGAGGCGTAACGGCCCACATACGGACCAATTAACTTTAGTTGTTCCGCTTTTTTAATATTTGTTTAGAATAATTAAATTTGAAAATACAATAATAAAAGAGGTCAAGAAACTGGCTTTTATTTCAGATTTGCAAATGTATCTGCGGCCTCTTTGATATTATCAAGATGGACGGCTCGTTAAAAACCTGAGCATAATAGCCTTTTGCCACCCAATATTAGTTTCAATAAAAGAAAAACCAAAAGCTCGAAGCTTTCATCTTAAATAGAATACAATCTAAAAAAATTCCTTTGGTATTTTTTTTTACTTGTATCCTCGTATAAAACAGTTGTACATGCATACGAACTCGATGTATGTATGTTTAATAGCTAAGAACACTGTGGACCCTTCAGAGCGAAGTAAATATAATAATACTATTAATTAGTAAAAAAAAAATTGAGCTGATATAATGATGATGATATTAAGTTTCTGTCCAAACCTTCGTCCGCGTGTGAAACTTTGTCTATCTGCTCATAGATATATAATATATCATCATGATAGCTCCTATGTAATAACACATAGCCAAACACCAGGCTGATACTCATAATTTCAAAACCAAAAACCAACTACCGATTTTGCTCGACCCCGGAATCGAATCCAAGTCCTCTTGCGCACCAATCATATACACTACTATCACTACCGAGGTATTTACAAGTATATTATTCAGGTACTTATTACAGGATAGTCAATAAACTTTGCAAATCAAAGCATATCCAGATGCAACAAGGTTTCGTATTTCATAATTTAAAGCTGCACATCCACTTGTCTGATCATAGATAACACAAGTTATAATCGGCCTCGAACGACCACGTACTTAACTTATTGCATAATAATTACACAGTTCGATATTGGTATTAAGTATAACACGGTTATTATTCCTGTATCTCGCATGTTATCGATCGATATTCATGTGTTGGTATTCTGACTACCTAAAAAAGTCCGCCCACAGCCGTCACAACAAATTTCCCCTTCCATTCATCTGTACGTCTGTACCAATATTTTGTTTTTTAAACGCTAACGTCCGATATACTTGTGAATCGCAAGGGTGTCCTGAGCGTCGCTGTCGGCTATAGTCAACAAAACTCAGATCCATAAAAATACAAGATAAAAATTCTAAATCATTACTTTTATTGTTGTGTAATCAGTACTTTTGTTGTATGTTTTATAATTTATTACTAAATATTAAAAGCTGATTTTCATGGCTTAGCTCAGGGCACGACGATGCCAATATGGCGTGCCCGTCAAAATAAAACCGTACATATTCCCGCTGCGCCATCGAGGCAACCTTACCTTAATTCCAATAATACATTCCCAAAATAGGAATAGAAGGATATAGAAAGTCTACAAAATGAATAAGTATCTACTAAGAAATATTAAATGCGGTGCGCCTTCATAACAGCATTAACCTTGAAAGTAAGATGTTGATATATTATGATTATAATCTGATCAGTAAGCCTTCTTAAATCTGATTTAATATCAAATTATGATAGCTTAACAAATGTAATTTTGTAACCGCACCGTCGTGATGACTTTATACGAAATAAATAGTTGTATTCTTATACATACTCGTATCTACCTCTAACCCTACTAAAGCCGCTCGTCCCGGGTAAACGTGAGGTCAAGTTGGAAGCCTTCTAGGCGACTTAATAAATTATAACACTAGGGTGTGATAAAGAGCCTATTCGTTAAGTAGAAATAGTTACCCTATCTAAAAATACTCAACGCTTTATAAACTCTTAAAACTTCGTAAATATAAGTCAAGTAGTAATTATCACGTTCGATTGCCATGTCGCTGTCGTAATGTCCGTATATATACTCCAAGGTCAGAAAGCCTGTCTGACTGTCTGTCAACCGGCCGGTTCATTAGCGGCACCCAATTTGGGACAAAAGGACGAGGCTAAGGGACTCAGTACTGGAATAACCAGTCTGGATACTGTCTTATAATATAGTTTACAACACATACAGATGGTATTTACAATAATTTTAACCGCCTGTGTCGCGTATTGGTAAGTGTATACGACTAGGTACTACTGCTGCTACGTGAAAACTATAGGAGTAAAAGGAGCATATTCTATAGTGATCACCGAGAGGGGGTCAAAAATTGTAAAAAATAGGTCATATAGTATGTGTACGTTATCTTATTATGTCAATTCATCACCCTCGCTTCTCGAATCGCCTCCAGCTCCGCTTCGGTAGACGAATTACAATAAATGCTAAAAATACGGTCGATTTATTGAGGTAAAAGGTTTAAAGTCTAAATTTAAAATATTTATCATCAATCTTCATTATATCTGAGTACATAAATAATGTTTCCCTTATTAAAGTAATTGGTACGTTAAAGTGATGTTAAATTTAAATTCCGCATTTCACGCACACATTTATATTCCAAACACGAAACTTAACTCAGGTTTGGATTATCAACACTTCCACAGATGCGAGTCTGTTCTAAAAAACATAAATAAAGGAAAACTCATCTATCGTAATTGAGGCAGGTAAAGTACCACTTAAAAATGAACACAATTAGAAAAAGCTTTCATTCTAAACTTGAGATTGGTTGGAACGATTTTGTAACTTTTTGTGCTTTTCACTAATGCATAATGTTCGATATACAACAAATATTTGTAAATATATTAGGAAAAGTAACAAAAATATCAAGAAATTTTTGTAGTAGAATTTGTACACAACAGTATCAGGTCAAATCACACACACATATGACTTATATATAATAATATAATGAAACCTCCATTCGTAACAATGCAAGTGAACCCTAAAAAGGCATCGATCAGGAACAAGCTCAGTAAAAGCCTTCCAAAAAGTATTTATTGACCGTTTTGAGGTCGAAACCAATTACGTCACAAACATAAGAGCCGCAACTTTACTTTTGCTTTTTTCACAAAAATGATGTCAAGACAGGTGCTAATTTGTACCTGTAGACTTTTGTGGTGTCAACAAAGTTTTCTACCTACAGGAAAACAGTTCAAAGTTTCTACAGGAAAACACTTCAAAGTTTCTAAAAAGTATCGGATCTGTGTGTACAAACTAACAAAATCGTCTTATTTTATCTTCATTAAATAATACACAGAACAATCAAAGTAATCTCTGTTGTGTGGTTTAATATAATATAATCGAAAACTTTAAATTAAGGTATTTAAAACTAAACTAGACCATATTTTCTTTTCTTTTGCACCCTTAAAAATATTACCTAGAATTCAAAATCATAGATAGAAATCACATACAAAGTCTTCAAAGAAAATATCTTAATGACACCTATCACGTTACTAGGTGCATGCAACAATTCCCTGAATATCATATCTAGATATATCTTTGTCTGTCTGCGATCTATAAGATAAGATTCGAATCGCCAAATCTTATCGTACGTAAATACTTTAATACAAAAGCATTATTTCTCACATTGTCCCCTTTATAGGCACGCCGGTACACTTGGGTTTATTTCAATTCATTCTATGACAGTGGTTCTCAACCTATACAATGAGACCCCCGTCATCATCACAAACAGCTTATCTACCATGAGTCCATGGCACAAAGTCTGTAGGAAATCGAATAATAATGAAAGCATTCTGAATGCACAATTCATCACCCTATAGAATATTTTCGTGTTTAAATCAAGCCCAAAGAGGATCATAATATAATATTCTAATATTCTACCACATTCACACACAGCGCCATCTAGTCCCTAAGTAAGCAATTATATTTGCTTGTGTTATGGGTGCCAAACAACTGATATACTACTTAAATACATTTTTTTTTTGTAAATACATACATAATATTATAGATAAATTACACCCAGACACAGAACAAACCTTTACGCTCATCACACAAAGATTTGTCCTGGGTGGGGATCGAACCGACGACGGCCTCCGGCTTAGCAGTCAGAGTCACTAACCACTAGACCAACGGGCCAGCCAAAAATATATAATTAATTTACAGAAAATATCTGGTGTAATAGGATTCCTAAAATGTAGTTATGATGTTTTCAAGTGTGACTGAGCATACTAGAAAAAAGCTGAAAGAAAAAAACTATTATAGTTACTATAGTTTCAGCAAAAGCTCTTATACTGATATAGTTGTCACAAAAGTACATTAGGAGTATAAAATAAATAAAATAAAATATCGTTTATTACCAGATTTTTTTACAATTTAGTGCATTATCCAGTGGCCCCACACTAGGCAAGCCTGTCCTGTGGGTGCCTGTTACGATTTACTGTTACATTTATAAGCTCGATCGTATATCTTACCATCTTGTTATCTTGTCTTGAGCCTCTTTATAATTATATATTATTATTATTTATCGTCATTATTTTACATTTCCTTAGTAACAATATATTGCTTTCTTATAGAGGTCACAACTAACAACAAAGTTTGAGAACCAACATCCCAGGATATATCCCGAGGACAATCTTACGCATCTTCGCATTCCTATTGAGGTGTCGTGGCTAACGAGCCGATCGAAGATACCTAGCCGTGACCGCTTGTTAAAATACTAGATACACATCAACACTATAGATCTTATTGTAATAGCAGAAGGCCGATTATCGTCCGACAAGGCACGTTGAATAATGTAACTACCAACGGTTTCTTGCTTTTAAATGGAAAAAGGATGGATTATTATAATTGGTTTGCAAATTACGTTGTCTTAACTGATTATTATTTCAAACTTAATTAAATGGCTTCATTGCCTTAAGAGTTTATTCCACTACACGATATTGAGGGTCACTTTAAGGCACCTCCTGAACACCGTCTAGTGTAATTTACTAATTAATTAATAGTATATTCACTACATGATGTTTGGGAGGTGCCTTAAAGTGACCCTCAATATCGTGTAGTGTAATAAGCTCCTTACTCGTCTATATGTTTGTCGTAGTTTTGAAAGTCTAAAACAATCTAGAAATTTAGCTTTTTTTTGCTTATATCTAACAGCTCCTACCAGTAGAGGTTATAAATATTTCTTTCATAAAAATACATTTCTATTCTTTATTTTAAAAACATAATTATGATATTTATATTATACTGCATTTACTTTTAATTTAAAAATGACCTCTAATAAGCGTAACACTATTTATTTTCTTCTGGTAATAAACAAAATGAAGGTAGTCGTTATCTGCATACCTCAAGGGAAAGGCAAAGGTATCGTACCGTTCAGCCGCGTACGGCATAACTGTATTAGATCAAAATGTGATAAAATGGGAGGTTAACGCCATTCATCAACGAAAGCTGCAGCTTCGGGCAACTATTGATCTTTAACACAAGAAAATCGATTTATATTTTCTTCATCGATTAAACAGAGATTCGCCGAAGTTCCGTACAAAATTTAACAAATAATTGTAGGTAGGTAATAGTCATCCATTCGTAGGCAAGTTCTTTGTTATAAATTTATTTATATATTATTTTTTATATATATTTTTTAAATTATCCGCATCATTGTCACTGTGGGGAGGCCGTCGATAGCCTCGGTCACCATGGCCTATCCTGCAGCAGGAGCGCAGGTCGTATACCACGGCATGCCCATTTAAATGACATTATCCGCCGAGCTCTTGTCACCGCTGGCGTTCCAGCTATTCTTGAACCGAATGGCTTGGCACGTGACGATGGGAAGAGACCTGATGGTTTGACATTATTACCCTGGAAGATGGGTAGGCCTTTGGTGTGGGACGCAACATGTGTCGACACCCTTGCGCCATCCCATGTTTCAAGCTCAGCGGGTTGTGCTGGCGCTGCTGCTGCAGCCGCAGAGACCCTCAAACGGCGAAAATACCATAATTTAATTGGTAATTATATTTTTGAGCCGTTTGGGGTCGAGACTTTAGGTACGTGGGGTCCGAGTGCTAGGTCTTTGTTTAAAGATCTGGCAAAAAGGCTTATCGACGCTTCACGTGATCAGAGGGCTGGTGTGTTTCTCGCTCAGAGAATTAGCATTGCCATTCAACGTGGCAATGCCGCCAGCCTTTTGGGTACGTTTCCAGTTGACAGTGATGCTGACGAATATTACGATGCCTAAACAAGTTTTCTTTGGGTTATTTGATTTTTTTTTTTTTTTTTATTGTTTAAGTTTTCGTTTTAGTTTCCTTTTTTTTGTTTGTATTTAACTGTATATATAGTTTTATGTAAGTAGATGTTTAATTTAATTATTTTCATTATTATAATTATCATTCAATAAAGATACATAGATTAGGAAAAAAAAAAAAAAAAAAAAAAAAAAAAAAAAAAAAAAAAAAAAAAAAATTACATAAAGTACCAACGTAATAAATCTTTATACTCTAAAATACCGATAAAACGATTCCAAGATTTTCTACCTTTTATTGCATTGAATCAACAATTTCCCAAGCTATTAAGGAATAAAAACTAGCTAGCTGTATCCGACAGTTAAATCTAATAGTTAAGGTGCCGATTTACTCAGAATTTACAAGAAACTACAAATCGACACGTTCATTTAATGGATCTGGCCGCATTAACTCTGTAATTAAAGTATATGGCGTCCGCCACGACATTCTTAACGACCACGCTCCCTACTAAACTTAGAAAAAACGATTTCATCGTATTCTAATAGCTTTAAGAATGTTGTAGGGCAAGTGGAAAAGAAACATAAGTATGTGCAAATGCAGAATATACTGTCTTAAATGTCCCTATGATAATGACAAAACCTGTAACTGTGGCAGTTCTATTGTGAGTTCGTAATTCAATTATTTTTTTTTTTATTCAATTGACTGGCCTGTTGGTCTAGTGGTTAGTGACCCTGACTGATAATCCGGAGGTCGTGGGTTCGTTCCCCACCCAAGACAAATTCTTGTATGATGAGCATAAAAGTTTGTTCTGTGTCTGGGTGTAATTTATTTATGATATGTATCTATTTACAAAAAAAAAAATACCTATATTTAAACAGTATATCAGTTGTTTAGTACCCATAACACAAGCAAATAAAATTGCTTACTTTGGGACTAGATGGTGCTCTGTGAATGTGGTAAAAAATATTATAGCTCACAGCACTCCTTCTCTTCTCTATAGGTATACTTAAACTGTAACAGATCAACCCAAGTCAAATCTCACAGGAATGTAAAGTTTTCGTTCGACGTAAGTTATCATCATTACAACACATAAACGTCCCACTGCTGGGCACAACTCTCCTCCAAACATTGCGGAGGGAATTTAGCCTACTACCACGCTAGCTAGACGGGTTGATATAAGGTTTTATGTCCAATTTTCCTTGTCTCGCTGTGCTCTTCTCTGCTTAAGGTACTCCCTTATTCGCCTTTTACAACACCCACGGGTTGAAATAGGATAGTAATATTATGTATTCTTATTCTGTCACTACATGGACATATAAATATCATCAACATCAGCAACCCATTAAGTCCCACTGCTGGGCTCGGGTCTTCTCTCCTCTATCTAGAGAGCTGAGAGGGTTTAGGCCATAATCCACTCACGCTGTAATATAAGTATAAGCATATAACATTTAGGTAGGTATAGAAAGCCATATTTTTCAAGTTGTACAAATTGTGCTGTATGCAATGGGTCTACGAAAATTACACCAAAAAAGTCTCAATGCTAACAAAATGTTTTTATCAATTAAACATACCTAGAAACTGTAGTCTATGATAGGATCAAGATGGAGGACGTTTCGGCGGGAAACTTCGTCACATTGTCAGCCTGTTCTGTAACAAAAGGAATTGGCTTTGATTAATTATTATTTGTACATATTAATATTATATACATTTACTTTCCATGCATATTGGGAATCAAGATCTGCTAGTTTCCCGTCAACTGTTTGCCTATCTTCACTCTTATATTATCATCACATCACATCGCCTATCAACAGCTGGAAAAAAGCATCAAATTTCCGGCACAGTCAAAGTGTCTTTTGAAAATTTTTCATACATTTTGAAATTTCATTTAAAATTATTCGTAAAAATATAAAACTTATTTAAAAATCTATCTATTTAATGAAATATAATATTATAAACTGTAAATTGAACAACACTTTAATTTGAATAAATTTAAATTTCCTCATCTCCAAAGATATATTCTTTTCTTAGACAGCAGCCTGTTAATGGAGGCAATTTTATGGTTGTCGACACTTGCCAGCCATTTCGATCTTATATAGAGTGGCATTAAAGCAAGAGATATTCCTAGCTTAGAATGTGCCTATAGGTAAGTGATTGCGGAGACCACCTTATTTATTACTCCAAACAAAATTATCTACTTTTTTATTTGACACATAGCATCACAACTTTTATCCTCGTAGCGCTACCCCTAGCAGAGGGTACAACACACATTTCATTAGCTGTTCTATATGCCATGTAATAGGGGCGAGAATTATATGACACAAAAACCCGATGCCGTATTTGCCTATTTGCCTGACTCAGGAATCGAACCCAGGACCTCTTGCGCAGCTGTCGCACATTCTCACACTGCGCAAGCAATCATTAGACAAGTTAAGAAATATTTATACTAGCAACGTAACTTCGCCATAATACTCGTATAAAATATGTAAGTACATACAAGTACCAATCATTACTCATTACATTCTACAAGTATTTAATGATTCATTCGATGACAAAATGATTTACCTAATCACTTATCATTCTGACAGATCAATATCTCGACATCAATCTACATTTCTACTAGTTTTTATTCCACCTTTATTATCATAACATTCACAATACAAAACATGAATTAACCCACAATAGAACCACTAAAGAAATACTTTTTATAATCCAAAAAAAGTTGTTTAACATAACCAAAACCAGTAGGCGGCTGGAAAGTATGGGCCTATTATACCCCTGTCATCACATCTGCATACAAAGGGTTAGGTCTAACGGGGGTATTTAAGTCTTGACGACAGACGGTTATTGTCTCGTTAACGGTCTTAGTTTTTGCTCGAGAAA
Organism: Laspeyria flexula; assembly: GCA_905147015.1. NCBI lineage: Eukaryota > Metazoa > Arthropoda > Insecta > Lepidoptera > Erebidae > Laspeyria > Laspeyria flexula. The sequence continues at coordinate 15,859,693 of LR989954.1, forward strand.
TGTGGATAACGATTGAAATTACGATTGAAGTAACGGCATTAAAAACGGTTGATTAATCAAATAAAAAAGTTTCAGAATGCAACAAAAAGATAATGGTAGTTTATTTTTAACTAGATAATTTCATCCTATCTAGTTTGATTGTGGATTTTAGTTATCAATTTATAAATTGCTTAAACAATTACAACGAGGTAAAAAATATTAATTTACACGAACGATCAGTGAATACATTATGTATGCATTTATGGATAAATCTTATTACATTTTAAAAAAGCCAAGAAAAGAGTACAGAAACAATAAAAGACGATTCTATTTTTACATTATTACGTGATCAAATTGACTTTTGGACCGAAAATGTATGCATGGTAGTGGCAGGAGAGGAATTAAACCGAATGACCTAAAATGGAGACATACGTAAAACGCATTTCCGCTCTTAAAATGAGATTCGATGATGTGGATTCTCGCCCTTCTAGCATTACTCATAACATTATTAAGATTACCGATGTATTTAAAGACAAAGATGTACCTACAATTATAATATTCTACCACATTTAATTATATGACAAACATCGAGAACATTCCACCACGTTTCAATGAGTCAAGCGCAGGGTACATTATAATTCCTTGTATGCGCTACTGCGCTACCACAGACAATGGTAATCGTCAACGTACCAGTCATGAACTGTGGAGTCATCTAGTCAACTGTGGTTCATCATCATCGACTAAATATATTATTTTTATCATTGAAAAACTAACTCGAAAGTCATCGTCGTAGGTTTAATTATTCCCAAAATCGCAAGAAAACTTTAATAGACAGGATTTTGGACTGCCAAATGGTAGGCCGCTTAAAATGTTTAGTAACCTCTGAATTCTCAAAGCGACATACTTAGTCGGCCTAGGCTAGTATTCCTGTTAGTGGTCAGTGTTCATGCGAATACATGGAAACTTAGACCACCTTCTTTTTTTTACCTATTTGCTGCAACTTTCTTCAGCTTATTTGTATCTACATTTTGGGACGTAGAACTCAGAGCAAAGGTAGCCAACCAATCGAACGCGGTTATTATTCCAGTCGATCGTGAAAAATCAAATAAAAATATATATAAGTGATATAACATATATATATTTTTGATTGCTTTTAGTTTAGAATATAATATGAATTGTTATGATTTGATTTAAAATGTAATTTATTTATAATTTATTTTTAATTTAATATTGTAAAACTATAGATATAGATATAAGCGATTTGGTTGCGAAGACTGTAAGCTTATATCTTATTTTTTATGAATAAATAAATAACATAGTAGATAATTGATATAATCGAATGACAGTAATAACTCTCAACTATCCTCAGACTCCTGACTCTCTGCGATCTGATACTTACGTACAAGTCTGTTCGGTAAAAATAGGTTGTGTTTTTTTTTATTTTATGCAATACAATATTTTATTCATTATCCAAAACATACAGATTAATTTGCTTTTGAACTCGTATCGTAATCGTAGTGGTGGGTGACATGTTGTATTCCTCGTTAGCTTTTAAAATAACCTATATTATAAATGCCTAAACGGACATTTATTATGAAGTTGATCGACTTTGCAATAGAGATAAAAAAACTTATACCTACGAAAGTTTCTAAGGCCTTCCAACTCCATCATAACACATCAATGGTCTAATAAAATTCAAAGCACGAGTGTCTTGACGAGAGTCGTTTAGTATGAACCTGCGTTACTGCCAGTACAGTTAAATTCTCAAGAAATCATACAAGCAACTGTAACGAGATTGTTAAAAAAACATCATAATGTCTGTCTGACATGTACTGTGATGCAATTTTATATAAGTCTGTATTTTTGAACACTTTCCACATAAAGAACTGTTTAATTTAAAACAGATTAGTGTTGGTACTTAAACACGTCGATCAAATATTTTATTGTCCTGTTATTAATGTAGTAGTAGTACCACAGAACAATGAAAACCTATCTCTGTTCTGTGAGTAGTACTTTCGTATACTGCCATTTTGAGATCGGTCTGATCATTTCTTAATGATAACTCTTCAAAATAACACAGAACTGTTAATATCTATTTTATAAAAACACTATATCACTTTATAATTACTATAGTAAACCTACAACTATTTTTTGATGCTAATTTAATTTTAAAATCTAACTCAGAAATAGATAAATTACAAAATTTGTTCTTCACGGTGCATAGTTTAGACAATAACACAAAATGTATATTCAAAACAGATAATTAAGACAAACAAAATAGACAACCATTGGTTATTTCGTAATATTTGTGAGACAATGTATTAGAAAACGAATAACTTACACTGTCTTTATTGAGAAACACATATTTTAGTAATAAGACTGCAACATAGTACAGAACACACGCAAGCAATAAGTAAACGAAATAAAAAAAGAATTAAACAGGACCACTATTTACAAATTCAAAACCCTCGAACCCATCTAAATTCATGAACACGTTTGCTCATAAAAACAAAAGGGAGAACAGTCATAAAGGACACCGAATACCTTGGGCTATGGTCGACTGCCATTAAGACCACCAGGACTCGACACTAATGGAAATTTACCACCGATTTTAAATAGCAACTTCAAACTACAAAAAGCTTTTAATAGTACAGCCATTGTTAAAAGAAAAAGTAAGATGTTTATTGCTCAAGCTATCTACAATGTTTAAATGGTTTGTAAATTTCCGAAGTGGTTCCGAATTTCAAACTCGGGATAGACGTTTCGGTTCTTGTGGTACTTGATGGATTTGAATTGAATAATAAACTCTGTGAACTTAGAGTATACTTACAATTGGGCACAAAGATTAAATATGAAAGCAAGTTTACAAAGTGTCAATCACTTACATTAAGAATAATTATGCACAATATAGGTAGAGTTACAGAAATTAATAAGAAATAAAAATTAATAATATCTTCTGAAATTAATATTATTGGTTGATGTGGAAAGATGACTAAAGCTTAGAAAATGTAATGCAAAACAAAAAACTAGGTAGCCGTAGTTTAACTAGCCGATAACGTAGTTAATAGTTAAATTGAACTCACTGCGTATTTAATACAGTGTATCCTCACAACAGACAAATTAGTATATCATACGTACAACTTGACATCATTTTACATTCGAATATCGCAAGTAAACTCACAGAAGTATTTTTTATACCACGACGATGACAATCAAGCTGAATTATGGGCGGGCCGCCCTTACGGTAAGCGGTTATCGTAGCCAATAGACGCCTGTAACACCAGGAGCATCAGATGCGAGTCACTGATTTTAAAACACCTTCCCTCTCCTATAAGCTCTAGATCCCTCACCAACAGGAAAACATCACTACGAAGGCAATTATATTATGGCTCGGAAGTAAAAAAGAAACGTAATTCTTCAATGGAGCGACGATACTGGATTCCCACGTGGAACAGCACACTATAAGCAGTAACGTTGTCGTAACGCAATTTGAAGAATACATCGTTTGTGCGCATGCTCGTGTTTCTAGGAAAGGCCGTGGCACTGCCGGCGCGCATCCCACATGTCGTTATGTCGTCAGTGCGTGACAGCGCTGCCATAATGGCGAACTGTTTGAATTTTGAATGGCACGTTCGAAAATTTGGCATTTTGATTTTGAGAAACGGTTATATATTCACGACAGATTTACAGCCGCACTTCTAGAGACTCCTAATACATAGATTTACTGGTCATATGATATGATATGAGCTATGACTCATCTGTATTTTATGCAAGCGACTAATCGTCATCATCATCATCATTCATTTCAACCCATAAACGTCCCACTGCTGGGCACGAGTCTCCTCCAAAGAATGTTTAGGGAATTTAGCCTACTATACCACGCTCGCCAGACGGGTTGGTTTCTTTCGAATTTTCTTTTTCTTGCAGTGCTCTTGTCTGCATAAAGTAAGCGACTAATAATAGTCCATAATTCAAAACTTACTCTCAGCTATACGCTGGATGCAAGCCGCATGCAACCAATCCTATTGGAAATTTCTAAAGAGGCCTATATCCTTCCGAAGACGTCCTACGGCTAAAATGATAAGTTCTTTAGATAGAAGAGGAGAGCTTTACGGCTGTGGAACAATAACGGATTGCTTTGTTCAGGAATCATTAGAGTAATCTCTAAATAATAATAATATTCTACCACATTCACACAGCGCCATCTAGTCCCAAAGTAAGCAATTATATTTGCTTGTGTTATGGGTACTAAACAACTGATATACTATTTAAATACATTTTTTTTTTTGTAAATACATACATATTATAGATAAATTACACCCAGACACAGAACAAATCTTTATGCTCATCACACAAAGATTTGTCCTGGGTGGGGATCGAACCCACGACCTCCAGCTTAGCAGTCAGGGTCACTAACCACTAGACCAACAGGCCAGTCAAGTCAGTCAATCTCTAAATGTATCCGAGTGCGTTAAACAAAATAATGATATAAAGATTATAAAATATTAAAAAACACGTCTCTCTCTGCCAAAACACCATATTAGCAGACTATAGATACCTAGTGTAATTTAAAATAATAGTAAACAAGTTTATCACTAAGAAGTATCATTTTAAATTTTAAATATAAATTCTCTGTCTTTGACCTACGAGCAGTCATTTATTAAAAAGTCAACGAATAATAAGATACTTAATGAATCTGCCTTAAAGATATTTTAAAAACATCCTAGTCGCTAGACCAGCTTGACATGTTTATAATCCGACAAAATTATAATTAATTTTCTAGAATGATCATTTCATTTTGCCATAATATTATATATTTAGTAATAATTAGCTATTTAATAAGAATTACAACAAAAGGAATCGTTAATTTAACCAGTTTTTCAACTGCAACTACATTTAGTTTTATATCTTGATGATAATAATATGAGACCTAGAATAACAATGAGCAATGTTTGGGAGACATTTGTGCGGCTCATAAGTATATTCGTGTTAAGTCTGGGTGTACTTTGTGTGTTTTGAGACTTTACAAACATACAATGTATGTTTGTCTCCCGCGACACAGTACAAGTGCTTGGACCCTTGAGCGGGTGTTTCTAATAAATAATACACCAAAAATAAGGAACGTGACAGTTTAAATTCCTATAACTGAGAATCGTTTAAGTATCGTTAACGGCATCACGAAATACACCCAGAAGACTACCGCCACTGTCAAAAGAAATGTTAATATTCTGTGTGAGAAACAAACCAGCCAGCTGATCACGCGAACCGTCCATTAGTCCCTTCGCTATTTCTGAACGAACACTGGTATACCTTGAAGTTACTGTCTTAAAACCAGACAGCTTGATTGCTCAAAATATAATTAACTTTTTTCTTCTTATATATTAGTTGTATCCCGCTGTTTGACCCTCATTAACTACTACTACTGCATTCCTATGGACTGCACTGTGAAATTTTATAGCCTGGTATTCCCTATAATACCGAAGCGCGTTACAACAAGCAAGCTCTTAAATTTTATAATTTCAATTTGAACTCGTAAAGTTATAACCATTGAAAATCGTCCTAAACTTTTTGCACAGTTAAGCGAGCCTAAGTCGAAATCGCTGTCAAATGTTTGAAGGTGTCAGTGACTATATTTAAATGTTTGAATATATTACAGCGATATCAAATCCTACGAAATCAAAATCGAGATTCATAGCGGTCTATCCAAACGTCAATAGATGGAAATTTCACAGTGGAATCATTTTTATTTGCCAACTATGCATGGCAGCTTTAGCAGCTAATATAGGAAGATACAAAATCTGAGACATATTAAAAACGTAATGGTGCAATACTGCATTTTTACAACATGAGGGAAAAAAGAGGTAATAGAAGGAAAAGGCGTGACGCTTTGTTATTTTATGTTTTTTTTTTAACAAGAACTAATATTATTACATTTTCTAAACGTGACGAATATTAAATATTAATTAATATTTTGGTAAAATCTGCTACAATTTGTGACAAAATACATACAACTAACAAGTTATAACATTTTATAACTGCAGTATAGTAACACGATCACAAAAAAAAACACTCGAAACAAATCCCTATCTATTTGTACTAATACACGTAGAACTCCGTCAGCGCAGTTTATAAACTACTTGTGATGCGCATCACGGAGTTTACCGGAGCCAAGTAAACATTACCACGGTTATATTGTGGTATACAACCTTTTTTAACACCAACCACTGCACCAAACGTTTTTATGGCTCTATGGAAGTTTTACGGCTTGTTAGGAGGCTAACAATTGTGTTTCAGTTAAAAATACACTTGGGATATTTACCAGTATCTTTATGGACGAAGAATAAATGCAACGAAGTAGCATGTTCTATAAATATGGTTACTACGTAAAACCTTCTGTACCGCTTCTTTTTTCTAAGAGTCATGAACGCATACTGGAACCAAATAATTTTCAGTTTAAAGTTTACAGAAATATCAACAACTTTGTCAACAAACAGTGCTAGACATTTTTATAGCTATATATTTTTAACGTAATTTTAATACCCTGCATTACGTTGTGAAATTTATGTCATAACTATGTTTAAATACGAGTACATCTTTATAAATATACACTCTTAACATAGTCATAAAGATAACAGAGTAACGTGCAAATATAAATGTAAATAAGTGTGAAAACATAATAAGCACGTTGTTAGTGTGTAGGTTACATTAAAAATATCTTTAATATTTCATACTAATATTGAAAAAAGATATAAAATGAAAAATATTAATAAGGAATTTTGAGCCTTATAGTAATTTAAAGAAGACGGTAATTGCCAGAAAGACTCATTGTTTTATGACTACGATATTTATATTCTTATCTTGTGTTCTATTAGTAAAACTAAATGTTTTCAACATTACGACCAAGTTGCAAGTAGTGAAAATATCTAATTTAATTACCAGTTATCTTTTTTATGCGGGTTGGTGGATCTGTCATGCGACATACTCATAGAACTAGCTGATGGTAACTAACATTATTGAATGACATAATTATGAATTCCACAAAGTGCAATCTACAATCTACTCTTTATGGCATATCAAATTTATCTGTATATTCCAATATTCCGACTGTCACTGTGACGTTCGCCACTAACATCGCCGATCGACGCGGGTTCTATTCCTACATGATACAAATGTTTGTGTGATTTATAAATATTTGTTTCGAGTCGGGGTGTAATTTCTGTCCATTAATTGTATATTTACAAAGACCCCGACACAGAGCTTGTTCCATACTGTCGTTTTAAAAATCATTATGAGTGGTTACTCGATCATAATCATTATGAATGGGTTCATTAATGTCCCACTGCTGGACTCGGATCTCCTCTCCTCTATCTAGATAGAGCCTAGACAGATCTAGATAGCCTAAAATAAGCGAAACATTTTAAGGCCATAATCCACACACGCTGGCCTAATGCGGGTTGGTGGATTTAAAAATGAGAAAGAATAAAATGTCTGAGCGCTAATATAATCATCTCATAGAACGTAAATATCTTTAACATTACATATTATTTAAGTAAAGAGAAGCGCAAATCATCAAATTAATATTTTCCTTGAATACAAATTCACAATTGTACAAAAACACGATCGCGCCAAGGTCAGACTCGAACCCACGGACCGTGCAAATATACACATCCTCGCCGGAAACTGATTCACCATGACGTCATGTAAGAGGATTTAATTCTAAAATAGTGCCTTCTTAGAAAATAATGAGTTTCGACGCGAAGTAAAAAATATATAATGCGGGTAGATAACGCTTAATTATAGAGGAAAATTTAGTGGCTGCGATATAATGAACGGTCCTTGCAAATAGTAGCGAGTTGGAGTTTAAATAACTCGCAAATTGAATAAACGTATAGCAGATAATAATATCTGCTGTTGAACCATAAGGTTCAACATTAAGGTGCCTAGAAGTAACGAAATAAGAACTCGCTTAGCGCAACTGCTTTTCAACCTCAAGATATCTTAAGAAGCGACAAGAAGAACACGTAGATAAAAGGCAAATTCGCTGAAACTTTTTGAAACATTCAAATGTCACTGCAATACTTTTGAACAAATCCCAGTCATAAGCTATCGGCATGTCACTTGATCAATGTACTGTCGAAACTCTTGCACACCACCTATCATAGAGAATATATGAGTTTTAAGGGGTCTAGATCAAAACGCAATCTAAATTTAGACCAGGAAATCAATAAACTGAATTATAATCTGTCTACAACACGAAAATAAATTAATAACATATCACAATGACAATCAAATAACGACAGTAACCTTCAATGAGACACTAGAAATAATTACAAACGACCACCTGTACCACGCAGTTTTACTCGCGCCGAGTAAAATTATGTGGTCGTGTTTTGTTCTGGAGTCCACTAAAGCGAAAACGAGAAGAGACGAAGTTGGTATTTAAGCAATATTTACAATAAAACCAGCTCCACACTTAATTGGGACAAGCCAATAATAGGCCACAGCATCGATAAAATATCTTTATGAAATACTGTCAATTTGTGTAAACTTATCATTGGAATTTGAATACACTGTAAACGATATTGGCTCATGTTCCAATTACGCAAGCGACATTAGTCTTTCAATCTCATTCAAATATAGAATTTTAGGACCAACGATTACTCAGATAAACCCGTACAAACGAACATACAAACAAAAGCCTCAGTTTATTTTTTATAAATATATACTATCAGCAACAAAACAATCCACAACACGTAAAATTAATAACATTCCAATATATAATTACAATACAAGAGATAATAGTCTCATAATGAACAGAGGTTCAGCTATGTGACCTTGTGAAGACCTTGAGGTCAAGTGCGCCGGCGCATTATGTAGGTGTCTTTGTGAAATTAACATGGTGCATGGGTGCTGTGCTATAAGATTTCATCATTATTAGGATAAAGATCGTATTGTGATCATCGTTCTTATAACTATAGTAAAACCAGATGGTCTGCGGAGGTTGACCGTCGGGAAGAACGGCTACTTTTTTTGTATTTTTTTAAATATTTTTATCACATCCACACAGCGCCATCTAGCCCCAAATTAAGCAATCATATTTGCTTGTGTTTATTTTATTTATTTGGAAAAACAAACATTAGTATATTATGAGTACAAATAAACTTAGAGCTAAACTAAACAAATATACTACCCACAACATTCTCCACATACATAAATGTTGTAACTGTAAGCAGACAATTGCTGTCGTCACTATTATAATATGTTTGGGTACTAAACAACTAATATACCACTTATTATTTTTTTTGTAAATAAATACATATTACAGATAAATTACACCCAGACACAGAACAAACAATCTTGCTCATTACACAAAGATTCATCCTGGGTGGGAATCGAACCCACGAACTCCGGCTTAGCAGTCAGAGTCCTAACAGGCCAGTCAAATTAGGCAAGTTATTACCAAAAAGTCAATTAGGCTATTTATTGTAGAAAAGTGATAAAATGAATTATTATATATATAAACTATATAATTATGTTTAGAAGTAAAGCCAATAAATGTATGGAAGAGGCGTATCGGCACATCCACTTCAAGATACCTCTGTGTGGGGCAGGGGCTTTTTGTACAACTGTTACGGAACCCTGAGCCGGTGATTAAACCCGAGACAGATTCAAGCCACGGGTCGGGCAAAAACGGAATTAGGTTTACTATCTTCAAATTTTCAATATCAACTCGAAATCTGGAAAACAGTCCCAGTTTAATGACAATATATAGACTCGCCTTCATCGGCCAAACATAGCTGGCGAAATGGGCGTGTAGTACACCTCTGCCTACCCCGTCGAGGATTAACGCGTAGTGCTATAATGTTTTCATATTTCTACTATGTACTTTTAATAATAAGTGAATACACACACACACGTCGACGTGGAGGTAGTGTTGTGAAGGTGAAGCATTGACCACCTGACACCAATCATGGCGTGACGTCAGCATTATGTCATTTACTGACAATGTTTTGAATAACATCTTGAAAATTATTTATAAACATTACAGGGAAATGAAACAATACACACAGAAATGGCGGTGGCTAAAATGGAAAAAAAAATTCGATTCCCGGACGGGGCGGTACCAATTTGAATTTCGCATGAGTTTTTGTAGACATCAGAGTAAATGACGACAACTCACTCTATGCCTTAATTTTCGTTGACACTTTCGGATATTTATAACCTATATACGAATTATGAATATCGCAACGCGTGTTCTGGAATGGTGACGACGACTTGGCGTTAAGCGTTAAGTAGGACAGCCCCTAGCTCCATGTATCGACGACCTGAAAAAGTCGCTGGATCTGACTGGATGCGATGGAGAAACTGCAGGTGGTACAAGTTAAGAGAAGCCTATGTCCAGTAGTGGACAGCAATAGGCTGAATTGTGATACCATATGCATTAAGCCCTATCTCTCAAAAGTCTGATACAAAAGACATCAACGCGCACCAAGCGCATACGCATGAGAACACAACTATTATTATCCGTCGCGTGTGAGCGCTTATAATAACAGTTTACCGGTTTTTTTCTTTCTTCCGCAGCATTCAATCGTAAAGTCAACGAATCGTACGCAAATATTGATTTTAACCGGTTATCTTGTAAAAAAGTTCTACGTGTGAATTCTGACTAATATCGATAGGGTCCTCCATTATTTTTTTTATGTTTTTTGTTTTGATGCTATAAAATATAGTGTCCAAAAGGTCTCATGTATCTAAGATGGTACATGAAATTATGTCGTTCTTGTTTGAAGGAGTAACATCTCTTCATCGTTATTTCATCGTCATTCGCAGAATAGGATTAAAGATGAATCAAATTTTAACAGGGACCAGCAAATATTGTTATAATGATTTATTCTTATTCAAAAGACTAGGGAGCTTCTCAAACGTATAATTAACAGTCACAAAGTATACCCAGAATCAATGGAAAACTTATAAATCACACAAATAGATATATTTTGCATCATATGGGAATCGAGTTTAAAAAAAGGTTAATAATATAATTAATGTTACCATAGTGCATTAACTTGAAAATTAAACCATGCTACATCATTATTATAAAATGTATCTTTAAGTACCTGTGTATATTATAAGACTGCTCCAGTTTCTAACTATATGTTAATAAGTACTATGCGATTAGAATAAGTATGGGATTGCACGTGGTAGTATTTGCCGCTAACTTCAGTCGAATGTGCACATTTTTGTACAGCTAGCAGAAACAAAATAGGCAAAAAAAATTATAACTTGTAAATTAATTAATTTATGTTCTATTCTATTCTATTTTAATTATGTACATTTTCCTTGCACGTTTGACGAATTAGGTTGGAAGAATTAGAACCTGACTAGATTTGCATTATATTTGCCTATTTGTTACAAAATTGAAGTTTGTTTTTTGTTTAGTTGAATGCTAGGATCTCAGGAACTAGGTACTTGTTCAATTTAAAAAAATATTTTAGTGTTATAGGCTATATAACATCACGCTACGGCCAATAAGAGCAGAGCAGTAGCCAAATAAAAAATACACAACAACCAACAAACACTAATTTCATATTCAATACTCACACATAATTTATTTCAATACTATTAATAAAAACATGTATATTTAGCTTTGCCAGTTACCTACTTTGTTCATGTAAAATGAGTTTAGTGAACTATGTACCTAAATGTTCTTTCAGATAATAAAGATCTTACAACCAAAAAAGTATGTATGTACCTAATTGCAATGTGTTTCGTTTTTTCCTTTTTTTCTTTGTACACCCTACTTGTAAGGTATGAAGTTGTCTTCAAATGGAAAACAAAATGGCGTCTTGATTTGACAGGCCCATACTTATTCTAATCGCATAGTACTACTACTGTTTATGCTAAGTGTTTATACAAAGGAATAAAAACTGTAATCGTTTTTCCCATCGCAACTTTAAAACGGTACCCAAACGTATCTATAGCTTACGTTAAAAGGTGCAACAAACTCTGGCAGGCTCGCTAATTGCTGTGTAGATTCTATGTATATATTTATAACTGGTAGGTATAGAAAACATCTAGGTATACCTAATAAAAATAAATAAAAAACTTCATTTGTTACGGAGGTTTTATGCCTGTGAACAATGTAATTGGTTTTGGTTGCAAAAAAAAATTCGGTTTGAATTAAGAATATTTGTTTTTCGTCTTTAAAAAGAGAGTTTTAAATAAATTTATTATTGCTACACAAGTAATCTATGAGATTGCGAAAAAAGGTAACAAATATTTGTTAACGAATAATATTACCGTTTGTTTTTGTGTAATTTACCGGTAACACAATGGCGTTCTTTTACTTCTTCTTCTTTGACGTGCATGCTGTTAAAACGCTAATTTTCATCCTCCAAAAGCATCCTAACAACCTCTTGTTCCACCCTTTCTCTACCAGGAGCTGAGTAATGACTAAACAAAGATCGGAACGAAGCCCCGGGCAATAACTAGTCTTAATATATATAAAGAGTAATCCAAAATCAATTTTGTATGTCCTACATGTGTTTGAATCATGTGCTCGCGAGACTTATGTAAATAGTGTAGCGGAACTGGTCGATGAAGCAACAACACCGCCGCGAGCCGCGAGCCGCACCTAACACTCTTATGTCATCTTTGTACATATTATGTACTAACAGATAGTATATCTTTGTGCTTTTTTGAGCACAACGACCGCACTACCACTCTATGCTGACTCAATCTGTGTCATATAGGCAAAGGAAATTAACTGAATTAACAAATGTGCCCGGGTGATGGCATAAGGCTTTACTACCCTTTATATTTTTTTTTCTTCTTTAAAAAGACAACGCCCGCACTAGGGAACTATCCCTGTGTCGCGGGGAGCTTTACAAACATGAAACTAACGGACACAAAGTACACCCAGACTAGAAACGAATATCTATGAATCACACAAATATTTGTCTCGTGTGGGAATCGAACCCACGTCACCCAGCACGGCGATGTAGTGGCGAGGCTACCACCTTAACCACTGCGCCACGGTGACAGTCATTTTTTCTAGTTTTTAGTCTTTCCCCTATTACATGAGACCTAAAATAGCAGTCGTAAGGTGGGTGTCATGCACCTACCCCTTCGGGGAAAAGAGGGTGAATGTCATGCTTTTTTCTCATTTTTTATGAAAGAATTTTGAGTAAGGTGGTAAGTGGTAAGAAAATTTTTATGAATTTTTAAATAAAATCCCAAGAGGATTCATCATCATCATCATTACAATCCATAAACGTCCCACTGCTGGACATGGGTCTCCCCCAAAGATTGTGGAGGGAATTTAGCCTACTATACCACACTGGCCAGACTGATTGGTATAGGGTTTGTTTCGAATTATCCTTTTCTTGCAGTGCTGTTGTCTGCTTAAGGTTACTCCCTTAGGCACCTTTTTCAACATCCACGTGTTGAAATGGGGTAGTGACATTATGTATTCTTAATCCGTCACTACACGGACAAGAGGATTGGTGTGGATGAAATAATTAAAATAAATCCCTTAGCGGATCTTCGTCGACATGAATTTAAATTAGGCAGGGTGTCCTTATGCAGATAACCAAAAAATCTTTACATAATATAAAATAAAGTCACTTCCTCTGTTAAACGAATTTTGATGAGGTTTTTACCAATAGATAAAGTGATTCAAGGTTTTTAAGTATATAATTTTACAATCTACAAACCACGTGGGTGAAGCCGCGGGCGAAAGCTAGTTAATAAATAACACATGATCGCTTTTTTAATTTTTTTTAACGTTCTAATACATAATAAAGTTAAATATAATATTAAAAATAATCAATAAATAATAAAGGATAGATCACAGTTAAATCCACATATAGCACTACCAATTCAATACAGGTAGATATAAGTTGAACTTTGTCTATAAGCCAGTGTTCATCTTCTTTTTAAATTTGACTGTCACCGTGGCGCAGTGGTTAAGGTGGTCGCCTCCCCATTACATCGCCGTGCTGGGTGACGTGGGTTCGATTCCCACACGAGACATATATTTGTGTGATTCATAGATATTTGTTTCTAGTCTGGGTACATATACTTTGTGTCCGTTAGTTTCATGTTTGTAAAGCTCCCCGCGACACAGGGCTTGTTCCCTAGTGCGGGCGTTCTCAAAAAAAAAAAAAAAAACTACTCAGCGGCGTATCTCATCTTATAACTCTTTTGTACTATAAGTGCGTATCTTGAACTGTGTTACTAGGATAACAAATCAGTTCGAATCCCCGTAACATTGTCAATAACACCACATACATAATGATTGCGACATATACCAACTGTCAGTACACAATGATTGATCATCGAATCGAACAAACAGACAATCTAATATTGTTTTTGCACAATGTTAGCTGGTGTTAGCTGTGGTAATAATCATCTCAATCTATACTAATATTATAAAGCTGAAGAGTTTGTCTGTTTAATTGAACGCTCTAATCTCAGAAACTACTATTATAGTTCCATTTGAAAAAGTTGTTTTAGTGTTTATAGGCCAGCTATATAACATCACGCTACGACCAATAAGAACCGAGTACTAAACAAAGACCCACGGGAGCGATTTTAAGGTACAGAAAGATATAAAAATGTGAAATTATATATATTTCAATTATATAATAATAATATTCTACTACATTCACACAGCGCCATCTAGTCCCAAATTAAGCAATTATATCTGCTTGTGTTATGGGTACTAAACAACGGATATACTACTTAAATATATTGTTTTTGTAAATACATACATATTATAGATAAATTACACCCAGACCGAGAACAAACCTTTATGCTCATCACACAAAGATTTGTCCTGGGTAGGGTTCGAACCCACGACCTCCGGCGTAGCAGTCAGGGTCACTAACAACTAGACCAACAGGCCAATCAAAAATTATATATCAAAAATTATAATTATAATTGTACTTAAAAAACTAATTAGTATGAATAGCAAATTCACTAGACTTGTGAAAATCTCTTGCTATAGAAACAACTTGGAAACAAAACTTCAGTACTGTAAAGCCGTCGTATATTAAACGAATAATTATGGAAATTACTGCACCACAGCCCTTATATTTCACTTGCAATTAGCAAGTCGACAGCAACTTCCAAGTAACACTTATTATTTGGAAGTAGTAAGTACAAGTTTAGTAGATAATAATCTAGTAAAGCTATACTTACGACTCGCATTTTGAGAGTTTTACAAGAATCCGCACACATGCACTAATAACATTGCATGTATAAAATACCTACGTAGTATTTTATGCTTCTCGACAGGTTGTTTCTGTGCAAAAGTAGATAATACCATAATAACACCTTTTAAAGGACTCATTCATTCTTATTTTCAATGTTTGGTAGAAACTGCATGTGAAGTATGGGACATTTCTTTTTAAGCATGCTATTGCACCCGCATGCGATAAACGTTTTCCTTTGTAGATGAAGTCTGCATGTGGGCTGCGGAATATTACCAACTGATTTATTCATTAAGAACTATTCGAGGCACGAATTACAATAATTAAAGAAATAATAAGCTACCCTATATAGTAAAGCGAGTGAGTAAGTTTATGACAAATCAAAATGAGCTTTTATTCACCTTATAAAACCTCTATGCCATCACAAGTATGCATTTGACAGCCAATTACTAAAAAAAACTATATGATGAGTTGTTGAGTTGAGTTGTTGTTGTTGATGAACAATTTTTTTGTACACACGTCGACGTAGTTGAAGGATGAACAGCTATTACTTTTTAAGCAAAGACAAACAAACCGCAATTGTCAATACTAAGATTATGGCCTAAACCTTCTCAGCTCTCTAGATAGAGAAGAGGAAACCCAAGCCCAATAGTGGAACATTAATTAATTACTGATTATTTTTGTCCGACCTGAGGATTGAACCTAAGACCAGTGCAGTAGTTATATGCAGTCTGCGCCATGAGTAAGCACTTTTGTCTTATCGGAAAGTTCCATCCAATTTTCTCCAATAAATTATATTGTTCTAAGTTAGAAATCTCAAACCCCAATACGCATTCTATTGTCCCAAGATTCGTATTAATGCCCGATTCGGCTGTAACCGTACTACTACGTGCGTTCTCTTGCAGACAATTGTGCCCGAGTCAAACAACTCCATAAATTCCGTATTATTTCATTCAACAACGTAATCCAATTGCACTAATTATTCTACCTGTCAGTTATGATGCGAAAATGCGACATAACCTTAGCACAAACGTACGTGTTTTACGCAAGTAAAGATCCATAATAAAGAAAAAAATCTGATTATGAATAATAATAATATTCTACCACATTCACACAACGCACTCTAGTCCCAAAGTAAGCAATTATATTTGCTGCTGCTTGTGTTATGGATACTAAACAAATTATATTTGCTGCTGCTTGTGTTATGGATACTAAACAACTGATATACTACTTAAATACTTTTTTTTTTGTAAAAAAAAACATATTGTAGATAAATTACACCCAGACACAGAACAAACCTTTATGCTCATCACACAAAGATTTGTCCTGGGTGGGGATCGAACCCACGACCTCCGGCTTAGCAGTCAGGGTCACTAACCACTAGACCAACAGGCCAGTCGAGTCGCCAGTCAGTCAATAAATAGTACTAATAATATAAATTCAAAACTTTGAATGTATGGATGTTTGGTACTCAATCACGCAGAACGGCTGAAACAATCTGTATGTAGCGCACAGATAGATTGGTGGCATCTTGTTATTTGTCCAATGATAATTATAAACTATGATGTACTGGTGTTAAAAGTATTACAATAAAATGCAATTTAAAATCGAGTGAGACATGTGTGTTACTGTAATTTAAGTTTTATTGCTTTTGTGATGAGTGGGCACAGAATAACAGGCTGTCACTTGCGTGAA
Organism: Laspeyria flexula; assembly: GCA_905147015.1. NCBI lineage: Eukaryota > Metazoa > Arthropoda > Insecta > Lepidoptera > Erebidae > Laspeyria > Laspeyria flexula. The sequence goes on from LR989954.1 coordinate 15,876,579, forward strand.
ACGCGATCTTTATAGGATAGGGCTTAACATGTAAGTTAATGAAGGCGTTAAATGTAGGTGCTAGTTGATAGGACAACAGAAAAACTAATTATAGAAGTTGTTAAATAAATGCGAATGACGACATTGCAAAGAAAATATTTTCATATAGAAAATTAAATATAGACCATTAAGCTATAGTGGTTTCGGATAAAATATATTAAATTTATTAAAATTTTAAAAAAATATTTTTTGTCTAACAAATGGATCCGCTCTTGGTGTTACATGCTATCAAAACAATAAAAATAAAATACACTATTGATAATATAATAATAAACAATAATCTTACTTAATATAAGTATATAAATATATCCTTTTGGTTAATATTCAATACTTCGCACTGCATCCATTATATTGGTCATGTATTGCAAACTTACCGGTATTTACATAATAATAAATGCCCAAGCATATCGTTGTGATACTTTTGATTTTAATCTAAATGCTAATGTCCAGATACGTACGTATGTGATTGGTCATTTAACGTTCATAATTCTAAAAGGTAGTGCAATGACATGTAATTTTTAGGTCGTCGACTCTTAAATAGAGCCACCATATCGTATGTAGATCATAGAGGACGCCACTATCGACATAAGTAACTGTTTTATAATATTCACGTAATAAGACTTTATGTAAATGTTTTAACTCAATATAAATTGGTTATTAATCAGCTATTACAAAGTAAATATTCTTACAGACTCATTTTAAAATAGATCGCAAAGAAAAACAAAAGACGAAATCGCTAAATTGACTTTTTGTAGTCCTACGTAAAGTCACAATTATTACGAATTCATAGAAGCTAATAACAACAAAAACGTTTTTCCCGCCAAAGAATGCTTGAAAGACGTACATAGTTGAGTATTATTATAAAAATATTTTCAATTTTTGCGCGATAAAATCTAGGAGTAAACAAAAAATGGCATTTTATCTCGCGCTAAAGCATTGCATGTTATTATATAGTTTTTACTCGTGGTGCGGCACGCTCACTCATTCGCAGAAAAAATAAAGAGACAGGCATTATGGAAATATCAAAGAAATACCTGTCACCGCACGCGCTTCATTTCGTTCCGTCCCTACAGTCAAATGTGGAGGAAAATATAAAAATAATTCATTTACTTTATTTAAACGCAATTACAATTATATTCGTGAACTAAAAAAACTACTACTGCATTTTAAAAAGTTTCAACCATAGACTTAGGATCCGCGCGCTTTCAAATCTATGGTTTCAACTGTATTTTTAATACTAAATTAATATAAATACAATTATAATATTACAATTATAATATAATACAATTTAAAAGACTTTTATAACTAAAGAAATAAATGAGCATGATTTCCATTCATGTATGAAAACAAGTTGTAGTAGGTAACTATGTTTTTTTAATTTTATTTATTAATTATGAATGTTTATACCGTATGAGTGGCAACTGTACTGTGTACTTTGTGTCCGTTAATTGCATGTTTGTAAAGCTCCTCGCGACACAGGGCTTGTTCACTAGTGCGGGGGTTGTCCTTTAAAAAAAAAAACTTCGGGTTTAAATTTTTATTATATAATATTAATATGAAACTAAATTATGACACTCTGTTTGTATAAACCCTCTTATGACAGGGTGTTTTTATTGTTTACCTAACTTTGGGTTATGTTCATTGGTTATGTTCATTCATTGTTGGCGACAGATTTTATATGGATAAAAGATATATAAAATTATTTTAAAAATAATTTGCCACATAAATATCTACATCAATAAATCTAGAATACGTTGCAATATACAACCTATGTATGTCCGTTTGTCTTCCACGTCTCAAGAAACTAAACAAAAAGAGCTCTTTTTATTTCTATTATATAAACACAGACGTCGCAGCTGAAAGGGAATTTATCATATTCCCACAAGGCTATAAAACATTTCTGCCGCTTAAAATAATACCATTCATAAATAATAACTGCAATTCCAAAACTTAAAAATAGCGCAACCAATCGGCAAAATATAAAGATTGTGAAATTACAGCTGCACTCGCACCATAAATCTTTATCCATAGACAAGCAACATGGCCGCTTATTCTATATTGTCTCTGGTCCTCATGAATTCGTTTTATTCGCTTATTAACAAGCATAACTTTGGGTTTTATTCAGACTTTAATGATGTTAAAATAAAGGTCATATTCCCTCGACGTTTTATAAAATTATAAATATGTACTGTAAGTGCACAGCGATGACAATCTACGCCAAGATATCCTGCAGTTTTATTGGGCTCAATAGAGAAGCAAAAATATGTTTATCAGCCATTTATTTATATAAGAATGATAATTTAATATGTTTATTTATGGAATAAGTATTTGCTATCTCTAGTTCTATTTTTATGTTTCAAGTGTACATATTATATTTATTTACATTTATAGGTAGGTGCTGATGGTTACTGCAAAAATCCCTGCAACTCGGTCAGCAAAAAAGAACAAAATAAAGTGAAGGTAAAATTATAGGTGTGAGATATATCTGGCTGGTTTACGACTGTCAGTAACAGATTATAATTTTATATTATGGTATTGTGGAGGTACGAGTTTTTTTTTTTTTTTTTACTCACCTTCGGTTATTCGACGTCTCTGCAACGGGCCCTGATACAGGGCGACATTTGAGACGGGCGTTCGTTTATCTGAAAATAATAAAATAGACTTTATTTATTTGATTCCGTGTAGACAAGCTGAGGTTATAGATTTGCGATTATGCGCTTGACTTGTAGTAGTTTAGGTATGATATCCGTAAAGCTTACTGTACTTGATTAATACCTTAATATAACAACCTCATTTTTCCCTCAAGGAGGCAAAGTTATATCGTGCCCACGTTTCGCCAACTATGATTGGCAACTTATTAGTGAAAGCACTTAAAACTAGTTTATAAAACTACAATTTCAGTATGGCAACTAACTTCGGAATATGTTTTGATGACCGTCCTGTCCAATGACACTTGAAATGAACTCTCATCTTTTAAAACGCCAAAACAATATCGTCTATACATTATACTTTCAAATTACATCTTAAAACATTACTCAAAAACATTGTTCGACAAAAACAAAACCTCTTACTCAAGGCCAGTCGGTTACTTTCAATTTCAAAGTAGCCAGCATTAGCATAACCTTTTTGTATGATGAAGAAAGGATAACTCGAGGCAATACATCTCACAAAATTTCGCCTGCTCACATTCCATTGCCGCTCTAACACCCCTCTATTAAAAATAATTTCTCTAAATCACGCAATGGATTTTACAAATTTATTTCTTCACGGAATGCGGTAAGGCCCGGTTCATATTGTTTGGTTTCGAAAACCGGCTCCTGAAAGTCAAAAGAGTCACATTAGCAGGTCCTTAGCTGTCTGGGAAGCACATGTCTTAAAAAAAGTTCGGTTTTACTTTAACAATGACTGGGCTAACCACGTTAGTAAAATTTTCAGGACAACTCAAGGCCATTCGCGTATGTTTTATTTCGCTGTTTCTGTTCGTTATTATTCGTACTTCACTGTTATTTATTATTATATTGATAAACAAATTAAAACAGTAGCTATGTTACTTAAGCATGTCAAATATTGACTCGAATACGTCTTTTACAACTCGAATTCTATGTGATAATTCAAGACATGAAAAATGAGTCGCTCAATGGATGTACCTATTCTTTCAATTAACATAATTTCTCCAACTTCTCATACTCTTATTTTAATTCCATTTACGACTCCGCCTGTTCTGCTTTCTTCGGTTCTTATAAAATCATCTCCTAAAATAGCATCTCTGGTGTGCTGCATACGATTTTTATTTGTGTTTTTAAATAATTATCAATAAGTATCTGAACTAAAATATAATAAGTAGAACAGTGATAAAATACTATAAGTAGGACTGTATTAAACTACACTTTTGGACTACCAAGTCAAAGGTCACAAGTTTGATTTCATCACGGCATACATTACCAAGTTGTTTGTGTACAAGAAGTGTTATATATATATTGATAAAAGTAATTTAATATGTTATTGGCTTTAGAGCCCGAATCATGTTGGCCCGTTTTGAAGACATAGAAGAATATTTATTTGTATACATAATTAAAATAAATTTATTATCAATAGGGATACCCTGACATAGTATAAAATACAGTTTTTACCAATAGATAAAGTGATTCATGAAGAATCATTCTTATTTAGTTGTTTAGTTAGAAGATTAGCTAGTGGGGTCTATATAATATATGGTTAGTATTACCGAAAAATACGTGGCGTGTCGACACGACATTCAAATATGTCCACCATATTCTATTCTATCTATCTATTCTATACTTTTGTAAATGTATGAAACCGATATGCTTCTGGCGCATCATGATAGGCCACGACACGTATGTATGTTTCACCAAAAAAACTCACCTAACCAAAGACAAATGTTTCTTTTCTATTGGCATCTAAGAAAAGTATATTTAATTCGTTGTTAAATTAACTATTAGTTAGATACATGTACTTTCTTTACTTAACTAGGTACTTTAAAGTCGTTTTACAATTACTCAATATCTACAAACATATGGTGACCCTATTCCTAAAAGGTTTGTTGTTAAGCTGAGTACATACTTTATTTGGACGTGTTCTGTATTTAAAAATGTATAGAACCTTTTAACATAATAATTAAAAATAAATGTATATTTTATCTTTATTGTTATTTAAATAATATTGAGTCGATAAACAGGTACAAGTTAGTAGAGCACTTTTTGCGTCGTCCATTACAAAACAGGTACGTAAAGAAAAATTCATGGTTTTTTTATGATAACAATTTTTGTGTGGATAGGTTATAAATCAACCACTGAATTATCTAGCAATAATAGTATTTTCACAGCCTATACTATAGTTCCTTGTACCTACCCTATTTTTTATTACCTGACTATATGCTTTTTTTTATTGCCTTAATTGGCAGACGAGCTAGCGGCCTATCTGATGGTAAGTAGTTACCGCCGCCCATGGACGTTGGCAATTTTAGGGGCACAGCCAAGCCGCTGCCTACCTAGAGAATTTTATGTTATATGTAATTTCTTAATTGAATTCATTGAGCTATAATACAAATTCGTTACTCAACACTCACATCTTTCTATTTACCTCATACCTAAATGGTGGTTAATCGCTTATACCATATAAGAAGTATTTCAACAGCCGCAATGTAAAAACCTGTGTCCACTTGAAGCAGAATGACATCATTTCATTGCCTATACTTTTTAGTGGCACGTCGCGCGTCGCTCTCAAGAACAAATTTAGAAGTGATGTCAGAAACTGGTATCGGCACCCTTATGCACTCAAAACTTCGACCGATAAAATTGGATCCCTAACCTCGTTAGGTTTAAGGAGGTTTACTCCCTACGGGCTGGCCAAGTTGCCTTTTTTGTGTAAAAATTGTTTGAAAATGCAATTATATTATTCATTTATTATTCATATTTTTTAGACTGTCACCGTGGCGCAGTGGTTAAGGTGGTCGCCTCGCCACTACATCGCCGTGCTGGGTGACGTGGGTTCGATTCCCACACGAGACAAATATTCGTGTGAATCATAGATATTTGTTTCTAGTCTGGGTGTACTTTGTGTCCGTTAGTTTCATGTTTGTTGTAAAGCTCCCCGCGACACAGGGCTTGTTCCCTAGTGCGGGTGATGTCTTTTAAAAAAAAAAAAAAAATTTATGAACCAATGACAGACATCAATTAAGGGGTTTTCACTTTCAATTATGTCTTTAATTTAGTTTAGTCTACGTTCAGTCTGTTGGTTACCACGATTTATTTTTAGTCTGTCTACAATAATAAGACCTTCACTCACCCGCTTCCAGAAGAAGCACTGAAATCACGAATAATTATAGTAAGTAGAGTAAATGATGCATTCTAAAACTATTCCAGTAAAAATATCCCAAATTGTTCTGTAAATGTGACGCTGCCAAGCAGCCCACTGTGTGTAAGCCCTCTTAACATTAAATTAGTGCGTTAGCTTACGTCATGGTATCAAAAAGATCTGGTATATTTTATTTACCATTTTGGGAATGAAAGGGACTCGACCGCAGTGGGTAGAAGATTAAATTTATCTTTTACATTGCTAACATTGGAATCTCATTTTAAGATAAACAATAGTATAGAACATAAATATAGTTCCTATGGACCATTAGGTCAATTGCAATTATGCTGAAATCGGTTTCGAAGACAGCCTAACTAAAAAATGGTAATTTAACGAAAAAAAAATATTTACAAAGCTTCGTAATTAGTTTTATTGTATAAACCTACAGTTTGGCTACCCCATTATTGCAAAATATGATTGATGTTCGATTCCGAGCGGCAGTACCAATGTGAATTAGAAAAGAATCACTAAATAATATAGTAAATTTTTATATTTTTATTTTCGTCAGCATCAGCAGTGTCAGCACCCACAGAATCAGCAGGTCTGATTCCGCGTTCCGTAATAGCAACTCCCACCCACGCACGTCTGACTAATAGTGATCGTCGATATGGAAGGACAACTGCTGTATATAGATATACGTTATTACGCAAACCCGTTTATGTACTAAATGACAAGATTTCTATAATAACAATGTCGATGACTTGTATGAAGCTTTTAAAGTTAGTTAAGAACTTTGTGGTATCGTTTATCTTTTTTTAATTTATTTCTGAATGAATGCTGTTCTTATAAGGTATTAATTACCGTATAATTATAAAATGTATAATAATAAAACATAATAATAGCGATACTTAATTAAATACATTGAAAAATCAATTAAAAGTGGCAGATAATACAGGTTATCTTCAAAGTAAGAAATCGTCCGCGTGTTTGATTGAACTGAACACAAAAACAATTAATTCTAAATGAAAAATTCTTTCACTGTTTGACATAAATAGCTTACATTATTATCATTAAAATAGCTACACACCTCGTTAAGGAAAAGAGAGCGCACCTGTGTTTACCTACTCACTTACTTCGAGAATTTATTATCTGTGGCGCAGATGGTGTCTCATTTCAAATTAACCAGCACTCATACTTTTTTATTCAGCGATTCGTGAGAGAAACAAGCTTCCGCGGCCCGCCTTATTGTAAACAGTTACCGTAGCCTATGGGTGCCTGTAACACCAGCCCCTTTGAAGAACCCTACCTCGTAATGAGCTCTGGATGCCATTACTCACCAGCAGGAACACAATACTAATGTTATTAAGGCTGTTATCTTCTGTAGGGTGGAGGTACTTCCCTATGCGTGCGGCTGTTTCACAAAAATCTACACATGTTTGTTTCGGAATTTGAGTGTTTTCTATTTAAAATATCTATGTTTTTAGAAATATATTTATGTATGGTTATCAATAACTTGTTTTATGTTATATACAAGCTTATATAAGCTAACTTTAGGCTATATGGCTCTCAGCTCTGTGTAAAAAAAATACCCCTAATATTTATTAATATTTTATTTATTATATAATTGTTTATTTTTATATCTAACAATTTTTATATACCTACAACCAACAATATTACAACAACATCACGCCTTCTTTTCCGAGGTCTGTCAAGCAAATGTTAGTATTTGAACTGTTTTAGTTGTATAAACAATCAGAGATCGCATTAAAGGTATATCATGCAAGTGAAAGCTTAAAGCTACTTTTACACATAACGACTAATCGTATCGTAGACAGAGAACAATCACATAACAGTACAGCGTGAACGGTACAGTACAGTCGTGCTGAATCTATTCGCAATAATAATATATAATTGAACGGGCGCCTTAGTTAGGGCTCACAACAGTCGCAATGCAAGCCCTTGAGAAATGTCTACGTGCAAATATCTGGGTCCTCGTGTGCGTATTAGCCATGTCGCTTGCAATATAATATGGGCTTATTACGCACGAGAACAAATAATATGAAGGTGTGTACTCACTACTTGTAAAAGCGGGCGTGTTTTATTTTTGAGGGGAAAGCTCTACGTATTATGGGGACATCATTTAGTGCGCGCTTGAAGTGGTTTCCTTAGTTAAATGACAAGAATCTTCAGTATTCGAAAGAAAGCCATTTGCAATAGTTGGCACATTCAATAAAAGCGAACTTCCAATAAGGATAGCGATAAGTGTTAAGAATAACATTACAAAGTCAAAATTTCAAGGATCACAAAGTCGAAAATCGCCGGTAGAGCAGGATTTGATAAATTTATTTGACAAACGGTTGCCTGAACGCTTATTAGTGTTGGATCAGCAGTGTTTAAAACTAAATTTCATGTCGATAGCATAAGTAGATTCCGAGATATAGCACTGTGACAGACAGACAGACGGACAGAGCAAGACCATAAGGGTTCCATAACTAAAAGTAAATATTGGTGTAGGTAATGCATGATCATAATTATGATTAACCATTGTATTTTTTATTCTAAAGCAAAGCGAAACTTTAAAAGTTAGTATTTACAGGGTCCATAACTTCCACGAAATATTATTATTTAATATAACTCTTGCATCATAAAAATTTAATATCAAAACCACTTGCATATGCGTATTCAAACAACAAATAATAGTAATTTAACCTAAGTAATAATTAAATAACACAAAACTATACATTTTTTGTAACGTTATGAAATGTTTCCCAGGCGACAGCGACATAACTCACAATAGAAATTATGCATTACTTTCCATCGGAGCATTGTCTTGTACACGTTTTTACGACTAAACTGAAAGCACCTTTCTCCAGATTTCATCGACAGCATATTTTAATTGTTTCTCGTGTTATTACTGGCTTTAGTTTTATAATGCTTGATTTATCTTTAACATTCGATTAACAGCTGACAGGTCTATATGGGCATAGGTGAACGTGAGTTAGACAACACCCGAAATAGGGATAATTATACAACTTGTCGCAAAGTACGAGTATGCATGGACTGTACAGACATTTGTCTTGCCTGAGGAAGTATAAGAAGCTACCATAAAAAAAAAATTAAGTTCACCAACTGCAAGGAAAGTGTACTTTAATTATCAATATCTAAAACGACTGATTTTATAAGTGCACTAACTGTAATAGTGATATAATATATATTATAATATTGGATATAATATATATATATGCTTAGTTTATAATTCACTTTACAGGCTCCATCGCACTTGGAAAAATTAGATTGAATTTTAATCTTAACCGAAGGAGTTCCAATCTGCTGAATATGCATTATCACGGAGTAGCAGATCCATAATTATGTAGTTGCAATTACTCCCAGAACGTTGTGAATGTTAATCGAAATAATTGAATATGAACAACATCGATAATAATAGATTGCAATTGCGTGATAGAACGATTCTCACCTATCTGGCTGTAGGACTTGCCTACCTAATTATGAATTTCCTTTGCCATAAGTAGGTGGAAATTGGTAGAAAATATTTTTAACTCGCGTAGATATTTTCAGTAGGTAGGTAAGTACCTACCTAATAAGTATTCTCTCGTTAAGTACAACAACAGCAAATGTTATAAGTAGATCGATAATGTGTGGCCAGTTTACGTCATCGCGCACCGTTTTGCTCTAAATCACGTTGTCACAACCACAGACGAGTTATTACGATACAGAACTGCTTTGTACACATGTAGGAATTTGCTTTTAATGTAGGTAAGTAAGTGTTCTTAGTGGATTTTGATTCTAATAAAATTTGGAACCTAGATAAAAGTAGATATTATTTCTGTATAGCATTCAACCAGACGAGGTAATGTTGGCGAAAAGAGAAAATATTCATGAGTTTTCATTCAGAAATATAAGGGCAACTAAATTCTTAACCCTAGAGTCAAGAAATAGATAGGTATACATACCTACATATAGGTTACATACATACGTTGTGGTATGATTGCCACCTACTTTAGATTAGGAGAGTATGCTCTATAGTCAAGTCGATAATATCGTGTTGGTACCTATGTAACAAAACACCTAAGTTTTATTGTCTTTATAGCAGCTAATTGATCTTCTAGTGTTAATATCATTGACAGAAGACACATGAAGATAGTAAAACAATCTGTACATTTATTATCCATTAGTTTGTTGTAAGGAATAAACAAAGTGCGGCTCGCTAAGTGGACACTTAGTGCAGGATGTTCGCGGAAGCGAAACTAGTTACACGAGTTCTTGTTCTGGCCCTAACATGTCTAAGAATGTTCTAAGCGTTGTGAGTTTACGCGTATCGCATAAATAGAACGTTGGAAAATATTATTAAATGCTCTATGGCTTAAAACAGAAGCTTGGTTTGGCAGCAAAAATAATTGGATATAATATAATATGGGAGTAGGGAGCAACCTTATGCAGACAAGGGCACTGCGATAAAGGAAAATTCGAAAAAAACCCTACACCAACTCGTCTGGTCAGCAGCGTGGTATAGTAGGCTAAATTCCCTCCAGATTTGAGGAGACCCGTGCCCAGCAGTGGGGCGCTTATGGGTAGAAAATGAATGAAATGAAATTGAATAAAATATAATCGCAAATTAAATACATAGATAACTGGGTGAGTTGAAATTCATCCATCGTTATATAGTTAACCAAATTCTTCTTCGTATAAGTCCGCAGCATGACTTAGGTATGTAAAACTAACACATAAACACCATGTAAATAAAACAAACTTATTACTTAGACGCAAATTATTTATTAAATTGAAAATTAATTAGTATCACAATTTCAAATTAATCTGTTTTTTAAACAATACAGTATCATTAATAACAAAACCTTTGGGATTTGTAAATTGTCTATGTGAGCAATTACGGGTAGGTACTTACTTATATTTAATATTAATATAACCTTAAAATAAGGACCAATATGAGGTATTATTCGTAATTACATCTTGTACCTATACAAACAAAATTTGTGGGTTTAATTACATTAGATAGAAACAGTTTTTGGATACAAGACAATTTTATAAACATTCTAACTTTGAGCAAACTGGCTCACTCCTAAACATTGTGTTTTGTCGTCTATCTCTTCTTCTGGAAGATACAACTAAGTTCAGTCCATAGACACTTATCTACTCACGACTAAGTTCTACTTTAGAATCATGTCTGACGTGTTCGTTTCGTTTCAACAACCGAATGTGCATACGAAATCAAAATACGGGCGATGAAAAAACGCCATTGTGAAAACGCTATAGGTACCTAATTATAAGCAGATACAGCCCTCTACAAGTTTAGACAAATGACAATCACTCCAGAATGCTATGCAAAATCATTGCAATGCTAACGTCACACTTTTAAAGCCCCTAAACAAACTAGTGGGTAGACATTTACTTACGTCTGTGTTCAAAAAAAAATACAAAACCCAATAACTATACAACAGAAACAAATTAACCTTTTCATCGCCAAAACCGTCACGCACGAAAATTAATGAAAATGCTATTGCTAGAATTTTATGGTCATATTTTGCACTTGACTATGCAAGCTTTCAAGAGGAAATACATATATCTTCATTATTCTTTCAGTAAACACATTGGCGTTTTATACATTTGTGTCTGTTACACAACCACATACGAATACTTTCATTCCACTGAGAACGTATTTCAAACGTGCGTTTTAAAACGCTGATGTGAATACGCACGTGTATATATGGTGCACATCCAAAGTTTAGACAAGCCAGTCGCGCCGTAGGTAGTTCATTGTCATATCAGTTCCACTTTCAACGTAACACACGACTAATAGCAGGTACTTAGATTTACATAACCGATGTGGGTAGTGATTGACGGGTTAGTGTCAAGGCATGAGCGAACGGCGTTTGTATTTAAAATAACGTAGAATACATCAGGAGAACTTGTTGCCAAAGACATAAGGGGGTGATATTATCAGTATGAAGGAAGGTGGGGGACAGGTGGATGCAGGCGGCACTAAATCGTTCGCAGTGGCGAAATTAGATGAGGCCTATTTCCAGCAGTGGGCGTCATTGGGTGGATATAATGATATGATTTATCAGTAAAATAAGTTAAGCTAATGAGAACAGCTTTTGGATTTAATTTTCTCGGCAATACTCGGCATACATAGAGGCGCTTGAAGCATTATGGTACTAAGATGTTCGTTACGATCATCGAAGTTAAGCAACGTTCGGCAAGGTCAGTCCATGATGGGTGACCGTTTGTGGCAATTTCATTCTCGAGCGTCTTCGTGCTTCGGAAGGCACGTAAAGCCGTTGGTCCCGGTTATTACTTAATGTGTTAGTCGGTAAGTCAAGTTGGAAGCCTTATGGGCGACTTGATAAATTTCAACACCAGGGTCTGCTTCAAGCCCACACGATAATAGAAAGATAAGAAGAAGGCAATGTCAGTGAACTGGCCGTAGACAAATTTACTGACACCTTTTTTGGCTTTGTATGACGTTCATAAGTATCATGTACATATGTGATCCAAATGAATAAAAAGATTTGACTTTGACTATGCATAAATTTTGGTGGCGGCTCACACTTATTCCAGAAATAAATCAATTACGTCCCTGGAATAAATCAATTGTAGCTATATTAAAAACCCGTTTCCAACAGGGTATCCATATTAGCGTTTAAACACTTGTATTTTGCGCATTATGTAAAAGTGCACTAATTCTACATTGAAACCCTACCCCTTAGTCAATTTACTTTGGATTATTATATTTTGATTGCCACTTGTCCAGATCGCCCATACCTTATAGCACAGCGCTTCAAAAACTTGCCGATAGCTTGTACGAACATAAAAATCGTGTCACGGTCGACATCGTGTATTGACAGCCGTGACTATATGTAAATGTCTTCGGCATGACATTTTGTGCCCAATCTGAGACGTATTACGTATTGTTGTACAATGGCAATATTGTGAGTATTGTAACCAATAGGAAAGTGATGATCTTCTAGAAATACTCTTGAGCCTTTATCATTGAGCCGTATAGGGTTTATTATTATTTTATTTTTAGTTTTGCATTAAATAAAAATTATAAGTAGGTACTATATTTTTTAAGAAGGAGATTTCACTGGCATCAAAAAGGTTAACTTTTTTTGTTGACTGTACAAGACAAATGCGCACAGGGAAACGATAGTAGCGCCATTGATAAGGCTTATGGTGTGTTTTGACTAACTGAAAATTACAAAAGAAATATTTGCACAAATTAAATTATACATGGTGAGTAATCAATGACAATATTGACGTACTAAATAAGTTATTTTCGTATTTTTGAATAATTCTATCTTCTATGTTTGCGTAAGTATATTAAATTAACATATCGCTTGAATCCTCGCAGCTCTCTTGAAAGAGAAGAGACCCGTGCCCAGCAGTTTGTCAATACATTTTTGTGATTATGTTTACGTTAGAGGAGAGGTATGTCCAATCGTGGACTACTATTAGCTATAATAATAATGTATATGAGTGAAGTTATACGTAATTTAATTTACATACTCGTTAACTACATTAAATAAATGACACGCACACAATTGCGATTGTAATGTATGTAATGGATTAATTTAAATACTTGACCAACAAGGAAGCTGCTAAACCAATAACTAGAAACTTAATTAAATAATTACATACGGTTTATTAACTATTTAATACACTGTATACCGCAAGAAATTGATCAGATTCGCGATAAAATCGACTAAAACATTCAACTCTACTTAACTTTAAATAACAGTATTTAATTTCAGCAGGTTTGAGACGTAAATTTAACAATATAAAATTACTATAACAATAACAAATTTTTGTAAAAAAAGCATGACTGTAATAAATAATTACTGGAACATCAAAAAACATTACTAACATTATTAATACATTACGATTAACGACAATTAGTCGATTTTCCGACCACGTGACTAGTGACCAATTAGTCAACTAAATGAACAGTCAGTATTAACACATCACTATTTTTTTAAATTAATCTATATTAACGATAAAATAGTCAACTAATTACCACTAGCCAAATAGTCGCATACCCAACTAGACTAAATTAGTAGCTTAACTTTATTAGTCTAAAATTATCTTATATTCTTCTATTACTTAGAATTGAATAGATCAAAGTCTTTTAGGTTGATAAGGCCCTTATGTCCGTTTATCATGCAATAATATTCCGCTCCAAGAATGTATGTTAACACCATTGCTGCTACAAGACTTCCCAAGAATGTAGACCTAGGAAGTAGGATCGCCACAGCCAACATCAATCCAATATATGTCAGGTACCTTGAAAATAAATTACTTAATCAGCTACTAAAATGCAATTCTATTGACCCCGCATTATTAATATTGAAAAAATAAATATTAAAAGGTATAATTTAAAAAAATACAACAATATTATACTGGGTATTATATCTACTCAAAGTTTAAAAATTAATGTAGATAAAAAGACTAAAATAATGGTTAACCTGTGAAATAGTAGATAACAAATAAAAGTGTTAAATAAATTTATAACCAACCCTAAAATGGAAACGCCCATAGAAATAATAATAGAGGAGACCATTGAATACATTTTTAATGTTAATGAGTAGCATCTAACATCTTAAATAAACAATGGCAATGTGGCGTAAATTAGGTAAGGCCTATGTTCAGCAGAGGACGTCGTTGGGCTGATACGATGATGATCTAACATCTTGATATCTGTTTACGAATATCTAAATACTTACTTGAATCTATATTTAGTATCAAATATATAAAACAATTTTCAGTGAAATATTAACTTACAAATACAATATACAAATATAATCAATATGATTAAACCCTCTATAAAAAAAATAAAGATGAAAAAAAAAATACAAATATATAATACCTACAAATAAACATATACTGTAGAGAACAATAATAAAATAAAGAATATAATAAACTACTAAATTATATATAACCCACCGCCAGAAAATAAAATCAATGTTTACCTACTCAAAAATGGCCATTTTAAATTGGTAGCCTTATAGCTCCTCGTTTCTGTAAGAAATGTTATAAAATTAAAATAAAAATAAACCCTCCAATTAAATCAAATTAAAAAATCAAAATAATGTTCTACAATCTTAACATATTAAAATACATTTAGGAAGGTCTGCCAAATGATCGTATAATTTACCATCATACGCCATAAATACGCTTTATTCTATCAAAATAAATTTATACTCATATTAGGAAAGTAGTTAATTAAGTAATCATTTACAATTTAAACACTTCAACTCATAATAATAATTCAAAAGGTTAATAGTAAAAGGGCCAGCTTACCACTGGCTGATAAGTGTCTGATAAATTATGCAAAACATAAGTGGCAGATGTAAAATAATATCAAATATCTGTCACTTATCAGCTAAAAGGGAAACAGGGTCTGAGTATACAAAAAATTATATTGTAAAAATTAAAAAAAATTATATTGTACATAAGTACTTTGAGAAATAAAATATATTTACCTGGTGAGTGTCAATGTTCCAGACTGATCCTCGTCCTCTCTATCAGCTATACAAAATTCTCCTTTCTTCGAGTACTCCTTAGCACATTTCCTGCACATATCGGGTCCATCACCGTGACAACCATTGCAAGCCTTATCACAACTCATACAAGTAAATGAACCAATTGAATTCATACAGAATTGGTCTTTCTTACAACGTTCCAGATCATCACACTCATTGATGTCTAAGCAGCCTTCATCAGAATCGAAAACAAACCCAGGTCGGCATGCTACACAGTCTTTTTGTGTACCAGCTCGGCAGCCACCCATACATGACCGATGGCATTGAGAACATAGCATTTTAGTGTCATCCTTATAAGATAAGTAATATCCAGGCATACATTGATCACAGTTTTCACCAGTATATCCGGCATCACAGAGACAAGTACCGTTTCCCTTCCTTGTACCATCACCTCGACATTTCCCATTACCATTGCATAAATTTTCATGATCACCAAGGCATGGTGTGCAGTCTTTACCAAAATGGTGTTTGGGGCAGCATACCTTTATTTTATCTATACAAATATAAGTAAATAAGTCTGCAGACTCATCTGGGTCTTGGGCCCACCATGATTCAATGAATTCTTCAGCTTTTTCAGCCATATGGTGGCACTGAATTGCATGCTTTTTCTCTTCTTTACAAATACTGTCTTGGATATCTATGAGGCGCATTTCGCTACGTTTATAACTTAGTTTCAACTTCTCTTCTTCCCATGCCGCATCACCACCTTCATATTTACCTCTCGCAGTTCGCTCTAAGCCGTTTTTAAATGATTCCACAAATAATTTACAAGCTTGGCACTCGCCAAGGCTTTGACTTTGAGTTAGAATGTTAGGGTTCACACCGGGGGACTGAGCGGTGCATAATAAAACAGGTAAAATGCCGAACGTGACTAGAATATTCATTATATTGTTTTTTCTATATTCCATGATGATATACCCTGCAAAGATGAAAATGATATGATATAAGGTATTTTCTATTAAGTTTAATTCAATAATTTCCCATTGAAGTTTTTTTTTTCAATTCATAACAAAATGTATGTATGAGCTTATATACCTTATCGATCCCGAATTTTTCTCGAAGCACAAAGTACTGGTGAATTAAAACCTCACTATATTGAAAGGATTATATTATTTAAACGTAAATGCAGATTATTTTAAGTTTTTCCCACGTAATATAATAGTAAAATACTGACGTGTTACATTCGGACTCGCCAATCGTAAAATTTTGACACAAGCAACTCAGCTGTTGTTGAGCGTTGACGTAACGCCATTTTGCTACGTTTCGTTTCACGGAACACTTTTATACTTTAAAAAGGAAACAAAATTTTTAAAGAAAAAAATGTATTATTTTTTGTTAAAAATTAACAAAATTGAAGAATTTTAGTGTCAAAAATCCAATTTTACCTTTTCAGAGTACACCTACACGTAACACCTACATAACATGATGATAATTTTATTGGTGTAGTGTAGGAGGAAATTTAAATCTGTTGACCTTAGAAATATTTCGCAAACTGTTGTTTGTGTTTTTCGTAACTTATCCGTATTAATCTTATTAATCCTACAGAATATAACGCAATACCTACATAAAAGTACGTAGCAAGTGAAACATGATGCTTACACAAATAAAACATAAACGCAGATAAGCCATTTATACTATAGCATAGCCTTTTACTTTTTTTTTACATGCATCAATAGCACGGGAAGTTCTAACAACTCAATCGCCAGACATCATAACCGCAACATTTAAAAACCTCAATATAAAAGCTTATAATAAAAGAAAATACGTTAAAGCATGTAGAGAGGCGTAATCAAGACGTAAAATGATCGATAGTGAACACGATACGAATAGTATGTTCAATACCTTGGTATTATGCGATTAATGAATAATAGTACTTGAAAGAGACCATCATTTATTCTCCACCGCATTCGCATTCGATCATTGTAAGGCAAGTGTAGTCTTAAACAAGGACCTAATTACGTGCGCCCTTAGCTGGAAATACCGTCTTTAAAAGACTTGTTCTTTTTGGACATCACAGAAAAAAGGATACAATATCTTTACGGTACAAACAAAATAAATGTCGATTATTATTATTTTTTTTTTATGAAAGAACGGCGCGGCGAGTTCTTACTGTTTTAGTAGTACCTCTACCAATGATTCTGCGGACAGCACATGAAATGAGTATAATTTACCACTTCACTTTGTATAGTTATGCCATCTCTTGGCCTATGTCCAGCTGTGGACATAATGATGATGATAAATGACAAAAAACTACATAAACTTCCTACATTGAAATGTATAGTAATTTAAAACATCAGGTATGTGGTACATATTTAAAAAAAAAAATATATCGATTGATTGAAATCGAATCCGATTTATCATCTTTTTTATATTCCTAAATAAGAATAAAAACATTACCCTCCTGTTTGGCAATCGGGTAAAAAGGCAAAGAAATGAAATGACTGCTAGTTTATCAAAGTTGCACTTTGTTTTTTCTTTGGGAGGAAAACCAATTTTGGCTTCAAAATTGTTTTCCTTTTTGTTTTCTTACTTGAAAATGCATAAAACAAAACTGACACTGAAGCGTAGAGCTGAGGACACTTACGTGGAAAACGAGATGAGATTATTATCAACAAGTCGTTTTTGTTACGTAAACAGCTTCATCGCAGAGTCCAGGGTCAAAATCGTTACCACCGGAGTTGAGGTGGAACAGACATTGAACGTGTAGTACAGCCTGTGATTAATGTATTTAATTAGTTCTAGCTAGAGTTCTGACTAAAATCTAATTAACTTCTAGGTAGATAACCATCAGAAAACGTATTTTTTGAATTTCAGAATCTAAAATCCCACGGCCCGCATAAATCCGATAGGGCTGCCGAACAGGAACCGATCGTTGTGACGTATTGAATTTTTTTTTGCATTATTCGTTAATAGATACTTTTGAAAAATAATGTTTTCTTATGAGTCTATGCCAGAAATTTATATAATATAATATTTAAGGGGATTGGAGTTTCCAACAATCAATAGATTTATCAACAAAACAAGTTTGCGTTATAGAAAAGTCGACTGTCAAGATTTTCCACCAAATTATTACCATGAATTTTGAAGGAGGTTGAAGAACAAACTTTAATTCCGTTATCTGCACACCAACAATGTTATTGTTCACCGATTCAGCGCAATTATTCTATTCACATCGTCAAACGTGGTTGGCGCTAGCGTCTTAGTAACGTGACGTTTTTCCGCTTAAAATTATATAGTTCGGTTTTTCGCCACCTGCAGGTTTATGTTTGTAGTTCACATTGGTGCACGAGAAATAGTCTTTGTTACGGTGAAAGCAGGAAGTTATTATGCAAGCAAATATCATTGCCGGTGTAATTCCGTATACCTACGTGTTAAACGTTGTGTTTTGTTTATTGGTACTTCTTAACTTCAGTGACAAATAATATTATGTAGGTAGGTAATTACAAATTGTAATATGCTTTGTATTTATTAAATCGATGTAGGTATACTTACTGCATGAAATACAATATAAACCTTGCTCTTCATTAGGTACTTAGCACAAATAGAGATACCTACCTATTATCTATGCACTTACTGTTTAAATCCTTTATGTTCCTACCTGCTGCTTATTGATATAATTATAAAATCAAGCGTAAAGATTTATTTACTCATACCATACGTTCTAGAAATTTCTTAAACGCATTGATTCGTAGGAATGATTTCTTTTTTATTTTCTTTATAATCGTAGCATTTAAATGGAGCGTATAAAGCGCGACGGTTGGCTACAATCATTTTATTATACTTACTCAGAAATCCCCATAGACAATAAAAATGAAAGGAAAACAAATAACTCTATGGCTCGTAATAATTATGTTGGCCAACATTTGGAGGGAAATTGAAGTCATTGGGTTCTCTGTCGTTATTCTTTGGATGATTCAGATTAAAAAGCTTATGAAGTAATTTCTTACTTTTTGTTATAGCAATAATTGTAACCATTTCATCTTCCTCTCATTGAGTCCCAAAATCACTTAAATTTCCGACAAACATACTTAAGTATTACATTGATGATCTTAATAACTATTATTAGACTTGAAGGCTTAGGTACCCTCAGGCCTAACAGATTGTCGGTGCCTTGAGGATCGCTATTCGAGCGCGTTCCAATACTCGCATCAACTTTATTTTATTTTTTAGTAATGGTTTATCGTATTAATACAATAGTACCTGCTCTACGCTCGGCAAATGAAACGATTTGTTCCTTTTTGCATTGTCACACAGCTGTTTTAAAAGCGGAAAGTTTTATTTTTAAGATCGCTATCTAGAGAACGGAGTTGCTTGGGCGGTAAGTGAGTTGGTAAACTCACGCAAGTCCATGCTTTCATAGACAGAAAATTGTAGTAAAATTTTGTTATAATATGAGTAAGAACCTACTCAGCTAGCTTGGAATTTCAGAGATGAATATGCGGCTAGCTACCTAAACAGCTAGTTTTTACCTAGGTACCTTTTCAAGGGGTGCCTGTTCTTAATTCAAAAAATTATCTTCAATGTCACATTTTACAATTTAAATTTATTAAAACCAATACACATAATAATTATGTAAGTATAGTGTTGCAAATATTTTGGAATATCATTTTTTGAACCAAAATGATTGATACAGTATCCAATAATAGCTAGATAAATTAATGAGCGTCAAATAGATTCTTAACTGGCAGTTTAAAAAATACCTTTGTTGTAAAAAATACTCGCCTCCAACGTTCTTTAATGGACGGCATGTGGGTAGGTACCTACAGGAGGTAGAAATAGAGACATAAATTAATTATGTTCTCTTTTTTCGTAAGTTAAGCTTGCAAAATGCACTTAACTATTGTCTCATAAATTATGACCATACTGGTAGTAAACACGACATACTTACAAAAAAAAAGACCAATTTACATAATATATTAATGCCTAATTTTATTAGGAATGAAGATGCAATTCTTTAAATAGGCACAGGTATTATGATGATGAATTGACATCTTCAATTGAGTTAGCTATCTTTAAACTTCAATGATTAAGTAGAGTAGCGAATTAAGTTCTTTTTACAATGCATTTTTTCTTACAGGCTATGTTAATCTTCAGTAACAAAAAATATCTAATTAAGTAGGTAGGTATCTCTACTATAAGTTCACAAACAGCCTATGAAAGCGATCAAAGCCATTAATAATTATATCTCTGATCAACTTTTAATTGGTTGAAATCTGATAAGTGATTCTATAATATCTTGGATGACTGTGCACGTTTTGTTAAAGGACTGTTCGATCGTTCAATGTGATAATCTGTAGTAGCACAATCGAGGCACAGATACTGACTACAAAAAATGTAGGTACCTAGGTACCTATTGTCATGCATGAAGGTAATTTCAGATTAGCAAATAGTTATTAGGTATTCTTTTATGATTACTTGGGTTGTGTGGAGGATGTGCTCACATCTGCCACAAGTTGTATAGTCCTCAAAGTTTTGTTCCAACCTACAGTACATTTTTTTTTTTAAATTAAAAAAAAAAAAAAAAGCTGTACCAGTTAGAATATTATTATATTATTTTGCCAAAATTAATTTCCCTAGACACTAAAAAATCAGATATCCTTATTAAATCGTCTCATCTATCGTCTCAACATCCATTTTTAGGGTTCCGTAGCAAAGCGTAACCCTTATAGTTTCGTCATGTCCGTCCGCCCGTCCGTCCAAAATGGGATATTGAGTCCTCAAAATCCACGTCATAGATGACGTCGCTCGGTGGACGCATGTACCTATATAGTGCAGACATATTATCATAGGGTCTGAAATCTAGGCATAGGTTGTCATTATGTCCAAAATTACCTAGGTTACCTTCAGATTACAAAGCCAAGCAGGTTAATATTATGCCAATAGCGCACGCAATACCGAAGTGTGGTCAAAAATCTAGTGTAATTCTAAAATGTTTGATGCGTGCTCTCCATATCCTTTTTATTAATTAGTAATTGATAAATGAGTATAGCTCCCATAAAAATTTTACAAGCGTCTAGTAGCAAAACTTTAATATCCTACAAAAAGCTGTTCCACTCAGTTGCAAAAAAGAAACAAATTGCTGCGTATCTTTTGTTTTTGAGCAGTAAATAACGAGAGAACTAGCAGCGTGCTAACAAGCCCTATAGTTTTGTGTAAAACAAACACAATTTATGGGTATCGAAGGCTTTACATTAAAATACTTTGTAGGCAACGGAGCAGCAATTTCTTGAGTCACCGACGTCTGACGTCATAGCTGCAAATGCCAACCGGCTTGGCGAGGCCTTGCGACAACTTGGCCATACCTACCGCTACGCGGACAGCCATAATAGCAAAATTATATCAACGGATATTATATTGTTAACTATCAAGATTTACAATTAATTAATGAAAAAAAACTATCTAATTTTGTATTTTTATTTTAAAAACCTGTAACTTAATCAAACAAATAGGAAGGTATGATTTTAATCCTACCTTAATAATCATAGAACATTAACTGATAAGTATAACGTAGTTAGTTTCTATTTGTAGAATGAGTCAATATTCAAGTAAACATTAATGAAATAAAGAAAATCGTCCGTGTAGTGACGGTATAAGAATACATAATGTCACTACCTCATATCAACCCGTGGGTGTCGTGAAATGTGAGTAAGGGAGAAACCTTATGCAGACCAGAGCACTGCGAGAAAAGGAAAATTCGAAACAAACCCTATAGGTACCAACCCGTCTGGCCAGCGTGGTAAAGTAGGCTAAATTCCCTTCACATTCCTTGGAGGAGACCCATGCCCAGCAATGGGACGTTTATAGGTTGAAATGATGATGATGAATAAAATAAAGGTAGCTAGAGCTTCACAGAATACCGAATAGCTCTTTTATATAAAGTTATTATAAGTAATTCAGTTAAGAAGAATATACAAAATTTCGAATCTTCCAAAATCAACAATAAAATAGCATGTTCATTTTGCAAAATGTATAAAACTGGCACTTGTATTTTATGGTCGTGGACAACATCTCCATTCTGCCGAGGCGAAACACAATAAAACCTCAATGTTACGGCTTACACGGACCGTAAAACGAAACGGGACAATAATTCCCGCCACAAAAATAATATCAATTCCCGCCAATTTCCATCCACTATGCGGCCATGTTAGGTAAGGTTATAGGTACGTTATAGTACTCGATTAAAATGATTAATTATCCAATTAAACAGCAAGCAGCTACGAAGATTATATGCGTGTTTAGTGAGTCTTGTCTGTGGACAATGGTCAATATGGGACAAAGTTGCATTCAGCTTTCAGAACATTGAAGATGGTTAATGGCTCTAACTTGGAAAAATTAAATTTATCTTTTCATTAGACGCTTTAACAAACGTCTTTTACATCCTCATAAGGAACCCCTTAAGAATTTCCATTCTTAGAATCATTATTCAAATTTATAATAATATATATTTGCAGTCAGCAACCGTGGGTGCGCCCACCGAAGTCCATACATCTAGTTGTGTTGCGTAAGGCTTGAGTTAGAGCAGTTGTTCGATTAATCCTGTTTCGAGATTTTGAATTGCTAATAAAATGAGGTCGACTGCGATGCAAATAGTTTAGTGAAGGGCTGCTGTGGGTAGATAAGGCGGTTTGTGTCGATCAAACAATAGGGTTCTGGTAGCAATTAAACGAACATCAAAATAATTGCCGTCCTTATTCGGACTCCCAGCGTGGGTAGGTGTCGCTACCAGCCCAACGATGTCCACTGCTGGACATAGGCCTGAACTAATTTTCGCCACAAATGATGTCAAATAGGTATCGCCATAAATGTGATCAATCGTATGATCAATGAATCCAATTTACTTTTTAGAATCATCAAGACACAATTTCTGCAATAATACTTTCGTTTATTATGTATACCAACCTAGGTACTAAGAATTTTATGAAGAGAACAGAATGCGTCATATTTGTTCGTGGAAGCTAGCAAGGACATTATAGTATAGTTATATTAAGTACTTACACAGTGACTATGATTACATTGTAAATCATATCCAAAAGTATAACAAAAAATATATTAAGCTATAATACACAATTTTTAATCAAAAAAATAATAAGCTGATGCAAAACATTGAACAAAAAATGTCGTCCACTTAATAGGTTTTTCTTTCAATAACATGAAGTAGTCGCGTTACTTTTTGTCGTCTCATATCAAATCGCCAGGGTACAACCTAATAAATAAGTCACGTAGAGACATCCTGCGCAATGCGTCGTTGTCCATAAAAAATACGCGACGGCTAATCGCCGGTCATCGCTCTCTCTAGCTCTTTCGTTAAAATATTATATTTTATTATGGTAGTCAAACGGTTACGGGAAAGACAAGTTCCATGTCTGTCGTGTCTCTATGTATGCACAAGTGTGCGCGGTAATTGTGATATTGCCTAATTTGGTACCAAGCTCGAACAAAGGCGTGCTCTACATTTAAAAAAACATGTAGAAACAAAATGGCTCGATACATACAAATCACAGGACGCATCGGCATCCATTATCTCGCATCGTGTTATTTGCCTAAGTGGTTCGATGCAGCATAATAAGTTAGGAAGAATAGCCCTAGGTTACGACCATCTTTGTCTGGACTTAGCTTCGGTCATGACACCTCCGGGCTAGACTAAAACGTGGTCTAATCTTCCGCAGCCAATTGCCATGTAATAACGCATCGAGTCCGCACTCCACACTGTTGTTGTAAAAAGGTGGGCTAACGTTATTAGTAATAATACAAAAATAAGGGTGTGCACCCAGGCATATAGCCGAATTCGTTAATTTAAAAAAACGGCCGAAAACTTTCGATTTTGTCTGATGTCAGGGAATGCTCAAAAAAGTATTGTCATTTAAATTTTATTGGAAGCGACTAACAAAAAATATTGATCGGTTTCAGGGCGCTAGGTTCGATAATTCTCGCCACTAATGATGCATCAACTATCATATTCGCAAGGATAATAATGTTTTTGTGGACCCTTATTAAGTCACTTTGTTCCATTTTGAATTGCTCTTCAAGAGCATGTGAGAATCGCTTCTTTCCAAGAAACATTTTATTTTGATGCACGTCAGTTATTTTGACATTACCGTTTTTGTCGGCGCAAGAGCAATAATAATAGAGTTTAACTTACAATAGACAGGTAATTAAGAAATAAAAACTATTTAGTTTTTTTATTTAGCTGTCTCAACATAATGTGTAGTTTTTGATGAAATTTTTTACATAACTAGTATTAAATACTATTAAAGAATTAGCTTTACCTAGGTACTTAATATTGTATTAATATTGTAGGAAATTACGTAACAGGATTAAAATTTTTTGGCCGTTTATCAACCTTATTTGTTTTAACCACAGAACAAAGAAAGTTATAACTTATGAAAATTATTTTTGTAATTATAGACTCCATACTTATGGTGATAGGTATGTATGTCAGTAAAAAGTAGCTTATGGACTTAAGTTCTATAGGTAAGTGGAATTTTTAGAAGATCGGTTGAGTGGTTAAATCGTGATAGTGTTACAAACAAATAGAGTTACTTTCGCATTTACAACAAAATTATCTATGGATTAAAAATAATGTAGGTACTTAATAATTAGCAAACGATTAGGTAGACTACTCCTACACGTTGATAATAAGCTGTTTGGACCATATAGTCATAGTACTTTCTTTACTGTGATATAGTCTTGGCTGGACTATGAAATCGTTTGCCATAAAACAAGAGCATCCGTCACAAACACACATTGTGGATCCTTACAAGTTTGTTTTCAAATCTAACATACAGAAAAAATTGAGGTTTCCGGCGAGGGACTTCAATTAAGTTGGACTGCTAAAATCTATTGTTCAAGCTAAAAACAGCACCTACAATACATAACAGTAAAAAAGTCTATTGCTCAAACGCAGTTTGATTTAATTACGGCCCAGTTGCCGGAAACTTCAGAAATTTCACCAGTTTCAGGATCTAGCTGTCTTGCCAACATGTAACCAATATATAACGTAGGTACTAGTACTACCAATAATAAACGTTTAAATATATCTTCTCTAACCAAGAGAAGACTCCAATTTAATAAAAACTTAAAAAGAAAAAAAGTGATTTGGAAATTAAAATTTTGTGGTTATTAAAATAAATTTAATGTTCCTAAAATAATTAAATGACAATGCAACCATAATGCAACAAATTAACTGTGCTGTAAGTATTAAGAATTTAATAAAGTCTAGATTTTTTTTTTCACGAAGAAACTCTGGTTTGTTTTCATAAATAAGTATATTATCAACTTATCCTTTTTCCTATTAAAACTCCGAAACAATTTGACTTCATATTGCCTAGTCACATTGAAACAAAGTTATCAAAGAAAACAAAAAGCCCGCATGACGGCCGTAAAGCCTTCGACTACTGGTGTACACTTAATTTATTTCTAAAAGGACGGACCAAAATCTCATTACCCTCCAGTTTTAACGACTTACTCACAGAATTAGTTTCGTTAATAATGACTGTATTGTAAAAGTTTAATGGTTAGGGGAGAGATGAGAGGAACTAGCGGAAGTGCTGTCGGTATTGCCAATATCATATCTTTATTCTTTAAAAAATAGAAACTCAGGATGGATATTTGTATATAATTCAATCACACCAGACTGCTGAAAGGAATTTGGCACACAGATAATTAAATTGTACCAAGTCTATAATAGCACATGCTACTTTTTACATGAAGCCAAACCAGCGGGCGGGTAGTTGGTACATGAACTTCTTATCACATGGACTGATGAATGAAAGATGCATTGTCAGTAAATTTATTTATAGGTCGAATTTCTGTATTTCAATATTACATACCTATGTGCAATATTTTTATACCAAAAATATAACACATACCAAACAGAAATCATTTCGAATTTATTTCAAATTTCTTTCACAAATTAATTTCAAATTTCGAAACTTTAATTGAGTATGCTTCTAGTTTCTGCCAATCGCCATAATCCTGTAACTTGGTCCAACATTAGATTCCCGCCATTCTAACGTCGAAGACGCAGGCGCATCCGAGAGGCGGAACTCTTGTAATAGGCGCATTCCGCTGACGAGCCTGTGAATGCCGAAGTACTTACGATCTTTGAATGGCTTAGGAAACCATTAACGGCCTGCGCTTTAATGTTCAAACTCCAAGATAATGCCCTTTTCTTTTGTTTATTGGTGCAAGGAAACTTTATACCGATTTAATCATAAAAAAGTTTAAAAATATGGAGACGGTAGTTGCCGTCGTGGCACACGATTTTTTGTCGGTTGACAATTTTTTTCGGGTTTCATGTGGCTCTATTAAGTCTTGCCTTTGCACGTATTGGAGATAGTTTTAATGTCAACGAATTTGAAAGAAATAGTTCTAAATTGAGCTCAATTTTATTATGATGTTATATTTCATCTAAGTAGATAGGCAGAATAAAAACTACGAGTAAGAGAATGAAAAGACAATGCCGATTAAACAAAGCAATAAAATCGGTTTCTCGATATTGCCCAAAATACACAATAACCCTCAAGTACCAAAACGTAAAGCAATAAAACAATGGGTAATTTAACAAGAAAAAAAGTAGCTACCACAAAAACTGCGGTTTCCATAAAAGAATTTAGTTAACTGTAATGCCATATCTAATACATTACAAGTCCACGGAACGTTAGAAAGGGTACGAAGTACGATGCTCAAACGCGCATGCTCACTGAGGTTGAAAAGCCACCTTCACAGCTGCATGGCGACTTGCATAGAAAATTTATGACTAAGTAATTTGAAATAATGATGACCCTAAGCTTAGATGCCTGAGTAAAGCAAGTTGTATTACGGAACCTCTACCATTTTACGGTTTTCCGCCCTAATAGCCATAATTATTATTGTCGGACTAAAATTGTTCGTATTCATAAATTAAACTTTTTTATGACAAACTTCCCTATTTATAAAAAGCTGAATAGTTATTCTACCAGCTAGCAAGAAATCCACATGCCCTAGAAGAAATTCTAAGTCTATGTCTGATCCAACAAGCCGCGCCGCGCTAAGCCAGAGTGTGTAGATTATTTATTTATTATGACCTAAACCCTCTTAGCTCTCTAGATAGAGGAGAGGACACCCGCGCCCAGCAGTGGGACATTAATGGGTTGCTGATGATGAAGCAAAAAGACTAGTAATAATAACAATTTATTAATGCTCTAAAATTATAACAAATTTGTTAAAAATGGACCGTTCGTTGTAATTATTGTGGTTCTACGAATAATTTATTTAAAAGATGATTTTATATAGGAAATAATAACCAACACCTTCCCGTCATATTTAAATTAGAGGTCATTGATTTAAAAAAATATAAGATTTTTATGTGACTGTCGTCATGACTTCGAACATAATCTTAGTTTACGGCGGGACGCTTAAAATAATAAGGTAACGTTCACAGATTAAAATAACGAATGGATTTTTTTTTGGTGATCATTCTTATAAGAACCTTTGGAAACACTGAAGACTTGTTTTTAAATATGGTAGAGTATTAGAATTTTATTTGTTGCAGCATTATATTGTAGGTATGGCTATTCGTGACATTTTAATAAACACAAATTAACAATTTAAAACAAAAATCGTCTGAACTTCATTATCAGATAAACATGACATAATTATTACCTTATTCAGATCCTTCATCAATTAATTTTATCTTGAAATTATAAATTGTACAATAACTTTATATTCACCTTCAAAATTAGTCAGAAGACACAACAGAAAAACATTAAATTATAAATTATAAACTCTTTTTATAAAACCTGTTATTAAGTAAATGACATCACACTAGATGCGTGATAATTGTCATTATTTCAATACATTGCTTGTCTAGTGTGAGTAAGGATTGTAGTTATATCCATACAAGAAATAATGTTCTTTAAAATAAATTATTTGAAGTTCCGTGGGAAAATTTTCAAATTTAGAATAACCAAAAATTAAGTAAAAATACACAGAGATAAGAAATAAGTAGATACACAATTTAAAAGATAATTTCGAGACTCAAGTGCTTGAAACATAAATGCGCTATGTTTATTTACACGCAACAACAACATAGCTTTTAATCGACCGCTTGAGGCACAAATAGCTGGGTCCAGCCGCAATCAACCTCACGCATCGAAACAATTCGGATTCAAGTGTTATAATTTTGACGAGGTCGGTTAAGTAATCCTTGCAACGAACCGTAACAACTAATGAATGGTTTACAAAACGATGCAAATGAACTCGCGAACTGGGTTCGACTATTTATCGAAGTAAACTATCGACTAGACCACTATATAGAAGACAGAGAGAGGGCGTTCGATATAAAACTAGGAAAATAAACAAACCTCTTCGCAGAGTCGTTGGATGTGGGACGTCAGTCAATTAAAAAATAACAATCACTGAACGGTTATGAAACACTATTGTAACGGGCACGATTGACAGTGTACGACACAAATGGGTCCCGCGATCGTATTCGAACTGTGTGACGTAGCGACGTGCGCACGCGTCGCTCGTTCCGCGCTGACTGCCGCACGAGACGTGCCCAGTGAACGTAGCATGACCTTCCTGCCCACAGAGCCTAGCAATAGAACCTCTTTTCCTTTTTGAGACGTGTCCCCAAAATTAATGGCCTTCGAAGAAAAATAGGAAATGTCCTGACTAAACCAGTGAATGTATTATAGTTAGCTTATTTAATTATGTAGACAGCGCCGATTTGCAACTCTGAGAAATTGAACCACCCACTCATTGCCGTAGCTAGGGGGTTTTTCTTATGATGAGCTTTCGACCAGCTTAAATGACGCTTAGTAATAATAATAATAGTGAGCCCACCACTGGGATATTAATGGGTTGCTGATGATGATGATGATGAATAATAATAGTGGCCAGTGTGGTTTTGGATGGACACTGCCCATCTTTGCTCACTGACTTTACTAGCTACCAATATTGATGCAAACCTGTGACACACTTTCAGATATTTTATAGGCAATACACAAAATTTTCGAAAATATTTATCAATTAAATAGTTCAGGAACTATTAGAACAGCAATATGGGTAGAATCCGAAAAAACCAGAACTTACTAATAATCGACCAAAACAGACACATGACAGCTAGACATTTTAAACTAACTAAACCAAAAATGTAAGAGCGCGAAGTGATTACTGTTGAGAGCTTTTGGTAGACTTTAAAATTTCTATGATTTTTTTTGATAATGGAACTAATCGCTCCGGAAGTAGCATAAATTGTTCCCCCCCCCCCCTATTTTGTAAAACTTAAAATCTGAAAAAAAAACACAAAATTACACATCTTAGTATAACTTTTAGCAGTTTTAATAATAGTATTATCTAAGTGTGTTCACAGTTTCTGTTATGAAACGTATCGTGTTATTGTCGCAATCATAACAATAAAAGAAAGTGAAAAAATTAAAAAAAAAACACTAACATTGCTTATAAATATTATAATTGCGCAAGAGCTACGTAGAGCTACGCTAGACTAGACCGATGTTATCCAAGCCTCTCCAAACGAACACATTTTCTGCTTGCATGAGACAAATAGTGTTAATTTCTGTCAGATTAGAAAATTCACAAAAAGAGTAAAGTGTAGTTGGACTCACTCGCGCACTTAGATTCCCTGTATGAAATAGCATTTTTTTATTTTTTGTGAATTAATTGAAGATAATGGTCGATAACCGGGGAAGGTTATAAGTTAGAATAAATATTCACGTATAAAAAATAAATATCACGGTTGTACCTACATGTACGTACCTATGTTTAATATGTAGGTGCAAAATCTGAGTCAGTCTTATCATGTCATAAACTCTTGCTACAACAGAATAATTAGTTAAACCCTCAAATAATATTTCAATGATGTAACTACAAATTTACGGCTTTCCTAATGCTGGAAAATAAGTTAGTAGTGATGTAAATAATGTTAGAATTTTCACATTCGCGAACGCGAATGCAAATAATAATCTTCAATATTCGCGAATACGAATGCGAAAGTTGGCTTTTAAATAATAGCAGGAGAATATTTAATTTTGACCACTTCACCCACTAGTGTGCCCATTAAAAGAGTTTTTAGTAGAGCTGCCCCCTGATTCTGACTCGTCGGATTGCTCCCGGATCGTAAACTTTTTCGAATCTTAGTACGACGTATTTTTACGGCTTAAGTTATTTAATGTTATAAAATTGTTTATCGTATAGAAAATTAAAAACTGATTAGTATATGATTTTTTCCTACAACCTACAAATCTATTTCTTTAACATTATGTTCTTTAACTTTAATTAAACTGACATTTCCGGCCGAAAATATTCCGACAGCTTAGAATCAGGGGGCTGGACTTCTTTCACCCTCCGAAACAAGCTGCATGGAGGAAGCAAAACTTTTATTTTTAAAGATTAAACCATTCCTTTACTTTAATTTAATTACTAAGAATTTAAAGTTACAGCAATTGAATTACTACAGGTCAAAATAAAACACAACCAAGCCGCTGCCTATTGGAAAGAAAAACGGAAATAGGGAGGAGAAAGAACTTTCCGACAGTTCAAAATTAGAGCGATTTGTGCCAAACTTACTGAGAGAAATTATTGGTCATTGGATGCATAAAATGCAAGACCATACACTTGTGGTTAAGCCTATGTCCATCCACAGGCAATGATGATGATAGAGCCAATGATGATAACTAGATATTAATATAATTATGTAGGTAATTACCTAATTGTAAAAAATTAAGCTTTTTATTTGTACTTAGTTCGATTAACAAAATATGTAATCGTCTGGCAAAAGTTTTTGTTTTACCTATTGTTTTTTTATTAAAAAATTTTATTAATTAATTTGGCTGCGGTATAACTGCTCACAAAATTATGTAAAATTGATACTTACCCAAAAAATCATTCATACATTTTCTAGTTTAGTACCTACTAACTTAGGTACCCAAAAAAGGTAAATGTCATCGACCTTAATACCAAGACGTCACCTATTTTTTAAGTTTATTAATGTCAAAATAATAAACACAGTTAATTAGATAGTACAAAAAACCATGAAGACTGAGGTGTGAACGAATTGGAGCGAAGCTCCCGCCTCAGCCTTCTAGTCTAATTTAAAGTTAACTTAAGAGGTGGTCGTTGAATCAATAAACTGTTTTTTTGTCAATGAGTTAATTGCCTTGCAACAATGAAAAAACAGGTTGAAAATATTAGCCGTTAATTTACCAACGTAGTTATTTTACTAATTTCCAAAAAATCGGTTGAAAGTATAAACGCTAACAATTGAACATTGAAAACCTGTAAATAAATTAACAGCTTTTTTAACCTGTTGATCGTTGATCATTCATTAACAGTTAAATTACATCAACCAAAAAACCGTCAATGACCCATCTCTAATTTGTCGGATCGGCTTTTTGGCGCTAAAATTAATTTATAGTGGTTCTCGCTCGCTCGAGTTAAATAGTAAGTATGAACGTTGTTTTTTTTAGGTAGGCAGGTAGCACCAACTTTTGCTGTCAAACTTGTCAAGTTGTCACCTTTGTCACAGTCAATATTGATGTCATTGTCATTGTTTATTTTAGGTCCAAATTAAATAATAATTCAATATAAATTAATAATATTTCACTAATTTACTTCACTAATACACAGTCAAGCAGAAATGCATCAAATAAGGAAACTATTTACAAATATTGGTAAGTTCATAGGTTATGTTTTGAAAAAATATTTATCAAAGAAGTGTATCTCAGTTGCACCGACTTTCTAAAAGAAAAAGTTTGCTTTTTTTAGGTTCATGTCCATAGATTATAATTATCAGGGAAACAGTACACTGCGCAGCGCGTATAAGTTTAGTTATAAACTTTTCTTGCAATTTAAAATAATTCAGCTAGTAGTTTCAGTATTTAACTATTGCATAATGTTATTGCATTGACTGTATCAACTACCTATTACAAGTGCACCATATGTACATAACACATGTCATCTAAATTTAGTTATCAATTCGTTGTCTCAAGTCACCACACTGTTGCTTAATTTTACTTGCAACACTTGGGAGAATTGCCTTACTATTAAAGTAACAACTACTTTACTGAAAATTTGATTCTTAAAAATATTAAGTATATTTTAAAAGAACCTATTTTGTTCAATTAAACAGACTACCCCATTCACTATATTCTACAAAATAACATTATGTCCAATATTTAACCTATTACAAACTACTTGGTGGACTAGAATATACCTACATAATTATAGAAATAAAAAAAACCTTTTAAAATGGTAAATAAATAAAATAGGGCCTATACTTGAAATTACTTTTCAGTAAATAAAAAAATGAGCAAGTCCGTCAACCAACTACTCCTTCAAAATCAACTGAGATGCTTGAATACAAGAGAAGTACCACCGAAAGTGAAAGACTCATCATCAATACCAAGAGGTTTAATGGGTCAACCAACATGTCATACTCATCCACACTTAATACCCGAAGGTCAGCTGACATGTAGCACAATGCAAGCTGAGTATAGTGAACGGAGGGCTACCTTAATTGAAAAAATTATGAGCAGAGACAGTAACATGAGTTGTATGAATCATATTGTAAGTAATGGGTAATAGTTCCACTGATGATAAAAAGTTTTTAGAGCTATCACATGTGTATTGCGTCTCCAGCAGTCAGGGACTTATGAGAGTATGGTTGTTAAGAGAGTATCAAGTTCAACAGAATGTCACTGCGAGAAGATTTAGGCAGTGTTACATTGTTATTTATTTTAGAAAAAATTGTTATTTTAATTAATTATTAGGTCTTCAACATTATTTAATAAAATATAATTTCCAGGTGGTAATCCCCGCAGCTCGCAAACAATACATGTCAGATAAGATTCCTTATGTATTCAGACAAAATTCAGACTTCTTTTATCTCACTGGATGTTTAGAAGCATCAGCTGTATTAGTTATGCTGAAAAATGTACAAATGGACAACTTTAAGGTAAAAATGTAATATATTTTTTAATTGCAGAGTATAAATTAATTGGTTTATTTTCAATCAGTATCAAGTTGTTCAAAATTAATTATTTAGATTTTCATTCTTTTTACTTCTCTTCTCTCTGCTGTGTCCCATAATGATGATAATGGCATTTTAACACAATATTAATAATAAAATAATTTTGCTTCAAAAAGGTAAGGCTTAATAAATACTACCGATCAAAATTATTTTGAATATGATCGAATATACCGTTTTAGATTTATTGTCGAATAACTGCGCTTCTCAACAAAAGGACGTAAGCACTATGAAGATACGCTCAACACTACATTGAGCTTGGTCTGACAAGCTCTTAACTGGTTTTTTATTGTTTCTATGCTTCTTTTTCCTATTAGTGTTGTCAATTTACTATTAGAAAATATTGCAGTTAGAAAAATATATCTCTATTCCGCAGTCCGTTCTATTTGTTCACGAGAAAGATACGCACGCAGAGCTATGGGAAGGTCCACGGACCGGATGCTCTGAATCCGCCAAACTGTTCCAAGTGGATGAGGCAAGATCAGTACATAACTTCAAAAACTTTTTGAATGAGTAAGTTGTTTACTTTTTCAATATAATACATAAAAATAATATTTTGAAAAATGTTCCTGTGCCATTAGGCAATGTAGGAAGCAGGAACTAGTCTATATTAATAATAAAAATTAATAACTAAATGACCCAAATGTGTTGCTAAGCACAAAACTCAAGAATAAGTAGTGGTCGGGTTTGACTTATATTTTTTAAATGTACCTTGACATTGAAGGAAAATTCTTTACAAGGAGAAAAATTGCAGTAAAAAATATCTAATGTCCAGGGCAAGAGTTTGTGTTTTCATATGAAGTGAATTCCACGCAGCTGATTTAAAGATATTTTTATTTTCAGCGTGACAATGACATCGAAACCAACAGTATTATGGTACCACAATGAAAATTCAGCCAACCCTGATCTTAACCTGACAGTTCAGTTGACTGTTCGACACGAGTCCAACCTGACTATACGTGATCCTAAATTATATCTACACGAGATGAGATTGGTGAAGTCACCCTCTGAAATAGAGCTAATGAAAGAGACTTGCTTTATTGGATCAGAGTCTATGAATATGGGTATGGCGTGCACAAAACCGGGTAAGAACTTATTTCAATTTTACACCATTTGAACCAAGAAAACTAGGATACCTAAAAAATGAAAATGGCCTCTATGCAAGTATAAATGCATCGATTTGTCGGATATGTAATGGTGCGTACAGACTGCTGAAACGTGACATAAAATGTATAATCCTGGCTTACATTGCGTCGTCATCATCACACGCTAAGAAATATCGGACTACGCAAGAATTCGGAGTAAGAATCTGTGGAAGGTTGAAAAACTAAAATAAAGCACGATATTGTTGACGATAATGATTATGGTTGATTCTCTCCAGGCATATCGGAACACATGGTGAACGCAGTGCTGGAGTACTCCAGCAAGCAGGGAGGCGCGGAGCACCTCGCCTTCCCGCCCGTCGTAGCGGGAGGCACTCGCGCCACACACATACACTACGTCAATAACAACCAGATACTGTGGGACAATGAGATGGTGCTCGTTGATTCTGGTAAGATTCACTAAATATATGGTCTTTTAAATTATAATTGTGCAGAAATACAAATATGAGCCAAAGTTTGTCACCCAGTATAATATATTAATATTAGTTTTCTTTTTCAAAACTCAGTATATGTATGTGTCTTAGACAGTCCCAGTTTGCAGCAGGCACTGCGACCGCTGCGCTGTTGTAGATAATTTTATTGAAGTACGTCAATTTATTTAAAAAATACACACTGCCTTAAGGAAGGACACCCTATGTAAGGTATTACAATACAAGGAACGCAAAACTGACCGCTTGACCGCTTTCTGTTCCGTGTTCTTCTAGTTCCTTCTAGTAACTTTTAGTTTAAATTAAGAAGACCATCTATTATATATCCAGTCATTGATGCAACAATACATTACGCAGGTTGCCAACGATGGCTGTACAACTCGGACATATCTCGCACGTGGCCTGTCTCGGGCAAGTTCAACACTTACCATCGGATACTGTACGAACTAGTGCTTACTGTACAGGTATTCTACATCAACTATATTTTTATCATCATCATTTAGCCTACTATCGACGAAAATAAATTAATATAAGGGAATTTAGCCTACTATACCACGCCTGCCAGACGAGTTGGTATGGAGTTTGTTTCGAATTTGCCTTTACTAGTGTAGTGCTCTTGTCTGTATAAGGTTAGGAGACCTGTGCCCAACAGTGGGAAGTTTCTGGGTTGTAATGAGGATGAGGATGATGTCCAGCAGTGGACGTCATTGGGCTGATATAATGATGATGATGATATTATCTAATTATTCATGTCTTTTTCATATCATAAAAATACCACGCCTTTTTCTCCGGAGGAGTAGACAGGGCCTTTGTTAGATCCAATGTAATAAGGGGGTGAACCTATTGTCATCAACAGCGCATTATTTCCAAACTCCTAGCTGATGATACTAAGAATTTTATGATAGAAAAACCCAATATCATTTTTTGCCCAGCCCAGGAATCGTACCCCTTACGCACCAGTAGCAACTGCGCCGCGGAGCAATTGATGTAATTGCTAAATGTGTTAATTTCCAGAAACGGCTGATAGAATTGTTAGGAGAACACCGGCCGCCTTTAGACAAGCTGTTCGACAATATGTGCAGGCTACTGGGCAAGCATTTACAACAAGAAGGTTTATTACCTAAGAATATTGAAGGAACTGAACTAGCCGAGGCAAGTATAAAGCGTCAGCGTTCCACAGATGTTAATAGCCAAATACCAATTTATTTGGCTATTAACATCTGTGGAAGACCAAATATATATTGATTTATAACTACAATTTATAAAAAGTGAAAAAAAAAAACAATTAAATAACTATTAATATCGCTTAAGAATAACAAGTTTCCGCAATCTAGTTACCATTGTCCCTTATGGCGCTACACTTGGTCGGTAGCCCATATTTGATTGCCAATAGAATTTGGACAAACGACTATGTGTCAACGAACGGAGAGTGGCAGAACTGCCCTGCCTCTTGCCCTATCGACAGCTTTTCCAACAATAGAATATTGTTTCAGAAGGCATACCGTCTGTGTCCACACCACGTGTCTCATTACTTGGGCCTGGACGTACACGACTCGCCGCTCATCAAGCGCAACATACCTGTCCGCACGAACATGATCGTCACTGTTGAACCTGGTATGTACTTTTACATTAATATTACATAGCATTAAACCTTCAGATAAGCAGAGCTAGCCATGTTAAGGGTTAAGTTATAATTAATTTCGCACCACATCTAGTCGCACCGAATCTCGAATATGCTTCTATCCTTTTTTACTTAGAATTTTTCCCAACTGACCCCATGACATCGTCCCCCACTTGGGGTTCGATGGGAATCCAAAATAGTTTCAAGCTCATCCACCCCATGCCATTTTGGAATTCTTCTTCTCTCACTTAGAATCCTCATTCGAAATCTATTTATTAAGATCAAAGATGAGCAATTTTTTAAAGATATATTGCCACCAAACAATTAATTAATTGTTATTGTGGAAAATTAATTTAATTATTATTGTTAGTAATTTTCCCACAAATACAGTTAATTAGTTCTTAGCAGTTTGGTGGCAATTAACAAGCAATTAATTGTTAATTGTAATTAAAATTTGCCCAACTGCAACATTAAGATACATATTAATATGATGATTGATACTTGGCGACCGTGTTGACAAAGTAATAAATATAATTTCTTGGGAATGTATATTTTATATAGGGTAGATAAATGACAAATCTAAATTTTAGTGGCAGAAAATAAAATAGCCTTATTTAAATATACATTTAATTTCGCCTTACAGGTATCTACATCCGGCCGGATGAAACATCCGTGCCCAAAGAGTTCCGCGGTGTCGGCATTCGTATCGAAGACGACGTTCTCATCACAGACAGCGGGACGGAGGTCCTTACTAGCTCTTGTGTTAAAGAGGTGAATGACATCGAAGCCATTGTAGGAAAACATTCATGAAAAAATAATGTTAAATATAGTCAGTGGCGTAATTATAGTGGTAGAGGCAAAATGCTAAGGGTCCCTGATTTACGAGGGTCCCAAGCCTGAACTACATGTGCTTACCTACCATTTATTACAACACGGATCATTCATTAAGTACGAGAGGCTCGAAAGGAGGGAGGACGTTTCGTACGTTCATGAAACATCAAGGAAGTGTACTAATTATTAAAAACCGAAAATAGGCGTGAGTTGACTCGCTTCTGAAAATTGTTACGCTATTGTGTAACAAAAAAAATACACGAGATTTTGGGTATGGCAGGGTAGTCTTAAAACTCACTATGTATCACAAGAAATAAAAAATTGCACGTGATTAATGATCGACAACAGAGTAAAGTAAAACTTAGTACGTATTTTTTCAAAATGAACCAAGTACAATCCGTCAAGCTTTAAGGGTAGGCCCCACCACAAGAGTGCGCCACGGGCCTAAGATTATATAGTTACGCCACTGGATGGAGTCAAACCTTTGATACTGCGGTACGTCCCGGCTACTTAAGAATTCACCTCTAGATTTTTTTCCTCTAACAAAACAGTTGATGAACATTCTGAGATATCTTCTTAAATCAAATTAATGAGTTAAAGGCTTAAAGCTAATATAATATGAATTGGAGCAAAGAACTCAACATACAAGTACAATGTATGTTAAATTTTAGTATGACAAGTTGTATCTTCCTCCTGCCCAAAGCTAATGAACATCTAGTTCTTGGTTCTGCTAGATGTCATTTATAAGGATCAAAATATTGTAAGTGTTCCCTAACTGGGACAAACAATGTTTTTGTATTAGACTGTCAAAAAAAAAATTTTAATTCAAATTTGGTACCAAAAACGAATACTTCGCTTTTGCTTTTGAAAGTAAGCTCAATTAAATATTATTACAGGAGCCGTTAAATAGAAAATTTACTTAAAAATGCCAATAGGCTAGAAAATATTTATATTGTTCCATTAGCCGGACTGCTTAAAAAAATCACTATGGAGTTTAGAACACTTTGATTGTATGGTGATGCCATATTGCAATTTTAAAACGTTAATTGAAAGTTTGTAAGTTGTTTCTACATTAAATATAACATTCGTTGTTAATTAAATAATGTAATGTTAATAAAAAAAATGGTAACTGCAGTGTAGCATCACCTTCATTCAGTTGATCAAGTTCAAAGGAACAAAATCATAATTTAGATTGGTCGGATATTGATGTCATGGGCGTCAAGACTGCTCAAAGAAGACAAACTAACAGAAATGTAAGTTTGTGGTTACACTTTAAAACTGTTTTTTTTTTAAGGGACAAAATATTCAGTCGTCTGTCTTGTTGTAAAATGTCAATTTTTGATTATTATAACTTCAATATTAATTACAATTCCTATTTAGAAGAAAGCACATCAAAGCGCAAATAATTTCTTTTTTAAACTTTTTTTGTTTACATTATTACTATGAATTTAAGTTTGATAGTAATTTAAACTTTGATACACGTTGTACAGACACAAAATTGTATGTTCCTGTGTAAATAAAAATATTTAAGTTAATAAATGATGTTAACTATGTTGTAAGTTAATAAAATTTGTTTGTTTTTGTATCCAGTACTTGGAAGTCAGTGACCTCGCGCATTTTCACTGTTGAGAATCACTAACATTTCTTATAGGTTCCGTTAAGGTGTTGGTACACTTGAGCATTATAGTAAATATTACATTCCCATTCCATCCCATTTTCCCAACAGAGGGGTAGACAGAGACCATTGCCTTCCACTTGCTACGATTCGGACACACATCTTTAGCTTCTTCAACATTCATCAGACTTTTCATGCATTCTCGCCGGTTGAGGGTACTCCGGCCCCCTGATTCTGAGCTGTCGGAATACTTTCGGCTAGAACTGTCAGTTTATTTAAAGTTAAAGAACAGAATGTTAAAAAAATTTATGGATGTAGAAAAAAATCCTATATTAATCAGTTTTTAATTTTCTATACGCTAAACTAATTTCTAACACTTAATAACTTAAGCAGTAA
Organism: Laspeyria flexula; assembly: GCA_905147015.1. NCBI lineage: Eukaryota > Metazoa > Arthropoda > Insecta > Lepidoptera > Erebidae > Laspeyria > Laspeyria flexula. The sequence goes on from LR989954.1 coordinate 15,916,089, forward strand.
AAATACGTCATTCTAAGATTCGAAAAAGTTTACGATCCGGGAGCAATCCGATGAGTCAGAATCAGGGCCCTGATCTGTCCCTTCTTTAGAACGTCACCTATTTGGTCATGGAACGTTCTTCTAGGTTTGCGACTTCTATCATCTAGACTAGAGCTTGCCAAACATTCTTCTTTAAACAAATTTAATTATGTTCTGTTTACCACAGTGAGGGCACTAGTAATAGGCCTAAAGAAAACATCTCATGAAATAAATCAAAAACATTTTATTAAAAAAATAATATCTACTTAACGTATCACTAATAGTACAATTAACTTAGTATAGTTTGTCGCTGCCAGCACGACGTTTACCTAATCTTGCTTACATAGAAAATCTCGTTAAATTCGAGTCGTAATATTCTTAACAAATGCACATTAGAGAATTCTTTGTATGAGATAGAAAATATTCTTTTACTTACATATAAAAAGAGATTTTTTAATGGAATGAATTATTGTGACAACATTAATATTACTTACACTATAAAATTTAACTTGCATTTTTTTAGTCTGTTTTTCAGCTGTTTTTGCTCTGTATTTTTTGAACTTATTTTTCTAAAACTAAGGCACTTTTTCGTGGAAAATGTATTACAAAATATTTTTTTTACTTGAGAGAGAGTAGAGGTTATAAATATTTTGTTTAATTAATATAATATGTAGTATATTAGTAGTTATACAATTACTGTTATATAGTGAAGCGTAATGTAGAGATTCAATACAACTACACGTTATTATTTTTATCTCTTGAACACTGACGTCAATAGAAGTCAAGCCGAAAATAGTAAATTTTAATCTTATTATTTTAATATTAGGTCGCATTTTTGAGCAAAAGGTAAAAAGTGGCTTATCAAATTTTGCTCTCATTATCATTCACCTAATTTAATAATAATTGTTTATATTTATAAGGTTTTTTTTTTTTCTTTACTTTCTAGAAATGAGTGGTATTTTTTTATACTTGGCAAAAAATGCCAATTCTTATAATTTCCAACTCCACTACTTATAAAAGCTATAACCCCTTTTGATTGGGGGTTGAAATTAAAAGTTTACGACAGTAAATGCCAATATCACTTCTTCAAAAGTCCCGAAACCTCAAAATCTCCATATAACCATAGGACCAACAAAACAATCCATAAAATATATTTAAAAAGTAAGTAGAAAAATATAATGTAAAAATGTAAATAAAATATAATTAAGCTACTAGTTTACAATAACATACCGTAATTTTTATATTCAATTTCCTTTCATCTCTTAAATATATATTTTTTAAGTATTCTCTACATAATATGCAGCGATCTAACTCTTAATTTTTGCATAGATACAAATGTGACATGGAGTGTGCTAATATTATTCGAGAGATATTACAATACAGTATTCATATTATTATCTATAAAAAAAAATCTATTTCGACAACCCTGATAGAGCTAATATGAGAAACATTACTATAGAGCTCTCCAATCCCCCAAAAAATTCTGTATATCCAAGCGCCAAACACTCTGTATATATAAATTCCAACATGAGATTTTTATAGCAAGTTCTTTTACATTTTAAGGATGTATTTAATGAGTGGATAATTAATTATTTTATAGTAGCGCAAACATTGTTGTAAAGTCATGCGCAACGACACCGATTGAGTAATTAAGATCTGTATCCGCGGATCTTGACACCAAATATCCGGATCCGCGGATATTCTATATCACTATCACAAACACAAGTATCGGACGCGGCTTGCTTTTATCTTGATTGTAACAATACACTAAACTATGCACACTATGGCTGCGGTTCCACTAAGGCGGTATTTTAAACAATTCCGCTCCTCTCCGCCAATGCTGTTTCCTTTGAAGCGGAGTGGAGAAGAGATGTGGATTTCAAACTATGTGATTGGTGAATCGCGGCACAGCTCGTCTCCGCGCCGCCTCAGTGGAACCGCAGCTTATCGGTCGTAAGGCTTGTGCTGTCCTGGAGCGTCAGACGTCAGAATATTATCTTTCCGCGGACGTTATGAACTTCGACAATTCTTTGTTGAACTGAGGAAAAACGTCCGTCAGATACCAACTGTGAATATTTTTCAGTCGCATCCGTGAGCCGCAGCTCTGAACGCGTCCGGCATATGTAATGTCTAGTAATTATTTGCAAAAGAATATTAGCTTGTATTCTATCATTATCATAAAAAATCAACAGTTACTTTCTATGATAAACTTAAATTGTACTTATGCAAAAACTAATTGGAACTACACTTTAGTATCCATAACACAGCAGCCACCTGCTCAGTGATCACCAGTCATCGTCGGGCACTCCCCCGGGGTACTCGCCGGTGAGGCACGCGGTGCAGTGTCCGCCCACACCGTCACTCGGCGTAGACTTCATGTTGTAGTGGATTGCACTTACTAGACCCTCCACGCTTAAGTATTCGAGACTGTCGGCACCTGGAATAAATATATTTTTCTCGTTTTAATTTTTATCTAGCTACTAAAATAGTCACCCATCTTGCTAGGTCTTCTGATGGCACTACCCTGTCATTAGATTAAGGCATTTTAAAGTCTTTTCTATTAATGATATTCTTCACAATCAAAAGTTACTTTTTAACCTAGATGAATAAATTCCTTTTAGGTTTCACTCGATAAACACACTGCCAGTGTCCTGCATCTCATGGTTGCCGCGATTTTTCTCTTTTGGGTTATAAGATGTAATAGTATCGACTAAGCACATGGTAATGTGTTTTACAATGTTTTATCAAAACCTAAAAATAAATTGTACTGTGGAGACCTTAATAATTATATTCCACAACACAGTATACTTTGCCATTCTCCATACACATCACATTTACTAATACAAACTGCATAAGGACTGAAGAGAGAGGAGGCCAGCGGATGACACGTGGACTAAAAGTGACATCTACTAACCGACATGTTCAGCAAGTTTCAAAGGACTCAGTTTATTGGCGATGAGTTCTTCCCTCGTCGGAATGTTGATGCCCATGTAGCAGGGGTACTTGAGCGGCGGAGACGCTATCCTGATGTGTACCTGTTAAAGATTAATAACATAATTGTAGGAACTTGAAATTAATGTTTAATTTATTTAACATCAGATTATTCTTGAAACATGATAACAAAGATGAGAAAGTTTCAGTTTGAGGACATTTTTTAAATCCTAAATCTTTTTTTAACGGGACAATCTTTTACACTCTTTCAAACACCGACCTATTATTTTATGACGTTCAGAAGGCACACGGAAATTATAACCTAATTAAACAATATGGTAAGGAAAGAAATATCTACTTAGATAGATACTAGTTGTAAGTAATTCTCACCTCAGCGGCCCCCGCATCTCTCAACAACTTAATAATAGGTCCTATAGTATTTCCTCGCACGATGGAGTCATCGATGAGCACTATTCGCTTCCCGCGCACATTCTCGGAGAGCGCGCCAAATTTCTTGGCGACGCCAAGCTGTCGAAGCCGCGTGGACGGTTGGATGAATGTACGGCCTACGTATCTGTTCTTGCACAGAACTTCCATGAATGGAATTCCAGACTGAAATATAAGAAAATATGTACCTATAAGCACACTGTAAAGGAAAAACTTTACTATTCGGTGTATTACTTAACGGTGTATACCAATCATCATAGATAATATAATTAGCTACAAGCAAGTTCAGACGTGTAGCGCTGGTCATTTGCTAATAAGAAGAACATCTCACTACATGCCTGGTACAAATCAAAATCCTCCGCAAGCCGTGTATGTACGTTATAAACTCAAAATCTGCTGAACGGAGTTTCATACGGTTTTCATCAATAGAGTTTAGTGATTTATGAGAAGATATACATTATATTTTTTTATCACCTACATACCACTCGGGTGGAAGCTAATACCAAACTACCAAATAAATAGCTCTGTTAAATAATGCGTAGTTCCTGGCAGTCAGCTCTCTCACAACAGATATCTATCTATAAAGAGGATAATTTCTATAAATAAAATGATTCGAGTTCCAAACAATTCATAAAACTAAAATTACTATTATTAATTACAGGGGGACAGCGCGTACGCAGTCCCCACTATCAAAAATAACGCGTCCGAGTTATCCGCATTAGGGATAATCGCAGGGGTCAACCCTACCGCAGTGCAATGGTGCGGTCTCGCCCTGGGGGAACCGCCTACTTGATCACGGTGTCCCCTACGCCAGGTAAGTATGACTTCGCTAAAATCGGCCGGGGTAGTGATTCGGTCTCGGAGAATCTTAACACCGCGATTCAGCGGCATGACACAACGCCATCTATCGAGGATGAAGGTAGTATATAAATGTAAGTACTTTGTAGGTTATTTGTTTGTAATTCTATTGTCTGGACAAAGTTCGGATGAAAAATTAATAGAAACTTTCACAGGGAAACTTTGCAATTTGCACCCGTGAGGAGCTGGAGTAGGCTCTAGTTATCAACAACTTTGGAATTGATAATTTTAATCCCAGACAAGCTGTCTATACAGCTTTGTTGTACGTTGTATGTATTTGCATCCTTTGCATTTTCCATCGAGAATATTGCATGAATATTGTAAAAACGAACCTGTCTCGCATATCCATGCGCGGCGGCGGTGCCCGACTCGGGAACGGACGACACGATGTCGGCGTCCACCGCCGACTCGCGCGCCAACATGCGTCCACACTGCATGCGAGCTGAGTACACCATCTGACCTGCGGGTACACATTGCATTCTATATAAAGTCTTCGTAACTATCTAATAACACAACAATGTTTATAACATAATACCAATAATTAACATGATGATTGATGTGCCTATATAAAATAATAATGGAATGTCCATTTAATAAATATATTTTAATGTACTAAACTAAACAAAAATATATTACTGCAAAATATAATTACAATTAAAAAATAATAGTAAAAGAGTCCTCAAAAAAGAATTGGTGATAACACTATTGATCCAACACAATTAGTGGGAGTGTGTATTATTGTCACTAAAAAAGAAATAGATTATTTTTTTCATTTAAAGCATAATAAAAAAGCACCTGACTCGCGGGTTCAATGTCTTGGTTGGGGTATATGACGTTAGTAGGCTTACCTTCAAATATGCTGTCGGCTCTAGCGAAGTAAACATACTCAAATATACAGAAGGCTTGTTGTTTGTCCGCGGGCCGCTCGACGACGTCCACGGTGCGGATGCCGTGTCGCGACATTTCTATTATCTCGCCGGGAAGTACTTCGCGGACGTAGCGCGCACCTACGAACATAATATCGTGTCGATTAGTTAGTAGTCAAATGAAAAAAGAGTATAGAATAAAAAAATTATAACTTGTTTGGTAAAAATAAATAAATGAATATCAGAAAATCTCTGCAGGGCTGTTGTTACAAATTATACAATACAAATTCTAAAGATAACATTAAGATTTCAAGGTAGCCTAGCCTACTTTTAACAAAGGATTGGTGGAGAATCTCCACAAAAAACCTGGGATAGAAATTTGGATAAAAGCCCATAAATACTAACCAATAGAGAGAAATCCACACGATTCAGATGACACGACCCAACCCTCGGGCCTATCATCAACGCCGTTCTTCGCACAACCGTTCATTAAAACTGTAAGAAATATGTAAGTTAATACATCAAACATTGTACCTACGATTTTTCTTTTGTTTTGCTTTCTGATATTATATTAGTAGCCCCATGCGCTTTTATTACGTATTAGACACCAGTTTATGTTGCACTGTTGAGTAAAGGTCTCGTCCCGTTTATAAATGAGTCTATAATTTACCTTTTTTAACATGCAATTTTAAATTAGTGTGACAACACAATATTATTTTATGGATATATATATGACCCATTAAAGTTTAAAGCTCCGTATGAATATCGAACTTCCAGAGCAGCAATTGTTAACCAATATTGATGGCTTCTTCAAATGTAACCCAATTTTACATTTGTAAACATTTTAATTTACAAAACACATTCATTTGAGATGATGATGATGATGATTCATTTGAAAACAATGGCCTTATTATAACTGATTGATATAATGATATGAGAGTGTAAGAGCCCATGTTCAGATGTGTAAGGTACGATTCAGACCAACCGGCTCGCGTCGCGCCGCATCGGAACGGAGCCGTCCGCATGCCGCGGCAGCCGATCGGCTGCCGCGGCATGCGTACGGCTGCCGCGGTAGCCGTACGGGTGCCGCGGCAGCCGACAGCGTCCGCTGGAATCCGTACGCACTGCAAGCGCCCAGAAGTGCCGCTCTCTTTGCGCCGCGTAGACGTAAAGTGAAATATTATTTAAAATATCGCTTGAAGAACACAACTTGAATGATTCGCTAGCTGTTGCTGCACCGTAATCTCCGTACGACACACGGCCGACCGGCTCCGAGCGGACCCGACGGCAGCCGGTCGGAGCCGGTCGGAGCCGGTCGGCCGTCGCGCGTCGCGGGGTGCCGACGGAGGTAACTATGCGTAAGTTGCATGCAAATATGAACTGTAATTACTGTTGATACATTTCAATGTTCTTTAACGCATTGTAAAATGCCGCCCGGCGCGGGCCGATGCGAGCCGGTTGGTCTGAATCGTAGCTAAGAGTTTACAGTTATTTATACCTAAGACGGACAACTATGTACGAGTATTTCCTCCCATCACCATTTTTTTATCATCATTGGTCAATCAGCTGGATGGGTTCATACTGATGACTTAGACAAGCAGTTTCTTTATCTTTGTCCATTAAGGATCAATCAGTCGTGGGGTATTTATGTAATCATTTATAAAGTTCAATGTGGGAATCGAACTCACAACATCGTATCTAACAGTCGCACACTGCAACCACAAGACCAATAAAGCACTCAGTGATAAAACTTTTATGTTAAATAACTTTACTGTCTCGAAAGTGGCTTATGTATTGTAATAATGAGATAAATGCCCATAACTCCACCAATTGGAAGACAAAAGAGAAGATGTGTGTTATATTCAACCAATAGACGTGTGCGCTTCATAATTGTAGTTTATGAAACTGTTGCAGAATAATATAATATATAATATAATATTCTACCACATTCACACAGCGCCATCTAGTCCCAAAGTAAGCAATTATATTTGCTTGTGTTATGGGTAGTAAACAACTGATATACTACTTAAATACATTTTTTTTTTTGTAAATACATACATATTATAGATAAATTACACCCAGACACAGAACAAATCTTTATGCTCATCACACAAAGATTTGTCCTGGGTGGGGATCGAACCCACGGCCTTCGGCTTAGCAGTCAGGGTCACTAACCACTAGACCAACAGGCCAGTCTCTCATAAGAGTTCTTAAAATATGAGTGTGAGGTTTTACTGCATCATAACGATATAATTTCATTTTTTGGACCCTGGATTCCAATCCAGAACATTTTGCGGAGTAGTACATCCGCTCCGTCACCGACTTAGTCCAAAATATTACTATTTACAATACTAGCTTCCGCCCGCGTGGTACAGTCAGCAACAAAAGTAGGTGAACATCTCCAAAATTTCAAAACGCATGTATACTGTAGCATACATGAACTACTTAACAAGACTAGTGCCGGAATTAAATTATCATCGTAAATATAATCCTAGCACTAGTGTTAGAAGTTTATTTATGCTACAGTTTACATGCGTTTTGAAATTTTTGATATGTTCAGCTACTTTTGTTGCTGACTGTGGTGGACAGTACACATAGATAAGATGATTACAAGTTCTATTGGTTATTTACAGTTTACAGTTCTTCTCTCTGTCTCTCTCTCTCTATCTCTCTTAGTGGAGTATGGGCCTAATAGTTAATGTAAATGATTCATGCATTACCCGCGGCATGCTGCGATGACGACTGTTTGTAGACATCTGAAATATTTAGTTATTAACATTATTGTTACATGTTATCACAACACAATATTATATATAACATACAAGATATACATGCATTGTTAATACCATTTGCTTTTTACACGCTATAGAATATAAATGGAACATGGTGATGGTATAATTGCTATGCCGATTTGGATAACGTTGTCAAATGTTTGAATATTATATGACCAAATTGACAACGAGCTATATTCAAATGGAGGAATTGGATGTCAAGATTGCGATTACTTAAAAATAGTCATCACCCGAAACTGGCTCATAAATGATCTAACTATATTTATGATTTTAACTTTGTAGCAATGTACAATAAGTCAATTGCAACTGTTTATAATCATAACTGTTCTAGGGAAAAAAACTCACATATATCATCATCCTTTAATGACGCGTGAAAATACAAATAATATAAAAACATGTTAATTCATATTATTATGTATTTCGATACCCTGTTAGAAATATAGTTCTGTGATTGAGGTAAGACATACTCGTAAGTTCTGAGACATACTGCAAAATGTATATTTACAACTTTAGGAACATGTATTGACAAAAACGGGTTAACACGAGTGGTATGTCAGTAAAAGGATAGCCTAAATCCTTCTCTAGGATTTAAGCTATCTCTATGCGAAATTTTATAAATATTGGCTGAGTAGATAAGGCGTGCCAGCATTACAAAGCTTACCACACAATTTCATAAATGAAAGTGCATGAACTGCTAATGCTCCACTCCTATATTATGACTGTTTTACTTATGAATAAATCGAACCGCTAGTCCCTGAGATTAGCACGCTTAAATATTTTTTTTAGTAACTTATAAGTGTAGATATAATAAATATGCATCTAGTTACTTACATGATGATCCTAGAGGTAATATCTTGCCGAGACAGAGCGGACGGTTGCCGTACGGATCGCGTACTGCGTATATTTTGTCTTTCAGCATTATCACCAACGAGTAACTTAACGGTGCCAGTCTATGCGCAAAAATAAATATATTTTACAAAAACTTACAAAAAGATATCGTTGAATTAAACAACTAGGTCGAAGCGATCAAGTCTCTATCTATCGAGCTGGTCTTTGACAAACGGATAAGTAAAAATATGCTATTTTTGCTTTAATAATATGGCAGATAATTATTTATCGACTATAGCAAATTTAAAGCTTAAAATAACGAAAAAAAACATATAAGTACCTCATGAGATGATTGATACGTGCTGGCCAATCGGGTCCGTTCGTTTCCCCTTCCGGAGGATTTAGACAAAGTGCCTGTGTGATCAGCTCAGAATCTGAATGTGTAGACAAGCCAACACCTCGACCCAATACCTGGTAACAAGTTATAAATAATATAAAAAATTTAAAAATGTATAAAAAATTTTATAATGAGATATTTCGCTATGCTTTCTTCAGCAAGCCATTATATTATTGTACCACTGCTGGGCTCGGGTCTCCTCACCTCTATCTAGAGAGCCGAGAGGGTTTTTTTAGGGCATAATCCACAAACACTGACCTAATGCGGGTTGGTGGATCAGAAATACACTTCGAATTTCTTCTAGGGTATGTTGATTCCTCACGATGTTTTCCTTCACGGTTAGCACATAGTAGGTCACATGACCATTACATAATTATAAATTCTACAAAGTAAAATCCACATTGGTACTGCTGGTGGAATGGAACTCGGACCGCGTGTTTAGCACGCCGGTCACTTATGCATTCAGCCACCATCGCTTTATTTACGTCTATCGCAACGCCTTAACGCTATTATATTTACCATCTTCCTAAGGCTGCTGCAGTTAACCAGTTCTCCATTATGTGCTACAGCTAACGCTCCGTGTGCCGTGTGGACTACGAATGGTTGACAGTTCACCTCCTCGGATGCTGCTGACGTTGAATACCTGAGACAAAACTTTACTCTTAGCTGACTAATTATGGAAAGAAAATAGAAAACATATTATTATCGTCCGTAGTGTAGCGGTAAAAGTGGTCGCCTCGCCACTAATATCACCGTGCCGAATGACGCGGGTTCGATTCCCACAGAAGACAAATACTTGCGTCATCATTTCAACCCATAAACATCCCACTGCTGGCCACGGTCTCCTCCAAAGACTGTGAAGGGAATTTAGCCTACTATACCACGCTGGCCAGACGGGTTTGTTTAGAGTTTTCCTTTTCTTGCAGTGTTCTTGTCTGCATAAGGTCCCCTAGTCGCTTTTACGATACCCACGGGTTGAAATGGGGTAGAGATAGAGACATTATATATTCTTAATCCATCACTACATGAATCACGCAAATATTTTTCGGTGTAGTCTACACGGAAAAATATCTGCGTGATTCATAGATATTTGTTTAGAGTTTTGGCCTGACCTGAGTTTTTTGACAGCGTGCGGCTAGCCCAAGTAAACACTCGAAATGATTTAAGTATATATTTCTGACTGTGTTGTATCACAGCTTACTAAAGTTGTATGTCAGTAAGCAATCAACATTAAAGTCATTATTAGCATTTCTACAAACCTAGTGTGTCCAATGCCAAGGTTTCCCTTTAGCTTCTTCATGGCTTCATCGTTGAATATGTTGTTGATCAGTCCCATGCCTTTGTGAGTGTTGAATGAGCGTGCATTTTTGCCTTCTGACGTCACAATACCGGCCGACTCTTGCCCTCTGCAAATTATAGTAGTCTTTGTGTAGTCAAGTATAACAATGATACCTTATGCATTCTAAAAATACTCTTATTGCTACTTCGATAATGTTATTTTTGCTGTGTATTATATAGGACTATTTGCTTTCTAAATGTAGTTACAAAATTTATCTTGCATTTCGAAGAATGATTGTTATATTTTTTGTTTTATTCATCTGAACCCAGTGAAGCCTCGAAATCTCTAAGCAACACATTACGCAGTATTCATTTTATAAATATATACTTTTATATTGTATAAACAAATGTATATGGTTGAAACAATATGTAAAAGACATTCTAGGAAAAGGTATTGTATCTATAAAGTAAACTCGAATTGAATCGGAAGCTACAATAATAATTAGTTAGACCCCACATATTCTATTCAGAAATAGACAAATGTTTTGTTTTTTAAATAAATATATTTCATCATTTGTATCATCATCATCATCTATACCACGCTGGCCAGACGGGTTGATATAGAGTTTTGTTTCGAATTTTCCTTTTTTCACTGTGCTTTTGTCTGCTTAAAGTTAGATCCCTAAGTCGCCTTTTACCACAAATATATTTGTGGGCAGCAAAATGAGAAATTGAGAATCGATCGAATGGTACGAATAAGGCCCCATTGATCACATGGTTCTGGGTACTACTAGCCCAAAGTGCGCACGGGTGAATTTGAATGTAGAAATTGAGCCCCTGAAGAGAAACATTCTGTGAATTATAGCATTGGGTTCTTACCTGTGCTGTAACGCGACTAGTCCTAAACATATGACCTGCGGTATGTCGACTTGAGTGGGCCAATCGCCGGTGCTGATTGCGCCGAACACTCCGCATTCGTGTGTCAGACCTGTGGAAATATTACTTTGTTAGCCTGTCTCTCAGAGCCGGTAGCTGGTTATTTAAAATGTGCTTTAATGTATTAGTGGTAAGATCACAGTTCTGTTGATCTTTGCCGGGTATACTCGACAACGGAGATCAAAAGGTTAATTACAGAAATCGAAAATATAATAATTTGAACTAATCTCAGCTAAGTTTCAGGCTTGTCCATGGGTGATAGTTAATACTTTCAGGTAATAGTTTAATTACTCTTTTATATGCAATCCCCGCGCGACTTCTAGTGAAATAATAAAGACATTCATATCTCCTCTTGAAATAAGTTTGTTTCTGTACTAAATTAACTACTCAATCAATGAATCGTAATATATTAAAAACTGAGGGTCATCTGATATGGAATGAGTCGATCAAACAGCTCAAAGAGGCTTGTTAGCCACAATTGTAGGTACATGTTCAATGTACGTCTTTAGATATTGTATCTGAGAGGTCGGCTGGCTATCCGGGAACAAACTTATCGTAATTATCATAAATATTTTTAGAACTAGCTTCCTAATAATAGTCATTTTGATGAGGTCAGATTATAATATTATGAGGTCAGAATCAAACATTTGAGGCGATTAGCTCAAAAATCAAGACAATGGCAATAAAATTATTTAACTTGATTTTTCTATAGTAAAACAGAGAGGAAATTAAGGAGTTAAGGCCCTGTACTAAGCCAATGTTGAGCTAATCCAGGGGGTGAAGCAGGGAAGCTGAAGCACGAGCCCCCCGCGCCTTTCAACAATTCATCCCAAAGAACAAACTCGCATTCACGTCAACCAGCGGCGGCCTTATTCTCGCGCCGTCCGTATTCTGGTCGAACAAAATAATTATTAGGTACGGTAAAATATTTCTAATATTTTCTATTTTTAAACCAAAACACCTTAGTTTCTTTCTTTACCCGACTGTCAAGAAGGAATGGGAGGGTAATGTTTTTCGCGCGTATGTATGTATGTTTTTGGGCATGTCTGTTCCATTGTGACCTTCTGTAGCCTAAACGGCTTGGCTGATTTTAAAGTGTGAGGTGTCATTAGGTTCGTATTTTTTCCTCAAGTGTCATAGGCTATGTGACGTCAACAAAAAATTAATAGGGCGGACGGAAACTGTCTAAACAGAATTTTTTTTAGTGCTATCGCAATATAGATATCAAATGAAATGAAGCCACTGCTCAGTTCCTATTACCCGTATTATGATGTTATATAACCTACAAACAAAAACTCTTTTAGGGTTTTTTGGTTTTTTAAATTAACTCTTGTTCAATAGACGATGTCTGAACTGAACATACGCAAAACGTGCACTTTAAATGAAGTGATATAATAAGGAATTATAGTTTGTACCAAGTATTATAATCTTCTAGCATCGTATTAAACACTAGAAGTCGCGCAGGGCTTCGCTCCCGTCGTTCTTTATTTGGCCACTGCTCAGCCCCTATTAGCTGTAATGTGATTTTATATAGCCTATAACCTTCCTCGATAAATGGGCTATCCAACACTTAAAGAAAATTGCCAGTTGGACCAGTAGTTCTTTAGATCCTAGCGTTCAAACAAACAAACTCTTCAGCCTTATAATATTAGTATAGATTTTTCGCGTTTTTGCAACTTTACACTGATGCTTCGCTCCTATTGGTCTCAGCGTAATGTTATATAGCTTAAAACCTTCCTCAACAAATGGACTATCCAACACTAAAATAATTTTTGAAATCCGACCAGTAGTTCCTGAGATTAGCGCGTTCAAACAAATAAACTCTTCAGCCTTATAATATTAGAATAGATTTTTCGCGTTTTTGCAACTTTTTCACTGATGCTTCGCTTCTATTAGTCTCAGCGTAATGTTATATAGCTTAAAACCTTCTTCGACAAATGGACTATCCAACACTAGAAGAATTTTTGAAATCTGACCAGTAGTTCCTGAGATTAGCGCGTTCAAACAAACAAACTCTTCAGCTTTATAAAATTAGTATAGATTATATTACACGTGCGATATAAACAAATAAAAATAATATGCATTTTATATTTAAGTGATAGATGGACCATGTTACTTGAGATGTTACAAGAGTAGGATAATATGGATAATGTAATTACGGAAGTCAACTTTTTAAAAAAGAGAACGATCCCATTTTTACATGGGAAAAAATATAGCATTGGGAAGAAAAACAAGTATTTTTCCTAAATATAATATTAATTATATTTGTTTATTCTCATGAAAAAATACACATAGCATAAGCTTACGTTTTTATATAATAGAAAATATAATAAGTAATAAATAATTTTATAATTAGGTACTAAAGCAGGAAATAAACTAGCTGATATGTTACAACTGTTTTTGACGTTCATAAGTATATACACAATTGTTCTACATGAATGAAGAATTTTTGACTTACTACATGAACGAAATTCTTATATCTCATCAAAAGTCTACTACAACAGGGCACATTTTCTTTATTATCTTCAAAAATAGAAAAGCATTGTAGTCTCTTACGATATGGTAGAGTTGGATAACCTTCAGAATCGAAACTTCTCTTACGACCCAGTATATTTTTTTGATTTATGAAAAGTCCCCAATAAATTGTTCTTACCGATATGAATTGTTTTCTCTCAATGGCATGCCTCGAGCTTGACGAGAGTAAATTTCTGGTAATAGCCAGTCCATAAAAAATGACAACAACTTTGGTATCATTATTGTATGTATTTACAAAAAAAAAATGTATTTAAGTAGTATATCAGTTGTTTAGTACCCATAACACAAGCAAATATAATTGCTTACTTTGGGACTAGATGGCGCTGTGTGAATGTGGTAGAATATTATTATTATTATTATTGTTTATTTCCAATAATCTAAATTTTGTACGTTATTATAAAGTAGCCACCACGTTCATGTGACGTATGTAACAGCGCCGTCTTAGCGTTCGCTGGTTGTTAGCCTCAGCGACATCTTAGCAACACCGGCCGCCGGTGACGTGATAAGAATAAAACCAATGCAAATATTATCTCCGATATTGAGAATTGTTGCAAGATATTAATGTTATGATAATTGATTCTTGTGTCCAAGAAGTTTTCTTCTAAATAAATAAAATGTTTATTTAAAAAATACGAAAATAGCGTGAACTAAAAATTTAATCAGAGTGACGTGACCTTCCTTCCTAACGGCTCGTCGCCGACTGGGAGGGGGCACAATAAACAACCTACACTAGTACCTCATGTGAACGCATAAGGTTCAAATTGCTGAGATGTTTGACTTTATTCAAATCTATCAAGCGTCGAATTAGACGTGTTTTCGCGAATTTCTCTTAATAAAAAAAAAACTACGTGTCGTAGTGAAATAATTTTTAGGTAATTCTCTAGCTTATTAAATTTCCTTTATTATCATAGCAAAAAATATATTACTTTACGATCTAAATATAGCAAACTGCGCGACGAAAACATTTTCTAAGGGTCATCTTTGCGACCTTTTTTCTACGAAACTATTATAATTACATGAAATATTTTTAGGTAAGTCTTTTCTTTAGATTCTCGACTTTATCCAAGTAAATTTTCTGGTTTGTAGTATATACCGATACGGCAAACTGCGCGACGAAAAATTGAGAGTTTTTCGGTGTTTCCGTTTGGACAGCGCCTTAATCTCGGGATCCACTGAACCGATTTTCAAATTTCTTTTAGTGGTGGATAGCCCATTTATCGAGTAAGGTTATTGGCTATATAACATCACGCTCTGGCCAATCGGAACTGAGCAGTGTCCAAATAAAGAACGGTGGGAGCGAAGCCCCACGAGACTTATTAGTGTATAATATTTTTGTATAGGTATCATCTGATTACTATGACCATGAAATAGTTTGTGAGAAAACTAAAAGTGCATGATGTATACAAATAAATATGTGGTACCTACATAATACCTATTTTGTATCTAATTTTAGTTGCCCACGTGAACTTAGTCCACGCGGCTCGTATGGGTATTAATCATTACGTTCATCATCAGAACACATGGTCGTTATCATAGTCAGTGCTGACCTCTGATTGTTGTTTCATCATACACTGAGATAAACTAGACTATTACTATTATTCTAGTTTATCGGAAGTAAATGAGCTATCCAGCACAGGGTGTATTTACTACAAATGCCACACAGAACAGCTCCAAGGCTCCAAGATTGCTACAGCTCAAAGGATTGTCTTATAAATAGGATATATCTGTTTGAGGTGCTGCACCCAAAATGGTTCAATACATTTTTCTCTCTAATTTTGCACTTAAGTACATCTTCTCAAAAACACACGACTGCTAATATTGGACCAACATACTGACCGCCACACATTTTAATCGTTACTAAAAATTTAAAGCACGGTTTTATTGTAACGAATTGCGACAGAGTATTAACACATTTTCACAGGACAAGGAAAATATTTAGAAGATATTGACTTTCCTGTCTGACTGCTTTAATAACAATATAGCTATGACTTTTTTGGCCGAATTTGGGTGTAACTTTGTTGATGTAGGTATTATATTTAATCATAAGGATAAAATTTAATATTCACTGATTTAATTTTTATGGACGTTCTACGCTGTGTTTGCCGATGCGTGGTCTTCGCTCAACAACTTTTCAGCCCCGTCAGTTCCGCATACTATGTGTCCTGCCCACTGCCACTACAACCTGCTAATATCGAGACTGACAGTTCATTTATGTATTGTACATTACATGTGGATTTTTTCTTTGCCATAGGTACCTAACAATATTTATCTGACTATCGCTCGTCATGCCAATGGTTAGCATACCAATTAAAAATTCAGCTTACAATAACTCTGTTAGGTTATCTTCAAAAAACTTTGCAAGTCTGTTATCGCTCGAGACCGAAATATTGGAAACAAATATATAATATTCACATTATTTTGAGATACCTAATGTAAATCTAAAGTAGGTGTTAAATTTAACTATTTTATTAATAAATGAAGATCAAGGTGGCGTAAAAACGTTAATATGAAAACGCTTTTAAAATAAAAGATTACAATTTATTAATTTATACGTACTAGTCAAGTGACATACCATCTGCTGACCCACATATCCTGGAAGAATTTCTAAGGGTATGTCTGATCCACCAATCCGTACTTGGTGAGCTGTGGATTATGGCTTAAACCCTCTCGGCTCTCTATATAGAGGCGAGTAGACCCGAGCCCAACAGTGGGACAGTGGGTTGCTGATGATGATAATGAAATTACACTTGACGAGACATCAACAAACTTGCATCAGGGATAGTTTATCTACACATCAACTTTAATAGTTAATATTAACCTACCTCAATTAACTCTATTGACCTGACAATGATAAGTGATCAGTATGGAAGATTACGTAACTGCGTAAGTACCAATAAAAATACACAATAGCCAAATTATCCCTAAAATGGCCTATGCATTAAATGAGTCTACTGACGAGGGAGAATGGATACGGTTATAATATAATCGGTTTTCCAAAAACAGTCTACAAATTTCAATCTATAATATATTGGCTCTGCTCAGCAAAGTCGCTGATCAGCCAACATAGGTTGGACGAGTGACTACATTTCGCGGACTTAATTATTTTATAAATGTGCTCTGTGTTGGTAGACTTGGTGTATAGACTCTACCATTCATGTGTGCAGGGAGAAAATCGAATGTGATACGAAAGTTCTAAGAATAATTGTATTATTGACAAGGTAATTGATAGCAATTAAGTAATCGCGGTTCAATTTTCCATTCATATAGTCGTTAATATGGGTGTTTCGTAATTATTGTCATTAGTTATTTTCCGCAATACTAATCAGATGACAAAGCAGATTTTTGGGAAAACTGAAATTCCCTACATACTACACGACCAAAACAATTAGGCGCACGACAGCTAGACATTTTTATTTTTATTAAACTAGGTAACTAATCCAAAAATTTAAGAACGCTTTTTCGTTACGATCATCGAGGTTAAGCAACACTCAGCAAGGTTCATGATGGTGGACTTGTGGCAATTTCATTCTCGAGCGTCTCTGTGCTTCGGAAGGCACGTAAAGCCGTTGGTCCCGGTTACCACTTAATGTGGTAGTCGATAAGTCAAGTTGGAAGCCTTCTGGGCGACTTGATAAATTCCAACACCAGGGTCTGTCTCAAGCCCACACGATAAGAAGAAGTGCGCTAAAGTGATCACTGTCGAGAGCCACTAGGGGAAACGAAGGGGTAAAAGCTAGGGTGAAGAAGCCGTAATCACATTTTTGTCATACGCCTAATTGTTGTGGTCGAGTAGTAGAAGCAATAAGATATTTACTGATGATATGATAATCATAGAACCCTTTGAGCGGCGAAATGATCTGCGAATGACAGAGCGATGACGCTCAATAAAGAAATCCTGTCTCCGACAGTGACTGATAGTCTTTTGATGTACTCACCGGACTGTACAGCTCCTCTCCCGAATCTCTTGCTTATCTTCACCTTAGGTTCTGTGATCTCTTCTACTCCTAGCCTCTCCATCACAGCTTGTGAACTGTTTATTCCGCTCTGTAGACACGATGGTCCTTCGGGACCGTTCATTTTGTTTCTGGAAAGAGTTTAATAACTACACTTGTAGTTGTAGTTTCGTAATATTCAGGGTCTCTTAGGGTCGGTATTGGAAATAAATTATATTAAAAAGAAAAACCTTGCCTAAGCCTAAGACGGCTCAAGGCTTTGCGAATTTTTCATCGATTTCAATACAAATCTGTGCAGCATGTACCTAATTTTATTTTCTACTAAAAATTATATTTAGTTCCATAAAATATATTTCATAACTTTCTGATTTTCCTTAACGTATAAAATAAATATCTGCGATATAAATCTACTAAGTACTTTAACAGCATATCAGTCAATCTTAAAACAAACTTTCGAAACGCTTATTAATTTCATTGGTCGCACTTAAAATAAAACATAAATAAAAATATTTACCTAAGAAAGTGACAGCTGATCAAAAAAAACTACTAGTGTTTTTAATCAAAACAAACACAGACCGAGGTCACGAATTAATGACCGCACAAAATCACAGGGCGACGTCAAGAGTCAAACTAACATTAGTTATAGAACACGATAGATTATAAACGGGCCGTATATAAACAAGTTTTTAATGCCAATAATTTTTATTTACAATTGGTCAATAATATAAAGCGTCATATACCAACAAGTGACACAGTAAGTATGTATTTTTCTCTTCAGTTTCGATCTCATTCGCAAACACGCATATTCATTCTGCAATGACGTCAAGAAAGTTTAAATTTTAATTATTATGTCGGCATCTTTACTGGGTTACTGATAATATAAGTTAGATAATGTTACCTACCTAACATGCGTGATTATTATCTGCAATGATTTTAAAACATATTTGCGCATCTACTTTGTATATGTAGGTCAAAATAGGGCGAAATAAACACGTTATTATATCGCGATTCGCGAGCAGCAATTTTCTTCTCTAGTTGAGAATGTATAAAAAGTATAAAAACTTTAGATGGCAAAAAAATAGACAAGCTTCTTATCGTCTGGAGTACTATAATATGCAGAAAATTTAAAAAATTCTTTCATATTCGGCAGCAAAATTCCGGTTTCTTGACTGATTAATATGAACGCGGAAATCAAACCAAATTTAAGCAAATATGCGCCAATAAAAACGCTTCTTGAATGATAAATAACTTACCGACTTGGATATATTTTGATGAGTTTTGCATACACTTACTGATCGGAGAATAAGGTTCATCAAACACTACATGTCACTACGGTCACTAAACAAAATAATTACAAACTTCCTATATGCGTGAGGTTTTATGAAATATTGGCGGCTTACTGACTGTCAGCCACTAAACGAATATGCTGGCTGTCTGAGGCCTATAAAACTGAGATCCTCAGATCTGGCATCTCAGTTTTTCCTTTAGCAGAGTACTGATAACACGTCCAACACAAGGAAATGAGACGTAAACAGACACTTATATCATCAAAGGAATAATGCTTTAAATGTTTTTATTCCTAAGTAAAACAATCTGATTGACCCACAAAAACTACTAGCTCGACAAACAAAACTAAGTATGACCATTGCGTCTAGCTTTATCCATTGAGATACTATGTATTACGTAGTACATCGTGTCATTGAAAATAACGTGATGAAATACGCACTTGTTAATATACAAAA
Organism: Laspeyria flexula; assembly: GCA_905147015.1. NCBI lineage: Eukaryota > Metazoa > Arthropoda > Insecta > Lepidoptera > Erebidae > Laspeyria > Laspeyria flexula. The sequence continues at coordinate 15,935,670 of LR989954.1, forward strand.
AGTATAACAATAATTTTGCACGCGATAGACCCAATGTACAATCATAAACATATCGCAATTTGTTAGCCAAGTGTCGTCATTACAAAAGATGTTCTGTCTTATGACCGCAGGGGGTCAGTTATCTACTGACTTCAAGTATATTTCCACGAGGGGGCGCAATAAACAACAAAGATAAGATTATTGTAAATTAACACAGCATTAATAATAATTATAGTGACGATGACAGTGCTTCAGTTTACTTTTCTGTTGCAATAAAAACAGCGCGATATGCAGTATTTTCGTCACTTGTATACGCAAATGTGACAAAATTTAATTAGTAGTTTATAAACAAAGATAAACATTCTATCTATAATGTCGCATTTGTTTCAGAGGTCAATACCTCATGATTTATTTTTCTACGTATGTACTATAATACAGTAGCTATGATTTTTTGACGCCAAAACAGCTTATTATCATGCATGCATGCATATTATCGGTGTTTCTTGATATTACAATACTTTGAGCGTCACTCGCGTTATGTCCATAATATTGGCAACAAATTTCGTTATTACGTCGTATATTAAGAGGGTTCATACAGAAATCCATGAAATCACGAGATTTCCACGTTCGGTACAGAATATGTCTTTATATGTAGCGAAGTAATTTTTGGCATACATAGACAACAGTTTTCTTGTCTAAAAAGTGTATTAAGAAAAACAGACTATTTATTATTAGTATTTTAGTTAGAACAGTTCTTTCGCACAGTGTTTTAAGAAATTCTACGAAACAAGCCTACTTTCAGATTCGCCAGGGACTAAAGTAATTGAAATGCATAGAAAAAAAAGCTTGTTTTAAGGTCTACATATAGTCCTTTAGTTAGTGTATTGAAAAAATATTAGAAATATTCATTTTTTTATAACTAAAACTTAAGAACTAAAATTTTTAAAAACGTTGAACTTTGATCAAGTTTGATTAGAATTTTGGTACACTATATATGTTTAAAAAGTCGATTTTTTTACATTTAATTATTAAGCAAGATGTTGTCATTTATAAATGTCCATAATATTTTCGAAATCCCTTTAGAAATATTTTAAAATGATTTTTGAAAAGAGCCTAAAAACGCCTTATATTTCGGCGCACAGGCCGTGAGAAATCAGTACCGGCTGAGGCCTTCTAGAGAGAGGACGTAACGCTTTGCTTCCCGCGCTCCCGGTCCGATGTTTACGTAATATTTGTATATTTCAAGAGAGTTCAATACCAGTTGATACTTTGTTATGGAATTTTTTTTTATTAAAGGTCAAATTATTAACTTTGCTGTTTTTGGGCTGATGAACTCTAAAATCGATATCTGACGATCCCATTGGTCACTTGGCATAGTTCGGAAGTCAAAATTGTAAAAATGACCGCCATCTTGAACTTTGTTGTTTTTGGGCTGAGTGATACCAAAATCGATATTTGACGATCCCATTGGTCACTGGGCATAATTCTGAAGCCAAAATTGTAAAAATGCCCACCATCTTGAACTTTGTTGTTTTTGGGTTGAGTGATACCATAATCGATATTTGACGATCCCATTGGTCACTTGGCATAGTTCTGAAGTGAAAATTGTAAAAATGCCCGCCATCTTGAATTTTGTTGTTTTTGGGCTGAGTGATACCAAAATCGATATTTGACGATCCCATTGGTCACTGGGCATAGTTCTAAAGTCAAAATTGTAAAAATGCCCGCCATCTTGAACTTTGTTGTTTATGGGCTGAGTGATACCAAAATCGATATTTGACGATCCCATTGGTCACTGGGCATAGTTCTGAAGTCAAAATAGTAAAAACGCCCACCATCTTGAACTTAGTTGTTTTTGGGCTGAGTGATACCGAAATCGATATCTGACTATCCCATTACTCATTGGGCATAGTTTTGAAGTCAAAATTGTAAAAATGCTCGCCATCTTGAACTTTGTTGTTTTTGGGCTGAGTGATAACATAATCGATATTTGACGATCCCATTGGTCACTGGGCATAGTTATGAAGTCAAAATTGTAAAAATGCCCGCCATCTTGAACTTTGTTGTTTTTGGGCTGAGTGATACCAAAATCGATATTTGACGATCCCATTGGTCACCGGGCATAGTTCTGAAGTCAAAATTGTAAAAATGCCCACCATCTTGAACTTTGTTGTTTTTGGGCTGAGTGATACCAAAATCGATATCTGATGATCCCATTAGTCACTGGGTATAATTCTAAAGCCAAAATTGTAAAAATGCCCGCCATATTGAACTTTGTTGTTTTTGGGCTGAGTGATACCATAATCGATATCTGACTATCCCATAGCTCATTAGGCATAGTTCTGAAGTCAAAATTGTAAAAATGCCCGCCATCTTGAACTTTGTTGTTTTTGGGCTGAGTGATACCAAAATCGATATCTGACGATCCCATTGTTCACTGGGCATAATTCTGAAGCCAAAATTGTAAAAATGCCCACCATCTTGAACTTTGTTGTTTTTGGGCTGAGTGATACCATAATCGATATTTGACGATCCCATTGGTCACTTGGCATAGTTCTGAAGTCAAAATTGTAAAAATGCCCGCCATCTTGAACTTTGTTTTTTTTGGGCTGAGTGATACCAAAATCGATATTTGACGATCCCATTGGTCACTGGGCATAGTTCTGAAGTCAAAATAGTAAAAATGCCCACCGTCTTGAACTTTGTTGTTTTTGGGCTGAGTGATCCCGAAATCGATATCTGACTATCCCAATGATCTGCTGGGCATAGTTCTGTAGTCAAAATTTGTAAAAATGCCCGTCATCTTGAACTTGAATTTTGACTTCAGAACTATGCTCGGTGACCAATGGGATCGTCAAATATCGATTTTGGTATCAATCAGCCCAAAAACAACAAAGTTCAAGATGGTGGGCATTTTCACAATTTTGACTTCAGAACTATGCCCAGTGACGAATGGGATCGTCAGATATCAATTTTGGTATCACTCAGCCCAAAAACAACAAAGTTCAAGATGGCGGGCATTTTTATAATTTTGATTTCAGAACTATGCCCAGTGACCAATGGGATCGTCAGATATCGATTTTGGTATCACTCAGCCCAAACAAAACAAAGTTCAAGATGGCGGGCATTTTTATAATTTTGATTTCAGAACTATGCCCAGTGACCAATGGGATCGTCAGATATCGATTTTGGTATCAATCAGCCCAAAAACAACAAAGTTCAAGATGGAGGGCATTTTTACAATTTTGACTTCAGAACTATGCCCAGTGATCAGTGGGATTGTCAGATATCGATTTTGGAGGCGATCAGCCCAAAAACAACTAAGTTCAAGATGGCGGACATTTTCACCACTTTGACCTCAAATAGTCACATTCATCATCATATCAGCCGCAGTTATTATTGAGAAATTAATTGTTAGTCTTATATAAAATTAATTATATTTTTCTTTCTTTCTAATAAAATTGTATTTTAATTGTTTATAGAATACAATACGATTAATAACAATTAATTATTGATTAATTTAATTTGAAATTTTGTCCTATCCAACTTTAACAAAATACGAGGTTAGAAAATACCAAACTCATTAGTACGCGCTATATTGTTGTACCACACAGCATTAGAGAAGTGTGCATGTTTCGGCTCTGTGTGCGTAATTTAAAAACCTATTTGCGAGCAACTTGAAAATGTATGAACCCTCTTAACACAGCACAGTAACTAAAATTGAGAAACAGTAGTTATAATTATTCGATTATATAATTTTATCGTTCAATTATAATCTGTTGAATACATTTTACATAACGTTTCAACTTGTACGAGTACCTAAACAAGTCCAGATCAAAGAAACATTAACTAGAGCGACAAGACAGTACTATCAATTGACTGTTACAAAACTGACTGTATCTGATTAAGTTACAAATACATGGAGCAATTTACTTGCATAATATCTATATTGGAATTAATTGAATCTTAGAAAAGGGTAGATGTTTTATTTCAGCACTCAGCAAAATCTCTTTACAGATTTAGTTACCTTTTAAGACTTTTAAATTATGTTGTTGCAAAGGTAGCATTCGCAGTTTTTCCGCAAACTGTAACTCCTACTAAAAACAGTAATCGAAATGCGCTAAAACGAAATATAATCGAAAAGTAAAACTTTCTAATTTCCTCTAATTGCAACGAAAACTACAAAAGTGCCATCTCTCGATTTTACTAATGTATCCTTTACTATTTCTATACTCTTGGATACAAACGTATAAACTTTTACTGGTCTCAAATCTCAAACATCGTCTGGTTTTTGTGAGTTATCATAATTATATCACATAATACAACATTCTATAAGGTGTACAGCCTCTAACGTTAACTGTGTGCCCCAGATCCTGTTATATCCGTTATGTACCTGTTCCCAATGGAGCTTATTGCGAACTCCTAAAGGTACGACGTATCACATAATATAATTATGATGTCGGACAAAAGTCACAATATAGTTACGTGAAATATGCTATCAGGAAGATTTGCTTCTAACTCGACTTTAATACAAGCTTACCAAAGTTTTTGGCACATAAAGTGAGGGCTACGAGCCTATACGAGCCCAAGATTCGACCCTTCGATGGAAATGTGAATTTTCAAAGCAGCAGAAAAATTTGACAGCCACAAAAAATTTGTGCACGACTGTTTGCGCAATAGAGTTTGATCCTCTGATCGAGCAAAAATGGTATTCGGTATTTCTGTAACGAAAACCTGAGTATCAGCCCGGAGTCAGGACATATGTGTCGGGTTAATGTCAATAGGCGCGCCCCCTATTACCTACATGAGACCGAACTTATCTGTCGAAATGTGGCTGATGCACATCTGCCAATCCCATTGGGGAAAAAGGCGTGATGCTATACAGGAAAATGTTAGTAGATATAATAGGCAAGACAGTGCGTTTATTATGTTTATTTAATATATTTTTCCTTATTACATATTTGTGTTGCCTAATATCATAGACCCGACTCACGCGATCTTAGCTGACGTAAATAGAGACGATTGGTTGCGTAGATCTTATATATATATATTGCTCTTATATTGGTTGTAATCTTTGTAAATTATGTCGCGGACGAGACCTTGATTATTTATTTCATGATAAACTTTAGAAAAATAAGCTTACGTATTTATATTTGTTTGGTATACTGCCGCACTCAGAGACATCAATTAGCAGTAATCTGTCATTAACACAATTTTTTCATTGGATAATCGTCTTTAGGCTTACAGACTTAAGTATTACACGTTTTTACTAAATAAACTTTAAAGTTAAAAAAGTAACGTCTCTGAGTACGGCAGTTAGACACGTTCCTGCAAATGTTCGATTAGTCCTTGATCTAATATTTTTTACGTTAGATGGTACAAAATCGTGTACAAATTTAATCACAGTTTATTTTGTTTTTATACAAGCGCCTTACATTTTTCGAAATATAAACTGAATAAAGATATCAATCGCGACAATGGATTAAAAAAAAACATCCGAAGTTTGCAGAACAACCTTCACACTTCTAATGTCCATTACGAGAATAATGTCGCAAAGACTTATTTGTCCACATATACTAAGATTTCAGAAATCATTACAAAGGTTTTTGCTCGCGTTTCTTCATCTTTTCGTGTCGACAGCAAATCAAACTGCAACGGCGTGGAATTCGCCACCGTCATCAGATCGATAAATCCTCTTGCATGCAGTTGTTCGACTACGCAGATGATATTAGGTGGGCCACCGTTTGCTGGCGTTTTTAAGCCTTTATTAGGACACTTGTGGTGGCACAACCATGCATTCTACCAATAAAATGTATGCAGCTATACTGCTCATCTGCTTTCGTTTGCATGCGCATGCGCACCTCGATTCGTGTCAGTAGCGCCATTACATGTGTAGGTGTGTGTCAGTGGTAGAATTTTTACCGAATTCTATTAGCTGAATGACGTAGATCTCTTCAAAACTGGGATAAAAAACCCATCAAGGTTCTAACGTCGCATCGCGTCGTGTCAAAACAAAAACAAATATATCATTTTTATTGCACGTACGTCGTACTTACACAGACAATAGGGAATTGGTAATCAGATCAAACTGGTTTATTTCTGTACTGTAGACTTTCAAAATTTTATTTTATTCATAAATGACACTGTATGCTTGTACCAGGCAAAATTTAATGCCCATTGGTGTAGCAGTCATAGTGCAAAATTTTGAACATGAGGTTGTGGGTTCAATCCCTAGTAAATGTGCAATTTGTACGGGGAAAATAAATTATGTATCATTAAAAGTCGTTTTTCATGATAATGTATCAACTTAAATAAAAGAAAAAAAACTTATTAATTTATGGGCAATAAAAATAATAATAAAAAAAATTAAAAGCATTTTTTCTTTAAGAACCCTCTATACATAAAGAAAAATACTATTGGATAAAGCCCAAATGAATCAACTTAGAGGTCAATATGCTATAATAATATATAAGTGGTATAGGACAATAAGTTCTACAATTAAATATCTATCTTGAATAGACCTATAGATAGACAGGGCAAGTAATAAGTAGGCCAATAACATCACAATCTTTAACCATTATGAGTTATTATTAAAGATTACAGTTAATACTAACCTTCCAGAGAAATATTACAATGAACCTATTTATGTGACCTCTTTGTAAAGTAAAATTCCAAACACTATGTACTGATGCATTAACTTAGGATATTTTTAATAACTTTCAGTGAAACACATTATTTTATGATATCATATAATTTATGCTATTTATTTATTATCTAAGGTTCAAAAATGAAAAAGATATTTTTTTTACCAGTAACTTAAAATTTTGGTTTAGAAGATTAATACTGACTTATTGTAAGCCATTGTTGCATTATAAATTAACAATTTAGGCACTCATTCAAATATTCTGAAATTACCTTCCGCTAAAGTTATTTGGAACGTTGAATTTTAAAGTCTAGTAAGTATACAAGTAAATATAGATTTTATACCTATTTCTGTTGTAAACAAATTAATTAAGTAAGTACTACATACCTACTTAACTTTCCAAGGCCAGATAATAAAGTAATTTAGCACTTACATAAAAGTATTAAATTTAAAAAAATGTACCATGTTTTTGATATAGGTACATCAAATGGCAAACTCAAGGCCTAAGTTAGATAATCAACAAAGTTATAAAGTTGCTAAATCGTCGAAGGTTTCTTAAATTAGAAATGTTTTATTTCAAAATAATTAAATTGAGCATAAAATGGCCTAACCTGAACTATATAGATCTATTGTATTCCAATTAGGACATAATGGTGACAAATAACACTTTCTCTAAATCATACGTTACATCACTAAGAGAACAATTAATCATAAAAATAAATAAATCACAAACTACAGCCATTCAGCCATGTGGTACTCATAAAAATAATTATGAGAATAACCGGACCAAGTTACATAGTACACTATAAACAAACTAAAGTATTTAACTTATGCGAATTTAATTTTGTCGTATTGTTTTTAGTAGGCAACAGGTACAAATGCACACCTGGCCTAATTCTTTAATAATAACTAAGATTTCTAATAAATTACATACCTGAGTGGATTAGTTGACAGGTGAATAATATGTTAGAAGTTTTAAAGGTTTTTTTGTTATTGAACTGACAGCAACGATGCGGCGACTTTATGTTGTATGTATCACTTCACTTGTATCGTATCGTGAAGGAAGTAATTGTATACGGTCGCCTGTCCATTCATTTGTTTGAATTTGTTGACGTTAAGTGTGCGATAAGGACAAGTATGCAAGTGGGATAGAGCATGTCGAGGTCGTTCCGATTTTTGGTTACCTGTATTTCAACGTGACACTTAGTAAAACTTAATAACTTTTACTTTAGTTTAAAGGGCATGAAAAATAACATATTAACCAATTATTTTATTTTTCCATTATGCACCTACCTAAAACTAGATATATTATATCTTCTAGTTTTTGCTTTCCTTGGGAGAAAACGACTATGCTCAACAGTAGACTTCTACTGTCCCACTCCCACTTACTGGACTATTCTAATCTATGTACTGGACATATCCACTGTTGAAGTTTGAACTGACTCAAGCAACAAGTTATAATGATGACAATGATGTTCAACATAAAATAAGATTATTTAATATATTAAGTTTGCTGTGAATTATTTTATTATAATAAATAACATAGGTAACAAACAACTAACAATCCAATGCTGTAATTTTTTTTGCAAAAAAATAATCGAATCCAATTAACTATAGACACAGTCACCAGTTTCGGAACGAATCTTACTCGACAAGTCAACGAAAACCATCTTGATACTTTAATGAGTTTGATTAAACATCCTCCTATTTTTCTTAGCAATGTAAATGTAATATATTGATTTCAAACATAGTTTCATATTTTCTATAAATATCGGTAAAAGAAATATTATGTATATTATATTCTCTATACTCACTATATAAAGGTACTTACTTATTTATTAATTATCCTAAAATTATCTTAAAGATTAAGCTACTCATGCTGATTGTGATACTAAAACAAACATCAAAATGTATAAAATATAAAATTATAAAGAAAACATAATATATAGAGGTAATAAATGTAGGTAGTTCCGATACAGAAATTGAAGGTCAATAATTTGGAAATGAATAAGATAAAAATCACATAAAAAATATTGACAGTGTGGATGGATTAAAACAGCGGTTTATCTTTGGTATGGAGATTGACATTATATAGTAAATTTTATATGAAGCCTAGTGAGGCGGACATAAATAGTAAAACACGTCCTTCATGATTTTGGAAAATATTCACAAAAATAAAATATGGCGGTACGAAGTTCGCCGGGTCAGCTAGTTTTAATATAAGTCGGTAGTGGTACCTTAGGTAGGTACTGTAAGGGCTTGGGGAATCCCGGTTCGGGATGGTTTGGTTCTTTTCTCGAATTATGTTGAATTAAACACTTTTGATTTTTAATATTTTCGTTTATTCACTTTTATTATCGCGTGTAGACTAATAGGAACGGTAGTAAAAATACACACAATTATTATCATAGGCCTCCTGCCCACACCCAAGTTCACATTCAACTCTTTTCTTCGAGAATCTCCTCGAAGCTCTTACTTTTACTTCCGATCAGAATTCAAAAGTGACAGCGTGAGCGTAATGAGGTTTGCCATATTAACAGAAAAGTTCACATTCAACTCTTTTCTTCGAGAATCTCCTCGAAGCTCTTACTTTTACTTCCGATCAGAATTCAAAAGTGACAGCGCGAGCGTAATGAGGTTTGCCCACGGAACAGAAAAAACAAGTGGAAGTGTGAAGTGGGCGTGGCGCGCGTGCCACAAGTAAGCGTAGTTCCGCATACTCTACCTTATACCGTCTCCATTCGTGTTTTACATCAAGTCGAGTCAGTCTTCTTGTGCTCTGCTTTGTTTTACGTGATTTAACCGCGAATATGCCTTATTGTGCCATTTTGCAGTGTAAAAATGATAGTAGAAAAATAAATCTAAGAAATGGAGGTATCTCATACCACCGGTAACTAACGATATAGTAGTTTTTCTAAAAAATCTAATTGAATTTCAAGTAATTAAAAATAAAATAAAATATCTAATTAAAATCAACCTTAACGTATTAGAAATAAAGATTGTTTTGGATTACATACGCCATTGTTTTTATTCTGGAACAATCTGCCCAACTCAACAAACTGACATGCCATTGACCTCACCACTAATTAGTGATGAGGTCAAATGGGATGTCAGTTTTATCGATATATGCATTTTATAGTAAAATTCATTTAAATAATTAAAATTATGAAAATTATTTATTAATAAATTATTAATGAAAATTATTTAGAGAGAATTTTAATTAATAAAATTAATTAAAAGTCTCAGAAAAGTAAATTAACGATTGTCAAATGGTTTTTTACCCTTACAATTTATATCTAAGTACCTGTTTGTGCCATCGAGTACCCTAATATATCTTTTAGGTTTATTTATATTATATTTCTATTTGCCTGTTAATCAAAGCGCAGAAACCTGTTTCCATTACCCTTCAAATTCATACGGCGATATTATAATAAATTGTGTTAAATGGATGTTTGTTTTATTTTAATAAATAAATAAAAAATAATATCGGTTCAGCTGACGACTAGATACTTGAAACAGTTTGAACTCTATTATGTGTGCCATACATTTTAGAGAGATCGTATTATAATATGCGTTTATAATCTGCTGAGCCGCATGAAAAAGCTAGTTATCATATAGACTTGTATTTTTCAACCAGTAATAAAAATAATAATAGTAATTAATACATTTTTAACATCACTCTGATGTTAAAAATAATGTATTTATTATTATTTTTAATCGTAATTTTATTGTAATTAGATCACAGTAAAAACAGTTCAATTTCTGTAGGTAAAAATCGGGGATCCCTCATAATATATCCAGTTATGCAAGTGTTGAACTAGATTACACAAATATCAAAGATTACTAAAAGCGTTTTATATCCTTTATTTACTTTAACTTTTTTCTCTAAATTAACTTTATTTTTGATCAGAAACAAAATCGATAATGTATAATCATATTTTGTTGTGCCACATCACTATTTGATAAACGAATGATTATAATGTTTTAAGGCAATGTCATCCTTATAGCATGATTTTAAGGTTCAATTTATTTTACCTAAAATACACTGCCATCTCTTGTCGAATGGCTGAATTTCTTTAGAAAATTTATGCTTAAATTTAAAGATACAACGTCACGATAAACGTCATAAATACTTTTGTTTGATATTGCAAAGTAGTCTTTATTCTTAAGTACTAAAGTGTGTTTTGCTTCGCGGTTTATATAGTATAAGCCAATATGGGTTTGAAGATATTTGACCAATTAAAACAATTTTTTACTAGCAGTGCACTGTTTGTATGTGTGAGTTTGGCGACACTGGTTCCAGTACAAATTGTATCCTATCGCACTTCCACTTGTTTTTTCTGTTCCGTGGGTTTGCCATATTAACAGAAAAGGTTATATGCATGGCAAAACTCCACTGTACCTTAGGAAATTCGTTCACCCAATGTCAAAACTCAAGACTAAATACTCCCACTATATTAAATGTTATCAAACTTTGCCGGTTTGCACGTATCAGAGCACGTGGGTACTGTTCCCACATCTCAGACACACAACTTTATAAAAGGCCCACCCAGTATCTCATACGCGCGAACCATCGTCTCGTCGGAAACCTCACACCGTTCCCCGCGCTACAAAGGAAAAATGTCTCATCCTAAAGAAGGTAAACAATTTATTTAAATCACTTCTGAAAACTTTTTTCAATTCCATCTGTCAAAAAGACATTACCCGCCTAAATTGAATAGCACCATAGATGGAATACAGTAGTGTTTATTCTTTTTTTTGTCAAGGTTTGGATATGGTATAATTTTATACGGCCTTGAATAAATCAAGTTTCATAATTGAACCACTTCATTCGTTTTTATTTGTCGTTTGAATTATTACCCACTGATTGATACGGAGAAGTCTTATTTATTTTGTGGAACTCATGACCTTGTCGCCTGTCTGTAGAGATTTCCGTCAATGAATGTGTTCTGTTGTCACATAGGTAATTGTTTCTATAGAATACTTATTATGTAGATAAATAGGTAGGTAATTAATTTATCGTAAACTTTATTACATTTGTAAAATAAGCGCATTTCTCTTAGATAAACCGATTTCGCATACCAGCGTGTAAAAATAAATTAACGCTGGATTGCAATGCTTATACTTAATACAAAAAAATTGCCAGCCTGCTCGTCACCGGGTAGCGTCGGACAAACGCTTTGATAGCTTTTCGACTCCAAACGGTACAAATAGACAATCTCCAGCGAGATTGGTGTATTTAGCCCGCTTGGAAGTTTCGGTGGATGCAGCAGAAGCGCCGGCAAAAAAATGTCGTGCTATGTGCAACGATAAAAGTTTTGTTCAACCTTCTAGTAACCGCCGTTGCGGCTTTGTTCCTCGAAATAAACTTTGTATACCGATTCACAATAAAGATTGCTGTACAAATATTTTCATGTAACATCACTGCAAAACACTATTACTGTATTTGCCATACATCATACAGATCAGCACACAACGTTGCAATAGACTATTGCTGTTTGATTGATTTCGCACTTTTTACCGCAATAAGACAACAATGCATGGACTCTTACGGAAACATTTTTCAATTTATTTAGCAGCAATATCTTATTTTTCCTTTTTTTATGTATTTACTAAGCTGTATAAGCATAAATGTACAATAATGTCTGTCCAAAAAAATAACTCGCTCTTTTTGTTTGTCGATTGCGGCTTTGTTCCAATAACCCATCGAATTGCATTTTTTTGTCAGACTACATAAACCCACCCAAACAACTTTTTAAATCAACTCGTGCACATTTCGTCGCTTCTACCCTACTTCTTATAAATTTTACAAACAAATACTCATCTCTTCCAGTTGGAGGTTACAAGCTAGGAAGCCTGATCATCGAGGGCAAGACAAAGCAGGTGTTCGACCTACCCCAAGTAGCCGGTCACTGCTTACTGCTAAACAAAGACCGGATCACAGCCGGCGATGGCGTCAAGGCTCACGACCTGGCGGGCAAGGCCGCCATCTCCAACCAGACAAATGCCAAAGTGTTCGAGATATTAAAGTCTGCTGGTAAGAATATTTCTTCCTATTTCACTCTCATTGTTATCATCAGCAGTACTAAGATGGACATAAGCATACCATAAAAATACCATCGCACGGAGACGTAAGTAGATACAATAATAATAATGACCTTCCGTCCTTCCGATTGAGCAGCCAAACGGCATCCAGAAATGTACTTCTTCTTGTGAGAACTGTAAAAAGTTTGGATACTTACAATCTAAAATTTTGACTCTAAATTACAAATTACGTGAAAGTGGAAAATAAGATTTTCGCCTTAGTGAATTTAGTTTATTGGCGATGCGTTGTTGTATTTACCTAGAACTTTGCTTTTGCTTTGCATTTCATGTATTAGCTATGTAGTTTTCTGAACATAATATTGATATCCTCTATCACCTGAAAATGAAAAATACGCTCTAAAGTTGGTCCTGGTTATTTACCAGATGCTAGTTATTTAACGCCATACCTATCAGTGGATGCAAAATTCCCACACACACTACAGGGGTATCTACCATCTATATGTAAATTAAAGGGGAATCACAACTTTTAATAGAGGACCCATTTGAGATTAGCTACGCCACTCTCACAGCTACATACGTTACTCTTTAATGCGTTATTAATTTATTATTAGGTGTCCCTGTCCCTATCTATATAATAACGTCACATAGAGGTCAAAACGTTACAAATGGCATTGTTTTCTAATACCATATCTAAGTAAGACCACCCGTGAGACGTGTCGTGACCTCGGCGGAAATCAGATAAAGGGACTTAGTCCGATAAGAGATTAGGGACTTCGCCTTACTAACTGAAGGCCGCAGCTGGCCCCCTTCCGTAATAGGCATGTTCTTTGAAAAGCTCGCCTATAAATTAGGCTTATGAAGTCTTTCACAAATTATGTTGTCTAAAACCTCAGTGCTCATCTCGTTGGTGCAGCCTTCGATTAGATTATGATTATTAGATTAGATGCCTGGGTCGGGCAACAACGTTATTTCCCTTTTCTGCCGTGAAACTCTCAGTATCAGCCCGAAGTTTGGCAAACGAGAGCTGTTCGCTTTTTTTTACGTGGAACCTAACATGCTCGCAAAATCTGATCGTGATGCACGTCTGTCTACCCCTTCGGAGAAAAAAAAAGGCGAGTCGCTATAATAAACAAGTACCTACTTAGTTCCAGAGATTATCACAGCAGCATTAGCACAGATTAAAAAGATTATTAGGCACAGTTTCATAGTAGATGTTGTGGCATCTGTGAAAAATAAGTCACAAACAGCCATATAGTACGTTCAGCAACAAAAATAGCTGAACATAAACGCATAATAATAATTATACCTACCGTAGCATACTTAAACTACAGGTTAGTGCCAGAATTGAGTTATCATCGTAAATTCAATTTTTGCTGACTGTACAGTGTACTACTATTTAAGAGATTAGATAGTCTGGAGTTGTAAAAAAGTTATTTAGATAATTCCTATGGCTTACTAAACTTGATTTATTTTATGAAGGATTTTACATTAAAATATGTTTGATGTAGGTAACTCTACGCAAATCAAGGCTTCGGAATTTTGTATCAAGGGCAGGCAAAATAATTTGACAGTTATTACTTGTTTTCCTTATCTATATCTATCTTATAATTATATTATAATTAAACTCCTTTAACATTCATTAACACTTCGATAAATAGTTGTCTGTTCCTTACATCATGCTTATGTAATACTGTCGGTATACCCAGTCCGAAAATAACAATTTTATCACAAATATCCATGGAAATAAAGTTCATTGTTGTGTGTGTGACAAAATTTAACGCTTTGCCTTATTATGGATGCGTATAATTTATTATTAAAAGAGGTCACGAGTTTGATGTTCATTCAAAACGTAAGATTTGAGATCTCACATTAAGGTCTCTATAATGTCGGAAGTGCTGTAGCAGGCAATACACCCAAGGGAAGTGGTGTAGTAGGTAGGTACACACTAGAAGTACCTACTAGAATTACCTAGGGGTACCTAATCGTATACCTAGTGTAACAAAGTCATATACTTACAACATCTTCGCATGGTATTACGATTACGTATGTGTATTTTCTTGATCTCTCTTGACCCCTCGACAAACAACAGATAATAATAATGTAATAATTATGAAATATCGTCTCTATTTAAGGTCATGTTAATAATATTTATTGGCATTGTTATTTATTGTTATCAATTAATAATGGGCTTGTTTTTTATAAACAATACATCTACTTACGTCATAGAATGGGCATTCCTTCCCGAAGAATAAATTTTAGATAGTATGCAAAAAATATAAAACCAAAGTATTTTTTTAAAATAGATATTTCAGCAATAATCAGTAGTCTATTACAACTATTTGAAATAATGTGAATTAAATTTGATATATGCACAGAACAGAGATAGGTTTTTTTAGAGGAAATAATTGGATTTGATTACATTATTCTGTGGATATATGTATACTTCAAATACCGTCATTTACTTATATTTACGTATTAGGCGCAATTTATAACCGTTTGTCCATCGAGGATGTCAAAAAAAAACCGACCGTTGAAAAATTACTTATTACATAAGGCGCATTTTTAATTTGCCGGCCTCTCTCCAAAAAAAGAGAAGATGGTCGATTCTGTTAATATCATGGATATAGCATTATGGTTAATTTACACACGTGCGTCGATGGCAGACCGATGGACCAATCACAGGTCGGCAATATGGCGCGATTGACTTAGAAAGCCAATAACAGCTGTCGAATGAGACCATCGGCTCACGATTGTGTTAGTAGACTTGGACCTCTACGCTCTTGTCTGTGAAACTAATAAAAACGAATCCGACTACAGAAAAGGAGGAGATTTTGACAGTCTATGTACTATTATATCGCTATATTTTTTAGTTTTTAATACGACACAACTCCCACTTTTTCCTTCACTTGCTGGATGTAACTTCTCCTAGGTGTACCCTCCCCCTTTTATTTTTCCTTCAATCAAGAAGTAGTATTATGTGACCAAGTAACTTTCTCTTTCTATTCTCTATTGATCTTAATATCTGTCTATCTTCTTTCACTACCTCCTCATTTGCCGGTCAGAAAGTAACATTTATCTATCTCAATTTCCAGGCATTAAGACCGCATACGTCAAGATCGCGTCGCCAACTGCTTTCCTATCGAAGAAATGTGACATGATCCCCATTGAATGGGTGACCCGTCGTCTGGCCACCGGTTCTTTCTTGAAGAGGAATCCAGGAGTCAAGGAAGGTTTCAGATTCTGCCCCCCTAAGCAGGAGACTTTCTTCAAGGATGATGCTAACCACGACCCTCAATGGTCCGAAGAACAGATCGTGTCTGCCAACTTTAATATCAATGGACTTACTATTGGTGAGTGGGCTAACGCAGTATTTTGTAATACATGAGTATTACAAAATACTGCGTTAGCTAGCTTAGCTGTTCTTGCTAAAAGAAATTCAACCTTGAATTATATATTATAGAATTTATTTTAATTTGGCATTAGTAATATATAAGGCTAATTATTGTCGTATTTCCTTTACCAGGTCAGGATGAAGTAGACTACATGAGGAAAGCCACAATCCTGGTGTTTGAGATTCTCGAGAAGGCATGGGCGCTCCGTGACTGTGCTCTCATTGACATGAAGATCGAGTTCGGAGTTGATCCTGAAGGTAAAACACGTATTTATTTAAAAAAGCCTTATCTGTGACTTGGTGTGTGGAATTTCCACTTTATTGCTGTTAAGTGTAAGGTTTATACTGTACATATTTTTTATGCACAACAGGCAACATCCTATTGGCTGATGTCATTGATTCTGATTCCTGGAGACTGTGGCCCTCTGGAGACAAGAGACTGATGGTTGACAAACAGGTAATTAACAGAAGCAATTTTTTTTATTCGATTTTCTGAATTGAATAATTTCTTTGGAGGGATTACGGCGGGGGGAATTTCTTAATTGGGCTTTTGTAAGGATTCCTCGCTGTTATTCCTGCCTTATTATAGGAGTTGCTGTAACCATATTTATCATGTTAAATTCCTTTCTACAGGTGTACAGAAACTTGACCACAGTGAGTGCCTCAGACTTGGATACTGTGAAGCGTAACTTCGAATGGGTGAAGGATCAACTCGACCACTTGAAGCCGAACGTTCACCACAAGGTGGTCGTGTTCATGGGCTCGCCCGCCGACACCGAACATTGCCAGAAAATCGCTAAATGTAAGCTACTGTCGAAAGGGGAACGAGACAAGTCAAAAAGATGCTTTCAAACAACCAATCGAAATGCAAAACATAAACATAGAACCAACCTTTTTTTCCCCGAAGGGGTAGCCAAAAGTGCATCACACCGACATTTCCTCAGCTATGTTTGGCCATCGGGGCGCGCCAATTGCAATTGACCGGCGAGGTTTTTAAACCAGAAATACCCAATACCATTTTTATCCGATCTTTGATTTTAGATTTAGACCTCTTTTGCTGCAGGCTTCGGTGGTTTAATTGGGGTGTACCCCAATTAAACCACCGAAGCCTTTTTTATCAAATTTTCTCCCCCCAGCGGCTCGCGAGCTAGGCCTGGACGTGGACCTCCGCGTGACGTCAGCACACAAGGCTACGGAAGAGACTCTCCGCATCATGCAGCAGTACGAGGACACTCACGGTGCGCTCGTGTTCATCGCCGTCGCCGGCCGTTCCAATGGGCTCGGGCCTGTGCTCTCCGGGAACACATCATACCCCGTCATCAACTGTCCACCACCTTCGGATAAACTTGTACAGGCAAGTATAATAACAACAGTCATTTACGATACATGGACAATCATATGGATCACAGCATATAGTTGATTTTCTTATGAATTAGCTAAGTTCTAATAGTGAGCAACACAATATAATAACTAATCCTAAATATTCGCATAACTAAATATAGGTAAATTGAAAATGAACCTTATGTGCTTTGTTTTGAAGAAGTTATAACTGTACAATTTTATTAACAACCACTTTTAATATTTCAGGATATCTGGTCTTCTCTATCAGTGCCTTCTGGCCTGGGTTGCGCCACAGTTATCTACCCCGATAGTGCTGCCCTCATTGCAGCTCAGATCATTGGAATCCAAGACTACATAGTTTGGGCCCGTCTGAGAGTTAAGCAGTTGGACATGGCCACCTCTTTAAGACAAGCTGACAAGAAACTTAGAAACAAAGTCTAAATAGAAAAAAGATTGGTGTTGCAGGCCAACGCCTACCATCAGGCGGCCATACGCATGTTTGCCATAGTGGTATAGAAAATCTACCACGATATTCTGCATCATGTAAAAGCAACTTAATGCTTTAAAGCATGACTCTGAAAAGCTTGTGGTACAGAACTCGAATATTTTATACTTTTTTATTTATGTGCAGTATTTTTAATAACGAAAGCTACTCTGGAAGATTGTTATTAAGTTTAAGATGAAGTGTCAATGCTGCTCATATATATACATTCCGTATACGTGTTATGATATTTTTAAATAAACAAAACAATTATATGAAAACTGTGTTTTAATATCCTTGATATCATTTTTTATTTGTTTGTTGTTATTGATCGTTGAGCATTTTATTTGGTGGTCAAACTATAAAATCTTAATACTTAGAACTGGAATACATCATATAGAAATAAGCACTTTCAGTCTTATCACGTGCATTAATTGATAGCGATCATCCTTTCACTAAAAGGGGATCTCAACCAAGAACTATTTCTACGCCCAAAAAAATCTTCCTGGTTTCCAGCTAAGGGTTTTGGGAAATCGATCAAGTGCGACAGCGCGGTTAGGTTTAACTTTTGGGGAGTATCAATCTGAAACTTTTTATAATAATAATAATAATATAATAATAATAATAACTTTATAAAAAAGTATTATGTTACTGACATTTGAATTTCTCTTTGCCGCTTCGTTCGCGTTTGCACGTTTCTGAAAAATTCATTTAACCTTGGCAACATTGCTTGCACTTCTGAAATGTCAATGTCAGCTTTTTTGCAAAAGTTTCGTGTTAGTGCGTATTGTGGTGTTTTAGCTGTAAGAATATCCTTTAGATTTATTCATACGTACAAAATGGCAGAGAAATCTGCAGATTATGCTACCACAAATGGTTTTGAGAGCAAAACTCCTTTTTTGATCGGCGTAGCAGGCGGCACAGCCAGTGGGAAGGTGAGTCCAACCTTTCATTCGGGTACTTCTATTGATTTCTTCTTTCATGGCATACATTTTATTATGTAACTGGGTATTAGGATAACAGGTCAAAAACTGAAATCAAGTATGATTCCTATGAAATAGCACTCTGTGTGAAATTTTTTCATGTGTATAACCTCTTTATTACAACCTCTTTGTGTTAATGTTGTTAAAATTAAACTTTCGCTTCAATAATATTATCATGAAAAACTATAATTATAATAGAAAGATATTCTCAGCAATATGCAATCATGGCGAATCCCAGTCTCTTTAAATATCTATAGAATTAGTAGAAGAAGCTTGTATCCATGTTTTTAACTATAATGATTCTTATTCTAGTTAATACACTGCCCTAATCCCTAGAACTTTAGCCAGAACCTCATTAATGTGGTAACCTAAAATTTTGTCTAAATAGTAAACATCCTGGTAGAATGATACAGATGAAAAGGTATGTTGTACGTTTATATAGATGAAAAACAATTTAATATAACAATAAACACATATATTTATTGGATATAGTAACTTATAGTCTAATATTTTGTCTGTAATGTATTAATTTGTAATTTAAAGTTTTGTCTGTATCATTAAATATATTGGATCCATGAAATAAGAATTTGGTCCAACCACTGAGTCTACTGTTATTTCAACATACTATATTTCATTGATAAGTAACTACATTGACCTTCATATACTTATAAATAACTATTAAAAGTAAATAAATATTATACTCTGGCCATTCATTTATTTCCTTTCTGACAGTTTGTGTATCCAAATTAGTTATATCCTCATACATTACCAATTCTTAAAAATAGTAAACAATTTAATTTGATACTAACACATGCTCACCTATGCCCAATAAGCAGACTTTTTAAGCAATAGTTTGTCATTTTACATTGTTATGCCTGCTTATAAAATTAGCATAGATTTGGTCAATCCATTTAAGTAATGTTTGTAAATCCAGTCAACAGTATGTCAGCGCATCATGGAGAAACTCGGTCAGCAACACAAAGAACAGACAGAACGTAGAGTAGTCTGCATCAGCCAGGACTCCTTCTACCGCACACTCACCACTTCAGAGAGACTCCGTGCTGAACGGGGACAGTTTAACTTTGATCATCCAGATGCCTTTGATGACAAGAAACTGCTGGCCATTCTGAAAGATATCCTAGCAGGCAAAAAGGTGGAGGTGCCAGAGTATGACTACATTACTAATTCCATCAAGTAAGTTATTCATCAATAGGCAAACGTTGTGAATTTATTTTTTTAATAGTGTCACCCAGTGAGAAGTTGAATTTAAACTATGATAATAACATCACATAAGGACTTTTCCTCAAAGGCTTAAGCGGAAGTGCATTTCACATATTTCTTATAAGTTTTTGATACCATAAAATAAGGGGCAAGCCTATAGGCGAGAAACCTGACCCTTTTCTGGCTCGGAGTTGTAACTGAGAATTTCTACACACATACACCCAATAACATTTTTGTCTGACCTGGACATCATACCAGGGACCCCTTGGGCAGCAGTCGTACACACTCCACACTCCCGCTGCACCTTCAATACAATCTTAAGCAGAAGCATAGGGTGTCTCAAAAACTCTCGCAAGATTTAAAGTTAATAGAAAATATACTTAGATTTTGATTTCCCTTATCTTGTAATTTTTTATTCTAATACAGAGAATACATGATAGGATTACGTATGGAATAGCATATCGGGCAAATAAGTTAAAAGAAGTTAGATATTGTATATAGATATTGCGTTATATAATACGTTAATAGATATTGCGTTTCTTTGGGGACACTATAATCATAATCATTATTGAAAATTTGAGGAAAGCTTATGTCTGTAAAAGAAAAGAACTATCTCTGAAATTAATTTAAGTAATTGACATAGCACTTCAATAGGAACTTACCAAAAAAAAAAAATGTTGACAAGCAGAAGAGAAAAAAAATAGTGAACTGTTTTATCTTTGTCTATTTATATTAAAATACTGAATATTGTTTAGCCCACATCGCTCGCACACAATCTACCCGGCTGACGTGGTGCTCATCGAAGGTATCCTCGTGTTCTACTTCCCAGAAGTGCGTGAACTGTTCCACATGAAGCTTTTCGTCGACACTGATTCCGACACCAGGCTTGCGAGGAGAGGTAAGACAATGTTTGCTTATTGATATGTACTGGAAACTACAAAATGTGCAGTTCTGATGTTTTGATTGTGATTTCGAAGAACACATTTTTTATTTATTACTAGTGTTATGGAAGTTTCTTCAAGACAAGAAGCTGGAGAACAATTGAATTGGATTTGGTCTATAATGCCTCATAGAAATTAGCAAATTTACATTACTAGGAAAACACCAGCGTCAAAGACAATGGCAATATAATAGAGGACAATTTCTTTAGAAACAGCTTCTTGTAGCACCATGTGAAATGATATAAGTTGAAATTTATATGAATCTGACATTCATTATGATCTTTTTTGTCCATATTATCATAAGGCTCAAAATTACCCCGTGGTATTTACCATCTTATGACGCATTTCAACTATGAAGGCGTTATATGATATAAGGACCTCTTTTGCACAAGCCATACACATTCCCAGTTAGAGATTTATTTCACTTTCACATTTGGATGAATGAAGAATTTCTTTATAATGAATAATCTTTTTCAGTGCCTCGCGATATAATGGAGCGCGGCAGAGACCTAGAACAAGTGCTTAACCAATACATGAACTTCGTCAAGCCAGCTTTCGAAGAGTTCTGCTTGCCGGTATGTCAAAATTACATATATGTATATTTAATTCTAATAATATAATAATATTTTTACTAGCTGTTACACGCGACTTCGCTCGCGTGGAATTCGATTCCGGTGACCACTAAAACTTTTGTCCTGTATTTCTTTTTCCAATTTTTCTTTTTATTAGAACATTCCTCGGACTTCAGGGAATATTAAAAACAAAATAATTAGTCGTATTGGTCCAGCCATTCTCGAGTTTAACGCTCAGTAACACATTTAGTCAATAATTGTTAGGGTTCCGTACCTCAAAAGGGTAAAACGAAACCTTTATAGGATCACTCCGGTGTCCGTCTGTCTCTGTCTGTCCAGATTATTTTTCTCAAGAACGTGTAAAGGTAGCTGAAATTTATATCAATTACTCGGGTCTGCAATCCCTTAAAGCAGTAAAATATAAGAGTTCTAAGTAAAACGAAATCAAAAATATGTTGCATATGTAAAGCAAGGTGTACGCACTCTTATCCAAGCCGAACGAATCGAAGTTAAGGAAGTCTCGCACTCATATCCATACAGAAAGAATCGAATGCGACGAAGAAATCGATTCTATTTCCTTTACAACTTACGCATTCTACTCTGTCCTTCTCTCTCTTATTTATTACCTTTATTATTACTTATGAATAATTATGATAGATCAAGACGATGTTTTTATTGTCAGTGCTTTATTAATGGAAGATGAAGAAAGTTAATACGTCAAAAGGAAACAAGAATGTGGGTTTAGAATTTTATTATTATGGTTCAATAAGATTTTTTAAATATTTTTCGTGTCGACTGCATCACCAGGGCCGAATCTAATGACGTCATCCGAGTTCTTCTAAGTTTTCTGGGGTTCTTACAAATATAGACGATTCAACACGGGCAGGTCTGCGAGGTTTTATAGGATTTCATATAAAGAATTCTAAATTTCGCTTTCCAACCTTTATGCTCCATTTTTGTCGCATATTTTGACGATCGCAAAATTCTAAACCCCTAGGGTACTTCCCGTTGATCTAGAATCATGAAATTTAGCAAGTAGCAATATCAAGTTGCACAAGTAAAGGAAAAATTCCTGAACTAGAACTACAATCGTGTTTTTTTACTGAAATTTTAATTATATTATTATTGAAATATTATATTGGAGGGGGTACAAAATGATACACGTAAAAAAATTGAGTAGGAGTGAGTTTGTTCCGGACTGACATTACGTAAAGATGGTGCACCTACCTACATATACTCGTACATAAATGTTTATTTTAACTTATAACTATCCTGTTAGCTTCTTGTTTAACCTTACAATAAAAAAAAATCTAAAATATGTATATAAATATCCATACGGAACCCTCAGTGCTTGATCGTTTGACCTTTTATAACTGAAAAGTTTTACATCATACACGCTAGGGTTTGCATGACGGTCATGCATAACCTTACGTGTATGCCCACCATAATAATTATGTTACACATTTTCAATTTATATTGAGTGGATTTATCTTGAGACTGCCTTTGTCTCACACATATTATTATTTGCAGACTAAAAAGTTTGCTGACGTCATCATTCCCAGAGGAGCCGACAATCTGGGTGAGACATTTTGATTATTTTTTTTTAAATATTATTTTTAGCCGTATGATATTACGTTCCGGTGCCTATCGATATATAGTCGATAATTCAATTATTTGAATAAGTAGGCTTTTTACGATAAGTTTGTTTTAAAAAAATCGGTTAACGTTTATATTTCCAAAAAATACTATCGGCAAATAGTATTTCGGACTATTTATTATAGTAGTATTTCGAAGGCGCTCGTAGCATTGTGGTACTAAGATGTTCGTTACGATCATCAAAGTTAAGCAACACTCAGCAAGGTCAGTCCATGATGGGTGACCGTTTGTGGCAATTTCATTCTCGAGTGTCTCCGTGCTTCGGAAGGCACGTAAAGCCGTTGGTCCCGGTTACCACTTAACGTGGTAGTCGTTAAGTCAAGTTGGAAGCCTTCTGGGCGACTTGATAAATTCCAACACCACGCCTGCCTCAAGCCCACACGATAAGAAGAAGATTTCGGACTACATTTGATTTTTGATAAATATAAAAGCTTTATGTATTATGTGTTGTAAGTGTTTAAAAAAGGTAAGTGTAAATAAAAAAGGTCATAGCCACTGCAACGAGGTCGTATACTGCATCCTGTATTCGAACTTTAAAGTCACAGTTTGCAGCGGCTATGTTCTTATGTAGCCAATATCGACCTTCCGTGCGTACGTTTAAAGTTCCTTTTGCATTGTTGCAGTGGCTATTGACCTAATCGTGCATCATATATGGGATATCATGTATAAGAAAAGGACATCACCGCCGAAGATAACGAATGAAATCAATGGACACCATGAGGTAGAGGAAACTGGAAGACGGATGTCTGGCAGTTCTGAAGATACATTGAGCCGATAGTCCACGGCCAGGTCGGTTGGCCGCCATTGTGTGACTTTGTGATGTAGGTACTGGCCGTTTAAACCGACTTAAAAAAAAGGTCCTCATTGCGACCTGCATGTACGTAATATTATACTATATACTATACTATTTAGTAAAAGTGCATGCTTATTTTCTATTTATGGAAAATGTTGACTATATAGAAAGGGACGCTTCCACTCATTTGGTAACCTATATACCAAAAATGCGTCTTAATGTCAACGAAACAAGATTTAATTTTCATATTTCGTTCTGTAGATAGTTTGCGTCAGAGACTGTCAATAGGCTAATCATTATGTCTTTTAAATACAAACGTATCTACACACAAAGTCATAGAATAAAACAGTGACCTCATAATGGGTATGTATTGTCCCAATACCTCATAAAATTGTATTGTAAACGTCGATCCGATTTACCTCAGAGTACGTTATGAACGGTTTATTGTTGGTAATTACGTTCCGTGACCGATAACTTGCTACGTTAGGTTTGTACGTCCTTTATTGAATGTAAGTACATATACTTATGGTATATAGCTTTTCTTGTTTCTTCTGCGCTTATGGGGGTATATAACGGAAAGGAGACGAAAAATCCGCGCAATAGATATTTTTTGTTACATCATACAGCGCCATCTAGCTAGAATAAGTTAATTAAAACACCCAAACTCCGAAACAAAATGTTTGTATGTCATACAAATATCCAATTTGTCTCGACCCGGGAATCGAAACGCGAACCTCAGAAATGGCAACCATATACACTGCCGCTACACTGCGCCACCGAAGCAGTCATATAAAACATGTCATGTTTAGTAATTTTCAATATTATTTGCGTCGACAAAAATTAGTTTATCATTGTATATTTTTGGCGTTCAGATTATACCATATGCAAGCTACACCTACGTCCGAGATAGATAAATAAAGAGCTCACAAGAAATACGATTTGTATTATAATTTGTGAAATAAACCGTTTATAATGTACTAAGTGGTGTACTACTCCAATATCCATATTATTATATATTCTAAGTAACAGTAGTTAAGGTCCATTATTGTTTTATTATAAGGCTGACGCTTTTCAAAGCATAGTTTAAGTGTATTCGTATAGCGTGACCACTCCATGTTCATGGGAATGTGCAAATTTTATTTTTAGGGGTATTTCTGGTTTATTCATTTTAAACTTTAAGTTTAAAGTTATAGAGTTCAATAAGTGGGTTAGGCTTTTCAGTCAGATCTTTGCGATTTCTTTTTTTTAGATTTTTTTCCGTTTCGTGACGGATTTAGAATAAATAATGTCACTACTCCATTTCAACCTGTAGGTGCAGCATGGTACAGTAGGCCAAATTCCCTCCAAATTCTTTGGAGGAGACCCGTGCCCAGTAGTGGGACGTTTATGGGTTGAAATGATGAAAATGATCAGATCTTGTTATCCTAAAATTAATTTTACTGTACCTATACGTCTCAAAGCCCTAATTAGTTCGGAGTCGTAGACAAAAGTATTTGTACGTTCCCATATTATATTTGTTGAAATATAGTCCAAATCGCTTAACAGGGTCGATACACTATGTATACTCGTATAAAATGCCCCAATGTTGGACAAACATTTGCTTGTTATATTTATATAAGAATTAGAATACAAATATAGCAACCAGCGTTTGTTACAAATCATATTTTTTGTAACACTTTCGTAGTATTGACATTGTATGCCTTATTTATTAGTCATTAAAGTTCATTTTGACAATAGCTTGGATAAAACCAAGAGACCAGTATTTGAAATACGCCATGTATTAGATAATAGAACAGTACATTGCCTATTGTATGACGATTCAAAAAATTTAAGTCAATCATCCTCATAAGCTGACTAGAATCTTACCCAATTTTGCAGTCCTCCACAAATGTCACTTCACACTAAAGAAATCAAGGGCAGATCCAGAGGGTCAGAACCATACCTTCGTAGGCTGGGCCTCGTATATGTTGATCCAGCCAAAGATGACTTTTATGTCCGTATTATATATAATAACTCTTAATACACCATTCAGTAATCATATGACACAAAACTGAATTGTGACTTGTTCTTGAATATTTGAGCGATAGACCATTAACTGATTTTTGTGACGTCTTTTTTCGAAAAAATCTTTCTGTGGCGGCGAACAAATATCTCGTCAACTTAACTCCTGAGATGTTTGAATTCACACACAATATCCAGAAATGAAGGCATCATCTAACTGTAGAATAATGCATATTTTGTGCACCAAATCCTTTCAAAACTATAAATTGAGCGAGTAAAACGAATTGAAACATAACACAACTCTCGAGTTATACGCCGCCCAAGAAAATAATAAATGGCAGAACATCGGTTAAAAGAAACACCTGTGACTGGAAGTTAGGCAATTTCTCAAGGCAGGAATTTATAGCCCCAATCTCTAATAGCACCCGGATACGCCCTTGAAAGGAAATAGTGTGTGCAAACCCAATTAGTTATAAACTATTTATATAAATGCATTTTATTATGTAATACTGGCAATACTGCCATCTACTGTTACCTAAACGCGTAACGCGTAATATTATATCGCACTTTTAAACTCACGCACAATATATAACTATATACTTATATACATACTTACATAATCTTTACTTTCTGCGTTTATATTTTATATCTAACCTCTAGTGGAAAAAAGGCGCCATAATACGAAATGTCACCATGCATTCTGAACCTTATAATAATAGACATAATACCCAAATTATCCAACAGATTTGTTGTCTTAGCTTTTTTCTGCTCAAGGTATGATATGTTCATTATCAATATTAGCGTATCCCTGTTTATGATACGTAACAAGTCTATATATATTTTAAACAGCTTTTGTATTTTCTAGAAGATTCACAACATGTACGTGCAATTATAGTAAAAGTAAGATACCATTGTTATCAGTTAGATTTAGGAGGTTCCATCCGTACATTATAAAATGTATGGAAGTTGCATAATAAGTCATTGCAGTCCTTAGTAGTCCTGCTATATATACTTATTTCATTCGCAAAGCAATAGCAATATGGTTCAAAGTGGTATGGCTAGCTGCTTTTCTAATTTAGTATTAATAGCAAGACACTAGGGCTAATAAGAATATCATTACATAAATAATTGCAGATTTCATCTCAATGTTAATGTTATAGTACTTTAAATTTATATATTTTTTCATCGCATACATAATAGACTGAAACAAAACATTGGTAAAGACTAAAGGATTTCATTATATCAATATGGTCGTGTAGCCATTTTCGTGAATGTAAATTTAAAATAAAACATTTAGATAACGCCGTCTGTTAAAATTACTATTTTGACTCGAAAGTTTGTTTTTGGTTATTTAGAACTTACTTGCTTTAATCTCAGGGGTTTCTGGAATAAAACTACTTTAGTGTGCGAACTTTCTGTGGTGCGACAAATACCAACATAATAGAGGGGAAAAAAGTATGCATTCGGTCTCGTTTGCCTTATATACTTTTACCTTTAAGCGCTCGTAACATTGTGGTACCACAATAGATATATACAGATATGTTCGTTACGATCATCGATGTTAAGCAACAATCGACAAGGTCGGTGAATGTGGCTGTTTGTGGCATTTCATTATCGATAATATAGATTAATCGATATGAATTCGAAGCATTGATATCTGATGAGATCTCAGTGCTTCGGAAGGCACGTAAAGCGATTGGTGCCGGTTATCATTTAAAGTAGTAAATAGTAGTTGTTAAATCGAGTTAGAAGCCTTCTGGGCGACTTGATAAATTACGACACCACAGTCTACCTCAAGCTAATTCGCTAAGAATAACTTTGTCTGTCATCCCACAGAAGATTCGCACACGGACTCATATTTCTATAAAATATATTGTCATAAGTTTCATAAATTATAATTAATAACCGATAAAAATGGACGGCGTAGCCAATTCCAATGATTGAATGTGATAAAACGTAGTGGTGAAATGTAAAAAAATATAAAATTGTATGTAATGTAAAAAATATCGTAGTTATAAAAACACATACTTAGCTAAAATTAATATGTACGTTATTATGATTCGGATGATAAGATTCTTTGTGATTATTACTGACTGAAATATTTGTTCCTTTTCGGATCTTTGTAGATAATGTAATGTAAAAGAATGTCTGTTTTATTTATATCTTCTTATTGGC
This sequence comes from Laspeyria flexula, assembly GCA_905147015.1. Lineage (NCBI taxonomy): Eukaryota > Metazoa > Arthropoda > Insecta > Lepidoptera > Erebidae > Laspeyria > Laspeyria flexula. Next base: position 15,963,892 of record LR989954.1, read on the forward strand.
TTGTCTTTATAAATGATTTATTAAAGAATTACGTACGAGGCATGTATTATATATATTGTTTTGAGTACTATCAGTGAACCTCCAGTACTCTTCAAATACTACTAGAATCTAAATTTATAGAATTTTGAAAGAACAACAAGAATAATTTTAAGAGTAAAATAGACATTCTTCTATGACAATGTTCAACCATAAGATTTGATCATGTGTGTACTTTAGACGAAGTCCTTCAAGAAGGCTCGACATGGACAGGAGTTCTTCGGTACCCGCTTTTGATGTTTCATTTGCAATATCAACAGTCATTTTAAATGCTAACCGAATATCCGTCGAAAGTACTATAGGTGGCATACTAAAATATGCTCCATTGTTAAAGTAATAAGAGCGAATTTAATTTTTTTTTTGTAGAGTATTATCGAAATCTTTTCCTTCTGAACACCACGATCGCTAAAAGTGACAAATAAAATTAGAGTTCTATGACTTTATTAATAGGGCATATTTTGATTTGTCAGCTATAATAGTTTAACTTAGATATTGAACATGATAGAATCTTGTGAATGAATAGAAAATATTATTATTCAAATGTAACTTTACTATTAAACATCTTCTATAATGGTAGAATTCTTGACTATAGTTCGGTATTGCCCTCGTGGCAAGCACTATGCCAAGTTAACGATTTTATTCCTGTATGTCACCTCCAATTTTTCATCTGTTTGACCAACTCTCAGAAGAATCAGAAGGAAGTTGCTTTTGCACTAGCTTTGAACTAAAATGTTTCTGTGATTTTTTGGGGAGGTGAGGTTATATACGTACAGCACACATCTAGGCGCTGCCGCACACTCATGAGACAAAACCATGTTTCTATAAACGCACACCAAAATAAAATCTTTACACAAATAGGACACGACCGGATTGTTCATGTACTTTGACTGAGGGGAAGCAGGTGTTTGGTTACTGCAGTCTAATTGCTCTGAGGATCAACTGACTAAGTTGCACGTGAAACGAGACAGTGACGTCATTGTAAAATTGCGTGTGACAAGAATTAAATCGTTAAATTGCAAATGAGATGATAGGGTTATTTACTGTTCACGGCTGTCAATTATTTTAGTGCTCTTTACTTAGTCTTCAAGGCGCCTTTCATGGGCTTATATGGAAAGAAGTTGAACGAATTATTGCACACAAATAAAACAGGTTTAATATGTACAGTCTACAGTGATTGACAGACGAAAAAACAATCTTACGTTATAATTGTTAGAGCCCATTTTAAATTTTCGGATTGACGACTCTTAGTATAAGTTTTCTACCTATATAAGCAGATGTTTTGTAAATTTGTCAAAAGTTTAATGTCTAATGTTTTCTCGTGCACAACTGCAATATGTATGTGTTATATGCTCTTCAGCATTTTAAGTAGCATTTATATACAAAACTATTGATTTATGAGTCAATTCTAATGCTTGTACTGTCCTGTATGTTACACTTTAGTTTGTTATGTGTATAGAAGCTAAACAATGAAATTGTATTATGAAATACTAGCTTCTACCCATGGCCTCACCCGCGTGTTTTGTCAGATGGACCCTATGTCACTCAGTGATAACGTAATATTCTTCTGGCGAAGTTTTTTTAATAGGATTTTAGTTTTGAAGATTACCTCAAACAACCGAACTCATAACGTCACAAAAATAAACTGTTTGTTATATTAGTATAGATAAAATGTGATTATCAAAGTTATACTACAAGTATTATTATTTATTATGGTATGGTTATATAATATATCCCAGTATTTTAGTGGTACTTAAAACAGGCCTGTTCGGCCGGTTGTCAATATCCAGAGAATATATAAATTAACTTGACAATTTTTATTTGTATTTAGGTAAGTCCACCCGTATTTAGATTTGAAATCAGTCATTTATCAATTCATCATCATCATCATCATCATCATCATCATCATATCAGCCGCAGGAAGTCCACTGCTGAACATAGGCCTCCTCAAGAGATTTCCAATAGGACCGGTTGTTTGCGGCCTTAAATTATAATAATAAAAATATTCTACTACATTCACACAGCGCCATCTAGTCCCAAAGTAAGCAATTATATTTGCCTGTGTTATGAGTACTAAACAACTGATATACTACTTAAATACATTTTTTTTTGTAAATACATACATATTATAGATAAATTACACCCAGACACAGAGCAAACCTTCATGCTCATCACACAAAGATTTGTCCTGGATGGGGATCGAACCCACGACCTCCAGCTTAGGACTCAGGGTCACTAACCACTAGACCAACAGGCCAGTTAATTATATCATTCATTCGAAGAGGTCATGGACGCAAGCAGTATCAACAACAAAATATAAATCCTGAGGTTAAAGATCGTACAAACATCAATTTGTGTATGTTTGGCTTCTGTAAACAAAACTAAACTAATATTAATTACAATGTAATGTAATTTGCACAAACAATGTGTCTTGTTTCTACTTGATTATTTTCCATTTTAAACAATTGTATTATTGAACCAATTTACTTATTATGTATATTTTAGTAGAATAAAATGTTTGCAAACTAATATTAGTTTCATTTTAGTTTTTTCTTCATTATCAGCCTGTACTAGTAGGTAAACTACTGGACATAGACCTCTCCAATTTCTTACTCTATGATAATATAATAGTAACCATAGACCTAGGATCCGCGCGCTGAACGCACAACAACACCATACTTTCATAACTACCAACCAAGAGAGCCCTTTACATTCATGGTTTCGATGGACTTCGATTAATCGAACCAACAGGAAAAAAAGTTCATGTAGTCCAATTGATCGAACCAAGCGGTCGAACTACGGGGCCACCTCCCTAATATCGACCAATCACAGGCCGGCTATATGGCGCGATCGACTTAGTAAGCCAATCATAGCTGTCGAATGCGACCATCGGCTTACCATTGTGTTAGCAGGATCGGGCCCCTGATGTCAGAATGACCCGTTACCTTAAAAAATAGTTTATTTTAAAAATTGTCGGGGATAGCAACTCTCTATGACTATTTCGATGTAAAATAGAGCTAGTGACCGGCGATCCTGACGCACACAATTTTCAAACGTTAGCAGATGACAAATCATATCATTTGATTAGTATTTGCCTATAAACTAATTTCATAGGCAAAATTATGATCTGAATTGTAAACTATATCTAAACTAACGTGCGTAACGGAACGGCGTGTGTTCGCGCCATTACAACAGTCCCGCTGTTGTAATGGCGCGAACACACCGGTGAACAGCAAAGGAGTTCATTGTATATATTTATGGTCGTAAATTCAAAATGCCTTGCCGATTTGCTAGCTTACCTAACGCGTAGATTAAAATATAGATAGGTACTGAGAATAGTTTATACTTTATATACTAAGTAGTTTTGACGGCCGTAGCCGATCGGTTGCGTAATATCTCTATGGTTACAGCCATAAATTTTTATATTAAAACGTTTTTTATTTCCTTTGCAGTGGCTATCGATTTGATAGTGCAGCATATATCAGACTACTTGAAACGGAGTCCGATGGACAAGCCTTTGACGGCCATAGACTACGGGCTTTCAACATCCGTGCCAGGGAGTCCACAGCGGGCCGCGAAGGGAGGCCGACCGCATTAAAATTTGTTAGGTGAGTTACATACTTCTTGCCAGCATTGGCGATGAATTTCCTGAGTGGCGCAACGGGAGTACAGATTACTGCCATGTAACAGGTCTTGGCTGCGATGTCCGGGTCAAGCAATAACGATTTTGTGTTTTTCTGTCATTAAATTCTTAGTATCTATATATTTGTGTCCAAATATTCTAATACATTAGACCTACCAGTTTTCTCATAGGTACTGGTGAAATATGTATGCAATTTTGTTTTTATTATCAAAATAATTACAAACAGTACTTGATAATAACCGTGATTTTTGTTCCAGGACATGATTGGGAGCGACATCAGCAATAATTATGAACATAGGCGTACGATCACGGGTCTGTCGAGCACGGCACTATTATCGACATGATCGCATCGTTGCACAACACTAGCGCGATAGCGTCGCGGGAAAGTGATGTGACCCTTCACTAGCCTAATAAATTATTTTGAAGTGATATCTAAACATTTAGTGATAGGGGTTAGGATTGGACTTCACTTAGTTGAATACATCAGCATTCATTTAGCCTGAATATTATTCATCTAGTACATATTCACCGAAAATCGTGACATATGATTCGACGCTCTTATTTCTAGCTCTTTCCTATTATTTTACTTAGATTCAACATGATGTTCGAGAGTTACATCTTAATTTAACTCAAATCAAAGTTTATTTTTATTGTATGATAAGAATTGTGGCAACTGCTGATTTATTTATTTTTGTATGACTAAGTGAGGCCTTTTTCTAAAATACCGCTTACCTAATCCTTTAAGGGTAGTGATGGCATGCGGTATATAGATTTATAAATTTATTCTCGAAGAGTAGCTCAGCTTCTAATAAGGCTCCGCGGTGACCACTCCAAAGTCTTCTATAATAATGTTAGACGAATAATAGGGATGGCTCGAAGACCTTACCCTACAGTTCAGGTGTGCCTTGTTAAAAAAGGTGAATGTAGTCTTTCGTCAATAATTCTAAAATGTAGCTATTATAACTAGTTGTTTCTAAATAATTCAAAGACGTTTCGTCGAGTTTTATTCGCATCACTAATGCGTTTAAACTTCGAAGCACAAAATGTTTTTATAAATTCCGATCCGCCTGTTTTGACGTTCGAAGTTTCCCGCCATATTGCCGTTACGCTACTAGAAATAAAAAACTGTTGCACATGTAGAAAATTAGGAACAACAAAATATATTTACAGTGATTTTTTAAAAATCTCACAATCGAGCAACATATCTAGTAGATAATTAATCTAGTTATAGCTAGTCAAAACCAAAAATGCTCAATGGCATTAGTACTTATTCGGTCTGTTAAATTTTGATAATGTTATTTATTTGTTCGTCCTATTGAATTCTAAGATATCTAAATTATAAAGAAATACGTACCTAAGCTTGGAATTGGATTGTTTATGATTGATTTCCAAGAAGCTGACATTAGATTTAATGCACGCAAAATGCGAATAACTATGGGATAATCCTAAACGTTTATTTGGAAGTGTAGATTGTAAAATATATTTATTTATAGCCTTTCGTCACCGATTAAATGTTCTATTGTAAGTGACAAAGACTTTTAAAAGATTTAAGAGATAATTTAAGTGTCATCTTCCCTATTTAACGTCCTTTTAACAGAGTGTTACTAGTCAGATGTTATGGGATAGTTGTTAGGTTTGAATTGAGGCTGTTGAGTAAGCCGTATTCGCGATATTTGCTTTTACGTTGTTGATTTACCTATTTATTATATTTATCTATAATAAGATTTGCTGTAGTCTGGAGGCTATGAACGAGGTTGCCTAATCATTGGTATATCTTAGTTAACTACATTTGGCTTGCAATGTCTTTGAAATTAAAGAGGAAGAACCACTTTGCTATGTTTGAATATGGTTGTTTGTCTTGCCAATCTAAATAGTCTCTTGACGTTGGCTTAATAAGTGCCAATGTTATTTGCAACATTTGTTGATGTTTTCTGTGTTTGTATATGTGCCCAACATTGGCGTTTGTTGGCCCAAGATTAAAGTGGTATCCATAACACACACTTATAAATTTTCAATTTGTTCTATAGCTTCACATGGATCGAACCTCTAAGAGGTTCCAGAAACCTCACTCGGGGGATCGCCAGCAAAGAGGCAAGTTCACAACAAAGCATTCAGTGAGATTGAGCAACGTACGTAGTTCTTTGTTTGTAATTTTCAATCAATTTTCATTTGTTTATGGCCTTACGGGGTGACCAGAATTTTAAAACCCGTAAAGAGGAAGAAAAACACTGTTATAAGGAAGTTATGAACAATAGCTCGCCTATGGATATTTGCCACAAAGTTGCCCATAAATGTATGCAATATTCATTAGCGAGTAGATGCTATAGGTAAATTTGAGATTTATGTGAACACTTCCTTCTTATTCCTGAATTATAAGTAAGAAGATGATTTAGTAACTATTTAAAGGCCCTAACCTTTGCGTACAACGGTGTACCAAGCCGCTGAGGACACACGTTCTCTGAGCGCCATTTTACTGGAGAAAATCCCATGTTACCGTGCCTTGAGTTTCATTCATCTTTATAATTGCGTCTAAGGCACAGTGTTTAAAGCCCCTAGAGCTAGCGTGACGAGAAAATTTGAAATATACTTCTCTTAGTTTTCAGAACAATGCATTGTACGTTTTAGAGAAACCTTCCTTACTTTTTTTAAATGGCACAGTTTAAAATATTATATAGATTTTTGAACGTGTCTGTTATTCATTTAGACTTTAGGGATATATCTATCGGGCAATCAGTTCCGCAGTCTCTGCCTGCCCCAATGGGATACAGGCGTGATGATATAATATAATCAAATTAATAACTATAGTTCTATAATTTGCTATATTAATGATCAAAAGTACTTGCTAAGATAGTATTCAAATTATTTCGAAGTAAGTAGGTACCTACTTACCTACCCTACCCTTACCTTACCCTTTATTTAGTTTTCATACTTATGTATGAAAACTAAATAAAGGGCTTATTAGGCTTTATTCACCGATCCTCTCTTGAGAACTTTGCATAGTTTGTTCCTATACAAATCGCACACTCAGTGGAAAGAAGACAAGATGAGAATTACCATACAATTTTAAACTTTATGGTTATGATACTAATTCCTTCTGCAAGGAAAATCAAAGCAACTGAATATTGGAAAATGTATCTTAAGTGTCATGCTTTAGACGTATATTTTTCTTCAAATCATTATCTTCTTGTTGTGCAGTTTTTCCAAATTCAATGTGTTGCGAAAATGACAAATGGATATGTGCTCATTATTATATTAATAGAGTGCATTTTCCTTTGTCAGCTGTTGTGATTTTGGTTGTTAAAAAGTTAATATATGGCGCCTATTTATTGTACCAAAGAGTGTTATTTGATATGTAGTTATGTTTGTGATTGTTTTTATATTTATTGCTGTATTATGTAGTTGTATAATAATGTACGATAACTGCTGGCAATCTGGTTAATTTACTTAATAAGGAGCGATTCATACATACGTAGCATCGGCAAGACAGCACCTACATAGTATTTTACTGTAAGCGCGTTTCCAGCTTGTGTTAGAGTACCTATCATTCCCTTTTGACAGAACGAGCGCGCTCCGGAGAATTCCATTTTAAAAAGTACATTTTAATAAGTACCTAACAAATTCATCATAATTTTTATAGCTTCTGATATCCTAGTATTGATAAATATTGATGTCATAGGCTTGCCTTTGCACAACCGTATGAGGATACGTCATACTAAATACAAAGCGAAAACGAGCTGGAAACGTCACTGCGTAAACGCTGTAAAGGTGGCTTTTCACCAAAGATAAATTGCCAAGCCTGGCAACGAATTCATTGTTGAGATCAGATATCACGAGGTCTCGTCAAACTTCAAGTTCACACTGAAGTTGCACCCGCTACTGTTTAACATAGTAAATGAACTTCGTTGGGGCGTGTACGGGGGTTGGCAACGGTGCTTCGTGTTCGAAAACACTCGGGTTGCGATCCCGCGAAACAAACGGACCCCAACACCCATAGAAGTTCATTTACTATATTAAACTGCAGCGGGGTGCAACTTCAGAACGAACTTGAAGTTTGACGAGACCAATACCAGGGCCGAAGACGTTCGCGAGGCTTTATAATTGACGATGGCTCAAATTTAACCCCGCATTACATTGTATGATAGAAACAAAAGTGTAATTGAAACGTATTTCCTATTATAAAATAAATTTAATTCTTTATAACTATGAGGCTACCGAGTATTGCCAGCAGATACCCAAGTGTAACCGCTTCTCTCTGTTAACACAATCTGTAATACAAGTAAAGATTCCGCACTACATTCTTACGTTTTGTAATCGATGCAATAGCTCGTTGTTCCACACAAATATTGTACAAAGGATTTAATTTTTTTAAATAAAGCTATTTTAGTTTTGAGTGTTTATTTATTATTATATTAACACGGTTTTGACACCAATTAATATACCCTTTATAACCTTAAATTTAAAGACCTAGTTATAACACTACACAAAGATATAACATGCAATGAGTATATAAAATAGGTCAACAAATAGATTGAAACCAAAGAAAAGGGAAACAAAATTCTAGTCCTTCCTAGCTTCTTCTTCTATTTCATCGTCATCATCATTTTAGCCTATTGCAGTCCACTGCTGGACTTAGGCCCCTCCTAACACTTCTATTAGACAATTAACAAAATGTTAATTTATAACCCGTTTTACTCTGGGCAGACTTCAGAGGCCTTCTCGGAATCTCGACGTCGAACTCAGTGAAATTCGATATCTACCACTTTCTAATGTTTCAAAATTTAAACATGGTTTCTTTCATTTTCAAACATTTGACAACGAGATTCAGAGATTATACCATCAGTATGCTAAAATATTGTCATCCCGCTTGAACGATTTGTTGCTGTTCAATGTATTCTAAATTTAGTGCTTGGTGAACAATAAAACACATAATAAAATTTGATCCATATAATACACAATAAAAAATAATTATTGCAATAAAATAATAGAAAACAAGTTAATCGTTGTTTATTAAATAGATTTTATTTAAATAAATATAGTCTCGGACTAACGTGAGTGCACGTCGGATTGCGCGCGGACTAGAGGGCGCTAGTGTAGACTGCTCATTAACAATAATTCAGAAAAAGAAATAAACTTTAAAGACATAATAATAGACAGGATAAAGCAGTATGTAGATGAAATTTATACATATATTACTAAAACTATTGTACTTTCATCAAACCGTAAGTAATTATTAAAAATAAAACAAAGATTTCAATATTTGCTTAAAATGTCGTATGTCAATGACCAGTCTATTACTAGCGCCCAGTGTGGGACACGCGGAAACAAACGTTGCTCTAAACATTCAATACTCTGACATAAGCGACGGGCTCTTTTATACAAAATTGACCCTTAAAATGTTAACATCGAGTTGCATTTCACTTACATTATTATCGAGAACTATGACAAAATAATTTCCTCTGTAAAAATATTTGAACAAAAACTATCTAATGCGCATTTCGCAACTTTGCTTATAGTACATAATAATTGTGTAAATCGAAGTTCAGTCAACTGATAAAACGACTATTCTTAGCCGGTAAATATTCAACCGTTTAATAATTAAATACATTGTTGACTGATTCGACTAATAAGTCGTCTACTGGACTAACGTCAAACAGTTCCGAGTTACACAATGTTCGTACACCCGAAGCAAACAAAAATATATCCGATTTTACTCTATACATTTGGTCAACATATTAAAAATGAAATTTACAATTACATACTAAACATATTATATAAGCTGTAAACACTACGACTATTTGTTACAAATCAAAATACAACTTAATTTGTCGAGATTACTTTACTGGTCAGAAACTTATGACAACAAATTGTAGTTTCGATGATATAAACATAACATATTAATTTTAATAGATTCAGACATTGCCGTCCGTGCAGTAATGACGTCACAACGAGGGCGCTACTGTGGTACAAATGCTATCAATTATGATATGACAACGATACGACAGCTTTAGTTCCACATGACAATTATTCGTGTCTTGACAAAAATGAAAATGTACTTTGGTAAGTTTGTAATTGAGTAGATTTTCATTTAACGGCTATTAAAGGATTGGTTGTTAAAGAACGGTATAAGCTCACTTTTAAATGGAAATCTGAAAATTGATTAGAGAAATATTTAAATATACTTAAATTTTCCAAAAAATAGTTATATAATAAAATGTACTTTTAAGTCAAATCCTTTTTTTTATTAGGTATATTTCATTTCAATACTGTTCTATTAATGAAGAAAGAAATTTTTCTTTAACAGCAACGGAGAACACATAATTTTGGATCCGTTTTTAGTTGCGACCAGTAAAGTAAACGTTTAAAAAATAAAATCCTTGCGCTATTTGTATTGCATTAACTGCCTTACAATAGAATATACACGATATTTACATTACAAGTCGATATCTATTACTACTGATTGTCAAATAGGAATACAACCCCGACTTTACAGTGCGATCGTACTTTGTGCTCTTGTACTTTACACTTAACATTATAAAAGACAAGTTTACCCACGTGATAAACAAATATGAGTTCGGGGTGTCAGTTTCAAAAATACATAAAATTAATGATTATTTAGTCTGTGTAGTGACGGATTTAGATTTCATAATGTCATTACCCCATTTCAAAAAGCGACTAAGGGAGATCTTATGCCGACAAGAGCACTGCCAGAAAAGGAAAATTCGAAACAAAACCTATACCAACTCGACTGGCCAGTGTGGTAGGCTAAATTCCATCCATATTCTTTGGACGAGACCCGTGCCCAGCAGTGGGATGTTTATGGGTTGAAATGATTAATCATTATATTGATTAAATTATGCACTACTGTTGAAACATGGGAACATCATGAGAGGTTCCTTATATTAGTAGTCTATGGACGCCTGCAAAACCAGCCCCCTGATTCTGAGCTGTCGGAAAATTTTCGGCCCGAAATGTCAGTGTAATTAAAGTTAAAAAACATATTGTTAAAGAAATAAATGGTTGTAGGAAAAAACCTTAAATTAATAAGTTTTTAATTTTCTATACGTTAGGACTATTTTCTAACATTAAATAACATAAGCCGTAAAAATACGTCGTACTAAGATTCGTAAAAGTTTACGATCCGGGACCAATCCGACGAGTCAGAATCGGGGGGCAGGGATAACGCGAGCATGTTGCAGCTCCTTAAAAAACCTGTTCGCTTCTTAGTTCGTATAGAGTTATGCCAGACTATTTACCAAATTTGCTACACCTATGTGAACTTGTATGACGTTAGTGAAACTCCAGATGATTTTATTGAACAAATTGTTTTTAAGTCTTATTCAAAACAACTGTATTATTATTTAGAAACTTGGCTATATAAAGTACAAGAGCACAAAATGGTGTGTCAAATCAAATACCATTCCAATACGTACGTTACATATTGTCAAAGCTACACTGCACATTATTCTTTATAATATTATAAGGCTGTAGATCACGAGTGCGCAATGTTACAATTAAATACACAACATTCACAGCCATATATGAACATAGACTGGTATATAACACCTATAACTAGTAGATATACAAAATCTTTCATTTAAATCTGCTGTTAAAACGTGGTCTAGTGATCAAACGCGTTCTATAGGGACTATGTTACGTTTTTTTCAATTTGGTCAAACTTGTATTGCAAAATATTGTCACTAGATGGCGTCATTCTTAATTAATAGAAATCGTAGTTCACGTAATCGCGAACGAGCGTGTTTGGAATGAGACGTGTGCAATTTTTAGAATGGTTCACATTCAATGTTATATACAATAGTAATGCAATACAGAATGTCATATCGCTCTTAAAGAATTACATGTGACGCTTATTCGACCAAAAAATATAGTGTTACATTTCGCTTTGTATTACACGTTACACACGTATATACGAGTATGTGCCCGTCTTTTGAAATGCTCTGATGTGGTATGATCTTAGTTTAGAGAAATCTAATCAGTAAAGAGTCACGTGCTCAAGTGCCTCTTAAATTTAAGAGAGTACCAATCTAAGACAAAATCTTGTACTTAACTGCTAATTTAGCTTGTATTGAATTTTGTAATAAATTAATGAGGTTTATTAGTTAAGCTTTCAAAGGTGTTTAAATTTAGCCTGTATAAAGTTCCGATAGTTTTAATGATTGTAACTGCATCTATTGCCAACTTACACTGTATTGTTTACTTTTATGAAATAAAGACATTTTAAACAAACAAAAATTAGGAGAAGCCATCCGTACATATTCTCTGATGTAATATGTTATTTTGTATACATGCCAAAAATTAACCTTATTCGCAATCAAATAATGTTCATATTCGTATAAAGAGTATGACAATATCTAACTTTTCTTAACGGCTAGCGTAGAAACATTGCGCACTAGTAAACTAACAACCTGTATAGACCGAACATTGCTTTAAAATAAATTAATGTAAACAATTTCATCTGTGATTATCAATTTTTTTTTTAATTCAGTACCGAAACCAATGCCTTTCGAATTTGTTCGGATTTTTTAAGACTTGTGTAAATAAATTCGAATGGTAGTGACTTCAATGCTATATTTTGTTATCCGACTGCAATTTAGATACAAGTGGTGTGTGTACTTATAGTTTCAAATGTTAGTGTGGGGTACTTATTGCCAAGCATGTTGGTATGCATGATAACAATTATGGTGCTTAGTTATTATATTGCAAAAAAAAATCGTTAATTTCAGAGTTAAATACCAAGGGAAATGAGAACTTTCTAGAAATTTGACGTGTCCTCCCACGATGGACCGACGACCTGGTAAAGGTTGCGGGTGGTCGTTGGATGCAGGCGGCACAAAGCCGCTATGTCCAGCAGTGAACGTCATTAGGCTGATATTATGATGGCGTGAAGAAAAACAATTGATAAAGCCTCCCAACAAGTCGGTCAATAAATACCCGCATTAAAAAATCAAGTGCTGCCACTAATTCACCAAAAAGTTCCTATGGCCTTATTTTCTAATTGCTAAAACTAATATGGCGACTTTTAAACTAAGTATCTCATCGCAGTCGGGTGTTAAATAGTATAATCCCAAAAATATTTTTTTTTGTAAACCTACCTGACGTCACAATTGCACACTTATTATGAACGATCGGATACACTCACAATTATTCAAACTTCATGATTCTTACCACTTATGAAGAAGTAATATGGATAAACTTTTTACTATAAATTTTATTTTGTGTTCACTATAATTATGAATTCCTAAATGTACCTCTGCTTTGACGGAACTGGGCAGACTTGCATAATTATCGAAGGAGAGATGTTCAGCTACAAAGTGATGTTTCAAAGTCAAGTAACGCGGAAAGTCCGAGTGCACCGAACTCGCACGAAACGATAAGGAGGTGGGGCGGACGACTCGGGCCTCCAGTTGCACAGCACTTCAGCGACTCCACCCGCGAAACACACAATCTATTTTACCATCTAAAAGATATATATTATGTTTTACTTTAATCTTAGAAGGTCAATAACTGACAAACAATTAGTTAAAAATGTTCACTTATTATGTCAATAATAGATCGCATTTTCGCTTGCTTTGTTGGTGGCATTGACGGTCGTTTTTCTTCGCTGCGATAGAAATGAAGTTTGAATAAGCGCTCGAATATCCGATCGCCATCGTTTAGATATAATAACGCGTTTTGTTCCAAAATATTAATTTGAACGTGTATTTGTATGTGCTAAGTATCTATTATCACGCGATAAGCCTTCTCAAAATACCGTTGCCTTAATACTGCACGGCTTTAATGTACACGTAAAGATGATGCTTACATACACACGACACAAAAAAGATGAGCGATATTTTTTTAAATGTTTGTTTTAAAATACAAAATGTATTATTTCTTTTGTAGATTTGTATGTATGACACAAATATGGAGCCACGTTCAAGAGTCATTACATACAATTTATAGTAATAAGCATTGAAATAGGAGTGCTCCATTTTCTTGTTTTATTTTATTGCCAATACTTGAGTTTTCTTCAGTAATTTATAACCGCTATTGTGTGCTGCGTGTACGAAAACAACACCTTAAGCAATAATAAAATACAAAGCGAACGTGCCGTCATACACTATAGATACAACATTATAATTATGTGAACGTTGAACAACAGGCTGATGTAATTGGCATCAATCTTACATTTGAACAATTTCTATTTTGTGCTATATATCTATAGTTATAAAGTTTATTTTTGAACGTTCATTTGCATTACAATAAATTTAACTTTTCTTTACAAGATGCACAATATTCAATTCAAGTTTTTTGCCGTCTTTATTTTTATTGCCAAGAGAAACAAAGATAACAAGATACTTGTGTGATATTTGTTATACTACGAGTATAAGGCCCAGCGCACACTGCTGGCGGCGCCGCATATGTAATTATAGACGAAAATTTATTATAAAGCTCAATGACAGTCCATTATTCGAGACGCTCGTAGCGCCCTTAAGCTGCAACAAGAACATGCGCGTACTGCTCCGTTGAAGGCTCGCCTGAGCGCATTTCATTGAATAGCAAATAGAAACGCGATCCACCGCGCCTGCAACGGTGTGCACTAGGCCTTATGCTAGCTCTCCAGACTAAGCTACACTTCCCGCTCAATATTATAATCAAATCACTTAGTCTTGTATCAAAATGCAATTTTTTTTGAACCAGTAGTATTGACTTGTTCGTGTGTGTAGATAAGTTCGATGCCACAACGTGTACAGTTGGTGTTTGACGGCGGGCGCTTGCGGGCGGGTCCGGGGGTCGCGCTAGTCTGCGGGGCGCGGGGGAGGGGCGCGAGGGGGCAGCGGAGACGCCGGCATACTCCAACTCTCGCTGTTGCCCCACCTGATGGAATATCATTAAGTAAATAACAATGTTTTAAATTATACTTTTTTTAACTACATTATACCAGAGGACAACGATGGAAGAAGCTAGCTCACACCAGTTGTTTTCTATTATAATAGGATTACTAATCAGTCATCATAAAAGGAACAAGGGGAAACAAGGTTTATGTATCAATTTTATTTTATAATACTGACTGAATCGGCGACTGATGATGACAAATGTAAAATACTGACAAGCAAACAAAAGAAAATATTGTAATATAATTAAGGTGCCAATCCATAGTACAGTGACGTCTAAATTTTATGAAGTTCAACAACGCATAGAGTGCTCCTTTTTATCGACTAGGCCTGTGGCAGGGCCTAGTTTTTAAGTTTAAAAGTTCTGCTTTCTATATGTGTGTGTGTAGTTTTGTATTAAACGCTACACACGCGTGTGCAGATTGTCACACCCAGTTCTAGAAGTATATAAGTGTGAGTGGTACATACCTGTGCTGCAGATGATGGTTGTGGTGCGTGTCCCGGCGCGCTGCAACGTGATGCCACTTGACGTACCCGCTGAGCCGGCGCTTCACCAGCCCGGCCAGCGAGTGCAGCCAGCCTGCGACCCACACGTCCACATGTCCAACACGACCTAGCCCACCCACCCGACCAGCCGCTCTGCCCGCTCTCATCGTACTGACCCTTTGATACTCATCGCGTCGTGCAACAGTTTTCATTTATGCATCTAAGTGAAGTTTAAGAATTTAACCTTTTGACCACCGGCAAAGGAAAATGTAACCTGTTGTTCAAATATTTAAGCACATTTTCAATTTGGTTTATTTAGCATTCAAAAGGTTAAGTTAAGTAGACATCTAGGTGATTCTGAAGTTTAAATGTACTTTATGATTGGACTCCCAAAGCCACACGATTGCATAAGTGATGTGTGAAGATAATAATATGTGAACAGATTTAGCTCTCTTCAACCCGTGCTTCTGTGTGTGGATACGTCCATCAATGCCACAGCCATTAGACATAGAGAATGTGGTACTGGTATATCAGATTGTTTTCATACCTGTATCCAATGATTGTGTCATCCAAAATAAACAAGGCAGCCCAATCTTAATCTTTTATAAAAATAAAAACTGTCTTACACGACACACAACAGTTAACTAATGAAAACAAACTTATTTAAAACTCAACCAACCTTCAATCATGCCAGATCCACACTCACGACTTTAACCTCTTAACCTAAACTTGGTCTAAAGGTTAACGTTGTATAGTGTAGCTGTAGCATTACGGTATAACCAAAGAGTCAGTACTGATGCCTTGCTGATGTTATTGAGCGAAGCTACCGACATGATGATGATGTGATGATGCGCCGTAGACACACCTCGCTTGTGTTATTTACATAGACAGTTCACAGGGCATTTTTAGTGAAGAATATGCAATGTACTGTCAAACGAATGGCAATGAATAATGGTTATTATGACAAATTGAAATAGGTGTCAAATTCCCTCTTAATATTTTTACAAAGACAGCATATTATGCAGGTTTAACAGCGATGAACCCTTAGACCACAGATTTATGACACTGAGGAGGCCCAATAACGCCATAACCTTGGAAAAAATATGACTCGCGGACAGATTATACGCGTTGAATCCCATATTATCATTTGACAATACACTTGAATACCTTGTAAACTATCCTGTCTCATAAATACATCAAAATGAGCATTAAAATTCAGTAATAATTGCTCTAGCGACGCTTCCCAAGCGATACTTCCCAATTTACACATATATAGCTATTATTATCTAAGTGTTAGGGTCGTGTTTAGTTTAGCGAGGCATGTGACAGAGCTACTAATGGGCAGGCGATGTGTGGGGCGGAAGGACAGCGGCAAAGCACAGAATACGTAACGAGAATTCTTTCTACGTTATAAAAATTACGGTACAAAAGACATCAAAATTCAACAAACTGTTACAATACTTATACCATTGAACGATGATATTGAGAAATAAATTAATATTTATAATTACAAAAAAATCAATCAAAATTTAAAAAATATTGTAAGTTAAGAAAAAAAATCTCGTAACGTATGTAATATACAAATACATCAATAAATGTTTGGGTACACAATAAGTTTTGAAAAGCCGAACAGACAATGAGATTGTTAGATATATTTAATTTGACAATAATTACGTCATAGTTCTGTATAAACCGACAATATGTTACTTTATAAGATACATGTTATCGGTATAATTTTTTAACCGACACAGACGCCTTAGCTTGCGAATAAAAATGCGCTCTATAGTCACAGGAATAAGAGCTTGTTTTTATCTAAAGATTTGAGAGCAATTGGCGACCATGGCAGTTAAAGAACTGAACTAATATTTACCATAACATTGGTAATTCAATAGATACATAAATATTTAAAATATTTTTACTATACTTGCTGCCCCTTGCCAGAGAGTCAAGCTGTTTCCTACTTTAAATATTAAAAATTGTAAAAAGGGAAATCCCCCACTGCTAGTACGGAATTTCCCTTCTTTTTATAAGTAAAATAAAATTTGTGATTTATATATCTATTGAATTAAAAATAAATAGAAACATATTTTTCTGAAAATGTTGCCTTGTGACCAGGCAGTATTATTAGCTTATAGCCTGTGTAGCTCCGATACGCCGATTGTGCAAAAGCATATAACCACAAAGCACACAGGAGCGCGTCAGAAGCATATGTCCCATAACTTCATGGTTTTACACCCTGTATATACAACATGGAAGGGTTGAAACATACTATATGAGAATGATGATGATTTGTGAAATGATTGCATTGATTTTAATATTATTTATTTAAATATAAGATTTTATTTGTGACTACTAATTCAAAGCAATTCTAGTGCTAGGAATATGTTTATACTCTTCAAGTATGAAATTTTTTTATTAGATAAATGATTATTCTATTACGAATTTCTAAACGATAGAAATTATTCAAAGTATCAAATAAAATACAGTATATATTTTGAATAATAACATCAATGCTTTTATGAACACCTAAATAACACAAGCAAAAACTTTTTCTTTATAATGCAATCAGTCGTAGATCGACCATCCAACAAGTGGACAAATCTGATGATCTGATCGGAACCACAGGATCGCGCTGGATGAAAACCGTATATAACCGGTCCTATTTAAAATCTCTCGAGGAGGCCTAAGACCAACAGTGAACGTCCTACGGCTGAAAAGATGATGATGATGAATGCAATCACTTCACACGTTTAAACACAGCGCGCGCGCAGAGCGGCAAGCTGCGCTCGAGTACATAACTCGCGACTTATACTTGTTACTACTACTTGTCAACTGTACTGTCTGACGACGGTAGTCAGAGGCTGGCTGCCCTCCTTCGTCATCAGAATAAGGTATTGTCAATCATAAATACATTATTATTGTACACTTATAGTATTTGTTGTTGTGTCAAGTCCCATCGATACACAATGTTTGTAAGGTTTTACTTTAACCCCAATAACATATTAACCACCTGAGCTGAAAAATTAAAATGTGTCTTATTGTCAAAGCAACAAGATCATATTTTCATATTTCGAACAGTCTGATATTTACGTCAGAGACGGTCAGAAGGTTAAAATACGCAAACTGACTTATGCCAGGTTTCTGAACCCTCAGATAAATTCATCGATTAAAATATAACCTGACTAACTTTTATTTGATGATTCAGATACTGGGCATAAGTCTGTTTGGATTAACAGCTTCAACTAAACGAAATCGTTTTATTAGGATTATGCATGTTTTATATAATTTTTGTTAAAACATTGTGTGTAGATGAGACTTAGTATACACATATTTTAATGAAGAGAGAGAGAGCGGATCTAGTATTTTATTTATAGAAATCCTGTAATCGTCACTAATAAACAATTTATAGTAAGATTCATATAAAATTCAGAAAAATATCTGGTGCAATGGCCTTTAAAAGGAAGCACTTATTTATTTTATAGACATAATCAATTTTAATTTTTTTGCAACACAATACATCAATGCATTACATTTAAAATTTATGGATATGGGTAAAAGTCAAAATTAATTTGTCTGTAAAAATCGCAAATTAGGGTCTGATCGGTGACTTATAAACAACATAATAATTATTATATTACAGTATAAATATGTAGTAAGTTAATAAGTACAAAATAAACTCACCCTGGTCGTCGTGATGATGCTTGGTGGGTGCGTGTGTCGCATGCGTGGCGTGTGTCGCGTGTGTCGCGTGTGTCGCGTGCGTGGCGTGCGTCACGTGCGTGGCTTGCGTGTGCGGCGCCAGCTCACCGCGGAAACCGTTGCGTAACTCCGCGCGGGTAAGACTCTGACTACGACCTTCCGATAACCTGCATGGAACAGTAAAAGTTTTGTAATAAAGTTGACTTATTTAATAATAAGTTAAATTTAAACCATGCCCTATAAAAAAAAGGCGAACTGCATCAATTTCATTAAAAAAAAGTACTTAAACCATCAACCTTAACGTTGAGAAAATGTGATGTTTTATCGCAAATAATATAATCTTCTTTTAGTAAAAGTTGCTGGACAAAGGAATGTCACAAGTACGTGATCTCACGTAAACATCACTTTTAACACATAATAATAGATTGGAAAATATCTTTTCCTTTCCTGTCGTTTGCAAGAACGATACATTAAATGAAAAATATTATAAATATTAGATTCTTACATTATTAAATTGGCGATTTATCGAACCGACCACTTTGATATCGAATATCTGGCGTATGATTAAAGATTCCAAATTCGCATGTATTAGGCTTGTGTATTTGTGTTTCGAATCTAGTGACTCGTTTGTTTTCGCGCCATTTGCTTTCTCTTTGACATTGTACTGATCACAAAATTTAAAAAATGAAATATCGCGTTATATACGAAACGCTTGCTGCAGAAACAGCTCGATGCATGTGGTGCGACCGTCCTATGGTGTTTTTTTTACTTAATACAATATTACCTATCATTAAGTAACAAAGGCGATGGCGGATGTAGTCGCTCGTGTAACGCCGGCGGCTCGAGCTCGGTGCTACCGTTGGGCTCGTGGCCCAACATGTGATGCTGACGGCTCGTACGTGGCGGCGGCTCTGGCGACCGACCTGTGCTGTGTTCTCTACTTAAACTGAAAAAAAAAAAGAATAAGATGTTTTTGATTGATAAAAATGCAACCTATTAATAAAATAATAAGAGCGCATTTTCAACTGTCAGTTTGCTGTAGGATCCAAATACAAATTGGGCTATATCTGACACTCGCAAATGACATAATATATTATTATGTTGTTGTCAAAAAACAACAGAGGCAAAAAAATAACAAAATCCTTGGTACCTTCTATGGCGGGGCGTGGAGTGCAAGTCGACACGTGACCGTCTCTGTTGATTCTGGTGATAGAACCTCTGTAGAACTATCGGACTAGTGTTGCCAGAACTCTGTGGAGAAAATAATGTATTTTATAAAATTATAGTATTCCGAAAGAGGTTTGTTGTCTGCCTACCCCCATGAGAGGGGTGATGATGTATGTATAATGAGCACCTTTATAGCTGTCAGATTACCATTATGCTCCGACATGAAATACATTTTGGGAATACATATTTTTAAGTATATTATTATTATTGACTTACCGCTGGGGACCCTCTCCATCTATTGTCGGCGGATACCCGCCGCACAGGGGGCGGGGGAGGTGATGCGCACGCGTCTATCGTTCTGCAATGTACGACAAATATCAATATACAAAATTTAATTTAATGAATTTCAAAGTTGTTGTTTATTCAGATTCAACCACACGTGGCTAGTTGGAGCTTTCGTGGTGGTAAATAAATAGGCTAAAAGTTTAAATTTCAAATGTCCCATTAATGGAGCATTTTTTTATTTATTGAAAAAAAATATACTTAGTTATAATTAAATTAAAATAGTTACATATTTTTGATGCAAAAATATTGTTTGTAATAAAATTATTGTTTTCATTTTGTACCCATAAACGTCCCACTGCTGGGCACGGGTCCAAAGAATCTGGAGTGAATTATTGTATGTTTTTTATAAAAATTAATATCCATCGAGGATCAAACTAACAACTCGTGTTAAGCAGTCGCATATAATAATAATAATCTTTATTCTATTCTTCACCATAATACAAAGGCCATAATTACAGTAAAATTCACATCACAATAAGCACGTACAATGGGTGGTCTTATCGCTTGCAGCGATTTCTTCCAGACAACCTTGGGATACTGCTACCGCTAGACTAACAAGGCATTTCAATTTGGTATAAAATAAAAATTAAATTGAGTTTTTATAAATATAGCGGGCAAGCGACTCACCAAGATCAGTTACCAATAGCAGATGACACAATATTATATTAAGTACCTGCGTCGCGGGTAAGGCGAGTGGTTGGAGAAGTCAGCCTCTAAGCTGGCGGGCTGCGAGCTGCTGCCGCCGGCGTTGGCCGCGCCGCTCGTCGCCCACCACGCCCTAGTCACACACTTCTACTTTACTACTGCTACACTACATGACCAAACAAATATTTCTAACATGGAAGAATTCGATATCAGATTCCCACTAGATTATGCCACGATTTCAATGTTATGTTGTATATTGAGTGAAATAGATCCCTCCCGGTACCCAAAACTGGTGATAATGTTACTGTTACCTGATAAGATGACACTAAAAAAGAATGAAAAAATAAACCCGCCTGCCTATTAAAAACTTAAGTAAGAAACAATCCCAGAAAATCTAAATTATTTCTACATAGCGACCTTAACAGGCTGGAACAAATTTGGAAAGAATTAAGCCTAGAATATTGATTGGTCCCGACTGTAATGGTCTCTATGTATTTTTAACCCCTGACGCAAAAAGAGGGGGCGATAAAAGTTTGATGTCTCTATGTTCGTCTTTGGCATTTTGATGCGTTTTTATTTTCCTTCGTCGAATGCTACTGTATTTTAAATTGGATTCTCGCACTCAAATCCTTTTTTACAGAAGGTGTGACGTAAAGTGCAATTCTCAATAGACAATCTATGGTGGTCCGGTCCGGTATGCAGTATATAAATAACACAACGAAGCATTATTTTTCAACTTTTGGCATATGATTCTATTTCCAATTTACATTTGTTGTCAAATACGAAACCTAGCTGTATGACCATCAGATAGAGTTGATTTTTCCGAATATTTCGAAAAACTCCCCAGTTTTATAAAATGAAATAATATCAAAACAAATACAATTATTGTGAACTCAGTGATCATGAAGAATGAAGTTTCACTTTTTTATAATATAATGAAATGGATTAAAATACGTGCATAAAACACAATTCCCATTTTTGCTCTGGCGTTTTCGGGCGAAAAAAATCAAGAATAGAAAATATTATATTTGCTGATGATATAAATCATATAAATAACTATAAATAGTGGTCGTGCATATAACATACGCATTAGGTACATACTTAATAGTTATAGCTCCATTTGTGGAAGTTATTTCAAACAACCTATAAACAATATATTTTATATTAAACTTCACAACAATTTTTTTATATACCATTATGGTTTATTTAATAAACCTATATTATGAAACATAGATTTTCATCATCTAAAAATAAATTAAAATATTATTAATTAAATTGTAGAGAGTCTACTCTGACCATAATTATTGTTGTTTGCATAAATTAATTAATGATGACTACAAAAGCAGAACAAATTGAAATATTTTTCGAATATTACATATGTAAGAAAAAAAAAAAATTGGCAATATTTATTAGCCATAAGAATACGTAAGAAAAAAATTAATTACATTTTTTTGATATTTATCGGGTTATTCGAATACAAAGAATAGTACAGACAATATTCCTAATGGCTGTTTTTCGTATATGCATTACATTACTCTAAGAAAGAGGTTACACGGCGACAGTCCCTGTAAAGTTTCCCACAACGCTTACCTGGTAGGCGTCGGCGTAACTTGCTCCATCCAATGTTGTGAGCTCGTGACGTAATTCCTGCCAGGTTGAGGCGTGACCGGTGTCTCCACTCCATTGCTGGTCGAGTTAACCGCGTGTGTAGCCACGGAGGTCGCGGGGCTAACCTTGGACTCGGAACTGTGTCCGGATATCGGTAACGAGGCGTACCACGCGTCCACTGATATTGGGTTGCGCGCTGACTTTACGACGAACGGGTGCTCTAACAATTTGGGGTATTTTGGTCGCTGTCTGTAGTTTTTTGTTAGGCTGTAATAATAAGATTGTTTTAATCCACATTGGTTAGTAAGTAAGAAACTCAATGTACAGTCGAATTCATTAATATATTGGCACCATCATTAGATATTTTTGTTGAAAAGGGTGACTACAACTTATTGCATAATGTACAGCATATTTTATTGAACCATTCACATGAGGACATATATTTGATCCATAGGTTCTATAGTATTTATTGAGCTATTCAACGCTCACAATATTTTGAATCCTTGATGGTGCCAATATATTAATGAACTCGGCTGTACCATACAAATTTTATAAATTATTATCGTCTTTTTGTCTTACAGATAAAATAAATCAGAAAACAAAAAGGCACAAAAAATATACAAAGTCGTTTAACATTATTGCGTTAGCGTCTCCATGCTTCGGAAGGCACGTAAAGTCGTTGGTCCCGATTATCACTTAATATGGTAGTCGTTAAGTCAAGTTGGAAGCCTTCTGGGCGACTTGATAAATTCAAACCAGGGTCTGCCTCAATCCCACATGATAAGATAAGAAGATTATTAATTTCCTAGAACATTTTTATTTATTTTTACAAAGATATTTTTAAATACTTATATTTCAATTTGCAATTATTGTAAACACAATACTACAAAAGCTTAAATATAAGACTCACCATTGTGACACAAATGATTTGAACTCGGGGGTGAAATCACTGTCCTCTGGTAGCTGCGGAGGATCGTCAGCTATTACCTGTACATGGACAATAATCCTTTACAAAAACAACGCCCTTACGTATCTTTAGTAGTCAATACAGATTTTATAAGAACTTATTGGATAATATAAGGGTCACGGGAAAAATGAACGTCAGACATATAACTTTAAACTCATTTTTCTCTTAACTTGACATTCTTTAATAGAACCAAGTCATTTGCAAGCTATAAAGTAGGTATGAATAATGTACATAACAAAACCATGTCACACTTACCCTGGTGAGCACTTCGAAGTCGTTCTGACAGTCTCTGTAAGGGAAGACGCCGGTGGCGAGCTCGACGAGCGAGATGCCGAGCGACCACACGTCCGCGCGGATGTCGTAGTCGGGCCGCGTCGGGTCCGGGGGGTCTATCCGCTCAGGCTATCGAGTGTAGAATTATCATTAACTTGGTGTCACATACATATGGTTTGTTGATGGATGAGGAACTACGGTTTGAACATCATATATCAGAAGTAGTCAGGCAGTGTTTCTACCGACTCAAAGTCTTTTATAAAATACGCAAACATCTGAGCGAAGACCTACGTGTTCAATTAGTGGATTCACTGGTTCTTTCAAAATTTAATTACTTGGACACTGTTTATGGACCGCGAATATATGCTAAAACGGCTAATCTCATCCAAAGAGTGCAGAATGCTTGCGCAAGATACTGCTTCAATATCCCTCCTAGGAGTCATGTGACACCGTACCTTAACAGCGCAAACATTTTAAAAATGAATTCCAGGAGAGATATCCACTTAGCAACGCTACTGTTCGGCGTCATCAAAATGGGCATACCGGATTACCTTCGCTCAAAGTTGGAATGGCTATCAGCTCATAGTAGGTACCCAACACGTGCAGCTGCAAGTGCCTTGCGCATTCCACGGCACAGAACTAGTGCATTCCGTGGTAGTTTTAAATACGCAGCGACTAAGTGCTGGAATAATCTACCTCCACCACTACGGGACCTTAGAAATGTACAAACTTTTAGAGTAAAGCTTAAAAAATATATTTTAAATATTCAAAAAACCAGCGCTGTATTCATATATAGATAGATTGGGTCTTAATGGCACTTACATGATTATTATTTTTCAATTATGATGTCTATCGTATTTACTTTATATATGATCATTCTTTTAATTAATTTTTCTGTAGGTAATGTATGTATATTCTAATGTTTCCGTAACCACTATTATTATCTAACCACTATTTATATCTATTCTAATAATCAATATGATGTAGGTATACTGGGGCATTTATTTATTTATTTATTTATATCGGCTTGCTAATATGTTTGCTGGCTTGAATCTAGTCTAATGTAGCGGGTAGGTGCGCCACTTTAGGCGACAGCTGAAAATCAGCGCTGCATTTGAACATGCAGCATTAAGCTGAGCTGTTGCCTGTTGGAAGCGCATTGGGTCACACTGAGACTGTCATCCTTTGGTACGGTAAAACATTTTTAATAAAGTTTTTTTTTTTTTTTTAAATTAGATCTACTTTGTGTCTGTATTTTACTTTTCTTTTTATTATATACCTATATTTCTTGTGGTCTTATCTTGTGTCTGTTTATATTTAGGTATCTACTACTGTTTTAAATTTCCTCATATTGTTTTTTTAAATGTCATTTTCTGTGTGATTTTCTGTGTGCTCAGTTTCTGTGTGATATCGTTTTTGCTTCCAATAAATCTGTTTTCTTTCTTTCTTATATGATTTAGTGAAAATAAAAACAAATATTTGTCTCATGCGGGAATCGAATCCACGGTGATGTAAGTGGCGAGATGACCACCTTAACCGCTACGCTAGACTGCCACGATAACGCAGCGGGAGCGTGTGCTAGTGCCGCGCAAGAGCCCGCAACGAAATCAATGAACAAAAAGGTAGCGAAGTTAAATCAATTTCCAATTAAAACATAAAAATATTACCATCTTAGGTCATTTTCCCCTAAAGGGTAGGCAGAGGTAAATCACACATGTCACCAGCTATGTTTACGGTCCCATAATAAAGAGCATATTGCCAATATTACAGTATAATTTGCGATAATCACTAACCGCCATATACGCCGCACAGCCGGCGCTCCTAGTCTTGGCCTTAGAGTCGACGAGGCGGCCGCTGATGCCGAAGTCGCACAGCTTCACATTGCCGCGCTCGTCCAGTAAGATGTTACTCGGCTTTACATCGCGATGGATCACGCCGTGAGTGTCTTTTAGATATGATAGCGCGTTCACCGTCTGAGATAACAAATAAAGAAGTTAAAAAAGTCTACCCAAAACCAGCAAGATAGTTAATATTGAAGACCAGGCTCCGAACTAGGGAACAAGTCTTATGTCGCGGGGAACTTTACAAACACAACGGACACAAAGTACACCCAGACTCGAATCAAATATCTATGAATATATTTGTTACGTATGGGAGTCGAACCCCACATTACTCGATGTAAATGGAGAGGCGACCAAGAGTATAGTCGAGAATTCAGAGGAAAATCAAAAAATCAAGGGTAACATCTTCCTTTTATAAGGAGTAATGCTAGCAGTAGGACGTCATTGGTTATGGATGCAATGTGGCAGTGATGAAAAATGTAGAAATTCAATAAATTCAAGTAAATAAAGCTATAAACGTAAAGCCATTGGTCCCAGTTATCACTATTGTGGTAGTCGTTAAGTCAAGTTGGAAGCCTTCTCGGCGACTTGATAAATTCCAACACCAGGGTATGCCTTAATGTGTAGGTATGTTTTATTTATATTTTTTTTTTGATACAGAGTGATATATTTTGTTTTCTTTTTTTTACTTTATATTATGTATTCACTTACCGCAACAGTAACCTTGCCCAGTATAGCCTCAGGGATGGGCGCGCCGAGCCTCTTGAGCAGCTTGTCGAAGCATGAAGCCATCAGCTCCATACAGATCCACACATCGGCGTCCGTCACGAAACACCCCAGACACCGCACGATGTAGGGACAGTCATGAGACCGCACCACCACGTCCAGGTCCATTAGGATACGTTTGGTTTCTTCTGAGTTGCCGGAGCGACGCATTTGCTGCGCGAAAACAAGTACGTTTGTTTATAACGTTAGAATAAAAGCGATGTTCATATTTTTGAACATTAGTAAATAAGGCCTGACGGTCAAGCCCTGGCCTATTGTTCAGATTGAAACTCCAGTGAACATGCTGGCGTCGCGTCGACATGTTAATTCTCGAAAGACGCAATTTTTTTTTCACAGTGCGCGCAGTACGCAGTAACATATGTAATTCCATACGCTGCAGTTTGCTTTCGCAATCTCTCGTCATCAGCAATCGTAGAAAATTATGACCAATCACAATTTTAAAATTACGGCGATTTATTACTCGAATTTGCACGCACTGCCGTAGTAACTCATACGTTGCACTCCTGCGATAACATTGTCACGCGATAAAAAAACGTGTAGCGCGCCTCTCCTTTTATACGCATATGATGAAACAATATTCTACGAATGGGACATACAAAAGTCCATTGGTGCATTAGCAAAAGAGACTGTTCTTAATCTTACTAAGCGCTTTCAACATAATTAAAGACCCATTTAGACTGCAAGCTTTGCAAGACAACCGTCATGCCTTCGCTGTTAGAAAGACAAAGCGGACACGAAAAGTTCCATACAAGACTTGCACTCTCTAAAGGAGCCTTAACATTCGCATTAGCATGACACAATACTAACTTTAACAGCTATGACAGTGTTGGAAGGTTTGTGCATCATCTTGACCACGTGTCCGCAGGTGCCGCTGCCGAGCTCGCCGAGTTGTTGCAGATCATCCACGTGTGAACGGAACTCCACACCGTCCACATTTAACTTGCCACTCACCTGCAGTCACACAATTTTATAAAGAACTATCGGAATTAGATTGTTAACGCCTGTTCCACTATACTTTTATGGATTAATCTGAATAGCATTTTCTTCTATGATAACATTTTTTGGATTTGAAATTTCTTGACTTCTGAGACTTATGTCTAATATTATAATGAACTAGAAGTCGCGCAGGTCTTCTCTCTCATCATTCCTTTTTTGGTCACTACTTAGCTTCTGTTATTCGTAGCGTGATGTTATGTAGCCTTCCTCGATAAATGGCCTATCCAACACTAAAAGAATTATTCAAATTGCACCAGTAAATCCTGAGATTATTGTATTCAACCAAACATATTAAAAAACATTTCATCTTTATAATATTAGTAGTATAGATGATGATAATTTAATTAAAATAATTCTACACTCACTTTCGGTGGCCACAGACAGTGATTGCAATTGTTGATTTCTTTATATTATTTAGTATTTTAATTATAAACAGTCGCAATGTATGCATAAAAAGTAAGTAGATATAAGTTCAATGTTGAATAACACAAGAGCGGCATCCTTTTTAACATTCAACAAGAAATTATTTAATACAGTACATACAATACTACATAATACATATAATACATACAATTATTTGCTAACAGACATTAAAATAAAAAAATTTATGACTAGTGTTGGCCGGGGTTCGCACCCGTCGATCTTTGTTTGGCTACTACTCAGCTCCGTGATGTTATATAGCCTATAGCCATCCTCAATAAATAGGCTACCCAACACTAAAAGATTTTTTCAATTAGGTTCAGTAGTTTCTAAGATTAGCGCGTTCAACTAAACAAACTCTTCAGCTTTATAGTAATATGATATAGATAAAAATACTACTTTCGTAATTTAGATACCTTGTATACTTCTCGCATTCTGTGTTCAGTCTCTGTAGCCTGAGGTGATCTCGGTGGGAATGCTGGTATGTCTCTGTTTGATGAGAACATTGGAGCTGAAAATAACACAAGTTTGTTATCAGTATAAATAAGTAAAAAGCAATAAAAAGCGATGGTGGCTGAATAGATAAGAGACCGGCGTGCTAAACACACGATCCGAGTTCGATTCCGACCAGCAGTACCAATGTGGATTTCACTATTTTATTTTATTTTATTCGGGAAAACAAACAGTTACACAATTTTCTCAGTGGCGTGCCTAGGGTTTAAGGATAAGGCAAGCCCAATATACCTACCTACCTATGATTTTTACCCGACTACTCCAGAATAGGCAGAGAATGAAAAGTAAACAAACCTGACTGCACTGGAAAGGTGATGGGTGTAATGTTTTTTTTATGGATTCTGTTCAATTTCTCTTACATGTTGATAGAGGGTCGCGCCGCGCGTCGCGCCGCCCCGCCAAAGCACATTAAAGGTACCTATGCTAGTGCTTGATTGAATATACCTAACAAACAATCAGCATTGCATACCTTCGGTGGCTTTGAAAAAAGCCTTGGGTGTCCTTGACTCACTCAAGGACACTCAAGGCTAAACGAAGATAGCTAAGTAAGTAGGTAGTTGACCTTTGCTTGACTATAGGAAAGGTACCTATAAGACTACCTATTATTTATATTCTAAATTGAATCGTCTGTCTTTCTTGAGAAATGACTTAATAACGTAAGAATAAAATGTTGGTTAACGTTTTAATTCTGCCAACAACTGATTTTCAATAGCTATCATTGATAATTCGGAAAGATGTTCTTGACCTTGTGGCTTGTGTACCTATTTCTTAGATAAGCATGAATAGGTACGTTTAAAGAGATGAAAATGTGCGTTCTGCGGAAGAACTTTATAGCCGTAATAGTTACAACAAGATATGCTAACTTTACAAACTCGGGCAAGGCAACTTCGAGGCTATTCTGATAAATAAAATCAAATATAAACAAAGAACACAGTTCAAAAATTTTACCTTTTCTTCGCCCACCAAAACATGAACACATTTTAAATCCTCACAATGGACAATTAATACTTGCATTGTTGTATGTCACTAAATACAGTAGAATCACTTTAAAATCTTACAATTAACAATTTTTAAAGTAAGTGAACAAACCAAATCTTTTCGTCCTGTCAAACAAATGAACTGAGTGAAGTTAGTAGACGCGAGTACGCATGCGCGGCCGCGGCATTATACTTCCATAGTCGACAACTTCATACATAAAGCCCGGCTTATAATTTCATACTGATTGATATATAAATTAACCTAGTTATATTTCAATAATCGACAGTTTCTCTATAGGTTAGAAAGAGAGATCCGACGTTGGTCAAAAGCCTCATAACAAGCCAGTGCGGGTGAGCGAGATAGAAAAAAAAGTTCTCTCTCTCGTTCTCGCTTGATGCTTCACCACTCACCGAGTCAAATGTACTCTGTGCACCGAGTCACCGCTCTCGCTCGCGCATAAGAGGAAATAAGCGCGCGAATTTTAAAGTAGATAATGGTTTGAATTAGATATTTTTGATCAAGCATTTTACTAGGGCAAGCCGGGCTTTTGGGCTTGTATGAACGTACCGCCACTGAATTTTCTTAAATTAGGGTCTTAATATTAAGTTATATTATGTTATTGCGTAACTCACGGCGTTATCCACATCTTAATTAAAAACAATTTGTTTGTGAACTCAATGAAATATTATTAATAAAAATTTAACAAAAACAGTGAGAAAATGTTTTTTTTTTTTGTATACTTTGATAACTTATTGTGCTAATCCTGCATTGTCAAGTATTTATTATTTGTAGAAGGAAATTTCTAAATTGGCTATGTGACAGTCGAAACATATCTGAGTCAGAGAAAAATTTATTATAACTATTGACAATACGACGTAGGGGTGCACGTACACCGGCGTTAGTGCGACAAGAGACAACAGCAAATAGTGGTCGTGCGCGCACCTCTCGTCTGATGACAGTACTCGGACAGTCGAATCTGTTATTGCACAAGTCATACAAGAACATTTTTTCAAGGAAGAGTGGTCTAGATTGTAAATCGGGAAGTTTAATGTTTTTATTATGGACACTAGGGTTGGCGTCTATATAGCACGGCAACGGTACTGTACTGTACTGTGTGCTTTTAGGAACTTGCATTGAACTCTGTCTAAACTATCCGAGTATTTTTGGTAGAGCGGGCACTATGTGCAATTTATATGAACTAGTCATGTGATTTACCATCTGCTAACGGTGAAGGAAAACATCGTGAGGAAACCCACATACCCTAGAAGAAATTCTAAGTTTATGTCTAATCCACCAACCCGCATTAGGCCAGCGTGTGTGGATTATGGCCTAAAAACCCTCTCAGTTCTCTAGATAGAGGAGAGGAGACCCGAACCCAGCAGTGGGACTCTAATGGGTTGCTGAAGATGATGATGATGATGATAATACAAACAATAATATGCCAATCCATAGAGAGATTATAATAATAGGTCTATTAATATCAATAATCATTCTATAGGCAAATAAAGTTATTCTATTCTATACTTATATTTCACATTCTGCAGTACAAGTAAAGCACTAACTCTAACAAGAATGCACCACCTAGCGCAATACCTATCAGCTTACTCCTAATTGCTGGCTTGACGCCCACAGGTATTTGGTTTTTGCTTTTTAAAAGACAATACCTGCAGAAGAAACAAACCCAGTGTACTGAGCTGTGCCCTGTGTAAAGAAAGTGCACAGAAAAAAAACATTTAAGGCCCAGAGTTGCTGTCAAAATTCCTTTACCACCCTGCCAATAGAAAATCCAAGGCTTTTTTTAGGTTATCATAAAATTCTATAATTTGATACTGTCATTTGTTTGTTAGATGTAGAAATCTAATGTTTCTTTAGTAGAAAGACTAATGTAGCATTATGAGATTCAATGTAAAACTGCTTTGAAACAGAAAAAAAAATACATTTGCAAAGCTTTACTGATTCTTATTTAAAACCTTATTTCATGTAAAACCTCCTTTCAATTGGTTTTTCAATTTAGTGTAGCATAATGTTAGCAAACACTTCTATTTTATCCTGAAACATTACATTTAAGATTAAATTCAACCATGTTGACGCCAACCTAACAATAGGTATATAAATATGAATTTACAATTCCAATATTCTATTAATCATTACAAAATTCTGTAATGCTAATGTTATGAAAAGAAAACATATATTAACGTTAACATTATTTAACAAATAAATAATAAATCTAACAACGCTTATTTCAGATAACAAGTCTTAACAAAGCATATAAGTTACAATAAATTTGTATGAAACCATAACATAAGAAGATTGTCAAATACAATGCATGTATCAGCGGTGATCACCCACCGCTCACTCAATGACAATTTATGCAAATAAATTTGAACACAATGTGCAGGACAGGCGTCAGAGAAGCTGTTTGCATGCATTATAATGCAGCATTCTGTTACTAAACACTGTATAACCTTTACATGTACCGATAAACCACTCTCTGCTCATGTCAATGATTTGTAGCCTAAATAACTCTGTTATAACCATAAATTTGTAATGGATGTCTACATATTGTCTTGGTTACGAGTAAAAAATCTAAAATAACATGCAACAACACCAGCATAAATGTAAAAATGTAGTTTATCATTGAGATTTATGTTAAAAGCTGGATAAAATGCAGTGTGGGTCATGGCTACAAAACACACGTGTACTGAATAGTATTAACATCTGGGTACTTACGTGGTCTCGGTCTACTCCTGCCGCTCCCCGGCCTGGGAGTTCCAATTCCACTTTGGTTGTTGAAACCACCTTCTCCTCTTCGACGCATTTCATTTTCAAATCGTTCCTGTAAACCTTTCAGTTTCCCCTCAATCGAACTATTTGACATTATAGCAACTAAAATAGTACACTAATAACATTTAAGTACTTATTACAAAACAATTAAACTAAATTTTATTTACACAAAATTACAATGAAAAGCGCAGCAGTCCAAGGATTTCCTTCAATTTCCTTCGCCAACCATTTCCATTCACTCATTTTTAATCTTTAATCAGATTTTATCATACGTTCGTACAGCCAAAACATTATTTTATAACCTAAACAAATTAAATAGTACACTCTATTGTTCTATTCTATTCTATTTTTCTTTATGGCAAGCGTGCCGATGTCGACAATTCTGCCAATGTCAGATGTGCAAAGGAAGAGCAAGTGTGTAGAAATAACGGTCCAACAGAATCTAATACACTGTGCTCTGACTCAATGTAGACCTTGTTGTGTTAGTAGGGGACTGAAACAAACAAACAATATAAATAAATAAACATATAATATATTAATGTTAGTACATAGAATAAAAAGTAAACCACACCAACATACAACATAAAAGGAACTCAAAGTTTAATTTTGTTGTGACGGATGAAGGTTATTAATGCCATTAGGAGTTTTGGGGAGGTATATGTTAAAAGGGAAGACATGTTAATTGGGATCGGGACTTTCAACTTAGGGAGATAACGATATAAATCGAGGGTTGGATCATTATTGTGGCAGTCAAAGAATATATGGTCCAAGGAACCTTCATCATACCCACATTCACATAATGAGGAGTCACGCACCCGGATCTTGTGTAGGAAGACAGGAGTACAGCAATGGCCCAAACGTATCCTACATAGGACAGATATAATAGTTTTGGACAGTTTCTTAAAATTAACAAACCATGGTTTAGGTTTTATCATTGGCTGTATTGCATAAAAAAAACTGCCTTTCTTCCTACTAGACTCATTCCAATGTTTTTGCCAAGAGGACTGCAGGGTAGATTTCGGGAGGGAAAGCAAGTCATATCCCTGGTATCTACAATGTGACAGGTCAGATACCGCAGAAGAACTGGCCATCTTGGCCTGGGTATCAACAAATTCATTACCAACAATACCGCAATGAGCCGGGATCCAAACCAACTGAACACTTTTTTGACCATCAGCACAGGAAAGAAGGGACTGTTTTATCTGGAGAATAAGGGGACTGCGGAGCTTACTTTTGAGGGAATTTTGGGATAGGGCTTGGAGACAACTAAGAGAGTCCGAGAATATTACAGCTTCGTTAATGTTATGATGTGACTGAACAAAACGGCAAGCTTCAAGTATAGCCACACATTCACCAGTATATACCGATGACTCCTTAGGGACTTTAAACTGAAGGATAATTTGGGAATTTTGATAGTAGACTGCAGCACCAACATGGCTGCAGTCTGTTAGTTTGGAGGCGTCTGTAAAGAACTTATGAAAACCATTCCATCGTTCCCCTACCACCGCATTGAAGGCCGAATTCGCCGAGGGGGAATTTTTGGATAAACCAATATTGAAAGTGATATTAGGTATGAAACAAAGGACTTCATAAGGGAAACAAAAAATAGACAATTTTGGGAACTGAACAATGGGATAATCTAAATTTTGTAATTCACGAAATGTTTTTAGAACTAGAGGGCTTTCTTTGTTTTTCCAATATTTGGAGTTTATGGAAATAGAGTCTAAAGTTTTTAATAAAGCTAAAAGGGGATGAGAGGACTTGGATAATACACTAGACACAAATCGGGACGCAAGATACTGCCTCCTAAAGACTAAAGGGCACTCGGCACATTCGACCTGCAATGCGTTGATGGGGGACGACTTCATGCAACCCGAGATAATCCGAAGACACTTAGACTGCACCCTATCCAGACCGGACAGGGCACCTTTATTGCAGGGAATCAGGTGGTACGTGCCATAATCCAACACACTGCGCACCAATGAATTGTATACCAACTTCATGGTGTAGGGATGGGCACCCCACCAGCAACCAGAAAGAACCTTTAAAATAGATATTGTTCTTTCACATTTTTTAATTAAATGATTAATATGGTGGACACCAGACAATTTAGAATCTAAAAAAACGCCTAAAAATTTTACACAGTTAACTAATGGGAAATTATGTCCAAGGAAACCTACTGCAACTTGCGGAATAAGTCTCTTGCGTGAGAAAATTACTGTCGAACACTTTGGTGCAGACAGAGACAGCCCGTGGTTCTGAAGCCAATCATGCAGAGAGTCCAAAGAAAGGCATAAGGATGAGGCCGCGTCAGATATGGAAAGATCTGCCACATATAAGACAAGGTCGTCTGCGTACTGTAAAATGCGGCAATCTGTGTTAAGACAGGAGTTGATATCGGCTGTATACAAGTTATACAGCAGAGGACTTAAAACCGAGCCTTGAGGCAGACCCTTCCATATCTGCCGTCCGTCCAATTCCTCACCTTGAACGCGTAAAATTAATGAGCGTGATAATAGGAGAGCACATATGCATTGAACCAACCTCGCCGGTATTCTCAACTGATGCAGTTTTTGCTTGAGAAGGGGAAGAAGGACGTTGTCATATGCGGACGAGATATCTAAGAAGGCGGCAACAACGGATTCATTCTTGGTGAAGGCTACGCGAATATCCGCAATTAAAACCCCCACACTATCCATCGTACCATACCCTTTCCTAAATCCAAATTGAGTGTTCGGCAGTAAATCCCTCGATTCCACAATATATTCCAGTCGGTTTTTAATAAGGTGTTCAAAGAGTTTGGCCAGAACTGAAGATAGTGCAATAGGTCTGAGTCCATTCGGGTCATCTACAGGTTTGCCTGGTTTCAATAAGGGAATAATAATTTGAGTTTTCCACTGGTCAGGAATCCATCCAGAAAGAAAACAGTAATTAATAATATTTAAGAAGTATTTATGGGCCATATCACCAGAATGGGTAATAAAAGAGTATGGTAAGCCGTCAATACCAGGGGCTGAGTCCCGGACATGACTAAGTACCACACTCAGTTCCTCTAGAGTGAATGGTACATCAAAGGGATCCTCTGATGTGACCGGAGGGGGAACCAACAATTCTGTTTGAAATGGCACATAGGGAGGAGCTAACTTATCAAAAAACCGCTCAGATACTTCCCTAGTTAAAGGAGAGGAAATTGAAGGAGTGCAACCTCGTCTAAATCTATTGATATGTTGCCACACTGTAGATACCGGAGTAGAGGGGGAAAGAGAA
The DNA here is from genome assembly GCA_905147015.1 of Laspeyria flexula. Lineage (NCBI taxonomy): Eukaryota > Metazoa > Arthropoda > Insecta > Lepidoptera > Erebidae > Laspeyria > Laspeyria flexula. Next base: position 15,999,235 of record LR989954.1, read on the forward strand.
GTGCAGAATGAAAGCCAACCCTGACGTTTCTTTTTTCGGAGTAGCCTTTTCGTCCTGGCATAGACCTGTCTATATGCTATAAGGTTTCGTACACTCATATCTAAGTTGTAGAGTCTTTCCGCGTCTTTCCTATCCCTGATGGCTGATGAACATTCTTGATCCCACCATGGTGGAGAAGGAATCTTACCACGGGCACTATTTCTTAAAGGGAAACAGGTATCTGCACTAGACTTTACAGAGTTAACGAAACCCTCATAGCAGCTCTCAACATGGTTGTGATCAAGAGGATATGAAGAAAAAGAATTTAAATTTGGAAGATCATTAATTTTAGCCTCCAGTGTTGAAGCAAACCTTGTCCAATCAGGCTTGGACAGATTATATTTCAGCAGTGGAGGGGAGGACTTAACTAGAAAATTTGAATTTAACAAAGATATAACAATAGGGAAATGATCACTACCATGTGTGAGAGATGTGCACTCCCAATGCATTGACGGAGCCAGGTCCACCGAAGAGAATGTTAGGTCGACACAGCTTTTATGTTGTCCTGGAGGAGACCTACGTGTTGGACATCCATTATTCAAAATACACAGGTTTAGATCATCCAAAATGTCAACTAAGCCAATCCCGAAGGCATCACAGCGTTCTGAACCCCACCGATAGTGGTGACAGTTAAAGTCACCCATAACCAAAAAAGAACCTTGAACACTGGTAAAAATGTTCCTAAGTAAAGGTAAAAAATCCTGATGGGTATGAGCAATGTAAATTGAAAACACTGTGATACCTTCGACTCTTCCAGCAGAAACACTTATGTCACCCCTGAAAGGAGGTAAGGATAGGGGGAGGAATGGAATTTGGTTATTAATTAGAAGTGCAGACCCACCATAACCGTCGGGTCTGTCACATCTAAGAATGTTATAGTGTGGAATACGGAAACTGAGACTTGGGGTAAGCCAAGTCTCAGCAATAGAACAAGCCAAAGGCTTGTATTTATTTAAGAGGAATATGAGGTCGTGTTTCTTATGCCACACGCTCCTCACATTCCACTGAAGAAATGTTTGGCGAGACGCCATTTTTAAAATCGAGTAATAGGGAGATAAGTAGGTCAGCAACGTTGGACGGTGATTGGGTTGAGGTGGACGATGATAGAAGTATGGACGGTAGGATTTTTATTATAAGTTCGATAATGGAGGAGATGTTCGGGGAGGGAGTGTTGGAGAGTGCACAACCATTGGGCTGTGAGGTTTGAGGAGTACTAATGATTTGTTGGTGTGCAAATTTATTATAGGACGGGGAAAGAGGGACATGGGACTTAGGTTTAAGGAATACGGTCTTTTTGTAGGACTGGGAGCCGGCTTTGGCCGCATTGGCATAGCCTTGAGATACAGCTGGCACATTTTTACAAGCTTCAACGTAGGATATAGACTTTTCAGCCATGGTAACCTTAATGGCTTTCTGCCTACCAAGCTCAGGGCACAACTTGCTATTAGCATAGTGGTTCCCCGAGCAAAGTATGCAGAATGCCTCGCCCTCAGAAGTGTTGCAACCATCACCGGGGTGATCATGGCCACACTTACTGCAGCGTGGTTTGGAACGGCAAATACTTTCTACGTGTCCGAACCTACAACATTTTCGGCATTGAATGGTGGGATAGACATATTGCTCCACCGGAAGAGATGTGTAGCAACAAAACACCCTCCCAGGCAGAACCTGACCATCAAAAGTAAGTACGCAGGTCTCCGTTGGCTTCCATACAATTGTCCCTTCATTGTGCACCTTTCTGTTCAGACGTCTAACCTTGAGAATCCGTCCACACCCAGATGGTACCGACAGACACTCAAGGGCTTCTTCCTCAGACAAATCACTCGGGACGCCAGAGACGACACCCATACGCGTGATGTTGAATGAGGGAATCGATGCAGTGTAACAGTGTTTTGTTAGAAGGTTGTTAATTAGAAATGCATTAGCGTCTTGTGGAGAGGTAAATTCAACCGAAACGCGGTTTCTGCCTACCTTTTTAATACCATCTCGAGATATATTGGAAATATTATTTTTTTGAAGAAAGAGTCCAAATGTCACTGGGTGTAAAGTTGTACCCGAGCTAGATTGCGCCTCAACACGTGAAACGTGCACAATGAAAGGAGCCCTATCTGTAGCAGAATATCTGATACGACCTACCTGGTTCTTCTGTTGTTTAGATGGAGGGCTAGGCGTGCCATTTGATTCCACAACAGGACGTTTGCGCGTGTTAGATGAACTGTGAGACCCTGATATGTTACATGCCACTTCGGCAAGTTGAGATAGAGGATTTGTCGTAAATAAATCAAGTGACATGGGAAGAGGAATGTCCGGAGGATCGGGATCGGGGGGCTTATTTTTGTCCATTTTGAAAAAACTGAGTAAGGTACCTAATAAACGACACAAAGACAATACACACCTATTTGACAAACACAAAGGGATAATGCACACTGAAAACAAGTCACAAAAGTCTTGAAAACACCAAAAAAATACTCAAAATCCTAGACACACGTGCTAACCAAAGACACTCCGTGGCGAGAATCCACACTCTATTGTTATTTATCTCTCTCCCACTACACGATTTAGAAATGTTTCTTGTCTGAAACCAAGTTCATGTTGAACATTTTATTTTTGTTGTGTTATTATTTCTAATGTCAAAACCAACCAAAACTTAAAACTTTGTACAGATGTTTTGCACAATTTAAACAATATTGAAATACCATTGTTATTTATTTTCAGTGTTTATTATTATTAGGCAAAAGTCGAAAACTATACAAAATTGTAAATTAATAGACAACTATATTAAAAATCTTTTTGACATTTAGACTGTTTTTGAACGTTTCTGGTTTTCATTCATTATTGTTCACTATCATTCATTCAATTGTTTCATTTCATTTCGCGTTTCTCGTCTTTTTGCCAATAGGTACTTTCCGAAAAGAGAAAACGAGAAAATTTAATTAGGACTCGAAATAAATCTTCCCAAAATTTTGTATCAGTGGATAATAAAAATCTAATGGGTAAGATTAATCAGTGTCAAGTTTAAAACATTAGCGATATGTGCAAAGTGAATAAGTGTCAAAAACTTGTTTGCCTTTATTGAAATGACGTGAAAATATTATTTCATAAACATTTTAGTGCGAAATGTGTGTTTGATTGTAAACGATCATGATGCAATCTACGTCGGAGGGATGCATGAATATTGCGGAGTTAGCCAACCAGTTGAGGCGAGAGAAAATTTTTATCAACTCTGAAAGGCAGCTGTTGCAAAAACTCAATGAGGAGGTGGAGAAGCGTGCCCAGGAGTTGTTGGAAGTGGCCTGGGTATGCTCGCAACAGCGGCAGAACCTCACGAATCTCATTACGTCCAGATGTGAGGCCGACTCCATAGCTGCTTGTCAGAGAGCTAGTCTCCTTGAGAGAGCTGTTTTTGTAGATGCTTACAAAGTCTTGAAGTACAAGGTAAGCTTATTATCATATTCATACTGAACTATGGTAAAACTAAAATTTAAATACAATCCATTGTCTCTTAGTTGCAGTCCATATAAATTATGTAGTTATAATTATGTGCCATAAACAGCAATGCATTAATTAGTGTAGTAAAATTAGTCACACATCATGCAACTGGGTAATAACAATGTGTAAAACTTTTGTTCTCAGTGTTATGAAATATGACCTACATATCCACCCACTTTTTCTGATTGATCTATTGACTCAGACATCCTTGTAATTTGTTACATTCAATTAATCTTTCATTTTTAAAATTATGAATATTCTAACGACTCAGATAACATCATGTTGAAAATTTGCTGAATAACTATATTGTTATGTAGCCTTACACTCTCAATCAGTCAACTCGCATCGGCATAACATAAAATAGCATCAATCCTTTTTCACTGAATACTTATATTTTTGAACATCAAATTTGCTATATTTTTTTTTATTAGCAGGTTAATATGCATATCCTATATTTCATTGACATTGCAGCCAGAGAGATATTCTAGGCAGCTATGGAGCACAGGATACAAAAGTTTAGTTACTTTTATAGTCAATTAAATCACTATACTCAGGCTGAAATTAATGTAGATTAAATAATAACAACATTTAACTCATTAGCTTTGCTATCCAACAATGCATTAGCCTTGCTATCCATCGCGGTAATGTGGCTAGCCTTTTGGGTATGTTTCCTCAGGAATCTGATCTCAATCAGATATTCTATTTATAGGAATTGCCTGTAAATAGAGTATCTGGTTCTTTTTTTGAAATAGGTTAGATGTGTATAATTTTAAGTTATGTGTAAATATTTTATTGAATAAATGTATATAAGAAACAATTAAGAAAAACATTTAACCCTTTAACCGCCTCCGTCGGATAAATCCGACATATTTTCGTGTCCATATCTCCAGAGACAATATTTACGACCAAATACCTCCGCTCGTTCAATCGGATTTTGCTATTTATTTACGCTAGATTCTATCAAAATATGTATTGTTTATATTAGGAAAATATTTAATGTAATTCTACAGATGATAAGTCTGGCGGTTAAAAGGTTAACTATCTTTTATTGTTGTGTTTTTTTAAAACCAATTGTATTTATTAATAAAAAAACAACTTTTGTATTATTTTGAAATATTTATAATAAGAAGTTAGTTGTAACATAGTAGAAGTAGAAGTCGCAACTTCTAGTACTATATAGTATACAATATCAGACAACTTCCGGCTCAATTAGTTTTTATGACTAGGCTGATGAATCTTCTTGTATTGACCTGTGCTATGCTGTTATTTAGACTGTTGAACGCTTATCTGTCAACCTGCGAACACAAACAAGGAAAAATGTTTGGAAACTGGTCAGGCAGAAAGTTGTCTGATTGTACACATATGAGTAGGTTATTGTTTAATTTTGCTCTGTTTTCCGTACATTAGATTTAAGTAGGTACTGGTGAAAGTGAACTTGCAGGAAGCAACATGTGGGTGTAGTGTAGGTCTCGTCATGATAATAAGTTGTGTCATATAATCACATTGTATGTCATACTTTATGAGCGCGTACAATGACGCATTATATAGTTTGCCGCCTTTGTGTACCTACTAGTTACTTTTAAGGGCCACAACTGGCCAACTGCTGTGTTTCGGAAGTTAAGTAGTACAAAATATATGATTCCTATCATCCTTATCACATTCTCATATGGGTCAATCATTTCGCGCATCTCTGAGGGTACACGCAACTATCGCTGGGAAGACAATCCAAATAAAAATTATATTGGCGTGTGCGAGCGTTGTGCATTGAATATAAATTTATAACGGATCCGTGCATAGTCAGACCACAGTAAGATTCTGCTGATAGCTTATTGTCCACTCTCTGTCAGTCTAGAGTAGGTACATGCTTAAGGATGTTTGTGTACATTTTATTTATAATACTAGGGCCCTGATTCTGACTCATCGGATTGCTCCCGGATCGTAAACTTTTTCGAATCTTAGAACGACGTATTTTTACAGCTTAAGTTATTAAGAGTTAGAAATTAGTTTGCCGTATTGAAAATTAAAAACTGATTAATATAGGATTTTTTTCTACATCCATAAACTTTTTTAACATTCGGTTTTTTAACTTTTATAAACTGACAGTTCTGGCCGATAGTATTCCGACAGTTCAGAATCAGGGGGCAGAATGGTGAATAACAGGCTTACGACTCGCCTGATATTAACGAGTAAACCGTAGCCAGCAAAACCAGGAACATTACATGCGCCAACCATTAGTTGATAAGTTCAATATCATAATATATCTAAAATATGCTACAATTTGAGAGCTGGTGAAGCCAAGTTTGTTTTTATTCGTAAATTTTGATGAGAATATCCGAAGTGTCGACGACAATCTCATTATTAAATTCCGTTTTATTTTAATAACATAATATTTTGACTTCACATGAAAGTGATATCTTATAATTTCAAACATTGGATGTTCAGTTTAGTACCTAAGTAGGTAGGTAATTATTCGAGGAAGATAAGTTCCGGTTAGCCAATGTTTGTAATTATAAGATATAACTTTCATGTAAAGTCAAAATATTATGTATAATATGTATATAAATTAGTATTTATTTACGGAGATCTAACTTTAACACTGTATCGGCTGTGATGAAGATCATTAAGATTATTGTGTAAGACTATCCAAATTCGGGACATCGCTATTCATAACCCTTCCCTATAGTTAAATTAGTTAAGCTTGCTTCAGGGCCTTGACTTGTAAGCCGAGTTAACGGTAGTGAATAGATAGTAATTGAGGAATTATAAAGATGGTTCATGACATTCGAAGTAACAGGATGTGACCCAGTTGTAAGACCTCGTTGTAATCTATACTAATATTATAAAGCTAAGGAGTTTGTTTGTTTGTTTGTTTGCATGCTAGAATCTCAGGAACTACTGATCTGATTTGAAAAATCCGATCGGATTCGGATATATAGTTCCGGAGATCCTAGCGTTCAACCAACCAAACAAACAACTCTTCAGCTTTATAATATTAGGATAGATTAGCACAAGAATCAAATTGTTTACTTTCAAGTGCTCGTCTTTAAAATGTAAGTAGTCGAAGAAATAACATCGCGAGGAAACCCACATACTCGAGAGTCAATGCTGGGTATATCTGATCTACTGATTTTGACCTAATCTTTAGATAGAGGAGGGAAGACCCTTGCCCAGAAGTGGGACATTATATATTTATTTATTTATCAGCAACCTATTAAGTACTTCTGTTGGGCTCGGACAAAAGTTTGTCAGTGGGACATTAATGGGTTAATATTAAGCTAATAACATAATAAATTGTCATTAAAAAAACCAAGTGATCGCAGTAGTCTAGGTCATCTGTGATCGCATTGTTGTATTCTTAATATTGTCTAGAAATAGGTGGCTAAACCATATTAGAAAAGGGGTTGTTTAAAACATCCTCGTCTGGGTTTGAATACTCTGTAAAGCTATGTTCTGAGGTTTAATATCTTTACCCATTAGTGCTCACCTCGGCACTTACAAACAGATTAAGATATTAGGCCCGTGTTCCACCATACATACTGGAGATCTAAAGGAAACTTGTTGTGTCTCAAGAACCAGATAATCGATTTTAAGATAAAACAACCATAGAATTTTAATATTGTAATGCGCTCACTGCACTTTGGTGAAATCCGGGCCATACTCAAGTTAAAATCGACGTGTGGATTATTTCTATCTCAACAATTTGCGGTCCATATGCTGGTCTCGTATTCGAGTAAAACCACCGTAAGGCTAGGCACATAATATGTACATAGAGCGGCCTGAGTTTCTTGACAAGTTCTTCTCAGAGCTCAACCGTGTTAGTGAACTGGCCGTACGCAAATTTGCTGACACCTTTTTTGGCGTTCATAAGTATCATGTATGTGATTTAAAAGAAATTAAAACATTTGACTTTGACTTACAAACATAAAATAAATTACGAACCGCGCACTTCTAAAATAAATCAACTGGTATGGGAGCAGTCGGTCCCGATTGCTTTAAACTCGCCCGTGTTTGGTGGCTCTAATACCGTATAAGTACGGTTAAAACCTCTCTGTAGTAAGTGTAACCTTAGCCCTAAACTATTTAATACCACATGTCACTCCATAACGACAACAAAATTATGTTTACAGACCTATTAGCTTATCTGAACGTGGCTCTTCTGAATGTACAACGGAAATAATAATAATGTATTTATCTTTTATGAACATGAGTGAAGTAAAAACACTCATAGACCTTGGCTATTAATGTTCTAAACGGAACATCTGTGATCAATATGTAGTTTTTTATAGCTAGGTTTCTGGTGGCTTCGTTTAGTTTATGTACATATATATTTCTAGTAGGCGTCCATTATTCGGCGACCTCTTTGAATTCAGAATAATTATGCCTCCTAATTAAGGATTAAGCATAATGTCAACCCGTGGGTGTCGTAAGAGACGTCTAAGGTTGTAACCTTATGAAGACAACAGCACTGCGAGAAAAGCAAAATTCGAAACAAACTCTATACCAACCCGTCTGGCCAGCGTGATATGGGAGGCTAAATTCCCTCCACATTCTTCGGAGGAGACCCGTGCCCAGCAGTGGGGCATTTATGGGTTGAAATGATGATGATGCCTCCTAATTATTCGCTTTGCGGCAATAGAGAATTAGATTAGAGAGCTCAATTAAGGTCAGCCAATGGACGCCTGCAGCACTAGACGCATAACAAGTGCGTTGCCAACCCTTCAATCCCCAAGGGGTTTGAACAAACTGACACTGAGACAAGTCTCCCCAATGAGCTATAGACACCACAACACACCAGCAGGAACACAACAAAACTATTAGTACTCTTTGTATCAATCTGCAGTGAAGTCAGGTCTACGTCATCTTTTATATGGTTCAGAATCACCCAAATAGTCACACAAGAATGAGGACAGTATTTGATGATAATTTTTCAATTGTATACTCAACTCACAGAGCTGGTAAAAGCCTATATATCCTGAAGTAAATATTTACCAGCCTCTTCTCTGTTGATGTTGACGTAACACACTTGTTTAATGTCTAGGGCCAAACGTGATACAATACGTCAGCTAAATATTTACTCGACATATCATAGGGAATTATTGTAAGCTGTTAGGTGGGGCTTCTTCAAGGAGTTGTTGATGAAATTCTGACAATATCTTGGAAGCCTCAAGACAAATAAAATCATTTTATGTTAAGTCAAATTCTCGTAGAAGGTTCTCGTAAAATGTTTATGTAGGAAATTTGAATGTGCATTGATAGAAAAGCGAAATGACTGCTGGAACCATGGCTGCATTCCTACATGTAGTGTCATCACCATTATCATCATCAGCAACCCATTAATGTCCCACCGCTGTGCTGGGGTCTCCTCTCCTCTGTCTAGAGAGTTGAGAGGTCACACACGCTGGTCCAGTGCGTGTTGGTCATCATTAGCTCGGTATTATTCTACACAGACGAGACTCAGACAGACATCAAACTGTTTCACAAGTCCTTCGTATTTATCGTGTCGTGTTCCTGCGCGTGATTAGGGTTGCCAGAGCTCATTGGGGGGAAAAGGGAATAAGGTGGCAGCGGCCTGGCTTTGTCTTCGGCATTGTTGACAATGTTGAAGACAAGGCTTGGTCCTTTGGGCGGCGGTTATCACTTTCCATCAGGTGAGCCGCTAGCTCGTCTGCCAACTTTGTTGTATATATTAAAAAAAATTACTTTACAGAATACAGATGTAATTCTTATAACAATGTGCAACTATTCCCTTCCTGACTCGTCTGCAACTCGTCTACAGGAAGTAACGGTGCACCCATTTAGCCCCATTTCGGATCGCTAAGTAGAGTCACTTAGTACGTCTTCGTTTGTATAGGTACTGACTAACGAGTGCACACAGTTTACAGAGCTTAGTTCAATATTGACCTGCTGGTTCTGATTCAGAATATTATTATAGTTATCAGTGGCGAAGGGTGGATTTTTATAAAAGGTAAGCCGGAGTAAAAATGCTTGCCCTGCAACAACCGAAACGTGTTGAATACAATATACCTAGGTATTTACCTGTCCCGCGCGGTTAAATTTTCGTCATAATCCAGCGAGGTACTTGTCGCCACAACCCGCGCGCAAATTTGCCCACTATTTGGTCAAAAAGGTGATCATGTACTTAGGTTTCAATATGAATTCCCAAATAAAAAAGTCTAGGTGTTTATATTAAATTTGTTTTGCAGTTTTGTTTACGTTCCAAACATTTAAAAAATATTTTTCTCTCTAGAACATTTCCAAGCACAAAACAAACTTGGTGACGCATAGACTGAAACACAATTTTTTCTACGAAATAAAACTCTTTACACTGCCCTCTTTTGGTTTTTTTAGTTAAACATTTCATAGGCTATCAATAAACACAACGTGTATTTAGTTCCGCTAGATGGTGATGATTTTTTTAACATGTATCCAATGTATGACGGCAATTTGTTTTCAATTCGTTATATCATTTTGAATATCGCAATATCTCTAGAAAGACCAAACAAATTTTGTTTTGATAAACCTTGTTCTAAATGAGAGTTGAGAGTCCATTACAGTATGGTAATTATTACTTCTTGTAAAAAAAAATGGCACAATGTTTGAAAAAAACATCGTTTTGTTTGTAAATTATAGTCATTTAATATCTGAACCTGCGCGGCCTGAAGCCTAACTGAATTAAACGTTTTTTTACTTTCAAAACTTAACTTTGAAGAACATGTCTCCTCACTCAGCAAATACAGACAACAATCTACGACTATTATCGCTGCCATTCTACCACGTAAAAATCTTTCTGTCTATTAAAACTGTAATAATATAACACTTAGGCACTTACCTACCAGTAACTGATAACAACAACAACAAATATTAGATATTCACTACCTACACAATCTTATTACCTACTAATCAATCACTATTTTACACTAATAAACAAATATAAACAATAAATATAGTTTAGAATTTAAAATGCTGATACAAAAACAAATAAACATTAGAAATGACGGACTGCGCGTAAGTTTTGATTTGACAAATGCAGTTCAATGTCATACTTGTCAAACTCAGTCAAACAAATGTTGCACAGCAGCGCCGGGCGCCGCCAATAACCCGATGAAAATCGGGTTATTTGGAACTAATTTGGCGCACTTGTTGCCAGGTTGTTGCCCTCGATAAGTGACGTCACAAGGATCTAATGAATGAATTTTTATACTACGATTCTGATTTACAGCGCCGGGTTATTGCAGCGGCATACTTGAGAAACTAATGTGTAATGAATGAATTTTTATTTTTTTATACTACGATTCTGATTGACAGCGCCGGGTTAGCGCAGCGGCGTAATTGAGAAACTAATGTGCTGTTTTATGGAACTGTTAGGTATTTCGACGAATGATGTTTTGTAATGATGGTTTAAAATAATGTTATGTTTTTTAAACTTGTTCAGTTGTTTATTATAATTATTTATATTATGTTGTGTGAGTGTGAGTACATAATTTAGTAATAGGTCACAGTATTGGTTGTTATTTTTCAAAGGGAAGCCGGTAGGAATCGGGTTATAGGGAGCCTTCGCCACTGATAGTTATTAGGATATCTCCTCGCTTTCATATAATTTTAGAGTCAATTCATTACAGTTCTGGACATGCAATTCGTTCGTATTTATATCTTACTTCCTTCTATCACTTAAATGCGAAAGTGTCTAGTTTAATGTTTGAATATTTGATATTCAAACATTAAACGAATTTTTCAGTAAAATAGGATTGTATAGAGTAACATGTATGATACAATATAGCCGATTATTGCCTTTCCATGCTATGAACTTAGCCGCGCCGCGGGCGAAAGCTTGGTATATGTTTATTGAGAAGGAATTCTAGAATAGCCTATAATATAATTCCTCCGGTGGTGCAGAGGGTGTGCACGACTATGTGCTAGAGGGTTTGATTCCCGGGACGGAAAAAAACGCTATTAGATTTTTCTCGAGTTTAGAAATGTTTTGGGCGAATATAGAGTCACCTTCCATTACATGGACCTAACTAACTGCCGAAATGTGAGAGTAACGCATCTCTGCCTACATCTTCTGGGGCCTACGCTATGCTATGTTATTCGATGATTAATTATCATCAAATAACAGTATAGCGCCTATTCATATATATGAAAATTATCTGTTTGAATCAAAAGCATCGGAAAATTATCTGTTTAAATCAAACGCCCACTAAATGTCGTATCTATAGTATCTTTAAAACGTAAAATCCGAAATATTTGTTTACATTACGGCGCACGATGCGTCAACGTCACGCTCAGTTTAAAACTGTAAACTATTCGTCATAACATCCTGATTGAACTTCACACGACAATTTGGTATAAATAAATATGTTGCTGTGAATCGTCTGCCGTCGTGAGCAGTGACCCTGGGGCGTTTAACCTTGTCTCGTCGCAAATAGTTCCGCTCAGACCCTGATCTTCCGTTTACTCTTCAATCACTACCTTCAAAAAGTAATCAAATGCGGGTTGCCCTTTAACAAATACCAACAAAATTCGACATGTATTGTTTAAAATTCTTTTGTTTTAAAGTAATACACTTTCTTTCTTTCTTTTAGGTACTAATTGGGTGTAGATAGGCTCTATGGGTCATTGAACTATTCAATTTCCGCCACAAATGATTTTATTCGTTGTATAAGCTCATCATCATTGCTTAGATAACAATGTTAAATCGTTGTTTCTATATCGTATTTCAGTTGTTTAACTTTTTGCTCGTCAACACCCTCAAGGCAAATTAAATCAGAAAGTAATCAGGGCGCGTTTTTAACTGTTTGTTAGATAGGAAATTGGACTATTGATGTCCGTTTGCGGTATGCAGAAGGTTGCAACTGTAGCAGCTGAGGTCAACTTACCAATTAAACAGTATCGTCTTTAGATGCGAATTCTATTTGAAAGAAAAACATAATTTAGGTTGAATATTGCTGCTTTTTACGCTAATTGTTTTGAGATCTAAAATTGACAAAGAACGCTTCACCTGTGCATCATTTGACCTACTTTGCTTCATCAACAGGAGGCGCAGGCGTTAGGCGATCTGCTAGGATGGCTGCGCGACTCGCCGCATCTGGTCTCCCTTTGCCTCCTGCTAGGCGAGGAGCACATCCCGCCCAGTCTGCCGTCAGCGCTGGTTTCCGGCCTGTACGGCAGCTGTCGGTCTGCCTCGGACAGGACCAGGTTCCTGGCTGTAGTGCGATCGCTCATCAAGCATCAGATGGCCACGTCCAGTGAGCCCAGGAAGTAAGTTATTATAACGAGAGTAACATAATGCTATGTTATATTTTTAGATTTCTACATCAGTTTTAAATTAAATTGTGATTTGTTTATTAATTTTGATCACAAAGTCTATTAAATTTAAAAATCTTGACTATCATTGATTCTAGAACATTTAGATATTGATAAATAATGTTGTAGTTAGTCCGAAATGGGCCCGGTCTCAAAATTCTTAGAGGCCTCTTTGTAAACAAGAGTCTTTTTTTACAATTCCCCCTTTGTAGTGTGGGGACACCGTATAATTGATTATAATTTTTATTTTTAGGTTATTTCGTACCGGCAAGTGCGCCCTAGCGTCACTATACGCGGTGTACCGCGATGGACATACACCAGCTCGACAGTTCCTTATAGCGGCGCTGCAGAACCCCGTCATGGCTGTTCTACATGAGGATGAGTTCTTCCTAGACATAGACCCTGATAAGGCTATGGAGAGGTGAGTTGAAACATTGCACAATGCACCTAAATCTATAACAGGTACAAAATGGCGTAAATATACTCTTAATTAAAGGTATTTATAACTAAAAGCTTAATTAACACTTGGATGCGCTAGTCAGAAACTGTCAGACCGATTCAGAACAAGGTGTTTAGCATTTGATAGCTCAAGCTGTTTATTTGTGAAGGCTGTATATTAACTTCAAGATACTAACCAAAAAATCTCTCGGTAATCAGAGAAAAATATCGCGAATATGACGTCGCGGTCCATAAGACCTTGGTCTTACATGACCCACTACTGGGTTAAAACATTCTCCACTGTATTCCACACCTCTCCAGTTAAGGCCAAACTTTTCTGTTCGCGAAAAGGAATTCAATTCTATAAATTTTGTATCACAACGAACGGAATTAACTTTATCGGTCTACTATGAATAGGACATGAAAAAGAAGAAAAAAACGTTTTGTGATATAACAGGTGCGCAATATCGATTACAGTTGTCAACTCTTTAAATATGTATGCGTTGCACTGGTGTTTCAGCCAACTATTGATTTTTGCAATATTTTTCTACTTATTGAAAGTAGCTACTGCTCGCGCCATCCACGACTACGAATTACTTTTGTAAAATTAGTTACTGATATGAGTGATATCGAGAATCGTAACGTAGAGTAGGACGCCCTCCAGCAGGTGGACCGATGACCTGAAAAAGGTCTGACTGGATGTGGAAGGCGAAGGATCGAGTGTTATGGCGCGTGTTGGGAGAGGCCTATGTCCAGCAGTGGACTGCAATAGGCTGAGATGATGATGATGAGTGATATGGTCTGTCTTAGATTTTTTTTCAAATCCGTTTTGTTACGCCTGATTGATTAAAAATATCTGATCTTCTCTCTTTACTTTTGACTATATTTACTGAAAAAAGGGAATCCTTATTTCGAGCATGTTATGGTGATAATGTTATTAAAGCTAAATAAAAAATATCCTCCTGCTGTCTAAATAAATATACATAATATTACCTTTACGACCTTCGGGGTCGTTTAACGTTAAATGATTTGCATTTAATTTTTTCTCTATAGAATACTATTCTATTTAGTGTGTTTTTTTTGCAAACATTATATTTATGTACATATGTAGATTCAGTACAAGTATCTGTACTTAGATAAATGGATCATTTTAGGTTTGGAAATACTTTTTTCTGGAAATATTTTGATCGAATCATGACTTTAATTTATTAAATTAGTACAATCTATTAATTTAAAATGTCGCTTAAATATTTGTCCCGCATAGCATTTAAGCCATAAAATTAAGCTTGATTTTAAATACACATGGAGATGACGTGCACTTTGAAATAACAATAAAACAATGTACCAATGTAGTAACGAGTAGTTTCACTGATATAATAAATAAATCAATTACGTAAAGTGCGCAGTTATTCAGTAGTAGTGCATTATTGTAATTTGGAGATATCAGTTTTATAAGTCGGCCGAGATGTCGCCGGTTTGACCCGAGTTTATAAACAGTTCCGCCTAAAATATTATGTTATTGAGAGCAATGTTCCGACTGCTTGTTAAACATGGTCATACGATGTTGATATAATCTCAAGATGAGCAGATGGATCTCGTTATGATGAGGACAGATTAGAGCATTGCCATACTATCCATGTAATGTGGGTGTCGTTAATGCTAATGACACAATATAACCAAAGGAACTAGGCATTAACTAACGACGATTGTGGATTTAGTCGTCACATTCCTTTGTAACAAAATGTCGAAGTTTTGCTACAAATAAATGCTCTAGTCTGTACTCCCCTTAGAAGAAATGTACACATACTTAGCAGGTTTACAATGGCAAGGAGTAGCTTTAAGGAAGGCAAGCATGCCGTCTTTTTTTAACAGAAAAAGTTGTCTTGGTGTTCTTCTATTTACCTCAAGATCTTTTTACATGCCACAAGAAACAGAAATTTATTACATATTGTAATAAATAAATAATAATATAATATTTAATAATATTTCACCACATTCACACAGCGCCATCTAGTCCCAAATTAAGCAATTATATTTGCTTGTGTTAAGGGTACTAAAAAACTGATATACTACTTAAATACATTCTTTTTTGTAAATATATACATATTATAGATAAATTACACCCAGACATTGAACAAACCTTCATGCTCATCACACAAAGATTTGTCCTGGGTGGGGCATCGAACCCACGACCTCCGGCTTAGCAGTCAGGGTCACTAACCGTTAGACCAACAGGCCAGTCTAATAGTATGACTTTAATCAAATGAAATCATTTATATGATACTTGATTACCATTCCATTTTGGGTAACAAAGCCGTCAAATAATTCCTCAAGTCTGTTGGCTGGTAAGGTGCAGCATTGAGAAGAGATAGCAAGAAACTCAGGTTACTGTTTTTAATAGCCAATAGTTACATTTTCAATTGGTTACAATTTTTATACTAACAGATTTACGCCAGCGGATCGTTTGAAGAAGTTCGGTCAGACGCACAGCGCTGAGTACACGAGCAAAGTGGCGCGGTACCGCAAGTGGACCATACAGTCGCTGTACAACCTCACGTGCAAGTTCATCGCCTCGCTCAGGGAACACTGGCCCAGTTTCCCCTCCACCATCGCCTGGATCGTACAGCAGATTGTGCATCTATTGAAGCAACATTCCAGGTAAGATATAGTTAGGAACTTTACGTCTTGTGTCTTTTTATTGCAGTGGGCTCTAACCTTTTTAAATTAGGGACCGTTTGAAAATTATCCTATAAATGACCACAAAGGAAATCACATCCAAACTTAAATGTTTGCCCAATTATTGAAATTTCATACACATATTCCTACATACCATAGGCAAAAATTACGATATTCCCAGGGGATAGGGAAGAAATAGGACTTATATGGCTCTATTGCCTTACTAAACATTACAAATTTGATATGCTAACCTGTATAAATTCAGGTTTGTTTTGAAATTTTCCTGGGATAGAGAACACAGTAAATTTTCACCGACATAACCACGCGTCGCGGGTGTAGCCGCAGGTGAAAGCTAGTGTTGTAAGGCTCCGTGAAGGAAGCAATATTTCTAATTTGAGTAAAATCAACTATATTGTTCATTGGCTTTCAAATAACTTCCAAGCTTATTTCGCGTCACGGAATACTTCACAGGCTTTCAAGAACCATTACCATTAGTCCGCGGACCTCTCAAGTCACGCGGATTTCTCAGTCGATAGAATTGATTTTTAGGGTAGACAAGTAAATTCCAAACTCGCCAGAATGTCATTTCATTACGCAAAAATACTGGATAATAATAATAAATCTTTATTGCAACCATAATTTAGTACATAAACTAGAAGCCCTGCCTCCTGAACTAGATTAATAAATCTGTATCTCAGGAGACAGTTCCTTCCCACAATATATACAATACACATTTACATATTTCGTTGTCCCCAGAACGTCAGAGCGCGAGCTCCACGCGATAGTGACAGACCTCGTGCTGAACCACTTCATATGTCCCGCGATAGTGAGTCCCGAGGCGCACGGCGTGGTCGAGATCCCCGTCTCGTACATCGCGCGGTTCAACCTCATACAGATTGCGCAAATCATTCAGATGCTGTGTCTCGCTAAGTATCAGGAGGTAAGAGAATGCTACTATTATCTAAGTGTGTACTGTTAAGGTGAGGTTCCATTAAGGCGGAGCGGAGCGGGGCTGAAAGGAAACCCTTTGAAGCGGAGTGGACAAGAGATGTGGATTTCAAACCAAAATGTGATTGGGGAATCGCGGCACAGCTCGTCTCCGCTCCGCCTCAGTGGAACCGCACCTTTAGGCTTGGAAACTAGATCTCTAAGTTAAAACAATTTTGTACCGAGATAGTACGCGGGTGAAGTCGCTGGTATATGATACAATTGTGTCAGGTGGAGGCGAAGGTGCGCGACGTGTACGTGAAGTTCGAGCGGTCGTGCGTGTGGTCGCTGGTGGAGAGCGTGCTGGCCGACGCCTGGGCGCCGCCCGCGCCGCCTGCGCATGCGCACCAGGACCTGCCGCTGCGCACTGACGCGCGCCTGCACACCACCGTCGCGATCTTCACGCCCAGCGACGCGCACCTACTGGTCAGCTATATATTCACCAACTTATATTCTTATATTCCTCCTAATTTCATATTATTTCCATGTTTAATTATATTTACATGTTTACTTATTTTATCAACCATATACAGACGACAAAATCGTTCAAATTAAAAAAAAGTTCAACTATAAGTTGGATATCCTTATTTTATGTATTACCTTTCTAACAGATAACGTTCCTACGACGCATATCGTCTAAGCTAAACAACAACACGCCGAGCGTCACGGCTGACGAGCAAACTTCGGGCTCGTCCGTCGCTGAGGGGGGCGCTTGCAGGTACGTGCATCGTTCCAAAAACACGTCATATTATACGAATATCAGTATTTGTACTGTTTATCATCGAATACTTAAAATTAATTAAATATACATAGTTTTTTGTTTTCGTAAACCCATTAGGTAATAATCTATACAATGTTCACATGAAATAATAATAATAATAAACATATTATGTAGGTACTAGATATCGCTCGGGGCTTCGCGCCCGTCGTTCTTTATTTGACCACTGCTCAGCTCCTATTGACCGTAGCCTTCCTCGATAAATGGGCTATCCAACACTAAAATATTTTTTCAAATCGGAACAGTAGTTCCTGAGATTATCGCATTCAACAAGACAAACTCTTCCCCCCTATTACAAAATATGGACTAAGTATTAAACCAGGTTTAAATTGACATAAGCCATTGTTTTAGTGTCAAAGTTGTCATTTTAAACCTGGTTTAATGCTTAGTCCGTATTATATACAGATAATAAAAATTATAAATCGTCTTTCTAAAATATATTATAATCGTATTTCTAAAAACTAATTCACAGTAATCTTTATTCACGTATCCCATTAATTTTGTACAGTGAGTCAAGCAGCGAAGGCTCAAGTATGGGCGAGGCGTGCGCGAGCCAGCTGGCGGCGCTGCTACAGACCACCGAGCCTAACTACCGCAGTCGACTGCACGACCTGCTCAAACACATGCCCGACCTCTCCAAGTATAAGTTAGTGAATAACTATTTCTTTTACGGCAAAATTAAGGACAAATATCTCCAAGAAACTTTTATACTATGCTTAAGAAAGTCCATATCACAGTAATAGTTCTTTAAAACATAACTACTAATTTTTTTATATATTTTGCATCAGATTAAGGCGTCATGGATTCCAAGACATGGAGATTGTTCATCAGCGTGAAAGTTATGTTTTAATAAACAAATTTAAAAAATCTATTTCAAAGTAAATGTTTAAATATATATTGAAATTTATTTTTTAAATAAAAGGTAAAACTTTTATCGCCATTTTGTTTTTTATTGCAAAAACAAAACAAATTTTAATAGCAATATTTATAATTCAGTCACATTTTATCCTATTAGGTATTTATAATATTTGTCTAAAAACAATACACCCTATCTCTTCTTAGACAATCATCACCAACAGAGCCTAAGGAACCATCACCTATAGAGAACGGTCACTCCAGCAAGAAGTCGATCCTAGCCAAAGTCCAGAAGCCGCGGCTTCCTCGGTCAGCGAGCTCCAACTCGTCGCTAGCAGCCGTCGGCGACGACAGGTGGCTCAACGGTAGTGCTCGGGAGGAGAGTCACCTGGAACAACTAGACGTGCTGGTGATCAGGCTCGCTAATGTTGAAGAACATGATTATGTTGGTGAGTCGGTACTGGTTGAGTTTTTTTTCTCTCTTATCAAAAATAAGTCGATCCATTTTTTTCGTTTACATTTTCTGCGATAAACAATATTATTATTATTTTTATTATATATTAGTATTGGCATAGGAACTTAAAATGTTGTTTTTAATATTTTTTATAGGGCCCATCCCTTTTCCCCATTTCAGGGGATGAAATATTAAATAGACAGTTCTTTGTTTTTCAAGTTATAGTAAAGAAAAAATATATTTTTATGCTTTAACCAAAATGAAACATTCTGTATTAAATATTATTGACAGGGATGCCTATAGGGGTGCTATATAGTAATTAAAAGTGCTGTGAACAGCTCTGCCCTGCCAATAGCGTCCAACTATAAAAATATCCACGCGAGCGAAGCCGCGGGCAAAAGCTAGTTTAGTCTATAATACCACGTTGGCCAAACGGGTACGGGTACGCAGTGGTCTTGTCTGCATAAGGTTACTCCCTTAGTAGCCTTTTATGACACCCTCGAGTTGAGTTGGGTAGTGACATTTCGTATTCTTAATCCGTCACTACACTAATTCATTATTATGTACTTATAACATTTTTACCTTATCAACTCAAAGTCAGCTAAATTTGCTTGACCATTTTAAAGCCATACACATAATGGTTTTCTTTATTTATTACTAAGACTTATTTTGTTCAGGTATGGAGCCAGAGTCGAAGGTTCTAGAATGTTACTACGGCGGCTCTGAAGCGGGTGACGCAGACGACACGGGCTCTGCCCTCGCCGTGGCCGGGCCCGGCGCACCGGTGCAGAAAAGGACTAGGTATTTTATTAACTTCGCTCTTTATTAACATTTCGATGCAATTTATAGTTTGACGTGGGAGTTATTTACTTATATTATTAAGTAGAATAATATTTTATTTAGTCGCGAAAGGGTAAATGTTTTTATTATGAAGTAGAACATTATTTTCATGCGTTTTATTTCGCTGTTATAAAGCAACTTCAAAAGAAACGTTTAAAATAACATCAATTATATTAAAATGTTATTTACTAAAGACGTTGGCTTCGGCTATTCTAGCAACATCTTATCTGCAGATTCTCAGTGTCTCACGACGAAGTGTCCCTCGGTAATACGTCGGACAACTTGGAAGCGGTCTCCGAGGCCGCATCTAACCACAGCGTCACGTCTAGCTTGGAGCTCGAGACCGAAGATCAGAACGACAATCTCTCTGATATGGTGAGTCTATATGTTTGTACACTCAGTAAATTCACAAGGATAACATTATATGTACTAAGTTGTAAAGACGTCTTCACTATTGCATTGGGTTGTAAAAAAAAAAAAATGGTTGTATTTTAAAATAAATAAAATATTGTTCAGATTTTAACCCCCTTAACGTTTTAGGTGTAAATATGGACTAAGTATTAAACCAGGTTTAAATTGACATAAGCCATTGTTTTAGTGTCAAAGTTGTCAATTTAAGCTTGTATTAAATTATTATAAATCGGGTCTAGGTCACGTATTATATTATAAGGAATAGTAAATACCTTATTTATTTGCCCGACGTTTCGATCGAATTACACCGATCGTGGTCACGGGTTGACTGAGGTGGCTGCCAAGCGTTGTCCTCAATGCACGCGGGTTTCTGCGACTACCCTCACTTTTGTCAATATTTTTATTTATATCAGAGTTGTCGGTATTTCGACACACTACACTAATGACGTCTTTACACTGGTCTACTTTGTCACCTCGGCTTTTATAATAATTTAATTTGTGTACGAGTCGCGAAAGTTTAAAAGTTTTGAATTTAAGCTTGGCCTAATGTTTAGTCCGTATTTTGTAATAAGGGGATCAGATTTTACCAACTATCGAAGGTACGTTATGACAGCGAACGGCGATAAATATTATGTCAATCATCGTATAAGGATGTAAAATTAATGTGGAATGTTGGTGGCGAATAGTCAATCGACTAAGGCTCTTAGAATATTAACAGATGGACAAAATATTGAGGTATGATGCAAGCCGCACGCAATCGATCCTATTGAAAATATTAATTTGAAGTCATGACGTTAGTCAACAAAGGATTCCGTACTCCTAATAATGTCAATCGATTTCTATACCTAAATTTTAATTGAACCGTTACGTGTCTAGTCCTATATGTATACGTAAATTTGCGTACAAGAACACATGCGTATACGTCACTGGTTCTTAACCTTTTAGTAGTGAGGGACCACTTGACTAATGTACTGTCTTATAATAGACCTCTAAAAACGTTAAATGGGTGATTGTCTCTAATAGATTTTCGACTAAGTATAATCCCAGAGTCCAAATCCCAGTCTGCGGGTTCGCTTCGCGAATTATGTTTGCTACCTTTAGACCACCAGTGGTCCGCGGACCATAGGTTAAGAACCACTGGTATACGTGATAGAGAGAGGCTAAATGATATTTGCTCTAGGATTTTAGAAGTGATTAGATTATCTTTTGAACTAATGAACTATGAATCCCTGTAATAGTAAGATGGTAAATATTGTCACACAATATATTTTGTTAGGTGTCTGCTAACGTGAGCGGTCGCGGTAGTCCGAACATATCTGGTCGTGAGACTCCCTCCTCGCAAGTCACCGACGGCGACGCGGCGGGGGATGCGCAGAACCGGAGGTAAGTGTTCATCTAACGCCATTGTACATCATTTCTATACTCATAATGTGAGTGTTATAATATTATAGAAGTGAAGTATGTATTTGAAGTCTCAGCAATTACTAGTATGGAAAACAAATGCAAACTAAAACCATCTCACTGTGACCTATAGGAGTGGAGCAGTAATGATTGTCGGTTAAAAATTTACTATATATGTATAAAATTATAATAGATATTGTACTTGTTATGCCCTTACCATCATCATCATGTCGGCTCAATCACGTCCATTGCTGGACATAAGCCTCAACTAATTTCCACCACAGTCCTACATGGCCTATAATATTCCTATGAAAAGCTATGAAACCGAAAAGTCCATCCGAGACTTATAAATCAAAATATAATATTCACACACATAAAAGTAGCAATCGCTTCAATCTGTCTATTCTAAAGGACTTGTCACTTCAAC
The DNA here is from genome assembly GCA_905147015.1 of Laspeyria flexula. Lineage (NCBI taxonomy): Eukaryota > Metazoa > Arthropoda > Insecta > Lepidoptera > Erebidae > Laspeyria > Laspeyria flexula. Next base: position 16,021,333 of record LR989954.1, read on the forward strand.
ATTTGAACACATCTCTGACAAAAGCTATCGACATGTCACGTGTTCAATGTACTAATTTGACATGTCGATAGAATAGATAGATCGAAGCGATTGTAACTTGTCTAGGGGTTTTTTACATAAGTTTGTTCCGTAGGCTACCGCAGAACGTACCAGTGAGTCAAGCGGCCAGTGCTCAAGCCAAGATGATGAAGCAAACTCGAAACGATATCGAAGACAAATTCTGCAAGTTTGAGATTAAGGTGATTATCTTATGCTTGAATAGATTACGATACTATTATTTACCCTTTGCTTTTGAAAATGCAACCTTATTGTAAAAATAATAAGAACAAGTTTTTATTGCGGCACTCGAATTCGGCATTGCGAACTATTGGCACGCGTTAAGATGACACGTAGGATAAATTTCTATTTACTAATTATGCGGAACGACGACAATAAAACACAGGAATTAGTTGCACACGATTTTATTGACTGACGTTTTCCCGTTGAGGCGAAACTAGGGTTCATGATTTCTCGAGCTTTTCAATTTCTCGGGTCTCGAGAATTCTCGAGGCTAATTTCTCGGGTCTTCTCGGGTTGTCGAGAAATTTACATTTACGTACGGTTTCTCATATTATTTGGTTCCAATAATATCAACAAATTCAGTGGTTTTCCTCTCAAATAAAAGTATCAAATTAATTATAAAGCTTTTATTGATTATTTTCGAAAACATTAGTCTTATAATTAACTTTTTTTAACAAAATACAGAAATAATATTATTCAGACTCATAATTATAATGACAGCACCATTTTTGGCTGGTTAGAGTGCAGGAGACAGGGTAAAAAAATCAAATTAATAATAAGCACTTGGAGTAATATGTGATACACACACATTACACAACTGGCAATATTAGTTTCACAAATTTAAAATGACACATTAATTAATTTCAAACTTACATAAGAAAAACATGTCAGAATAATTAAAAACTAAGCTTGTGTGTTGTTGTTTTCCAAAATAAGAAATATATAAGACTATGTAGTATAGGTAATTAATGTTTCGTTAGTTATTTGATGTATTAAAGTTTGACTAAAAAATAATAGAAAAGAACAGATAGGTACTAGTAAAATTTAAGATCATAAATATGATCTTAAATTTTACTAGTACCTCTAAATAGATTATATTATTGATAAAAATAATATGAATAATAAAGCCATGAATGGCCATGATGTGTCTATAAAAGTGAAAAGACTTACCTTTTTGATTTAAATTTATCTCATAATCTGTGAAACACTCACTACGTAAACTATACTGCTACCCCCTTATTACAGAATATGGACTTAGTATTAAACCAGGTTTAAATTGACATAAGCCATTGTTTTAGTGTCAAAGTTGTCAATTTAAACCTGGGTTAATGTTTAGTCCGTATTTTGTAATAAGGTGGCTAGAGTCGAAACACGAAAGAACGTGTAAAAACGACGTCGCAGAGAGCTTGCAGCAAGATCAAAGCGTGCCGCTGCGCTTTGGCCCGCGCCACCAAGCAACACAACAAACGGCGATTAAATTTCTATAAAGGTACATGATTTCTCGAGTTCTCGACTTTTCTCGAGCTTGATTTCCCGGGAAGAAAGTCCAACGATTTCCCGGGAATTCTCGAGCCGAGAATAAACCCTAGGCGAAACACAGCTTCTAATTTCTTAACAACCCACTGATTAAAGACATACCATTTTTTTAAACTACAATAATTTAAAAATATATGTAATTTACAATAATTTTGACCAATCATCATCATCATCATCATATCAGCCCAACGACGTCCACTGCTGGACATAGACCTCACCTAATTTACGCCACCGCGAGCAGTCCTGTGCCGCTTGCAACTAACGGCCACCCGCGACCTTGACCAGGTCGTCAGGCCACCCGTGGGAAGCCATGGGCCATTTTGATCAATATCAGAAGTAAAAGATATTTCTTTGACACGTAGTGGCGCCATCCCTGACCTTGAGGTTTTAATTTTTAATTTATTTTTACACACAGACTATGTGGGAAATTTCGTACAGATTCTTTCATCTGTTCTGACTTAATTGAGTATCCATTCTAATTTTTCCATTTATAATACTACTAGTTGGGTCAAATGGTGGAATACGCCAATTCTAACGGTTATTATAACTATATCCGATTATTATATTTATATAATAAATATATATATATTTATACCATTTTATTTTAAATATACTATGTATGTATTTAGATCTTGGTATATTAAGTAACTATTTAAGTATCATATATTATTTTTATTCTATGTTACTACTTATATATATTGTATTTAACTTATGTACTTAATCAAGTCACTATTTCTCTTTTATTTTTGCACCTACCATGTTCTTCTCTGCATCACCCTAAGGTTGGCATTAAGCCCACCATTGAACCAATAATGTGCATAAAGTTTTAAATAAATAAATATATCGTTAACAGAAACTGTTGGAGGGAGACGAGACGATCAGTATAATGTCAGACACGTGGAGCACCGACGTGTTGGCGTCCGACTCGGAGACCATCGGCGACTCTTGCGAACAGACGCAAGTCGTTGCTAATCAAGGTACCTTATACGTTTCACTTATGTATATACCGAGATAGGGCTATATAATTTTGAAAGAAAGGGTCAGTCGAAAGGCCACGGTTAAGATGCGTTATGGTATTCATTATTAACATTGATTGCATAGTATGCACTAACTATAACCTTTCAGTGTTTCTCTTAAGTTTACTGTATGTACACGTAATACACCTATAATTTATTTTACTTGTGTGAAATGTGTGATGTGAAGGGTTTAGCAGCTGTAACACAGGTTTTTTAACCTAGCACGGCTGCTAAAGATGTGTGTGTTTTATGTATGTATTGCAATATTATTTAGTATTTGAGTAATTTATGTTCTACCTTGTACCAATAGGGTTATTGTAATAACTGTCATTGGTGCTTATAAATATTATATTATTATTATATTATTCTTAGGTTAAGTACAGATATTCTATCTCACGAAGTCCGTTTGATTATGAATGTTGTCAGGCGTGCATGTATATAATGCTTTAGTGTGCGTAAGCGCGGGAGCAAATCAAATTTCCGTGCTGACGATCCTCACGTTCACGCACACAAGCACGCTTTTCGGGACACGTTACACACACACAACGATAGCCAAAAGGACTTCGTGAGATAAAATATAGATGAAATGAATTTATATAGATGAACGCACAAATTCCAGCCGAACACATATTCGCACCAAAGAATCGACCGCGTCGAAGAAATCGTTTCTATATTTGTATGCCTGTCGCACTATAATTATAACGTGTTAATTATGATGGATCTGTGTGTGTGTGCTTTATTAATGGAAGATGTAGAAAGTGAAATACGTCAAAGATAATTCCTACTAAAGTTTGAATAACGGCCGCACTCCGAGACGTAAATTAGCGGTAATCTGTCTTTAACACAATTTTTTCATTGAATAATCGTCTTTAGGCGTATAGACTTAAGTATTACACGTTTTTACTAAATAAACAAAGTTAAGTAACGTCTCTGAGTACGGCAGTAAGTGTTTGAATATTCGTAACGTAATTTCATGTATAGTCACCGCACCCTCTGTTACAACAGTCGCATAATACGATCAATGGAACAACAAAGCAGTTTATTAAAATAGGATATGCCCTAATCAAGAATTTGCTTCAGTAATCTAATAATAATGTTTGAACATTCAAACACAGCGCCATCTAGTCCCAAACCAAGCTGATGTTTGTAATATGGATACTAGACAACTGACATACTTAAATACCTTTTTTTCGTAAATACATACATATTATAGATACATTACACCCAGAAACAGAACAAATAATTGTACTCATCACACAAAGATTTGTCCTGGGTGGGAATCGAACCCACGACCTTACTCAGCAGTCAGGGTCACTAACCACTGAGCCACCAAGGCTTCTCTATCTATTTAGGATATATTATATATTTTATTTATAGGAATCTATTTGTTGTATTATAATATTTAAAAGAAAATATGTAAATATTGTGTGTAATTCATGTGTCTGTATCGCACAGGTACCAATGCCAATAGCACGAACGCGCCGGATGTATCGGAGACAGCCAGTGAATCTGCCTGGAGTATGGATGTGCTCGCATCTGATAGTGATCGAAACACCGAGGTGAGTTAACTGCCTTGCTAAGAAAGAACGTCGCATTTACATTAATTTAGTTACAGAAAAACCGCACGTCAATTTAATTACTTATCATCTACTATTCTCTCAACTTCAGATGCAGTTAAATACCATTTTTCGTTAGCAAGGCAGAGTAGCAATTACAAACTAACACGCGTAAATATAAAGTATTCCAGTAATTCTGTTCACAGAGCTACTGTACTGACTGACAGGACTAGTGCGAGTAAAGGCATGCATGCATATGCATTACATATACACATGCATACATTCATACATAAATAACTACATACATATAATAGCGTTTATCTCCTAAGGGTAGGTAAAAACCACCAGCCCCTGATTCTGAGCCGTCGGAATGCTCCCGCATCGTAAACTTTTTCGAATCATAGATCGAAGTTTATGTACGTTTTAAGTTATTTAGTGGTAGACATTTATATATATATTTTTCAGGTGGATACCGACGACTGTGTGTCGGTGGCTGCTCGCTCCGACACATCCTGGCCGCGCCGCCCCTCGCAGCAGGACGACACGCCTTCCTTCAGGAATAATCATCAAGTAAACGCTCACTTACATATCCATCATACTTAGTTCTACGGCGTCGCAACGTTCTTATGCCAATAAATACAATCTTTCTCCAAAGACTGTAAAAATAATGTAATAATATCTGGCCCTCATAACGAATAACAACGTATATGCATGTCAAGTTCAAGGAAAAATTAGTCTTAACATTATTGTTTTCTAGGTTCGTGTAATTGCTTATAAAATAGCAAAATATCCTGTAAATACATTGTTGTACATATATTTTTTATTTCAGAATGGCAACGTCAAACGTTCAGATATTAACAGCCCGAAACATTCATCAAGGCCGAATTTACCTAATAGGTAAGTTTACAGCTACCATGGTCAGCAAAAATTGAGTCGTTTTGTTAAAATAATAGAGAACATTTTCAAGTGTCGACCATAAAATTGTATATCGACGCTTGAAAGGCAAAAGTTACCAAGTGACATTTTGGGCGATATTGAGTTATATATATCATTGAAATCAGCCAATTTTTCCGCGTCGAATGATCATACTCTCATACCGCTAGGATGACTTTTGTTGTCGCTTGGTAATTTAAAAAACGTCACATTTTAGCAGTTTTCGGCGACTAAGCGACAGAAAATTTACCGATTTATGTAAAACTTTCACTTGGTAGAGTATTTGATTTTAACTTTTAGATTTAGTCATTTTTGCCTTAACTTGAATAAATGCATTTATAAATAAAGTATTTTTTGCCTTACGGTATCTAGATTATAAATATTGCTTAAGAATTTTTACCCGGTTATTATTATATATTTTTTGCCATTTAAGATTTTTTGACTCACCTTAATTATGTACTCATTTTCATTTAGTATTTTTTTCCTAAATGCAAAGTATTTTAAAATGTTATATAGTAAGATTTGACCTGCCTAAAAAGAATATAATATTGTCGTTTGGTCATATTTTACCTACCGTTTTTTTATTGTTTTCGTGACTTGGTTAACTATTTCTGATATAAAATTTGTATAAAAACGAGCTGATCCCTGTTGCATTTATTTTGTTTTGTCGCTTATGCGCGCCTTAAAAAGATTTTTATTGGCGGATGGTAAGAAAAAATTTAATTTGTGTTCATGAAACTGTCGCATAGATAACCCGCGTGCTCCCGCGCACTGCACAAAGTGCCCTTCGTCGCGAAAAATTTGCTCTAGAGTAGCGTGATGGAGTATGCTCCGATTCGTCCCTCATCAGATGAAGGTCCACAATCGTTAAGTGGTTGAGTGTATACAGTGGCGTGCCTAGGGTTTAAGCATAAGGCAAGCCCGATATACCAACCTACCTATGTTTTTACCCGACTACTCCGAAATAGGCAGTTGGCTATTTTTGTAAATGTATAAAAATTAAAAGTAAATAAAATGATAACTATCTTGTTACGTGAATGAGCTTGAAAGGCGATATGTAATGTTTTTTCCATGGTTTTTCTTCTATTTCACTTACATGTGGAGATGGTAGATCCAAAGCACACTGAAGGTATACTAGTGCTTGATCGAATATTAAACATATCAGCAATTGCATACCTTCGGTGGCTTTGAAAAAAGCCGTTTGGTTTGCTTGAGTGAGTGAACGAAGATAGCTAAGTAGGTAGTTGACCCTTGCTTGATTAGCTAGTAGGTAAGTAACAGTACAGAGACAAAAATAAACAAAACAGGTAGATAATTATAAAAAAATCAAAAAGGTATTTATAAAGACTATTATTTATATTCTAAATCGAATCGTCTGTCTTTCTTAAGAAATGATTTAATTACGTCAGAATAAAATGTTGGTGAACGTTTTAATTCTACCAACAACTGTTTTTCAATAGCTATCATCGATAGCTCGGAAAGACGTTCTTGACCTTGTGTATTTCTTAGATAAGTATGAATACGTTTAAGAGATGAAAATGCGCGTTCCGCGGAAGAACTAGTAGCCGGAACAGTTACAACAAGATACGCTAACTTTAACAACTCGGGCAAGGCATCTTCGAGGCTATTCTCATTAATAAAATCAATTAGTTCGAATAAATTAAGATTTTTAAGTTCAGAACTGGAATATAAACACATCAATTGGGTTTTTAATATTTGTTTATCGAAATAGTTTGCATAAATGTCAAACAATGAATCTAAGGCGTCTGTAGGAAAATCTAAGCGGTAATTATCAAATTTTTTATTGTTAAATAATTGGAAAAACTTCAATTTATAAAGTTCGGAATATCGGTCATTAATTTCGGAGTATATGTTATCAATTACTTGCACAAAAAGTCGTCTGTATTCAGTTTGAACACACTGTACATTGCGTCTCAAACGAGGAGCCGAGTTATTTTGCAGTGTTGTCATAAATTTGATTAAATTCAGACTGAAATTGAACACGTAACCATGACTGAAACTCCTTTATTTGTTCGCTACAAAAACCGACATCAACTTGTGATTTTTGTAGAATATTGTACAAGGAATCGGTTTTTTCAAATATGCGATGAAAAATTAAAAGAAAGAAATTGAAATTAAATGATCGCAAAGTGTTATCTAAATTCTCTGCGGCTAAAATTGTATCCCCATCCCAGTCCTGCGGATTGTTGCACAAATCAGAAAACAACTCAATAAGTTTAATTTTTTGTTCAAAAACCGTGTTTACAACTCGTGACATGTATGTCCAACGAGTTGCGGGAGCATTAGGCAATTTTTTACTGCAATGAGTATCGTAAAAAGCGGCTCGTTTTGTACTATTACTAAAAAAATTACACAAAGACTGAAGGGCTGAAAAAAATAAACTAACTTCCCCAATTCTGCTACACGATTTAGACAATACTAAAGCCAATATATGTGCATTACACCAAATGTAAATTGCTTGTGGACAAACATCTTTTACTTTTTGTTGGACTCCATTTCTTACACCAGACATTACACTAGCACCGTCATAGCTTTGTGCTACTAATTTTGCTATGCACTCGTGTTTATTAAGTAATTCTAAAATAATTTTAGAAAGAGTGTCTGCCGTGCGACTTTCTGATACATTAATATAACCCAAAAAACGGTCATGAATTTCGTTTCCAAAATAATATCTGAGTATCAGGCACAATTGTTCTCTGTGACTAACATCGGGAGTTTCGTCAATGATAATTGAAACAAATTTGGTTTGTTTTATTTCGAAGTCGATGCGAGTTTTCATCACATCGGCTACGGAATGAATAATATCATTTTGAATTTTGTTAGATAAATAACTCGGCCCCGGTTTGTCACTTTGTTGATTCTGCATATGCTTTTCTAAAACAACATCGTATCTCGAAAGTAGCGTTACAAGCTCTAAAAAATTGCCTTTATTCAATGACGTTTTGGACTCATCGTGACCTCTGAAAGGAAGTTCCTGTTGTGCTAAATGACAAACAATATCGACTAATCTTTGAAATACACTACGGTTATTATCAACGCGCGAGTTATATTTTGAAATTTCTTCTGATAACTGGCGCGACAAAGATGTTTCAATTCGTTGTTTACCAAAATTACTAAAAGAAATTACAGCGCATAAGTGTTTATGGGAATTCGCGTGTTTTTTAATAGCGCCAGTTATGTTATTTAGATCATTATAGCCAGAATGATTCCAAACGTTCTTGTCGTTAGAAAAAAATATGCAGCACCAGCAATATAACTTATTAGAATGAGAACAGCCAACGATCCATTTTGTTTTGTACACCGATCTATTAAAATGTCTTTTATGCGATTTAGTAGTCTGAGAAATACACAAATTAGGCGTAGGTTTTAACGAAGAAATTAACTGGAGTTTCTGTGCAAAGTTTAAAGATTTTACCTTTTCTTCGCCGACCAAAACTTGAACACACTTTAAATCCTCGCAAGGGACAATTACCTCCATTGTTGTATGTCACTAAATACAATAGAATCACTTTAAAATCTTACAATTAACTATTTTTAAAGTAAACAAACACTAAAACCAAAACTTTCGTCCGCTCAAACAAATGAACTGAGTGAAGTTAGTAGAGACGCGAGTACCTACGCATGCGCGGCCGCGGCATCACTTCCACAGTCGACAACTTCATACATAAAGCCCGGCTTATAATTTCATACTGATTGATATATAAATTAACCTAGTTATATTTCAATAATCGACAGTTTCTCTATAGGTTAGAAAGAGAGATCCGTCGTTGTTCAAAAGCCTCATAACAAGCCAGTGCGGGTGAGCGAGATAGAAAAAAAAGTTGTTGCGCGCAGCGCGCAACTCTCGTTCTCGCTTGATGATTCGTCACTCACCGAGTCAAATGTACTCTGTGCACCGAGTCACCGCTCTCGCTCGTGCATAAGAGAAAATAAGCGCGCGAATTTTAAAATAGATAATGGTTTGAATTAGATATTTTTGATCGAGCATTTTAGTAGGGCAAGCCGGGCTTTTGGGCTTGTATGAACGTACCGCCACTGAGTGTATATTACTGCAAGGGCTGGTATGAAGTTGGTCATCATCATATCAGCCTATTGCAGTCCACTGCTGGACATAGGCCTCTCACAATACGCGCCATAACACTCGGTCCTCCGCCTTACTCATCCAGTCAGACCCAGCGACCTTTTTTATGTCATCAGTCCACCTAGCTGGGAGCCGTCCTACACTACGCTTGTGTGTACTCCATCGTGTATCGGTCCTCCTGCAGATATGACCAGCCCATTGCCTCTTCAGCTTGTTTATTCTACGAGCTATGTCGGTAATTGTAGTTCTTTGTCAGATTGCCTCGTTCCGAATTTTATCACACACGTCAAGTCGAGGGGCTCCATCTAGGCTGCCCAGCATTTCGCTGAACCGTTCCAGTGACTCTGCCACGATGACGATATCGTCGGCAAACCGAAGGTGTGAGATGTATTCGCCATTACTGTTAATGCCCCGTCCAGTCCAGTTCAGCGTCTTGAAGACGTCTTTGATCGCGTAAATGAAGAGCTTATTACATCCCCCTGTCTCACGCCTCGATGCAACTCGATGAAGTTGGTATTTTGCTCCTGGTTCTGAACAGTCATAGTGACGCTTTCATAGAGACACCTCTGCACCTCGATATAGCACCAATCGATACGACATCGCTGCAAAGTACCCAGAACCACCCAGGTTTCGATGGAGTCGAAGGCTTTCTCCTAGTCCACGAAAGCCATACACAGCGGTTGATTGTACGCTTTGGAACAATCTGCCGAACAGTATAGGTGTGGTCTACGGTGCTGTAGCCTTTTCGTTACCAGACTTTTTCTGGTGGCTGAAACTCGTTGAGTCTTCTGGCGAGGCGATTTGTGAACACTCTCGAGAATAACTTGTAGATGTGGCAGGAGTGAGATGGGTCTGTAGTTCTTCAGCAAGGTTTTGTCGCCTTTTTTGAAGAACAAAACCAGCGCACTCCCGCTCCCGCTCTCCGGATGACGGAATTAAACAGACTCGCTAGCTCGTTCAGGATTGGAGCCCCGGGTGCTTTAAGGTGCTCTGTCGTAATTCCTGTCATCTGTATTATCTCCTGGAAACTTATTGTTCTTAAGTTGCTCGAGAGCAACTTTGACCTCGCCCTGTTTGACATCACGGATGTCTTTCGTGTAATGGCGCGTGAGTGGGGCTCTGTGTTCAACATCGCTGGGTCTAATAGGGTTGGTCGTCTCTGATGCGTAAAGGGGTTTATAGAAACCCTCATTTCCTCGAGAATCTGTTCAAGCACATTTTGAAATGAGAGTTTAGGTTGCCTTTTTACGCTTTTACCGGTTATAAACACCCTTCGAGACACCTCTTATAGCGTTTTGACCACAGTGTCGGTTGCCAACATTGCCATGGGTTTCAGCAGGTCGCAACGATTTTGCAGCTCCAGTTGGAGCTTTTCGTATCCCAATGCAATTTGAGGCGCGGGTGGGTCGGAGAGTAGACTTAACCACACTTCAGAGCCGAAAGCCGGCCTTTCCGCTCTAAAGTCTATATTTAAAACGCCCCAGACAAGTCAGTGATCACTACTGTTATTAAACGTATAGATCACCCAGACTTCTCTCAATATATGCCTTCTGTCAGCCATGGTAAAGTCTATTTCGTGTTCACCGTCACGGTATCGGGGATTCACCAGGTCCATTGTCTATAAGTAAGAATAAGAATAATTTATTTGCAATAACTAAAGTACAATATTACACAAGTTCTTGAAGTCACCTTTTAAGCAAATATATGCCTGCTGCTAGGTGCTATGCTATGTGAACTTCGCTCTTCCGGAAATCATTACATACTTATTATTACAAGTCTTTTTTGACAACATTTTTTGACAAAAAAGAAAGAATAATAAAATAAAATAAAAATACATGATACAAGAGAAACAAAAGTGTGTGTGTGTGTTTGTGGGATTTTTATCTTTCAATGTGTGTGCTTCTACATGTGGGTATATATTTAAACGACTTCATAAAAGGAGGAGGTTATTTGTTCGACTGTATGTATTTTTTTTTTTTTATGTATGTTCAACGATTACTCGGAGATGCCTGAACCGATTTAAAAAAATCTTTTTTTGTTTGAAAGGGTATACTTCCGAATTGGTCCCCTATTCATCACGTCAAGTTCTAATGATGGAATCTCAGGGAAATCGAAGGCAACCCTCAAATTTTATAGGCACATGTTACGTGTTTCATATATTTTTTAAAGTTATTCAAGTATTTACGTCTGATAGTCAACATCTCATGTTGATGAGCTGGTGATGGAAGGTATAACTCCTTAACTGTTAGGAGTTGGAGGATAATTCTTTCGACATTATAGGTTCTTATAAACCAATCGTTGTATTCTTGTAGGTTATTTAGGTGAGCTGATACTGGAAGGTATAACTCCTTAACTATTAGGAGTTGGAGGATAATTCTTTCAATATTATAGGTACTTATAAACCTATAGTTGTATTCTTGTAGGTTATTCAGGTGAGCTGTCAGTGTAAGGTATAACTCCTTGACTCTTAGGAGTTGGAGGATAATTCTTTCGACATTATAGGTACTTATAAACCTATAGTTGTATTCTTGTAGGTTATTCAGGTGAGCTGTCACTGGAAGGTATAACTCCTTAACTTTTAGGAGTTGGAGGATAATTCTTTCAACATTATAGGTACTTATAAACCTATAGTTGTATTCTTGTAGGTTATTTAGGTGAGCTGTCACTGGAAGGGAAACTTCTTAATGTTTAGGAGTAAGAAGATTATTCCTTTAAATATCACATCCATGTAAATACCACATAAACCTTAAGTTGTGTTATTTCAAGTGTCTGAGGTGAGAGCTCTTGATGGAAGATAAAGTTGTATAATTCAAAGGAATTCTTAGATGATATTTTAAGTTTTCGATATAGTATATAACCTGCATTGTATACCTATACTTGTTACCTGTCGCATTTTATAGGAAAAAAGAAAGACATAAAAAGCTGAGAGTTTTGAGATTCCTCTATTCTACAATCAGGTTGTGTTGTTAGAATATTTAAATAGACGTTCCCTTCTATCGAAGATTCTTTATTTCGGTTTTTCGTCTTAGTTTGCCAGCCAGTATTATTAAATCTGCTAGATAAAAAGTACACTAAAAATGGAAAAATAAACTATTTTTAACAAAAAAATATTAAAACGACTTCAAATCAGTACTAAAAAGAGAAAAATAAACAGAATTACATATTTAATTCCAAGCCAAAAAATACCTACCTACCTGTTTAAAGTATAATACCCTATTACTAATCTATTTGAAGTCGGTGCCAGCCTAATGAGGTTGTATCACTCAGTTTGAGCCGTCCACTAGGTACGATCACACGCAAGTGCGAGGTGGTGTGAAGTAGCGAGCGGTAATAGATGTACGTACTAAGTAGTACGTAGCTTAACAAACTCTTTAGGCTTGGCACCGACTTCAACAGATTAGTAATACGGGTATTATACTTTAAACAGGTAGGTAGGTATTTTTTAGCTTGGAATTAAATATGTAATTCTGTTTATTTTTCGCTTTTTAGTACTGATTTGAAGTCGTTTTAATATTTTTTTGTTAAAAATAGTTTATTACTACGTACGTTGGTAACGTTGAATTACTTAGGTGTTACTGTGAAAGAGATTTTCAATATCGTCATAGGTCTTCATCCTGAGTCACTCTGTAAGAGACTTTTTGCATTCTCTATAAGTCAGATGGTAAATATTTACGTCGTTGTTAATTTTATTATATAATACCACGGAACAGAAAAAACAAGTGGAAGTGCGATAGGACACAATTAGTACTGGAACCAGTGTCGCCAAACTCACACATACAAACAGTGCACTACTAGTAAACAATTGTTTTAATTGGTCAAATATCTTCAAACCCATATTGGCTTATACTATATAGACCGCGAAGCAAAACACACTTTAGTACTTAAGAATAAAGGCTACTTTGCAATATCAAACAAAAGTATTTATGACGTTTATCGTGACGTTGTATCTTTAAATTTAAGCATAAATTTTCTAAAGAAATTCAGCCATTCGACAAGAGATGGCAGTGTATTTTAGGTAAAATAAATTGAACCTTAAAGTCATTGCTATAAGGATGACATTGCCTTAAAACATTATAATCATTTGTTTATCAAATAGTGATGTGGCACAACATAATATGATTATACATTATCGATTTAGTTTCTGATTAAAAATAAAGTTAATTTAGAGAAAAAAGTTAAAGTAAATAAAGGATATAAAACGCTGTTAGTAATCTTTCATATTTGTGTAATCTAGTTCAACACTTGCATAACTGGATATATTATGAGGGATCCCCGATTTTTACCTACAGAAATTGAACTGTTTTTACTGTGATCTAATTACAATTAAATTACAATTAAAAATAATAATAAATACATTATTTTTAACATCAGAGTGATGTTAAAAATGTATTAATTACTATTATTTTTTTTATTACTGGTTGAAAAATACAAGTCTTTTCTTTTTTTCTTTTTTTAAAAGACAACGCCCGCACTAGGGAACAAGCCCTGTGTCGCGGGGAGCTTTACAAACATGAAACTAACGGACACAAAGTACACCCAGACTAGAAACAAATATCTATGAATCACACAAATATTTGTCTCGTGTGGGAATCGAACCCACGTCATCCAGCACGGCGATGTAGTGGGGAGGTGACCACCTTAACCACTGCGCCACGGTGACAGTCTATATGATAACTAGCTTTTTCATGCGGCTCAGCAGATTATAAACGCATATTATAATACGATCTCTCTAAAATGTATGGCACACCTAATAGAGTTCAAACTGTTTCAAGTATCTAGTCGTCGGCTGAACCGATATTATTTTTTATTTATTTATTAATATAAAACAAACATCCATTTAACACAATTTATTATAATATCGCCGTATGAATTTGAAGGGTAATGGAAACAGGTTTCTGCGCTTTGATTAACAGGCAAATAGAAATATAATATAAATAAACCTAAAAGATATATTAGGGTACTCGATGGCACAAACAGGTACTTAGATATAAATTGTAAGGGTAAAAAACCATTTGACAATCGTTAATTTATTTTTCTGAGACTTAATTAATTTTATTAATTAAAATTATCTCTAAATAATTTTCATTAATATATATATATATATATATATATATTTATATATATATAATATATATAAATGTCAATTAATTTTATTAATTGATATTTTCTCTAAATTAATTTTAATTATTTAAATGAATTTTAATATAAAATGTATATATCGACAAAACTGACATCCCATTTGACCTCATCACTAATTAGTGGTGAGGTCAATGGCATGTCAGTTTGTTGAGTTGGGCAGAATGTTCCAGAATAAAAACAATGGCGTATGTAATCCAAAACAATCTTTATTTCTAATACGTTAAGGTTGATTTTAATTCGATATTTTATTTTATTTTTAATTACTTGAAATTCAATTAGATTTTTTAGAAAAACTACTATATCGTTACTTACCGGTGGTATGAGAAACCTCCATTTCTTAGATTTATTTTGCTACTATCATTTTTACACTGCAAAATGGCACAATAAGGCATATTCGCGGTTAAATCACGTAAAACAAAGCAGAGCACAAGAAGACTGACTCGACTTGATGTAAAACACGAATGGAGACGGTATAAGGTAGAGTATGCGGAACTACGCTTACTTGTGGCACGCGCGCCACGCCCACTTCACACTTCCACTTGTTTTTTCTGTTCCGTGTATAATACAGCCGATTGGTAGACATATTGTCTTTTTGCATATGTGGATTATATACGAACTGTTGGTGCAACACAATATTTTCTTCTCTTTTGGGGACGATGAGGATCATAGGGAATGGTTTTATGTAGCTTGAGTACGGTATAGAGGATGTATAACTTCCTCACTGTAAGGAGGCCGCATTGACAGTAAGGATCTTGAGTTGGAAATCTAAATGGTTTAAAGTACATCACCTTCAGAAGTCCTCTTTGTGTGCGCTCCAGTTCGAGAAGTTTTATTTTCGTAGCACAACCCCACACGGTTATACAATAAATCAAGATTGATTGAGCCAATGAGATGTATATTTGGTTTAATAGAGACACCGGAGTGACATGTCTCAATGTCTTGAATAACCAGATGAGTTTTCTAGTTCGATGCCAAGACAATCGCTGGTCTACCATAAGATAAGTCTTCTTCTCTAAAGGAAGAATTCATTAAGAAGAGCCACTGTGACTCCAAAAAGTTGATCAGCATCTGCCCCCAGTGATTTCGGTGCCCCACACTATAGTATCCAATTTTAATTTTGCCGCGTTTTTGTACTCCCACTTTGGCATTGAAATCCCCCATAACAACGTTATTGTGAGCCTTGATGGTATCATTAAGTGCATGTCTTCATACAAGGCTTCGAGGTCGGTCATACCTATACCACCTTCAGGGAGTACCTGTCGGTGATTTTTAGTATGAGGTACACTACTCTTATCAACACACTGCTGACCTCTACAACGTTATTATTACGAGTATTTTGTTCTCCAGAAAACCGACATCACCCTGAAGGGCTCGAACACCTTGCCGAAAGTAGAACAGGTGACCCGACTCAAAGATCATCATTTTTTTTTTTTACTTGGGGAAATGCCTGACGCATACCCCTCGGTCTTGGGGAAAGAACCGAGGGGTTATGTGGGGCTCGCACCCACTAAAACCCCAAGGTGTTCCTCTCGTCGCGCTCTGCTGTGGTCACGGGAGCGCAGGAACATTCGTCCGCGACCACAGCGACGATGGCCCTACGCCGCTACGGGCCCCCTCTGCCGGAGCTTGGCTCCGGCGGTGACGTGCGGGAACACGCACACGCCACCAGAAGACGCTCGCGGTTGACTTTCCCCAAAATCGACCGGTCCTGGCGTGGCGGACGCGCTCAGCCGGGCGCGTCCTCTTCTCGGGCTATTACGGCGGGAGGTCGCGGGCTTAAGCCCGCCTTCTCCCGCCTACCCTTCGACGGCGGATCGGGTCACTGAGGGCATCGTCTTCCCTCTGCCGTTCCGCCTCCTCCTTCTGCCTCATCACCTCTTCGCAGAAGGAGAGCACTGCTCCCCAGTTCGTCTCGCTCTCCAGCATGGCCTTCACCACTGCTGGGAGCGAGAGATCCTCGCCTATGATCGAGGCCAGTGCAGCGCGCTGACCCGCCCACGCCCCACACACCTCAAGGGTGTGCTGGGCTGTGTCCTCCGAGGAGCCGCAATGATGACAGATACATTGTGGCTCCCTCCTCGCGACCCGGCACAGGTACCTCCCGAAGCAACCATGCCCCGAGAGCACCTGCGCCAGGCGATAGGTCAGCGCCCCGCGTCTTCTTTCGGCCCATTCTTTCATTCACGTTGGTCAGCACGATGGCCTCCAGCTCCCAAGGTGGGGCCCCCGCCAAGGCGCAGGCCCCGGTTTTTCACTTTTGTATCTTTTTGTGATTTCTTTTGACAGATACGTGTACTGGGACACCCTAGCGACAATTCCCGAGGGTTAGACCTCAAAAATTTGCATTAGAAATTTGTTTTGGCAATTTTATTCTAAATTTTTTAGTTTATACCGATTTTCACATTTTCACTTTTCCAAATTTCCTGAAAATCTCAGCTTTTATCACGAGGAGGGCGCTGCACTCTCGGCTCCATCTGAAACATAAAAAAGTTGTTAGAAACTGTGATTTTTCCCCAAAATCCATATTTTATACTTACATTTCTGCTTATACCTTTTTCCCTGACCCCCGGAGGTGTCCGGCATATATTTTTTATAGGACTGGCGCAGTCGCGCCGCATCCAACGACACCAAGAACGCCCGTCTACAGCGTTCCTGGACTTCAGGACAAAAATTTTTGTCTTTTTCTTGACGACTCACTTGTATTGTGAAGTAGGCAAACCTACCTTAGGGGAACCTAACTTCGAAATTTCGTTTTTCACTTTTGTATCTTTTTGTGATTTCCTTTGACAGATACGTGTACTGGGACACCCTAGCGACAATTCCCGAGGGTTAGACCTCAAAAATTTGCATTAGAAATTTGTTTTGGCAATTTTATTCTAAATTTTTTAGTTTATACCGATTTTCACATTTTCACTTTTCCAAATTTCCTGAAAATCTCAGCTTTTATCACGAGGAGGGCGCTGCACTCTCGGCTCCATCTGAAACATAAAAAAGTTGTTAGAAACTGTGATTTTTCCCCAAAATTCATATTTTATACTTACATTTCTGCTTATACCTTTTTCCCTGACCCCCGGAGGTGTCCGGCATATTTTTTATAGGACTGGCGCAGTCGCGCCGCATCCAACGACACCAAGAACGCCCGTCTACAGCGTTCCTGGACTTCAGGACAAAAATTTTTGTCTGTTCAAAGGTGGTCGTTACTCACGTAGGTTGATTGGAATTGGGGAACGACAATATAAATTTTGAACTTTTTGTCATTGTATCGTCTTTGTTTTGTTATACAGGGTGTATACGACGATACGACATTAAATGAAACCACGTGTAGCATGTGATGTTAGAAGACTATACCAAAAAAATTTAACAGAAATTTGCAATAGTTTAGACGCAAATGTACTTTCTTTATGTCACAGTTGTTCACAGTTTTAAACAACCTGTAGGTATTTACGTTGATCTTATGTTGTCATTACGTCATTCAATTCATTTAAATATCTCTGACTCTTTCATATTATCTTATCTCTTACTCTGTTCCGCACAGTTGTCGTCGTCATGTCGAAAACGTCATGATAGAAAAATAAGGTGTAGTTTAATATTCTTAAATTTTTCGACTTTAAATAATGTGTAGCTTTTTTTTTTTTTTTTTCTTTTTTTTTTTTTCTTTTTTTTTTTAATAATTTATATTAGAATATGTTTATAAGGGTTAACACTGGCTACCTTGTCATTTAATGTCGTATCGTCGTATACACCCTGTATACACTTTTTATTCGTTATACACTATTGTTTATTATCCTAAATTATTTAATTTTAACTTTATTATTTATTTTTACAATTTTAAATTATTAAAATTTTATTTTTACAATTTTAAATTATTAAAAGTTTATTTAATTAATTATTTTAAAAATCTTACACACTACTGATTGTATTGAAATCCGTTAGTATCACCATGTTCGGCATCCGCACCCCCCCGAGGACGTCCAGCACGTCATCTACGGCGAGACCCTCTGCGCCCGGAGGCGAAAAGGCCTTGGTCAGGCGCAGTGTAGGGGAGATTGAAGCGAAGGTTCGCGCTTCAGTATCGCCCCCCAAAAAGACATCTGCGCCGAAAAACAAGGCCAAAGAACCGACGGGCGCAAAGGAGTCTAAATACCCCAGCCGAGTTGCGGAGGCGAAGGCTTGTTTGATGAAGGCCAAGATGGCCATCAACAACAGCCGGAACCTCCGCACTGACATCAAGAATGACGTGCTGGAGGCCATCGAGCGCCTATACGCGATGGTGAAGGAGTCGGTGGCCGAACATGGAGATAAGGTTGGGAAGTCGGAGGATCTACAGAGATCAGAAGAGGACAAGAGGGAGAATCAACAGAAGGAAAATGTTAGAGACGATAGCGAACTACTGAAGAAACTAGAAGAACATGGGAGGATTATGAAGGAAAACAAGGAGGAAGTGATAAAATTGAGAGTGGAACTGCAGAAGTCTCCGGTGTCCTATGCGAGTGCAGTGGCTGCGCCACCGAAGCCTAAGCCTCGGGGGCCAGCAGCCATGCACTCCATAGTCATTACGTCAAGCGACGTAATGGACACCGGAGACCAAATAATAAATAAAATTAGAATGGCCACAGAAGCGGTCAAGGAAGGGCTGCAGGTCGACAGAATAAGAAAACTGAAAGACCAAAAAATTATATTAGGATGTAGTTCGGAGGGAGAATTGGATAGAGTTAAGGAAAAGTTAAGGGATAAAGGAAAGGACCTAAGCTTCGAGAGCATTAGGAACAGGGACCCGCTGATCGTCCTAAAGGACGTAATGTCCTACAACTCGGACGAGGAGGTGCTTGCCGCTCTAAGAGCCCAGAATAAGCACCTCCTCAAGGACGTCAGCGGCGACGATGACCGGATGGAGGTCCGATATCGCAAGAAGACGAGGAGTCCGCTGGTGGCCCATATTGTGGTCAAGGTGTCACCGCAGATATGGGGCCGCCTGACGGACTCCGGACACGTCCATATCGACCTCCAACGGGTCAGAGTCGGAGACCACTCGCCCCTGGTCCAGTGCTCTCGGTGCTTAGGGTACGGGCACACACGCAAGTACTGCGAAATTAAAGATGATGTTTGCAGCCACTGTGGGGGGCCACACCGGAAGGACAAGTGTGAGGAGAGGTCTTCCGGGGGGCCACCCACATGCTGCAACTGCAAGCGCGCAAAGCATGGGGACCTGGCACACAATGCCTTTGACCAGGACTGCCCAGTCAGGAAAAAGTGGGACACCTTGGCAAGGTCAGCAGTCGCGTATTGCTAAGGTGGTCCCACTCGGCGTTGTGTGCCAGGACTTCATGCTCGCAGCTGTGTGCACCGTCAGTGTTGTGCTGTCTAAACTAAAGAGGGTGTGTCTTGCTCAGGTCGGTCATCTAAATACGACTGTGTCCCGCAGCGCGACACGCGCGAGACACAGCTGTCTCTTGGACCGCATTGTAGTCAATGTAGGCCAGAGAAGCACAGTAAGGCAGAAGGCATCGCGCTGCGGTCGACCAGTATATGTCGGCCTGAGCAAAACATTCCCTCGAAATAAAACTAAGTGTGTTATATGTAAGTTCATGTCGTCTCACATACCTTGTGTTCAGTGTTTGTTTACATATTTGTTAAATGTCACCACCTGGATCAAACCTGCACCGGAGTGCAGCTGTGGATCTAATTAGACAAAAATTATTTTTGTACATTGGTTATTCACCCTGCACTCCGGTGCAGTAGTCGATCATAAATGTAGAAACTAGAAGTAACGAAACCAAAAATTAGAAGTAAGAAAATAAGTTATCTAAATTAGAAATTTAAAAATGCAAACCCTCCCCCCCTTAATTTAATAAAACAAAGTAAACAAGTAAGAATTGTAAACAAGGGCACGGATCATGTTCGTGGATCCCCCGGCGGAATACACAATAAATTGTGTATTCATTAAAAAAAAAAAAAAAAAAAAAAAGGCGCAGGCCCCACCGTATGAAACGGTGCGGTAGCACCTGACCGCCCTGCGCGCCATTACCCTCTGCGGTTGTCGCAGAAGGGCAACGTTCTTGGCGCACAGGGCGTCCACCCACACTGGGGCTCCGTAGAGAGCCATCGACCTGATGACCCCGGTTTATGCGACCTACTTCTACCTCGAGTTCGGTGTCATGTTGGTCCAGCCCTAGAGAGCGTCCGTTATACGTAGCCAGGGTCACTTTTGGTAGCCATTTCCCGTAGCCTGGAGATTCTTCTCATCCCCTATCCCGCTGTTACCGCTACCTGGACTCCCGCTGTTAACGCTGGGAATAGGGGGCCTATTCTGTGGTTTATGGTTCATGGAAGGTAATCTGGCCTTTATACCACGCTGGCCAGACAGTTTGTATAGGGTTTGTGTCGAGTTTTCCTTCTCTAGCGCAGTTGCTATAGTGCGATTTATCTCTTAGTCGCCTCTTGCGACATCCCGAGAATGACAGGGTGTGGTGGCATTATAAATTCTTTATCTCTGTTACCACACGGAGAAGGATGATGTTGATAATGATGATATCCATCGAAAACCTTTGTTCGAAAGTTTTTGATTTTGCGTACTAAAACTACATTCGTTGTTACTTGTTCGAAAAAATCCTACAGGAACCGTATTTAATTTGTAGTATAACTAAAACTGCCTAGTTGAAAAGTGTTTGTGTTTTCTATTTAAATAATTTTACCTAAATGACAAACGTTTATTACTTCTGGATGCGTTATTTTGCTTCAAACTCAATTATAAAATAAATAGATTTAGCTAAATTTACTTGTTAGATCTTAATATTTTGCTGTCGGTAAGTAATTTTTACTTGTTTGAGTTTTTGTTAAAATTTTAACCAACCGACACTATTTCCTAAACTATTGAGAAAATTCATAATCTTTAAATGCCAGTTGATAAAGCCTTCAAATAGCATTAAAAATTCGTTAGAATCAAGTAGTTATTATTAATAGGCGATTTTATATGAATTTTTTTCTTCAAAAAAAACTTTAAGCTGCTCTGGTGTAAAGTTACCAATATGTCGCTTGGTCATTTTTGCCTTTTAACGTCGATATGATGTTTAGGTCGGGATGTGGATACTTGACGGCTACGGCGGCGCTGTCTCGCGGCGGAGAGTTGGACTTGTCTCACCCGCCACAAACGCACCAGCAATACAACATTGAGAACAGGAAGAGCATCCTCGTTAATGGATATCCGGTAAGTTTCCTTACTTGCGATTAGTATACTCTTACAACAGGAGCGGCCATAGCTACTGCGAAGATCCGGGCGTGTAGAGCTTTGCATGACCATTGCCTTTATGGAATGATAAATAATTTTTTTTTTTCTATTTGGGCTGTTACGCGAAGTCCTTCTCATAATAGTTACATATATGGTAATACACCTGTACTAGCTTCGGCCCGTGGCACCACCCGCGTGGTATATAGTATTCTGTGCCAAATAAAAGTAGATTAATGGATTGGTAAATAAATAATAATGAAATATCATAAATAACTTATGTTTTAGGTAATGACGTGTTACGCCACATCAGCCCCGGAAAGCCCCAGTACATGTCCACCAGTGCCATTGTCCAACGATGTGTTCGATTATGTTCAACAAGATGGGTGAGTACACTAACTATCAGCCTGTCTACTTCTTTGGGGCTTTCGCACTAGTTGTCGCTTATGTGGTGGGTTAAGTAACTAGTGTAGACACCCTATGCCCTAGAATAATAATATAATAATAATATTCTACTACTTTCACACAGCGCCATCTAGTCCCAAAGTAAGCAATTATATTTGCTTGTGTTATGGGTACTAAACAACTGATATACTACTTAAATACATTTTTTTTTGTAAATACATACATATTATAGATAAATTACACCCAGACACAGAACAAACCTTTATGCTCATCACACAAAGATTTGTCCTGGGTGGGGATCGAACCCACGACCTCCGGCTTAGCAGTCAGGGTCACTAACCATTAGACCAACAGGTCAGTCAAAGAAGGAGTAGTCATTTGAGGTTAGATAGCATTTCTGTGGTCCTATTTACTGTGGATCCTAATTATTTTCGTCATATCTATTTGTTTGTCTAGTTTTAGATAATAATATGTTGTAGGTTAAACATAACAACTGCCTCGGTGGCGCAGCGGGAAGTGTATACGACTGCTGTGCAAGAGGTCGCGGGTTCGATTCCCGGGTCGGGTGAAAATGGTATTGGGCTTTTCTAACATGAAATTCCAGTATTGAGATTTTCCCGGAGTTTGGAAAACAAATGTTCCTGATGTAAGTTCGTCCCCTATTTCATGGGACCAAATATAGCTGGCGAAATGTGGGTGTGAAACACCTCTGCCCTTTCGGGAAAAAAGGCGTGATGCTATGTATGTAGGTTAAACATTATATTTATTTTTCTATTTTAAGATAGAATTGATATGTAGATAAATTTGTTAATCTTATTTAATTTCTTTAGCAGCGGCGCTCAAACTGAATCAACATTAGACGCGAACAGTCAATCAGACGCGACCAGCCAGTGGGTGGACGACAGCTTCCCCGCCCCGCACCACTCCCCCGACAGACCTTACCCCTCCACGTCTAAGTACGACCTTCCTTCCACCTCCAAACCTTACGAAGATAACGACCTAATGGACCGCTCGCTAAACTCAAGCGAGAGCTCCTTCAATGCTATGTACGGTCGCTTCGACCAAAATATCGACACTGAAAGGCCTGAAGCAGAATCGAGATCAACGATTACCGATTTGATGACTCGAATGAGTTCTGCAACTATCTCAACGTCGGCCAACCTTGTCAATAACATCACCTCTCGAATTGTAAAATCTGAAATTCGAACGAGTATAGTGAACATTAGTTCGTCGAAAATCGAGAAGAAAAGAGATGGTACGTCGAATATAAGTTTGAGTACATTGTCGGTGAATAGTGCGGAGACTTCGGTGTCAGACAAGAGTTCGAGTCAAGACGTGAACTCTGAAAACGTGACGGAGAGACGGGTCAGTCCGCCGCCCGTCAAGAATGTGTCCACGGGAGCTATACCCAAGAGTATCAGCTTTGATGCCACGGCTGAGAAGTCACAAAGGTCAGTTACATTATTTTTGTATATGGATTAATTTTTTTGTATATGAAAAGTAGCATTATGATTTGAAAAAAGAAAATAATATCTAATTATACTTTATTTCTCTAATTTTTAAATTGTAACATAGTTTCTGAGTAAACATAATGTTTGTTACTACGTAGGAGGCGCATACCAGGCGAAGAAGGTATTGTAGGTAACTTGGATGAACTGAAGAACAATGTCAAGCGATCTGGAGGTAATCTGCTGCACAAAATCAAGATGTTCCGACAGAAGGGACGCTCACATCACCACCATAACGGTAACACTATTATCTTTGTATTTATGTTTATATGACCTATCGAACGTATAGCGTACAATATTTTTAACTGACATAGAAACAACGAGCTACTTAATACAGCTCTGTAGTCTTAACGGATGTGATATAAAATTTCAAATAATTTATATTAGCTGTTGCCCTCAACTTTGTTCCCGTATATCTTTATTTGGCAACTACTTTAGTCGAAGCGTGATGGTATATAGCCTTCGACGGAATGCGCTATTCAACACCAAAATATTACAGTAATACCCCGACTTACGCTACCCCGTTTTACGCGAATTCGGAGATACGCGGTTTTTCATTTTGATTGCCGCGCGCATCGGCTCTCTCGCTCCGCTCTTACAGTGTTCAGTTTGTGACAGGTTTAAACGTGTTCCGCGTGGAATTGTTTTACGTGCGCAGTGCGTTTTACTTATGAGTCATTTGAGCCTAACAAAGAAAGAAAAACACTGTCTTTGGACTGTAAACTGAATATGTATTTATATGCAAAGTTGAACCCCGACTTACGCGAATTCGACTTACACGGTAATCGCTCGGACCCACCTACCGCGTAAGTCCGGGGTATTACTGTATTTCTATTTCAAGTGTACAATTTATTCAATAAAATATTTACACATAACTTAAAAATATACACAGCTAACCTAAAAAAAAAGAACCAGATGCTCTATTTACAGGAAATTCCTATAAATAGAATATCTGATTAAGATCAGATTCCTGAGGAAACGTACCCAAAAGGCTAGCCACATTACCGCGTTAGATAGCAAGGCTAATGCGTTACCCCAGGTAGAGGCCAGCCCTTGGGTCATGTGTATTCAAATCTGTAGTTCTCGAGTTTTGTCCAAATAAACTCTTCTAAGTCAAAATGACACACCAAGACAGTAACCTTATAAATAATACTTTTAAAACAGACGTGAAGCTTCCTGAAGAGGAGTCTCGCAGTGACGACGGGTCCCGCGACATGGCCAGCGCCGAGAGCTCAGAGGAGATACTGGCCAAGTACCGGCGCAAGAGCTCCGCCGAGTCCAGCACTAACAGCAACAACAAGCACAAGCGCACTCAGCGCCGGGTGTCCGACGTGCAGGATGTCGCCGATGTCGATAGGTATGTAGTACACACCCACCACTTTTATACTTTGCCCCGCCCGATCGTCGGCTAAACTTAAGTGCTCTTCCTTATTCAATATAATTTATTTTATAACATATTTGCTCGTAAAGGGTCTCTTATTTCACCAATTTCAGTGTCGTAATATTTCTCATTACGCACTTGTGCGTTATTGCAATGTAAAACGCATGGTTTATCAAGATGATCCGTCAAAAACGAACGGTACTTTTTTAAATCTTAGCAAAGAGTTTTTATGTCAGAAAAGTGGTCAACATTTTATGAATAAAATTAACTTTGGGAGATAAAATATAATAAATAAACATTTAATTCTTTAATTTAATTAATTTTAACCATAATTTACAACCATTTATCTGTAACAAAACACAAAAATATTAATTTACTTTATTAGTAATACTGGCTGTTTTTGTGCCTTTGCCTTAAAAAAAGCGCTGAAGCGGCGCATCGCTAATTTATGACAAGTAAAAGTTTTCCGCGCGGTTTTTATTTTCGCTGTATTGTTTTTATTCGTTTAAGAAAGTCCGAGTTTTATGTATTTCCTCGCAAATATGTTATAAAACGTCGTATGACATACGTGCGCTTTGATAATTACAGCCTCTGCTTTCTTGTAGCCCTCGCCGTAATTATCAGCTTACCGCACTTATATCATAATGTACTATTATATTTTAAATCAATAAGAATAATAAGTATTTTTATGTAACACATGAAAGTTTTGATGCTTTTAAATACATAGAAGTTTCTTATTTTTCCTTGCGAAATAAATTTTCATGATTCTTTTAAGTAAGAATAAAATATCTGATTTTTTTATAAGTTAGAGGTAGAAAAATAAATATTTAAATGTGGTAAGTATATTATATTAAAATGATAAAGTAGTGATACAGAATGTTTTGTTACACGACAGGTGTGAAGGTGTGGTAGACTTGAACGACCCGGAGGTGTTCAACAGTATGAAGAACAAGCTGCGAGTGGTGTTGTCTAACCCTGACCTGCATTGTGCCGATTACGTACCTAATGTGAGCATACTTTATATCTATACTAGCTTCCGCACGCGTGCACATACCAACAGACGGTACAAAGTAGCTTAAGTGCTATAAACTATAAATTTATTCACGTGACAAATGTCATATGGAGCTTTTCAGCCGTTCTGATGTCATTGAGTAGCATATATCATATCATCCATCCTAACTTTCGCATTTTTTCCTAACCTAAAAATGGCATTTTCTGTCATAAAATTCTTATTATCAAACTCGTAGTTTGGGAATGTGTCAAGTTACTGAACAAGAGTTGCATTTCTGCAGCAGAAGTGCGAGCGCACGCAATGGAATCGACGATGCGCTCGGCTCTCATTCTTTATTTCGCTCTACTAAACTTAGTTCTAAGTGACAGAAAAGGATAGAAGTATAGACTAGATGTGGTCCAACCTTATAAGATGATGACGTATCCGTGTGTGCAGCGGTGCACGAGCACGTCGCTGGTAGAGTGGGTGCGCTGGGCGGGCGCGGGCGGCGCGGCGCAGGCCGAGGAGCTGGCGCGCGCGCTGGGCGGACGTGGCGCGGCGCACGCGCGCCTGGCCGCGGCGCTGCGGGCCGACCTCGCGGCGCGCCGGCCCTACGCCGCCTACCTCGCCTCGTGCCGCGCCGCGCGTGCGCACCACGACCACGAGCTGCACAAGTACGTGCACATATACTAACATTATCTATTTATACTAAACTTAATAATTATAGTGTGTAACTTATTAAATAAAAAAAAATGTGCAAATGTTGCCAGTCTGTTGAGCACGTTTCCGGTGGACAACACCAGTTATGAGGAGAAATTTTACGACGCATTTGAATTTGAGTTTTCACATTTTATTTTCTTCTAATAAATATTTAAGCTACATCTTTTTCTGAAAAACTAAAAGTGTGTGATGTTGTCAGACAAATAAAGCAAGTCCGTTCGGAGTGGTCGTGGTGCGTGCGCGCGGCGGCGGCGGCGCGCACGCTGGAGCAGCTGGAGCGTGCCGCCGCGCTGCGCCGCCTCGCACGACACCACCACGCCGCCAACAACCACAACATGCTCAACGGTAACACGCCACTACTACGTCATCTACATATCAGCTGTGAAACCTGCACTGTTGCACGTAGACCTCGTCAACTGATTTACAATATGAGCAGATGTATGCGATGCTAAGAGCAAATGAAAGAATTGGAGCGGCAGAGCCTTTTTAGAGTTCTATAACCAAAATAGCAAAATCGGCACCCTTATAGTTTCGTCACGTCCGTCCGTCCGTATGTATTGATAAAATTTGGAGATATATTGGTATTTATAAAAATATTTTTATTCTTATGTGTTATTTCTGGTTACAGTCTTCTGTAAAAGTTATCATATTTGTTGTACAACAGGTGGAGAACTAATGGATGAGAAAGCAACAAGACTGACTGCTAGCATTAAAGCTATCACAGCTGAAGTGAAAGCAGACCCTTCGTGGGAAGGTAAGTGTATAAACAACTAGCTGACCTGGCGAACTTCGTAACATCATACTTTATTTTTTGTGAATATTTTCAAAAAAACTTAAAAGGCGTGTATACTATTTATGCCTACCTCGGCTTCACACGTTACGTACTTATAATGACAGAAAAGAATACAAAATCTTCCGTTTACAATACGCCCATGTAATTAAATGAAAGTACAATGTAATCATTCGACCATAAATGTTTATTGTCCAACATAACAATAAATAACACAATGTTAAAACACTACTATTTTGACCTTAAATTTCTAAGTATTGGAACTACATTATTTTTTTGATCAATTAAATAACGACGGGAGCGAAGTCCCGGGACATCTAGTTAATATAATATAGTAATATTGTGTGACATTGTACACAGGCGCATCATCGACGTTGCTGGAGAGCGTGGAGGTGACGGTGGAGCGAGCCGCGTTCGCTCGCTTGTACCTGCACGTACTGTTCCCCAACGGCGACGGAGACATCGCTAGAGACCAGTATGTATATCGTTATAATTAGTGTGTGGCTTTTCCTCGCAATTTCACTCACGAAGCAATACTTATTCCACAAATTACAATCCAAAATCCCCTTTTTGTTTTTTTTAGTAAATATGGTTTTTTAAAACTAAAATACAATTCTTTGGCTGTATGTGTTGCCCGCAATTAGTGCACGTTTAACGTATACGTGTATACGCAGGGTACTGAGCGAGCACATCCGGCGCGTGTCGGCGTGCTCGAGCGCGCGCAGCGTGGGGGTGGTGGCGCCGCACCGCTGGGCCGCGCCCTTCATGCGCGCGCAGCGACTGCTGAGGCACCTCGCCGTCTACCGCACGCCACGAGATAAGGTACTCACTGTAGTAGTTACACCCAGGTACTGAGCGAGCACATTCAGCGCATGTTATTGGCTTGACGGTTGGACATTGACTGCTCCCCACCACACACACTATATCGTTCTTGAGACAAACTAAGTATACACCTATTATTATATTATTTCATCATCATCATCATCATCAAGAGTGTTTGCGTGCTTAGGAGGCCCCGTAATGCCGTTGGTTCCGGTTATCATTTAGAAAAACCAAGACAGGAAAGGAGTAAAAAAAATTTTAAATGATGATAAATGTTAAAATTTATCATATAAATGGGACGAGGTAAGGACCTACAAGATTACAGGATTCCAGATTTGGGGCTGATAACTAAAATTTTCTTTAAAAGGATTAAAGTGGTATTTTCACTTTTGTCAAGACCAATCATCGCTGGCCGCCAAGACAGTCAATTTCATTTTAGGAATAATCATTTACTTTAACATAGGACCAATATCACAGTATCACTAAAGTTTGTCAGTTAGCAAATTTATTATTATAATAAGTATTTATTTTCCAGTTACAATGTGTAATGCGGTGCGTGACATCCATAATGGCGGTCCTGGGACTGACGGAAGGCTCGACGCCCTCCGCCGACGATCTCACGCCCGTGCTCGTATACGTCATACTCAAAGTAAATATTATTTTTATTTATTTCCAACCTTGAAAGTAATTCTGCCATTAACGTTTTAAGACTGTATTCTATCTTATAAAGTCAAACACTTACTGCCGTACTCAGAGACGTTACTTAACTTTAAAGTTTATTTAGTAAAAACGTATAATTCTTAAGTCGATACGCCTAAAGACGATTATTCAATGAAAAAATCGTATTAATGACAGATTACTGCTAATTGACGTCTCTGAATGCGGCCGTAAGTGATATTTTTACTGTGACAGCTTGAGTGACCACGGAACATTTAAATCCATTTTTAAATATATATAAAAAATAAGCTATAGCTGTTATAAAATACGTTTACCCTCTAAAATATTAACTAAATACTAATATTAAAAAGCTGAAGAGTTTGTTCGTTTGTTTGTTTGAACGCGCTAATCTCAGGAACTACTAAATGAATAAATATTTAATGAAATATCGAGGAAGGCTATATCACATCACACCACGGCCTGTAGGTGCTGAGCAGTGGCCAAATTAAGAACGATGGAGCGACTTCTAGTTGATTTATAAAAACAAGTCAAACCAACATGACTGGCGAGCATATAAAACTATCCTCCTGTTGTGAGGAGAGACACTTACCCAGCAGTGAGACATAACCTCACCTTTACTTGTCCAGGTGAACCCACCATCGCTGCTGTCAACGATCGAGCTAGTGAACGCGCTAGGCGGGTCGGCGCTGCAGGGCGAGGCTCTGTACTGGTGGACTCAGTTCTGCGCCGCCGTCGCCTACATCAAGACCATGGACTATCCGAGAGCCGACAATAACGATACCTAGCCCTTACATACGCGCCTGGTAAGTATACAGAAGAAAAGAACATATGTATATATAATATAATATTCTATAATATTCTACCACATTCACACAGCGCCATCTAGTCCCAAAGTAAGCAATTATATTTGCTTGTGTTATGGGTACTAAACAACTGATATACTACTTAAATACTTTTTTTTTTTTTGTAAATACATACATATTATAGATAAATTACACCCAGACACAGAACAAACCTTTATGCTCATCACACAAAGATTTGTCCTGGGTGGGGATCGAACCCACGACCTCCGGCTTAGCAGTCAGGGTCACTAACCACTAGACCAACAGGCCAGTCAAAATATATTCTCTTAAGAAAGTAAGAAGATCGGAACTAACTATTTAGGTCAGGTTAATTTATTATAATTATAAAAACTAACCTAAGAGTTTTGACTGTTAAAGCCAGTTTTTTTAAGAATTCTATCGAATCGAGAAAAGGGAAGTATTTATACAAAACATAGCTAGCATAGCGTGTGGTCGTTGGTTGCGGCACCAAAATTAGGATAGGCCTATGGGCCGAAACACGTACTCATTTCAGATATGTTTGGTTTCATGTAATATGCTCGCATTATGCCTATTGCTACTAACCGGTCTCATTGCCGTACTCTGGGCTGATACTGAGAATTTCAAGACAGAAAAACCTAATCCCGTTAACTCAACCCGGGAATCGAACCCGGAACTTCTTGTGCAGCAGTCGGACTCATACCCGCTGCGTCACAGATACCGCCTTGGGTTCTCACTCTACTCAATTTATTTGAACATTCATTATTGCCAAATATCTCTTATCTATTTCTCTTTCCAGAATACAGCGCGTGCCTACAATTCAAATTTGGAATATCATCGCCGCGAGCGACGCCACACAATTTAAAAAAAATTTACTAGCACCTCACGTAATAATTAGTGATTATAAATATTATCAAAATCATGGTATCGATTTCATCGCTAGTAAAATATTGGTGGTCTGAATAACATCTAATCAATCGACAAATAAAAATCATGTAAATACAAAAAAAATATTGATAATGTTAAATTTACACGCTCGATCGTTTCGCTGACGTCTAAGACGAATCCTTGGCCGACACGGGAAGCTTTTAGCCGCATATAAATAATAACAAAAGCGTTATATATTACAAATAACACTGTATTAATCATATTTCATGGGTTAAAAATATTTTAGCTTAATAAATAAAAGAGATAATCACATTACTTGCTCGAGTGTGTAAATATGACATAAATCAGTATTGTAAAATATTATTATTTAATCGTGGCGAGGCCATTAAAGTATGAATTAATACAGAACATTCTTGGCTTTATTGTGACAACTTCGTAGAAAATTATCTAATCATATTATGTTTAGTTTATGTGAAAATTTTAGGCTTGAGATGGCATTGCATTTAGGACTTTATAAACTTTAAATTTAGATCACATGTTGCTAATCATTAATTTAGACATACGTTCGAAAATTTTAAACAGCAGGAATAGTGCTGCTATATTAGAATTGTTATAAGGAAAAGTGTGAGGATTTTGTTAAAATCAATTTGGTTACTATTTCGAGTGACAAACAAGAAAAATAAAACAAAAGTTAATAAATATTATGTCTGAAATTAATGATTTGTGTATAATTACAATTTTGGCCTTCCACAAATATGTCACTAAATTACCTGTGTCTTTAGTTAAAAAGCCGATCTTTTATTGTTATTTTGAGTTCTTGGTGTATTGGAATGAACGACATTGTATGTGATAAGAAGATAATGTAGATCTAGAGCAACTTGTAGAAAGCATCTCGACTGTTACTACTATAATGTGCGATAAACTTGTCATTTATTTAATAAATTTTCAGGAAAAAATTGTTAATAAATAGATCGATTTAAAGCAAATTTGGTACTTAGATTTGTGGTATTTTCTCTGATTTTATATCTCTGATATATGCTGAATTAATTATCTATGGTTTATGAAATACCTATATTAATCTCGTTCGTTGCAATACATCGACTTGTGTCGTTATATAAATAAGTAATATTTATGTTAAAGTACCTGTTCGTATATTAGCAATGGACCGATTCTCGCCTCTCGCACCTGTTACCTGATTGTTGAGCTCCACACTTGCACTCGTATCAGCTACGCTGGATGTAGTTGTATATTATTCAGTTTTTTATTAATAACCATAATGAAAATCATCATCATGATCATCACAAAGATTTCCAATTCAGTTGTATGCGCAAAATTTTTTCACTTTTTTTTAATCTATTGTTTGTTTGTCAATAATCAGTTTCAAACTAGTTTTTCAAAAGTTTAAATTAATAATATCCAGCTATGTTGATGCGTATGGTTGTGGAGTTCAATCCTATTCGTTATCTTGGACTGTGATTTAGAGTTGGTTTTAATACTCGAAAGTGTGTATTTTTCAAAATGAATTTAGGTATCTAAAGAGGTGTGATAAATAATAAAAAAATATATAAATTAATAATCGATAGTAAGTGGCCCATTTAATAAAATAATTTATTGCAAATGTACATTTATTAGTATTAGTTTGTTTAACTTAGTAATAGTTATTGTGGATGATATTATGAAGCGGTTAAACACATTTATAACTATGTAAACTAACTATCATTGATCATGTATAGAGAACCCCATTGTCACCACCATCTTATCAATAGTTTGTAAGCTAAGTTTTATTCGTTGTTTAAGCACCGGTTTATTTCGCACCCTGATACAAAAGACACTATTTTTGAACTAACATAGAAT
Organism: Laspeyria flexula; assembly: GCA_905147015.1. Lineage (NCBI taxonomy): Eukaryota > Metazoa > Arthropoda > Insecta > Lepidoptera > Erebidae > Laspeyria > Laspeyria flexula. Next base: position 16,053,755 of record LR989954.1, read on the forward strand.
GTAAAGTTAAGTCGAATATTGTACGTAACGCAATAATGGCTAGTACATACCCGTGTATCAGACGTTCTTTCTTACGTCGGCTCTATATGTTAATACTATCTATTTCTGTTCTCCATTCATTTTATCTCAAGAGTGGAACCATAAAATTGTTTACTATAGTGTTTTGAATGAACAAAACCGAAATTCAGAGCCGACGCCTATTAATAAATCAAATCGTTTCAACATCTAATTCCATTAGTTTCATCCGTGCTAGGCCTTATCAACTAGTTGGCCAATAAATGGCCTAGCCGTTGGAATTTCAAATAGGTAGACACTTCGAATCTTGCGTAGGTATGTACTAATGTGGAAGCTTTCCAATATGTTGCCTAGGTAGACAGCAGATATAGATAGTATGTTTGTAACAGCTAATAGGCGCTACCGTCTAGTATACATAATGTACCTTATGTAATCAGAGCAATGAAATTATTTTTAGCAATAACCATGTGTGTTATTTTACAAAAACCTTCCCAATTAGGTTCGATTTAAATTGTCGCGGAATGGAATTTTTCAATGAAATTGTACAGAGCTTATTGAATTTTGTCAATATACTAATAACGAGGCAATAACTGTACTGTCGGTACCATCGCCATAAGTGGCCTGAAGGGGGAGTTGGTTCGTAGTGTAACTGAACGTCCCTCTAGGTGTAGCCCTCTTCGCGCAATGAGGCGATATTGACAACATTTCAAATCAATTCCATGGCAATGTAAAATGAACTTTACCTTTGGGCGCCAATGTGAGGAATACGTATCAACTCTGCAAAAATTAAAGAAGGCGAACATACAAATAAGCCGCACAGTGATCTTAATGATCTTCATTCCATTCCATTGGTATCTCGATATTTTCGAATATACCTAAATGTATATTTTCGTATCGCTCAGTATCATAATATTATGATACGAAGCTGTCGTGTGTGTGGTCTCCTGACAATTTCTTCAGACGAAGATGTAATGAGATGTATCGTGCTAATATAAATCTTTATAATAAATCTGCCGTGTGTGAACTTCTTATGGGTTCTTCTATATCTCTATCACACTTAGATGACGAAATTCGACAACATCTGGCAGGGATAACGCACACATTTTTAAGTTGTAGTTCAAGAGCTAGCTCAACGAAGAACTTGCGGAGGAAGATGTTTGCCATTTTAGCTCTTGTACTATACCTACCTTACAAAAATTTAACTTGTTATGGGCCCGGCTACACGCTCCGTCTTGCCTGCTAAGTGACAAAAACACGGAACACATCGTACATGTGTGTATGCAGAGGTACCTAAGCTCGTGAATACAGAACTGTGCAAACATCATCAGTTATGAGAGAGAATTTTATCACGTCACGATCAGAAGAGTCAAGGCCAAAAACAGTCTTGACTGACTGTGGGCAATGACCCTCTTATTCCACTAAGTTCTAGTTGAAGTTAAAACTGGCAGTCCATCTTTAGCGTGGTCAACAAATGAATGTGCAGCAAGCCGCGCTTCCGGGTCCGTGTGTAGATACCAGTCTTGCAGCGCACGGATGCTAGGTCTGCGATTGCATAGCCGATGTTTTTTTTTTGTTTGGAATACACTTTCTGTGTACTCCACGTAGGGATCCTTGGACATGATCCAAGTCCTTTTTTGTGATTCTTATTTATTTGTTTTGTTTAAAAAAAAATTTATAATTATGGAGATTTGCCTATTTTATTAAGTATTCTTTATTTTGTGTCTATTTCTATATATGTATATGTCTTTCATTGCGCGTATTTTCTTCTTGTTTTGGTTTGACCGAGCTCTGCACCGATGTGCAGGGTACAATGCCAATGTACAAACATCTCATTTTTGCCTAATTGGATCTCCCGCTGTACATCGGTGCAGAACTGGACTTGGATATTTATCTTTATAAATAACAATGAGACGAACAATTGGACAGACTACAAGACATTTTTATTCGAGAGGATATTCTGCCCAGGCCGACATATGCCGACCGCAGCGCGATGCTTCCTGCTTGACGACACTTCTCTGGCTTATATTGCCTACAATATGGTTCAAGAGAAGTGGTCCAGTGCGCGTGTCGCGCTGCGGGACGAAGTCGAGCTTAAATGAGCAGCCTGAGCAGAATATACCCTCTTTAATATTTTGGGGGGGACCACGCACAGCAACACCCTCTTTTTTGCCGGAATTTGCTGCTTTATGAAGTGAGACCACCTTAGCAATATAGCATAGCCGATGTTGGCGTTCAGAAGGTTAATATGACTACGACCAGCAGGAGCTGAGTAGTGGTGAAACAGAGATCCACGTGAGCGAAGCCCCCGGGAACAGCTAGTAACTACGTATATAATAGATGTTTTTAGGTTATAGGTGTAGTGGGGTGAATCAATGAAAATACAACTTGGCGTACACAGCTTTTATTATGTACTTGATTTTATCATTTTTTATAATGTACACTTATAAACAACACAGCTTCGCAGCAGCAGGTCACTGAAACAAAAATATTCTAAATTAGTTCATGGCACATTTTCCTTACTATTGTTACATTTCGTGCGGCTTTATCAGTTTATTTGAGTGACGTCATGGCATTCAGCAGTAGCAAATAAGTTGTTCATCATTTACTAAGTGCATTTTAATGATTTCATATAAATTTGATAAGGGGAGTGCCTGCACTCTTGCCACAACCAAAAATACTGAAGTGAAAGATTTAATGAAAAATATTTAAAAAATTTGACAATTATGTAATCTGAACTGTCTGTAGACTAAAAGGGTTTTTAAAACTGACATCAATACATACCTTATCACAGTGTAGATCACGCCTATGATCGTGGCCTTTCCTTCTTTTCTTTGTATAAAGCTAGGAGGGAAACATTGGCCACCTTCACGACCTGTACAACAAAAACACTATCAGTTCAAATGACCATGGCCTGAGAATGAGCGGAGACTTGAGCAGGTGTCAGTACAGCTAACTGCATCATGGCACTCAGAGTAGCAAATACTCCAAAAATAAGCAAATCATCATGGAGTATTTTAAATTTGATACAAAAATGTTAGAAAGTATAAAACTAAAATAAATCACTAACTATTAAGTGTAGAAGTAATAAATTATTATTAAGTTTAAGGAATGCATCTTCAATTATTACCTATACATTAAAAATAGAATCCAAGTTTGCCAGATGCGTTGCCTGCTACAAATTTTCCTAGCATCAGCTTACGCTGAAGTAATTGTACATTTGAGGCACTGACTTTTAACTAAACTGCAATATTTAACAAACATTGTCTCACCTTAAATCTGACTCCGGGAATGTCACCCACAGCATGACCTTTACGACCGAAGCCCGCGACTAGCACTTCGTCGTTCTCTTCAATGTGGTTGAGACAACCGTCCCGGGGTACGAAGGCAGTGACCTTCTTGCCGTTTTTGATCAACTGCACACGCACACATTTGCGGATGGCAGAGTTGGGCTGTTTGGCTTCAACACCACTATCAGGACAAAAAATGTTTTATTCAATCAAGTGTTTATGGAAGCTGTAGAAACTAGATATAGTATAGGTACACATTTTTAAAGAATAAATAGATATACATAACATAATCTTGAAACATTGACATCTGCCTCAAAACTGTATTCATTGACTAACAGTTCATTTACATCAAGGTGACCACACTAACTGAGCCATGTGGTATTTTTAAAGGACCAACTGTTTAGTTGTATAACTTTTGTCCAAAAATCAATAAGTGGTTAGGTGTATACCCAAATAAAATCATAAAATATTCATGGGATTGTTTGATAGACTCAAAAGAATATTATTTATTAAATAGGTAACTTGGCATAGTCCAAAATATGTGTACTACTCGACCAAAACAATTAGGCACATGACAGAAATGAGGATACAGCGCTAGCACCTTGGCTTCTACCCCTTCGCTTCTCCTACGTACATGGTAGCAGTTTTTTGTGTACTTACTATCGACAGTGATCACTTTAGAGCTCTTAGAATTTTAATTTAGTTAATTTATAAAAATGGCTAGGTGTTGTGCACCTAATTGTTTTGGTAGAGCAGTAGATAGATAACTGCCTATGGGAGAGTAAACATACAGAACAGCTACACACAGAATTTTTAAGACATTTTAGTAATGGTGTTAAAAACGGCATAAACTAATGAAATAACGGTTCTGTAAGCGTAAACACCATACTCGTGCGTGTGTATAACCTCATTCACAGTTCATTGACCCATGTGGTATTTACATCTCATGTTACATGCTATTTAGTTAATAAAACAAGCCTAAAGTGCATCTACAGATTAAAGAGAGAGTTCAATAACCATTACCATGTTATAGATAAGTAGCCAATGTAAATACTTCGACTAGGTGAAATTAAAAATTCATAAAATTTTATGTTAGTAGTACAACGTTCTTCCTTTTCCGATCTTCTGTCTTCCGTTGACCCGATGTTTACGACGCCGCCACTCGCAGTATTATCCTGTGATTGTAGTATTAAAACACATTCACAGGCAATAATAATGCGAGCGGAGGCGACGATAAGTGCCGCCTCTTCGTTCTTCAGACATCTTCCTGTCCAAACATGCAACTCGTCGGGCGAAGAAGCGTATATCACTACTGGTCACACAAAAATTCATTGACTCACCAAGACCATTCTAGTAATGAGTGTGAAACGTACTTACACTTTCTCCAGGACGATGCCCTTAGCGTGAGATGCACCACCGAAGGGGTTAGCCTTCCACCTCGTCCCCATGTGGGCTTTCTTGTAATCTTTGTCAGCCCATCGTTGCTCACGACGATGGTTCACGTGCTTGCGCGCCGTGCGAATTCCACGGGGTTTACCTGAAATAGCGACGCTGCCGGTTATCACTTATGTTTACGACGCACAACACAGAAATCAACACACCATAGTTTAAACTAAATGTCGTGAATAGGGAAACTTTTAATGCACCATATAATTAGCGCAGCGACTATGAGATGGAAACGGATTAGTTTTACACCACGAGAAAAACATGTCTGCGCCATGGCCGACACCTATGCATGCACTTATAAGTTGAACTTTTAGGGATATTATATTAGAAATTAGCACTTCTACATCGCATGCGTATTTATTGCACTGATACACACCATTTTCTAATAAAAATAATAAATAAACTATAACAAAAACTGCACAAAACTATTCCTTACCCATTTGGATAGCACGACACCAATCGGCTACGGATGGGAAAAGAAATTATCAAGCGAGTCAGCCAACCACCGGCTTCAAACCGTCACTGTTGCCAACATTGCAAAGCTAATTTTAAGTTGCCATTTTAGAAATCAATATTTTCCTTTTAAAAAAGATTTAGCAGTTTATTTTTAAGCTATGTGCACACCGGCCGGCGCAGCAAATAAGCAAACGCCAACGAATGATATTCGGTGTTGGCTACCCCACACTCGATGACCTTCGAGGTTACCCACTTCCAAATATTCAATCGTCGAGCATACGATCGTTGGAATCTAATTCAGGCTCGAATTCACAATTTCATTTTGGACAACGATGAAATTATTTTAATTGCTAGTTTTATACAACATGAGTTAAAAAGGATAGGAAAAATTAAACGAGAGCGGAGATGGTTAACAATTAATAAAATCCCTCGCACACGCAAATGAACGATCGTTGATGTTCGTTAAAAAGTCCACACACGACCAAACGAAACCATTCGTTGGCGTTTGTTGGGCCGCCGCCGGCCGGTGTGTACGTGGCATAATATAAGATATTCCACAGATGACGCTAGAAAACGTATAACCTTTCAATTATTCTTTCATCATTCATTCATTAGCTGTCATGAGTTGTCAATGTCAATTGTCACCACCATCATTTCATTGTCGTCTTTTGTCTATGTCACTATGTCAGACGCTGTTTGGAAGCACAGTTCAGTTTGGAAGTTTGGATAAATTTGGAGAAAATTAGTTGCAGCGCTGCAAGTGTAGTTAAACGTTATCAAATTATTGAGAGTCATCTCAATATGACGTTAAATTTAGGCAGAAAGGATGGCGGACCGGGTTATGTGGGCATACAGTTCTGTCAAGAGTGTAACAACATGTTGTATCCGCGGGAAGACAAGAATAACAAAGTTCTGTTGTATGCATGCAGAAATTGCGATTACAAGCAACTGGCAGATTCAAATTGCGTGTATGTCAACAAAATTATGCACGAAGTAGATGAGTTGACTCATATAAATCCTGACGTAGTAAGTGACCCAACACTCCCTCGCACCAAGGATCACATGTGTCCTAAGTGCAACAACAGAGAAGCTGTGTTTTTCCAGGGACAGACCAGGCGCGCTGAAGAAGAGATGAGACTTTATTATGTGTGCACAAGTTGTAAACACAGATGGACTGAGTGAATTTATAATGTGATAATATTTATATTAAGTACAATAAAGCAGAATTTATAGTTTTGATTTTTAATTTCACATGTAAATAATGTCTGTCAATCTCCATATACATTACTAACATTACACATCAATATTAGAATAGTGGGCTAGAGAAATGAAACACGTAATATCTTATAATACTTTATTAACTAAAAATATTGCCAAGCAAATCTGTTCTAAATAACAGTTAACAATTCACAGCCATTTATTAATTAATAATAAACATTGTCATGATCTAAATACTAACACAAACACCCCACATTCTTAAATCATCTATTTTAACAACATTGTAACAATTCATTTATGGTTTAATTTCATTTTATTTTATCTAAGAGGCCTTTTGGAAACTATTGCACCACCATCATATAAATATGAAGCAGTCTAAAATGATGGTAAAAATAAACAGTACTAACCTATTAAGTACTGAGATAAGCTCTAATTTGGCACGTAATAAAGTACTAGTACACACTAAAATGAGTATCTACATCTATTTAAAAACCTAATAAATTCTACAAACAGCTCTTTTATTTAGAAAATTCAAGGTACCTAGGCATCTACTTAGAAGCCTACAAATATTCACAAATAAAAAAGTATTTAGGCCTAGTGTAAAGATCTGTGCCCTAAAAGCATGTGCGTAAAAGTTCAAAGATTCTAAAACAAGCTTATACTAGAAGTGGAATATAGAAACGTGATTAGTTTAACTGTGTAAAAGACCAATTTTTTACTATATTTCTAATAATAAACAGTAATAATACATAGCACTGACCTGTATTATTAATTACTAGGTCAGTGAATAGTAGATACGTTGGTAGGTAATAGGATAATGCAAAATCTGAAAATTATATTTTCTTTTCAAATGACATTTCTAAAATTATTCCATGGCTGTACTGCTCATTTTATGTTTTTATTAGTGACTTTTTCAATAGGGACAACAATATTGGACACTGAACCTCTGGTGGACAGTGTCAGAACTTTTCAAAATATGTTGCTCTGTCCACCACTGGGGGACAGGGGAACATAATTTCATAATTTGTCTCTCTGTTCACCAGTGGGGGACACCGGGAATAATCCAAATAATTTTATAGAGTATTAGGGCATTTTTTTTCATGATTTCAATTAAGCTGACATCATAAATTTTACAAAAATGACAAGTAGATCCTGACAGTCAAAGGTAGTATCCACGTTTTTTGTTGGGATAGATCCCAAAATGGAATAATTTTATAGTCATTGTCATTTAGCGTATAAGCATAATCTGTAGTCAAAAATATACCTAAATAAAATTAAGATTAAGTGGGTTCTACACAATGCCGGATTTTAACGCGGCATTTTTTTTATACCACGACGGTGGCAAACAGACCTTTGGTAAGCGAATTTTAAGATGAATAATAGGTTTGATCGAACTATACGTTCTATTATTATAAAGAACCTTAGTTGCAATTTGAATTTAAAAAATAAGTAGGTAACTAATAATTTTATATTTTGAGTAGGTATATTCTAAAGTGAGACCTACATGATATAAGTAAACCAATTTTTAATGTGCCTTTCAGGCAATTTTAAACCTATGTAACTACAAAATACTTTCTCTCATGGATAATATAATTAACATGACTCTCTTATTTTCATATCGATCTTGCGTTTTAACTAGCAAAGATTACGTGACATTCTTGTTCATTTGTCTTGAATTCGAAGTAGTCTGGCAAACGCTGACACGTGCCGGCCTAGACATACAAAGGACTGCGTGGTCTTTTTTTTACTCTTTTTACTTGCTCTGTATGCTTGTCAGGACAAGAACGCATTACACATCGGCAAAGAAAACTATTTAGCTAGGTACATCGGAATTACATTCTAAAATATTTATCAATCAATCAATAATTTATAATTCATAACATTTTGGGTATTACATTGTTTAGAACTTGCTGTGCCCGCGTATTTTTCGCATGCGAATTCATAGTTGTTTTTAATTTTGTGTATAAGTATTGGCAATAAGAAACCGAAATATAGAAGATGCACTTCTATATTAGGTACTACTATTATCTAAATTCGGTAATATTTAAAAGACAAAAATAATAAAATAAACTTCATCTTACATATTAATAAACAATAAGTATTATAAGTTAATACGTTGTACTCTAAACAATGTATAAAGGGAAAACTTAACAATTTTACATTATAATTTTATCATCAACCATTCTGGAAGACGAGTATTCAAAAATAAAAAAAATTCTAATCTAATAACTAGGAACTTACTCTACTAAAATAAAAGCCTCAAAACTACAACACAACACTTTTTACAAAGTTTTGTTCTATTAAATTGATGTCAAAAAAGCTTGCCTATGAATCCTATGATTGAAATTATTAGAATGGATTTAGCGTGGCAAATATTAAATGGAAATATGTATAATATATTGAAATAGATTGACTAACAAGTTAGTTGGTATTTAGGTTACCTACCTATATTAAATAAATACGTGAGTTTCTCTAAACTATTTTTGGGGAGTTTCATGGCGCATTAAACATTAATTTTTATTTAATGGATCTGTTGGACTAGGTAACATACATTTTCGTGCAAAATAATCTACGCATATTAATGAATTGTACATAACAATAATTTGAATGTATTAAATTTACCCACATGTAAGGCTGTTTTAAGTGCGAAATAAAAATGTTTCTCTCTTCAAAAGGTACAAAATATACCTACGTATCGTATATACGATCGATCGATACCTGCTTAAATCTCTGTTATTCGCAAATTTGCTATATTTTCTCGAAAAAACTTTTTTATCGTAAAATGCGCATAATCTTTTATCACAAAATAGGTTTTAGGGTGTATAGAAGTGATAGGTACTTCAGACTCATAAACTTTTTTTTTGTAGGTAAGTAAATAGGTACCTAGTATTTACTTAATTAAGTACCTACATAATTATATTATTGACTCTGTTGGTATGTATTTTTAGTAGGTATCTAAATACTCCTTTCGGTATAATAGGTACCGAACTATACAATTTTTGATTAAAAAATAAAATGAAAATTTGTCCGATATGTTTATCTGTATTAATGTCCTGTTTAATTATCACCTACAAGAATAGACTACCGCGAGGCGGCGACAAACCAAACGTGAAACGATAGAGGTAGGTAGGTATTGCAAATATTATTTCTAATAACATAGGTATTATATAATAGGGGACAACATTAAAATATAAAATTATGAAACATCTACTAAAAATTTGGTATATCGTTCCTGACTCCCTTCTTGACATTTTAGGCTAACTACTAAAAATTCTAAGTTTAAGTATAGTAGGAAATAGGAATTAAAGGATAAGATTTTACTTATCCTTTAATTCCTATTTCCTACATTATTTTATTTAAGTACCTCTGGTACATACTCTAAAATGTGCGTATAACTGTATTGCTTTCTAGTTCTAAAATAATTGTATCAAATTCAAGCTCGGGCAAAACAACCGTTTTACTATTCTAGTAATATGCATTATCTAATATCAACTTGTGAATGGACTTTTTTGAATAAATTCATGGACACAATAGCAATTACGACCTAAATATTTGTTTAATAATATTCAATAACTGTAGGATAACAGGGAGGGCAAAATGCGACGTGCCCTCGCACGAAGAGGGCCCTAAAACCGAAAGCAGTTATAATTTTTAAATTGATAGTTAGGTATACTTTGTATATAAGTAGGTAAGTACTTAAATTAAAAACTATTTTTTGTATGGCAAACTGTTACTATCCTGCTGGATATGGCTCCATGGTATAGCTCATTAGGATAACATAGGTACCTACATCTAATTGCATAATTAATTATTCGAATAGGCATAAATATTAATGGACGCTGGTTAACTGTGAAGATTATGAAATATAAATATTTCCAACATGGTACGTAACAATACGCCACAACTTGATTCATGTCATAGGACTGCCTCAGTGGTGCAGCGGTTGCTGATACGGTATAGTTGCGGTTACTGAGGTCTGGGGTTCGATCCCTGGGTCGGAACAATTAGGTATTTGAATGATCTGCAATATGTATCTACATATTTAAAAATATATAATTATGTACGTTTATCAGTTGTCTAGATCCCCTAATGTAAGCTTATTTTAAGCTGACATTGGGATAATGGCGTTCGCTGTGTAAAAAAAAACCTCAATATTTATTTATTACAAAAAAAATAGATAGTAGGTACCTACATGAAACAAGGCGGTCGATGCGCGTAATATTTCAAGACGGAAAATTAATGCCCTAATGATTGCAGTGTCGTATTTTAAGTAGCTACGTGTAAAATGTGTAACTATGATGACAATCAGCACAATTTTTTATATATAGGTATAGCAATTTTATTCGTGTTGTTTATTTTCTAGCTGGAATGTTGTCGAAAGCAAAACCTTCGAATATTTCAATTACCTACTCACTTAGAGCATTATACCAACCTATTGGTTTAATGTTCTAAGTCTGCTCACAATTGCAATCAATCCGAATAAAAGAACTTAAATTTATGATGTTTTGAGATCAGTGTTACTAGATATATCACATTAATAATGTGTAAGTATACAGTGCTATGCTACATATATATAAATAGCACTTAATTGATAATTTAATTGAATTTAGAACGTGCCGTCGATCTGGAGTCGGCGGCCACGTATTGAAAACCGTCGTCAGTGTTCAGGAGGCAATGGTAATTCTGGAAAGTTCTCCGGTAATGGCGGCAGGACATTCTCTTCAAAATGGCCCGAATGGTTGCCTGGCGGGGAGTAGTTCGCGACAACGATAACCTTACCGTCTCTGGAGCGAGCTTTACCCACGCCGAAGAATGTAGTAGCCGCCCATACCAACTGGGTAAAGTGACCTGAAGAATTGCAAATATAATTATTTTATTTGTGCTGTAAGTTAAATATTATGTATCAATAGCGTGGGCTTGTTGGATTGCGTGGTGTAGACCATAGTCTATTTAAATAGTACATTATGATATAAGTGCGGTAAGTTGATAATTACAGCCGAGGCGATATTGCTAGCCCGAGCCGCAGACGAGGGCTACAAGAAAGCAGAGGCTGTAATTATCAAAGCGCACGAATGTCATACGACGTTTTATAACATATTTGCGAGGAAATAAATAAAATTCTGACTTTCTTAGAAAAAAACAAATACAGCGAAAAGAAATAGCGCGCGGAATAATTTTTACTTGTCACAAATTATTATCGATGCGCGCGCATCAGCGCTTTTTTTTAAGGCAAAAACACAAAAACAGCCAATATTACTAATAAAGTAAATTAAATTTTTGTGTTTTAGTATAGATAAATGGTTGTAATTTATGGTCTAAATTAATTAAATTAAAGAATTAAATGTTTATTTTATATAATTATATCATAATTATTTTATCTCCCAAAGTTAATTTTATTTATAAAATGTTGACCACTTTTCTGACATAAAAACTCTTTGCTAAGATTAAAAAAAATAGGTACCGTTCGTTACGTACGGAGCCCCTTGATTATTAGTATGTGAGCATGAGAAGCCGTGCACTTTACTTTACATTACCGCACTAGTGCGTAATGAGATACATTACAACACTGAAATTGTTGAAATAAGAGACCCTTTACGAGCAAATATGTTATAAAATAATTTATTAAAAAATATTTTCTAAGATGTCAGAGTTGAAATTTAATCTCATTATAATGTTGTACCTGCGTTGACATTAGCGTGAAGAACATCAGACTCTTTAAAGTAATTGTACTGGCGAACTGCCGCGTACCAGTAGGAAGACACTTCTTGACCTGCAAACATAATAAAACAGTCTTATAACCTGAATGAGAGATAAGACACACTCACACTGTTCAGAAAGCCAAGTCGGGGCAAAACTAAATGAAGGATTTTCTTTACGTTGTCCGCTCCCCATCTTCATTCATCTAAGTATTCCGTGTAGAATAGAGTATATGGTTGCTTACAACTAATACTTGGCAGAACTTAAGGTTTTTCAATGTCTCTCGATTTTACAAACTTTCTATTGTTATTCATAAGGATTTATGGCGAAAATGTTAAAATTATCTTACACTAAGACGTTAAACTGATAGAACGCGACCACGCAACGGGAGCGATGCGATCAACACATAGCATCGGCGCTAGATAAGTATGGACGTCGCGCGTCGACTAATAACAGCCTACCTAATGATTCGTTTACATAACTGAAGACAAAATTGTAAAAATGCCCGCCATCGAACTTGCGATGATCGCGTATTCGCGATCTATTATGACACTTATTCGACGTCTATTCTTGTTTCGCGTTTGTAAGATGATCGCGTAGCTCGCGGTGCATGATCGCGTTCTATTAGGACGCTGCCTAATGATTCTGAAGACTCGTCCTCATAAGCTGTGGTGCGAAAAGTCACGATGGGAAGGAGAGGGGGCTTTGTACAGCAGTATGTTAATAAAAACTTACTGTAACTTTAATTTTTCAGTGTTAACAGACAATCCATATGTTCATTACCTGTGACATCAGGCTGTAACGCGCTGACAGGCCGCTGGTACAGGTTTTGCCCGACATCGCGGTCGTTCCTGTAGCTGAACCTGTTCGTGTGTGCCAGGTGATTCGCCCACGCCTGCGCGTAGTCACATAACTGCCGACATGAATTCCAAATTTATACCAACATACGTTACCTACATATATGAAACAGGATGATTTTGACTGAAGTTATTGAAGCAAATCTAATAAGCCTCTCCGCCACGCCTCCCCCAGCCACGTTATTAACTTACTACGATCCTACAGACATAGATTCCTATAAACCAAATAAATCACCAATCTTTAAATAAGTTACGGCAATATGAGTTATACTCGTATGTGTATGTTTTTTCTCAATTTATACCCATTAGATAAGTACTTATTTAAATAGCCTACACATGCTTGATTGATTGTCTAGATAGAATATGATGATCTAATTCTCTGGTCAAAAAAGCGTATGATCCCTCGGAGATTACTTGCCGTGATGGCTTTAACAGATTAGTACTTTTACGAACAACTCATGAGTTCGATTAAACTTACGGGTATTTTGGCGCCCAACGTGGGACTCACTTATAAACTTTTACTTCATAGTTCATTTAGATTTACTATAATTATTCAAAGGTAACACCAGATTTTCCATCGGAAAACTAAATAGAAAACAGTTTTTGTGGACACAACGTATAAAACTGTGATGATTGTTCGTGAGGAATGCCCGTAATACTGTATTCATGGAGATAAATATCTAAAGAACGTCGTAGTCTAATTTTTTTTTTTTTTTTTTTAATATTCACTTTTCATTATTTTATTATTCACTTTCATAATTTAAAAAAAAAAAATCACAATCGCCAAACTGCACAAGCAGTTTGTTGGCGAAAGAGGCGCTCTTACTAACTAAATACCTTATAAAATTTAAACATAGTTTAATTCAAAGTTTTACAAAACTCCAGTGAATTGGAACTCAATATTGTTTCTCTTTATACACAATACATGTCTTTAAATGTTTCCTTACCTACTTATGTGAATATAAAATAATATGAAACTTAAAATCTTACAATACCTACTATGAATTTCATATTGTTACATACAAAATACAAATATTTCCTTTTTACATTATATTGCTTCAATATATATTATTTTTATCAGACAACGAGGTAGTCAAACTGTTAGATAAATGCCATTCAAAGTGGTAAATACGAGTACCTACGTTTAACTTCCATTGGGCGAATAGGTAATAATCTTTTTACTTTTTATTAACGGGTCATATTTTTATTTGCTAGCTTATTGGCACCTACAAAATATGTTGTTCTTTTAAACCGCCGATGCAAAATGAAGAGTGTTGTAATTTATGCTTGTTGATAAAATGTTTCGCTGTTGTTTTGGAATATTTTAGAAAAACATATAGTGTCACGATTTTTTGGCCGGCAGTAGTTGTGCACCTACACTTCGTCAGCTATGATATCTCAAATATAGGTACATATTATGGGCACGTACTTAATAAAATTTAAAAACATACCTATGAGGTTGATGTTGGGATGTTTAAAGGTATGCCTTTAAACGAGGACTTGTGAAGTGTCATAACGTTTCGTTTATATTCTGTTTCTATTCTACTTGTAAGATGTTTCTTCAATATCTACTATTTGATCACAACCTATCGACATCTCATATGATCAACTACTCATGTATTAATTTGCTACTGTGTTCATTAAGGGAAGGTCAACAGCAGATGGTGATGCGAACATACCTCCGGCGCCATGTAAAGCTGTGGTGCCCCGTGGCGTTGGCGGTACACGTTATGCCAGCACAGACAATCCGTGATGAAGTCACTGTCCTGCCACGCAGTTCGTACTTCGCTCCATTGCACTATCATACTTACGGGTCTCGACTGCAGCACCTGTCATTACAAAGAGAAACAGATTTATTCCAAATCACAGAATTTGACCGAAGTCATTGTGGTTGCGGTCTAAGCGAGCGGAGGTACACCCCATTACTAGGATGTCATTCATAATAACAGCTTTTTATAATCCTTAATCAATATTATACATACATATAGTTCAAACCATTGAGGGTTCAAACTGTATTTTTCACATTATAGATTTTCTAGTACAAAACAAAACTTAGGTATATCTACCGGAAAGATTCATATAACTAACTAGGTTCTCGATGACGATATATTTTACAGCACCTGGCTTACAGCCTGACCTGCCTGGGTTCGAGCCAAATAGTTCGGTGGCTTTGCCAAAATTAGATTTATTACAGTGGTCCACGTAGGTACGTACTCGTATTACGTAACGTTATACAATATCGGGAACGGAGCCGCTTGAATTTCAGTGTAAACGATGTGTGGGCGAGAATACCATGCTTTAAATAGGTACCTACCAATTTTTAAAAACATTAATTATATTAAACGTGTGTTGAAAAAAAGATATTAATGATGTCGTTAATGTACTAAACACTAACAAATAATTCGATAGGTCTTAGGTTAGGTACCAGCCAACACACCACTCTCCTTATCAATCTCATCAGCATCAGCAACCCATTAAGTCCCACTGCTGGGCTCGGGTCTCCTCTACTCTAACTAGAGAGCTGAGAGGGTTTAGGCCATAATCCACTGGCCTAGTGCTGGTTGGTGGATCAGACATACTCATAGAATTTCTTCTAGGGTATGTGGGTTTCCTCTCGATGTTTTCCTTCACCGTTAACAGATGATAAGACACTTGACTAGTACATATAAATTCCACAAAGTGGAATCCACATTGGTACTGCCCGTCGGGATCCATTCAGCTACCATCTCATATTCAGCCACCATCGCTTATCAATCTAAGAGACTCGTCAATCAGACAAAAAAATACGTTTATTCCTCGCATAGAAGCTAGTTAGGGTTCTGTACCAAAAAGTTTCAAAAGGAACCCTTATGGTCTCTCTCTGTCCGTATATCTTAGAATCTACATTGGCTATAGACAAATTTGGAACAGTTATAAACACTGCTGATCCAAAACTAATAAGATTTAAAAAATTTGGAAAATGATTTTATTTCCTCTGAATAAGGGGCCGAAATGAGGGATTGACCTTTTAAAGTGAGACTATTAGATCAAGTGGGGTATCAAATGAAAGGGTTTTGTTTCACATTCCAAAACCTTAAGGTTTTATTTTAACATCTCACAGTTTTTGAGTTAAGATAGCATAGACTATCAAAAAAGTATCATCCCCCCTTTACTCCAAAATTTGTGATGAGAAAAACGTGAAATAATTTCAGTTAATTATGTTAATGTCAATATAATATAATATAATATAATAATAAAAATAAAACGATCTATGTAACTACGAGTAGCACACTTTTTTAGTAGGTAAGTAGGTAATAATCAAAAAAAATTGGCCGTATAACTAAATTTATTTCTAAATATTATGTTTAATATTATATTTCTTTTGTCATAAACTCATAAGATAGTTTTTCATAAACCCTGATAGTACGGCACCCTCGGCTTATGAGTTAGACTCGCACTTGACCGGATTTCAAATTATTAGATTGAAACATGTGATGATAGCAATATCTTGTCAACGAAACATGTTATTCCCTTTCTAAGTAACTAAGTAGATTTGAAATGCATTGATCCAAATATGCCCGTCACGTACTTCCAAGACGAACAAGAACATAGGAACATATTTACATTATCGACGTTCGCAGTCAAGCGAGTGAGCTCGTGTTTCAGAATAAAACGTTAAATACACTATATTTACTTATTTGTTTATACCTACTTTTAAACTTTTGACAATGTCTAGATCATCATGATCATAGATAGGCATGATATTAGAAATTTATTAAAGTCAGTTATTAAGTCCCATTTGATAGATAGATAGTCAGCTTATGGTCAGCGAAAGGCGAAAACCTCTACGAAATTTTGACTTCAGCGCTACAAAATGTCTACGTCATCTCTACGAAATCTGAATATCACTTCTACATCACATTTCATGAAACAAAATAATCTAAACAACTAATGAGTAATAATGTGAATTCCCATTCGTAGCATATTTGGATTTCTATGTGTCAAACACATTTGTCAAGCCGCTGTCTATAAGGTAAATGCTCCTATTACCGCCAGTTTTAGCTGTCTTAGGATTCACTTTAAAAAAATAGATATAAGCTGTTATGTTAGGAAAGATGTTACAATTTATAATTAATCACAACGAAGTATTCTTTGCAATTCAGTACTTAAATTCAATATTCAATAACACAATAGTTACTAAATAATTATTTAATCCTAAAGAGTAGTTGATTCTATTACCGACCCATAGAATGCGGCAGATTCTATTACCGATTTTTCAACTTCTTTTACCGACCGGTACAAAGTTGTCACTTCTTCTATACTATTAAATAAAATAAAAAATCGATTTTAAGGCATTTATAATAACAATAGTTATGAGATCAACATTATTACAATATGAACATAATTATTTATTGCAAAGCTTAGAGCACTTATTTTTTGTTATTTTAATTATATATATATATATATATATATATATTTATTTTTTCTCTTGTCACGCAGAGTTGTCCTCGGTATGCCATAGGGTTTTGAAGCTTCGTATATGCTGGTCCCTTCATTTATAGCTAGAAGCGCAGCTTCTAGTTGAGCAGAGGCGTACTGCTTGCGCTTCTACGGCTCCATGATTCTATAAAAGAACACAATCTTTAAAGACATATAGATAGAGATATAAGTTACATGGCCCGCATTCCGTCCCGCCATTTTTATTTGATTTGAAAACATATGAAATATAGCCAATGCCATGAAGTATGACTGAAACTGGATAGCAAATATTATTTTACATTTATTAATGTAAAATAATATTTGCTATCCAGTTTCAGTTAATTGACGTGACGTTTTGAGAGATTTTGTCACAGGACATATTATTATATTATTATATGTCCTGTGACAAAATCTCTCAAAACGTCACGTATGCAAGAAATAAGCCAAATTGTTCAAAAATATACATTTTATTTTTGTGTACTATATCACCAAAAATATCGTCACAGTTGTGAGTCGGTAATAGAATCAAGTATGAAGGTCTATTAGCGACCCATTATAATAATAGGGATATTGTCTAACGTTGAATCGAGTTTTACACAAAATCTTTAAGAAATAGCTTTGTCGTTAATAGATCTAACGATGTAAAATAATTTTAAGAACTGAACAAGAAAACAATAAAATCAAATGAGGTAGTTTATAATTGATATTATTTTAAAATACTAAATGTTCTCAAAATTTTTAACAACGCCATGGGTCGTTATTAGAATCAAGTTTTGAAATTTGGATTGTATTACCGCCTTAAATTAAAACATGATTTTAAAGCACAAAAACCAATAAAAAGTATTATATTAAGAGTTAGTTTAGAAAAAGAATATATACGTTACAGTTGTAATGTGATAACAAGAAGACAAATCCATTTTTAGTGTGTTATTTTCCTTAAGTAATATTTAGGTGTACTTACGTGGCTGGAGACGCGACACTATGAAATGTGCGTCCGCTTCGGGCGCGTCCCATTAACATTCAAATTATTTCTTTCACTGGCTATTTAAACACACAAACTTTACTCTTTTTGGTGGCCAACAAAGATACGTAACTAATTTTTAAGGTATGACATTTCTGAAACTCTATTTTATGTCCAATATGAGTGATTTAAAAATTGGATCGTTAATAGAGTCACATTTTAGGGGGTCGTTAATAGGAGCTTTTACGTTAGTAGCTATCATACATATTTACAAAATAGTTATTTTACAAGCCATAAGTTAATTTCTAGACTTACTTAGTGTTAGAAAATTATTTAAGATACCTATCTATTTTCAAATAAATATTTCAATTAGCAACCTGGCAAATTCTCCAAATTTAAGTTTATTATATTTTAAGTTAATAAATTTAGTTTTTATTTAGATGGTTTTGCTAATAGCTGAGTACCAATACTGTATCTACAAGTTAGCTCTACTAAAAATTATCGTCACTCAAAATGAGTTTTACGTGCAGTTTTATTCATTCATGAGGTCATCTCAATGGCACCTTGGGGCCACAATTTATTAAATTAATATTTAGCAATTCTTTTACACACTGTATCATTTACTATTACTAAAATCCAGACTAGTAAGCGGTACACCTATCGAAGAAACCCTCAAGTAATGCAAATAATATGCAGCTATGAATAAATTGACTACAGACGGGGCGGCTCGCAGGACGGCGGCACGCGACCTGTGTAGTTACTTTATTGCTTTCTAATTGCTGCCTTTTGTTACTTCAAATTTTTTTTTGTTTACGGTTTATTTGCAATATATTTATTCTTTAAATTGTTTTCCTTAATGGTTATTTTTGAATGTTGCCTCCTAAATTATAATTCTTAGTAAAACCATCCAATTGATCTATCTAAGTAATGGTTTAAAAAACCATTGCACAAAAGTTAGAGTATTCCCAAAGCCACAGACGTAATTTAAAAAGTTGAATATAAAATATCGTAGATATTCCCAAGAAAGCCGAGGTCGCTAGTCAACCCACTTGGAGAGCGAACTCTTTAAGTTGAAAACCTCGTTCTTATTACTTCGAAAGCTGCAGTCTTAAGAGACTCTTGTCCACATCTGCAGACATACTTCATATGTATTTTTCCTATTCGAATTGAAAATTTAATTCAATATTTTTTGTTCATACAATTTCAATGCACGTCTTGAAATGGCAAAATAAAAGAGAAAAGTTGTATCTTAGAAGAGGTACCTACATCTGTTGCATAAAACATGAGAACTCTGGCGCTAGGGACATTGTTATTTGTAACTGAACTTTTAAGTTCACAATTCTAGATAACGAGAAGATACGGTACACCAGCTATGATCATCATCATCATCTCAACCCAGCCTCGGTCTCCATGCTCCATGGATAATATTTGTAACTGAACATTCAACGGTTTGTAATTCAATCCAATACCTTACATACCCACTCAAAAATTACTCAAACTTGTTATATGTAGGTATATGTATGTACCTATTTCTTATTTGAAATGTCACTTTTATTACGGCATTTCGCCTTTCTAGCTTACAACCTATAAACATCGAGAAATACAGCTTCGAATGAAAATATAAAACATTTTAAAAATATACTCGACAGGAGGCATAGCATTTTTAGTAGGAAATTTATGAAAAATTTCCTACTAAAAATGAATTTCCTTTTTGTAAGGAAACGATCAATCACAAGCTACGTAAAGTACGTTATAATATATTGACCAGGTAGCAGTGGAATATTAAACTTCTCGTGGAAAATGAGCTTATTGTACACGTCTTCGTAATATTTGAGAAGGTACTGCAGTGAGTTAAATATATTTAATAATTTAGACATTCATCATTATGTTATTAAAATTAGTGAAAGATGTATACCCATGTTAGAATCTTAGTGGATATAAAGATTTGCTTACTGCCTACCTCTCTGTTGGGGAGCATCACATGGGCGTGAAAAACCTATCTACTCCCATTTTGGAATATGAATAATGTATAAATTTGAATAAACAATACGAATTTTTCAGTCTCCTGTAAATATGTACTTATCTATCAAGTTCCGGCTTAACTATGTCAAGTTGTCAACAATGGTATCTTAAGTGTTCCATAATTGAGTTAAATTATAGCTGGTTTACAATTTTCAAAGTGTGTTGTTACTTTATGTTCAACATTTAGCGTCATGTCGTCGAAACTCTAAAGACAGTTCAGCAGGCTATGATCGTTGATTTAAAATATAGATGCAATCTATGTGCTTCAT
Organism: Laspeyria flexula; assembly: GCA_905147015.1. Classification (NCBI taxonomy): domain Eukaryota; kingdom Metazoa; phylum Arthropoda; class Insecta; order Lepidoptera; family Erebidae; genus Laspeyria; species Laspeyria flexula. Next base: position 16,074,441 of record LR989954.1, read on the forward strand.
GCTTTATTTTACAGGTATAAATTTTAACTATATAATATATATATATATATATATTACATATATTTATATATATATATTATATAGTTAAAATTTAAATACAATCAATAGGTAATCTTTAGAATGAAGTAGGTACCTAATCGTTAAGAAATTACTACAAAATATAGTTTACTTTGAAGAAATAGTTAGTACAGTAATATACCCACTACACTATACAGCTTCTTTTACAGACGAAGACAAAATAGGAATTACAATTTACACCTATCATAATAAATTAGGTCTTATCAAGTGGATCTTAATACTTATAACAATAGATTTCGAAATTTTTCCTAAACTATTACACCTATATATTATACCTATATCTCCCCTGAATATTTAAATCATTTTGAAAACAAATGGTTCATCTGTTACACAAGAAGGTCACGTCAGCAATATGGCGCAGTGCCAACAAACTGAATGCCTGAATTTGCCTAAAAAGTCAATTTCATAATTTTCAACCGAGTTACGCAATCTAACTTATGACTAAAACCTAAGTAGGTATTATGTAAACAGAATTAAGCAATAAAATTATTTCATAATGATTCTTTATGTTGCTCAAGTCTGCAAATTTTTTTATTAGTCCGATGTTTCGATTGAATTGCACGGATTGCACCGATCGTAGTCACAATAATAATAATAGGTATGTCTATAAGTTGCGAAAGTTTTAAAGTTTTTAATATCAACCTTGTTCTCGGGCGGACAACAATCAGAAAGATTCCTGAACGAAAAAAGATACCTGAAAGTAAGTAGTTTAACAAAACGACTTCTAGGTATTTTTTGTATTATCGGTCTAACTCGGTCCCACCCAAATCGGACCTTCAACCACTGGGCTCAGCAGTCATGGAGTGGAATGCAATTATTAGAGGCATGAGTCGAGGCACTGCTGTGCCCTGAGGTCTTTAGAAACATATAAGTATACTTACTTTAAAAAATATATATAAGTATCTTGGTCCACGTGTAATTAACTCCGCGACGTAAAACAAAACAAGTATTAAATAAACAAACTAACTACCAAACTTCTATTTATAAATGGGTTCACTTAAAAGGATTTATTATAATTGTTATTCTGTTTACGTAACTCCGCCACGAAATTATGATTAACCTTTCAGCTTTAGGGTTCCGTACCCGAAGGACTAGAACTAAATCTTCGAGTTAAGATTGTATTTCGTGTTTAATCTCATTCTCTAAATGTTTAGCGGTCAGCTTTGAAATGACTTTGAAAGCTAGATTAGATAAGAGGGCGTAGACAATGTCGCTTTCGTCGAGTTCTTGTCTTCATTTGGCATGGGCATTTGGGTAATACTCCAAATATTGGCTCTATTCGAAGAAATCCAAACAGTATCTTATTCATTTCTTAATAAAATATTATCTCTACACAATCCTTTAGTAAATAAAGGCGTTAAATTATTTTCATCAGCAGCCTAGCCTATCATAATACACGTAACAATAAACAGTGAAATTCAATTGCATACGTGCCCGCTGAGGCACTATAATAGTGGTCGGTACTCACAGATAAAGGCTCAATAACGGATTTTCTTGGCAAACAACCAACAATGGAGGCCTTAGAGAGATGAAAACTTAGTTGATTGTCCTAGCCTCGCTCTTGTTTTGTATTAGGAATGTATTTTGAACAAAAACTGTTTCTTCTTTTTAGTAATTTTCAGCCTGATTGAGACGATCGGTTTATAAAAATATGTAACTTTGTGAATTTTGATAGTTCAAAATTGGTCAAGCTACTTAGGTTACAAGAGACAAGTGGAGTCGCGGGCAATAGTTAGTGCATATATAATTGAATTAGGCTATTAATTAGCTTTCATCTGATAACCACATTGCGATAGCACTAAAAAAACGTCTGTTTTGACAGTTTACGGCCGCCATATTGGTTTTTTGTTGACGTCACATAGCCTATGCTACAGAAGGTCACAATGGAACAGAAATGCCCACATTCACACATACATACATATATACGCGCGAAAAACATTACCCTCCTTTTTGGCAGTCGGGTAAAAATGTCCGTATCGTTGTCCTCTTTTTTTTATACCACGACTTTGGCAATCAGACGTACGGTCCGCCTGATGGTAAGCGGTTACTGCAGCCTATGGGCGCCTGCAACACGTTGTACGCAATTATAATTTACTAGAAGACGCACGGGGCTTCGCTCCCGTCTTCTTTGTTTGGCCACTGCTGAGCGCCTATTGATAGCCTAAACCTTCCTTGGGCTATCCAACGCTAAAGGATTATAACCATTATAAGTAAAAAGAGATAATTGTTTTCATACGCTAGCGTGTAGTCCAAGAGCAAATTTAAGCCTTAATTCTGTTTTATATTCCACTGCCCACTTGGAATAAATCAGTTTCCTGGACTATAAGACAAAGAATCTCGATTTTATTTTATTTTGCTTGGGATGTTTTTGTCGTTGAATAATCTTCAACGACAAAAACATCAATCAAACCGAAAGAACCGTATGTAAAGACATACCTACGTATGTATTTAACAGTAAAAGTTAAAAAAGTTATATTTCCGCAACATCTTCGAGAAGCAGTAATTACCTACCTATTCTATAGATACAATATAAGAGACCTAAGTGAATTCGTCGACCTAATTTTTCTTCTTCGTTGAACAAATATAGCTTGAGATGTATCAGTAGAGCGCGAAAACATCTTCGCAAGATGTTTTATCGAACAAATTATTGTTATTATTAAAAATCATTAGCTTCGTTATCTGTTACTGTGTTATAGGTTCCAAAACAATTGGTTAGTACTTCTGAGTCTCCCAAGTTTTTGCAAACGTTCGTTAATGTTAAGCTGGCTTACAGGAGTAACAGTGATGAATATACATGTACATGTATGAACAATTAAAAAAAAACAAAAAAGCTTAATTTTAATAAAATTCTTCAAAATCATAACGGTCCGCAGTTATCTTCAGAAATAAAAAGGTTTAAAAACCCGTTTGATGTTAATTTCATTTCGAAGTTACAGTAAAGGGGTTTTTGGCCTTTTTTGAGACATTTACAAGCCATTTTACGGTTGACAGCCGGTGAGGCCGACAGGGGCCCCAAAGGTCGCAAAAACGTTTCATTTCCGTGTCAGGTCAAGGACGTGTTCCATTTTCACTCGATCATAATAAGTATTATGCATAATACATGACGAAAACAATGATACATATATATGTATACTCGTGCATGCCTGCCCTTGTAAACTTATTGAGGTAAAACTTCAGGGATGCATTTCGCATCCATGAACACTGAACATGTGGAAGGCCAACATTCGATCTTTGAATTTGAAAATATTTCGTTATCATTAAAAACCAGCGAGCATAAAAACTTTTTCATTTTTATCGTAGCTTTTATGTTTATTTAACTTTTGTTTTTGATTAACACAAATAAGTATTTGTCTCGTGTAGGAATAGAACCCACGTCCCTCGGCACGGCGATGTTAGTGGCGACGGTGACAGTCAATTTCATAATAATTGTAAATAGTGTATGTACCTATTTACAATTATTAGGTTGACTACGTTTGTTTCTTCTTCTAGACCAGTGGTTCCCAAAGTTGGTAGAACTGCGACCCACCTATTAAATCTCCTAGATTCGGGACTCAACTCTAGAAAGTTTGTCGATGTCATTTTGAATTTAATTTAATTTTAGTGACGACAAATAATGAAAGACCAAGCGCGTTGCGCCGTCAATCTTATTTTTAAGGACCAAACTTCTCAAAATTCTCTGCCTACCCACGAGTGGGTCGCGACCCACTCTTTAGGAAATGCTGGTTTTTGAATGGACTTTAAATGGACTAATATACACTGTTACACGTCACATCGTATTGTACTATAAAATTGCGTAACAAAATCTTACCTTTTGTAAAAGTTTTGGTCTGTTGTCGAGTTGTTCTTCATTTTTGTGCTTAGATTCGTTGTCGACCTTATTGTAGTTTCTGCGAACAATACAATCTTATTAGTTATGTAGGTAAGTATCACAATAGGACTATAGAAATGTAAGACAAGAGTATAGTCAGGGTCTGGGCATGTCGAGACTTTTCTGTAAAATCTAAGAGGACGCAAATTTTGTACGACAATTTTTATATTAGCTTTGTCTGTCTTGCCCAGAAGAACATAGAAGACTTGCCTAGCAAAACTTATATCCAATGGGCCTTAAGCTCTCATCATACCTTCAGTCTTAACGAGATTGTTTGAGGTATCTTTTGAGAATTCTTTTTCAGTAACTGGCCCCTAAAAGGTAATTCAAAGAATGCGAGAGAATCTTCTAACGCACAACATCAATAGTGTTATACGATCGCAATTTCAGGTAAACCACATAGTAGATAATATTCTACCACATTTACATAGCGCCATCTAGTCCCAAATTAAGCAATTATATTTGCTTGTGTTATGGGTACTAAACAACTGATATACTACTTAAATACTTTTTTTTTTGTAAATACATACATACTATAGATAAATTACACCTAGACACAGAACAAACCTTTATGGTCATCACACAAAGATTTGTCCTGGGTGGGGATCGAACCCACGACCTCCGGTTTAGCAATCAGGGTCACTAATACTAGACCAACAGGCCAGTCAAGATAAACCCCCTTGAATTGTAACTACGGACTTACAGGGTACAATCTCCACCTGCCATTCCTAATTTGCGGCCTAAGTAATTAATATGAATAATGTAGGATGTGCGATTGTGCGTCCGTTGGTATTTGCCAAATTCTAACATTCCCGCTATTTGATGAGGACGGCGAGCCTGTGTGTAATCTAATAGCATTTATTATTAATACGGAAAAATGCTCGCTCGTTCGTTATATATAAATGCTAGATTAAATACGATAAGTGACATACCCAGCAGCCCGCACGTGGTGAGAGACGACATTTAGAAATAATTCAATATGAATAGAACTATCTATTAAGATTTTTTTTTTTTTTAATTTTAGTGAAACGTTTTCTAGAGTGAGTACAACCTAGGTACGTATGTTGGTACATATTGGAATAGAATATTAATAAAGTGTGTCGGGGATAAGAGTTATTTCAACAGGGTTTCAAGAAGTGATATTGATGATCGTGTGGTTCGAGAAGCCATTATTTATCATTACCCGTCGGATAAGCATCTATGACAGTTTCGACAGCACACATGACAAGCGGTCATACGAGTATATTGGTACTTAAGCAGGATAGTAGTGCAAATATTTACTTGAATTCCAGGAACTTAATTCAAGTAATATATTTTTACTTCATCATCATGTCAGCCTATTGCAGTCCACTGCTGGACCTCTTCTCACACTACTAACTCCTGATATTTTTACTTGCCATTCATAAAATTTTAACATGGTATTCATTCCAAATATTAATATGTGAGAACGAGCTTCACTGTGCAGCGATAGGCAAAACCTAATAAAATATACTATTTAGAATCAATAATATATCAGATTAAGGTTTGACTACTACAGAGTTTACCTACCTCTTATATTCTACTAAAATTTCATCCCAAAGCATGACAAGTTCCGTCTAAGATGGGATCGCGTGTTTCTACCTTTCTTATCGCGGAAGTTATAAAGGAACCTTCAATTGTGTAGTTATCTGCGTTTACTCCCCTTGGGGTCGAAGCTTGCCGATATTGGCGCCGAGCACGCAACGCCAAGAGTTTGCTCGAATCTATTTACTCAACTTGCTTATATTTGCGGACTGTCGGCATACCAGTCGGAAATTTACATTCATTGGTTATTTATTGCGTGAAAAGGATATTAAAATAGGTCCGATTTTGTTTCATTTTTACTTGTCCGATTTTGTTTCATTTCAACCAATGCACTAGCGTAAATTGGAAGAAATTATGTCCATCATTATGCTGCAATTGGTGTATAGTTTATCGGATTAGCTCCCACCCGCGACTTCGTCCATGTAATAATAGGATATATGGCCACAATAACAATATAATATCTAATAAAATAATAAATTCAAATGTAGATACTCCAAGGTACCTACTCTAATTTTATTTATTTACAACTATTTCACGTCAAACATTCAAACTAATTTCACAAAGACAAGCGCCTCGCAAAGTTCTACATGCCCTGAGCCTGGCAATGGCTATAAGACCGCCCCTGAATATGTTTACAAAAACTAAACCGTTGCAGAAAGATCTAGAAGTAGGTACCTACATATACATAATATATACCTATCATATGTACCCTCTACAAATTTTACGTAATTTTATCTTATAAAGTTGGCCAAAAAGCCTCATATTCATCCAGTTCCATTACACACTAATATCACTTAGGACTCTCGTAAAATCATATCATAACTGTGTGGAGTAACCTGTGTGTTACGTGAACTGTATTTTAAATACAGTGGGAGCGTGCCGCAGCATAAGACCCTTGAATTATAAGCATCGTGCGCTAGTTCATAAAGTAGCGATTTAAGCCAAATGCTGGCCAAATTATTTGTGACTTTATGCCAAATTGGTTTACTAAAGTATCAATTAATGTATGTTAGATAGAATCTGGTCACGGTCATTCAAAAATATTACTTGGTCCAACATTTGGTCGACAAAAATGTCAATCGAACTGTATTAATTTCTGCATGCATATAAAACCAACTAATATTTTTTTAATTCTGGAATTATCGCCCGGGAAGTTACCCTGGTATGATCTCTTTTAGAAAACCGCCACAGGTAACAATTACTTACGTAGTGTTTACTGCCACTCATAAGTCAATTATGTTAAGTATAAATTTTTCTGCGGACATTGGCTCGGCAATCCTCTGTGTTCCTAGCTATTCCTAGCTCAGGTATGTAAGCATGCTCTGGTTGCTTTTTGGACATATCCTTATTGGATCCATTAAAATTCACCGTTACCGAAGGCTTATTGGAGACTCTCCCCGTAGTTTGTGAAATAAAAATGTTAAAGGGATATCTACTCAAAATTCTTCTTTCTACTATAAAATTTCTACTTTAGTTGACAAAAAAATCGTACTACTAGAGATAAAGCCGATGACTTACCTATCAGCCTGCAGCAGGGCAGGAGCTACCTTCTTGCGAAGGTTGGCGAGCGCCGCCAGTTCCTCTCGCTTCCTGGACGGAGGCGGCGCGCCACATAATGTCAACAGAGGTGTCGGGGGCGTCGGCTGTGTGTTGCGTGAGAGAAGTCTGTTCAGAAAGAAACGAGATGAAGAGTTTTATTACAAAACGGATGGAAGAATTGACCTCTCGATACCTAAAATAGGACTGAATGTTTATTTTGCCTGATATAATACACGTTATCTTGAAAAGCCTTGCAAAACATCTAGTGTACCTAAAAAAAGAAAATACTAGTAAAAAAAACAAATTAAATGAATTGTATGTTTTTTCGTAGAGGTGACAAAGATATTTCGTAAAGGTAGTGTCGAAATTTCGTAGAGGTGGTGGTGACATTTCGTAGACGTGACATATATATTTTGTAGAATTGACATAAACATGTCGTAGAGGTGACGTAGAAATTTTGTAGAATTGACGTAGACATTTCGTAGAGAGGATGTAGACAATTCGTAGACGTGACGTAGACATTTCGTAGACGTGACATAGACATTTCGTAGACGTGACGTAGACATTTCGTAGAGAGGATGTAGACATTTCGTAGATGTGACGTAGATATTTTGTAGAATTGACGTAGACATTTTGTAGAGGTGATGTAGACATTTCGTAGAAGTGACATATACGTTTTGTAGAATTGACGTAGACATTTCGTAGAGAGGATGTAGACATTTCGTAGACGTGACGTAGACATTTCGTAGACGTGACATGGACATTTCGTAGAAGTGACATATACGTTTTGTAGAATTGACGTAGACATTTCGTAGAGAGGATGTAGACAATTCGTAGACGTGACGTAGACATTTCGTAGACGTGACATAGACATTTCGTAGAGAGGATGTAGACATTTCGTAGACGTGACGTAGACATTTCGTAGAGAGGATGTAGACATTTCGTAGATGTGACGTAGATATTTTGTAGAATTGACGTAGACATTTTGTAGAGGTGATGTAGACATTTCGTAGAAGTGACATATACGTTTTGTAGAATTGACGTAGACATTTCGTAGAGAGGATGTAGACATTTCGTAGACGTGACGTAGACATTTCGTAGACGTGACATAGACATTTCGTAGAGAGGATGTAGACATATCGTAGACGTGACGTAGACATTTCGTAGACGTGACATAGACATTTCGTAGAGAGGATGTAGACATTTCGTAGACGTGACGTAGACATTTCGTAGAGAGGATGTAGATATTTCGTAGATGTGACGTAGATATTTTGTAGAATTGACGGAGACATTTTGTAGAGGTGATGTAGACATTTCGTAGAAGTGACATATACGTTTTGTAGAATTGACGTAGACATTAGGTGATGTAGACATATCGTAGAGGTTGTGTCGACTTTTCGTAGATGCAAGGGAGAGGAGGAAACAGAAATTATGTTTAGTTAGACTAAACAAAAAACATACCATTACTTACTCCACAAAAATGAGAACAGAGAGTCACTGGACTCACTGGTTAATAAAATGAAGAATGTTTTACTTTTCGTAGTTGTTTCGTTTTAATGCTAAACAAATGACAACTAATAAGTTTTCAGTGTTGTCATAGACAACAAAAAGTATTTACAGGTATATATATATACTTATTGGCGTTTTTTGGCCTTCACACCTCATAATAGCGAACAAATGTGATAAGACAAAAGGGCCTAATTAGTTGATTGATGTCCTCTATTTCGGGTGCCATTTTCTGGTGGCTCAGTGTGTATTTTGTATATAACCATTTTTGTTCAAATAACCTAATTATCGCAATATCGTCGTAACGTTTCTTTTCAAATAAATTTCATGCCTTCGACAGATTTTCCAACTATAAGAATCTGTTATTTTAATTTGATATGCAAACTTGTGCTTGTAAAACTATTTATTTCACCGAGCTGAGTTTATCAATTTCAGCGATATATTAAAAAAATTAAAGCTAGAAATATCCATCAATCACTATCGATTCGTTTCTCGGTATCGTGCGTCGTGGTAAAAGCTCAGAACTATTCAATTTCCGACTGCTACCAACTATAGATCCACCCCGAAAACGTATCTAGAGTCACAGAATACGTATATCTCCGTTTGTCTATTTATATCACAGTATCTTCTTACTGAGAAAGGTCATAGAGATCAAAAATTGTAATTAGTAAGATGGACTGCTTGCGAAAATAAACCTGAAATAACCTTTTGACCGCCAAGCCTCAGTCAGCTGTTACATCAGCTTTGCGCAATGAACAGTCCCACACACTTCTGCTACGCCATCGAGGAAGATATTTTTAAGCTATACTAATATATATAATAAGAATACATAATGTTACTACCCCATTTCAACCCGTGGGTGTCGTAAAAGGCGCCTAAGGGAGTAACCTTAAACAGACAAGAGCACTGCGATAAAAAGGAAAATTCTAAACAAACCCTATACCAACTCGTTTGGCCCGCGTGGTATAGTAGGCAAAATTCACTCCACAATCTTTGGAGACCCGTGCGACGTGACCTTTATGGGTTGAAATGACGATGATGAAAAAGCTATACTTATCAGTCCTTTTACAAAGTAACATTTATTAAAGTCACAAGTTAAGAATGTAACAGGTTATCCGAAAAGAAGTGTCAGCAAATTTGCCTACGACCAGTTCGCTGACGGGAAGAACTATGAGAAGAACTGGCAAGAAACTCACGCCACGCTTTTTATGAAAATGGATAGTTACAATCTTTTGTAATTTACAATTTGGGTAGCGTGTAAAGTGACGCAGCAGAGCACCACACCGTTAGATTAATGAGTATAATTAATTTTTGTTTTTTATTAAAAGTACAATATAACAGTAAGCTAATAATTATCTACTTAAAAGGAGAGATTTGTTCCGAACATCAGCATTAAGGTGCATGTTCCGATACGCCTCCTCCATACATTTTACAGGCGCTATTATCTCTGAACTGAACATAGACACTTTTTTACATAATCGAATTCATTTTATCATTTTTCTACAATAGGCCCACGCGTCTTCGATCTCAAACTAAGGAGGAAAAAAAATTAGTAAAAACAAGAACAATAACAAATAAAAATGGCCATTAAAACTTTCTCTTTATAATTGGGATTTCATTCATGAATACCGCCCACTTGCCTCCCGAGTCTCGGAGCAAAGTAACAATAACAAGGATCTCGTCTAAAAATAGTAAAGACTTTTGTAGGCATCAACAACGGAATAAATTATAAGCAGAGAGAAACAAAAAGGTTGTACGTTTACCAAATAATCTAGATGAAGTTCTTGGATAGAATAGCTACCGCGGTCTCTTTTATTATACTTTTTAATTTGTTTTAAATTATATTTATACTAATTTTATAGAGCTGAATATTGACGCGCCAATCTACGGAACTACTGAACCGAATTGAAAAAACTCTGAAAAAATCTTAGTGTTGGATAGCCCATTATCGAGGAAGATAACATACTACGACCATTAGCTAGGAGCTGAGTAGTGGCTAAACAGAAATCCTCGTAAAATCAACTAAAATTACAAATGCGAGGCAGTCGTGGTGGTCGAAAGGATACTTGCCCGGCAAGCAAATCATGACGTCAGGTGACTTGGCATCTACTTAAACGGTGAAGGAAAACATCGTAAGGAAATCCTAATAGGTAGATACCCTAGAAGAGATTCTAAGTTTATGTCTGATCCATAAACCCGCACTAGGCCAGCGTGTGTGCAGGCCAACCAAGCAGTGGGACATTATGTGTTGCTGATGAATGATGCATAAAAATGCACAAATGCGGAAGTAAGTTTATAAATTCGTTAGGCTTTCACGCCACAGCAACACCATTCTTATAGAAGTGAGTTAGGACCCAGATAAACATAGGCTACTTTTTATTGACAAAGCATGCGGGCGGATTAGCAAGAGTAGGTATGTGGTATCAATATCAAAAAACGAAATATTTTATTATTGGACTGTTGAGTAACTATGCTGATTGCCGAGTAGTTTCGTCTGCGGGACCCATAAGAATGCAGATCGGAAGGTGGTGTTTAATTATTCATAAACAAGTCACTTTGGTTTGTAACTTTAATGCAAAGGGAAAGAAGACTGACAACACACTATTCCGTGATATTTTTGAGCCTATTCATAAGACGAGGGTGATACGATTGACCCGGGATATCATTGGGTTAAGAATAAATAAGTAGCTAGGCTTTAACTGCTTCCTATACCTAAATAAAGTAGACCGTGTGTATGGTTTCTTGTATTTCAGTAGTACACAAACTTTATTTCTTAACCCAATAAAATTGATCGGAATCTCTTTAAAAGCTAGTGCGCTTGATTTTGATAATTATACACCTGCCACATGTGATCAACGCGATAATAAATTACTATGATGAATCGTTGCAGTAGCCCGTCAGACATAGATTGATCACCTCTCAACATTGACATCATTCAGAGATCATTGATTTAAGAAATCATATTTATGTAACCGTTTATTGAAATAAGAATTAAATTAATTCCCCTCGTTGTCTCATTTTAATTAGTTAAAGATACGTTTTTAGTTAGGTGGCTGAATGGTTAAGTTACAAAACCAGATTCCATTGTTTAAACCCCAAATTTAAACAAAGAAAACTAAACACTTTAAAAATATAAAAAGGCCAAATACTTAACACATATCTATACAGGCTTTTCAATTATACACGATATTACTACAGATAATTTAACAAAAATAAATAAAATAAAAGTCGTATAACACAAAGAAAATAAACAAAAATACCTTTTAGAGGCCGGTGTTCTCTTCGACAGTAACGTGTAATCGTAGAGGTTTGAACTGGAAGGAGTGTTGTGAATCGCCGGTGGATAGTAGGAATCTTCATCTCTATAATTGTTGTTGACTAACGCGGACTTTAGTGGTAATAATTCGACTGTGTCGTTGGGACGTTGTTCGCGTGGTGTTGTCATAGCGGGACTCTCATCGTGTGAGCTCGCCGGCTGCTTGCAGCCTACTGAAAGATGTGGCCTTGAAAATGGTGCAGTGTAGTGATGTACGAAGTATCTGCTTGTGTCCAACACTTTACATCTTTAATGAGACGTTTTAGGTTATTTTGAAATATACATAATTATGTATGTAGTTCTATGCAGAATAATAATTGACTTTCATTAACCAAATGCAGTTGCCGCAAACCCTTCTGGTTCTTAAATGAGGCATTCAGTGTTTGGCATATCTACGTATAATAATATTATTAGTTTTTCAACAGCTCACTAGCTATAATATGCAAAATAGATACTTAATGTATTGTTGTCCATTGTTGTCCAGTCAAAAGTCGTAGATTATGAGGAAGCCCGATAAGTGGCATAACATAGAAAACCAACAACGCATAGTTCATCTCTCTTGACAATGTTAATTATATAAGTACGTAGGTACTTATGTAGTGCTAAGTGTTCGAAGTACCTAGGTACTGTTGTAAATAGACCATTTATTTGCGACTATGACACGGGAGAGGGTACCCACGGTAAATGGCTAACCACTTATCCGATCAGTTGTTGATACTCATGGTATTAATAAATTTCATCGTAGACATACATTGGAACAACACTAGTGTTCAGGGGGAGGTGCCAGGCCGTTCCGGGGCGAATCCCGGGCCGCGCATGCGCCCTACTTTGCGCGAACTGTCATTTTAACAACCCGCTGTTTGAGAAACAAAAACTTCACTGAGGTTTTGTCAGGTGAATGGGTGAAATATTCAAATATAGATCGTGCAGAATTCGTCTATATCTAACTATCCAAAAAGTAAAAATAATTATTAGGTAATCTACATACCTTGTACATTTACATACATAGTGAAATGTAATGTAATTTTAGAAATGACTGCGTCCGTGGCTCACCGGTAGCGTATATGGTTGTGGTTCCTGAAGTCTCGGATTCGGTCCCCGGGTTGGAACAAATATATTATTATATGTATATATGATCTACAAATGTTTGTTTTTTGGAATAAACATGTAGGTACCTATGTAAGAGTACCTAGCTCTTTATTGGGGCGTATTATTGACAGAATTTAATTTATTCTGTAAAAGAATATCTTAACAATGTAGTGAAACTACACATATTATTTACTTACCTACTGCTACAATAACCTATATATACGAGTAGATACGTAAGTGCGATACAAAAATAGTCTTAGATCAAATCATCAATCAGTCATAAATACGCACAAATAAAGTACATACTCGTGTATGTTTAAACTACTGGCACACATACAATTACAATGGTTTTAGATTTAGGTACGTGATTCTACAAAACTTAATTTCAGTATGAAATGCAATAATCTCCAAAACCTGAATACTCAAAAATAATATTTTCAGCCACCATTTTTGCACAAATATAGGGGTTCTCTGCTCATTCAAAATACCGATTATTCGTTTAAAATTTGCCTGCTAGTGCCACGTTATTTAGGTACTCCAGCAGGAATAATTTCTTTCGGTTTTAGGGTTCCGTACCTCAAAAAGAAAAATCGGATCCCTTATAGGATCACTCCGTTGTCCGTCTCTCTCTCAAGAATATTTTCTTAAATGTGTCGCACATTAACAGCAAATTACGTACTATCATCACTCTAGAAACCACATTCCTGCTGGGGTAACACACACACGATACTCAGAGTATTACGATGGAAAACCTATTCATTCTGTTTTTGCCCGACCCGGAAATCGAACTTTCCTACGCAGCAGTTGCGCAACAGAGGACGGGGCGTCCTATACAACTACTAACGCACACAGCAGTAAAAAGACCGCGCCGCCATCGCCAGTGTCCGCCGCGGTATGACCGTAGCCTAGGATCCGCGTGCTATAAATCTATGATCGTAGCTGACCGCCGCAAATCAAATAAACCAGTTTAGTATGCACCAACGCAGACAACCCGGCGCGGGCAGCCATGATCAGACACCGTCTTTATTACTGCGCCGTCGTTTGCGCAGCCCCTAAATCTAGAATGGTGCATAAGTTTCTCAAATCGCGCTTTTCTCTCAATCAAATTTTCTCAAAACCCGCAGAATCCTAGGCGCCATCATTGAGTTATTATGTACTGTAGTACCTACATAATAACTCAATGACCGCCATAAATTTCGATAGTTACCTACTACAGTGTCATCACGCGAGTGGAGCCGCAGGTTGATCTTAATATATCATAGATATTGTATTACCTCCCAAAGACTGACTCCTCTACATAGTGTTTCATTATTATCATCATCATATGAGCCCAACGACTAACGACGTCTACCTACTGCTAATAGGCCTCACCTAATTTACGCCACCGCGAGCGATCCTATAAAGAACGACGGGAACGAAGCCCCGCGCGACTTCTAAGTAGTTATATAATAAATCTAATCTACATCTACATTAATATTATAAAAAGGAAAGATTTGTATGTTTGTAAGGACTAAACTCACATAAGTTATCACTGAGTGTTAAAAGAGGCGGGCGGAAGCTAGTAATAAATAATATAAGTGCAATACGTTTGCATTACATACACCAGTTCGCTGCCACCACTGACCGCAGGTCAGTGCCTGATAAAGATAAAGATCAAAAAAAAAAAGACATGAGATTACCTTCTGTACCTATTCTGTGCCCGCGCGATCTTGTTATTAATCTATCAAATCTATTATTATAAAAACATAGGTACCTAAATAATGTCTGAATTTCATTTTCTTCTATGAATAAATGAAAAAAAATTCACATCAGACCGTGATCATGTTTATCGATATGACGATATGGACATCACCAACACTTTGTTTACAAAACGTATTATATACGTCAATATCACGTCAAATATAGTTCCATTCCTATCTGCTAGTTGGCCAAATACACTGATCTGTATTACCTCTGGATAGGCGTCTTTGAAACTGATTTTGTCGCTGTTTGATTTGCGCCATCGTTCGCTGTAAGCAGTGGCGGAGAAGATATGAACTAAAATTAGTGATGTGACTAACTTTGTAGATTTAACACGTACCTATCGATAGATTTCATTTTAAGATTTGATACAAACATATCCTGAAAAGGGAAAATAATTTTTAATAATCCATTACGAAATTAATTAGTGACGTGAATTGATTTTGAAGGCCCTAATTTTAATAGCAGTATCTGTTCAAATAAATAAAATTGAAGTGTCTATTTGTAATATCAAAACAACAGCTTTTAGAGGACTTATTCGTCAAATGTTTCGAACAAAGACGACTATTTGCATTTGGACTCCAATTAAGGGGCCCTATCATGTTAGCTAGCCATGATTTTTAAAACGCTAGATCAGGTTGAAATCTACAATTAAATAAAAATCTATTATTATAAAAACCTAGGGACCTAACCTAGATAACCTAGATAATGTCTGAAAAAAAAAAGCAGCAAGCTTTTATTTCATTTACTTCTATGAATAAATAAAAATTTTGTTTGCATCCATAGATCACATCAGACCATGATCATATTTATCAATATGACGATATGGACATCACCAACACTTTGTCTACAAAACGTATTCTATACGTCAATATTACGTCAAATATAGTTTCTATCTTCTTCGCTAGTTGGTCAAATAGACAAAGAAGATTAGCTGTCATTCGTATAGGACAGCCAGTCCAATGGTAAATATATAGAGTCCACAGAACACTTATAGTGAGTCTGTGGCTGTGTTTTTGTCTGTGTTGTTTAGTATATTCTGTGTTGGTGCTGTGATTCTGTGATCTGTCTATCTGATACTCCAAAAAAAAATTTTTCATTTTCAACCAATATTTCTTTCTATATAATATCCTCAAAAACTTACAGACATCATGTAAAATAAATAAATACAACAACTGAAGCATTAAAACGCAGAACATCTGTACAGAAAGAATCATATGAATTCGATTCGATTTATTTGACTTGACACTGACATTTTATCAGATGCAGTAATTTTTAAAAACACTGTTATTTCTAAATCGAATTATTAGCTTCAAACTACCATTGTTTGGTACATTTGCTGGTAAGTACTATAATAAATATTAACCCCAACATTTTATCACTAAACCTTGTTGCCAAGTGACGATTATTACAAACTATACAAATGATAAAATATATTTTGCTCTTCTAGATTAGCTGTGATGTTTTCTCATCCTCTTGATCTGATACTGATGAATAGACCAAATGCCGGTGATGGTCCCCATGGTTCACTACACGGCACACAAGGAAATTTACCAACTCGATCAGAATTACCAGAAGAAGCTAAAGGAAAGGTATTACACACTAAGCAGATATTATAAGGATGACTAATACTTGCAGAATTAGTCATCCCTATAACTGCTCTTGTTATGAAGTCCTTTATGACGACATTTTAAATGGTTTTAACAAATAATAGACAAATTTGCCTTTCAGTTTATGTATTTTGTTAAACTTTTATATATTTACTTCCAGCTCCCTGATGGTTATGTATCAACAATACATAAATGTCAAACTACAGAAGCGGTTAAGCTTTGCATCTATGATGCAGCCAACAAATTAAAGGAGAATGCAGTGTATCATATTGGAGGAACTTACTCTGGAACAGAGCCAGAGCTATGGTTTTTCTTCACTACCTCATTTAGTCATGGAAATATTTACTTACTCAACCTCTTTGTGTGTCATAGAAAACCAGGAAACTTCTCTGTCCAAGTTTCCAACTCAAATGAAGTAATACAGAAAAATGTTCCTGATGATGATGTTCCTCATTTAGTTCTATCAAGTAATTTAACTACAGCTGGTGGTACATTCAAATCTACAAAGCCAAACCAGAACTACTACATCAAAACATTTTGCTTCTCCAAACAACAGAACCTGTTCACCACAGGAAGTACACTTGTAATACCAATTAAAGTAGATGTTAATCCTAAGTTTGTGCTGGACGAGAATATTGTCAAATCCATAAAACTTCAGCATGATTTGAGTGGACTCCTTACCAAGCAAGATAAGACAGATTTTGTTCTGGAATCAGCAACTCACAAGCAATTTCCGACACACAAGATACTTCTAGCAGCACATAGTCCCGTCCTCCGTAATATGGTCAAAAATAACAAGCTTACATCTCTGTTCATTGATATCAGTGACAATGACATGGAACTTCTTTTAGAGTTCATATATACAGGAACTATTAAAGATGTTATGAAACAAGATTGCTTAAAGTTGTTGCAGATTGCAGACAAATTTCAGTTGGGACCACTGTTTATGTTAACTCAGAGTGTAATCGGTGACCAGATAAATATCTCTAATGCTGTAGAAATGGCTGTGTTAGCCAAGAAGTATCAGTTAGATGAATTACTCAATAAAG
The DNA here is from genome assembly GCA_905147015.1 of Laspeyria flexula. Lineage (NCBI taxonomy): Eukaryota > Metazoa > Arthropoda > Insecta > Lepidoptera > Erebidae > Laspeyria > Laspeyria flexula. The sequence goes on from LR989954.1 coordinate 16,091,799, forward strand.
TGTTTGATTTTATAATAAAGAATCCAGAGGTAATGCAGACGGAGTCATGGACCAATCTTCAGGATGTGGAGCTGACCAAGGATTTATTCCAGCATATGCAAACAAAGAGAGAATGATATACTCCAGAAAACTCCCTCCTGAAACAAGTGCAATCATGTACTATCCAATAACTGATTATTAACTTGTTTCAGAAGTGAGTTTTGTCCAGAAGTGGGCTTTGTTAAGTGGGTACTCTTAATGAGAAGGACTAAAGATAAAAATGTCTTAAGATTCAACCTGATCATTTTAGAATTTTTCCTCAGAAATGTGAAATATTCAGAAATTAATAGGGTTACATGTTATAAACATAGTTGTGTTAGATTTGAATGCCTTGCATTTTATTAAGATAATGTTAGCTCCAGTCAATGTAAAGAACTGTCATAGGAAATAGTTGCAACCCATAAAACATTAGGGTATATGAATGTATAGGATATAGGTGCTCTTCTTTTTATAAATTATTTTTAAGTGTATCCATATAACTTAGTATTATTGTAGTTTTTGTCGATAAATGAATATTATCCATCTCAATACATACAAGTCATACGTCATCGCATGATCTCTGCACCTATTCTTTTTGATTCCGCTGGGACGCGCTCGCTCCGTTCAGCATGTTTCCACGTCATAAAATAAAATGAGAGTGGTAAGAATTCGGAGGTGCAGAGATAATGCTACCGTGATGAACTTAAATATAAGTGTGCAATCTTAATAAAGAATCTAAATTCTAAAAAATATGATTTTTATCTGATTCAATAATTATGAACTGCTCGCCATAGACACGCCAAAGGCTGTGATTTAATGATTCTGCCCCCTGATTTTAACTCTTCGGATCGCTCCCGGATCGTAAACTTTTTCGAATCTTAGAACGACGTATTTTTATGGCTGACGTTATTTAATGTTAGAAAATAGTTTACTGTATAGAAAATTAAAAACTGATTAGTGTATAATTTCTTTCTTCAACTATCTATTTCTCTAACATTTTCAGCCAATTAAAGTTAAAAAACTTAACTTTAATTAAAGTGACATTTCCGGCCGAAAATTTTCCGACAGCTCAGAATCAGAGGGCTGATGTCGTGCGTGATGTGATAGAACTTGGTCTGCGTACTATAAACTAGAACTACTGTAAAAATAAAAAATACCAATACTTTATAAAATATAATAAGATCAAAAGATCTATCGAAACATGTGGCTTTCGTTGTTTGCTGAAATAAAAAACTTTCAGCTTCTGTTAAATAAAAACAACAAAGATTATAAAAATAAGAAGTTACAGCATATTGCCACTGATATCGCCATAAGCAAATATAATAAAAATTAAATCATAATATAATATTTGACAGTGATTTGTTTACAAACATTCCACATTCATTTCGGCCCCATTAAAAGTAGCGGTTCATACACGAAGACACCTATTTTCCAACTGCGTAAAATTAACAGGTATTCTAATCTATGCGTAAAATGCCATACGGACGGATTCCATTTTTGCTACTATGGTTACGAATCCCTCAAAATTTGAGATAAACATTCTAAGGCCGTGATGGACTCGACTCCCAATATTGTTGTTCAGCAGCAAGCCTACACATTATCATTTTGAGTCGACAGTCGTGCATCGTGCACGGATAGATGTTCTGAATGGATAAATGCAACAGGTAAATCTTTGAATCGATCCCAAACTGGCGAGCTTGCAAAGAGTAGAGTAATAATATACCTAGGTACGAGAGAAGACTACATCCATGGGTACAATGGGTACGACCATGTCAGCAAATGAAAAGATTTAATAATGTTGAAGAAGTAAAAGATATTTATTAATTGTTAAGGATTGACATAGACCATCCTAGACCCTATAATCGTTGTCATCATAGATTATACACTAATACGGGTTGTCATGATACTTTAGTGTCTAATCTAGGATACTTAATATAAAATTGTAGGTATGTATGTACTGTCAACTTTTATTCCAAAGTTCTAGAATAATAAAACTGCTGTTCACATGATGTTTATATTCTTGTTAGAATCCTTTTACTTTAATAATAATTAATAGAATCGTAGCAAGATAGGAAATTATCTCTGACTTCCCTTCTGTTAGAAAAGAAGAGGGGTGCGGGATCTGTATTGACGAACTTAGGCTCCTTTCACACTTGACGGAAAATCGGAACTCGTCGCCAGCGCCACCGCATTCCCATAAAAACCGATTACGCAGTATAGCATAATGTACTCTGGATTACGCACTGTCGCATAGTCGCATCGCATCCATAGATTATACACTATACGGAGGGAATGGTCGCATCTTTCGTCAGGAGGACTGCTCATGCTCAATTGCTGCCAAATCTGGCGAAAGATCCGTTGGGACTCGGGGGGCATAATCACTTCTGAATGGAGAATGCCTTATATAAGTGATTACGTCCGAAGGATGTTCGGTAGAACCTGGTAAGGTATGAAAGGAGCCTTACGGTAAACAAAAATATATTATTATGTTTAAATTTTATTTAAATATTCAAAACTGCTATATTTGTGGTCAGTCAAATTTACAAGAAAGAACGAACATGAACAATACATAAACCATAGACAAAGTTGTCTATATTCTGTGACACCCACACTACAGCAAATTGAAATTTCTCTCTCCCTCATCCCAAGGTACCCTCCCGTCAAGCGTGGCTAATCAAGGCACGAAAAGGTGAGGTTTGTCATCATTTTAATGCACTAAATTCTGTTTATTTCGTGTTTAAATCTCCTCGATAACCTGTGAAATCAGTATTGCGCGTGAAAATTACGGTGTGAACTTCGAAAAACTCATAAAAAAACAGGTGAAAGCATAGTAATGCCTAAAATTTTGTTGTAATAGTGTGGACTAAGAAGCGTTGGATTTTTTATGTGCAAAAGTATGTACGGAAATCGTTTACGCTTAATAAACATTTTTATTTTAGGAAAATGAGCAGCTCGGAGGAGGTATCATGGATTTCATGGTTCTGCGGGCTGCGGGGCAACGAATTTTTCTGCGAGGTACTTATTTCATTATTTAGTGAGTTGTATTCTGATTGCATTGGATATTGATCTAACGTATTTCATTTTAGGTGGATGAAGATTATATAAATGATAAATTCAACTTGACTGGGCTCAATGAACAGGTGCCACATTACAGACAAGCATTGGACATGATATTGGATCTGGAGCCTGGTGAGTACCCTGTTATTGTCACCATACTGTGTGCAAGGAGGTTATAATTATGTTCTACAGTGCCTAAAATCATAAATGAATTTATAGTTTCCAAAGTTGTACCTGCTAGTACAAAACTTGTAAAAGTATCACAAAGTTTGACAGTTATGTCAAACATTATACTATTACAAGAAAAACCCCAAAACAACAAATGTTGATTATTATAATTCCATATGTATTTCTATTGAATAATGTTTCTAAATCATCTTGAAAAACTGCTATAGGAGACGGGATCCAATTATTCTCTAAAACTGCACACATTTTTTTACTTTTAATTTGTGAATACATGAATGAATACATCTAAGCAATTTCCATATTGTCGCTGGCTGTAAAATTGTCCAAATAATATAAAAAACGCCAAATGTTGTTCTAGAAGATTCAGATTCTTTTTTAAAGTACTTATACTTTTTTATACTTGTTTTACCTATACATGTCACCGCTCAGGTTACTTCATAATATGAAGCATTGTTGAAATTGTTTGCGCATTATTCCCGAGGTTATTTTATTATAATTGGTGCTAGAATTGTTTGTCTTTGCCTGCTAATGATGGAATAATTAGTTGTGTTTTTTTAATATTGTTTCCTCACTTTATTTCTCTCACACCAAATTCTTTTTTAAGCTAATATTCCCTCTTTTTTTTCTTAAAGTTCCCTAACTGTTTACAAACTCCTCTAGTGCTCACAAGATGCCATATAATAGTAATAAATAATGTCTTGTTAAGGATCACAATGTCTGGGTACCTCAACTGGCCTCTTTTCACAAGATTGACCTTAATTAATTAATGATCACAAAAGATTATTAAACAAAGTGATCTAGTAGTCAACTGGTAGTCAATTTTTTTAGATAATAACTTTGCTGATAACATACATTTACTTTAAAGTAAGTAGGAAGTGTACTCTGTCAGATGATAAAATATCAACAATATTTAATAATAATGTTCAAAATTACCCATTAGTATTTATTAACTCTTTTCAACTGTTAGTGATTATGTGGGCAGAAGACAATTACATCCAGACTCTGAACAAGTATCTGTAGATCAATTATTATTGTACAATTAGAAAATATCTAGATTGAACCATAATACCTAACAATGTGACTACTAAAACCACAAGATCTGGTCACACATTGCTCTAAACATTTCTAAAAACTCAGTCAGAATTAAACTTAAACTGAATTTAACAGCATCTTATCTCAATACAATCAGACAAGGGCATCTTAATTTATATAACATAATAATATCATTTCATAGTTATGTAGCATCAGGCAGTTGTCTTACTGTTTGCCCCTGTCATTGTATTCATCATCATCATATCAGCCCAACAACGTCCACTGCTGGACATAGGCCTCACTTAATTTACGCCACCAGAAGCGGTATTAAAGCAAAAAAAAACTTAAAATGACCAGAAAAATCTTTGTAAGCTACCAAGTAGCGCTTTGTTCTTTTCACGAGCATGACTCACAGACCAGTCATCATTCTCACCAACCAATTATCACACAACACCACAAGCAATGACAGTTTAGTGTTGCTTCTATTGGTGTGACGATACCCAAACTATTTAAGCAAGACCCCTTTTCCAAAATGAACTGATACATCAGACCCCCCCCGCCATAGCCAACTTATGTACATTTTTTAAAGGATACTCACAACTTATACAGTATCTTGAAAGTTTCAAATAATAATTTGTGTTTATTAATAATATATTTGACCTCGTGGATTCGCAAAAACAATTTTCGTTAATATCGACGTAGCCAGGGATCAAACCCTATAAATAAAACTTTTTTTATTTTTTTTACTTAGACTTTGTCATCCCACTGCTGGGCAAAGGCCTCTCCTGAACCTTCCACTGCTGTTTATCTCCAGCCTTATTCCACCATTCCCTGTCGAAGGTATCCAAGTCTGGACACCAGCATTTTTTAGGCCTGCCTCGGCGAAACTACCAGAAATGAAGAATTTTGAAAGATCATTTTAAGATGCCGATCAAAAGGCTTATCGGAAGGATCTCTTTTTACCAAATAACAGCAACTTAAATAAAAGGAAGACCATGGAAAATTTGGTAAAAAATAATCCGTCCGATTGAGCCTTTTCATCGGCATCGTAAAATTAAGGGTATTTTACAATTTGGCGGGTTCGGTTCCCAGTTCAGACAGGCGATTATTCAAGAATCTTTTAATGCAGTTAAAATTGTTTTTCAAATCAAAATGAAGTTTCCTTTCAGTAAAATGATCTATCTGCAATATTTAAGATAGTTTCCCTCCATGTGGCATGGCCGTGGAACGCCCTGTATATCGCGGCAGGAAGTCGTAGGCATGATCTAGTCTATGCTAAATTATAAAGCAGCAATTCGTTTGCGTGACAGTTAACGTTAACTTGTACCTATTTAATAACGTTTCTATACTTTATAGTCAAACCATTAATAGTAATAGTTATATCATTCGAGCACGGTTCGCTGCATGCACCAGTGACAATTCGTCATGGTTTCTTAATGAGTACCTACATAGCACTTACTACGTACATATATGGGCACTCGCACTCTCGATGCGACCTTACTTGGTGATAAGGCGCGTGCCTACAGTAACGCCTGTGATTTTTTTTATTTTTTAAAGACATCGGGTACAGGCTGTGTTGTGGGGGACTTTTACAAATATACTATTGACAGACACAAAGTACACGCGGCCACGAAACAAATATCTATGAATTAGAGACCCGTGCCCAGCAGTGGGACATTAATAAGTTGCCGATGATGACTGATGACACACATATTTGTCTCGTGTGGGAATCTAACATACGCTTACGTCACGTCGACACGGCCCGCGGCGTTGATAGTGGTGAGGCGACCACCTTGACCGGTACGCGCCACGATGACGGCAAATTGCACTATATTAATGACAGGATACAAAGTTGCCTGAAAATCAACGAAGAAAATCATTATATAAAAAAAAACAAAGTCTTCTCACCGCCTCTGTCTATCTCCCAATAAACTCAAATAATAACGAAACATTTTTCATTCGCTTTTCACTGACGAACGTAGTGCTCATGGAGTGGAGAAGGTTAATTTATGTAGGTATAATTTATATAAATAAATCATGCAAATTGACAGAACTATGACTATTTTTCGATCAAGTAATAAAATAATGTACCTACCTACGTACCTTTCGAGAACTAATCATTTTATATTATATTTTTATATAGGCTACGGTAACCGCTTACCATCAGGCGGACCGTACGTCAGTTTGCCACCGTGGTATAAAAAAAAAATGGTGGACGTTAAATTCCAAAGGATGCAATCACTTACAAACAACTTGCTTGTAAAGACAAATATAATATATATTTTTTTAAACTAATTAAGTAAATAAACTAATTAAATAAATTTCAAGTTGCAGATTTCAATTCGATCGAAATACCTAAATAAAATATTATGAATTTTATTAATCCATATCATATAAGAGTAGATCCATTTTTTAACAATGCGTCTACTAATCCCGAATATTTAAAAGATTTTTCTTGATATTTACTGTAATTTCTGTATTTTTTTACTAAAGGCGTCCGTTATGTTCACTTGCAGACGATGACCTTGATGACAATCCAAACCAGTCGGATCTGGTGGAGCAGGCCTCCGAGATCCTCTACGGACTGATACATGCACGCTACATTTTAACTAATAGGTGAGTTATCAATGTTGTCACGCAGATCATCATCATTATTTTTAGGGTTACATGCTATGAGCTTCTTTGCTACTTCAACCAGATCGATCTATTGTAGCCGCCACACATACGCTCAGAATTTTTTTCTAGGGGATGTGAGTTTCCTCACGACACAGCGCGCGTGATGTTTTCTTAGCCGCGCTGGCATATTTTTTACTCTTGTATGTACATATGAGGCATAAAAAGTATGTGTAATATGGTGACAGATATTTTTTGTCTAAACACAATAGCAAAGCCTCACAATACCAAAATTTCAAGACAACAGATTTATAAAATCTGTTAATGTCTGCATTACTATATTCCCGACAAAACAATAATATGCCACAAAATGATTCGATATCGATATGATCGACAATTTCTGTGAGTACAATGTTAATGTAGTTAAATGATTACCATAGCATACGCATGTCTCTACGATTTAAATAATGTATGTGCATAAAACATTGATCATAACACAACAAAACATGTCATTATATTCCCATAAAAATCGCTTTTTTTGTCTCCAGACAAGAACATTGTGATTCATTTCGTCTTATTTTACTTTTAGACAAATGATAATGGCTTACCTTGGTGGTGATTTGAAATTCTAATAGAATATCACAATGCATATTGTATAGTTGTATAGAATATAATAAAATTATAATTAACCCAAATAGTACATTGAATCCTTGATTTCTTGCTCATATTACATGTAAAAGTTTGTTTGCGACTTCACAGAACAATTTAAACATTTGCAAATACAAAACTTTTTTTTTAAACGTTTTTTCAAAGTATTGTTTATACGTGTTATTGCTCTTTAACTAAGTCAGAGCAAGTCTGCTCGCGCTGCACTCTTGGTGTGGACCTTAATAAGGACCGGTGACTCATATTGACAGCAGTTAAGAGTTCGGTTGCACGCACCGCCCTAGAGCCGCCACTGAATATAAACGTTGCGTTCGTTTGCACAGAAATAGTTGGTAACGTAATTAATGACATAGTCTAGTGTTTATATTTTTTATTAAATTATGTTATCTTTTGTTACAGAGGCATTGGACAAATGTTAGAGAAATTCCAAACAGGTGATTTTGGTCACTGCCCGCGTGTATATTGTGAATGTCAACCCATGCTTCCACTCGGTAAGAACTTCTTATACATAGTTACGTGTAGGTATACATATACAAGTAGATAAGCATTATGTATAATTTTTTTAAATCGATTTTGAGAATTCTATGGCTTGTAAACTTTCTGAACTTCGTCTATCCTTACTATATGGCCTGAACTTCAAAATCGGAGATGGGAGATGTGTCTTAAACTATTTATTTATGTATTATTAATTATATTTTAAGTAAATACTGAAATGCTACACTCATCCTTTTTGGTGTCGTATTGTCAAGGCAACAAGTTCATATTTTCAAATAAGTACTAGATTTTACGACAGATGCAGACGGTCAAAATTAAAAACACCGATAGTAACAAAACAATAAAATTTATATTTGTTTTGCGTAGAGTCAGACGCAGCAATTAAATTACGTCCATATTGTGAAGGCATTAGAACTATTAGTTTACCTAAAGACATTTCGTTTGTTCAATAATAACGTGAAAACGTCGTAAACTTAGTAAATCGCATGTTTGTTTATCGTAAACACGCCATGTTGTCTATATCTGTGATTACACAAAATAGAAAGTTTTTATTGCTTTAATGCACGAAGCTAAAATACCATCACATCTTTACTGATAATAAAATGCGGGTGCATTATTATATTTATGATACTGAACTTGTTATTATGTTCAAACAACACGGTTGGTATTGTTAACACTGTTTTTACATGATCAAAGCTACTGGGTACATAGCATGAATAATGATGAAAAAGAAATAGGACAATCGTTATGCAATCCAAAATTGCAAATTAATCCCTAACTCTCATAGTTTGAAAAAACAAAAAATAACCTTTTTAACGGCAACTACAAGGACGATTTTTGATCGACCAGAGTTTTTAAATCTCGTGTTTATTAGTCGAATAACGTGACGAATAGATACATTTATTTTATACGGATCTGCACAACATTTTGGCCTGATTGAAAAAACGTCTGAGACATATTCACATAACAGCGTTAACACATTCACTGTCCAGTGCTCCACTAGTTGTGTCACGGGGTGCATACAATTATGAACTTTGTTTTTAGGCTTGGAGTTGTGAATAAAGTTTTGATTGTGCCAGGTCTGTCGGACGTGCCCGGCGAGGCGATGGTGAAGCTGTACTGTCCGCGGTGCATGGACGTGTACACGCCGAAGTCATCGCGGCACCACCACACCGACGGCGCCTACTTCGGCACTGGCTTCCCGCACATGGTGTTCATGGTGCACCCGGAGTACAGACCTAAGCGTCCCGCATCGCAGTTCGTGCCTAGGTATCACACTTTATAATTTTTTTTGTACTTATACATAGTAGTGATGTGCCGGATATCCGCGAATATCCGAGCGCAAAGAAAGATCTTTTTATCTTATTACATTGCAATTAATAACCAAAATTCTATACATAATACGTGATTAGATAGCAGTGAAAAACTATTAAATTCCATTATATGTTTTTATTTAATTTCTAAAATAAAACCCGCGCAGTGCAAGTCTCTACAGGCCACAATTCAGGATGACAGGTCATTGGTAGATTTTTTTATGATTATAATAATAGTAATAAATATGAAGCTGATACAAGTCATCCAAGCAGGGCGCTGAATCTTAAAACACGCCACTGGTAATCATCATCATATCAGCCTAACGACGTCCACTGCTGGACATAAGCTTCACATAATTTCCGGCACAGCCAGCGATTTAGTTGCAGTCGGCCACCGGTAATATGCGATTAATATTGAAATGTAGTCATATAGCTTGAAATAATAATGTAATGTAGTTATAGTTATATATAACATAAATTGTTTGCAGGTTGTACGGGTTCAAGATCCACCCGCTCGCGTACCAGATCCAACAGCAAGCGGCGGCTAACTTCAAGGCGCCACTGCGGAGTCTCTCGTACAACAACGGTAAACGTTAGTGGCGGCTTGCGCCGGCGCCACCACGCACACAGATACAGACGCTCGCACACATCGGTACCGACCGACGTGCTCACGTCACACATTGCCCCAATACGATGTTCATCTAGTTTCATGTTGCGACGAGCTTGTATGAGAACCAACTTTTATACTTTAAACTAAGTTTATCTATAATATTAGCCGTAAATTCATTAAAACCGTTGCAGTTCTTGTATGAGATTGATCGCAAGGTGAATGTTTGTGTTCCTTCTGTTTCTAAATCTAACTTTCACGCTTACAATAAGCTTCGGTCCAAAGTGTTACTAGAGGAAGTTTGGCTCACATCGTGGCTATGTACTATGTACCGTGTAGCGGCGTGAGCAGTGAGCGGCCCGATCTGTGGCGACTTAGACGTGAACTAACCGGCGTCGGTCACGGCTCGTCTGCTGCCTGTTCGCACACTCAGGGGCGCTTCGCCACTGTTGACCGCTCGAGGGGCTACTCTGTCTGTCGTGGGACGTTCGCTGACTTTATATTACGATAATTACAATCCTGTGGCCAATTAGCAATAAATAACATATTGTAATAACGAGGAAAGTTAATTTCACGGCACAGTAATGTATATTATCCGATAACTCGAGTAACCGTACTCATCTAAGTGAAGACACGTAATATAGTTTATTGAGAGTTGTGGTGTCTAAACTCATTACGCATTGTAGCAAGTAACTGCAGGTGACGTGTCGTAGCATTATGTACTGTAGCTTGCAATACGAAGGTAACAGTAGGAGGTTCATGTATTTTTATTTTTATATCCGATTACACCATTAGGATGTAGGTGATCATTACATGGACGCGTATTATTTTTCATGAGAGATTTATTCTATTCCATTCTTGTGTACCGGTTCCAGTAATTATCAATAAACGATAAGACAACTATTGGCCTTTTTTCTTGCTTATCCTGCATGTTGACCACGTCGAATCCTCGCTGACCGCATTACAATGGATAATAGATTCGAAATTAGATGTCGGGTGACGTATAACTGGTTACACGAGAGCCACCGTAGCGCCGCCGCCGACTTGTCTTGCGACGGAAGCAATAGTACGTTCGAATAAGTACCACTTTAGCTAGTTACGTACATGATCGCTATATAACGTAGTCGCAACGCTATCACATGGACTGTTCACTCGCCGTGGGGCGCCACTGAGCTTGACGACTGAGAGAGACGCTTGAGGCTTGTTGCAGATGCGCCTGCGCTTGTTTACGTTAGCTAAGTACTGCGAGATGCGACAACCGCCGCGGTGTGAACAGTCCACACGTATTATTGTTCAATAAATTAACAAGAGCCTGACGCACTTCACACAAACGTAAGTCGTGAACTAACATTTTTAATGAAGAAAATGTTTGTTTGCCGCAGAAACGAAGACTTCCAGTAACATTCCAAAATGATTATTTAGCCAACGAGTGCGCTGCAACCAGGGCACAGGGCAAAGCTCCCTGCTGCGGGCTGAGCAAGTGACCTGCGTGCAACCACACTTGTCCTACAATATATCTATCTACTACGAGTAATTCATACATAATAATATTTATTTAAAACTATTTTATTAACTTTACTTCCCATTTAAAGATATAGTTATGTTTAAAATTCAATAAAGTTTATTTTTACGTTTTCTGTATAATATGTTTTTCATTTATTTTTTGTGTGCAATAATGTGGAAAAGAATTTCAAATAAAGGACTATTTTATCAAATATAGGAGTATAATTATAAAGGTTTATATTATTACAAACATCCGCGTGATCTGACTTAATTTACTTATGATAACAAAATGGAGTATTTCAACAACAAATTATATATTCACATTTTATACATATTAGAACTGACACTCAGATTCATGTGTTCCGCGTTTGCTGTGACACATTTTACTGATTGACTGACGCAGTCAGAAGCCTCCTGTGTGGGCATGTCTCTATGTAACGTAATACGACACAACGAACGCATGAACACATTGTGTGACTTGTCCCGTAGACTACTCCTAAGTTATTATGATAAGATTAATACAAATTGCTTACTAATATAAATTACAAGTAGGTACTATTGATTTTAAGCATCAATAAGAGATGATTGGCGAGAGTGACTGACCATGGAGAGGCTATGTGAACTCATTAATTATATCAACTCAATGCAGGGCATTACATTATGGAGCACAGGGGAGCAAGAGTAATTCTATAAAAACTTTATATTCATGAAAATTCTAGAATTTATTACAAAACAATTCAAGGTTGTATTGTATGACCTCACAGTCCATCAAGATATAAAAAAAATATTCAGCTAATTCTAGTTTATTGGTTCTATTTACCCACATTTTCTTCATAACAGTATAACATGGGTGCTAAAGGTATCTGGCCGAAATCAATGTAGCATGTTTGTAAACAAATCACTCAAATTGGATTTTAAGATTTAATTTTAAATATATTTTCTTATGCAGATAGCTGTAATATCATAATTTAAACATTTCAAAATAATACCAGTTGTTTTTATTAATTTCATTTGTTTTACAAATAAAATGTGAGCCTTTTGCTAGAGTTTTCCTTTAACTAATTTACAATTGTTATAGTTTTCCTAGCTAATTTAACAGATTGAATGATTTATCAACAACCATTTGTTCTGTCCCAACTTTTCCATTGACATAGGCCTCCCAAAGACCTCCTTCCTGCCATGTTGTGGTTTAATAAATACCAACATTTTAAAAAAAATTAATGTTTACTCTACATTGATTTCGGCCTCTATTCCTATTACTTATTTCCTATGGTACTTAAACTACCTTTAGACTATACTAATGGTAGTATAAGTGCCATAATTTATATTAATAACTTTTATACATATATGAATAGAATATAATTATCTTAGACAATATTGTGTGGATAATTGTTTGGTTGTGCCAGACCTATTATAGAGCCTACACAGGTTACACAATTTCTTTATGAAGCCAAGTAAGTACACAATTCCCTGACTAAACCAGCATTAGTAACCTCCTTGAATGAATTACTTTTTAGAACTTCTACATTATTTTTTATAAATTTCATAGCTTCCATTTTCAAGAAATCGGAATCATATGTGTCACTTATAACTAAAACATCAAAAGCATTATCTAAACTTATCTGTTCTGACAGAGCATACTGGGATAACTCCCATAGACCCTTCAAGTTATATCGGTCTGCAAGCATCAGTAGACTTCCAAAGTTAACATTCTCAATATCTTTGACAGTCCCAGTGTAGATGTACTCGAGCATACTTCTCAGATCTTCCTCACTAACATCAACAAGTTTGACATAACTATTCTGACTTTCAGCAGTCTCCTCTTTAAGCATTGCTTTGAAGACATCACTATGTTCAGCCAGTATAACTTTGTGTATCTGGAATTTGGCACCATCTGCAGATTCTATGGTGAAGTCTGAGACAATGGGATCAGTCAATAGTGCACTGCAATCATGATTAATTTTGATATTATTCATAACTTCTAGGCCAAGGTTTGCCATATTATTAGATGGTAGGGACACTGATATATACAATGTCCTATTTCTCAAAGCTTCAACATCTAGTTCTGTAAAGTTGTATGTAGTGATGTAACTGTAAGACATTTCATCAAGTTTTTGGAATTGGAATTCTTTGAGGTACTGCTGCAAATATACATTGTTGTTCTTCTTATCGATTTTTAGTTTGTTACCGCAGCTCACAGCGACACTGAAAGATCTTTCGCCATGGTTACAAATGAACAGGTGAAGTAGGAATACATCATAGACTTGTTCGGTTTTAAACAAAAACCAATAGTCCGGCACATTCTGTACATGAGCGCCACCAATATCGTACATATTAGGACGATATAATTTCTGGTATATATTTTCAAGACACAGCCATTTCACATCGGAAGTCTCAATCATCCGGTGCCCATGCACAACACCGGAATCCTATAATATTGCACAAGAAATTTATTAGTCATACTAAAAATATATATTGATTGTACGTTTTTAGCAATACCCAAAGTTAGCTTACCAAAATATTGATCTTAGACTGCGAAACACTGGTTCCAGCACTTGGTTCAGACATTGTATTTTCAATGAACTTGATTTATTGATTATTGAGAAAGCCGGGCCCTTTATTTTTATTTTTTTTATTAGAAACAGAAAGTTTGACGTTTTGACGTTAACGTTCATCAATAATCAACACAATTCAAAACAGGAAATCCAAAACCCGATAAAAAATTAAATAGCTTGAATTGGATGGACATTTTAAAGGTCAATGTTTCAGTAACATTGACCTTTAAAATGTTGTAGTCTCTCTCTTTCATGAAACTTTATGGTCTCAGGGTCAGTCAGGGGGTGTATCATTAACTTATCATAGGGGTGTACAGCAAAGTGGTTTATATTGAATATTGCGGTACCTACGTAAAATGAATTAAAATTTTAATATGATAGAACAAGATTTTTTAAAGAAAATTAGGTAATGAATAGGATCTCGGAACACACAGCAACATTAAAAAATGGCAATTTTTATGAAATGTCACCTTGACAGTTTGATTGACAGTGCATGGATCTCGATTGTTTTTAGAGTTTTTCATTTCATTATTCCGTAATTTTAATTTCGATTATTTCCTAATGCTATGACAATTGCTGAGGCTCTAAGCCTCTATCATAATGGTCTTAAACGCCGCTGTGCAAATGTTGAGGTAAGTAAAAAGAAAATAATCTGAATCGAAATTGTAACCCTATTTCGTAATTCATTTTTCTATTTAGGACAAAATTGTAATCGCTATATTGTATGCTTCGTTCTTGAGCACAAAATATAAAATATTTATCCAGAATGGTCTACTATATGGCCCAGTGGGTTTTGGTTTCGTCACTGCACTGAACATTTTTTCCTTAAGTTTTGTTACCAATTAACACTGTAGTAGATTTTTCGTCGTATCCTTGAAGATTCAATCATCAATGTTTACTGTAAATAATACATAATATTTGTAAATATTTTTCCTCTATAAACTGCTGATACTGACTATTAGCAAGTGTCATTTTATGGTATATCAAATTGGAATTGTAACTTTTTTTGCTGAAAGAAGTTACAATTCCAAGTTACAAAAAGAGTGGGCTGATTTTCTTGCCAGCTCTTCCCAGCTTAACTGTCAACTGGCTTTTGCAAAATTGGCTTACTCTTATGACTTTGTATTATAACAAATCATAATATGTGAATAACATGTGAATAGTGCAGGTGTAAGGGGATTCTTAGGTCAATAAAGAATTTGATAGATTGAATAAAAAAAAAGAATTGATTTTATAAATGTGTAGTTAATTCTTGGAATGTTTCGATGTCTTTGTTTTGTATAGGGAGGCGGATGAGCTGAAACAGAAGATATCTAAATTCAAGAGTGGAACTTCTATGTTACAAGAAAGAAGCTTATGGGCTACGCAGCAACAGTTGCAAAAGGTAATAACAAGTCTTGGGTACACTAACCCTACCCTACCTATAACCCCTTTGAACCACAATCATTTTTAATACAAATGAAGCTTAATATGTACTTGAAGACACGATGACAATAAAAACAATAAACCTGTATCTCTAAAGATACACATATTTATGTACTGTAAAGTTTTGCTTATAAGTTGAGTAGAATTAAATGAATCAAGCATCATCATCATTACAACATAAATGTCCAACTGCTGGGCACAGGAATTAAATTTACAAAAGCCTCCCATGATTTTTCTTTTCTATCTGTTACCCTAGTAGTTACCGTAACTGTATTTATGTTGCAGGTTTATCAAAAAGTACTAGTTTTGGATCTCGACTATGCATTGGATAAGAAAGTGGAACAAGATTTGTGGAATATAGGCTTCAAGCAGCAGATAGAGGCGCTGCAAGCCATCTCTAAGGATAGGAAAGTAAGTGACAAGCACTTATACATGAGAACTCTTAACTCGTTTTATTTTGCACTAGCTCCCTTCCGTGGCTTCCCGTGTGGTAAAATTATACAATACCTAACCATTCAAATTCAAAATTCTTTATTTCATGGACACAGGTGTTATTACAAAAACCATGTCCTGAATTAATAAATACATGCTATCATTGTTACAATAAAAAATAGTATTAAAATATGCAAAGAAATATATTTATAGTTAAATTAGATATCATGTAAGGAAATAATAAAAGTAATGTCAGTAAAATCATAGTACTTCATGAAGCACTCTATCTATATATATCTCTCTATTAGTGAAAACTGCATCAAAATCCATTACGTAGTTTAAAGATCTAAGCACACGTAGGTACAGAGGGAATATATTTTACATTATGTAAGAATGTTACATGAAAATTTATAAAGTACAGTCTGATATAAAATAAATATTTGCATTACTGTACCAAAACTTTTCCATCAGGTCAGAGCCTATAATATATCATGTTGTAACATGTTCAAACTTAATATAATAATACTACCTATTTGTAATCTTTTCTTCCATAATAAAAAGAACTCTTCAGGATCCCGTAGACTAGCAAATTTTAGCATAGGCAATCAGTGATTTATTTGAGAGCTAAATGCAGCGACAGAATCTCTAAGTCGGATCTCTAAGATGGAACGCAAAGAGTCGCTAAAATGTGATGCAGTCTAAATCACCTTCCAAGGTAGGCAGCTGCTTGGCTATGCCCCTAGCATTGCCAACGTCTATGAGCGGCGGTAACCGGCGGTTTCCAGGTGGGCCGCCTGCTCGTATGTCACCTCAGACAATGAAAACAAAGTATGGTATAGAGTAGTGGTTCCGTTTAGTATGTTTATATATCACAGTAAGGATTTGACCATTTACTCTGCTGTCACTATAGCCTACAAAAGAAAATGTTTCTTATTGTTAACGCAGTAAGAGCACATTTAAAACTACCAAGTTGTTGTCTATGACTTCCATGGCGTATATATATATATATATATAATATGTTTTTGGTACAGAATCCCCTGCGTAGTGAGGGACAGGCGATGTTATCATGGGTTCTTCAAGCAGCTGCGGGCTTCTACCTATGTTTACTACACCAGATTTGTTCAACATTCAAACTAGATTTACCTTTTAGGTAAGTA
This sequence comes from Laspeyria flexula, assembly GCA_905147015.1. NCBI lineage: Eukaryota > Metazoa > Arthropoda > Insecta > Lepidoptera > Erebidae > Laspeyria > Laspeyria flexula. The sequence goes on from LR989954.1 coordinate 16,108,858, forward strand.
CTTATCATCATCATCATATCAGCCCAATGACATCCACTGCTAGATATAGGCCTCCCCCTAATTTCCGCCACAGTGATAGACTTTGAGCGTATCAACAGTATCCAAAAAAAATATCAACAACCTCTAATTTCGTATAGACACCTATATTTTTATAAGTAATTGGACGATTGCATCTATTATAATTTTGATCATAACATTTACTTAATGTTTTCATCAAATAATTAGCTATGATAGGTCTTATTTTATGCAGTTGTCCACAGTTAAAGGTTACCATAATTGTATACTACTATAATTTGAATAAAAAACAAATACTATTGTTATCAAATAATGGTTATTTATCATTATGAATAACCATTATTTGATTACAATAGGTTTTTTAAAGTTTTTTTTATACAATACAGTCGATACATTCAAATAACCCCTCGGCGTGGCACGATGACGGCAATAACAGCGCGATCTACATAAATATTGTTTTTCCATACCTTAGGCTTTAGACAACGATTTTGCTACGAAACCAACAAAAATTGTGATTGTAATCGAAAGTGTACACTGTTTCCTATACCATTGTATGGTATTTTATGTAATTCTATACAAAAAATATAGATATTACAGATATATTTTTACACATCGACGACGACGTGGAGTGCGCCATTACCTACTCTTTACATTAGTTTGGGTATGAGATTATATTAGGTATGAAACTAGACAAATACAGATAAGTGTGCTCCACATTAACGTCTTAAACGGATGTATAACAAATATTTCATTTTATATATTAATAAAACCATATTAGAGATACAGATACAGACAGAGGTAATAATTAAGTGAAGTTCTTAAAAATGAGTCTTACACTTAGGATGTAACTTATTAAATGTTAATTAATTGTCGTATAATGTGACAGACGCCGCGCATCTCTCCTGGGTCTAGTGGAAGGATGGGGAGCGGGTGAGTCGGCCGTGGGAGCGAGGCTGCCTCCCCCGGCGTCCGCGCGGTACATCTGCCAACATTGCCTCGTGCACCTCGGCGACCTGGCACGCTACAGGCAACAACTGCGCGTTGCACATACATTCTACAGGTATTGGATATTATTTAAGTCGAAAATAGTTTTTACTATCTCCAATTCTATTAATACTCATCCTATAAAAAATATACATTATCTGCGATATCTATATTTTGAACCTGTAATAAGACGAGTAGAGTTCTAATGTGGTATTACATCGTTAGACACGCGCTGGTGGTGTCGGCGCACTCGGGACAGCCGTACAACCAGCTGGCGCTGGTGGCGTGGCGGCGCGGGCGGCGGCTGGGCGCGCTGTACTGGCACGTGCGCTCGCTGCTGGTGCGCGCGCCCTTCCCGCCCGCGCCCAACAACCTCGCGCGCACGCTGCGCGCCGCCGCCGCCGCTGCCGCCAGGTACTTATACGATCTCTTTACCATCTTTTATTATCTGAATATAGCAGACGAGCACTAACAAACACAACCAAGCCGCTGCCTACCGAAAACGAAGAAGGAGATATGAAGAGAAAATAACTTTTGGGCCTCAGACGCTCCACACTCACCGGACGAAACACAACAGCATATATACAGCTATTCTGAGTCGATATTCTTCGTTTAATTTGCGGCCTGACAATAATTACCTTTATACAGACTCCAAAGCAATTCTGCGATCTTTCAAAAGCCTTTGATTGCGTGGAACACAATACGCTCCTTCGAAAACTTAAACACTAGGTATAAGAGATGCTGCACTCAATCTCATTACCACTTACCTAAGTGATAATATACAATTAGGAAATATAAATTGACCTAAGTATTTGGAATTACCTGTAAAAAGGAGCGTTCTCCAGGGCTCAATTTTGGGTCCATTTCTCTTTTTGACGATTTGTCAAATTGCCGTTCTTTGTTTAAGATTTCAGCGACTATGGCGGACTATGGCTGCTTATAAACAGGACATTGATAATCTATATAATATGACGATAACTTGGCATTAATTATGTTGTTTGGTTGACAACAGTACGGATGGTAACCCGGTGCCAGTGCTGCCGGGTCTGACGGAGAGTGCCGGGCCTGCGCCGCCCGCGGCCCCCGCCCGGCTCGACGCGCACGCTTACGTCACCGAGCTCATCAGGGCCATACACTACATACATACCGTTGAAGAGTTAGTATATCGTTTATTGGTTTGGTATTTACTTTACTTAGGTAATTTAACTTGGTGAATATACTTCGGATAGCATAATTTAATTAGTTACTACTTCTAAGCTGGAGTAGTGGGTAAAAACCAATTTGGTGTCGTTTTCTCCATTTTTTTTTTTAATTGTCCTTTGACTTGAAATTGTTTCCCTTCCAAAGCAAAAATGTTTTTTCTAGACGTTCTAATTTTATAGGACTTAATTTAAAAATAAAATATATTAAAATATTATTTATTATAAGTATATACATTTTTTACAGATTGGACACTGCGGCGGCGTTAGTTTCTTCGTTAAATTCATCATTGACCACACTTATCGCTACAGATAATTTTGAGTCTATGACACTCATCAAGGTAGGTCTGCTACATTATTATTAGTCCATACATGATTCCGTATAAAACTTAAAATAATAATATTTCAAATAGTTATTTGGTTTTGATATGCAAGCCGTCAAGCCAGTGAGCGCTATACCTATCCTAGTACATAGATATGAGTAGATAGTAGCACTGTGTGGCAGTATCACGTGTGACGTATGTTCCGTCGGCAGATGGCGTGCGTGTTGATCTGGCTGATCTCGTCGACGACGGAGGAGCTGCGGCTGGAGGCGGCGGCGCTAGCCCCGGCGGAGGCGCGCGGGGCGGCGCTGGCGTGCTCCCTCGCGAGCGGCACGCTGCTGGCGCTGCTGCTGCCCAACTACACCGTGTCGGCGCCCATGTCCCGCCCGCTCCCTGCACGTAAGTAGCACTATTAGCGGCGCTGACCTGCTCGTAATAAGAGGCATTTTTATTTTTCGGCTATGATGGACTTGGCAGATAACAGATGTATGTTCTTCCAGTGAAGGTGTGGCTGCAGTGGGCGGCGTGGCACCCCAAGATCCTGCACGACAAGTGGTGGAGCTCGCTGGCGGCGCTGTGGCCCGCACTCGCGTACACGCTCAACGAGCTCGCGCCCACCGCCGCGCTGCTCACTGACAAGTGTACGTTTACTTGAGCATTATTAACATTGTTTTTTTGTTCCTTTTATGATTTAAATTGCATTTATTAAAAATTAATTCAGCTGGCTAATTCGTCACCATGGATTGTCGATAAAAATTATAGAAGTCCTTCTATAACAGGCATCAGATTATCTCTATATAAATTTCATTAATCAAATCAAGTCAATTCGATTTATTTTCCTTTATCTTTATAAACAAACCAACTCATTTGTGGATTCGTTCATCATCATCATCATGTCCAGAAGTGGATGTTATTGGATTTATATTATGATGATCATGCTGTGAATTTAATAAAAAGATTAATTAATTTCACATCTCATTTTTAAAAAAAATATATATATTATATTATAAAACGAATGAAATCTTTGCTATAATAATGTTTATTTTTTATTTCAACATACCTAGTAAAATGTCAATATTGTATTTTACAGATGACAACGTACCCCTGCCGGAAGACGAAGAGTTGGCAGGGTTCTTACCGCTGGAGAACGCGCTGAAGGGCCTGAGGTTCCCGAACCACGCCGCCTGGGACACCTACGGAGGGAGGGTGCCTGATCTCGACGAGGACGAGGAGGATAATGAGGCTGAGTTAGTACCTAAACAATTTTATCATTAACTGACCTGTTGGTCTAGTGGTTAGTGTCCCTGACTGCTAAGCCAGAGGTCGTGGATTCAATCCCCACCCAGGACAAATCTTTGTGTGATGAACCTGAAGGTTTGTTCTGTGTCTGGGTGTAATTTATCTATAATATGTATGTATTTACAAAAAAAATGTATTTAAGTAGTATATCAGTTGTTCAGTACCCCATAACACAAGCAAATATAATTGCTTAATTTGGGACTAGATGGCGCTGTGTGAATGTGGTAGAATATTATTATTATTATCATTGTCTTTATCTCAGGCGTTAGACTAAGCTCGTATTACAAATTTAATGATTGCGATTTTATTTAAGTGTGAAATTAAATCGCAAACGGTGCGGTATGAAATATGGGCTCCTCTTTAGAATTATCCATCAGACGAAGAGGATCTTCTTTAAATATTAAAAATAAATATACGTACCTTTGCATCTGCGAAAATAAATCCCGAACGATTTATTTTCTCAGTGCATGGTTTTTAGTGTTTCTGTTAGTTATAGTTTCTGTTGTTCACAGATTAGCGAATTTTTAGCAACATATACGTATATGGTAGTGCACTTAACCTTAGACATCGATTGCCGACCAAAGACCTAAATTTGACTCCACAACGACTTGAGCCACTTACGTGGCCAGATCTGGTGGGTGCCAAAGTGGACAATTGCCCAGAACGACAAAAGGCACGCTTCGATCAGGTCATTTGTTTACCTAGTAGGAAACTATCCCACAGTGCGCCTTCTTGTTGTTTCTTTTTTGTTGTAATCTGCTTTTTATTGTATACATAATTATAGAAGATTCCATTTTTGAGGGCGCGATAAGTACAGAAGACATTCTGTGTCTTTTATATGTGTCATCAGGTGGACTAGGGCCCGATCCTGCTAAAAATTAACTTAGCAGACCGATGGACTAATATCGACCAATCACAGGCCGGCAATATGGCGCGATGGACTTATGCCAATCACAGATGTCGAATGAGACCATCGGCTTACCATTATGTTACGATTGTGTTAGCAGAGCCGAGACCCTGTACGTCAGTGTACCACCGTCTTAGTAAAAAAAAAATTGCTATGTTGTTGTTAGATACAATGTAATTTGTTTTTGTCACTGTTTACGTAGAGATTCTTCAATCTGTGCGGACACATCCGTCTAAACGACAGAATGTCTTCTGTACTTATCGCTGCCGTCGAAAATAGAATCCTCTATGCGGTGTCAAACGAAATAATGAAAGAAGCATTGGGTGTTTTACAGACTGTTCCTTGCATGTTTAGTCGGTGTTTATATTGGAATAACGAAGCGTATTACTATCGAACAGTTATTAAACGTAAATTATTTTTTAAATATGTTTCTCGTTGTATGCAGGCCCCCAGCAGAAGTATCAGTGACGTGTTTGAGCGGTGAGCCCGAGTTAGAGCAGCGAGTGCGCGCGTACCGGATACTGAAGCTCGGCGTGCGGATAGCGGCGCTCATGCCTGAACATCTCTCCTACACGTGAGTCGTTCTACTTTACTTTATTATTTTATAGGTAATACAGCACTAGCTGGTTCCAAGACCTTGAACTATAGAGTAGAGTCATTAAGGCTCATAAGGAATTGTTGACTTAAGCTTTTTTGCGCGTCAGTCGAATAGTTTTCAAAAATAAAAGTAGGTAACCTTAGTTAAGGAGTAACTTACAAAGATTAAAGATATAGCATTTGCTATTTGGCGGTGAAGGTCTCGTCAACATCGGTTCTATCATTTACGAATAAACCACCATAATTTTTATATACTTTTATAAGCATTTGGAATTGCAAACAGCCACTTCAATTTTATTAATTTGAAATCAATTTATATATTTTTTATATAAGTCCAGCAAATTGTCGTGCTGCAACCACAGCATTTTTACACCCTCCGCCATCATCGCATTGTTGTCCCAACACACCCACTGAGTGACTTGAGCTTCATTATTACGACTAACTGTTACAGCGATGAAAATGGCCTACTAAAGTTCACGGCGTCAAGTGTGGGAGGTGAGCAGTTATCACAGGCGCTAGCGCAGCTGCGGGTGTCAGCGGGCGCGGCCCCCACGGCGCGGGAGGTGCCGGAGCCCGAAGACGAGTCTGATGATGAGCCGGCGCCTCCGCCCCCGCCCATTGTCATCTCGGAGGCCGATTTCAGGGAGAAAGGTAGTGTGCTTGGTTCGTTGACACAATTTTTACACGATATTTGTGTTGTAAAACTTAGATGGATGTAGACAGTGACGTATAGTGGCTTATTATCGTGTTGTATACAATGTCTTAAACAGTGATGTATACAATGACTTAAACAGTGATGTATACAGTGACTTAAAAAGTGATGTAGACAGTGACTTAAACAGTGATGTATACAGTGACTTAAAAAGTGATGTATACAGTGACTTAAACAGTGATGTATACAGTGACTTAAACAGTGATGTATACAGTGACTTAAGCAGTGATGTATACAGTGACTTTAACAGTGATATATACAATGACGATACAGTGATATATACAATGACGATACAGTGATATATATATAAAATGACGATACAATGATGTATACAGTGACTTGAACAATGACGTAGACTGACGCAGATAGTGACCTATATAGTGACGTAGACGTTCGATGTTGTATTGCTTGTGACTTGTAAAGTTGTAACGATCGGATTACTAGTTTGTATGGACAATATAATAGTTGTTGAGTACGTAAGACAGTAAGTTTTATAAAGAATATTGCTTTTAACTGATAAATCTTTGATGTAGATTCTATATACCACTTCCGCGACTTTATTGGTCCCTGTAAAAATCTTATAAACGTTTTCCAAATATAGCAATACTTTTAATTTTAAAAAATACTGAAAAAGTTCTGGGAAATCAACGAATCGTATGTACGCTATGACTGAAGCTATAAAGCACATTTTTGTTTATCGCTATAAACAAAATTGTCTTAATATTTTACAATATTTGCATTGTATATCTCTACATCGATTTTAATACTGCGATGGAACGCAATAATTCGCCAAAATCCTACGCACCATCAATGCAGATGCAAAATCGTTGTATGCCGATGCTAAAAATCGCTGGTTTTATGAATGACATTCTGGACTCGTGTGCCTCTCCTTAATGAATAAGAAAACGTTTATACTTCGCGGTTTCAAGATCAACAATGACAGATGATTAATAGTAATGATGGTACTCTTGCAGTTCGCGAGAAGCGCGTGGGTATTCTGAAGCCGCAAGGGTCTCTGGAGCGAGCGAGGGAGGAGCGGGCGTTGGCTACCCAAGAAGATCAAGTAAGTACTAAATATATCTGTTATATTTTGTATTGTGCCTGAAATGTTTATTTTTTCAGATATCATAGCTATTCTTTATTTCTTATAAAATGTATATAAATCACTCACTATGGCGTAGCGCTTAAGGTGGCCACCTAGCTATCAATATCGCCGTGCCGACGGTCGTGGTTTCGATTCCCCGACTAGACCAATATTTGTATAATTCTTGTAATGTTCGTTAACTGTTTGTTTGTAAAATCTCCTGCATCAAAGGGCTTGTTCCCTAGTATGGGAGGTGTGCTAAAAATATTGCAAAATTAAAAATATTTTATCTTTTTTCCATTTAATTACAACTTACTTTACTAAAATAAAATTGCAAACGAACATAGATCCAGTATGTGTCAGACGTATCTCTGGAGTATTATGGTAATGACAATCATTTGTTGTATCTAAAGAGAGGCAGTTATTTTCCCAAAATGGCGGAATAGTTAGATCAGCCCCCCAGAGGCAATCGCTTCTATCTATCTATTCTAAATGACATGTCACTTCAATACATTTGAACAAATGTACTACATGTCGATAGAATAAATAGATCGAATCGATTGCCACTTGTCTAGAAGGGCAGGTGCTGGCCGGCCTGTAGACGTATGTACAATATTTTTTTCTTTTAAGAATTTACACAGTGAATTGTAAAATAAACAGTTAATACAAGAGCCTGACATCGCCGAGGAGGGTAAAGGAGAGGACAAGAAGGAGATCCGCAAGCCGCGCGTCAACATCGCCATGGCGGCCATCATGCGCAAACAAGAGGAGACTAACAAACAGGTTACACACGCATACACACTATATCACCATGCCCATTGACTAGATCCGTAGATCGCTATCTTATACGCTGTTTCTAGTGAGATTCTTGGTACATTGATGATGGTGACGAATAATGATGACCTAGGAAAGTGTGAGACGACTAAAACTGCATGGTGTATACATTTTTCATCATCATCATTCATTCATGACTTGTTTAGGTATACTTGTCTTTCAATATGCTGCACCTTGTTCTTGGAGTTTACATATCTGTGCAATGTGATGTTTAAAAACAATTATCTCGTCAAGATGCGTTCTATTGTATTATATCAAGAATTTATCGCTTTCCAGGTGAAGTTCGTCACTCCACCACCGACGCCAGACTCCACGGGCGACTCCCAAGAGTCTAAGGACGACAAGCCCAAAGTGATCCAACCGAAAGCGATCAAGTCTCTCGCGAACATCCCTCTCGGTAGGAAGACTGGAGGCATTCTGTCTCTCAAGGACAAATCCGCCGGGTACCCTCACCTAGTCAATATCGATCCCGAACCGATTAAGAAACCGGAAAAGGAAGATAAAAAAGAACCTAAACCTAGTCAGTCGAGTCAGAACTCGCAAACGTTCCAACTGAAAAGACAGGAACACCCTCTAACGCCTAATTGGGGACCGAACATGTCGTTCCCTGAAGGTCCAAGGATGAACTTCCCCAGTAACTATGCGGTACAAAACCCCGGGTTAACATACAATACCAATTTTGCACCTCCGAATATTAATAATCAGGGCATTAGACTACCGGTCGTCAACCCGAAAGAAATAGATGTTAGAACTGCAGCTTTACAGAAGCAGAATTCCCGCCAAGAACTGTTCCAGGACGGACAAAAGTTCAATCACAACTACCAAATGTCTGGCGACAAGAAGAACTTCCTCAACGATCTACCTCCGCGGTTCGCCAACCAATACAGATATTGGCAGACTGCACAAGACAACCAGTTCAATGAAAACAAGTTTAGAGACGATAGCTTTAAAACGAATCCTATGTTCAACGCTCAGCAACCTCACAGTTGGAACACACAACCTCAGCAAACGGGGCCAGAAGGCTACCCACCACAACCGATGTGGTGGAAGACTGACCAGCCAGCCAACTTTAACGCGAATTACACCGCGCCTATGCCTACCTTTTACTCACAGCACATGAATGCTGCCATACCTAATCCGTACCAAAATGTATCATATAATCAAGTTCCCAACGCTTCCAAACAGGAGGGCTTCAGTCAACCGGGCTACTTACAGTCTACTATAGGCCAGCCTCAGTTACAAGCGTTACAAAACTTAGTTACGTCACCTAACTTCAGTTCATCACTGAATAGTTTCAATTCGTACGCTCCATCAGTGAGTTACGACTCGTCAATGTACCCACAGTTCAACAACAAGTTGAACTACCAGCCTCTTCAGATGAAGATGGACAAACACCAGATGGGTTACCAAGCTAACAAGGATCTCATGGACATGAATCCGTTGGGATTCGGTGCTAACGTACTCGATGTACAACAAAGGAATTTGACTATGAACTTTAATGAGCCGCTCAGTGATATGTCTGCTGTGAAGAGTTTGGACCAGGTTGGGGTAAGTTGAACTATGTTTATTGTATAACAAGACGTACGCAACGTTTTAGGTGACGAGACGGTAAAACGGAATGCAACAATACCATATAAGACCATATTATTTAAGTCAAAGTCAAAAATTGTTTAATCATAATATATAGATCACATTACGGGTCCTATAGGCAATCTACTGATCAATCTTCTGCCCTATGTCCAACAGTAAAGGCCTGCAGATGATACTTATGAACGTCATACAAAGCCAAAAATATGTGAGCATATTTTTCTAAGGCTAGTTCGCTGACAAACCTTGGGAAGAGCTCTTAGGAAATAGTTGCAATTTCAATAGGATACAATTTGAAATATCGTTTCATTATAATATTAAACGTAATCTACATTACAATAGTTTTAATGATAATGTTACGCACAGGGCGGAGAGGTGCCGAGTAGCGAGCCCCCGAGCAGTACGTACTCGCTGTTCAGCGGAACACCCGACACTACGGCGTGGGGCGCCGCACAGCGACAACCTCCGGTATGACTATCATCTATCACTATTACCTAACATTACATGTAATTATCACAGACAAACTAATCTCGTTGTGAGTGACAACACAATAAGCTTTGCTAGAACAAAAGATGCGCGTTTTTTTTTTTATACCACGACGGTGGCAAACAGACGTACGGTCCGCCTGATGGTATTTTTTGACGAGTTCATGCTTTATGCTTAGTAAAATATTTAATGACGTGTTTCCTTTCCAGTCTCTCTGGTCCGGGCCGGGCCCGTCCCCACTAGAGCGGCTCCTCGAGCAACAGAAACAACTGAAGCAGCCGCCGGCACCACAATGACACCACAAGGTCACGCGTAGACACTCACTATGAACTGTGACGACTGATGTGGTGCCGCCAACTCTCCCCATACACATCACTATATTGAACTTAAACTCATCATGCATATATTTTTACAGTTTCAAAACGTTAGCTTAGAAAGCTACGCATGACATAAATTTAGAGCAATATATTAGCAGTTGTGGGGCGAACCAGTTCACGTTGTTCATATTACTATAAAACAAAGTAATAAGGTATTTAACAATTGTGCTTACCGATGCGTAGTCGCGTATTTGTTGAAATTTTTCTTGATATAATTATATAATAAAATACTGTTGTATAAATTTGTATAAATGTAAACAGATAAAAAGTAAAAATCGACGCTGACAATGTTTTATATCAGTAATGGATTTATATGAGCACTAATGTTGTTTGATATTTATATATTTAGACTATTGTCATGGTTTTGAACCGTATAGTATCTATAATGAAATTTAAACTCGAATTAAATATCTTCAGTAGAATAGTTTTACTGAAAATATTTTTTCTAGAAGCACTACCGCGGTAGTCGTTAAATAATGTGACATGTGTACGAAGTGTTTGTATAGTAATTGTTAGCGAACTAATTAAATATAAAAGGCTGTGACGTCCGAACTATAAGGTTAGCATTTTCGTTAAGAATTATTTATAAACTTGGACATAGTCCATCATTTGATGTTTGCCCGTTTTGATATCGATGTTAGTGCTTGTTTAAAATACTGTTAATACGTTGCCGGCAGATAAAATAAAATTATTCTTAAATATGTACACAAAATGCATATTTTTGTATTCTCTCAGTTGTATCGCGCGCGAACGAAACATAGAATGTACGGCTTGGTTTGTAAATGTCGAATTACATGGAATGTTTAACACTTCTGCCATTTTAGATAATGAATTTATGAATTTTATAAAATCCATCAAGTGTAATGTATAAAATAGTTTTTATTTTATTGTTATTAGGATTTAGAACTCCCCATACCACTGTAGTTGGACATTTACAAAGGCTTTATTATAAGCATGTTTTTGTTGTGATTTTAAGTGAAAATAAATTAAAGTAACCTTTGTGAAACGATATTTTTTAATAAAAATATTTTTGTTATTTATTTGGGCTATTATTTAATTAAAATATCGCCAAAGCCGACTCTCCTTCACACGCGGGCATTAAATAAGAAAGACACGTCTCAAATCAATGCGCTACTGACCCTTCTTCCTCGTAGTGAAACTTTTTAGTTTTGGTTTGACTTGAGGAATACGTTTCCTCGTGGTCAAACTTGTCTAACGACCCTCCCTGTATAGGTGTGTTAGAAATGTGTACAGTCAATAAAGTGCAAGCTTAAAAAAAGCAACTATTTTTAACAAAAATAAATCGACTTCAAAACAGTACTAAAAAGCGAAAAAAATACTGAATTAGATATTTAATTCCAATAAAAAAATACCTACCTACCTGTTTAAAGTATAATACCCTCTGTTTGAAGTCGGTGCCAAGCCTAAAGAGATCTCAGTCACTTAAAAGAATACAACTTTTTGATGATTCAACTGTTTGACCACGAGGAAACGTAATTCCTCATAGTCAAACCAGTTTGACTATAAGACTACGAGAAAGATTGTACCAAACTTTTTTTAAAGACAGAATCTTAATGCTCTTTTCTAAGGTCAAAACTCAGTCTCCAAGATTCAGATTTCAGAATTATATAGATAAAAAGGGAGTGATATGGTTTATGCACACTTCGCTTCATTGGCGGTTTGTCTCATTCGCGTTTTTAGTTGGCCGATTTGGGGAGTCTCCCCAGATCGGCCACCTTATCTCAAAAACGCGGACACCTAGCGAAGATCTGTTTTCTCCCAGAATTAGTCGCTAATTGGTCGAAATTAGTCACCAAATATCAGAATTGATCAAGTCTTAGTTTAAAAGATATAAGGCGTTTAATTTTTAATGTCTAGATCAAAGAATTTTTACCTAATTATTTATAACGCTCTTTTAAACTAAGACCAGACCAATTAGTTTCATTATTCATATTTATGGTACTTACTTTAAAATAAAAAACAAATTAATCAGTCAATAATTTAAATTTTATCCCCTCATAATCATTCTAAACAAATCAGATGTAATACATTTCTAATGTGTAAAAAAAGCGTACTAATTTTCTAATTGCATTATACGTAAAATATGTACAATATAGCTAATAAATATTTGAGTAAAACAAATAGGATTTGAGACAAAACAATGTAAGCTATGTTCCCTCCAATCTATAACAAGTAAAACTATTGAACATGACCTAATATATTTTTAAATTGCATTACACATTTACAATCTAATTTAAAAAATAAACTTGTCGGTACAATAAAGCAATATAAATATAATTACGCATTAATAAATAACAGTCGTGCAAACACAATACACTAAGATATGTACAACCAATTGACAAACAATATGGTGCTAAAGTGGACCGTATATGTGTTATATCTAGGGTTATAATCCAGTGAGGTAAGTTTCAATTCGTGACAATATATAGAACTTTGATGATGAACGAACGAGTACTTTAAAATTTTAGTATCATTTGATAAAGTCACTGAGGCTCTCATTAAGTTAGTATTTACATTTGCATGCAAATTTCTTATATATTCTACATTAGCTAGCTTACATATTGTTTCAATAGACTTTGCCCAACACTGGGTTAATATAGAGCCCTCAGTGACATTGTTAGACAAATTTAATCTGTACTATAAAAACTTTCATCGTACTCGCACGATCATCATTTACAGAATATATCTTCTAATAAATTTACATAGCTGCAGGGCCGGATTAGGCCGGCTAGCAAATTATATCAGGGCCTTTGGCGATCTGGGTAACGCTCCAAATATATTTTGTAAATACAAACTTTACAGATTACACTGACTCATGAGAAGGTTTCGGTATGCAAAACGATTTCTATACGAAAATACTCACGTATCTCTTTCGCACTTATTGTTTTCGCAAATAATTCGAAAGGGATGGCAATAAGCAATTGCTAAACTCACGCTTCATGACTAATCCGGCTCTGCATATCTATCTTATTGCATCATTCAACACTGTTAAATAACTTATCGACGTTCGCTAATAAAAAACGAACAGTACCTGAATATGAACTAAATTATTCTAAAGTGCATTCACAACATTTTCACAATTGTTCAAGGAATTCATTTCCGTGTCATTACACTCCGCTAATCCAAAGTCGTGTGTACCGAGGTACATTACATGTCGAAAATAGTTCGAAACATGTAATATAATCCTATCAAAATATCTGCAAATCGGAACTGTATTTACTGATTTTATACAAATCTTTGATTGTCTCCCAGCTAAACCAATAAACACAAAATGTTATTATGTTATTATTAACATAAAAAAATCAAACAAAATTCCACAGAACACAGCATTAGAAGAAGACAAAAAAAAATTGACAATTAGATGAATGCTGACTTTATAACTTACATAGAAGACATTTTATTAGTTTTGCTATAAATATCAGTCCATAAGTTGAAGAGCAAATATTTTGAATGGTACATACAGTAGTATTTATGTAAGTATACAAGAGTGAGCTTACAACAAACTCAGTCTATATAATAGTAGGTATAAGTGTTGTAATTCGTTCAGTTTGACTAGTCGAGTTGGCTGGCACTTGCCTGGTAACCAGTCTTGTAAACTTGTACTGGCGTTGGCACATTTGTTTCTTTGTTAAATGGTATATAAAGACCAGGTGCGTAGCTATTGCCAAATAAATAACGCGGGGGCCTTACAGTGAGGGGCGGCCTTGTTCACCATCCTCAAAGGCCGCCCTTGCCAATATTACAGCCTCCTCCCCTCGTGTTTAAATTGTAAAGTGGCTCTTAAATACTATGATACAGGGTCCATTTGGTAATAGCTACGTCACTAACACAGACATTATAAACAGAATTGATTTCAGAACGGAAAAACGTTCATTGTTAAAATTAACTACTTTCACAATTTTACAATCAAGTACACAGATTACAAATATAATATTAGGAAGTCCATATATTCTTGCATTGCATTTAAGTTTTAATTTGGACGATAGATAATTAATAGACATATACCTATTATCCCATAAATAAAACAGGGAATTAATAAACCGAGGAGAATCACGTTAATATAACTAAAATTATATATAACTAATTTAATACATAATTATACCTACCTTTAATTAGGTACGCTATACAAGTATAACTTCTCTTGTAATTACAATAAAGATGTCAATGTTTTATTTATAATATGAGCTAGTAGCCGCTTCCAATATAAAACGAATATTTTTCTTTTTACAATTCTCATCAAAATTTCACAAACATTTTCTAACCTCGCACATACAACAGGTAATGATTAAAAAACCCGTATTTATAGTCAAGAGTGAAATGAAATCTCGTTTGTTCATCTAGATTACAAAGTAACTCTTATGAAAGTCACAAATAAGACAGTCAGCAAATTTGCCTACACTGGTTGCAGGCAAATTTGCTGACACTTCGTTTAGTTAAATTGAGATACAGTACCCGGCAATAAATATTGCACATCGACCTTTGGAAAGAGACAATCGGCTAATTTCGGCTTCGTAGAGCGTTATCTCTATCGCACTTGAACAACGACTGACAAAACGTCACATAGGTAGTGTGCGATATGTGACGTTTTGTTTATTACATTGTTTATAGAATTAGCCGATTGTCTCTTTCCAAAGGTCATGTGCAATATTTATTGCCGGGTACTGTACAGGGGTAAGAAGGTAAAAACTGTCAATAAGTTGATGGTAATACAATAAACTATTACCATCAACATGCAGTCTCTTTTAATTTCTTCTATATGGTAGTTTTTTTGTATCTTACCCCTTGTATCTTAACACGATTTGATCAAACATTTGATTTTCTTGATTTCTATGTGTCATTTACATGTCATTTAGCAAATAAAGTGGGGCCCCGAGCTTGTATGTACGAGGCTATAACCCGTTTACTTTGTGCTTATCTTGCATGCAAATTTCACATGCGTTACTTTTGTGGAAGTTATTGCATGCTGATTTACACTTGAACCATGTATGAATACTGCCACAATATAAACGGGTTTACTCTTATCACACATCAACATCACATCCTATAGAATCTTAGCACGGTATATATTTTCTTTATTTAAAAAAATATTTTTTTAAATTAATACAAATAAAATTGTTTTTTTTTTTGTTATATTACTGAAAAACGAAAATAAGCACTTCTTGGCTCTTTTAAATTAGCGTTAATAAACATCATTCAACCCATAAACGTTCTACTGTTGGGCACGGGTCTCCTCCAAAGAAGGTGGGGGGAATTTAACCTACTATACCACGCTGTCCGGACGGATTAATAAACGTTCGACTACATACGTAAAATTACAAGCAATTAAAAAATATACAATTAAAAGTAAAATTACACAAAATACGCATGCGCATTCCATACGAATATTTCATTTCCACCGAACACCTAAGCTTAAATAAAAAATATTTACTTTTAAACTTTCGCGTTTCATGATATTTATTGATTCACAAGCTTGTGACCACGGCCGGTGTAACCTGGTCGAAACGTCAAGCACTATAAGGTATGTAAACCTAAATCATAATCGCGTAAATTCCCGTTTTAAATCAATTAAATAAATATTCAAAACACGAGCGTATTTAATAGCTAATGTGTAACCATTCTTACAGTTGTTTAATGTTATACCAATTAAATACCGATATAATATATACCGTGCTAAAATGTCCGTCAGTCTAACTAGGCGGCATCACGCAAGGCCCCACGCTCACCACACATATAACGGAACAAACCGGAGACAATGGCTTTCAATTACTTCTTAACGGTATTAATGTCAATGACAAGGACAGAAAAGTGCTTCGTATTTTTTTATTAGTATTTGTAGTTCTATAAGTGCGTTATACTGTTAGTTCAGCTATTGTTCTCTTTACATTTATATATTCATATCATCATTTATATATACTCTATACAATTATGATTAAGAGTAGGCTTTTGAGTAATGAAAAATGTCATAAAATTATGTTCTTTTCTATACTTTTTTTACTTTAGGTTAACAAAATAAAGTACTTTGACTGCTTTAGACATTAATACATTGTGTAGTACAAACAAACGTTAAACGTTTAATTAAATTTAAACCTTGTAATATTGCCATAGAGTTAAAAATTGCTAGGCGTTGTCTTCAAAGTATAAGAAGTTTACCTAACCAAAGTCTCCGGCCCCGTAGATATTACAAATATTAAACATTTACATAACAGGATATGTAAACGAATAGCTACAATGACATATACAATGTATGTTCAATTTGAGCCAAATTTAATATTAACCTCCATCTAACACAACCTATTTTTACACATGATGATGTTTATCTTTTTAATTAAAAATTTAATTACTACTACTATTAGGAGTTAATTTTGTAAGCTGGCAACATTTGTCATTTCAGTTATAAAGTTAAATTGTTATCTATGGTCGTAAAATAATACAATAAATAACGAGATACTTAAAATATCTTTGCATTGGAATTTGATTTATAACTAAACGACGAACAAAATTAATTAAATGATATTAAAACTTTAGATTTGCACAATTCAAACTCTACATTATTATCTCTCCAGGTTATCTCTCTCGTTCACAGCGAAAAAGAAAAGGATAGCATCGTAACCTTAAAAAAATACCTATTAAGTGCATGGTGTAGTGAGAATTTACGATATGACGTAAATCAAGCGTCACAAATGCTTATAAACTTTAATCCAATTACTTAAAGATCAAAATCAAAGGACGTTACATATCGTTTCTATAATGAACCTTTACAACATCCAGTCTTACAAAACAGTTTAAAATTATGTAATACCCTCTCGTATATTCCGACTTCGTATACCATGTAAAGAAAAAACGAGTCTAAATTATAGACATTAGATGCGTTTTTTCAGTAACACATATTCTTCATTTACGTCCTTTTACATTTGGCAATATTCATATCAATAACATATCTTCGAGAACCGTAATGATACAAATCTAACATAGAATTAATTATATGTAAAATATACCTTACGCATATGGCAACAAGGTCGGTTCTCACGTCTGTCGCTCGACGGCGAAGTTGTATGTGTAGTCGCGGTCCAGTTCGAAGCGCGAACGGCGTTTAATCGCTGGCAATTGGACCTGAAAGTGAGAATTTCGTTAAAATTATTGTCACTAAAGCCCCATTGAGACAATGTAATTTGCCCGACAATTCTCATGCCCTCTCTGTTTATACATATGAGTAAGACAAAGCGAACACATAAAAGTGGAATGCAAAACTTGCACCGTGTAAATCATTATTTCTTATATAATTATAATTTAATTACTTTTTAGTGGAAAAAAACTATTTACAAAAACTTGGCAGAAACTTATTACCAATTGTAACAAAAATAATGTGGAAACGTCTAAAATAGGCCGAGGGTTTTGTTTTTATTATAAAATAAAAGTTTATAAAGTCCCTACACAAAACTATCGAAAGCTTTGATTAACAGAAGAAATGGTCGTGCGGCTCGATATAAGCTTGCCATGCCGAAAAGGTTAGCCACCCTGCTTTCTTTTCTTTGAGATATGACAAAACATATTGAAACATCGAAAAATCCACTCACCAAATGATCACTAGGCAGCCCCCTCAGCTTGGGGTTGAGCACAAACGGTACTCCCTCCATCCCATTATATCCTCCTAACGTCTGATACATATTGTTCCTCGGTAAAGGCGCGGGACCTTTCTTCCTCGACACCACCACGGGTGAGGTAGGACCACCTGAGATAAAAAGCAAGTTCATTGTTTTTCCATTAATATACGTGGTAGGATCATCATTACAAGTCATAAACTTCCACTGCTGGGCACCGGTCTCCTCCAAACATTGTGGGGAGAATTTAGCCTACTATATCACGCTGGCGCTGGCCAGACGGTATAGAGTAGCAGGTATAAATGAGTAAGAACTTCTCACTTGAAACACAGGTTTATCCTAGTTCAAACATTTACGTAATTCGTGGTTTTCCTTGTTTGTAAATGGAGTTAATAAATGATTATATTTCTTTATACCACGACGGTGAGCCATATTGTACGCCTGGTGATTTGACAGGATTTTCACCAGAGATGTGCGAGGGTAGGTGAGGAATAAATACATTTACCTAGCATCAAGTAAAATAAGCGATTTTATTGGTTCTTAACACACACATCCCTCGCTATGCATTCACGTACGGCTTCTTTTAAATTTAAGGCAAAAAAAAAGCGAGGGCATTGGGAGGACGAATTGAGCCTCATCATTAGGCGATATCTCAGCTCTCTAGTTAGAGGAGAGGAGACCCGATCCTGGTAGAAACAAAGCCTAAGCGGTCACTGTAGCCTATGAACGTGTTCACCAGGGTACAGTGTTATAGCTATCTAATTATTTATTTATTTTTTTGATTAATCAGTATTTATTATTATTCTCACCTAACGCTGGACTCCCGTGAGGTATAGGAGACTTGGCTGAGGGAGGTCTGGGCGCTGGTCGAGCCGGTTTGATGTTGTAGGAAGGACTGAGCGCTTCGTAGTCGTGGTCTGTAGTGAACTCTTCAATATCCGGGTACGCTGTCGGCGACTGCTTGAGGTTCAAGTTGTTCAGTTCAGAGACTAACGGCGACAGTTTCGGTGGACGATCTGGTACTCGTAACCTGGAAATATTGAATTTTTATTTACTTATTACCAGAAGAAGGCAGGAGTACTCTAAACCGGCAAGAATGTACGAAAAGATTAATGATTGATTAAAGATGTATGTCAGAATCGTCCTAGGTGGAAGAAAATGGCCGGAAAGAATCGTGATCTGGGGCCCGAGTCTTCTAACACAATGGTAAGCCGATGGTCTCATTAGACAGCTGTGATTGGCTTACTTAGTCAATCGCGCCATGTTGCCGGCCTGTAATTGGTCGATATTAGTCCAATAGTCTGCTATCGACGTGTGTAATTTAGCAAAATCGGCCCCCTGTATGTATGTATTACTACTACATCAAATACTCATATTGGTCATAAGCCTCTCCAAGAGATTTCCAATAGGACCTGTCGTGTGCGGTTTGCTTCCAGCATGATCGTGCTGTTCGGACCAGATATCTATCCCAAGTTTAGGGTGGACGTCCCCCGCTGCGCTTGCCAGTAGTCAGCGGTATTAGATTAGTTTACCTCTTGTTGGCCTCAGGCGTGATGTTAGTGACGATGTTCTGGTACTCGTTGTGTGTCGGCGAAGTGTCCGTGCTACCGCCGCTCACTTTGTAGCATACCATCTTGCCATTGATCTCGCTGGGGTAACGAAATAACATTCATTAATTTGATTTACTATACTAACTTACCTAAGGCCAAATGAACAGATGTAACACCAGAAACAACACACTTAACCAGCCCTTCAACTCACCAGCAAGACTCACATCGAGAGCCACATCACTAGAGGCAGTGTGGCTGCGATTTTCTGAAAGGCGGAGGTACTTCCCGAAGGAATTTGAGCGGGTTACCCGCTGTAACCCACCTCTCTTATTACATAATTCTTCTTTACATTATCATTGAGAAGTCTGATGTATCTCAGCTGGTTCGCGAGTGAAAGAAATATTATCTGCACTTTCTGCGCGTGTTGCTGGATAGGTATGCAATGCCATAGCACTGCATATCTACACTTAACAATCCTTAACACTATCCCCAGTTTTCACGTGGTCTATCCTTTCCCCCCCCCCCATATAGGTAGAGTTGAATATGTAAATGTAAATTCCCGCACTCACCCCGCTAACATGAACCCTTGCGGCGCCTGTCGCATCTTGGAGCACACGATGATGTCGGTGACGGGCGGGTGTGTCCTGGCGGCGGCGGGTCGCGACACGCGCGTGCACAGTCGGCGCTTGCCGGCGCGCCCCGCCACGCTGTAGCCGGGCGGAGCCGCCTCGCGCTCGCCCACCACCACCACACCGTCCATCACGTAGCCGGGCACTCCTACACAATTCATTGTTCTATTAACATATTATCCTCTCTAGACTAAACATAATAATATACTGTTACCATCAGTCGTTAAGATGGTGGCCGAATGAATAAGTGGCCGGTATGTAAATCATGAGGTTCGAATTTTTGTTTCGATATTCCGACTGGCGCAGCAGTAATTTTATGGAATTTATATGTACTATGAGGGAACCCACTCTAAAAGTAATCAGCCCATTTCATCTCAACTGTTGGGCAAAGACGTCCATCCTCCATGCTCTGCTATCAGTGGATTAAGTGGTCCAAAGAAACGAAACCATGTGACTATCAATTGCATTTAATTTGATAAAATAATAACAATAAACAGTAGCTTTAGTATGTAAGTATTAGATATTTAGTAGTATCTTCGTCTTTTTTTTTTTTTTATTGCCTAAAGTGGCAGACGAGCAGACGGCCCACCTGATGGTAAGTGGTTACCGCCGCTCATGGACGTTGGCAATGCCAGGGGCACAGCCAGGCCGCTGTCTACCTTGAGAGGATAGCTCTCTTTAAACCTCGTTTGAAGAAGGACATGTCATAGCGCTCAGGAAACACCGCTGTAGGAAGTTCACCCCAGAGCCGGCACGTACGTGGGAGGAATGATCGCTGGAACCTTACCGTTCTAGACGATATCGGCTCCAGGTATTGCGGGTGAAGCCTACAGCGGCTATGTCTTCAAATATTTCAACTATTCGCTGTAGATAACTGACTAATCACGTTTATTGATTTTTACCGTAACAACTGTTCACGTAGGTTGTGCCAAACTGAGTCATGGTTGTTTAAAAATGACTCATACTGTGATAAGATTAATTCACAAGTATAATATGTCTAAATCAATTTTACAACAGCCAGATAAAAATCTTTTACCTACAACAAATGTATACAAAAAAAAAGAAACGTAAAAGTTTGTTGCTCTTTCACAATCAAAAGATTATAATTAGGTACATGTTATGTAGATATTTATAACATTATAAAGAGGAAAGATATGTATTTTTGTATGTAACGAATAAACACCGATTTAAAAATTCTTTTGCCGTTAGAAAGCTACATTATCACTGAGTAACATAGGCCATATAATAACACGCTATGGCCAATAGGAGCTGAGTAGTGGCCAAATAAAGAACAACGGGAGCAAAACCCCGCTCGACTTCTTAGTCTCCGTAGTCTCCGTAGGCTATAATTTCCTTTTCTTTGCTGTTGGCATGCGATGAAGCCACAACCTCTAGTAAATAATAATATTATAAGGAATGGGAAACAATCCGATATGCGACTAAGTTTGTATAATATGACCGTGGGAAGATGTCAACGAAGCAATCATGTAATCAGTGCGCGCGTTCCGTTACGATGACGTCTGTCTGCTCCCTGGTAACTGCATGCATCACCTACGTCAGCTGTGTGAGCTGAGGACTGTGCGAACATATAAGTGCACGCTATTTACGGTATGTCAACATCGCACTAATATTTGCGACCCATTTGGAGTAAATTCTTCCATCCTCAAATAATGTTCTTATTTTCACTTGCTGAGAATAATAATACACGTCTGAGTGATAGGAAGTTGAATATGTTCATAATAATGGTACAAGAAGAGGTCTTTAAAAAAATACCCTGCTAGGTAAACCGTAACTTAAAATTTATAAAAATGGTTGCCGACCAGATAATATGTACTCTCGTAAAAATGACTTTACAACGATACGTTACTGTTGCAATACCACTCATTAATAAATAAAAGGAAGATAACTTTAAGTACCTAACTAAGGTTCGTGTGTCAATTTTTTTGACAGACGACAGACGAGCATTCGGCCCACCTGATTGGAAGTGGTTATCGCCGCTCATGCATGTTGGCAATGCTAGGGACACAGCCAAGCCGCTGCCTACCTTGAGAGGATAACTCTCGTTAAACCTCGTTTGAATAAAAAGGCGACGTTGGCACCAAATCAAGGAGTTCATCGTAGCACTGGAAACCACATGGAAAAATCGATAGAGCACGCAAAGTGACCCAAATTCTAATAAACATCTCTAAAATACCAACTTGCAAGTCATGGTACAATAAATTTGCTAGGCATTCTCCATTCAACAGCGTCAGATCACGATTATTTAATATTGACTTATCATTAGAATTCGACCTTCACACCAATCTGAACGAAAGTAAATGCGTAAGTACGTACCTACTACAGTTAGAGGACTTGTTGCTATATTGAATCTGGTATAAACATTTAATGATTTCACCTTGATTTATTTGGAAGGTACTTTGCCTTTTTTTTTAAATAAAGTAGTAAATTTGCATACTGTGTTAATAGCTAATAAATATTTTAATTTGAGGCAACTGCCCTGTAGAGTGAGACATGTTAAGTTGTCACAGGTCGACTATGGATTTAATCTAGTTTTTTTAATAATACTAGATACTTATATAGACCCTACCATCGACAGGAGGCCTCCCCTTTTCCATCAATTAAGCCTAATAAACATGTATTAAATACCACAGTATTGTAATAAATACAAGATAACAGAAGAAAACAGTCACTTGAATGTATTTTTTTATAGAATTGCCTGTAATAAACTAGCTGTCGCGCAGGGTTTCGCTCCCTTTTGTTGATTACTTACATTTCATAGTTATCAAATTCGGAGTTCTCCGCGACGGGGTGTGATGTGATGTGACATGTATTGTGTATAAATAATCATGAGTCTGATTAGTCATGATTATTTATACACAATACATGTCACATCACAAATATTTTTTAGGTTTTAAGAATTACATTTTATCTATATTTAATATCTATATGACGAACTTGTTACGTTTGATAGCTAATAGCTATAGCTACATTATATTTTTGGATGTTATATTGATGATAATTTACAGATTACTAGGAATGTTCTAGCAATTATATACATGTGGCTTAAACCACAAAAATAATAGTGACTCACAAAATAAAAAGCAACTTACGTTGTGTGTCTACAAAAATAATAAATCAATACACAAGCAACAATATATTTTGAGATCATGGTCATAAAAACGTTGAGTATCGCTCAGACGAATCGAATTTTGCTTTAAAAATCTAACGAGTAGGTAATGTATTAAACCGGTTTTTACTACTAGTGCCTAGTGCGTAGTCTTAAAACAATGCCTCGAAAAATATTTTTTTTTAATATTATTAATTGAACATCGTCAATTCGTCATCATGCTAACTTCGCGCAAGTAAATCGGTTTGTTGGATATATATAGACGCCATAACCACATATCCACTGACGACTGACGACATACAGAGTCGGACGGACGGACAGATCGAAACTATAAGGGTTCCGTTTTTGGCATTTTGTCTACGGAATCCTAAAAACGTGTTACGTTTCAAATGTCAAGTTAACATATAAACATCATTACGTCCTTTTGGGCAACCTTTGAACTAACTCATACTCTGAACACAGTTCATGTCGATCTAAGTATAAGACAAGCCCCCACATCGACCAACGAACCCGTCACCAATTTATGAAACCTACGATATAAAACCGTCTGCCTCCGTTACGAAAATAACTTATAAGCTAAGCGATAGACTCGTTATTTATATCATAGAGCCTAACAACAACTTTGACCTCTCAGAGATAACATATAAGAATAAAAATCATAATAGTATGTAATTTATGTCCCGCTGCCGTTAGGGTCACTTTTATCAGAGAGCTTATGTCGTAATAGCGTCTGTCCAGATACTGAGTCAATGCCGTATGTGATTTCGTAGAATTTATTCTAGGGCAAAGATTCTGCAGTAAACCTTTAGCAAATGATAAGTATATATATATATATATATAGTATATATCGATAAGTAAGTATACATTTCGCTGCTTTAAATACCAAAAAAAAAATTGGTTGCTTGCTACACCGATAAACGCCAGGAAAAGGGGACTTTTATTGACGAACGTGCTATATTTTATTAAACAAACAGTAGTGTGTAGTCGCAGCGGCAAAATAGCTATTTAAAGTAGCAGAGTAATTTTTATTATTACATAAAGTAATGAAGAAAGAATATTCTGCTACTATTTCTAACTTTTCAAATACATAAATTCCAATGATTGCCATGCTAAGGGTTCAATCTTGCATACCATCTATGGCAATTGTTCAAATCGTTCGTCAAGCCTCCCATAGAGCTTACGTATTTTACTTATCGATAAGCCAACCTATTTATGCCAAGCGAACAGCAAGAAGTACCGTTGTAAAACAAGTGGATAACAATGCGCCGTTGTCCAGTTTCGATTAGTTAATCGATTTTATAACAATCGATTGCAGTGTTCGGAGTATCGTTAAATAGCAACTACTTGAGGGAGATATATGGGGCATTTCCACTCTTTTGTAACAAAGTAAATATTTGAGTAACGCTTCGTAAGAAATAATTTTGCTGTAATTCCTTTATGGTATGAGATATAATCATGTTTAGAACTAAAAAGCTTTATAATTAAATATTATTTTCCATGTTTACCATAATTTAATAATTGAAATTCTTACTTAGATTATACTTTAAGAACGATGTTGTGAAGATGAGCTCAGGCTCACACAAGGTGAAGGATTTATAATATTTATATAAAGAGCTAAATATATCTCTTCAAATTTAATCCCGGGTCCTCAAAGGTGAACAACCTGGCATGAGTACAGACGCACCGGTCGTAAAGGTCAAAACTACACCAATAGGGCCAAAAATCGATATTTCTAGACCAACTGTCTATGCCCTAAGTACATTGCTCCAAGATTTAGTACATTGAAAATAATTTTCTTTGTTCGCACGAGACGCGAAGCTACACAAAGAGAATTAACATGTAATTTGTTGAAAACGAAATTAAAGCGCTTTGGAAAACAGGGCCACCTGCACTTGAGACTAGAATGTAAAGAATAATTCGTGATAAAGGACTACTAAAGGGATTCCAGGGCAGCCCAATAAGTATAAAACCAAAAGTGATCTTATTTTATATGTCAGTAGTTCATAAAGATCACAGATCCTATCGTGCACACGAAGAAACGTCTTATAAGCATATCTGTCAGTATCTCAAAGAATAAGAAGAACATCTTGATTAATAAATCATCATGCACTGCTGGACATAGGCCTCATCTAACTTATAAATAAACTAGAAGTCACGCGGGGCTTCGCTTCCATCGTTCTTTATTTCGCCACCGCTCAGCTCTTATTGGCCGTAGCGTGATGTTATAGCCTATAAATCGGACCAGTAGTTTCAGATCCTAGCGTTCAAACAAACAAACTCGACAGCTTTATAATTTTAGTATAGATTAATAAGTTTAAACTGTTTGTTGGACTTGCATGAAACGTAATATTCGCTATTACCTCAATCTTTAAGATGGCTATGCCCGCTAAAGCTGTCAAGGCAGAAAAACAAAAACAACTTACTACTATGGTAATAAGAGCATGTTTTCGATTTACACTTCAAAAGCCTATTGAATCCTAACCAATTTTAATAAAATATGTAAGCAATTTTCCGGTGGATACACATAGGTAGTTAATGGAACAATAGAATGTATTAGTTGACACAGATTGTCAATTAACAAGGGACGTCGCGGCACTTGCCGCATGTAACTAAATAAGCACTTTAATTTATCCTTATACCAGACAGATTGCACCGTATTATAAGGCAAACAGAACAAAACTCATGAAACAAAACTTTTCCATTATGTTTTTAGTTTAATTGAAGATATCATTACATGTATTAGTATTTCGGATAACATTCATTTTTTCGTCTGATAAGACAATGCATATAGATAAATCGAATATTTGTTTCGAATATATGGTTAAGGCTGTCAGGATATAAAAACGACCAAAAAAACGTAAAAGTCTTATTGAAAATAAAATCAGATTCCACGAAAATGAATACTGTTCAACTAGAGCCTTTATGTTAGACGAGACCGAACTAAAGTTCCATCAATCTAAATATGCCTGAGTCGGGCTCAGATGCTCGTAGAGATCTGTTAAAGGATATTTCAACAGATCCCCGTGTTGAGTGATGGTTTGAGTGGGCGGTCTGTTCAATTAATCGTAGACCTCTATCATCATAATCACTTCACATTAAACATCCGGTCCAAGGGTCATTGTAACTATAAGGCGGCGACATTATCAAGATTAACACTTTTCTTGGAATACAACAAATTACAGACGTTGTTTTCGAGTCTTAATAAAAGTAATTAGGTAAATTTCGTTCCAAATGCAGCGATCTACTTTATTAAGAAACTGTCGGTAGCATTCTGAGAATCTGGGCTAACCTAAAAATACGTAAAGAATAAAAATTACTCACCCTCAGACTTCGACAAACAAATATAATGGCTAGGTTTCTTGGCAAAAAGTCCATTATGCCGTAACAATCCTGCATCAGAGTCTTCATCGTACGTTTTGCTGACGGGCCAGTAGCCTGTAGGACACTTGGCTACCGTCTCCACAATCTGGAGGGACAATAATGGTCGTTCGTCGGGCAGCGCGCTACCAAGCGCGCTCAGCACTTTTGACATTTTCCTGCTATGTCATTTCAATCAGTCTTCTAGTATTGCAGCTTGTTTATCAGTCTCTATAGGGTTAGCACCTGGAACAAAATATTGCGTAACATTAATTGCTGCATAATTTTCAGAACTATACAGGTTATAAGATGCTTTTTCCATTGATATCGTGCTATGGTCGACATAATGAATATTTGTGAGATATTTAGTTGGAATCTATGAACTGTATGTTAAAGACATAGGTACCCAAATTTTTCCTAATATAATCTAAAAGATCCAGACGATCGGCGAAATCTAGTTAAAGTAGCCAAAGGCTAGTGAGAAGTAATTTCTGAGTTTCAGAGTGAAGACTCTGATAAACAGCATTACAATAAGCTGAAACTGTTTAATTGTATACAAGTATGTCAACGAGCGCCTTATTTGAAACTCACGAAGGCAGACCAGTCGACAGTCGAAACTTTCTCCGTAACAATTGCAGCCGGTATATATTTGACCGCTATATTAGGTAAAACATTTTGATATACGATAGTTAACGTCACAATGAGACTAATTTTATTCTCTTATCTGATAGAGCAGTGCAGTTGTCCTTGGAAAATATATTCAATTAGCAGGATAAGAGCTACAATTTACCTCATTCAATATGCTATAAATGAATGTTGCTAAGCGGAACACTCAGCAACGACCGGACCAATTCGGTTATATACCTCAGTAGCCAGTTCTTTTCTAAATATACATACGTCGAAGTCCGCAGAAGGTTTTAATTAAATAGAAAAATTGCATTGAAAAACATAAAACCAGAAGTATTCAGTGAAAAGTTTCCGTGGTCATGGGAACCGTGTTCCACGCGGGCGGGGCAGCAGGCAGGGCAGCAATTTTATTTTCAATATAGATAACAGACATAATTCGTACCGGCCTAAATAAGTGCAGATTCCCAAAACAGATTTGATAACGATAACGCACTGTCTCTTCAATCAATAAAGAAAGAGAGAGAGAGACACAGAAATTATGTCTCTTTTGGGTACACTGTGGGCTTAATCTGTCTACAGATAAAAGTATTGTTGTTAAAGGAGGCTATCTCATCGTCTCATTTCAAAATAATAAACTCCAACTCAGATCAATTAGGATTAGAGCAGCTGTTTACTAGATTGGTTGTTCGATCGCTTTTGGCTAGACAAGACAGTCGTAGAACTACTTAAAAATGAAGGACATGAGACTATTTTAGAGCATTGACTCTACTCGAGAAGGATTGTAATTTAAATCAGTAAATAACGGTTGAAAACTTCTAATAATTTCTGTGGCCAGTTTCAATACATAGTACAAGTAAATATAATTAAAACAATAACCCGACTGCAAAAAATCAACAGAGAGCAACGCACTAAAAAGACCGTAAAATTATTGTAATATTATTATACCTGATTAAATTTAAATACATAACATATGTATATAGGGTAACTGATCCAAATGCTAGCACTGCACCAAATTATCAGCACTCCGAATAAATAGTAAAATTATAAGGATTTCACTAATTAATTTGGGTTACTACTTTAAAAAATAAATAAATGGATGTTTTTGGAATCCTACTACTGGAAACTCTATACTTTCCGACTTCACAATGGCGAAAATTTTGTAAACAAACGTTTGTGTCCTGCAGTTCTTCCTATTTTTGCCTGTTCTTAGTGGTCGAAGGTAAGTTCACATGTTTACATTTTATACTATATTAGATGTTTTAGATATTTAATACTGAAACTTTAGATTTTTCTGATTTCTTAGATAGTTTATGAGGATAGTATGAAAAGAAAAATTTGAGGTTATAGTGAAATAGTGTTAAAAAATGGGGTGCTGATATATGGATCGAATATTTTGCAAATTCCAAATTATCAGCACTGGTGTTGATAAATGGAAAATAGTATGTAAATACTTATTCAATATTTTTAATTGTAAACCGTGTTTATTTGATTCATAGAATTCAATATTTTTCGTAAAAGTATAATACATTTTCCATTTGTCATAATTTGTAATAATTGGATAAAAAGCATGCTGATAATTTGGTTCTCCTTTTCCTTTTTTCAGACCCACCTACCATGAAACCAAAGAAAGTAAATATGCCAAATAAAAGAAAAAATACTGCAATTCATATGTCTTGATAGTCAACAATATTTATGAACTCCAGTCAAATTACTGGACGTATTGGTTACCGAAAAAATGCCTGAACGAAAAAGTGTTAAAAATGTCGAGAGATCATCATTCGTTCTTACATCAGCTGAATGGTAGAAGACTGAAAACGACAAATTAAAAGCTAAACAACTTAAAGAAGAAGAACAGGTGACTCGTAAGAAGAACAGATTACTGAAACAAGAAGAAAAAAATAATGCGAAAGTAGAAACCACTAGAAACAAATATATATTATAAAATTTTCTTACTGCTAAATGTTTTTTAAATTTTTTCACAAAATCGCTCGTTGTGGCGGAAATTAGGTGAGGCCTATGTTCAACAGTGGACGTCATTGGGCTGATATGATGATGATGATGAAATGTTTGTACTTACCTATCTAGGTACTAGTAATACCTACCTACCATATTATTAAGTAAGACAGTTTCTAATGAGATTGAACTAAATTAGGTACCTACATAACTATAAAGATGAACTTTGTTAAGTTTATAAATACTATTAGATTAGAAGTAAAATATTTTTTCTATCTTCAGTCCCCCTCAGTACCCCTAGTCAATAAAAGATATAATAACCTAATAACAATTTTTTATTTCATATAATTTAAATACCACCCTCACAGTGCTGTTAATTGGCTCAGCCTATGCTAGTAATTGGTGGTCATGGTGCTAGTAAATGGTGAGATGGTCATTTTTTACTCTTGCCTATCTAAAAAAGAAATTGGATAAAGATAAACATGTTTTTTTAAATAATCATCTTACTGATTTAATATTGAAACTAGAAAACTCGTCATAACGGGTGGAACAGTATTTTTCAATGTGATAAACGGGTTTAAATTAGGACTAACTCTTAAAGTGCTGATAATTGGATCAGTGCCCCTATTTGTAATCTCCATTTGATTCCCTTTATTTTGATACTATACTCGATAGGTTTGGTTAAAAAAAATAATAGAACTACTTACAATTTGGAACCATTTAATTATGTATAATCTCTTTTTGAATATATGTAATCTCCTTTTGATTCTCTTTATTTTGATACTCAACTCGATAGATTTGGTTAAAAAAAAATTGAACTTCTTACAATTTGGCGTCAAAAGCCCGCCGTTTAGGTCTTTTTATTCTTAAAACCTATCTAAGGACACTTGGGTTTTCTAAACGAATCTAACGATACCCTATTTGTCTAAATCCTTCTAGCCGTTTGGAAGATGCGTGGGAATAAAGAAATTTACAAACATACAAGATACAGGCGAAAAACAATACCCGTCCTGATAGTCGGGTAATAATACATACATAACATAACACCATACCTGTACGCGCTACTGTACGGACGTGCTTTGTCAACACTGTGCGAATTTTATTAAATTCATGAGTTGCGCGGCTGTAGCCGCTGCGCGGTATCGCTATGGGTTCTCAACAACTCATAGCTAATGAACTATTGGCATTCATTCAACATGCCATCGATACCATGGACGAGGTCAGCATCTTGCAGATCTGCAAGTCCAATTTTAAAGAAGAGGATGTTAGCAGTGGCAAGAAGCTGCTGTACCAGACTCTGGGTAAGCTCGACGAGATGCCAGCGCGCAGGAGGGATGGCACCGAGAAGAGCATTCAAGACATCATCACCTTACTAAAGGTGACCGATCCAGACGACGTTCCTGCTTTCGTGGCGAAGGAGCTGCATAAGCTGCCCCCCGTTACGTTCGACCACGTCGATGTCACCAGGCTACTCAGGGATATCACAGCCTTGAAAGCCAACATGGTCGAGGTGAAAGCCAAGTTGGAGGTGTCCGAAAACACGGTAGGTGAACTACGGACGGAAATAGCATTGTTACGTAATGCTGTTTCGGTAAGTAGGACACCCGACACCGCAAACGTGAACACTCGTCGTGGGGCGCAAAATGCTTCCGTCAGCAGTTTTGTGTCGGTCAGTGCAGATACGTCACCGGCCAATAATGCGAACGACGCAACATGTGCCGCCACTGTGCCTGCCTCGAAAAGTGTAGAGACAGCGAAACTTGTGAGTACGTCGAGCCCTAAACGTGCCTACGCCGATATAGCTGCTACCATCAAGCCCAAACGCCGGCATGAGACAGGGGGTAAGCAGACTCACAGCGAATTCAACCAAAATGCTCCAAAACAACAGGTTCCAGTGAAAGGCACGGATAAGGACGGCTTCACTAAGGTTGAAGGGAAGAAAAGGAAGCCTACTTGTAAAAATCGATGCGGTACTGCGCTGGCAGGAACAAACATGCTTCTGCGGCCTGCAGTACCTTCAACACAGCTGTACGTGTCCCGACTGCATCACTCCACGACGGTAAAGGAGATAGTGGAGTACATCCGAATCAAGACTAACTGGACTTTGAGGGTCGAGAAGTTGGAGGCGCGCCATAGCACGAATTTTAATTCGTTCGTGGTGCGGGTCCCAACTCATCATCTGGAAACGTTCCTCAAAGAAGAGTTTTGGCCGAAAGGTGTTATTTATCGTCGTTTTCGCGGCAGATTATCTAACACAGTGCAGCGTAACACGACGCCGACATTAACGTGTGCTTAGTCATTAAGTGTTTATAATTGTATGTATGTTTAGAATAAGGTATTTATAACTATGGAATGTAAAAAAAAAAATATTCCGAAATAAATGAATTATTAATTATTATTATTATAAAACAAAGCTCTCCGCCGTGTATGTATGCAATAAACTCGAAAACTACTAAACGGATTTTCATACGGTTTTCACCAATAGATATATGGTAGAAATATATAATTTTATTCCCTACATACAACGCGGGCGAAGCCGCGGGCGAAAGCTAGTTTTTCATATAATATAATTATTGACTAAGTTAATCGATTCAGTATTCGGTTTTTGAAGCAGTCGTCCATATTGTTGCTTCAGAAAACCAAGTTCACAAGTTGATCAGATGGACAATAAGTTGTAAGCAAATACCGCAGCCTGTTGGTAGAACCGCAATTCTTACGATCACGATTCCCGACTGATGTTTTCATCTAACAAATGAGATCGCCAATATTATGAAGTTGGAAGTTGGAACACAAGCCGAGAATCCAAACATAAACATCGGCTATTCTATTGTGTAGCGCACGTTCAAAATGTTATGCAAAATGTTTTACTACAGCTTGATGCTCTTATGTTTTGGCATCACACCGTCAAACTGATACGGACATAATGTTACATAATATAAATTACGAAAATCAATATTGTATACATGCTGCCTTAGTTCGGTTGCGTTCATATGGCATCTATTCCACGGGAACCTTACATTTCTCTGGGATGAATAGTCTGGTAATCCAGACTATAATTTGTGTCTGAAAATATCCTTTCAGCAGCCACCCAAACTGTCGCATTTATAATATTTTGTTAGGAAATAGAAATTGTACAAGTGTACCTTCTCAAGTAAGCTGGACCGACAAAAGGTGCATGGCAAAACACTTTGCACGTCTTCGGAATGTTTGTGAGAGAGTATCACCCAATGCTGAACCACTGGTGCCGCAGACCTTAAACTTTATACACATACCTATTATGAACTCGTATTCAGACGCGAGGTGTTACGAAGTTCGCATAAATTAGATAACCAGCTCTTTTAAAATAAATTAAAATGATACAAGTACTAGCAAACAAAGCGCCCCTGTATTGCTAGCACCGCGACTTCCCTTTTTATCTGAATCAATTCTGGAGACCACTAACTACTAGCTAACACAATCCTAGTCCGGCTACGTACTCTATAGACTTATGAAGACGACAATCACAGAAACAGAATACCTGCAGTTTCAGACTTCAAACAATACCATTCTTCATCTTAAAAACCGCAGTATTAATAACCCAGATATAGATTTCCTCGTATTTATAATGAATCACTTCTTTAAATATGAATAATCATTTACGAACACGTTCCCTAGACGTCAACTGTCTTGAATTCGTGATAAATTAATTAGCGACAATTTTGTGGTAAAAACATTGGTATCATGTTTATTAAAACTATAGAATTATACTATATATATATAGAAATATACTATAGAAATGTTTATTATAACTATAGTTTCTAATATAACTGACTAACTTCCTGCCGGAGCTTCGCCGGCATGGTATGTCAGTAAAAAGTATGCTATAGCCTATACCCTACTCCAGGTGATAGACTATCTCAATGAGAAGTTTCATAAAATAGAATGAGTGGATTTTGAGTGAAAGCGTAACAAACAAACTTACAACACTTTCGCATTTATAATATGTATACATACAATGTATTACTTACATATGGGGCGGCCCGGATTCT
The DNA here is from genome assembly GCA_905147015.1 of Laspeyria flexula. NCBI lineage: Eukaryota > Metazoa > Arthropoda > Insecta > Lepidoptera > Erebidae > Laspeyria > Laspeyria flexula. Next base: position 16,142,152 of record LR989954.1, read on the forward strand.
AACAAAGCGAACATGAGACTAAAATAGAAATTCTATATCATTAAATCTATCTTAAATAACCAATAGACATGCAAGGATGCATATATAAATTTTATTGATTTCCTTAAACCTATTATTTTACTTCCTGTCTTATCTCAGTTTTAGTAGAACCTATTACCTATACTTGGTTCACATACACATTCACCTAGTCATTATAATATAGTGCCTACAAAACTGAAAATAACTATGAATACCTAGGTATATTGATAAACCACAATGTATTATTATATTATAACCTGTTTTCCTCCAGTACAAAATTGGAATTAACAGGCCTTAAGGCAAAATTCAGTCAATTTATTGTTTTGTGTAATAATTGTAGTCAATGTATGGATTGGCATTCTCAAAATATGTGGAGTCATGGACCATATCGAGCAAACTACATGGACTGCATAAAAATATTAGAAAATTAGGTATTACAATGACATTAATTAAATTACCATTATTTTTATGTAATACTGAATATTCAATCAAACAGACAGATGGAGAAACGAGCTATCCATAAAGGGGTCCAATTTTCTTTTTAGGTATGGAACTTTAAAGATTGTCACTAGTAATTTTATCTAAGCAATAAGGACAGTTGTTTTAAACAAAAATTGTCAAGCCCACTGAGCAAAAGTAGGGAAAGCTCAGTTCATCTATATTTAGCACCTTAACAATAAAAGGACTCTAAATACCTTAACTGCCTACATAACATACTGACATATTTATATTGTACAGTTATGAATGAGTAACTTACAAAGTAGGTTAGTTAGCAATTAGCATGATGTCTAGGATGCAAAGGAGGTGATGACATACTTGATAGTTTTAATTCGATAATATTTTATGTAACCCCATAAAATATTATTGAATTAAAACTTTGTTTACTAACTTTGTTGTAAATTTGTTATGTTTGATTTAATAGGATTCTTTTTAACATATTTATTTATATTGTTCATGTTTCTATCCAAAATAAGTTAGTAGTACAGAGTACAAATTTTATTATTGTTCGTTAGAATAATTGAAAATTTGTTTTAAGATTTGTATATTGCTTTTATCATTTTTGTAACAAAACAACAATGGAAAATTACCTCTCACTGCCTTTTTGGCCATGATATGATGCATTCATTAAGTTTTAAAATTCAAGATAATGATATAATTAAATATAATTCTAGTCTAATATATAGAACAGAATTACTTAATTGATAAGTGAAAACTTTAGCTTTTTGGCAAAAACCAAAACAAAAACAAATTTTGGCTCTTAAAGCTTAAAATCAATACTATTTCTTTTTAAAAACCAAAGCTTATTGATCAAGTTACCCACACTTTTGCCAAACAAAACATAAAATATAGATAAATTCAAAATAGTGTGTATCTTCAGAGATAGAAACAAGTCCAAGTAAATATAGGGTAATGTACAATTACCATAAATGAGAGTAGATAGTACTTGATAGCCTAATTTACAAATTACTATGCAATTATTATCTGTTTACTGAAGCGTCGTCAGCACTGTAATAATTGCTTTTGTTTTTATGAATGGAGTTGTTGGAGTGTATACTTTGTATCTGTTAATAAATAGCCTTGGTTTAATCATCTTAATACAAAGCATTCTTACTTTTATAGTGTCTACAGCAAGCTTTCTTGAAAACCATTGAATTGCTGACAACAGGTTGTGGGAAATTTACACAAAACAAAGCAGACACAAACATAATAATGTTTTATACAAATATATGAGTAGACAGTGTACAAAACTCCTTTGTGAGAGTTCTATTACTTACATAAATCATCTAGAGAAGATGTATCAAACTAAAAAGACGCACTAGGTATCAGCTTTTTTAGAGTTCAACCTTTTTTAAATACACAACAATATTAATTTTAGCATTACATATACAGTCGTAAACAATTACTGAAAATAAGTATTTCTAGCTGACTGAAAGAACATTAGTTACGCGATACGACTTCATATACGACCGACTTGGCAGTATTCCATATGATCAGTGACGGAATACACGACGCGTGCAGCGCCCACAGAGTATATAACCACTACGTTGCAGCGCCTATGCTGCACTAATAATTACAAGCAATTGGTAGGCGCCCGGGCGACGAGCAAGAACAATGACCCCCGTGCCCCGGCAGATGATAATGATTGTGACAATATTTTAGTAACTAGTTAAACTCACCATAGTCATGTTAATGACATCACATCAACATTCAAAGGCGAACAAACTTGAACCTAGACCTCCTTTCTTGCCGATGAATAATATTCTCAAACAATGAAGCCACAAAACACAATCGAAATTCGGGAATATATAAACACAAAGAACACAATAGCTCACACACAATTCTGTTACTATAAAAATCTTCTTGTTTTTGTTTCAAATTAATTAAAATGAGGTTTTGAATTTCGTATATTTATTTAAATAAAATTGACAACAAAAAGCCCTTCACTCGTCATAGGATCATCACTGAATGTCGGTGTTGCCAACTTTACTTTTCAATATAATAAAATTATTTAGCTTGTCATAAATTTATTGACTTGTTTTTAAAAGAATTTTACTAAACTAATATTATTGGTTTATTTGTATAATTAATAAAACAAAATCCATCAGCTGTTCATCATATAACATACTTTATACAAATATATTTAAAGATCCCGCGTCTTTCTCAACAGAAGAGAAGACAAAACTTATTTCCATTTTATTTTGTAAGTAGCCGTTGGCCGTGGCTCCACCCTCATGGAATTCGATTCCTATCCCATAGCCACAGAAACCTTTTTAAAGTCCAATTTTTTTCTCGTCTCCTCCTTTCTCCTCTAAACCATTCCTATTATTTTTTTAAATAGTAATTTTCAGCATGGATTTAACCATTCATGGTGAAAATAATTTTCGTTGGAAGTGATAGCGTTCTTAGTGATTTTTTTCATATTTTTATGGTTTGGAAAATAGGGTGATGAATGGGGGGCTTAGGAAGAAACAGTAAACAAATTAAAACAGTATAATTATGACATAATTTTATTGTATTACAATACATAACATTATCTATTACAGACTAATACCAAGGCATTCACAGATATCAAAATATCACTAATAATGTGTCAAGTCGTTGGTGTACGCCAATAACTCTATCTAATACAATATTAGCGCGGCGACCGAAAACGAAAATAATTATGTTTTAACAAAAAAGATATATAATTAAAATAACAATAGATATATCAAACATTTAGCGTCTGTATCGCTTTAGAAATAGGGTAAAAATTTTGTTCGCACATCTTTTTTTAAGTTACAATAAACAAGTACTTACATTTATTTCCATGAATTAAGTTATACATTAGAAGCTTTTCTTAATGTCATCATAATAACTATTTAGACAAAGATATAAGCAGTGACCGTTTTACTTAATTCATACTTTGAATGTATATCAGTGCCTATTCCCGGGCAATGCTTTTTAATATAATTGGATTACCCTACATGTTACAGAGTGGAGTGTAATATAATACTTGTTAAGATTTTGACATCATAAATAGTTCATACTAAAAAAAATCACAAATTTTATAACACTCCCAAAAGACGTGTATTCAAACAATATTCTTAACCCGTCAACGACCCGTACTATGAAGCGTATTATTCTAACACTTTGAATGGTAAAGGCGTGTTTTCAGCGGTGCCTGATGACGCAGTGAAGTATGGTGATACGTCGGAGAGGTAGTTCCGAGGTAGAAGTCCGATAAGCAGCGCGATCTTTGCCGCTATGGGTGCTTTTTCCGTGTCGTCTATTATCGCATCTTGGTCCGGCATTACCTTGTCTACAATATGTTTTTGCACAAGACCATCTCCACCAACGTAGAATGTGGAAAAACCGTCGTACCACCTAGAAAATAAGTAGAGTATAAGTCATGATTTTTCTTCAGTTTTACTTTTTAAAAGGCAACACTCACTTTGCCCTTTGTCTATGTGAGGGACTATCATCATCATCATTAGCAAACCATTATTGTCCCACTGCTGGGCTAGCGTCTCCTCTCCTCTATCTAGAGAGCTGAGAGGGTTTAGGTCATAATCCACACGCGCTGGCCTAATGCGGACTATACAAACATATAATTAACAGGCATCCCAGACAGACAGCAAATAACTACAAATCACATAAATTCACCACAATGACAATCTAAATTAGTCAGTATAAGATAGATGGGTAAGGCCTCGGGGACGCATCCGTATGCACTGGTCCGATCAGATCCGTACTACACTCGACCACAAGCTATGACGATGGTGTTCACGTTGCCTAAGAATCAGATGATGATAGATGGCGTGACATCGTCAGAGATAATAATGACTGGAGGTCATGATCCTCGTCACAGGAAAAAAGACTTATGGTGGAGGAGTCATGATGATAATTATGTAGATGAATATTATTCTGGCGAATATCTAATATAATATACACATCACAGGGTAATATTTAAATAATTTACTCACAGTTCCTGGTCGTGGAAAGCCTGCTTGATGTTCCAAAGTTTGTACTTCCAAAACATGAAGAAAACTTTGAGCCCAGATATGCCACGGATGCGCCATCTCATTCTGTCAAGAATATGATAAGTGGTAATATAATATGTTAGTCGTCCACACAATTATTTTTATGACTGCAAACAAGCCAAATAACTTATCGAGCTTGCAATTTTCAGCAGTGAAGATTGTGCACATTGTCACTACATAGTAAAAACAAAGTCGCTTTCTCTGACCCTATATCCCTATGTATGCTTAAATCTTTAAAACTACGCAACGGATTTTCATGCGGTTTTTTTTAATAGATAGAGTGGTTCAAGAGGAAATATTAAATACATACCACGCGGGCGAAGCAGCGGGCTAAGCTAGTATATTATAAAAAGCGAAAGTTGCTACATACTTGATAGAGGAATCTTCAGGGTGTGCCGTGATCTTCATAACTTCTAGCTTTACATAGGCGAACTTCAAATGTCCTATTGTACGCAGCAAAGCGACTTGCTTCACGAAGTGGAATAGACCTCTGTAAACATAATATTCAAATATCAGAACAGCAAAAATCTACTTAGTAATAGAGTTCATAATCTCTGTAAGCATATTTGTGACAAGATGAGATCTTGGTAGCTTTATGCAAACTGGTCAACCAATCCATTGGCTATTTAATTAATGTGTGTTTTTAATAAAACAAGTATTATAAATGTAATGCCCTCTGAGGCTGATCTTTGTTCATAAACAGTGGATCATAAACACAGCTATAAAAAAAAATAAAGCCTACTTACATGTGTGTTGTGCCTCTGATATTATTAACGTAAATCAAATTAGGGGAATAAATAGAATAGTCCAATGGCTTCACAAACAGTTCTGGCATCTGAAAATTAAAAAGAATTATCATTTTATTTATCTAAATATGTTGTAAAATATAGAATTACCAACTATCGGCTTTATACTCCACTTAGGAACATTCTATGGTTGGCGTTGAGAATGTTTATGCCATTGGCGGTCAGCACTCAGCCTACAGGGCGTCTATTGGCGCCCACATGGATCTTGCTCTTAGTATGAATAAAAGTAAATTGAATACATAAGACCAACCAAACAATGTCAATCTATCATTTGTCGTTCATACAATCATCATCATAACCACCATATCAGGTGTAGCTCCTACACCTGATATGGTGGTTATGATGATGATGGCCCGTATGACTTCCACTGTTGGACAACCTAGGGCATACAATGTTATATTACAATTACGTTTCTCAAGTCATAACAGTCAACTCTGGTTTAGGTATTGACTATTTACTTATATATACTTTTCAGAGAAGCGAAATTTGTTTTGCATCCAAAAATGTTACCAATTAAATAATATCTAATCTTTCAATAATTAACTGTCTAAATTATTTTTTTTTATATACTCTCAAAAATTATGCGTATTGAAATTTAATTTTGTAGATATATTTTTACTTACCGTTTCAGATAATGTGTGAAACACCTTCATGAGTTGCTCTTCGCTAGGCTTACCCTCAGGGTCAGCAGCAGGGGTAGGTTTGGTAGCAGGTGCTGCTCCATGGCAATAAGCAATAGCATCTCGTTCAAATTCCGATAAGCAAGTTGGTTCTATGTCCTGGGGAATTAAAACAATTATTACATAAACAGTTGAAATGAGAGAGATGAAACGTAGATTATTTTTTTTTTTTTTTGCTTCATAGAAACAATCAAACATAAATTGATACTTACACTACTATATTTAGATAAATCTATATCACTAATATTTGTGATGGGCATATCAAATGAAAACGGAGGCAGTCGCCTCTCTATATAATCATCAGATGTTAGTCCTAACGTCTTCATCTCCATTCCGTAGTCATTGTGGTTGTCATTAGTATTTGTTCTTTGGTACACTTTGTTTGCATACACATTGTTATTATATGCCACAATGTTGTTCTGCACTGTGTCGTGGATGTAGATGTCATCGATGTTACTCTCCGCCGCGCTTAATGGTGCTAGTTGACAACTGGATATGCGTCTGCGGCTCAAGAACTAAAACAATATTTGTTATGATTCATCTTGTATAAACTATAGCAACCTGTCTTATCTTGTGGTCTATAATTAATATAGATAAGCGAGAAGCTGAATATTGTAAACTGGGTTTGTTACTTTCACAGTTAAACCATTGAATGGATTTTAATGAAATTATTGTTACAGCTTAATTATTTTTTCCAATTTTGTATAATAATATGCACTGCCAAAGCAAGTACTACACAGATATGAACCTAAGAAAATATATTAAAAGTTAAATCTTATAATACAATTAAACAGTGATTTCTTTACAAACATTTTACATTAATTTCAGACCAAATATAGTAGTTACAATAATAATTTACAGAGTAGATTTTATAGGTAATCTATGAGTTATAGATATTTTTTGTTGTTATATTATAACATTGTTACTTTGCTATATATTTATTTCTCATTACTTACCTGTTAAAATAAGATGTGAGCATTTAAAGAGTGAATTATTTACATGATTACAAAATTTTAGAGAAGCAAATTATATGATATAATATTTAATTTAAGATTTCATCATCTCAAATTATTTCATTAATAATTCAGTTTTGTAAATAAGGAAGGAATATTATACAGCATGTTGAGTGCCAAAAATAAGACTTGTGTAAATAAACATGTCCGATAGGAGCTGCACTGCGCAAGCGCAGCTATTACGTTAGAAAAATAACCATACTTTTGTCCATACGGCGTAGTAAACTGATAGAATAAATAAATAAGAAATATTGTTTTTCTTAAATTTTCGTTTACTAGCACTGGCATTTTTCGCATTCAATGTCTAATGTCCGTAACACGTGAACCTGATCGTAACATTCCCACTTAATTAGCTCAATGTCAAGAAGGAAAATATGTTGTCGACATAAATATTACGCATTTTTGTAAAATTACGTAATCAAATTACAGTTCACAGTATGTACATAAAGCTTCATATTGTCTTTATTAGCAAGAAATACTATAATATACTTACTTCTTCCAGAAATTGCGACCGCAAAGGGATCTTTCTAGACAAGCGGCTTGAGTGATTTTTGGTGGAAACGATTCCATTTATAGGTAGTATTTTGTGAGAAATCGTACGTAAACAAATAGACATTTTATTTTGCTACACTATTCACTCGCAAAACCCAAAAAATCCTTATTTTTCGAAAATATGTCGCCAAAATGTTTCGACATAGCGCAAAGAGATTGACAGTTGTGTTTGTTTTTAATTTTCGAATAATGTTCCTGAACTTAACGCAAAGACCCAAATTTATTCAGCCTATTTAAAAAAATGTTGATCTTAAAATTAAAGACAATTTAATTAATTGGTTTTCTTAAAAAGATGATTATCATTGACGAGTTAAAAAAGACAGGCTTATAAAAGCTGTGGCTAAAAAACTAATTCAGTTTGAATCTGTGTTATTTAAATCCTTTTGATCAATAATGAATGAGCACTGATTCTATTGACTGTCAAGGACTGAATGAGTTAGTAGAATAAAACCTTGAATCAAAAATCAAGGAGAAAAAAAATCAAGGAGCCCACCAAATATCACCTAAACTATTCTATAAACTAAGTTTATGAATAACAATGGCAGTTCATTAATATCATAGTCTGTGAATTCATTCATTCATAATTGTCATTTTTCCGAAATTCCGAACGACTATTTTGTGTGTATTCCAAATCTCCCCTCGCCCGCGGTTTATATTTTAAAGGCGGAATTAATTGAATCTTTTCTTTAATTATATTTTTAAAAGGAATATGAATGTGCACAAAGCTTTTCAGAGGGTCTACGGTGGTTTATTAAACACTAATGTGAACACTGTGAGTATATTCATTTCTGATGTTATTTATTATTAATTGCAATATTTCATCAGTTCTACGTTATCATTCTTCGCCTATTTCAAAACATTTTAATTCATGCGTCAAACTGTTAAACAAATAAATCAAACATTTTGGGACTATAAACATAATTACTCAGAAAATCTTTTGAATAACATAACCTATTTGATTTATAAAAGCATTTAATTATCATAGGCCTATAATATACCTATATAATCTAATCTGTATTGGGTTGCCTTTAAGGATTGATCCACGTAATTATCAGTTTCAATAATAAACATGACATAGTAATACCTTATAAGTAAAGAATATTTAAATAGTTTTTAAGGTTTACAATGCCACACAGTTGCTCATATCGTACTCTATACTGTAATGTGTAGCCACTAGCAATGAATATTTATAGCCTATAATAATAATAATATTCTACCACATTCACACAGCGCCATGTGCAATTATATTTGCTTGTGTTATGGGTACTAAACAACTGATATACTACTTAAATACATTTTTTTTTGTAAATGCATACATATTATAGATAAATTACACCCAGACACAAAACAAACCTTTATGCTCATCACACAAAGATTTGTCCTGTGTGGGGATCAAACCCACGACCTCCGGCTTAGCAGTCAGGCTCACTAACCACTAGACCAACAGGCCAGTCAAAAGTATCATCAAGTCAGTCAGTCAGTCAAGCCTATCAACATCAAATCATGCATAGGACATCCACTGTTGGCCTCTCCAAGCAATACACCTTATAGCCTTTACCATATCTGGCTAAATAAGATCTTTCTAGATCAGTCTGTAAAAATAACACATTAAAATAATGTCTTTTGAAGTCTGCTTATCACCAAAAAGGTTTAAGTAAAAATAAGTAAGTATATACTTTATTCTTTTCCAGGCCTTACCATGTTGCTATTCGATTCGCCTTAAACATACCAAAGAGGAAGTAGCAGAACATAGAGCTAAGGTGATGGGCAGAGGGCTACCTGAGAAGAAGCCACTGCCTGGAGTGAAGAGTATAATTCTTGTAGCCTCTGGTAAGGGAGGAGTTGGAAAGACAACCACTGCTGGTTTGTATTCTTAAGGTACTTTTATTCAGGAAGAAATCTTTTGTAATGAGAATTAAGAAATACAATATAATTTCTATCCTGCCATGGCTTTGCTTGCGTTATATGTTGGTAAAAAGTAAAAAGTGTGTTACTCTATCTACATATCAATAAGCATTATAACATTTTGACTATTATTTATTTATTTCAACTTTATGCACAAAGAACTGTACAAAGGCGGACTTAATGCCAGAGGCATTCTCTACCAGTCGACCTTTGGGCGATGCAGAGAAGAGAGTTGTAGGTGCAAATGGAAAAGAATAATAAAATGATATTTACATGTATTAATTTAAACTTATTTCCAACAAAAAAAAAAGATTTAAAGATTAAAAAGATTTTTTTTTAATTATTATATATATTTACCATGTCCCTTATTTGTATTATTAAGTTTCTGATATTTCAGTGCTGTTGCCATAATCACAGAAGAGTTGATCATCTGTGGTATCTATATAATATATTATCTTATCTTATATATCCAACATGGTAAATATCCCGAATATTATAATATTAATAAATTTTTATTGTTTAACAATTGCATGGTTTAGATCACCTGCATGGTCAGTTATGGCGGATTGAAGAAAAAGAAAAGAAACATAATTATTGCGCTTAGCTTGCACTTCAGCTTATTAGTTGAAGAAGGGTGTGTCGGCATCCAAGACTCCTTATATGTATACTCGGCCGAACGCACAAACAAGTGCTGGTGGATGCTTCCACGTCACAATTGTTTAAAAAGTAAACTGGTTGTTTTCTTGTAGTGAATCTCGCATGTGCTATGAAGGTGATAGAGCCAGACAAGGAGATTGGACTGCTGGATGCTGATGTGTTTGGTCCGTCAGTGCCTCTCATGATGAACATCAGTGGAGAACCCATGTTGAATGATAATAATCTTATTGAGCCTCTACTTAACTATGGTGTTAAATGGTAAGCCTACTTTTTAGGGTTCCTTAGCCAAAATGACAAAAAAGAATCACTTGTAGTTTCGTCATGTCAGTCCGTCTGTCCATATGGCACAAGCTACTGGCTAGTGGGCCGCTACTGGGTATGGAAGATAAATAATAAAAATAAATAGTTTTGAAGTGGGCACTCCATACATGTAACAAGCTGAAAATTTATTTTTCAGCAAACTTACAATTGGCTCATACTTCAACAGATCTTATAAAAAAACTAAACTAAAAAAAAAGGTTTCTAAGAATTTTTTTTGATTAATTTGGTTCTTACAGAGGAAATAAGGCAAATAAGGTCGCAATTAAGTGTCATTATTTAGTGGTTTTCTATTTTTATAATTTTATTGGAGCAATTTTTTTTTAAATGTTTTCAATACATAAATATTTGACTTTATTTGGGAAGTGACAATATTATCACAGAATTATGTAATACTCTGCAAATTGACAATATAAATAAAGAGAATCTGAATTCCAAAATATAACAACACTATATTAACAGGATAATTGTTTTGATATTACAAAGTTGATTAGATTTTGTGGTGTTAGAGAGGTGCATATTAGAGGTATTTCTCATGAAGAGAATGCAATTTAATAAGCATATTTTATAGGTATACCTCACTGATTTGTTACAGTATGTCAATGGGTCTTCTAGTCTCTGGGGAGAATGCGGTGGTGTGGCGTGGTCTGATGGTGATGCAGGCTTTAGAACGACTGACCAGACACGTTGCGTGGGGACCACTCGACTGTCTAGTGGTGGACACGCCACCAGGCACTGGTGACACGCACTTGTCACTAGCACAAAACTTGCCACTTGATGGTGAGTTTTTATCGAAGATTACATTTACTCTATCGGTTCACTGGCGGTATTAGTTAGTTAGAAGATAAGATGCGTTCAATTTTTAAGGTATAGTCCAAGAGCTAGATAAAATATTTTCCAAAAATTGCCAACCTGGCTCTAGGACCTATACCTACCTCAAAAATTGAACTCATTTATCTTTAAGACTCTACTAAATATATAACTCGGCGACAAATTTCGACTTCGTTTGAGACATTTTTTTTTTCATTTATTGCCGTTGATTGCAGGTGGCACTAAGTCGCTTGCAGTGGCGGAGGCCTATGTCTTACTATGATGATGACTTTTTTTCCTCAAAATTAAAATCCCAAATGGTGACCAAGCCAGTCACACCAGTTAGCCTACATAACAAAGAAAGTTAAATTATTGTAACATACTTTTGGGACAGGAATAAAGCAAGAAACTTGATAATTTGCATATTTATGAATTATTTTTATATAAATGCTATGCAAGTAATAGAATGCCAGGGTCGCGGGTTTATGTCCCGTTTTGGGTTTGAATTTTCCCATTACTTGTTTAGCATTTATATAAAATGTTTAACCAAACCAAGGGAAATTATAATTAATGTAGTTATGAATTCTATCACTTTTTCTGTTCCACAGGCGCTCTAATAGTAACAACACCACAATCAGCTGCACTACAAGTTACAAAACGAGGCGTGAATATGTTTGATAAGCTAAAAGTACCAATAATCGGCATGGTAGAAAACATGTCACACGCTGTGTGTACCAATTGTGGCAACAAAAACTATGTATTTGGCAACGAGACGAAACAATGCGCGGAACAAATGGGCATAAGAATCATAGAGAGTTTTGAAGTCGACCAAAACATGTCAGATTGTATAAATAGTGGGAAGCCTGCGATATATGCCCTCCCTGACAGCATACATGCAGATAAATATCGACAGCTAGCCATTAAAGTGTTCAAATATATAGAACACAAGGACAAAGAGAGAGCTAAAGTAAAGGAATAATTACGCAAATGTCTGTTAGCACGTACCAGTAGTAGTTGATTTTAATTACATGTTAATTATTATATTTAATTATATACAAATAAATGTTTACAAGACTTTCAATTGTAATATTATTTATTTTGATATGATTATACCTACTGGGTGGAAAGTTTCCCTTTCGGTAAAACAATGCAATAATAGGTATTTATACTATCCGTTTCAAAAGTGCTGTCAAATTATGTATAAACTTAGGAGATAGTTCCTTGGTGTAAACTAGGTGATGTGATGATTTAACAGCGTACCAAATTTAGTAAAATTGATACCCAAAAAAATACATTTGCAACCCAAAAAAAGCAAATGTTCGCCAAAATCTGTTAACCTATTTTGTATATAATAGTAAGTTAATGTTTTAGCTTTTCTGTGAGCATTGAAATTTCCACGCTTGTATTTTCTTTCGGTGACTCGATTGTGCTAAGAATCACTACTATCTTCAGTTCTCGGGACTTAGGTTTCTATGCTTTCAGTGTGGCTGACACTGGCTTGGCCACCATCGTGGATTTTGATTTTGATGATGCAAAAAATTAGTCGATAATTGGACCAAATTGGTCATCAAATATCAGAATTGGACCTTCAATGGTTCAAAAGTTATAAGGGTTTTTATTTGGCCGATCTGGGGAGAGTCTCCCCAGCTTGGCCACATTTGTATCTCAAAAACTAGGACACCTAGCGAAGATCTGTTTTCACCCAGAATTAGTCGCTAATTGGACCAAATTGGTCATTAAATATCAGAATTGGACCTTCAATGGTTCAAAAGTTATAAGCGTTTTTATTTGGCCGATCTGGGGAGAGTCTCCCCAGCTTGGCCACATTTGTATCTCAAAAACTAGGACACCTATCGAAGATCTGTTTTCTCCCAGAATTAGACGTTAATTGGACCAAATTGGTCACCAAATATCAGAATTGGTCGGGTCTTAGTTTAAAAGATACGAGGAGTTGAATTTTTAAGGTATAGTCTAGGAGCTTTTACCCTATTATTAAACTATAACGTTAGCTTCTAAAGTAAGGATAGAATAAAAATCTTTCGGTTCTAAATATAAAATGATTTATTATTGTACTTATGTAGGTACCTACTATAAAAGGTTAATAATAATACCTACTTAATCTAACATGTAGGTAGGTGTTTAGAACCTCTGGCAGATATGGCAAAGACAGAAATTCAAAAATGAAGTTGGTAGGTAATTTAAATGATAGTGTTTCCAATGTTGAGAGCATGCCTACAGCACAGATTAGATAATAGTTACTACGTAACAGATACATCACTCCCATACAAAAGCGAAAATATATTGTTTGTTTATAAAATACATAATTGAATTTAAATTGGTAAGTTGAAGAGGTTGGAACTCTGTGCATAATTGTAAGTAGGTAGGTAGTAACCCTATCGTAATAATAAATAAATCATTTTATATTTTGAACCGAAAGTTTTTTATTCTATCCTTACTTTAGAGGTTATCGTTATAGGCAAATAATTGGGTAAAAACTCTTTGATCTAGCTCCTAGACTATACCTTAAAAATTCAACTCCTCGTATCTTTTAAACTAAGACCCGACCAATTCTGATATTTGGTGACCAATTTGGTCCAATTAACGTCTAATTCTGGGAGAAAACAGATCTTCGCTAGGTGTCCTAGTTTTTGAGATACAAATATGGCCAAGCTGGGGAGACTCTCCCCAGATCGGCCAAATAAAAACGCTTATAACTTTTGAACCACTGAAGGTCCAATTCTGATATTTAATGACCAATTTAGACCAATTAGCGACTAATTCTGGGTGAAAACAGATCTTCGCTAGGTGTCTTAGTTTTTAAGATACAAACGTGACCAAGCTGGGGAAACAACTCCTCGTATCTTTTAAACTAAGACCCGACCAATTCTGATATTTGGTGACCAATTTGGTCCAATTAACGTCTAATTCTGGGAGAAAACAGATCTTCGCTAGGTGTCCTAGTTTTTGAGATACAAATATGGCCAAGCTGGGGAGACTCTCCCCAGATCGGCCAAATAAAAACGCTTATAACTTTTGAACCATTGAAGGTCCAATTCTGATATTTAATGACCAATTTGGTCCAATTCGCGACTAATTCTGGGTGAAAACAGATCTTCGCTAGGTGTCCTAGTTTTTGAGATACAAATGTGGCCAAGCTGGGGAGACTCTCCCCAGATCGGCCAAATAAAAACCCTTATAACTTTTGAACCATTGAAGGTCCAATTCTGATATTTGATGACCAATTTGGTCCAATTATCGACTAATTTTTTGCATCATCAAAATCAACATCCACGATGGTGGCCAAGCCAGTGTCAGCCACACATGCTTTCACCCTGTATAATAATTTTAAAACGCCAAACGTGATTTTGAATGGTTCGTGGTCGTGCAATAGATAAATCAGATTATTCTTTAATGCAGTTCATTGTATAACTTGGTCTATTTGATCTTAGTATGTAATTAGCATGTTTTTAGGGTTTCAAAATGAACACTACATCTAAAATAAAACATTTTTATTATATAAAAATTTATTCGGAACAATCTTTTCAGGAATCTTTATATCTATGGCCAAACTGCAACTTATTAAAATAAATAAAAAAATAATAATACAAAAATATGTGTCTTTTAAATACTTGCGATAAATCAATAATTTTATGTATTTATTATTCTATAGTACTTTTATTATTACGCAGAGATGAAGCACAGGTGACAACCTGGTGATGCCAAAGTTTCACTTATGGCTATTGGAACATTCATATAATCTGTTAGAGCATTAGCGATTACCTTCAAAGATCTGTATTACTCAGTCAATAAGTACAAAATAGATATTTTTATAAATATTTACATTGAATCACAACATTTAGAAAAACGAAGTCGGAATGAAACATGTACGTAGATAATGAAAGCGGGGAATAAGTTCAGTCTGAGTAAATACACTTACATTCAAACAACAGTCCGCTAAGAATATATCACTTCTACGCGGGCAGGAAGATGTCGTTACTGTTTTTGGCACACATGATAACAACACTGCATGTATTGTACTTAGTATTGTCTAACCGAAATCCACAGACGCAGGCACGACTTAAAAACCTTCAATAAACAAGCATTCTTTTTTAAAAGACCTGTAATGCATCTGTGATCACCCTAGGGATGCCCATGGGTGGCTAAGATCATTTACTATTAGGTGACTCGCAACTCGATTACCACTTGATTAATACTTTATTATAAAAAATAAAACCTAAATCCTTTAAAACTTTTGACCGCCACGTGAAATCGGTATCACGGTGCCCTAAGCGCAAAGCCATGAATGATGAATGATCTGAGTTGACTGTAGCCGATATCGGCGCTTAGGGCAGGCGCTTGTCGAATAAAGCCGACGTTGGCAATCAAAAGGTTGTCATTTATCAAAGTTCAAGCACATACTTTAGTAAATAGAACATCGGCTCATTCGTCATTTTAACAGTTTTTCAGTTATATCGACCCATTTCTCTGTTGTAATAAATAAGAAGAAAGACTTAGCCATCTTGGCATGACCATTAAGTTTCATTCATTCTATTATTCCATACGATATTTTAGCCTCATGAAGTCTGATATTGTATTAATAAAGTGATCAACTCAAATGTAAAATTAGACTACGCCACGACAAGTGCCGTGTATATATAAAAAAGTGTGCAGTCTAATGACGAACTATTCTTGGCGTGGCGTAGTCTTATACCGCCTACTCACAAGAAACACAAACGACTTGCCTCCTCACTCTTCTAAATAATTCCAATGTCCTTTATGTTACCATTCTTATCAAATAAATCATAAAAACTAGATGTGTGAGCAGGACAACAATATATGGGATATTGAAATTATTTTTCAGAGTAAGAAAGAGATCGAGATAGTGGGAATTTGACCGCGAATAGTCTTGCATCAGTCGCTGTGGATTCTTTGAAAGAAATTATGTTGTGCTGGAGACATTAATTTTAATTTTATAAATTAATTTATCAATACACGCAGTGCTGCAATCACGCAATAAACTTAGGAATTCACAACACTATTATAAAGTGCCTGGTAGACTAGTCTTACATATAAAAATTGACAATATAAATCATAATTTGTTTTATAAAAAGTGTATTACATGTTATAGACCAAATCATGTTGTTTATAATATATGTTAGTTGTATATATTATGACACTATCTGTTACCGTATAGTGTGAGTAGTTCAACAATAACAAATATAGTATATGGTCAAAATATGTGAGATCAAATTCATAACTTATACTCAAAAGTAACCTTCGAGCCCCATAAGCAAAATATTTGGGCGAGTAAATAATAAATATTGTCTTTCCAAGATCTTTTGTTACTGTGTTAATTTCGTGAATAAGCTTACTACTAAATACTACTATAACATGACCACATTTTCTTAGTGTTGCCAGTGGTAATAATGACTAAACATTTCATAGTAGAATTTATCTCACATAGTTTTGTAACATATAATGAACTACCGACATTATAATAAGTCAATTGGGTCTTAAGTGTGGCGGGGAAATAGGTAGTTCGCTTTCAATTTAAAGTTAACTTTACCTGTTTTAATATAAGGTTAAAAATGACACAGCTTTGACACTTCTTACTTGTGAAAGCATTGAATAGGAATTCGAATATAATAGAAGATTAGTTAACACTCACTGAAAAGTGGCAGGTGTAATTTTAGTTTAATTACAATCTTATTTCAAAGACAGCACAGTTGATTTTAATTAATCGAACTACCTACTTCACAATATCACACTTTCTGGATATGGAATTAAGCTCACGAGTATCGACTAGTCAGACTGTCACAAAAAACACCAAAAGTTGTATGAATTTTTTTTCTTTCGACTCGCACCATAACAATCTTATGATTAATATCAATGTCTTTCACTGTGCATACGTTGTATACACTGCAGGCCACTTCTACCATTTCTTCTTGTGCTCATCCATACTGACGCCGCCCGGGCCGAGGTACACGATCATCAGGAGACCACCAACCACTGATAATGTCTGGAAATAAATAATTAATAAATTTAAATAATGAGGTCGAGCATTATGTCAATGACGGGTTATGTACTCCACATTATTACGTCATAATATTATTACGTAAAAGAAATGTTGCCTTTTAAAAAAAGCGCATAATAAAAATAGAAAAACGTCACTTTGACAACACACTCAAACAACGTGGATCATTCTGATAACACCTCACATTACAAAGTAATTACATAAAACCCACAATATACACGTGGATCAATCATAACCAATCCCACATAGTAAATATAATATTAAATAATTTTATTATCATTTATCAAAATAAGAATAAGATTACGAGGATTATCGTAGAATTAAATTAATAACACATACATGGGATTTTACAACAAGGATTATATAATAAAATAACTTTATTTGTAGGAGTGTGTCGCATAGAAACATCCCTTACATTTTAGACAAAAAATATATTACATTGAAATTTATGTGTACTTAGATAACACTATGTGTAGATACAGATGTTTATTTTAGTTGCAAGCCAGTTGTTATTATATTTTTGAAGGTTACTATGTACCTAGTTATCGGGTTTAGATAGTTCTGAACAACTAACGCATCATTTAGAATGATTTCTGCTATACAATAACTAGTCGTAGGCAAATTGACTGACACTATTTTCGGATTAGCTAGCTCATGATTTAGAATGAACCTTAAATTTTTTATTTTTTTATCTGTTAATTAATATTTAATCTAGTTCTAGTTCGTGTAGTGACGGATTTAGAAAACATAATATCACTGCCCCATTTCGACCGGTGTCGTAAAAGAAGACTAAAGGACCTAACTTTAAGCAGACAAGAACACCGCGAGAAAAGGAAAATTGGAAACAAAACCCTACTAACCCAACTAGTCTGGCCAACGTCCCTCCCAAATCCTTGAAATCTTTTCCCGTGCCCAGCAGTGGGACGTTTATGGGTTAAAAGGATGAATGTAAGGATTTACTTTGTAATCTGAATATACGAGTTTTCGTCAACATCTCTACATGAATGTCTCATAGGCAATAATTTAGTATTGGATGATTGATGCAGCATTTTTTCAGCAGATTCAAAAATGAGTGAGAAAGTTTTTTTGAGAGTTGACAACGCGTTCGTGATGCTCCTGGTAGGCTCAAGCGTCCATAAGCTACGGGAACCACTTATAATCGGACAAACCGTAAATCTATTTGCTACATTCGTGGTATAAAAAAGAATGTGTACCTGGAAGAAGTCATATTTGAGGAAGTCCCTAAGCGGCTTATAAGAGGGTACACTCCACCACGCGTTGTGGTACAGGTTGAGCACGGTGAGCACCAGCACAAGCATCAGCGCCGACAGCTTGGTGCGGTAGCCCACCGTCACCAGGACCATCAGGATGCTGCCCAGCAAGTCTTGGACGATCTGTAAGTTTAAACCAACATTCGTTAACAAGTTAAAAACCACCATTTATGTTTCGTCTTTCCTGATTTGAGTTCTAAAATATATTAGTTTTTTTTTTTCATAAAATGCCTGCAAATGTAGATAACAATATTCATGAGTGTACACAAAATTGTGGGAGATCAATGCATAAGTAGGTTCAATATCTACAGTATGTGTAGTGTGCAGGAATGCTGTAGTATGGACCAGACTATTGGCGCAGTAGAACTAGACGCTGTCATATTGTTATAATGACTTATTTGATAGCATTGGCAGCATAGTATCGTCCTTCTTATTACGTCATCACTGCACGAAAATGACGACTATACAGGAATGTAACTTTAAAATCATCTTACATTTTTAATTTTTTTTAAATTTCTACACCCAAAATTGTAATATTCGATCTATTATTTTTTTCAGGGTCACCCTTGAAAACAAAATTTAAAATCTATTTACGTCACTCTCTATCACAATAACCGCCATATATTAGTCCCCCCATCTAAGTAGGCTATATATAAATCAACCTGTATCGCCTACGTCAAATCAAGACCCTTTCATCTATTTATAATTTACGATCGTGACGTCATACACATTCAACATAATGAGAATGTGATGCGATCTGTAAATAATGTGTTCATTGAATTGGACATTATGAGTCCCACGTATTATTTGTCAAATGGTCTGTAAATATCTCCTATGATAATCAAAAATATGATTAGTGTCGCTGTCTTGCTCACACATACCTACTGCCTTAATGAGTGCCCTTATTCTCAACTGTCGGCAAGGTTCCATCCAAGAACGAAGTTTATAAACAAAGGTAAAGTTACAATTAGGTAAAGAAAAATAGGTACTGGTACAAGTTAAATTATAAAAAATATAACATTAAAATTAATACCATAGGAGGTTATGGTAAAAAAAATCATATTCTATTTTCTATATGAAAATCTAATTTAATAATACACTTTGTTCTTAGATTCCGAAACTTTCTAAGGCCTACTTTTATATTCAAATTACAACACGTCTACTGAGAAAATGTGCCCAAAATGCCACAATACCAAGCTGGATAGCCTCAGTTAAAGACCCGCTTTTATATGTAAATAGTACAACACAATAATATTTTTGACCAAATTACTACTTACTTGTAAGAATGAGATTTCAAATCTCAACAGAGTGATGAACATGAACGCAAGTAGAATTCTGCCAGCCAATTGCAGGTAAGTCTTGGGCTTGTTCTCGCCCAGGGAGGGAACCCCGGCGAAGAGGCTGCGGCCTTCAGCACGCGCCTCCGCCAACACCAGCAGTAGGGCTCCGATGAGGGCCAAGTTACGGAGTAAGAATTGCATATCCCATAGTATACTGTATGCAAATGTCTGAAAAGATAAGTAAATAATGTACTTAATGGTTTTTTTTTATTCAACTCATTCACACAGCGCCATCTAGTTCCAAAGTATGCAATTATATTTGCTTGTGTTATGGGTACTAAACAATTGATATACTATATATATGTTATAGATAAATTACACCCAGACACAGAACAAACCTTTATGCTCATCACACAAAGATTTGTTCTCAGTGGGGATCGAACCCACAACCTCCGGCTTAGCAGTCAGGGTCACTAACCACTAGACCAACAGGCCAGTCATTCTTCTTTTTCCTACGAAGGTTGGCTTATAAGAAAGTATTTTATCTGGCAGGCAACTATTATTTATCAAATCATCAGAAGGCTCATACGGTGCAAGTTTTGCATGCCACTCGTGATCGCCGTGTCTTACTCTCACTAGTAGAGAAAAGCGGAGAAAGTATGAAAATTGCTTGGCAAAATTTGCAAAGTCTAAATAGGGTTATAATTCAAAGTTACCAATGTATTGGAAAAGATGTAATATATTCCATCCACGTGAAGTAAAAATATAAAATATACATATATGGTAAAATATTATTAAATTCATTTTCAGTAATCTATATACAATTGTACAACACCCGCTAAGGTCATCGCTAACAACTTCCCGATTAATTTCACGGACAGGAAATATGACGTCACTAGGAGATAAAATATACGAAAATTTGAATATTTACATAATTCATTTTTCCAAATAATGAGAAGCATCACGCAACCGTGATATAGCTATATTTTATACGTCAAGTTATACGTAGGGGACCTTCACACTAGCGCATCGGTGACCTACTTGAACATTTGTGTCGCGGACGTCGCTGGATTATAGAGTCGTCGAGCGTCAAATTATTGTTATGTGCAACATCCTAAGGGATAAAATCGATGCACCGGAGTTGCACAATGAGCTGTGTCGATTCTATACTCCCAACAACTATAGTCGCAACAGGAGACATGAGCTATTTGCCGTCCCATCATGTCGTACTGTAGCGCGTTCCATGTCGCCTGTACCGCGCACACTTACAGCACTTAACGCTCTCCTGTGTGCCAATCCTAACTGCGATCTGTTTGTGGATGTATGGCCGAAAATATTGTATGAGTGCTTGCGGTTCTGTGAGCGTGATGGATGAATGTGTTCTTTTTCTTTTATTCTTAATATTATTTCATTGTAACATATTTTTTTTTTTTTTTCTTGTTTATTAATGCTGTCAGTGGTATTTTACCGTTGCATTAATTATAAATAAATAAATAAATAAATAAATAAATAGAGATGGGTTGGACTAGGTAAATTAGGGACTAAGAAAGAAAGAAAAGCTTTATTTTTCGCACGAGACAAGTACAGAAGACCTTGCCTACTTCTTAAAATTGATACTATTTGATACTAAGTGAGAACAAATAACTAAATTTATTTAAATGTCTTAGATATTGTATGCTATTACATATATTTGTTGCACACTACTCGATATCATACGCGATACACAATGAAATACCGCGAAACGTCAAAACTTGTTTGCAACAGAGCGGGACAAAAAAAACGACGAAGTATTAGTACGTACGTGAGCAAGATAGCAAAACACAGTTTCAATATGAGTAAGTGAAACAGAAACAGTGCAGTCAATGCTTAAAGATTGTACGTACTTCATGGGACTTAGTACTGTGTAAATTGGAATAGGTGCCACCTAGTCTCGTAAAATACCTAACCTCGGATCTGTTCTAGTATATACGCCTCATCTCTACTGGATTATATAATATAGCAAGCGCTACAAGGCACTATAATAATAAATTGAGCACTACCTAAAACGAATAAAATATTTATATTTTTAATAGCTAATTTTTTTACAGTTGCCTACTTGCCAATTAAAAATAAGTTGTCTAGAGCTGAAAAGGGCATTTATTTAATATAACGGCATTCAGCGGCTTGGCTGTGCCCCTAAAATTGCCAACGTCCATCAGCGGCGGTAACCACTTAACATCAGGTGGGCCGCTTGCTCGTCTGCCATTTCAGGCAATAAAAAAAAAAACGTCATTGTACTTTATTGAAAAGAGACTTTTGCGTGATAACAAGACAAATAGTTACAATAAAACAAGACAACGTGTATGCGTCCAATCGTTCACCGAACGCCTACGCAGCTATGTAGAACTAGCTAGCGTAGAGTTGTAAAAATACCGTATAATACCAAATGATCAGGTATTATACGGGTATAATACAATAAAATACGGTATTTTTCGTATTTTTGGTATTTTATTTTTTAATGTCTTGAATTCAATTTCCTTCGACTTTTTTTAAATCATTTAGTGTTGAAAGTTACCAAAGTGACTGAAACTGACCGGTTGACATTTATAGTCAAATTGGTCAACTTAAGAAGGGTCATAAACCGGTTATATTCAGTCATTTTGATTTTAGTGATACCTACTTTCTTATTCTTATCGTGTGGGCTTATGTGTTGTTTTAGGGCTTTTCATGATTTTTGTGATTTATTTATCGATATTTATGATCTCGTTGACCACTTAGCATAGTTCTGACCTTCTGATGTCAAAATTGCAAATATGCCCGCGCGCCATCTTGAATTTTGCTGTTTTTGAGCCGATTGCTTCCAAAATCGATATTTGACGATCTCGTTGACCACTTAGCATATTTCTGATGTCAAAATTGCAAAGATGCCCGCCATCTTGAAATTTGCTGTTTTCGGGCCGATTGCCTCCAAAATCGATATTTGACGATCTGGTCGCCCACTTAGCATAGTTCTGATGTCAAAATTACAAATATGGCCGCCATCTTGAAATTTGCTGTTTTCGGGCCGATTGCCTCGAAAATCGATATTTGACGATCTCGCTGACCACTTACCATAGTTCTGATGTCAAAATTGCAAAGATGCCCGCCATCTTGAAATTTGCTGTTTTCGGGCCGATTGCCTCCAAAATCGATATTTGACGATCTCGTTGACCACTTAGCATAGTTCTGATGTCAAAATCGCAAAGATGCCCGCCATCTTGAAATTTGCTGTTTTTGGGCAGATTGCCTCCAAAATCGATATTTGCCGATCTGGTCGCCCACTTAGCATAGTTCTGATGTCAAAATTGCAAGGATACCCGCCATCTTGAAATTTGCTGTTTTCGGGCCGATTGCCTCCAAAATAGATATTTGACGATCTGGTCGCCCACTTAGCAATAGTTCTGATGTCAAAATTGCAAGGATGCCCGCCATCTTGAAATTTGCTGTTTTCGGGCCGATTGCCTCCAAAATCGATATTTGACGATCTGGTAGCCCACTTAGCATAGTTCTGATGTCAAAATTACAAATATGAATGCCATCTTGAAATTTGCTGTTTTCGAGCCGATTGCCTCCAAAATCGATATTTGACGATCTATTCGCCCACTTAACATAGTTCTGATGTCAAAATTACAAATTTGAATGCCATCTCGAAATTTGCTGTTTTCGGGCCGATTGCCTCCAAAATCGATATTTGACGATCTCGTCGCTCACTTAGCATAGTTCTGATGTCAAAATTGCAAAGATGCCCGCCATATTGATTTTTATTATTTGCATTACTATAAACTCGCGGACGCCATCTTGGATCCCAAAGTTGACGTCATATTCGCAATTACCACCCTCGAATACCTCGAAAACGATATCCATATTGATATTATAGAAAAATTCGCGGACGCCATTTTGGATCCCAAAATTTACGTCATTTTTGAAAGTACAACCCCCGAAAACCACGAAAACGATACCCATATTGATATTATTGAAAAATTTGCAGACGCCATTTTGGATCGCAAAATTGACGTCATTTTCGTAATTACCACCCCCGAAAACCAAGAAAACGATACCCATATTGATATTATTAAAAAATTCAAGGACGCCATCTTGGATCCCAAAATTGACGTCATTTTTGTAATTACCACCCCCGAAAACCACGAAAACGATACCCATATTGATATTATTGAAAAATTCACGGGCACCATCTTGGATCCCAAAATTTACGTCATTTTCGGAATTACCACCCCCGAAAACCACGAAACCGATACCCATATCGATATTATTGAAAAATTCGCGGACGCCATCTTGGATCCCAAAATTGACGTCATTTTCGTAATTACCACCCCCGAAAACCAAGAAAACGATACCCATATTGATATTATTGAAAAATTCACGGGCGCCATCTTAGATCCCAAAATTGACGTCATTTTCGGAATTACCACCCCCGAAAACCACGAAAACGATACCCATATCGATATTATTGAAAAATTCGCGGACGCCATCTTGGATCCCAAAATTGACGTCATTTTCGCAATTACAACCCCTGAAAACCACGAAAATGATACCCATATTGATATTATTGAAAAATTCGCGGACGCCATCTCAGATACCAAAATTGACATCATTTTCGCAATTACCACCCTCAAAAACCACGAAATTAGAAAGCGCCATCTTGGATCCCAAAATTGACGTCATATTCGCAATTGCCACCCCCTAAAACCACGAAAAAGATACCCATATTGACATTACTCAAAAAAAATTGGATGGCATCTTGAATGCCAAAATAGACGTACCAATTCGCTTGTAGGTACTTAGGTAGGTATGAATCATTATATTTTATATTTTTTTTTTATCATTTAGGTTCTCTAAGTCCTAAGTACATTCATATTTTAGTTAGGTACGTAATTATTATCATATCATTAAAAATACTACAAAAGCAGTAGGTACCAATTCTTTGAAATTAAAGTTTTATTTTTATTATTTAAATTTTGTAGGTAAGTTATTATTTTTTTCTCCTAAATATTATAGTGAATAATGTTTTTCTGTGAATAAAATAAGTTACAACTACATGACATGTAAATAATACATGTAAAACGAAAAATACGAAAAATACCGTCGGTTATGGTATAATACCGTTTAATACGGTATTTTTCGTATTAAACCAGAATGATCAAATGGTATAATACCGGCCTTACATCTCTAAGCTAGCGCTAATGTGGAGGTGCCCCTAACTGTACTATGTTATTAAGTTAAATAGGTAAGTAGTACGTTAACCGTACTACTGTATTAGTATTTTTTTGTTTAATTTTATACGCGCATCGAAACTAAGCGGCATGAAAATTATATTACGAATTAAAACGAGAAAATACTTACGCGGAATAGATATTTAGGTGTGAAAGAGCATAATAAAGAAGTAAGTAATTATCATAGTAATGAATAGTCGATTGGTAAATGAAAATTAGAATGCCGTTGTGAAAATAATGCGTCGACAATGTGATGCTAATCAGGCGTCCATACGCTACGGTGACCGCTTGCAATCAGGCAGGTGGTCGATTCTGCTAAATTACATACGTCGATAGCAGACCAGTGGACCAATCACAGGACGACAATACAGCGCGATTGACTTAGTAAGCCAATCACAGCTGTCGAATGAGACCATCGGTTTACGATAGTGTTAGTAGAATCGACCACCGAGCTGTTTACCTCCATCGTGGTTTAAAAAATATCACTCACCTGTAATACAACGATGAAGAAAAGGATCCCACACGCGATGTCCACCTTGAGCCTCCCGAGAACCATCACACATCCTCCCAGCTGTCCCACTAAGTTTATTATCTGTAAACAAAAAAATCAACAATTACCCTTGATGCTCTTGACGGCCGCCAAAATAAATCATCTCTATTCTATACTAATATTATAAAAAGGTAAATTTTGTGAGTTTTTGACGTCGTAGGGGGTAAACTCGGGATTTACAGAACTGATTTGAAAAAAATTTTTAGTGTTGGATAGTCCATTTATCGAGGTAGGTTATAGATATAACATTACGCTACGGCCAGTAGGAGCTGAGCAGTTGCCAAATAAAGAACGACGGCGAACCCCGGGCAACAGCTAATATATGTATAAAACAATTTTTTTTTTAAGTTTTCCATTAATGATAGACCAAAGATAAAGACGTTTTAATAATAAATTGATTACTGAATAGACAATGGCTTTTTATTTTATTAAAATCTATTCTGATTTTATCTTGATTTGCACTAGACATTGGGAAGAAAGGCGTTATTTACGAGATAATCTAATGATTTTATCTGTTGACCTGATGTTCGACACGTACTACCGATAGTGTGATATAGACGATAGAGCTGCTATGATGCTAATAGATACGTGCAGAGAAATATATTAACATCATTCGCATGCAAGGCGACGATCGTCTTTTCTTTTCTTCTTCATATTAGAGCAGAATTTCACAATCACACAAAAACATTTCAAAGAAAAACAAAATTGGCACGCATTACAAATTTACAATAGAGAAAGATAGGTAAATACAAATTCGTGAAAAATGACAGTAAATCCTGATAAATTCCATGTTCGAACATTGTAACCACATGGAAAAATCTAGGATCTAAGTTGTACCTATGAAAGTTCAGTTCACCTAGGTAAACTGAACTTTCATAGCTTAGGTCCTAGGTCAAGCGAAATTATCACTAGGTACTAAACTACCAACATTGCGTACCACATTGATGCTGAGCGTTTTTTGACCGAGAATCGCCGGAGTTCGTAGCCAAAGGCTTTGAGGATCATGCAGTTAAATAATTCGAGGCTTTTATATCCCCCCCTCCATGAACTATGAATCACATATTTATGTTCCATGGAATATCTACACATGCCATTACAGCTCATTACAATCTCGAGAAATCCACAGCTAAGTGATCTCGCCATAGGGGTCCACTTTTCCTACTTTGTTCGAATAAATAGAAGATCTCGACAGCAAAAATAGGGCGAATTACTTCAATTATAGCCTCAATAGAACTCGATAAACTAATTTTATTGATTTACAATGAATGTTAACAGGCTAATGATAATCTATTGTTAATAAATCGTGTTTATAGGTTATGTTATCAGGAATATATATGACGATCACAAATCTTACTGTTTTGTTAGTCTAAAACAGTTATAACATTAGACTTGTCTACCTCTGACAAGGATTCGTCTTATTCCTATTAATATAAAGTTCAGAATTGTCCAAATTTGGCAAACTCTTTTTCAGTATTTCTCTAATATAGGGAAAATTTAACAAAACACTGCACTTCCCCGAAGGAACAAGTACCTACCTAGACGTATATTACACCCACACTTCGCCAGCTATGTTTGGACAGTTTGGTCCTAGTCCCATGTAATAGGGGCTATTGTCATTGACGAAACATTTCCAGACTACGGGCTGATACTGAGAATTTATAAGACCAGGACCATTTTTGACCGACCCGGGGATCGAATCCGAGACAATAGCAAATACAACAAAAAAAGAATTAGCCCAATCGGTCGAAACGTTCTCACGTGAATCACTTGCATAGTTTTCGGCGATCCATTTATATAGATAGATAAAAATGTAATTAGTCTAATGTCAACAATGTCAACCCCAATTCTTGTCCTAATACGCAACCTTCCATATTTCGCGAAGGACCTTTAGTACTTCATTTTTCTAATTTGATTAGGTGAATATTTTTATAACATTCAGACGCTACTAAAGTTACCTCCTTTATCTGATTAGGTAGATGAGCAATAATATTTTGTAAAATAACTAGCTAACACTAGTCTCAAAACTGAAACTTACAAAGACTGCCATTTAAAAAGTATTTATTACCACATAATAACACGACAACAACACATAATAACATAACAACAGCATATAAAATATAATAGTGCGTAACAACAATTCGTTCCATTGTGTGATACAGTGACGCAGTAGAACAAGGTGTTAGGTGCCAAGTAAACAATATTTAGAATTGTTTTGACAACTAAACGCATGCTGCAATCAAAGACAACGCAATTTTAATTATAGATGTCTTCGTAAACTACATAGTAATGTTCGCAATTTGAATCTATTAGCTGTTTAGTTTGGTGTTCGGATATTTCAAGATCATCATCGTGTAAATGACCTTCGCGGTCAATAATGGGGAAATACTTCATTTACAAATGGCAATACGTGTTGCTGATTTTTTGTCAGCATTATTTTACTTTAGTTAAACTTTCATTTCTTAATTGCTTTTTGTGACAGCACAGTTGCTACATACTTTAATGTGGCAATTCTGCTGTCGGAATTTGAGAAACTGGCTATTTAAAGCATTCACTCATCCAGCTGCTTTCCGAAACACGTATAAACGCTCAAGAGAATGAAAATTACACAAATGATAACCCATTTGTAGATGTACACAATGTTTTCGATGATCTTACAAGCTTACTGCAATACTAACACTGAGATTGACAAATTGCCTCATCAGATTTCAGGCTTTGAGAAAATATTATTAGAATTGGTGACAGCACCACGAACATCTGCCACGCTTATTTTAGAGTAGTCAGAGGTCTTAAATTATCTCAAAAATACACTTGGCTCTATGCGTATTGTTTGACAGAAAATATTAGTTTCAATTAGACACGAGTAAAACCGTCGCGTCGTGGCCTCTAAACAGCACTCGTGCCTTGTACAAACTACTCCTGCGGTAGTAATGCAAAAATTACGTTAATAATACAAGTTAAATATAGCTGAACATGCATTCATGCCAATAAATAAAGACACTAATAATTAGTAAAGAAACAGACAGCTGCAAATTAAATAGGAAATCAAGTGCATTTAATTGACATCTCGATGCCTCTCTTACTATTTTTTCTAAATGTTAATACGACTTAACTGCCGGCATAACGTAAAATAATACTGATAGTAATCTTAATTGTAGTCTGGAAGAGAAAAGTAAAAGAAGTCAGTATCATTAAATAAACATAAGGCCCGGACAACGCTAAAGCTGAGCACTAACCAATAGCCTTACTTTCCTGTTTTGTTTTTTTCCCTGTGGCAACAAACCGCAATAGCATTTCGTGTGTTAGGAAAAGCCTATGTCCAGCAGTGGACTACGATAGGCTGAAATGATGTTGATGATGGTGGAAAAAATAATCATGGTTAATGAAATTTCCCAAAAAATTAAATTAATAAAATTAACATTTCTCGAACACTGCCGCCGCACTGGGTCAACGACGAGGTAGTGGAATTAGGGTCTATTCTAAAACGTACAGTTGCGTATATATTATGTTTAACCCGGATTTAACTTACAATGCATACGTTATGTATGTCCACCCTCAAACAGCCATGACTTTCTGTTCATACATTCGTCACTTATAGACCCAAGAACATCTATTGATTATGTAATATTAAAAACACGTTTTTAGCAATGATCAGTTCACAAATAGATGATAATATAGAACCGGTTTGTCTAGTTGATTACGCTATTGAAAGTGAAATTAAAATATCACAGCGAACTGGATTCACTAATGCTACGATAATGTTTTGTGAATATAGTCTTCATACTCCATATTGCTAGTTTTGAAGGAAAGTATGCAATTTTTTTCTATGCTTTATTCACAACAAATTTGAGCAGACTGAATTCACTAATATTGTTGTTTTTACCTTCAGCTCGTGATAGTAAATTATATTATTTATGACAGTAGAGTGTACAGTTCATAAAGAAATTGGACCTTTCAAATCCAGCGAGCGAGAACCGTTGACTTGCCATAGTGTGTGAATTTCACACACAGTCGACAATCACGTAGTATCACGCCTAGGAATTGCCTTCGATATAAAGATCCATTCGTTACAAGTTCCATATTTATTTCCATACGATGCACCGTAAGATGTTAGCCTTAAAGGTGCACTAATGTAGGTACAAATAATAATACTCACAACAAACATTGTCGCGAGGAATTTCCCGCAGCCCCACGACATGTCCATGTAGTCGCGCTGTTCCGACCATTGGAACCACATGCGGAGTCCATCCTCCAAGAATGTGGAGATAAGACATAGCCGCGCCACTGTCGGCAGCACATTTTTGCCTCTACGAATCACCTGCGGAAGAAGAACAACATCTGTATAACAAAAATCAATTGTCGAAAGTATGTACACGCATCAATTGAGGACGGCTGCTCCTATTTGGTTAATTATTAATTTTTTGCTATGTACGCAATTGGTAGGACGTATGGTTAATTGTACCCTCACACTCACCACTGCAACTACTATAAGCCAGAATTAACAGTGATGAACCCTTGCGAATACCGACTTTTGACAATGGGGAATCCCAGGGAATCATCATCATCATCATATCAGCCCAATGACGTCCACTGTTGAACATAGGCCTCACCTAATTATCCCAGGGAATACCACAAAGAAATTAAATCAGAAGTTTTGTATGATAGTTTTTTTATATCCACAGGAGAAGTTGGAAAATTGAACCCGTGCGAAGCCAAGGCAAGGAACATGCTGATTCAGAGACAAGTTTTAAGCAAAGCATTTGAATAGTGACCGTAATAGGTACGATCCAATGAATTTTAGCAATCATTTCATTGCAGAATTGAATACAATTGAGACCTATTCAACACTAGTTGTTGTACCATAATGTGTGCCCTCTATACTGTATATTATAGCTTGCTGTGTATATATAAAATGTAAGTGAAACCAAAGAAAATGTTAAATATAACTTAAAATTAAAATTGTCAAGGATATCGGTCTACAGAAAATTGGGAACATAAAAAGTTTAGAGCCTACGTTTCGTAAAATCGTAAGTAAACATCCTAAAACAAACCCCCTTATTTTTTTACGTTCGTATAATTACCCCACTTAAATTGTACGACATAATCGCAGGCATAAAACAAATAAACGAACAGACATACAATATAAACAATCATGCATCCAATCTGTACAAATCATTCATAATACGTACTATTTGACTTGTGTTGAATGTAGCCAACACCTGATTTACGATAAAAACTGTATAAACAGGCTGAGGTGAATGTAATCTTGACGATAAATAGAAATGAGCTAGAACTATGACACATATACGTGTAGTTCTTATTTTAAACACATAACAAGCTGCTTGCCTTTCATTTCCGAAGAGGTAGGCAGAGATCACAGACACGTTTTGCCAGCTGTATTAGGCTGCGTATTTCACCAGAGATGTGCGAAATGAAGTTAATGATGTTAGCAACGCTAAATGAAACGATTCTATTGGTTCTTAAGGTGGATGTTCTGATACGCCTCCTCCGTACCATTTTACTAAGGCTATTTTCTCTGAACATAAGAAACTTTTTTACAAAGAACAAATTATTTTATCACTTTGCTACAATATATAGGTCTGCGTATTGACTTTTTGGTAATAACTTGCCTACTTTATTGAGAAAAAAAAAACGAGAAAAATTTGACTCTTTTTTTGCCACACTTATCTTATCCTGTTTTAATGTTTATCCGGGTGCTTTTTTTCTAATATTTTTAGATCCTTTACAGATTCCTTTTTAAACGACTTCAAAAAAGGAGGAGGTTATATGTTCGACTGTATGTATTTTTTTTTTTTTTTATGTATGTTCATCGATTACTCGGAGATGCCTGAACCGATTTAAAAAATTCTTTTTTTGTTTGAAAGGGTATACTTCCGAATTGGTCCCCTATTCATCACGTCAAGTTCTGATGATGGAATCTCAGGGAAATCGAAGGCAACCCTTAAATTTTATAGGCACATGTTACGTGTTTCATATATTTTTTTAAGTTATTCAAGTATTTACGTCTGATAGTCAACATCTCATGTTGATGAGCTGGTGATGGAAGGTATAACTCCTTAACTGTTAGGAGTTGGAGGATAATTCTTTCGACATTATAGGTTCTTATAAACCAATAGTTGTATTCTTGTAGGTTATTTAGGTGAGCTGATACTGGAAGTTATAACTCCTTAACTATTAGGAGTTGGAGGATAATTCTTTCAATATTATAGGTACTTATAAACCTATAGTTGTATTCTTGGAGGTTATTCAGGTGAGCTGTCAGTGGAAGGTATAACTCCTTGACTCTTAGGAGTTCGAGGATAATTCTTTCGACATTATAGGTACTTATAAACCTATAGTTGTATTCTTGTAGGTTATTCAGGTGAGCTGTCACTGGAAGGTATAACTCCTTAACTTTTAGGAGTTGGAGGATAATTCTTTCAACATTATAGGTACTTATAAACCTATAGTTGTATTCTTGTAGGTTATTTAGGTGAGCTATCACTGGAAGGGAAACTTCTTAATGTTTAGGAGTAAGAAGATGATTTCTTTAAATATCACATCTATGTATAAACCTTAAGTTATTTCAAGTGTCTGAGGTGAGACCTCTTGATGGAAGATAAAGTTGTTTACTTAATTCAAAGGATTTCTTAGATGATATTTTAAGTTTTCGATATAGTATCTAACCTGCATTGTATACCTATACTTGTTACCTGTCGCATTTTATAGGAAAAAAGAAAGACATAAAAAGCTGAGAGTTTTGAGATTCCTCTATTCTACAATCAGGTTGTGTTGTTAGAATATTTAAATAGACGTTCCCTTCTATCGAAGATTCTTTATTTCGGTTTTCCGTCTTAGTTTGCCAGCCAGTATTATAAAATCTGCTAGATAAAAGTACACTAAAAATGGAAAAATAAACTATTTTTAACAAAAAAATATTAAAACGACTTCAAATCAGTACTAAAAAGCGAAAAATAAACTGAATTAGATATTTAATTCCAAGCTAAAAAATACCTACCTCCCTGTTTAAAGTATAATACCCTATTACTAATCTGTTTGAAGTCGGTGCCAGCCTAATGAGGTTGTATCACTCAGTTTGAGCCGTCCACTAGGTACGATCACACGCAAGTGCGAGGTGGTGTGAAGTAGCGAGCGGTAACAGATGTACGTACTAAGTAGTACGTAGCTTAACAAACTTTTTAGGCTTGGCACCGACTTCAAACAGATTAGTAATAGGGTATTATACTTTAAACAGGGAGGTAGGTATTTTTTAGCTTGGAATTAAATATCTAATTCAGTTTATTTTTCGCTTTTTAGTACTGATTTGAAGTCGTTTTAATATTTTTTTGTTAAAAATAGTTTTGTCTCCCGCTTTACTAATGGAGAGAAGTGGATAATTTCTTTCCAAGTACTTCATTTACCTATGATTCATTTCATTGCGGGTTTTAAGACAGTAGGTTAGGCATTCCCAGGGGCTCCCGAGTGCCCAGTGTCAAAACTCAATGTTCACAAGTGTCATCGCTGTTAATCTTCATAAGGTGCAGTGATTGAGGGTGGGTCTGTCCCTTTTAGATGAGGTTTTATCCCGTGTTTCTCAACAAGCAAATCCCTCGCTACACATCCTCGCACATCTTTGGCGGAAACGCAGCCCAAGGTCCCATATATTACGGGACTAGTTGTTAGCTGTTAACCGAGCAACTAAACTCCCACCAGATACTGAGTTTTTGCCAGAACCTGGGATCACACCCAGGTCACTTTGAGCAGCAGTCATACATACATATTGATTTGAAGCACACGAACAAAATGTACTGTAAAAACCACATAATATATAATCTAATAATTTCAGAGTAGGTACGTGCCTCGGGAACATAAACGGTCGTGTTATTAGATTATATGAGGTCAGTGAGATTCGTCACGAACACGCGCATATTGATCGTTAACATATATTAATTGTTCAACGTATGTAATGCTATCCATTACACTTATTCAGGGACCACTGAATTCAAATTGCTTATCTATAAAGAATTACAAATATTCGTTTTTTAAATGAAAAAAAAAAACAAAAAAATCTAGGAAACGAAAATCTCTTTCGTTTTCAGCGCGCTTCCGCCCGCGTAGAATGTTGCTAAAAAGTAGCATGTGTGCTATTCCAGTCTACAATCTAGTTGTGTGCAAAATTTCATACAGATCCTTTCAGCAGCAAAGGATACATGTATAGATCACGCCTCTTTCCCTCTGTTGGGAAAGAGGCGTGATCTATATATGTATCCTTACAGCCGTTCGTTAGTAGGAGTAGCATTAACATCGAAGCTCCGACTACCTAATAGTAATTATGGTTTAAAAACTGATAAAAAATAATATAAATGTATCTGACAAGCTCTATAAATAGAAAGAAAATGCTCATGTAAATACATTGTCTAGGCTCTAGAACATTTCGAGCGAGTTAAAACTTACTTTCACTTACTGCTGCAGTTCCAAACACGTTTGTTGAACACTTCGTCATTATTATAGAATTGTGATAAAACGTGCGGACGCAGGAAGCACATGGTTCACTTACTCAATGGAAAAATAGTATTTTATTAATTAACTACTCCGTAACCATACGGTGAGCTTCATAATTGAACTACCGGAAGGAGTGTAAGGTAGCAAATCAGGCAACTGAAAAACTTATAACAACTAATCTATTTAAATATATCCCGAGTGAAAAGGTCGTATTTGCACATCCTTTTTTTTTTCTTTTTCAAATAATGCCATACTTCGAAAAGATGGCATTAATAAATAATTGATCGTATCGAAAGTTTTGGCCATAGTAGGACATACTTGTATGAGTGTAAAAAAATAGGAATTATATTACAATTTATCATTTTCCATTATTTCTGTAAGCATTGTAACAAGTTGAAAACCAAATTAAAACTAAATTAAATAGTCTAAGTCAAATAATTAAGTCAAGTTATTAGAACTTCGCCGAAAATATCCACCTAATGTGTGTTTGATTTCAACAGACATTTCTAATTAATATTAATTACTAGGTAATGTAATAGATTTATTAGAAGTGTTTCGTCTACAGTACCATCAATTTTACCAATATTTGATAAATAATTTACATTGAAATAGAAGATAACGTGTTACGAAAGTAAATTAATTATCGTAACTTAATTATGTACATAGTGATACGTAATAATTATATTATCAATTAAGTATAGGTATTATCTTATCGTTAATGATGACATTTAAAAACAATACCCTTCCTATCAGTAGGGTAAAAAAAGGCTTCAATATAGGTAGCGTATTGCAGGGTTGGTGAAATACTGTCACCCAGGAGTCAGGACATCAATATGTTGCTACAACTGCCTATATAATATACGAATGGGTTGATTGTTTTTCTTGTTTATCCTTTGAACAGATTTAATAACAACTTATTTATTTAAATCAATCAATAAAATCACAATACGGTAATTTAAAAAAAAAAAAATGATATGGATATGGCAGCATAATAATGTGATAAGAAAAAAATCGAAAGAAGCTTCTAACAAATCAGAATGTGTAGCTCAAAGGGTCAAAGTTGGTTGAAGTGCCTTCCAAATAATAAAAGACAATCATCATATCAGCCCAATGACGCCCACTGCACGACACAGGCCTCACCTAATTTCCACCAGGATAACTAAAATTGCCGACATAAAACTGTATTATAAAACAAAATAAATCAGAAAATACATTCTATATTTAAATAGGATGCAATAGAGCAAATATTTGTAAGTGAAAGGTGTAAAAAGTAAAAGTGGTCACTAACTAAAGCCACATACAACTCAATTTACTTCAAATTATCTAAATGGAACACTACATTAAGATATAAAGATAACAGAGGTTTTATGACCAGATTCAATATCTAAAAACAAGTTAATTTACTGTCAGGTCTTAGGCCTGACAGTAAATTAACTTGTTTTTAGATATTGAATCTGGTCCTTTTGGCCTTTGGCTTTATCATCTATACTAATATTATAAAGAGGAAAGACTGGTATTTTTGTATTTCAAAAATTATTTTGCCATTAGAAAGCTACATTATCACTGAGTAATATAGACTATAACACCATGCTACGACCAATAGGAGCTGCCAAATAAAGAACCACGGGAGTGAAGCCCCGTGCAACTTCTAGTAATTTATCAAATCTCCTGTCAGAAAGTTCATAACGCTAGGATCTCACGAAGAAAGAGGGGGGCTGATTGAAAAAAAAAATTGTGTTGGGAAGCCCATTTATCGAGGAAGGTGATAGGCTATATTTTATTTATGGTTATTTTTTGAGGAAAGAAGGCTTATAACTTTTATAAGGATATCAGGAGTTACTACTTGTATGTGTATATATGTGAATTGTGACAAACATATTATTATTCCTAACCAATATTATAAATCTTAAACTGAGTTTGATTTGTAACTTTTTCACAGATAAACCATTGAAAAGACTTTTATAAAATCTAAAATATTGATATTTAGGTATATTTTATCAACAGGCCATTCAGGCGAACTGATATTTTTTATTTATTTATTTAATTACAAATTTCTTACAACTATTCTCACAGCTACTTAAACCTTACTCTATCAAAATTATTCTATGAGAATTAAAAGTTTCTATCAGTGAATGATACTAAATAAATCTGAGATTTATTAAATAATTATAAAAGCTATGTAAATAAATGTCACACATGTCATAGTCATGCAAAAAACGCAACAAAAAAAAAACCGCAAGTAGTGGCGAAAATTAGGTAAGACCTATGACCAGCAGTGGTTGTTGTAGGGCTGATATGAATGATGATGATGTCATAGTCAATTGTAATAATTTCAGTAAACATTCTAGGGTAGATAACAAACAGATGGCATAGCTATTTGGTAAGTATTCTAATTAATACTACATACATAATAGCTGAAACAATCAATTTAAATTTTTCCAATGAGACTTTATGGCATTTACAACATAATCTACCCTGCTAAGAGACATAAGACATAAGCCTAAGAAAGTTGTAAGTAGCAATAGAAAAAAGATATCTACAGTATTTGACTTTAAAGGCCATTTTTACAAAACTTCCTATATCAACTTGAGTTATTCTTCATTAATAGGGCAGCAATGTTTTGAACTCATTATTTTAGTTATAATTAATAGTGCATAACAGTACTGTTATAACATTGTTATCTAAAAAGTACAATATTATATAAAATTTTATACATTTAAGAATAATATTATGAATGGTAGTCACTTATAGGTATGCTAGTGGACAATAATAATTGTGTTAACTAATTTGGTAATGAACATCATTAATAATTGGCTATTGTGAAAATTTCACTTTCTTAACAACAATATGAATTCATCTTAATCAAGTACACAGTTTGTAAATAATTCAAAGTCTGTATTGATAGATATAATTTACAGTATTGAAATAGCTACTCGTTATTTTATTATAATACGAATTTAACTAATGAAATCAAAAGATAAGTAGGTTAAAGGGTGAGACATCTGTAAGAGTTATTTTGCAATGCTATTCATGTTCCCTCACAAAATCTGATGCGAACAATGACATGTAATTTTTCCAAGCTTGGCAACTTCGCAGACCTATTATCGTACTATTTTTATTATCATGTATGTGCGCTTCAACTCATTCAAGAAGCGCCAACAAGAAAATAAGTTCGGTGACGTGACAATCCCATCCAAAGTACGTTTCCAAATTACAAATTTGAAACTTAATAGAATATACGACGGTGGAATCGTTCCAAAACTTACCTGATCTGCAACGTCCTCTGCTGTAGACACATATTCGTTAGGGATTTGCATTTTTCAAAGCCGTTTCACAAGCACATTCACTAAAAAATGAAATTTCACTACCGTCGGAACCGTCACGTCAGTCTTTCGCCGTCGAATGACGTGTGGACAGTTGGATTACACTTCCTGTCCAACTAATTATCTTTGGGAACTAATAATTAGCTAATTACGTCTAATGTTACAGAAACTTTTTCAGAGAAATATAATCTAGATTATACAACTTTATTTTAATGTAATTTACAGATAATTAGAACTTATTTACATTAATAAATTATGAAACGATCAGGATGTTTTGATTTTTGATAGAAGATAAGCGTCAAAGTGATATAAACGTTTTGTTAATGCACTTTTGTTGTTTTTCGAATAGTTATTTTTTTTCTATTTGCATATATTTTGGACTATTATCGTAAATAAATAAAAATCATAAGTTGTTCTGGAATTATACCAATATTAGTTGTAAAAGTCATGCTAGATAATATTTAGTTTTAAATATAACTGCCATTTAATTCTGACCCATGTCCCATACAAAAGAATATGAATGGACAGGATCCACAAAACGCTTCAAACGTCATTTGTATTATCTTCGTTCTGTGCGTTTGTAGTGTGATTTAGAAAGCAAACATTGAGGAAAACAACTTAAATTTGTACAATAAATTAGGCATACAACTTGTGTATGTATTCCTTTATTATACTTGCAAATAATAATCCATTGTGAGTTTTAAATATTCAGTATATATCATAACTAACCTATGTTGCAGATAATGCTAGAAGTAACCTGCAACGACAGACTTGGGAAGAAAGTTCGAGTAAAATGTAACCCTGATGACACAGTTGGAGACCTCAAAAAATTAATAGCAGCACAGACAGGGACTCGACATGACAAGATAGTTCTAAAGAAATGGTATACCGTGTTCAAAGACCATATCAAGTTATCAGATTGTATCCTTTTTCAATAAAACTTTTGAGGCTGTTTACCTAAGCCAGGGCCTCTACAAATATCACATTTAAGGTGTACGACATCGGGCTAAGTAGCCAATGGGTTTTCTGTTAACATGTTGATTATTAATATTATATTTTATAATCTTTAAGCACTACTTGATGCTGGGTATTGTTGTGCTTTAAGCACCTGTCAGTTTAGAAAGCAAACATTGAAAGCAAACTGTACAGTTAATATTACTGCTGAGCAATGCAGATTGTTTGTAATTTTTTATAGATTGAGAAGTTGATATAAAGTTGAAGCATGCAATACATACTATTGCTTTTTATTATTAACAATCAATATAAACTATTGGTCTATGTCCAGATGTGGACTAGTACATCATCATACCACTAGTAGTTTGATGAAGATGAACTATTACTAAGGTATCCAAAAAAATAAAATTATAATTAAACTATAGTCCCTCCTCATTATGAAAATAGTAAAAAGTAGAACTTAGGCACCTAATCCTGCTAACATATATTAATCTGGTCACACTGTGATCGCAACTGACAAGGGCTGACTGTCAACAAGCTTCCACAACTCAACTCAATGACCTCTATTTCTCATTGGTAGTGAGGACAACCAAGGTAGTTGAAAGGCCATTTGGTTGACCAACCAAAACCAACGTATACACAGTTGATTTTTACACGAACTCAACCAAGGTGACTTTTGTTGGTGGTTATATCCGATTGTGTAGAAGGCCTTTTATTTGTGCTCTATATTCCATAAGTTTCCTTAACTTTATTAATTCAGATGAGATACATGATGGCATGAATCTGGAACTGTACTACCAATAAGCGAATGATCTCTCTTTCAACAGAGATAAATAATGTTAATTCTATTAATTTTGTATTTAAGTAAACAGTAAGCTAACAATTATTTGTTTAATTTGAATTTTAGATATATTATGTTCTGCCAATCAGTACTTGATGGTGTAACTTGTAGTTGAACCATCAAAATGTTTTATTACCCTTTAGGTCAAGGTTTCCCCAGCCTTTATTTCGCTGAGCCTCCCCGAACCCAAAATAATATTTTCATGTCCCCTTAAGTATCAACAAAATTAAGAAACACATTTTTTTTTATCAAATAATTTATTTATTTGAATTTCAATTAGGTACAATACCTATAGATAAGATATATAACATTTTTGGATATGTAAACGTACCTATTACGCCCCCCTGATATTTTTCTACGCCTTCCTAGGGGGGCTTGCCCCCCTTGTTGGGAACTCCTGCTTTAGCTGAATAAAAAACGATTTTCTCGA
Organism: Laspeyria flexula; assembly: GCA_905147015.1. Lineage (NCBI taxonomy): Eukaryota > Metazoa > Arthropoda > Insecta > Lepidoptera > Erebidae > Laspeyria > Laspeyria flexula. The sequence continues at coordinate 16,181,862 of LR989954.1, forward strand.
TCTATATGTATTACTAGACTGGTAGTTGCGCGGGGCTTCGTTCTCGTCGTTTTTTATTTGGCTGCTCAGCTCCTATTGGTCGTAGCGTGATGTTATATAGTCTTTAACCTTCCTTGATAAATGAGCTATCCAACACTAAAATATTTTTTCAAATCTGACCAAGATCCTGAGATCCTAGCGTGCAACCAAACAAAGTTAAACTCTTCAGCTTCCATCTAGATGTGACGGTTTTTTGTACTGACGTCATAAAATAAATTATGTTCCTACTCGGTCCAATCATTTCTCAGAATCTATTAGGGCGTCTACACGATCGGATTCAACCACCGACTAAGGTCACCTTGGTTGGATTGGTGTAAAAATCAACCGTGTAGACGTTGGTTTTTGGTGGGTCAACCATGTTCAACCAAATGACATTCACATTGGTCGTGTGCGCATTCCTCTTAATATGTACTCTGTGCTCCCAACCAATGACATAATAATATAGAGGTTATTGAGTGACGCAAATACTAAATCCAGTTGAGTTTCAACATGGTTTCAACCGTGTGGAAGTCACAGTGTCACCAGATTATAGAGATGAAACGAATATACTCATATTAGGTATGCATATTATAATACGAGCGACCCGTATTCATATTAGGTTATAGGAATGTCATCTATTAGGTTACTCGATATTAGTCAAGTATTAGCCAGAGACTACGCGAACGAATACTAGTTATAGAGCATAATACTAAAACGTTCACTCCTTACCCTATTATCTGACTAATATCGAGTAATAGGTATGGTATTAGAATATGACGAAACTAATATATCCTATATTAGGATTATGCGAAATTGACCCTAATATAACAACTCTACCAGATTAATACATGTTAGCTCTTAGGCGTAATAATTTATTTGCTTTTATTTCGAATTCGTTCACAAAACTAATTTTATAGTGGCAATGTTTTACGTAGCCATTCAGTCAGCTTAAAGGACTTGTATCCATGGCCGTTATGTAAATTATAAAAAAAAAAACCATTCAGTCAGTAGGTATTTCCGTTTTATTAATTTATTTCATTCTTTCGTTTAATTTTCATTCATTCAATTTCATTCATGGACGCCATTGTGGCATACTTTGTTTTGTCAAAAAACGAAATCACAAATTAATAAAAACTATTGAATTACGTGCAGTAAAACTCATATTACTATACAATTCTTTAAATGAAAACGGTGCTATTAGCATTCTAATTATTAGTTTGTATGATAAGTATTGTATTTTAGTATTAAAATGAGTGAAGTTGAAGGTGAGTTTCGTGCCAAAATTTCTATGAAATACATTTGGATTTGGTGATTAATGTTTGTTGATTTTCAGAGTTCAATCAGCAAAAGCCCGCGAAGACGGGCAAACAGCATAACGTATTACCAATATGGGGTAATGAACAGACTATGAATCTGAACCCACTAATATTAGCCAATATACAGGGGTCTAGCTACTTCAAAGGTAGGTAAGCAAACATACCAACGCAGAGGAGATTGGACTTCGTTTGTTCCACTTCATTTTACTTTCATTTACAATAACTGTGTTTATAATGTTACTGTTTCTGATTTATATGACCAACTTTCTCCATGTTTGTACTTTCAAAATGCTCTGACCTAAAAAGGTGCTAGGTCAAGAAGATTCGTTATATTCCACGTTTTCACAAACTTAAGCCGTATAATATTATATATTTTAAATAATCAACAGAAACAGTAACAAACTTAAATCAGTGTAGAAACTTTGATGTATGTTATTCATGAATGTTATTATCTGCAGTGCACCTATTCAAGTTGAAGACCTACCACGAGGTGGTCGATGAGATCTACTACCAGGTGAAGCACCTGGAGCCATGGGAGCGTGGCAGCCGCAAGACTGCAGGCCAGACGGGCATGTGTGGCGGCGTGAGTATGTTCAACACAGTTGTACTTTTGATACTACATTGATATTATATTTTTATCAGTATAAAAATTTGGGCTCTTGACTAATTTGATACACAGCCTATCTAGAGCATGCTAACCAACTAAAATATCAGAAAAACCCAAAAATCTATACCCCATTTGGCAGTAACCATAAAAAGCACACTAGTAATTTGTTAGTTAATTGGATATCTGTACCAAGCTAGAGTCTTTGAAAGGTTTCGATAATTATGTAGTAAAGTAATTGGACATTTTAATGTAAAAATAAAGTTAGCAAATAAAGTAATTGATTTGAATTCAAAAAGTGAATAAAATATTGTGTATTGCAGGTGCGTGGTGTGGGTGCTGGTGGTATTGTATCTACAGCATTCTGCCTTCTCTACAAGCTGTACACACTGAGGCTCACACGCAAACAGGTCAATGGCCTCCTTCAACACTCAGACTCACCCTACATTAGAGCACTTGGTAGGTATGAAACTTGAATCATTTTGATTTATTTTGTTCAATATTTAATTAAAATATTTAATCATCATCATTAGCTTAATATGTCCGATTGTTAGGTATGAGTCAACATTCAAAATTCATTTATTGTTTGCTACAGGTGGAAAATAAGGTCTTACAATAAGATTGTGTCTCTGTAACATACCTAAGAGGTGTACAATATTTATAAATAAGTTATTATTTCTAGAAAACGAATTATCATTGATTGTTATTAGTCAAGTCTTGAATTACATGCAAATTATATGTCATGGATTAATACATCATATTCAGTAAAGGATAGTCAAACTATACATCATAAGTCAATATTTCTGTTGTATAAAAAATCATTAATTCTTCTAAAAATTCTTTGACCTTAATTGTTTAATATGAACTTGGGAGTTGTTGAGGATTCCAAAAATAATTTCAAACTCTGTGTGAAACTGCAAATTATTATCGAGTTTTCTCTGGTACTGCATTTGTAATGAACTATTTGCCAATAATGTATAAGCAAAGAAAAATAACTTGCATGTTTCAAGATCAACTGTAGATTGGTTCGCATGCTGCATCACGATAGCACGTCAATTCGTGAGTCACGTAAACGCAATAATAGTTTGCATGGAATCATATATAGACGACATAGTCACACATGTATAATACAAATGTCTACATCTAATCGAGGACTTCCCAAGATACTTTAGTATGGTGTTCTTCGAAATAAGTTAACAAGTTTTTAGTGTTGGCTCCTGGTGTCGCAGGCGTCCAAAGGCTAAAGATGAATAAGAATGTTGATCAGTAATTTGGTATTTCTTCAGAACCTAACACCTATAAAGATATCTGTTTCGTTTGAAAGACATGATTATGAACTTGTATTATTATTAAACCTTTTTTTAAATTTTTTACTAGCAACTATCCTACTACTAAAATATTTGTATGTACGCAGGTTTCATGTACATTCGCTACACACAGCCGCCAGCGGATCTGTTCGACTGGTACGCTGACTACCTGGATGACGAGGAGGAGGTGGACCCTCGCGCTGGAGGCGGCGGCTCCACCACCATCGGAGCACTCGTGCGACAAATGCTAATCAAACTGGATTGGTTCAGCACACTGTTTCCCAGAATACCAGTCCCCATTCAGAAGCAGATTGAGCAGAAGTAGGTAACTTGTGGTTTTTATTATTTAAAAAATGTCAGTACTGTATAAATGTCCCCTCAATTTATAATCAATATTATTATTATAAAATACGGAATAAGCATTAAACCTGGTTTAAATTGACAACTTTTTCACTAAAACAATGGCTTATGTCAATTTAAACCTGGTTTAATATTAAGTCCACATTTTGTAATAAGGGGGATAAAGTTTATTTACTACATCTGTAATAGTATTTAATATTTTGTGTTATAAAAATTATGAGTTTGTTTTCAGCATAATCTGAAAAACCAGCAAACGGATGCGTGCTATTTCTCAGGATGGATTAAAAGGAATATTTTCCTTTTCATCTGTTATTCCAGGACTATAAAATGAGATATATTTTTCAAAACTGTTATAAAATACTAGGCTAGCAGAACACAACAGGCAGTCGACGGCAGCTAAGCCTGCGGCAAACTACAACAACCGGGGCGGTAGCGCCGGGAATGCTGGAAGCGCCGGTGCCTACAACCCGGGCAGAATGGACTCTGACAGGAGGGAGCACGACGATAGAGACAGACGCGATTATGGCGAAAGTGAAAGGTATTTGATGTGACAAACGAGTCATTTTCGTAAAATCTATCCAAGGTTTGTTAATGTGTTTTTATTTCTCCAGGTATTCAAAAGAAAAACCGCGTCATGACGATAGAAGCAGAGATAAAGAACGTGAACGCGAAAGAGACAAAGACCGTGATCGCGAGCGGTCAGACCGCGCCGACCGTGACCGAGACAGGCGTGACCGCGACCGCCGCGAGCGACACCGCGGCGAGCGCTCCCGGTCACGAGACCGACAACGACATCGTTCGCGCTCCAGAGATCGTCGCTTTAGATAATGTTTGAATGATTAATATAATGTTCTGGATCTTTATTTGAAGTTTAATTTTATTCCACTTCTCCCCATTTGTATGTTTGTAGGAGGATGAATGATCAAGCTATGACCTATAGGTAGCAAATAAATGAAATTGTTATCAGGTACCCAACCATGACGAAATGATCTTTGCCTAGCAAAGTTTGTTTAAGAATTTCGTACCTGCTTTATCAGCATGTTTATAGCTAAAATGCGTGTCGTCTCGCTCTTTCTTTTTATCGAAAAAATAACTTAAATCAGAATGGCTGTGTGGTAAAACTTTCACCCTGAAAGTAATTTAAGTGGTATCATCTTATTTTTTTATCGTCTTATATCGCAATAAAGTCTCATCATAACATGAAGCAGTTTTTAACTTTCAACAATGATCTCGTGAGTGCAATATGGTCAGCAATCAGCATATTATACAACCTTTCAATTTAAATCAATTTATTCCATTGTCTTATAAAATAACAATTAAAAAGCAGTTCCATCTAGTTATTTGAACGATTGGAAACAGTACAAGCTTATAGCTAACAATAAATAGAAAATTTTGTTGAATGGAAATTAATTTAGATCTTGTAGCACGGCTGAGCAAATAAATCAGTTGCGTCAACTAAGCCGCGGCGCCTTTTGCGTTCTCCTGTTGTTCAAACTTCGGGTATTTTTGTTCTACATCCGCCCATGATATTTTACTATTGGCCAGGTCTCTAACAACGGCTGGCACATCAGTCAGTGGTAATCTTACTTGACCCATGCCGTCTCTTTCCCTCAATGTTACAGAATGTGGCTCTTTCAAAGTATCGAAATCAACTGTAATAGCATATGGGACACCAAGTTCGTCGGTTCTAGCATACCGGCGGCCGATGGATCCGGACGAATCATCAACTTTGTGGGAAACATCTACTTCAGTCAGTGATGAAGACAACTCCCTAACAAAAGGTTGGAACTCCGCATTGCCGCTGAGGGGTAATACAGCGCACTTCATTGGCGCCACAGTGGCTGGTAAGGAGAAATACGTCCTCTGCTCATCACCTTCCCGCATCTTGAAGTTATGCTCTAATATGCAGTACAAAATTCTGCCAACACCAAATGAAGGTTCAATGACACTAGGGATGATTTCTTCGACATGAACTGTCTTCTGAGTTCTCTTTACACTAACAATGTTAGAAGTCAACTTAAAGTCACCATTAGGAGTAGAGAGCTCATATTCTGCATCAGCATCTAGTTTAGCTTGCAGTTCCTCTAAAGCAGCAGAGTCCATTGCTGCTAATGCATCATTGATGACCTTAGCATCTTTCTTAAATGCCTTACCAATTGCTGCTTTGTTGGGTACTGCCTCTACAACTTCAATTTGTTTGGGTGCTGGCAGTTTCTTCTCAGCAGCTAGTCTAGTGCCCGTTGCTTTGGTATGCTGGGTCAAGTCATAGGCTGATCTGTCAGCACATCCAACACACTCTATCCAGCCATAGCTTGACAAGCACTCTGCATCCCAACAGTCACAAGCATAATGAGCCATCTCATTGCTCATGTGTTGCCTGAATCTTAATCTTTTGGAGTCTATGCCTACAGCTAACATGTAAAGATGAATCCTAGCCATAAAGTAACCCAGAGTTTCATTGTTGACAATGCCTTTGGAAACTGCATCTCCAATAGTCATAATCTCAGCGGGTTTGCCTTGTTCCTGGTTGTTAGCTGAGTAAAACAACATTTGAGTATCCTTTACAGAATCAAACTTAGGATGATCTTTTACATCACAAAAGTGCTCAATTTCACACATTGTGAACTCTCTCACTCTAAGTAGGCCAGAACGGGGAGAGATTTCATTTCTGAAGGAGTTACCAATTTGAGCAGCAGCGAATGGTAGACGACCTTGGTTGAATTCTAGAAGACGCTTGAAATTGACAAAAATACCTTGAGCTGTTTCTGGCCTTAGGAAGCCTTTCACCAATCCACTGGGGCCAATTTGTGTGTTAAACATCAAATTGAACTCAATTGGTGGAGTGAGCTCATTGCCACTGATGGGTGACTTCATCTGGAACCTCTTCATGAGAGCCTCCATCTCAGCAGCAGTCATACCATCAAGTTTAACAAGAATATCTTCAATTTCTGCTTTCAGCTCTGCTGTAGTACTTTTTTCACTTTTAATTTTTTCAAGGTGTGCCTTGATTAGGTGGTCTAGCCTGAAGCACTCTCCAGACTTCACATCCTTTGTCATAAGGTCAGCAAAACGCTCTACATGTCCAGATGCTTTAAGTACTGGTTCAGGAGTTAGAATTGAGCAATCTACCTCTAACATTTGTTCTTGAAGAATAAAATATTTTCTCCAGAGTTGGATCATGTTACTTTTTAGGGCACAGCCCATGGGACCAAAGTCAAACTGGCCAGTAATACCACCATAAATAGCAAAGGACTGATCATAAAAAAACCTCCTTTTAATAAGATCTTCCATTTTCGCACGATCAAATAGCTCTTCAGTAGGTGCGAGACTTAGTTCTTTATCTTCTAGAACTTTTTTACGTGTTTTTAATTCAGCTACTGCTTTCTTCACGTCAATTTCTGGCGCTTTCTCTTCTTTTAGTTTCCTGACTAAATCTCCCTGTTCTTTGACCAAGGCTCTCAGGGGCGCCAGGATTTCTTCAACTTTTGGATCGGCCATGATTAACTCTCTTTGAGGATTTGGTATTTTGATTTTCCTGTGAAGCTTGTTGCTGCCCCACTGGTGATGAGAAAATCTGACCTGACTGCACACCACAGGAAGATGTTTGAGGGATTTACTAAATACACTACACTTATACACAAAGGCTACAACGGTTCTCATTTATATAAGCACCTTTCACGTTATTTTACTTTAACTATTAATCCATCTGGCACCGGTAATTAGATAGTTGATCGCGTGGTAAATGACGAAATCGCAATAGGGATTCTTCAAGAACGGCACGTACTTTGTTGTATACGATGGGTTAGAGTGAGATAAATACGATTTCTACCGTAAGCATAACAGAGATAAAACTAAATTTATGCTCGAGGTCTCCAGCTTCACGTTCTTGAATTTTATTCCTGATTTTTTGACAGAAAAATTGTGACGTACAATGTCAATGTGACAATTTATGCCGGCGTTCGTAAAACACAAAAGATAGTCTATAAAAAATAATTACAAAAAAAAACAATGCTTAAATTAAGCAGAATAATTCCCATTAAATAATGGTCTATATTGAGTCAATCAAATGTTTCAATGAACATTTTGATAAACTGTTTTAATCATACTTATTTATTGTTATGGCATTGGAAAAGTCATAAATAAGGAAGTAAAGCGTCTTGGACTAAAACTGGCAACATCAATATTTTACATCTCTTTCCCACTCTAAATCACTGCGTAAATGATTACGAGATGAAGCGTGATGGGAATAGTTTTAATTATTTGTTTTCTTTTTCAAATATTTCAGATTTGACAGCACAAAGGAGTCGGCCATTTTATTGCTGGTTGGTGAATGGGGGGTGAAGCTGTGGCTTTGCGCCCAGTGTAGCATTGTTGTATTTTTATTAAGTTATTTTTCTTAATATCCGTTTTAACATCGTACAAAACAGTATACGTATTTAGTGTAAGTTTAGGTGTTATTTATGTATTGAGCTGGAACAGCAATGGACGATCCGAATAGGATGATGGCGCACGGCGGTGGGCTTATGGGACCGCAGGGCTACGGTCTAGCTGGCGGCGAAGGCGCGCCAGCTGCTGGTGAAGGCGAAGCGCGCAAGCAGGATATAGGGGAAATTCTGCAGCAGATCATGAACATAACAGATCAGAGCCTTGATGAAGCGCAAGCGAGAAAACACACGCTCAACTGTCACAGAATGAAGCCTGCCCTATTTTCAGTGTTGTGTGAAATAAAAGAGAAAACAGGTAAGCAGGCTGACGTTTAAATATGTTATTATCATAGAAGTTTACGATATGTGGAGAATGTTGCGCATTACGTATAAATCATTCAGTAGCCGTATAATGCAGTTTTTCTTTGGAGAACTAATGCGTGAATATCGTCGATTTTCAGTAAAAAGCAAAAAGAAGTTTTATGTGCTAGAGATGAATTATTGTTACCTACTTATAAACAGTATTTAGTTATGCATACAGAGAAATTTAAATACTCATTAATTTTATCAAACTTTACAATACTTAATATGGTAATGAGATTTTAATTTAGTTTAATCTTCTTTAGAATATATTAGGATTATTGGGTTATTATTATTTAACATATTTAGTGTATTAATAAAATCTGTATATGGGAGTCATCGACTTATAAAAGACTCAAGACGCACACTCGGTCATAAAAAAGATGGTGCTGAAAATAGTTTTAGCTCTATTTTGAGCTCCATTTTTTTAAAAACTTACAAGTTCAACTGTCGCACAATTGTTTTGCTGTTTGTGAGGTATGACCAGAGATATAAAATGACCAAATCTGACCAGTTACTATTGTCAATAAAAATATGTGACTCTAACAATGTTGTCTAATTAATTATTCTAGCTTTTATTACTAGTTAACATTAAGTATCATAATTTTTTATCAATTTAAGTCTACAATTATTTATATTTGTTTGGATACATAATTTTTACGCAAACTAGAAAGAAACGACTAGTATTTATTTACCTTCTGATTGGCTTAAAAAGAGCGAAATTCAAGATAATGAGCATTTTTGCAATTTTTGATATCAGAACTAAACTAAGTGGCAAAGACATTTGGTTTTGGAGCCAGCTCAAATAGAGTGAAGTTCAAAATGGTGGGCATCTTTGCAAGTTTGATAATTATCAGAACTACACAAGTGGACAAACAGATGCAAAATTTTTAATCTATATTTCTATACTAATATTAAAAAGCCGAAAAGCTTGTTTGTTCGGTTGAATGCACTGTTCTGTTGGATAGCCTATTGGCTATTTAACATCGCGCTATGATCTATAGGAGCTGAGTAATGGCCAAACAAAGATCTACATTAGCGAAGCCCCGGGTAACCACTAGTTGCAATAAAAACATTGCTACGTATTTGCAAAATTTTTTGGTTCTCTACCAGTAATTAGATCTGTAATTAAACATGCTAGAGGAGGAACTGAAGAAATTTTAAATGGCAATTATAATCTTGACAATGTTTATGTAATTGTCTGTAGTTCTGTCTCTCCGTAACACGCAAGAGGAGGAGCCCCCAGATCCTCAATTGATGCGTTTGGATAACATGCTGATTGCTGAGGGAGTTGCAGGCCCGGAGAAGGGTGGAGGTGCTGGTGCTGCAGCCTCAGCGTCTGCTGCAGCTGGTGAATGGGGTAATTGCTGTTCATACAACTAATTTTTCAATGTACATACATATAACACATTCACTTTACTAAAGTCAAATTGGATATTAACACTGATAATGGCCAAAGAAAATATACATAATATATTATAAATGAAATCTTAAAATGCAATTTGGTAATGATTTATTCTAAATCCAATTTGGCTAAACTATAGATCAATTTAACAACTGCTAGCTGTTGTTTTTAAATATCTATTAAATCTGTTTTTTTCACGACTTCAAGATGTTTCCAGAGAAACACATTGGGATAAATATAGCCTATGTGTTATTTTGATAAGCTACACCTGCCAAATTTGCAAATAGTTTTTGTGAGAAATAAACAAACATACTTACATTTACTTAAAACAGTTGTATTTACATTCTATTAGTAAGACTTAGTAATGGTTTCAAAATTAATATAATATAGTTTACATAAGATGGGAAATTGTTGCAGTGTTTTAAGAAATATACAAATTTGAATGGTTTGTATTTGTTGTGATATTTATTTTAAGGTTGAAATCACAAGCAAAATAATAATAATTTAAGAACAATGCATTGTTTAGTTAAATAAATTACTTGTTTTACATCTTTATCACGTACATAATTAGTTTTATGTACACAATTGAAATTTGTTAATAAACAAATATTATTTTATTTTCACGATGATCTTGTTGCCGGCCTGTAGGCCAGATCACAGCAACAATGATTAACTGTCCTGTCACTGTCCTGTGTATCTCATGCAGAGTTAAGAAATGGAACAATTTTTTGACTGGAGAGCCAATTTTGTTAAGACAATTTTTCATTCCGTATGTCAAAATTGATGTTAATCAAAATCTGAAATATGAACCACACAGAAGCACGATAGATCCTTGTTCTCGTGGTTTTATGCATCTGCTAAAAAAATAACTTTTAATTACAAAAAGACGAAGATCATTGGGCATTTTGACCATTCATGTTCTTTTTATCCATGGCTATTTATAATCTAAATAAAAAAAATTAATGTTTTTACTCTGCTGTGTAAAAACTACTACAAAATTTGTACTGTGGCTCATTTATTGAACTTATTGACATCTTAGATAACGCGATCGAGCACTCGGATTATCGCGCGAAGCTGGCGCAGATCCGTCAGATCTACCACCAGGAGCTGGACAAGTATGAGAACGCGTGCAACGAGTTCACAACCCACGTGATGAACCTGCTGCGTGAGCAGAGCCGCACCAGACCTATTACACCTAAGGTTTGTTGTGTACTTCATTTCTATATGTGTATGTAGGAGGAATAGTTGCCATATCATACCTACAGCAAGCCAGCACCCCATGTAATAGAGGGTGCGCTTATTGCCATTTGTCAAGTACAATTCTAGGCTGTTACTAAGGAAAAATTGATTAATGATATTTTTGACGTACGTACTCGTATGATCGTGTGCGCAGCGGTCGTATCCGTACTGCGTACGACTTTGCCATTAAGGCAAACTATTCTACCAGGATGCAATACTGCTATTTTTATGATCGATAATATGAGATATATTCAGCTAAATATGTAATTGGCATAGTGAGTCAGCAAACTTTCTTCTATTGATAATAATAAATTAATGCAGAGTCCCAGTGGAGTGATTCCATTATAATCACATTCATACTTATCTTTTGTGTTTGTATATTTAATATGTGTGGTAACAGGAGATAGAGCGCATGGTGCAGATCATCCACAAGAAGTTCAGCTCCATCCAGATGCAGCTGAAGCAGTCCACTTGCGAGGCTGTCATGATACTGCGTTCACGGTAAGTCTATCTTCTTTAGGTATATTCCGGTAGCCCACTGTATATAGCGAGGTGAGCACGACTAAAACAATTCGTTGCGAAATGTGAAATCCAGGAATCATAAGCAATTTGAAATCGTAAACTTACCTATATTTTGTTCCCTCTGAAGCAAATAGTCGTCGAGTAGTTATCGATTTTATTTCGCACTTTAAAAATCGCAACGAATAAAGTAATAAAGCGGCTTTGGACTATTTTTCTTGTTCTTGAATGTACATTTGGGCTTATTTTATTTGAATCCCAATTCTTTGCTAGCTGTTACTTGTAAGTTTTTAGTAACCAAGGAGTTTAAAAGACTTCAAATATTACATTATTATATGATTATATTGTAGTGTAGAGTTTTAAAAGGTGGTATGAAACTGATGAAGCCATTTTATATATTTCATTATTGCCATCCAGCGTGGCAATGCTGCCAGTCTGTTGGGCACTTTTCCCACATACAATGGCAGTGATGTGGAGGAATTTTATGATTATTTTAATAATTGTTTACTTTTATCAATTGGCCTATAAAAATTCAATTATTTAACAAGTCCAGCTCAACTTTGGCCTCTGAAAAAACTTTAAAAAGAATATCGCAAACAAAATTCCCGCTTGCAGTTTCCTGGACGCGCGCCGAAAGCGCCGCAACTTCAGCAAGCAAGCATCGGAGATCCTCAACGAATACTTCTACTCGCACCTCTCCAACCCGTACCCGAGCGAGGAGGCGAAAGAGGAGCTGGCAAGAAAGTGCGGCATTACCGTCTCTCAGGTAAACAGTTACCTGCAACTTTATTGTACATTGCAGCTTCATCGACGCGCGCAGAAAACGGCGCAACTTCACCAAGCAAGCGCTGGAACTGCTCAATGAGTACTTCTACTCGCACCTTGCGAATCCTTACCCGAGTGAAGAGGTGAAAGAAGAGCTTGCTCGAAACTGCGGCATTACTATATCGCAGGTAGTGGCAAGGATTGCTAAGAGCACAACTCTAGTGTGAATGTATCATGTCACTGTCTAGTAGTATGTTTTATAGATAAATTTTAGTTATGGTAGAAAACAATACCTAGTATAATGTTCCATGAGCAAATTGGGGACATTCTAAAGAAAGGACTTGTCAGAAGTAACTAAATTTGGTGCGCAAGTATAATACGATTGATGAATGTTGAAGAGACGAAAGATATGTCAGGAGCGCAGCAGGTGGAAGGAAGTCTCTGCCCACTCCTCTGTTTAGAAAGAGGCGCGATCTGCAAAAAAAAAAAAATCTGTAAATTCTGATTGTATTATTTATAGTGTTTATTAATTGTGTCGATTCTTCATAATGTTTAGACCTTCAGTTTTGACAATCTTATTCAGTTATATCTATTCTCTTTTATATTCGCAATTGCCATATAACGTACGTGTGGTAAGGTCACGTTAGTATGTAACAGACTTTATAATTAATTTGTAAGTGAAGTCGACATTTGAATGCAACATAAAGTTTTTACACAACAGTACTATAAATCATTGTGACATGTTAAGTGTTGGTCTAAAGCGCCTTTGTTTTAACTGTTAACGGTAACACTGTGAGTGTGTATTGTTTTTCTATACAGTCACTTCCATGTGTGTGTTGATGAACCAAAGACTTAGTGCAAGTTTTAGCGAGTGGCCGCTTTCGATCGTGACAACGTAAACTACAATTTGTATGAAATGTCGTTTTCTAAAGAAAATATTTCGAAATACAGTTTGTCCATCCACTCCATCCATACATAGTATAAAACAAAGACGAAGAAGATAAACTTGAAAACTACTGAACGAATTTCATGCGGTTTTCAGTTTTTACCAATAAATAGTTGATTTATGAGGAAGGTTAAAACATTTAATTTAACTTACAACTTGGGCGAAACGATGGGCCTAAGCTAGTATAAAATCAACTAACCGTGTCCCTAACGCGTTCTATGTCTGGCGTTGGGCATTTTTGGTACCATTCCTTTTCATAACCTATTTGTGTTTGTTGTGATATAATGTAAGTCAAAATGGCTCATATTTAAGCCTAAAAAGTACATTTACAAATTAGTGCGCTTCGTTGTTCGTAGGTGTCCAATTGGTTCGGCAACAAGCGCATTCGTTACAAGAAGAACATCGGCAAGGCTCAGGAGGAGGCCAACTTGTACGCTGCTAAGAAAGCCGCCGGTAAACATACGCTTTTATATTATACTTAGATACTAAATATCTTTTATATGCCATTTATTTGCTATGTTCATTATAATTTTAGTTTGTTTTTTATTTTGCTTAAAATTATGCAGATAAAAATGCAGTCTTTTTATTGATTTATAGTTGAGCTAAAATTTATTATGATCCAATCATAATAGCATTAGCTCTATATTTTTTTTTTCGAGTATTTTCATACAGTAACATATTCTATGTAGGGTTGTCCGTATTAGGAAAAATAATCTGCATTTAATTCTTATTCCCACTTTTCTTTGATTATAAATATAAGTGGATATTTATTAACATAATGTTATAAAACTTTATGAGAACTGAATAAATAGCAGTTTTGTTATAACTATACATTGTTAGTGCACGCGCGGTGTGGTTATTATGGTTTAATCAAACATCACTGAGCAAACTCCATCCCTAAAGATCTTATCGAGATGTTTAATAAAATAAATATTTCATGTTTTTTGTTTTTGATTTTAAGATTTATTATCTCAAAATATATAGACAAATATAATATTCGCGACAGCCCTCGTGACTTAATTGCCAGTGCGTTAACAATGTACAGTTAGAACAAGTAAGTACTGTTAGTTGAGACACGCTTAGCTCGCTGATGGGTATAAAGTGAAGAGTGAGCTACATGAGGTACGTTTTCGCACACAGACTTGCCATGGGTCGGTGGGGGCCGCGATGCCGGCTCGCCGCCTGCCAGAGCCACGGCATATTACAGTAATATAGACATTAACTAGACTATACACGCCTCTTCATGGCTTATTATACATATATTTTAGTATTCTATGTTTTAATGTGCCATGGGTATCTTTGTTGATTTTGTATCTAATAATAAAGTTTTTTCATCATTACAACCCATGAACCGTCCCACTGCTGGGCACGAGTCGCCTCCAAACATTTTGGAGGGAATTTAGACTACTATACCACCTATATACGCCATTATTAAAGTATTTATGTCATTTCAAATTCAATTTTGTTTTGTAACACTAAATCAAACTACTCTTGTATTCTCTGAGATCATCTGACATTTATAATCTTTATAAAAAAGATTGCTAATTTAACTCTGGACAAATTCTTGCCTAGACTGTTGAAAGTGTTTTTAAATGCATGTCACACAACAATGTTTCGAATATAAGTATTTTGTGATGGAGGACTGTGAAGAAAATTTATCAACTTAATTCGTTTTAATCTCTGAGTGTAATGTTAGATGATCAGCAAAATTTGGCTTAATATGAGTAGAATATATTATTGTGATAGAAATATTGTCCAAACGACAGTATGTTTGTATGAGATACCCGTCGCACAAAGCCCTAGCTTATATATCGCGTGTGCGTTTCCCAAATGGCCATAACTCCACTATCGTTATGTGCAGCAGCAGGCGCCTCCCCTTACTCTATGGGCGCTGCGTCCGGGACCGCTACGCCGATGATGTCCCCGGCGCCTACGCAGGACTCCATGGGCTACTCGCTGCCGGCGCCCGGCTACGACCAGCCGCAGCCCGGCTACGACGGCTCCATGGGCTACGACCCCATGCATCAGGACCTTTCGCCGTAGGCACTCTCGTTGACCCGTAATAAAGGTGAGTATTATGTCAAATGTTCATCTTATATTGAATCAAGCTCGGTCGATTTTTTCAAAAATAATTGATATCTCATGGAGGCATTTACATCTGTTTACACTTGGATGAATAATTTCTAACGTGTTTTTAATAATATTTATATATATTTTGATCCAATAATTTGAAGGTACTCTACACTACCATGTCGTGTCGCTTCAGAACCATACATTGCTGCGAACAACACACTATCAAATGAATTATTAATGTGATACCAAATTGTATAAAACCGATATGCTTCCGATGCGACAAGACACAGTAGTGTATTTCTACTTTAGTTTACTTCTCATCTAAGTCTTTTATCATACATTACTTATTAAACCTTTTTAGCTGTCATTGCATTGAATTAACATATTTAAATAACTGCTTGTTGTTGAGACAGTGACAGTAATGTATGCCCGTATTGTTCCAGATGACGGGTACAACACATAATTGAGCAGCTTCCACAGAATTGCCATTTACATTTACTATTATTATGTTAAGTAGGGCAGGTTGTACCTGACGACCGTTACTTACCGCGGCGGCGCCACTGTCGCGTGCGTCTTAGCTCATAGGACATTGTATACTACGTACACATTATACCTAAACATAGGTTACATATTGTTAGCGATATTTTTGGACGGAAATGTAATTGAAACGTATTTTTATTTGTATTACTTACAATCTATGACTGGCACCCAGTATTTGTTTTAATATTTTATTTACGCGTTTATTTTTTTATTATGAGAAGGACGGTTGGAATATGGTGGGGTTTTTAAATAATGACGTTAAATTTGACACTTGTGATTTTAGTGGTGACTTCTGAAACTGATGAATTTGCGCATTGCGCATGTTGCATTAATGTATTTGTACTGTTATCAAATAAAATAAAATCTCTTGTTGTTTTCACAAGAGTGATTAAGAAATTAAACCCTGAAATAAGTTACGTACGTTTTAACGTTGTAACGTCGACATCCAAACAATTTTGTGACTAACAAGAAAATGTCAAAACAGTGAATTTAAAAGTTGATACTAAAAACCACACCTATTAAAACCGTCATTATGAATTATTTTATGAAACAGCAACTATTTTATAGTATTATTATTATTATTTACCAGTGTTTGTTTTATATACATTTTGTTTCGGAAAGTAATTATTTGGGCAGTATTAGTAATTTTATATTATAAAAAAAAGTAAAATCATCACATCGATACGGCGAGGATCTCGTTTCTATACGTTCTAATAATCTTTTACTATACGGTGGTTATAAATATACGATAGATGTAAGGTGAAACTAGTGTAATATTATATCTAAGTATTCAGATATTTTGTGCTGATTAGTATACTATACGAGATGCGCCCGCGCCTTGTGTCTCGCTGGGGATCCTACACTGTTTAATATAGAATTGTCACTTAGATGAGGGTAGATGACTAATGAAAATAGACTTTACGTTCTTAGTAATAACGTTTGTTATTATAGAATGTTAGACTAGTGTCAGATACGATTGTGGTCTTTCCATGTTTACTATGCCTTGTAGAGCCGTCATAGGCCTAACAGGAATTAATCCATGAATATACGAATATATACGCTGGCAATAAATGTTACAAGAATCATGGAGAATATTATAATGTCTCGTACAATGTTTGTTCCAACTGTAATATTATACACGCATTTTATAATTGTAAAGTTATTATTGTCTCTGTACAGATATTTGTGTACTAACAATACGAGCACTCAAATGCACTTTAAACTTATGTATACGTAACCAAATGAATATATTCATATTTTTATATACACTTGTTACTGTCTGAACAAATGTCGAGCGAGTTTAAATTAGAAAATATATAATTTAAATAATAATAACTGAATATTGGTGGACAGTGTAGTTCCCCAGTTGTTGCGGCCGGGCGCATACAATTGTGTGCAATTTTAAATATTTTATTAGCAATGGTTGTGTTAGTTATCGCACACGCAGTTTCGCCCTAACTATTCTAAATGTGGAGTCGTTTTAAAATACCAGTCAATTTTAATCGTTTACATAGTTTTCGTTTATACACAGTACCGAACTTAGAATCGCCGATTTAAATGTGTGCATAAAGAACTTGCACAAGGAGTTTTAATATTTAATTAAATGAAGACTTACGAAAATCTAAATTCGGTCCTGTAAGCAACGGTAAACCCGGAGTTGTGAATATCAGAACAAAATATTTAATTATCGTGGTGCTATAATGTCGTAGCACAATTATTATTTTACGTGTTAGCGTAAGTTGAATGTTATTTTATTTCGTCGTACATATTCATCGAAGCAGAACAAGATCTTGAACGATTGTAACTTAAAATTAGTTCCACTTAGTGATAGTTTGGATATGAAAAAAAATTGCTAGTATTAAGTTAATGTGTTCTAAAACAAAATATCTGAAACAGTATACGAAATAAAACGAAATTTAATTGAAATGTTTAACGCTGTGGAACATTGTAATTTGCCCCGCGCCGAGCCCCCTGCGCACGTTACGTACTCTCTCACAATAAACTATTTATTATAACGATTATATTATTATGTGGAGCCCCGGGGCGTCGCCGCCGCCGGGCGCGGGCCGGCGCGGACACACATGTATACGACGACGAGTTCAATGTTATTGCGACCATCAGATTGACTAAATACATTTTTGTGTAGTTATACTTGTTGTTTTATTTGTTGATAACCTATCGTTCACTTGTAATTATTGATGATTGTGTAAATATAACATAATGATTATCGTATTAACATTTTCAATGCCTATATAAAAATAGGTACTACATAACGCAGTTCTACTTTTCCCATTAAGTAATCGTGAGGTTATTGGGAAGAGAATTGATTTATTATTTACATATTTCTTTGGTTGTATATATTTAAAAATGAAACACTAATCCTAACTTAAAACTCGTTAATGGACTAATTGGCTACTTCTTTTTTATTCCATGTGTCTTATGAGGACAAAATTAAAAAAAAGCTAATGAAAAGATTGAATACTAAGAGGACGGAGCCGCAGTCATCAACCAGTCTTAAAGTAAATATCAATGCCAAAAAGGTTGCAATAGTCCAAGGTCGTTCTTTATTGTTGAGTTGCAAATTAATCATATGACATTCGTCAATTTGGTTGATTTGATCAGGTAAATATTTATATTTGTTATAATTATCATTAACGTTATTCACCAGTCTAGATACAATTTCTTTATAAGAAAATACAAGGAAGGATAGATGGAAAATTAATAAACAGTAAGTAATCTAGCGAGACTATGTCTAGGTGGTCAAGACGAACCCTACAATAGTCAGTGAACCGTCCAAGGGTAACATACGACGAGATGGACAAATAGATGTTACAAACAAAGGTCCCGGTAACCGGATCTTATGGTACGTATCGCTTCGATATAATTAAATTCGATAAATTAAAGGAGGGTCATGATTTAAATGAATGTAGAAGAACGTCAGGAATCTGCCTAGATGGACAGCGCGAGTATAAACGAGTGTGATGCCAGAGCTCTTGGGTTCGATACCCGGGTCGTGCTAACTCTACTTCTATCACATAATCAAAAGCATTAATAAAGAAAGTTTGAAGGCATAATCTTAGGCAAATAGGTAGGTAATATTAATGTTGGCCATATTTTGCTTCGGTGGTCCAGTGGTTATGTCTGTACGACTTGCTTACTAGCTTCCGAGTAGATAGAGTCTAGAGAAAGGACAGCATAGGGTATTCTGTTAAAGACAGTAATAGTCTTTCTTTAAACTTAATGGTAGAGTGTGGTAGTTTTGATTGTCGCCTCGCCACTATATCGCCGCGCTGTGTCGTGACTAAGAAATATTTGTGTAATTTATACATTGTACATACATACATTTATACATAATTAGTTTGAATCTACATAGGTGTACTTTGTGTCCGATAAATTTTAACCTTTGGAAGTCTCTTTAGGAGACTTGTGCCCAACAGTGGAGTTCCTACCGGCGGAAATGATGACCATGATGATGATGACCATTATCTCTAAAAAAAGAAAAATACTTCTACCTATTCTTGCGATATAAAGCCTACCTACACGGCTACACCCGGTATGTTAATGATGATATATTTTTGGCCACGGCATGAAATAAATAAATATCGTTATTATAAATAGAATCAATAGTTTAATGACTGATAACGCAAGTTATGACGTACTTTTATAGTTAATAGTAGAGCACCTATGTTTTGTTTATTTTTATCAGAATATGAGTGACCTTGGATCGAATGTGAATCAGATGGTTTATGTCATCGCTACGTTCGCTTTTCGCTAGTAAATTAGTAATACGCCAGCCGTCGTACAGAGCGCTTGACTCAACTAAGCTGTCCTGTTATGTTAAAGTCTATTGTTAAATTAACAGCGTCTGTTTCACCCAGAAATTGTAAGTACCTACTACTTTCATTCGTCTACTACAATTGAAAGCTATTATAAGTCAAAAATTCGATAAATGTCCTTGCCATTTTACAAAGACTGATGAATAGACATTATTACAAAAGTATAAAGGTGCGAATGTTTTTAGGGTTCCATAGCTAAAATGGCAAAAACGGAACCCTTAGTCCATCATGTCCGTCCGTCCATCGTATATCACAGGCATTTTACTCGAAAACTACTCAATGTATATTGATGAAATTTGGAGAATTAGTAGGTGTCTTGGGCCGCTACTAGGTTTGGAAGTTAAATAATAAAATAAATATTTTTAAGAAGGGCTCTCCATACCTACCTACTTGTAACAGAAGCTGACAATTTTTTCTTACAGCAAAAATATTTATGGGTGTCCTAAAAATTAAGCTAGAATAGGTATTTAAATTGAGTAGATACCTACTTATATATTAGATTTATTAAATTTGTTAATTACCTTCTATAGGTAAAATGGATTACCGTACCTACCTATCTATATCTATGTGTACAATAATCGCCGATAGAGCTCTAACAAAATGCTAATGCAGTACGATAATTACCATTTACTTACGGGCAGCAAGACATTGAATATTGAAATGTGTTTATTGAGGTCAATAATGTTGTTATCAGTGGTAGCATCGAGGATGACGAGTGTACACAGCGCGTGGAAGGAGGAAATCCATGACGTGCCTATGGCCGTCATCATCAGACCGTTCGTGCCGGAGCTGACCGAAGAGAAAGTGCTGTCGCTTATGGAGACCATTCAGGTACTCTAATACTTAAAATATCTTATACTAGCTCTTGCCTGGGGCTTCGCTCCCTTTAATCTTTGTTTGGCCATTACTCAGCACCTATTGGTTGTACCGTGATGTTATATAACCTGCCTAGATAAATAGGCTATCCAACACAATTCATTCAATTCTGTTCAGTAGTTCCTGAGATTATGTCGATCAACCAAACACCTTCAGTTTTATAATATTATAGATAATAATATATTAAACCATCCGTCGACCAGTCAGTCGCCTGATATGCCGTAGTTGGTGTAATGTGGTACAGCATTGGCGCAAGATAGACCTAAATGGGGGTCTCTCCTACCCACATAACGTCGATGAGTTAGTTTTAAATGAGTTGAATTTTCTATACTTATTGATACGCTGTAAAGACGGAAATATTTGTGACTTTGGGTGTAGGGGGTAGGGGGTAAACTTCGAAACTACTCAACCATATGGTCTGCGTGAACTGTGTATAGGAACACGTTCTTCACGTATTCGTACACCGTACACCTACACCCTGATCTCCGTAACAGTCCAACTAATGTCAATGAAATTTGACAAATCAGTTTGGGTTTGGGTCCAGCATAAAATACGAGTATACAATGCAAATACAGTTAAATGTTTTTGACAAAAATATGTAGCGCTGTTGGTAGGACAGTCAGTCGGGTCCTCTCGTTTTTAATACTTACCTACTCGTATTATTTAAGTACTACCTATCATACATTAACTAAGCTACCTTACCGGTCAAGTGGTCTTGTTTGTCTACCAGTTATCCTATACCTAGATATTTTCGCACTATAAAGGCACACTAGACCTTCATTGTGACTACTTTAGAATTATTTATCGCTTGATCTTGCTAGACTGGTTGTATTTCTATCTTACATTTTATAAAATAAAGTCACTTCCTCTGTCTGTACGCTTAGATCTTTTATTACTCAACGGATTTTGATGCGGTTTTCACTAATAGATAGCGATTCATGAGGAAAGTTTGGGTAAATAATGTAAAATGTTGTTAGTTAATGACCTACAAACCACGCGGGCTAGGCCTCGGACAGAAGCTGGTTGAATACAGGTATACTTAGGTATTTGCGTGTAGGTATTTTCATTCCGTCGTAACGATCAGCTGAGAGTGCACGCGTACTTAAGTGTGATTAAAAAATAATTGTCTAGTTAACGCATTATAGCCTTTAATAACTGTGGAGTTAGAATCATTTTTGTACAATAGTGTATATATCTTAATTAGACAGTTTCAAAGTGACTAGTTGAGTGAACTATTGTTGTCTCGGTTTCGCACAGCATCTTCGCGGCAGCGTTTTATTTCTTGTCTATCTTGAACTCGGGAGATGCAAAATACCCCACAGCAACCGTTGAAAATTAAGTGCCTATCTAATCCAGATCTACAAGAAAAAATCGATCCCAACAACTTTTCCAAGTCAAGAAAACGTAAGGAAATGGTCGATAATATTTCACCCCCTTCAAGCAGTGCAAGTTATACCTTTAATGAAAAAACTATGGAAGATTTGATTGCTAATTCGGTACGTAACGTGCTATGTGTCGAGCTCAGTAAAATAACGGATACATTAAGTAATATTCAATCAGCGATGTCTGGTATAATCAACGATAATATCAATATGAAACAGTCATTATCAGAGGTAAACAACAAGCTCTTGGATATTGAAAAATCGCTCAACATGTCGGATTCCCGACAGAATACGTTTGAAAATCGTCTTGGTACCATAGAAAAGAAAGTTTCTAGCTCTGAGGCAGTAGCAACATCTGAAAGTTTTGCTATCTTGCAAAATAAACTAGCGACTATGGAACAACAAGCTCGGGCAAACAATATAGAAATTTCAAATCTACCTGAAAAACGCTCGGAAAACCTCATGACTATTATGTTAAACCTAGGAATTATAGTAAACACCAAGTTGCAAAGCGCAGACATCACGGCTATTCATCGTGTTCCACATGCTGACCAAAAAGATACGAGACCTAAAAACGTCATTGTTCAATTTACTTCAAGAATACTACGTGACAACTTACTCGCTGCTGTCAGATCACGGAAAGGAATTACTTCTGAGGATCTATCTATCACTGGAGCACGTCAAACTATATACGTAAATGAACATTTGACATTAAAAAATAAAATATTATTTCGTGAATGTCGTGTTAAAGCCAAGGCTCAAGAATATAGGTATGTTTGGGTTAAACATGGGACAGTGCTTGTGCGTAAAAATGATAACTCGCCGGCTATTGCAATCCGGTCCATGGATGATGTTAAGAAAATTAAATAAAGGTCCTACTAGTGTTATGTGTATATATGGTGTACATGGTAGCTTATTTTTGAAAATAGTTAATATCGTAATAAGTATGATTCATTCTAAGGATTATAACTTATCGATTTCTAATCGTAGGGTATATATGAGTATACGCGTACTATTATTTTCTTTTGTACAAGTGGTGTTTAAAAGTATGCCTATAGATATATGCGTCATGTTTGTATTTTATGTTTATGAATTCTCATTTTGTAATCCAGTTGCTCTAAAAGTTATGATTCAGCATAATAATCTTTACTTTTCGATTTCTATTTGTTGGGTATATATAAATGTATACGTGATGTTAAAAAAATTACATAAATGTTTAGAATTGATGTTTATACTTAGTGTTCATAGAAGTACATTTTTAGGTATAGTTACTGTAACAAGTACGACTCAGTATAATAAATTTAACATTTTATTTTCTAATTGTTGGGTATATATAAATATTTTATTACAGACGCGGGTAAGATCTTTCCTGTTGAAATGTCATTGGATTGGTTATCAAGTATACGGACTATTGGCTGTTTTGAGTGGTTTGACTCTTTTGTATGTAATAGAAATATTTAACAGGATAATAATAATTATGAATTATCATTGTTTATTCTATGCAATAGTAATACATGAAATCGCCAGTAACAGCATACAGAAGGAACAATACGTTTTTTTGTACGAGTTGTACGACATAGTTATTATTCTAAAAATCAATATTTCAGTTAATATTTTTTTATATAAACACATCAAACTTTAATGGATAGTTTATCTATTTACTATCAGAATTGCCGCGGACTTCGGACGAAGTTACACATGTTGTATATAAACATTCTTTCACATGATTATGATGTTATCGTTTTGACAGAAACCTGGCTTCATTGCGACATTTTTGATACAGAACTTATGGATTCCCGTTATTGTGTGTATAGATGTGATAGGAATAGGGAAGCATGTGGCCGTCACGATGGTGGGGGAACTTTGGCTGCCGTAAGAAGGTCTCTTATCACAACACAACTACACGACCCTGTTGCTATACATTCCCTCTCGCCACTTATTGATTATGTTACACTTGAGATTAGGGTTGGCACAAATAGTCATATTTTAAACATTGTGTATATACCGCCCAAACAAAAAAGCGATATTTATAGTAAATACCTAGAATATTTATCTCAAATTTTAAACAAGTACAACTTAGGTAGCTACTATATAATAGGGGATTTTAATTTGCCGTGCATTGACTGGAGTGATATGAATTATTGTATACAATCCAATTCTATGTCGGATATAGCTATTTCTTCGAGTTACTTAATTAATTTTATTTCATTATTTGACTGTACACAAATCAACTTAAATAAGAACTATAATAATGTAATATTGGATCTCTTTATAACAAATGTAAGTGATTTTTCGTTATGTTCTGATCCGATTCCTTTAGTTACAGTTGACAAACATCATCCTCCATTTAGCGTTATGGTACCTTTTCCCAACAGGATTAAACGTTGTCAGTCATCGGGACTCCCAAGGTATTGCTTTTTTAATGCTGATTACTCACTGATTAATCGAGAAATAGTTAATACTAATTGGGATGAATTAAATTTCAATAACACCGTTTCCGCAGAGGCCGCTGTAGATCTTTTTTATGAGAAAATTTATGGTATAGTGCGTAAATTTGTGCCAACAAAAATGTGTAGGAATAATAATTATCCAGTTTGGTTTGATGCATCGTTGATTCATATATTTAAAGACAAAAATAGAGCTTGGCTGCGTTGGAAGAAATATAAAAACCAATCTGACTATGCGTTATTTTCTTTATATAGAGAACGATTTAAAGCTCAGTCTAAAATACGCTACAATCAGTATATGAAAACTGTGGAAAGAAGTATAAAGAAAAATATTAAATACTTCTGGACTTATGTTGCAAGCTGTAAAAGTAAGACAGAAGTTCCATCTGATGTTTTTTACAATGAAAGGACTGCTAGTAATGTGACAGAGGCATGCTCTCTCTTTTCTGATTTCTTCTACTCGGTCTTTGAATCAAGTTCCATGACTGACAATTTTGATATTAGCGATATGAATTTAGACGACAGAACAAATGAAGGTCTAATTATCAATAAGTTATATATATTAGAGGAGGATGTATGTAAAGTCTTATTAAATTTAGATGGTAATAAGGGATCTGGGGTGGATAGTATTTCTCCATATTTTCTTAAATCTACAGCTAAAACAATTAGTAAACCTATACATTACATACTTAATAAGTGTTTGGAACAAGGATATTGTCCTGTCATATGGAAAACGGCTCGAATAATACCAGTCTATAAATCGGGTGACAAAAAGAATGTTGAAAATTACAGGCCTGTGTCCATTTTATCCGCATTAGCTAAGGTGTTTGAAAGGCTGATACATAATGCTATTTATCCCATGCTTCATAATAAAATCAGTCCACAACAACATGGTTTCGTTAAAGGTCGTTCTACGATCTCCAATTTACTTGTGTTCACAAGCTATTTATTTGAAAACATGGATGAGAACATACAAACGGATTGCATTTATACCGACTTTAAAAAAGCATTTGATAGAGTGGACCACAAACTACTTCTCGAAAAAATTGCTTTCAATGGTATTCGGGGAAGTCTGTGGCGATGGTTCAAATCATATGTGACAAACCGCACACAAAAGGTTGTTATCAAGGGTTTTGAATCTGATGAAGTAGGTGTTAGTTCTGGCGTCCCTCAGGGGTCCATTTTAGGACCCCTTCTTTTTATTCTATATATTAATGACGTAAGCAAATGTTTTAAGTTCTGCAAATTTTTATTATATGCGGATGATATAAAAATTTACCACAAAATACAAAATTTTAGAGATCATGTTCTTTTTCAAAAGGATTTAGACACTTTTTCATCTTACTGTGAGCTTAACAAGCTAAATTTAAGCATTGAGAAATGTAAAACTATCACATTCACTCGTAGACGACAACCTAGTAATTTTAGCTACTTTCTTTGTGATATCATGCTTGATAAAGTTCATAGAATTAAGGATTTGGGAATTTTACTTGACAGTAAACTAGTTCTTGATGCGCATATAGATAGTATTGTGAATAAGGCTTACAAAATGTATGGATTTGTAATGCGCGTTAGTTATAGCTTTAAAAACCCTCTCACGTATCTGTACTTATATAAAGCACTTATAAGATCGCAACTTGAATATGGTGTTGCTATATGGAGTCCGTACTATAATATATACATAAACAGAATTGAATCAGTTCAAAGTAAATTCTTGCGATGTCTGCAGTATAGGTGTACTAGAATTAATTTAGAATATGGCCAATTACGTTTGAAATATAATTTGATAACCTTGAATTCAAGACGAATGCAACTTCAAGCTATGTTATTGTTTGATATTTGTCATAATAGATACGATTGCATAGAAATAAATAACATGATATCATATAATGTGCCCCGTCGGGCCATAAATCGAAGCGTTCGTGTCAACCCTACGTTTGCAATAGCCGGTTGTCGCACAAATGGAGGTAAAAGATCTCCAGTCCGAATGTTGATGTCTATATTCAATGATAATTTTAACAATATTGATATTTTTTATTATAAAATTAGTCTGTTTAAGAAGCAAGTATGTAATATATTATTAGATAAATGAATACCCCTGCTTTAGTTAAATACCTATAGTTTATATTTTTTGTTAAATAACATTTTATAAGTACCTACATACTAATTGAATCCCACTATTTAGTCTGCTTGTATGTCCCTATTCAGAATCTTTATTTTTATTTAGTTTTTTACTTATATAACTTTTAAAGAATATTATGTTCTTACCTGTTAATTAACACATGTAATAGTCAATATTTACTTGCCCTAATTGTCATAAAATAAACAGTCAGATAGTATGTAATTTTTATGGGAACTATTACTTTGTTCACCTAATAAGTTTTGTCTACCAATTAATGTTACCCAAAAACATAAAACGTTGTACCAAAAACTGAATTTTGATATGAAGTGAAACTGTAAAACCACAACAAATATTTTATGTATACGAAAAAAAAAAAAATTTTTACTTTGAATTTACATTACTTTGTTCACCTAAATAAGTTTTGTCTACCAATTAATGTTACCCAAAAACATAAAACGTTGTACCAATAACTGAATTTTGATATGAAGTGAAACTGTAAAACTACAACAAATATTTTATGTATACGAAAAAAAAAAAAAAGTATGTACATGTCATTTCTCAATCTGATCATTCTGATGTATAGCAATTAGGTAATCAGTGATCAACGATGTTGGTTACACTATTAGTTAACCTGTTATATCTAGTTTTAAGTAACAATATATAGTGTGTACTGTTTGTTGGTTCTAATAAAATAAAATAAAAATAAAATAAAATATACAAAAGATAGAATAACATAACACACAATTTGTAATCCATTGTAATTTATTACAGAAAGAATTTGAATATTGATAATATTGATCCATTAGTTTACCAATAATATAGGTACATAATAATAAAATTATCTTTGAGTACATAGGTAGTTATCAATTTATTTATGTAATTAGATGTAGATTACATTCATTTGTTTTTTTAACCTTCGAGGGGGTCGATGTAATTTGTCATAAAAATTATCTAGAGGTGACAAGTCACAAGTCAATCGAAGTCGGACAAAATATGTTTTGAATTATGTAATTAGTTGGGTAGGTACTTACCTACCTGGGTTAGCTATACCAAGATCTGAGAGTGAAAAATGTCTTGAGAAAACTGTTTCTGTTAATCTGGAACATATTCTCTTGTCCAAGGTACCTACTTACAGATACTTATTATAATTTATGTTTATATAATATTGATGATTTCATTATTCTCAATAAGTTTATTATATATGTAAACTTTACATGCTATCAAATTTTATTCTTAATAGCTGTCGCGCGGGGCTTCGCTCCCGTCGTTCTTTATTTGGCCACTGCTCAGCTCCTATTGACCGTAGCGTGATGTTATATAGCCTTCCTCAATATATGGGCTATCCAACACTAAAAGGATTTTTCAAATCGGACCAGTGTTCTTCCTAGCGTTCAACCAAAGAAATTCTTTAGCTTTGTATTATAAGTATCTTCATTACAACCAATAAATTAATGTCCCACGGCTGGGCACGGGTCGCCAAACATTTTGGAAGGAACTACACCACTACTATACTATACCACGCTGGCTAAACAGGTTGGTATAGGGTTTTGTTTCCAAATTTCCTTTTCTCGCAGTGTACTTCGTGCTAAGTGCCTTAGTCGCCTTGTACGACACCCATACTAATATTAGTATACATTTAATATAAACTTCAACATTGTATTATTACAGAAAGAAGAAGAAACAGGCAACGTACCTCCTATAGACGTCCTCTGGATCAAGGGCTCAGAAGGCGGCGACTATTACTACAGCTTCGGCGGTTGCCACAGATATGCAGCATACAAACGTCTCAACCGACCTACTATCCCAGCCAAACTGATCAGATCCACTGTCACCGACTTGAAAACATATTTGGGTAACAGTACGCCTGATTTAAAGTAGAGTTTAAATTTTTAAACGACTTCAAAAAAAGGAGGAGCTTCAACCGAATTCAAACAGATTAGTTATAGGGTATTATACTTTAAACAGGTTTTTCAGTTTATTTTTCGCTTTTTAGTACTGTTTAGAAGTCGTTTTAATATTTTTTTGTTAAAAATAGTTCATCTAGTCTTTGATACTCTTGAGTGTGGCGTAATGGTTAAGGTGGTCAAATATTTGCGTGATCCATAGATATTTGTTTAGTGTCCCGGTACTGTGTCCGTTAACTGTATGTTTGTTAAGTCCCCCGTGACGCAGAGCTTGGCCCAAAAAGTGACGACGTTATATCATTTTAAAAAAAAATGACTGAAAATGTATTGCAATGAAAAGCAAACCTAACTTTGCTTTATTGCTGTTAGTAAAAAAAAAAAAAAAAAAATGCTTAAATTTACGGAACCCTCGGCGCCCGAGTCCGACTCGACTTGGCCAGTTTTTTCTTTTTGAGGTATGGAACCCTAAAATATATTTTAAGCAGTTTACTTATATCTATTAGTATTTAATTACTTGATTTCATAAAGGGACCAACATTAATTTAAGGTACTTAAATTTTTTTTATAAAGGTAGGTAAATCTTTACTTTTTGTCACAACAAAAATTTTATTTATAATAAATACTTAGGATCAAAAACTAGTCCGAAAAGACACAAAAGATAAATTGTTTTTATTATAATAATATTATTACTATTAAGTTTATTTTTTTTACTTAATTTACAGTTTAAATAAAGGTAAATATTAAGGCAAGAACCTATTTAGTTTTTCTTTGTAATACACACACAGACACAGGACACCATAATCTTCGTTTTCGAACGAGGTTTTACATTTTTATCTTTTTCAAAAATGCGTGCGTTTATCACCATTACATACTAGAAAATCTTTTGGGCGTCTTGCAAATTGGCTTAACGAATGCCATGCTGTGATAATTCAAGCTACAGGGAGGATGTTACTATAACATTTCGACAATGTGCTTGATAACTATAATAGTGGATGGTTTCCCTCTTATATCTAGAGAGCTGAGACGGTTATGCATGGTGAATCGGACATAAATAATAAAACAAGCCTATACCTCCAACAGTGTATTTATTGTGGAGTCTTACCTACCGCAGAACAATGGATATGCCGTTTCTGTACATTTACAAACATGAACATAAATAATATCAAAATACACGTTTATACTCAAGTAAACACCTCGGCGCTGACTGCTGACGTCACTGAACGTAATGAACACAAAACTAGGTTAGCACCCACATTCCATACACACAGACATTTAACACAAAATTTGCTATTACAACTAAACTTAATATAACAATTAAATCATTTGTATATTCGACAATTATACAGTGATAAATCTTATTAGAAATGTCCTTTTTTATACCACGACCATGGCAAGCAGACGTACGGTAACCGCGGTTACCGTAGCATGTCAAGCGCACTGCCGATCCCTAATAACCCTATTATCTCTTTTTGTGAAGAACCCCATACAAGATAAATCTAGTGATAAATTGACAGAGATTGAGCCATATTAGCCACAAAACGAAAACTATGGCAGTAATGCCCTTTGACTAACAACAGAACGGCGGCGTTGTAGGATAATTAAAACGTAATCTTTCTTTTTAGACTTTGTCTACATAATTTTTTTTTTCACTTTGTATTTAAAAACGAATGAAGTAACTTAAATAAATAAGTTTAATTTGTTGTAGCCTGAATGTCGCGATATTTACAGACCCGATGAAAACATTATCGTTTTAAAACTAGATAAAGTAAGCTAATAAGAATTATCACTGTATGACATAAAGGTGATTCACATAAAAGCCCATTAACTAAATTATATCTACAAGTCAGAATATATTGTTTTGTGACGTCATAAAAACATTTAAATGTCAAATTAACAAAATTAAAAAGAGGTTGAATAAAAACAAGTGAAGACATAACATATTTATTATTGAATGGTATAGTTAATGAATAGTTTCAGAATATCCAATGTAGGGTAGAGAGTCAAAGTAGTTACAACTAAATGCAGCGACACAAGAATCTCTAAAACACGCGATTTTAATATTGTGATAGAACGCAGAGTCGCCTAAACGCAATGGAGCATCATTCGCTAATTGGATCTCTTTGGTCGCTCGGTATTTTGCTGTTCAGTTTTTGCGAATTAAACACGATCAATTAAAATATACCTTGGATATTCTGAAATTATACTCTAGCACATTGTTAAAAACAATCAGAGATCATATTTATACATTTTGGCACCAATTAATAAAATTATGTGACAAACATTGAGAATAACAACTATTTATTACACATAAGTCCAAAACTGTGGAATCATTCCAGTCGACGCACGCGTATACATCTGTTAGTGCGCCTTAATACAACCAGACTATGACGGACAAATTACCGCCATCAAATTATAAAAAATACAATAATTCATCATGTTTCCCATTCAAAAGTGAATGTTATTTTTAGTAATTAAGGTAGATAATATCTTGTGCGTCATCGTGGCGGGAAGTTTGACATAAATGTATTTAATTAATTACTAATTGTCGATAAAAATAAAATGGCTGTAATTAATTTAATGACTGCAAATAATATTTACTAGCTCGACCAATCTCACTGATCTTGTGACATAAATATTAGATCACTTCCCCCTGGCTGTCCAACTAAATAGAAAAAATATATATCTGTTATTATACAACAACCATATTTAAATCTTCACTATGTTTCATATAGCTTTTTAATCAATATAATATATATTTTTTATTTTTACATAACAACGTCCGGGACCCTGTCGCCATGGACAAGTAACTATTTTTTTTAATAAATCATTTTATTCTTTTCACAACTTGTTCATAAAGCAGTGTTTACATTGTGGTTATAATAAGTTTTATATTGAAGCATATATTTAATTCATTTAAAGTGGCACTAGTCCTTATAACACACATTTAACATTATTTAAGATTTCCATTTAATATAATTTATTATGACGATATGGAAGTGGCTAACAACACTTGAGAAAGGAATATACCTACGTTATATTTACATTTTTTTCTAACAACTTTTGTAAATCGTAAAATTTGATTTTAATAAAAATATGTACGGATCTGTTTATTTACATAAGATAGCAGTCAACGAGCTAATGAGAATCGATCAACTAGCTACAGATCATGGCATCGCTCGCTTGGTGTGTTAAAAAATTGCCTATGTCCTTCTCCAGATGTTAAAAACTATCTCTATGTGAAATTTTATGAAGATAGATGTAGTAATTTCAAAGATGACCGCCTACATACTCACAAAAATTACCTCATTCTAATATTAGTATAGAAATAGCCACTTCCAAAGTTTATAAGGAATAATAGAATGTTCATTTCACAATAATTATTATTATAATTACACATATACACTTATTACATACAGAATGGAAGGATAACATTCATTGTGCAAGTCAACATAGTTATCAAAACTGTTGATCGGTAATTTTACATTAATACTACAATATTTACAATAACTGCTTACAATTCATACTACTGTAATGGGGGCACAGTTATAATGTATACTACTGAACGATTTATTAAGTAAGTTTTATTAACACAAAAGGAGTGACGTCAAATAATTTCAAGTGTTTAAGGGGCTAGAAAAAAATATGCTAATTTAAAGTTTATCGTAAACTGACCGTACGTGAAGCTCTTCTATTGCCAGCGTAGAGAGACTAGGCTTCTACTTAAATTTATTTTTTTTGTTTGGACACCAGAACTAATTATAATATTTATAATTGATTATTACGATTTTAAATTTTAATTACATGTGAATTGATTTAAAACAATATTTCTTTTTCATTTGTTTTTGTTAAGATAAACAATAATACTTTTAAAATAAAATATCATTGTCCATTGCTTTTCTGTAGTATTCCTACAATATCAATTCAGGCCAGTTTACAATTTATATTTTTTTATATTTTGAATTTATTTTTCCTAAAATTATAAAGCTCGAAGAATTTAAGAATTAATTTGTAAATTATCGTGATATGTGGATAACAGTTGGAAGCATCGTGATGTTGATTTTTTAATTATATTATGAGGAGACTATTTATCATGGGAAGACAAATATAAACCGTATGGTAAAAGCAATTGTGTTAAAAATAGTTTTTCTATGAGGAATAATTATTTAAAATATTTAATATTGAACTATGGAAGCAGACAGTGAAATACGCGGCTCAAATATTATCTTGTTATATTGCACGAATTCGATAAGTGTAAAGAAAAAATAATACTATTTTCTGGAATGTAGAGAGAACTGTGAAAGTTTGAGGTATATGTAGTGACAGAATTACGTTTATTTGAAAAACTGTAGGTGCCTACTATAATATTAGCGAGGGGATAGGCAGAGGTATATCACACCCACACTACGCTATGATAAGTCCCTAGTAATAGGGAGTGAGCCTATTGCCATCAACCGGACAAGTTTGTTTCTATACTCCGAATAAAATACCCGACCTCTTGTGCAGCAGTCTTATACTATTACCGCTGCGCCTCCGAGGCAATTCAGAAAAATATTTTCGTTAAAACGTTTCGAGTGCTTTCGTGTATAGGCTAACTACATACTTTCTAGAATTTTAGTATGAGCCTGACACCTAAAACCTAGTGAATGATCCTATTACGTTTAGTTAAAACTTTAAATAATTCTTTATTAGAGGCTCTCACAAATTAATAATTATTGAGAAGAATATTGCGTTGCCCAATATATTAGAAGTATGCTTGTTAAGAAATCTTGTGTATTTTATATCATGACGTGAATCATATATATTTTATATGACGTGTATGTTTTTGTAATTGAGCCTCAGTTGCTTCGTTAATAAATGATTATTATTATTAAAAGAATGTTAGTTTGGCACTTCATCTCACTATATCGGTATGAATATGAGTTAGTTGAGACATTAGTTAAATCTGTTTTGTGTAAATAAATGTTATCAATATTTTATTCGCGACAAGACTGCAGATACATATAGTCGTTACCAAATCTATTTACTGAAACTAAACACACAAGTTAAAATGACCACAAAGTTATTTAATCAAGAAAGTTGTCTTACTCGTAAGGGTTGGACCGCATCTAGCCCACCTAATCGCATTTTTCTATATATTTATCCTTTTCTGACACTTAGAACCGTCATTTACTAAAGCGAGATAGAGAGAGCCGAGGGCACTATCGATGCCGCCACGTGCAGTCGCACTCCCGCTCTCGTTCTCTTTAATAAATGACTGTTCTAGGGGACAGAGAAGTATAGAAAGATAAAGAAGTTCGACTCTGTGCTAGGCTAGATGTGGCCCAACCCTTATATGACTATAGTAATATATATTTTACTGATATTTCGAATGATTCAACTTGATATATATCCGTGTTTGACATTTTTGTTTGGATTTTCAGTCGTAAAACCTTTTAAAACGAAGTATGCTATACTTAAGGTGCTCTTATATGCATAATGGTCACATAGCCATATTTTTTAACTTGACATGCAGCGTGTTAATAAATATAGTGAAAACAAAAACAACAAATATATTGAACACTTGACAGTACAACTAAATATATAATTGCTAAACCAGTTGAGCATTATATTTCGTCATGGTGGGTACAACGTTGTTAAGTTAGTCTAGTGATATTTGTACGTAGACATAAAATAAGCTTACAGTCATTTCATTATTACTAAACGGTTCTACATCACGTATTACTGTACGTTCCGTTTATCTGCGGCGCCGCCTCCAGGAGGTCGCTGTCAAAAAACACGCATCAATGACGCGACCTCCTGGAGGTTTCCTATTTCCTGCTCTAACTTACACAAGCGCCGATATCACGCGAGACAATGGTGTGAAAGTAGTGACTAATATGCGACATTTTTCGTGCAATATGGCTGAAACATTTGAATATATTTACAGACATTGAGCGTGTCAGGCACATTGGCACTTCATCTCACTACCAGCCTGCAGACATAAACTGCCTTTGCAGACATAAATTTTTTTTTCTTTACAATTATACGATAGAATTTGACAGTCCGTGTCTATAGTGTCTGCGCGGTCATGATACGATAGACATAAATGGGTGCACACTGTATAGAAAAAAAAAAATATCTGCCACAGGACGTGTCTGATAAGCTCAATGTCTGTAGACACGCACCTTTATACTTTAACTAAAAGTAAATACCAATCATATTTTACACAAAAATATAATTCATGAAGTATACACCCGTTTCATAATAAATAAATGTGTACTCGCGAAAAGATTTAAAACACCTACAGTTAGACAAAAAGTGGGAATATTTCACGCGTGTTGTAATAACATGCATATTGTATTTGTGTATTGTTAGAATATTATGACAATATTGGAAATGTTTTATAGGTTAAGGGTATTTGTTTATAATTTATTTATTAATAGCGTAGG
The DNA here is from genome assembly GCA_905147015.1 of Laspeyria flexula. Classification (NCBI taxonomy): domain Eukaryota; kingdom Metazoa; phylum Arthropoda; class Insecta; order Lepidoptera; family Erebidae; genus Laspeyria; species Laspeyria flexula. The sequence goes on from LR989954.1 coordinate 16,216,733, forward strand.
AGCTTCTAAACCCTAAAAAAGTATGACGACAATGACTAAGTGACGATCTACAAATATATCTATATTAAAGCATCGTTTCGCACCATCAAACATTACCAACAACAAGTGCCGATTGAAAAAGAGAGCTTAGTAGGAAAGTTGAAGATCCTTGAGCTATGACTTCGCTGATAAATTGTGTACTAACTGTACGATAATCGTAGAGCAACAATGAAGCCACGTATTCATAATCTGTTTTATCATTTTATCTCACAAACCGACAAATGAAAATTACTCTTGTAGCTTTGACATAAAGGCGTATTTACTTTCCAGCTTCAATACTTAATAGACACATCTTTTCTCAAGGTTACATTTAAGTAGCGACTAAGGGAACAAAAGTTTATCATGAATAGGTGGCTAAAGAAGTGACTTACGACTTTAAGAGTGTTAGCCTTTGTAAATATTGCAAATGAATATTGAATAAGCCAACATTGAGCAATTTTGATTTTTATGTCTTGATGTTAAAGTTAAAATATTATTTATTCTATGTTTGCGAAATGGTATTTATCAGCAAAGTCACGAAATTTTGAATTTTATAAAGGTTGTTTCTTGTACAATGATTAAATGTACCTATTTTACACAATATACCCTATGTTCAAGTGAGATTGCTTCGTAAAGCCCAGCACATACAAACGACTAGAGAATTTGTCTCATACACATTAACTTGTAACATTTATTTTCCTAAAATATCTCATTTATAATTTACGACAGTAGGTCTCTATGTTACACAAACATAATAATTTAAAAATGCTATACAATTCACAACTTTATTCTTTAATTAATAAAGTTCAACACGTCTAAACTGGCTAATTGATTATTCAATATGTTAGCCGACGCGTCTGCGAACAAGTTGGACAGTGAGCCCGTCAAAATATTGACCGTTCAATTACCTGCTATCTAAATATGTCATACAAATAATGATTATTTGCACGATTAACGTATACTTCACAAAAGTGAATTTTCTGTACAAAAGTAACACAGTTACTTGTATATTAAAACAAAATATCTATAATAAACTTAATAATATCAATATCTTTACAATATAGAAATAATTTTTTTTTTTATGTTTTATAGGCCGAATTTTCTGTTTATTTAACGGAATTGTGTTTGAACGTTGCTGTATATATAATCAACATTAAATGCTTCTATAATTGGCTATATAAATAAAATACTATACTTTGAATTATGTATCAATAAAATATTGCTTATTTAAATTAACATTATACACGTAAACAAACCCTTCACTTAATATAACATCATTCTCTATTTATTCGAATCTTCGTCAATCTCTAAGGAAAGAATATAATTATAGGGTCACGAAGGAATAGTATTGCATATGAAGAGATACTGTGATTTTCTAAACAACATCGTCTTATTTACGGGGGCTCAACTACAGTACCATAATAAAGACAAATTTACACAATGCAAGTTTGGTATGCCACTTTTCGTGCTTGCTTTGTCTGCTTTTCTCGGCATTCAAATTGCCTGGCAAAACTTGTATAGTCTAAATGGATCTTAGCTTCACGATACTATCGTAGGGGACACAATGAATAAAGGAGTGATATTTTTCTAATTATTAGCATTATTTCATCTAAAACAACAACAAACATTTAAGATCGAAATATTTTGTTACGTACTACATTTTTACACAAATTCCCACTATTAGGTTCATATCAAGATGTTTTCGTCAATTCGTTGCACCTCCCTACTTAAAACTGTATTAACTTCCAATTGTAGATAGAATACCACTTTAAAGTGTTCATAGAACAATCAATTTCTCACTTTCCTATCCTATTACATTCAAGACACACGCTCAGTCTATTACTAACATTGTTCACATCTACACGTACAAACAGTCTTCCATTACCGTACTGTTTCGTACTAGTACGACACTCGACAGTGCGACACGCGACAGTTAACCAACAGTATAGACTATAAAGGAAAAAAAGAACCATATTTGTCAATTAAACGTGAATACAGCGAGCAAACTACAAACTGCTTTACTGTATTTTAGTGAATTTGGGATCGGAGAAAAGATAGTGGCGTTACCCGCTGTGAGCATCAGTGATGAGACAATACGACAGGCGACAGTAGACCCTGTTCAGACGAGGTCGGCGGTGTCGTTGTCGTCGGAGTCGGAATCGGAGAGGTGCCTCGGCTCGAAGTGCAGCTCGCGCTCGGCGAGGCAGAGGTGACATCAGTCCAGCGCGCCGATACACTCCGGCTCCTCGCGCACGCATTCTTTTGGGAAGAAGCCCGACCGGTTGTCGCCCTAATAAACATTTATTTGTTTAATTTACACCATACATACATACATATAAAATTACTTACATTGACACGATTGTGACATTAAGGCGACGTGAGTTCAGTGAACGTGAAAATCGTGAGCTTATAATTAAACATTTGTTAAAAATAACCTACTTACAATACGGTTTTCAGAAAAATATATAGATATCTTTAGACCTAAAGAAAGGAAGTTCCATGATTAAATTCACGATTAAACATTGTCGGCTAGATAGAAAAAAATCAGAAACATACCTCTAAGCTGCACAATTTAAATGTTACTAATGTATACAATCACCCTTTTAGATGAAAATTTTACCAAAAAATGCGTACATTAAATGGCCATGTGCATTTTCGTCGTGTTTTATTATAATGGGTAGAAAAAAAATAAAAACATGCAAGATGAGAGAACGCGAAGAAAAGGAATGCAGTACGCTAAGTGTCATGTCATAAAAGTAGGATTACAAGTTTAGTTTTATTCGATCAGTGCCACAGTGTAAAAAATTAGTAGTATACTACAACGGGAAGACTACAAAAATAATATTATTTCTTCGGGAAAATTGGTCACTGTTTCGATTGAGCTTTAGCTCCTATTAGTCGTAGCGTGATGTTATAGCCTTCCTTGATAAATGGGCTATCCATCACCAAAAGATTTTTTCAGTGCGTTCAAACAAACAAACTTTGTGTCAATAACAAAATGTGTCATTTTGTCGCCAATGAACATAATGTGTCATTTTGTCGTCAATGATCAAAATATGTCATTTTGTCGTCAATGACCAAAACATGTCATTTTGTCGTCAATAACAAAATGTGTCATTTTGTCGTCAATGAAAATAATGTGTCATTTTGTCGTCAATTAACAAAATATGTCATTTTGTCGTCAATGAACAAAATGTGTTATTTTGTCGTCAAAGGACATAATGTTTCATTTTGTCGTCAATGAACAAAATATGTAATTCTGTCGTCAATGAACAAAATGTGTCATTTTGTCGTCAAAGAACATAATGTTTCATTTTGTCGTCAATGAACAAAATATGTAATTCTGTCGTCAATGAACAAAATGTGTCATTTTGTCGTCAAAGGACATAATGTGTCATTTTTTCGTCAATGAACAAAATATGTCATTTTTTCGTCAATGAACAAAAGATGTCATTTTGTCGTCAATGAACAAAATGTTCATGTCATGTTCCATAGAACAAATGGGAATTTACCCAATACTTTACACGTAATTAACATGTTTGGTACGGACGAGAACAAAGCACAATCATAATAAATACAAAATATTCACTTACATATATTACCTTATCTATAATCCGTCCTTTCCACCAGCCCCGACCGTCGCCTTCCTTGCTAAGCACAAGAACCTTAGAGCCAGGCCTCAGTGCTAACTGTGACCCCTCTTGTGGCCTGAAGTCGTGGATAACGGTCGCCACCACTCGCCGGAAAGGCCAGCGTAGGTTTGAGTTTAGACTATTGGATGATAGAAAACAGTGGTTTTTTAAAATTAAAAACTTTAAATTAATTTTATAAATTATTACATAAACTGGCTTTGTCAACGAATTAATATTAGGTATAGTGTAAATTTATAATATATTTATCTTAAGGCTTATTCACATATAATTCTTTTAAAGTATGTTACCGTTCTTTACGAGCGAGTATTGTTTTTCACGATTGAGATTTTTTATAATTATATTTTTATTTAAATTGTTAGTACCATCTAAAAACTTGATAAAATAATAGATTTGACATAAATAGATAGCGTCATAAATGTTTTTCGCATCACTGCCCTATTTTTTTGTAAATTTAATTATATAAGGTATAATAATAATTATTATCGACAAAATAATAAACAAAAACGTTAACATCAACTCGCTTACCCTTCGAAGTTCTCTGAGAGGCTGGTCTTCTCGTAGTATGTGATGAGCTCGACGATGGAGCGGAAGAACCTCGACTCGGAGAGGAAGTAGTGCAGCACCTGGTCGATGGGCTTGCGGCACACGCGCATGTGCTTCACTGTGTTGTCCGTCCTGTGCATTACGATAGTTTACTACATCATTCGGGTCATTAGTTGAAACGGATACATTGTGACGTAGGGACAATTTAGTTGTCCAGCATAGAACATTAGCTGGCAAAGACGAAAGGTATTCAACGCGGATTCGCTCACATAGCTGTGCTTTAAATTGAAACAAAGATTCGTTTAGTTATCTACGCTTGGAAGCGTAACAAACAAAATTGGCATTTATAAGAAGAATAAGGTGTAGTTACTTGAGTGAGAGCGCGTAGTTGGTGTCGTTGGGTCCGTGCGCGGGCGCGTGGTGCGGGCGCACGCGCAGCAGGAACGTGCCGTCCACGCGCCGCTCCAGCCGCGCCGTCGCCGTCTCGCGACCCATCTCGCCCACGTACCTGCAGCGCACACCACTTGTACATCACTCATATCGATGAGGGAACGACCATAAACTACGTCATGTCACCCTTTGTTCGACGACCACACTAGTGAATGACTCACCACATGTAGTAGTGCAGCGCCTGGTCGGGCTGCTGGTAGTGCGGGGGGAGCGGCGGGGCGGGCGCGAAGCCTCCCCCGCAGCGCCCCGACAGCGCGATGCAGTCCTTGTGAGCGCACGCGTTACACACCGTGCACAGGTAACCCTGAAACAGTTTTGAGTTTGTAGTTATCGATAATTGATCTTTTCCTCAAACTAAAGTCAAAGTATGGTCTATGAGTCTGGGTCTCAGTGATCTAGATGTATTACCTGAAATAATCTGCCTTTAAGGAACTTGGAACAATGATGGCACGTGGCAGGCTTCTCGAATGTGTGGAGCACAAACTTGTGGTTCGTACTCCGACAACCAGGGGGCTCTAGGTTGTCACTGGGGAGGAAAAGATAAAATGGTTATTACTTGCTAAATATAATACAAAGGTTAATTCTTAAATATATTAGTGGTATAGGAATTTTCTAATACCTACCCGGCGACAATATTCAATATTTCCGATTTTTCTAAATAAATATGGATAAATCTATAGAAATTGTTTGGCTTGACATTTCCATCCAAGACTATAGTCTACCAGACTTATTTCCCATCACACACAGGTTCATTCTATGTAAAATGAATTAATTATTTATTTTATTGTACATTAGTTTTACTATAACTTAAAAACGACTGGGTCGATTTGGCTAATTCTTTTTTTTTTGTTTGTAATTGTTACTAGAATAAGGATTGTATGAAAGAAAAGGGGGAAGTTAGTATCGCAGTAACGGGTACTCACATAGCGTCCTTGATGGCCTTGACCCACTTGCGCTTGGCGTCTTCAGTGCGCGCGTAGAGCGTGAAGGTGGCGTCCTTAGTGCGTCGCACGAGGTAGAAATGCGACGTCCAGCGCCCCTCCGCGCCCCGCGCCCGCCGCCCGCACCCCTCCTCCACGCGGTACTCCGCCAGTCGTATGCCCACGCGGTACGAGTACTGGTTCTCCTAGGGCCAGCCACTGACTTGTAGGGCTTTGTTGAGCTTATACATTCTACCTATGCTTTACGTACAAAGTATACGTAAAGCAAAGGTCGTACCTTTAAAAGATACGTCAGTAAGACGTCAGCGTGTATACGTCATAAAAAATAAACATAATCACACCAATATTTCGCTACGTTTAGTCCCATGAAGCGAGCCTATTGCTAGAGTAGCTTAAAAAGTGCGAAATAAAAGCGCAAACGACTCGACGGAAAATCGCTCCATGGGTTACCAAAATATAACGTAAGATTTTGCATCTGCAATTTTAAAATGGCAAACTATTTATTTTTGTAGTGCATGGATTGTAGTGAATTTCTGTACAGATTTCCGATATTTTTTATTGTGGTGCGCGTCCAGGTTTAAGTGTATTTTCGTTTGCCATTCATATAATAACAGATTAGCATACGTTTGACCCAAAACGAACACGTCTCAATGTTCACTCATGCAGGTGTATATAAGGTACATTTTCGTCTGCCGTTTATAAGGCAAAACAATACAGTTGTTACAAATTACCTTAATAGGTTTGCACAGCAGTATGAGCTTCTCCCAAAAAGAAACGCGTATTAAAATGTTTACTAATGGTCTGAACAATAAGGTGCAATTTCGTCTGCCGTTCAAAATACAAAATAGCCGTGTTGTTAACAGTTACCTTAACAGGTTTGCACAGCAGCATGAGCTTGTCGAACACGAACACGTATCTGGTGCGTAACTTCTGGTCCTCGTGCGCCTTCACCTTCAGCTCTCCGTCTAACAGCAAGCGTCCGTACGCGGCCAGCCCTGCGCCGCCCGCGCCTAAAGCGCCGCCTTCCCAGTCTATTATACTCTCCTAAAAATATGTAACATTGTTATAAAAGTTTAAAAGAAAACAATAAAACAGTGTTCCTCAATTTGGGCATAACACACACGCAGTGGGGCGGGTGCGCCCGGGCGGTGGTGAGTTTCAGGGGGCGGTGGTGCGTTTCAGGGGGCGGTGGTGAAGTCCAGGAGGGCGTTGACAGAAATATTTTTTGCGTATTGAGACGTAAACGTCTATTTGCATAGAGTGTGCAAAGAAGACGTTTAAAAAATTAGGAGGGCGATAGATGGATAATTTTTCGAATAGGAGGCGATGAATAAAATATTTGAGAATCACTTAATTAAAAGGAACAGCGGGCCTAACCCCCTTCTCTTCCCAACGAAGCGGGGAAGCACCTTCACTCTACAGAGGACCGCAGCCATAATAACACTACCTTGGTCGTGTTGTGTGCCTGCTGGTGATTATTCTCCAGAGCTCATTGGAGATGAAAGGCGTTTAAAAGGGTTTGCAACGCGCATGTGATGCATCTGATGTTGCAAGCGTCTATAGGATAAAGGTAACCGCTTACCTTCGAGCGGCTTGTAAGTTTCTAGACGACTCACAAGAAAACAATCCTTATAAGCACTAGAAGACTTTTATTCATCAGCGCTGTTTCTTTCCTTGTGCCTTACAAAAAGATATCGATTTACAAAAAATCAAGATCAAGAAACAACAATTACCTGTATTTTAGCGAGTAGCACAAGCACTTCGCTGTCCCGTTTAACTTCGTTGATGTACTGCGCTACGTCCACCATCGCCTCCTTCGCACGCTCCAGACCACGGAACTCTTCGTGATTCTGTAAACAAACAATGAAGATCACGCTATCTTATATAATGAAAACAACTCTGTTTGTTGGGAACGATTTCACATCTTATCCATTCAACATGAAATGTCTCATGCATGTCTAATTTAAGATCCGTAGAAGGACCAAGGCATAGTTTTGACCCGCAAATCACTCGAGAGAACCTGCGCGGTGGGTGGGATCTAGCATTACTTTACTGGTTGATACTGAAATTTCATGTATTCACACAGCATTTCCATACACTTCTGTTGATACCTTGAGGCAATATATGTAAATTTACCTGTTTTACAAACTATACATAAAATATGTATTGATGGATAGTTACCGGCTGTGTTTCGTGCACCAATTTGTCCAGCAGTAGATGATATTTAAGGATCCTCTGCATCGGCACCGACAGAATATCGCGCAGCTGTATCCGACCATCACTGTGTTCCTTTTGACATTTCTGTTAACAAAGTAAACTGAATCTTAAACATTGACAAAAGGGTTAAAATTCGATATTATTTCACATATGAATGATACTGGTGAAAATGGGCTCTAAGCTTATTTGCCATAATTGTGGTATAAAAAATAAAACATATTAGCATATTGATAAATTAAAAAAAAAAAATGTCTTCATAGTAGATTCCTGTTGTATGCTAAGGTCAACTCACCACTAACTGCTTATTGAAGTTGTTATCCTTCGCGTCTAACATCTTGAGTGTCTCCTGCGCGTTGGTGAGGTTGGAGCAGTAGTCTCCGTACAGCAGCAGTCGCTCGCGCCACGCAAGGAACACGTCGGCGAGCCGCGGCGCGCCGCTGCCCGGCACGCACGCCTCCGTCGCTAGTTTCAACTGTCGTAGCAAGCCCGAGTGGGTATCATGCAGTTCCTGAAATAAATACGTATTTCTTTCTTTTCTAAACATCAAGTACATATGAGGATTACGAATCAGGGAGGAAATCATTTTAATTTGCGGAGTATTTATTCGAACACATTACCCACTTTTCATTGGGTTACCAGGTAAAAAGAGGTATAATATTTTTAATTATTAGCTATTTGAGAAAGTACTTAATGAATCTACAAAGTGTATAATCATTTACATTTATAATTGTTTCTTAAGCGCTATGTTCAATTTGACAATAACCATTACCTTTCTTTTCGTCGCCAGTCGAGAGATATGAAGCCTTTACTTTGAAATGATTTCTGGCTGTAAGAGGTTGCAACAATTATGCTGTGGCATGAGCCGTTTTTTGGACTCATAGAGGACTTTAAATTTAAGATAGTGCCAATATACTTTGTAAATCTACTCTGTTCTTTAGGAATTAAAAAGTTCTCACCTTTATACCGAAGAAGACAACTTGCTGATCTTGAGGTTTGAGGCAGGCAGTGAGAGGCCGCAAGAAGTACTTTATAATCTTGCTCAATACATCCACGTAATTGTTCTCAGTATCAACCAGCTCTCTTATAACGTAGTCCCGTTTCTCTAGGCTGTGTGACGACGTTGCGAGCTGGACATTCAAATATAATTATGCTTTATTTCAAATTCTTAAAGTTTAAATTATTAACAAAATGCAACATGCAATTTCATGACTAAGTGCACCCTCTATGACCCGCTGTGTGCACTACGCTAAAGCAGTGAAACACCTTGACCATTTAGGACTGAAATTGATACTAGCCTAAGCAATAACAGTTTTCTTTAAAAAATACTTTTATAAGTTGTATGTTAAATATAGAATAGAGGCTAGTTTTAATTTCAGTAGAAATTCTACACAGTGCCGGATAATTAACATTTTTATCAGTTTCTATAGCGCTGCATTTTATTTTTTTAAATTTGTTCACGTCTCTTTCATTTGTAACTTGGATAAAATAGTAGCGTGTGACATTCGATCCCGGCCATTGGTCCAGTCGATCGAGATAAAACAAATAAAAATTTGTAATATAACAAAATAATTATATTTCTATTTGATATCTGTTTATAGAAGAAATACTGACTATCTTAAATCTGGATCGCACAAGATCTTGTCAGTAAAAGTAGATACTGGCTCTAATCAAGTTGGCTACTTCTGTGATAGAACATCGAAGTATTCACACCCGAACACTGCTAACTGCGGCATTTTCAGCCGTATTACTTCACCCACCACAATTTATTTATAACTATTACACACTTACGATATATCCACTTATTTTTATCATCAGAAACGGAGAGCTATAGAAACCGGCTAAAAAAAATTAAGTGATAGCAAAACTAATAGGCGTGTAGTAAAAACATCGTGATACGAAGTGGAGCGATGGCGGGATGAATAATTCAGTTAACGTCTGGAACGATTCGTTTAACTATTACTTGGTCGTCCGGCTACAATTTTGCGCGTCCGCCATCCGTAGACTTGTTTTATAAGAAAATTCGTCCATATATGCATGCCACTTAAAACTTTCTCAAATTATACTATATTTTTTACAATAGTTATCACTGCCAAAGGTATTAGTAATTATCTAACTACAAGTAAAGAAAAACTTACTAATTGTTATGAAAAACTTGACCGATACTTTGCGAAATCATGATATTGTTTAAATGTACTCACAATTTTCTTTCTAAAGTAAAATGATTATTGTAATAAGTCTATCGATTATTATTTTTTAACAGCCGACGTGTGATACTGCATACTTCGTGAGCATTCTGTACAGACGGTCAATTAACCACGGACAATTTACTGCAAAGCAGTCATTAAAGACATTCTACAGTGCCATTTTGATATTCGTGTCGTTATTAATTAAACCGTAAAAATTAATACCTGCAAAGTTAGCTATGGCACTCTAAAAATTCTATAAAAAAGGCATTTTGTGTTGTATTATTTACAGCTATAACTACAATTATATCAGCAAATTCAGCAATCATGTATCGTCATTATACAGTCTAATAAATTCCCATGCTATTGTGGGGGTAACACCTGTAGTCAAAGAGCTGGTAACGCAAAGTATTGGAAGAGAAAAGAATATACGGCATTCATGCCACCATCACCCCATTAAAAAATTAAAATAAACGCGTACTGTATGTAAAGCGGGCGGATGGACAGCGGCGGGCAGTTCGCGGGCTGTCTTGACCGCGCACAGGTCGTGGTAGATCTCTTCATCATGGATGCGCGCGCAGTAGCTCGCGTACTCATTCGCCTCGCGGTCGCCCGTGGGCACAGTCGCGCCGCCGCTGCGCACGCCCCCCAATTAACCACATGCATAAGCTTACGATTCGCTTTCGCATAACTAGCGCATGACATCGTTTCTCAACCTAGGATCACGACCTGTCAAGAATGACGAAATTCAGATAATGTTTTCGTTAATTGACTATTGACTGTTTGGACCCTCGGGTTGAGAAACGTTGGACTTAACCACTGATTAATGAACTTATTGAAGACATTTTAGGGTTTTTGCGATAGGTACTTATTTGAATACATGAAATTGTTCCATTCACTTTTAAACTAACGCCTTAAAAGAAAAAGTTGGTCCGCAGATATCTTCAAAAAGTTGTCTTAAATACATAATTCAAATGGCTAATAATACAAAAGCGAATACGGAATAAAATAAAAGTCATAATAAAAAATTGCCAAGGCTTACTCTGGGTCAATGTTAAGTTTTACTTGAACACAGGTGCAAAGTACTAACTGTTGGCACAATATGAAATGACAGCCATACATTAGTGGTTGCCATGTCATATTTAATATGAAAGTGAAATTAATCTGATACTAATACCAGCCTTAGCAATTTCAGCATGTAGGTACAATAAAATTATAAAAAATTAAAAAAACCTATATTTTTTTTAAAAGAATAGTGGATTCAGTTGCAGTCTCTATTTATCTTTAATAAATTATATTATTATTGAATAGGTTTCTTAAGGGTCGGCAACGCGCTCGTGATACCCCTGGTGTTGCAGGCGCCCATAGGCTACGGTAACCGCTTACCATCAGGCGGACCGTACGTCTGTTTGCCACCGACGTGGTATAAAAAAAAAAAAAAAAAAAAAAAAAAATTAACTAGAGGTTATGTGGGTGCATTCACATTTACATAATATATTTAGGAACAGTCTGACTAGTTTAGGCAATGGCCTTTAATAGGCTACTTTCTGAACTTTAATAAGGGTCTCCACTCTCCATAGGGTACGAAATTAGTGGGATTCTACCCTACATGTATAAGTACTATAAGTCAAGTACAACCGTATTAACTGCCATTTAATTATAGGTTTATCCAAGGAACCCTTTGACCCGCTTTTTGTTTTAACTCGAAGGCAATTCTCTCGTGAAATTTATACGATTACATGGATACATAAGACATGACCTTAATTTTACACAATATTTGGAATTAATAGAAGGAGATTGCACTGAATTTCACCTGTCATTGAAGTATTATGTATTAAATTATACAAACAAACTTTATGCTTTCGATATAATCATAAACATAGGATATAAATTAGATGATACTACAGTATAAATGAACATGATTATGATTAAATTTTATTAGTTTTAAACGATGGGACAACAAAACAACAAATTCGAAGCTACCGAGCCACGACAATCGGTGCACAACTACTGTTTGTAGTTATTTAATTCATAATTCTTCAAGGTAACACACAAAAGTGTACATCTTTGCAACTATTAAAATAATATTAACTAACAAAATAAAAGAGATTGATATAGAATAAAATACAGGATATGTTAGCATAGTTTGATAACAAATTAAAATGTGACGAGAAATCACTAAGTGAAAAATTATCTTTAAATAAATAAATATTTTGTAGATAAATAATAATCGTCGCCTGTTTGGAAAAGATCTTGAAAAACTTAACATGAGATATTAATCTAAAAATTGGATAGGTTTTCAAGCTTTATAATACATCATTAAGTTCTAATAAGACGTTTTTATTTAATTTAATTTAATATGTTCCTTGCAAAATTTCCACTAAACTTGAGAAAGATCCGAATTGTTATTATTTTTGTTTTTCTTACATTGTAATAATATAGAACCGGCTATCATATCCTCGCTCGCTAATATTGTCATAACTAAAAACATGTAATACCTAGATACAATATCTTTAAGGCGTGTACTGATAGCCAACACTTGAGAACATAACAGCGACCGTCAATATGTAAAGAAATAAGTTCATTTATTGATTAAACCAACCCTTTCACAAATGTTTAATGTTTTATTGTCATACATTTCTATCTCATATTGAATGTGCTAAGAGAGAAAGAGACACCACATGTAGGGGTCTTTCCCCTTTGGGACCACGACACTTTGGGAGTTGGGACTACGGTGTCAATCGCGGAACGGCCTTTTTTGAATTGGCTGTTTCACACCAAAACCATACGGACCACGGTTTGGTCTTGGTGTGAAACAGCCAATTCAAAAAAGGTCGTTCCGCGATTGACACCGTAGTCCCAAAGTGTCGTGGTCCCAAAGGGGAAAGACCCGTAGCTGAAATAATATCAATTAATTTTATGAACAAGGACCCTTTCAAAGTTATGATTCTTGAACTAGGTAGTGAACAGCCAAGTTTATCCATCATGTCGCAGTGTAATAGTCGAATATAGTCATAATTCTGTTCAAAAACACTACATGGCAAATTTGTACCTTAGGATAAAAGGTAGAAGACGAAAATTGCTATACAAACAAGTCTCATTTTATGCCTGTTTTAACTGATAGAGCTACGTTAATGCAAAATATCGGTCAAGTTAAGTACAGGACAGATAAAGTTCTATAATTAAACGCATAAGGTCGATTTTCTAATGAACTTTACACACATGTATGTTCTCAAATGATAGAATTAGTACGGCCAGGTGTCAACAAGCGTATGGTAATGTTACATGCTTGTGTAATTGTGTATGCAGCGTATCTACACGACGAAATTGCTCCGAAGCAACGACCACTTCTAATGCTTTGTACTATGCTTGGTATATATCAATGCTTGGTATTAGAAAAGATAAACAAAGTATCTTATTTTTTTATAATCATTGTGAAACTACAAGGCCTAATAACAAGAAGCAAAAACTCTTTACATGGACACTTGGCCCGCAGTTTACAAATGTAAAACATAATATGATGCTTTACATTTAAGAGTATATTTTGAAGTAAATATTAGCTGATCATTTTTGTTTCTTTTTCCTTCGCTGAAGTAGTAGACGAGCAAGCGATCCACCTGTTGGTAAATGTGTGCCTACTGAAAAGGAAATAGGGAAGTGAAAGGAAAACGAAGAGGATTGGGCAACGCAAAAACGTATATACGGCAGCAGTATATACGTTGTTCCATTTAACAAAACTCTCTACTTAGCGTCGATATGCTCTGGGAGGGTAGTTCTTCCTCGGACGTGCATTCATGCTGGCATATAAGCATGCCAGCGAAGCACTACTACCACAGCTACTACCGACAAAATATTAAATTAATGGCATTGGTGTATTTTTTTTAAATTTCTTTGCCCAGTCATGTTCACAGCCAGATAGAAGAATTCGCACTGTAACGTGCCTTTAATTTAATTTGTATTATAACTGATAATTATATCTCAGACTACGTGGCGTGAGGGTAATTTGAGCACCATTCCGCCACACATATTAATTTCACTTGTGACGTATTGAAAAGAAATACAATAGATCTATTGACGTCACTCGCCCACGTTACACTATATTCAGACCACAGATAAAAAAAATAGATTACTTTCCTAAAGGTCAACATTTCTGAACAATGAACGGGATATTCTATTTTTATAAGATCGAAAACAAAGATGGAATCTTAATTTCATTAGTTTAATTACTTTTTTCGGGGCATGGTTCCTGTGGGATCGGGTACAATCGCGAAAGTTGACAGACACCCATTTCAGAGTAGAGTTACCCATTTCAGAGTTCCCAGTTCAGAGAATTTGAAATAAGTATACAAGGAAAACGTATTTGTATATAGAAGCCCGAGCCGTTGCATACGTTCACTAATAAAGAAATCGCCAGATATTAAACTAATTTCATTATATAAACAAATAGGTTAGCTAAGAGAATTTTCACACAGATATATCTTACGCATGCGCAATATTAGGTATATTTTTAAATCAATCCACATCAACCTTCTAACATTATAAATGCAAAAGTTTAGGACTTTGCTTATCAACAACCCGATTGTTACAATTTGTGCAATATTGAAACTAGACAACACCGTATAGCACATGGTACTCAACTTTCAACAACCGTTACAAGTTCTCAAAACAAAAATAATAGCATGGCAATGTTTCTTAGAAGTACTTTTGTGCCGACTTTATGCTTATCTCTCGCCTTATCGAGTTCGCGTAAACGCATCGCATCTACCTCAATTGACGGCGTGTCGCAAGAATTCACGTTACGTCATACCCTGACACGGTCCTATTCTAAATTATAAATTACTTCCTATTGTCAATTTGTCTTGTTTCACGATTCAAACTTTCTAACGGTAAGAATAGTAAAGAAAATATGTGAGAAAAGCTAATTTTGTCACACTTCAGTTATAAAAAGTTATTGAGCACTGCTGGGCACGGCTCTGCTCCAAACATTTTGGAGGGAGTTTAGCCCACTATACCACAAGGCGACTAAGGAAGTAACCTTATGCAACCAGAACACTGCGAGAAAAGGAAAATTACTAATATATGTTTCTATGAAAATATTGAACTTTGCAAAGGTTATGGTAATATTTAATGTTCAATAAAGTTTGAAAAACATTCTATAAAATGTAGCAGCATCAATCGATATGATTGATTCTTTCATATCTTTACTTATTGTATGGCTCAAAACGTTTTGCTAACGCAGAAACATTTAAAACATTAACTAAAGTCATTAATTATCTTAGGAAAATAACAAGGAAACCACATAAAAGATAACATTTTGGCACATCTGTGAAAGATATTTATTTTAAAAACTTGACTTTTATTCGTGTTATTTATTCACTTTGTGTCCGTTAATAATTGTACTTATGTTTGTTAAATCCCCCGCGGGCCGCGACACAGATTTTGTTCTCTGTTTGGTTGCCTTTAATAAAATAAAGAAATAATATACCTATCTAAAACAATCCGTGGTTGATACGATAGACAATACAGATTAAGACAACAACTATACGGATATACGAGTCTGTTTTGTATGCTACAGAATAGTCTATTACGTTTAACTTTCCCTATCTAAATGGTCAATGCGTACGGAATCAAAGATAAAAATTCCAGGGAATCCAATATTCGTACTTGAGGCGAGGTCATAATACCTATATGGATTTTGTTGTGAACATTATATTATTATCTACGGCAAAATATTGGCGATTAAACATCTTATGAATGTATATCTCGGATTCAAGACAAGTCTGCGAGGTAGAATGAAGAATACCTAAATAGATCTCTTTATAACTTTACAACTAAACACATAGGTTTTGCAACATTTGCCTAACAACGCAGTAGGTCTATATATGAGGGCTATAAATGGATTTTTGCTTCAATCAAATTCTTATAGACTCTCGAACTTAAAATATTTATCGCATTCTGAGAAAATAAATATGATATTTATCTAACATTCATTTAAACACTCGCACGAATAAAACGAAATCGTACTGAATAAGCTTATAGGTATTACAAGAAACTCCAGGCAAAGAATATTTGTTTTGAATAGGTACGCAATCCATAAACATAATTATTTCGAGGCCGCTTTGTTGAATGAAATGGAAGCAAACCAACTTATGTGAGGAAGTACATACACGTCTGTGTATATCGCAACCCGTGTGGAAACAGGAATAACATCAAATTCATTCATACCAACTTATATCTTATGACCATTAACATAAAGTTCAAGATTGCCAAGCAACATTCGCAAATCGTCTTTTCTGTAAAATATAATAAAAGCTAGGATACTTGAAGTTTATGTAGTCTCGCTAATTATGCGAAAGTAACACGGCTTAAAATCAGAGAAAGGTAAATGAAGATTATTGCCCTCAAATGTCGCTTTCGACAGTCTCTGGTTGGAAGTATCCTATAAAACTTTAGTTAACATTTTGAGGGGAGATTCTATGAACATAATGGTGTAATAGTTGGGCATATCATTGAGTAAGTTTCGCAATATGCTTTCTGACGTATAACAATGAAACACTCTCAATTATTGTCGACAATCAGACCACTAGACAATATTATACAATCTATTGTGTCCATTTTCATTCGTGCCAATTTAGGCTCTACTTTATTCTTAGACAAGTCAGTTTAGGTCTATATTAATCTATATTTGAACAGAACATTTCCTTTGTGTGGTGGTTGCGACATCGACAGCTGTATTTGAGGTCCCGGTTTGGCCTAGGAACCGCTCATAAATAATTGTAAACACGGGTTGATTTCCGCGACTCAACGACTAAAAGCCTATTTTGTTCATAAGAAGACCTGTCAATTGAGAAGATGTTTTTCTCAATTGACAGGTTTTCAATTGAAAGCGAAAGCTGGGACTGTTTATAGCTCTGTTCCTCAGAAGGCACCCGAACCCGTTGATTCTATAACTGACTCTTCTCCGATCATTAGTATCTAGTTCTACCCGAATAGGATAATGAAAGAGAAGAATAGAGAGTGTGACGTTTCTACACATAACGGCATTTTTACTGAAAATATGTGTTCTAAAATTGGAATATGTTCACCTTTGTGGAACCTTTTGCATCGAAGTTTCAAAAGGTCACAGCTTCCAATTTCAGATGAAATTTTAAAGCATATGACGTAATATTAGAAATAGACTGTGAACTCGCTCGTTAGTTACAAACACTGCCCAATCCCAGTTAGAAAAATCAAAGCATTAGAAAACTTATTCCTTTTATTATTTATACTGACAATAGAAACAAAAACTACGACAGTTAATCATTCTGCTTGAATGTATAGACACCCACACCCCCGTTGCGAATAGAACATTAGAGATACGTTTAATAAGAGCGTATGTCCAAGGACTGTCGGACGTCACACGTCGGTTGATCGATCTGCGCTACGAATTCAATCACGAATGGCCGCGACCTTCTGAACTATACCAATACAAGATATGTACAGAGTACAGTGCACACACGAGGCGCCTTCAGCGAGCTGCGAGGTGCATTCCCTCGTCATATAACTGATAGTTTGATTGGGTTACGAAACTCTTTGAATGTTGCCGCTTCTGGGTATTTATTATATCAAATATTGAGTTTCCTTCTTTATACAATAATAACTTCCGCCCGTGGTCTGTCGGTAAAAAGTAGCTAATGTGCTATTCCAAACTATAATCTATTTGTGTGCCAAATTTAATACAGATCCTTTCAGCCGTTTTGGCGTAATTGAGTAACAAACATCCATACATCCATTCTAACATTTGAATTTATAATATAATTTTCTTACAAGGAAGAGCTGTAATTTTTTGGCGCAGAGGTATTTGAAGAGCCGGTGACGTAGGTTACTTTTTATTGATTTCACACGAGAGCAATGTTGTAAGCATTGTATTTAAGTTCTATTAGCTATTGACTATTGCTAATGCGTGCGGGACACGATAATTTCCTTCAATAATTGTACCTGTTGCCGGCTCTACTCAATTAAAGATTCTTTCGAAAGTTAGAAGGATATAATTCAACTTTGTTAATAAGACAATAAAGTGGAAAGTTAAAAATATTCTCACACGAACGAGTGCCTTAATTAAATTAAAAGTATTACAACATTACCACAGTTTATGAAAGAATAGTTGGATCACTCCATAGCCTATTTGAGCGAAAACGGACTATTTACGTAAATATTTCTCATAAATTTCTTCTCTTTTACAGAACTTAATAATATAAATGTTAATAAGTCTATTAGAGGAATGAAAACTTTATCTAAAAATGTATGAATTTAATATGTTAAATGTAGTGAATAATATTATTGATAACTTATTATTATTTTTTATTTTTTTTTGTTAATTTTAATTTTTATTAATATTTGCATGCTATCTAAGATGGCGGGATGGGCTAGAGCTTATATTCTTACCTTTTATGTAACACTTATTATATGTACCCTATTTAAAGCAATAAAGATTATGTATATTATAGATACTGTAGTAGCACTGTTAACTACATAACAAAACGCAGTATAATCAGTCACCTAATGAGCCTAATTCTCTACGAGCTGCGAGTGGGCAGAAAATTAGATGTTCTTTATTTAGTTATGATGATTACAGTTCGCTGTGACATGACTACACAGGAGAAATGATTAATCTTAGTTAGTAATTGACCTAGTTGAACATGTAGATAAGGGTGAAGTTCTCGTAAAGTTGGATAGTGAGGTTTGTCGCAAGGGAATTTAGCCTATGTTGTGTGGGGAGTTGAGTTGGCGTGGCGTACGTATGTGGGTGAACTTTATAAAACCACTATAATATACTATCTTCTTAAAACTATCGTCTCTCTCTCTGAATAGCTTTAAGTTCACTAGTGATAATCCGTTGTGTTAAGTTAGATATTGAAAAGGTTTTGTTAAGACCAGAAACGCAAAATCATTTCCAGACCTCGGGTTGATTTTGAAAACAATACCATATTTGCCCGACCCGGGGATCGAACCCGAAACTTCTTGCGTAGTATTCATACATACTCCCGTTGCGGCAACGACCGCAGTTAATGTGCGTCATATTAAGTACTTTTTACCCAACTGCCAAAAAGGAAAAAGGAGGGTAATGTTTTTTCGTAAGTTAGTATTTACATCACTCGTATTTTACTAAATAGAAGGAGGCTACAAGAACTGCCATTGTAAATCTTCTTCTTATCGTATGGGCTTGAAGCAGAGCCTGGTTTGGAATTTATCAAGTGTCCCAGAATGTTTCCAACTTGATTTAACGATTACCACATTAGTGGTAACCAAAAGCTTTACGTGCCTTCCGAAGCACGGAGACGCTATTAGATGAAATTGCCACAAACGGTCACCCATCACGGACTGACCTTGCCGAGTGTTTCTTAACCTTGATGATCGTAAGAAACATCTCAGTACAACAATGCTACGAGCACCAATGTAAATGGGAATGGATAAATGTTTTACCAAACCGGTAAAGTGTATAGACACCGACCGACAATGTCCACCCACACGCGCAGGCATTAACTCAGCCTTATACGAGTCTGGGTTGCCGTGCAAAAACTACCTAGGAGCAGTGGCGGTACGTTCATACAAGCCCAAAAGCCCGGCTTGCCCTACTAAAATGCACGATCAAAAATATCTAATTCAAACCATTATCTATTTTAAAATTCGCGCGCTTATTTCCAAGCGCGAGCGAGAGCAGTGACTCGGTGCACAGAGTACATTTGACTCGGTGAGTGATGATTCATCACTCTCTCGAGAGTTAGAGAGGCGCGCGCTGCGCGCAACAACTTTTTTTTCTATCTCGCTCACCCGCACTGGCTTGTTATGAGGCTTTTGACCACCGTCGGATCTCTCTTTCTAACCTATAGAGAAACTGTCGATTATTGAAATATAACTAGGTTAATTTATATATCAATCAGTATGAAATTATAAGCCGGGCTTTATGTATGAAGTTGTCGACTATGGAAGTGAAATGCCGCGGCCGCGCATGCGTACTCGCGTCTACTAACTTCACTCAGTTCATTTGTTTGACAGGACGAAAAGTTTTGGTTTTAATGTTTACTTTAAAAATTGTTAATTGTAAGATTTTAAAGTGATTCTTTTGTATTTAGTGACATACATGAATGCAAGTAATAATTATTGTTCCTTGTGAGGATTAAAATGTGTTCAACTTTTGATGGGCGAAGAAAAGGTAAAATTTTTGAACTTTGTTCTTTGTTTACATTTGATTTTATTAATGAGAATAACCTCGATGTTGCCTTGCCCGAGTTTATAAAGTTAACATATCTTGTTGTATATTACTACGACTATTACGGCTATGTAGTTCTTCGCTGAACGCGCATTTTTATCTCTTTAAACGTACCTATTCATACTTATCTAAGAAATAATATCAATTATAGCTATTGAAAAGCAGTTGTTGGCAGAATTAAAACGTTTACCAACATTTTATTCTTACGTAATTAAGTCATTTCTCAAGAAAGACAGACGAGTCAATTTAGAATATAAATAATAGGTAGTCTTATAGGTAGGTAGGTACCTTTCTTATAGTCAGGCAAGGGTCAACTACCTACTTACTTAGCTATCTTCGTTTACTCAAGGAAACCAAAGGGCTTTTTTCAAAGCCACCGAAGGTATGCATGTATGCAATGCTGATTGTTTATTAGGTATATTCAATCAAGCACTAGCATAGGTACCTTCAATGAGCTTTGGCGGGGCGGCGCGGCGCGCGGCGCGACCCTCTATCAACATGTAAGAGAAATTGAACAAAATCCATAAAAAAACATTACACCCATCGCCTTTCCAGCGCAGTCAGGTTTGTTTACTTTTCATTGTATTATATTTAAGTACAAAAATAGCCTTCTGCCTATTCTGGAGTAGTCGGGTAAAAAGCATAGGTAGGTAGGTATAATGGGCTTGCCTTATCCTTAAACCCTAGGCACGCCACTGCCTAGGAGGTATTACAACCTTCTACGAACCTAGGTACTTAACTTCTGGACTGACGCACTATAGTTTCCAACTATCCATAGGCATATTATAAGGGGGGCTCCGGATTTGATGGAAGAGAATCGTATAACATAAATTATAATAAGTATAAATTCCCCTCTATGTTTTCCATGCATATAATTAGGTACATAAATCTAGATATCCATTGTCCAATCTAGAGTCCATTCTTAGATATATACATATATTACATTTTCGCGGGATAATATGTGAAAACTGCAAGGAGCGAACTATTCGACACACTATTGTGTTTAGTCGGAAACATAAAGATGTCTTATTTTGATAACATAAAAATATAAGAAAGGAATGTGAATAGTACCACGCGTGAATTTGCTGGGAGAGAGCGTAATGTTTTTGCTAAGAAAATCTCAATCTTACACATAACGATTTAAAGATGAGAATTGTATAATACAAATGGTTTGTTCAATTATGCACGCAGTTGCACAATGATTACTGAAACGGATTCATTGATGAACATTTGAAACAAGCAACAGTTTAATGACCGCGACACTTATATAAACTTTATGAAATGATAATAAATTTCTCTTATTGTTGTTTTTATTGGCGTGTCTAATTTTTGTGGTAATAGCGAGAAAGAACGGATCAAAAGCTTCCTATTGGATAAACGTGATTTTACGTGAAAATTTTACCCTTGATTTGGTCATTGTCTCTAAACAAAGTTTCTTTTCCTTTTCAATGTTCGATAGTAAATCTACTAAAAGTAGTAAATAATCAAGAAATTCCGAATACGTACTAATAAATAAAACAGCATTGAAATATACCAAGCGCGTGCCCACTACTACACGTCAACGAAATATTGGAAACGAGTCGAAACCTCTGGTGTGGCCGACGTGAACTTCACGTAGCACAAATCTTCGTATATCTCCTCGACGCGATCTTCACATGAGGAGTTGGGTATCGTGAACTGCATCCAAGGAACTTCAAGTGACGGCGCGGGTTGTTCTGGATTTTCCTCCATGTCGCTACTGTACGGCGGAGGCTCGAGCGTGGAACACGCGCTACTACAATTGTAGGTTAGTTTGCTAATCTAAGTAGGGGATTAGTAACGAGTTATTACGATTGAAGCTTATAGTAAACTACTTGGTTTTCAGGGTATTCGATTTCATTGAAATGTTCACCCGATAGAGGCCTGAATGATCCTGAAAGTCACGTAATTTAATAAACGCTTCTACTAGAATAAGTACTTACACTGATTGCAGATCTTTGTATATGTCTTCCTCAGACTGTGTTCGGTGCGCCGAGAATGGGCTGAAATAAATATTTTAGCTTATTACGTAGTCCAATTAATGTCAAAAGCGAATCTTAGGGTACCTATAACGGACATGTTACAGGCTGAAAACTGTTCTATAAAATGTAGTGTGTATCAATTAGTGCTAAAAAAGAAGCTAGACCCGTGTTTTAGCAGAGTACCTATCACTAAAATTAACATTATAAGAATAAATGCTTCTTAACCTTATGGATATTTTATACGTATATTCAAAATATAATAGCAACATTTACTGATATAGGTTATATTAGGAGTATATTGTTCAGTTGAAATTTGTACCAACGACGTTGGAATTTTTTCTTTAGATACGGAGTATCATATTCATAATGAAGCATATTATTTATTTCAAAGAATTTCTGATCAATAACATTTTTTCCGCGAAGGAGTACACAAACAAGTTTTCATATAAACATTTAGGAACATAGAGTTGGATTGGGTTCGTTTGATTGCGGGAAACTCGAGAGCTAAAAATCATAAATATTTTGTTGCATAGATAGGCTATTTATTGAATAAGAATATCGATCTTCAAATCTCTAATGGGAAACACTGTACCTATTGAACGGATCCAGCCGCTAAATGAAGACCATCACAGTCGAAAATTTATGAAATTAGAATAATATTACTAAATTATGCAAATTAACCAAGGTTAATGTACAGTCTACAAGCGCCTACATGTACAACGCCCAAAAAGAGTGTGATTTTTCCCGTGTCCGGAATTTTAATTATCGTTTTGCTTTAATTTTTTGTTTTCTCTCGTACATTTAGGGAAGAAAGAGAGGTATAGCTTCTGCTGATTATATTGAATATAGTACTCAGTCACTGCAGTGAAATGCGCCTACACAGAAGTCACAAGTCATAGACCGTTTAAGGCTAAACTCAGCTGAAATTGTTAGACAAATGAAAATAGGACTTATTTGTAGATAAGTAACAGCACATTTTCAACCTTCTGTTTGTCAGCTATTGACAATGTTAAACAATACGACAAGTACTGCCACCTCCCACCGGGTTCAACGAATTTGTTACAATACATTGAAGACTGTCTAGATAGTATTAGACTTACCTGATGTTATTTACTAGTGATTTAGGACACTGGCTGAGTTTCGCCAGCGTGCACAGTACACGATGGAAGTTGGAGAGATCAAAAAGCATGGATGGGTCGAACAGATCCGTCTCGCGCAGCTCGAATACCTCGTGGCATGTGCGCAGAAACACTTTGATGTTGCGCATGCACAGGAACTTGGGGAATAAAAAAAGTATGCATTAGTATAACAGCTATATAATATGTAGCTGCTGTACATAATATTTATGATGTACTAGTTGCTGTGCCCGCGACTTCGTTCGCGTTGACAATTTTTCTCACTAGTTACTCCTTTTGACCTTTCCACCAGTGAAAGTACCGTCAAAATCGGTTCAGTCGTTTCGGGGTATACCTCAGACAAACAGACAGACAAAAAATGTTTGAAAAGTGTCTTTTGTTATAAATACCGTACATACTTTCACATGCCTTCTCTAAAAAGTAATTATTGATATTACAAACAGTCACTTCTATTTTATTTATTTATATAGTTAACATTACAATTAACGACATTAATATACCCCTACATTTGATTCAAATTATACAGTCATAAGTACAAAAATGCAATATAACGTATTGATAATACCCTCACAATAGTAAGCGCATCCGCCATCTCTAACAGTAATCCTTTCCCTAAATAGGGATAGGTATTTTATTAATAAATCACTGCCGCCTTTTGAAATCTAGCTATCTCTGTCGCACAATTATGTTGACGTAACGGTACCAATAGCCCCGTTTACTCCGTTGTGTGCGCATCAATGGCACACGCACAAAGTTTTCGCTGAAATAGGAAGTAATAAGTCGCTTGTTTTTTGCGAATTCATGCCCAAGCTTACGTTTCAATTTTTCAATGTCAATTTTTATGTCACCATCATCAACATCTCAGCCTATTGCAGTCCACTGCTGGACATAGGCCTCTCCTAACACGCGCCATAACACTCACTCACACACATGTATTTTTATGTGACTAGATCCAGGTTGAAATACACTTCCGTCTTTCAAGTGACACATATACATACATAGCATCACGCCTTTTTCCCCGAAGGGGTATACAGAGGTGTTTCACACCCACATTTCGCCAGCTATGTTAGGTCCCATGAAATAGGGGGCGAGCCTATTGTCATCAACCGGGAACATTTGTTTACCAAACTCCGGGAAAATCTTAATACTGGAATTTCATGATAGAAAAACCCAATACCATTTTCACCCGACCCGGGAATCGAACCCGGGACCTCTTGCACAGCAGTCGTATACACTTCCCTCTGCGCCACCGAGGCAGTTGAAAAGTGACACTTAGATTAAATGTAGGACTTAACTTATGCAATAAGATAAGGTAACATTGAAATACCGGCCCTAAATCATAAAATTAGGTTGACTTTCATCTCAATTCTCAATGCACGCCATGTTGTAGTCAAAAAGATTTAACAGCCCGGATTCAGTCAGTTCTGTTTTTCGTTACTAATTTATGCTGTTCATTAAAATATTAGCAATGAAGCATAGTGTTAAGATTGTTTGTCATTCGTGTAAGTGAAGATAAAAAACCGGTCAAGTGCGAGTCAGCCTCGCGCGCCGAGGGTTCCGTATTATAAGGTATTATAACAAAAAAAAACATAATGTCAAATATAATTGCAAACTAATTTAGTTAGGTATGGGGTTGGGCTTTTTGGCGATAACAAAAACGAAACAAAGACGGACAGACAGATAGACAGAGCGAAACCGTAAGGGTTGCTTTTGTATTTTTTTTGTACGGAGCCCTAAAAATTGAAGTAATCTATTTTTGTACATACTGTACACAAAGCCCACCCCGGCTTTATGACCACCAGTTGGGTCAACATGGTAAAGAATTCAGAGTTTTTGATATATCGATTTGGAGTCCTGAATATCACACAATACTCATGATGTCGAACAAATTTGACGTTACATCGATAGTTTATTCAATCGACCGTTCATCACATCGAAAATTGATTTATGACATGGACTCGATTTTAGGGTAATCGAATATAGTACTACTACTAGACTAGAGTCTAGTGTAAACCTGCCATGCCACAATTTAGTCTATATGGCATATGGCGGCCAGAGGGATAATTAAAAATGATATTATTAACATATTATTATGTGTCAGAAATCATTTGGTTTTATATTATTCGCTGTTCTGTGTGAACTGTCTTATTGAAAGTTCTCATTACCCACTGAAAAATGTAATAACCCGTCTTCATATTGGTTGATTCTCGAAAGCAAATTAGCGAGTAACATACACAGCTCCGAGATTTGCATCGAGCACCTATCGTCTTGAATATTCGATATCACTCGATACATTAATGAATATGTGGACGTAGAGTTAGGGCAGTCATTATTACTTGCAAGATAGAGAGCCAACGCGATAACGGAGGTTAATTACTAATTAGTATTGCTAGAATTCAAATGGTTAAATCTATATTCTATACTAATATTATAAAGCTGAAGAGTTAGTTTGGTTGAACAGTAGAATATCAGGAATTACTGGTCCGATTTGAAATTTTTTTTTAATGTTGGATAGCCCATTTATCGTGGTTATAGGCTATAATATAACATCACGCTACAGCCAATAAGTACTGAGCAGTGGCCAAATAAAGAGCGACGGGAGCGAAGCCTCGCGCGACTTCTATAGTTAATATATTCTTATGGCAGCTTAACTGAACCTACTACCTTACCATCATAAGTACCGTAATAAAAACCAAAATATAGCATTACAACTATTTCTTCGAAAGGGTAGGTAGTACTCAGCTATGTGGGGTCCTAATAGGGAACAAGCCTATTTTTAGCTGGGCACATTTCTATACAATAGGTCAGAAAAACATATTCTCGTTTTTGCCCGACCCGGGGATCGAACCGGGCACTCTTGCACAGCCAGTTGTGCCACACTCCCGCTGCGCCATCGAGGCGATAGCCTCGGTACCTATAAGCCATAATACACTTTGCAATAATAGTGAAAGATTTATTTAGGATGAACATTGGTGGTAATTTACCCCATCCTTGCCAGAAGCATGAGTATTGTAAACAACACCAAAATACATCAAGTAATTTGGTGTAAACAATGTCAGGTTTAGATTGTCAAAACTGAGACGAGAGGCGCTGTTTCAATGGCCAATAGAATTCCAATATTGACAATATCATTTCAATAATAAATTACTATAACTATACTAATGTAACTTTCGCCTGCGGCTTTACCAGTGTGGTATGTAGGAATTTTAATTTAATATTATCATAAATCACTCTATTAGTGATAACTGCATGAAAATATTTATGTTCAGTGGTTTTTTGGGTTTATCAAGTACATACGCGACGGAGGACTACTATGTATGTAATTATTAAATACATTATTTATTCAAACTGCAAATAGATTGATTGATGCGACAAGCAAATAAATAACAATAATTATGTAAAACTTAAATATGTATAATAGTCGCAAAAGTTTTATAGTATCAAACATCTATTGGCTGTTATTATGTTTCCACTCATCTCCACCTCTGTAATGTGCAGGTCTAACATTAATAATAACAAACTGTAACATAATATTGTTATTATTTTTGTGATCTGTTCATTAACTACTTGCTATGCTATATTTACCTTCAGGAAGGTAATCAGTTACACAGATAAATATTATAATTAATACTATTGGAGGTACATAATATTTTAATAAAGATTATGATTATAGGAAATTAGAGTAAACTAGGAAAATGATTCCAACTAAGAATAGTAATTTGTTATTTACAGATTATACTTCTACAATCAGGTATTTTACTTTCTGTATCAAAAAATTATATTATCACAAAATCGCTAGGCAGAGGTTGGATGAGGCTCATGTCGAGCACTGGACGTCATTGGGGTGATATATAATATAATAATAATATTCTACTACATTCACACAGCGCCATCTAGTCCCAAAGTAAGCAATTATATTTGCTTGTGTTATGGGTACTAAACAACTGATATACTACTTAAATACATTTTTTTTTTGTAAATACATACATATTATAGATAAATTACACCCAGACACAGAACAAACCTTTATGCTCATCACACAAAGATTTGTCCTGGGTGGGGATCGAACCCACGACCTCCGGCTTAGCAGTCAGGGTCACTAACCACTAGACCAACAGGCCAGTCAAATATGATGATGATGATCTAAAAATTGATGAAAAAGCAGTGATCCGATGGGGCAAAATGTTCTTGAGTATCAACCACATATTTGGTTTGGGGGATGTCGTTGGTTACGGGACAAATAAAAACAATTTTGCATATGTTGGGAAAAAGGGTTTCATTTGCTTCATTTATTTGAAATACTGACAATAGATAATGTCATGTAGCTTGGTATATTTTAGTCCAGGTCTAGATATTCTGTGGGGTTAACCATAATATTAACAAATATATTGTCAATACCAATAGATTAGCTTGACATATACATGAAATCACTTTCTTTATCAAAATTATCAAGAAGTTAGGTATACAGATATTTAAGATGAATAAAAAAGGATTTTTTTCTTCTATTCATCATTCTAGTTATAATCTAATTATTAGAATTATAGATAGACCATTCAGAAATGCACTAATGATATTCATTGATAAATAAGATATTCCTTGACACACGCCAATTTACACTCAATAAGAATTAATCAGTGTTAGCAATGCTGTTTTCCCAAGGGTTTAAACTAATTGTAACACTAGTACTAGGAAAAGGCATTATATATATCACATTTTAACATGAAAATAAAAAATATGTTTGAAATCAATATGGTTGAAATGTTGAAAAAATATGTATTTTAACATGATGACTAGAGTTCTGTATATAAATTTGGTTGCCAAATTTTATACACTATAACATGAAGCCCTAATCTGAATCAAGCTGTTTGTGTGATAGATAAGTTTAATCTAACACTTTTTTCTTTTATACAGATAGCATAATAGACAATTTCTTGTTGAAAATCAGAAAATATCTTGTCAAATAAAACCATATCAAGTTGCTTGTTTGATACAAGCAACTTGATATGGTATAGGTATATGCTATAGGTATAATTATAAGTTAACACTTGGCGGTATTGACTTTATTGTTTATCAGTTGGTTGATATCATGTTTGGGCAAATACACAAAAAAAAATTGTCATAATTTTAAATAAATACACATTAAAGAGAATACAGGATGAGCATAGATAGCTGACCCAAATATTATACAAATTAATGTGCAACATTCTAGTTTCCTCATGTTTTATCAGAAAGTTGTGCCATAACTAAACACTATTGATATAATAAAATAAATTTGATGAATTGAGAGTGAATAGTAAACACTCTCTGTTCATTCACAGCAGTTTTACGATGCAGATAACGCCGGAACATACATTCAGTGCGTGTTGAATACTTACATATCAATAGCAAGGATCCATTCAACACTGCATGCATAATTAAACACTAACACATTATAACTATAGCTCTAATGTATAACTTATATACCCAACCAGTACTCCTGTTGTTCACCAAACTAATAAAATTATTCTTATGAAACTGGTATGTGAAAAATTCTAGATCACATGTAAATAGGCTCCATGCTCACCTTGTATCAAATTTGAAAACCACAAACGAACGACCTAGGAATTAGTTCCACATAACACGCGTGTCACCATTATGTGCCAAATTTAATGGTTTTAAAGTAATTAGAGTGAAGGTCGCATCTCTGGGGCCAAAATTACCTGTGCCATCTGTGGACGCTGGTTCACGTCCTTCATGTCGATACAGCCCGGGTGCAGCACGTTTAGAAGGTTGCACAGCAGTACTCCATCGCGTAGTGTGTATGCCAGGTCATGGATTGAACTCGAATCCCAGTTCGCCTTATGGTCGGGACGTAGTAGGCCACATCTCGTTAGCCAGGACGCGCACTCGCGCCATAGTTCCTCGGCTTCAGCCATGATTTACACAAGCGTCGTACTGCACATCGATAGTATCGGTACGGAATACGGCTTTTTAATAATCAACAGGCCATCATTAAACGAGGGTTAATTGATAATTGACATACAAATTGATACAACAAACAAGACCAACACCAACCAAGCGAGAACAAGATTTTTTGACAACTGGCATAAAGTGTTGCTACAGTTGCTACACCTTAATACTTGTTGGTAATAAAAAGGTGTCTATAGATAATAAAACAATAAAAGCGCAAACCACCTGTTACCATTTAGAAAATTTGAAAAGACAAATACATAATGATATTTTCCCAACAATTTATTAATCAAAATATATATAATAGTAAATCTATTTTTTTTTAAGTTTTTCAATTCAACAACAGCAATGCGCAGCAGGCAGCGTTCGCTCTAGAATCGAGGTCAATCAATGAAACAGCTGTCAAAAAATATATCACTGCTAGCAACATTGTTGTGTTAGGCCGAGGCGGAGTGACGCGACGGCACGTCGAACGAACGATTTCCCATGAAATTTGCTATTTTGTGTTTAAAATTCGTGTAAAATCTGTGTAATTTAACAAGCGAAAGGTAAGTAATATAGCTTTAAGTAGCATTTACATAATTATATGGCAATTCGTAATTTTGAAATAGCTTTAAATCTTATCTATGACACACCCATGTATCGGCGAATTCCTCGGTAATGTCCAACTTTCCGAAAGAAATCACAGCCATGAATAGGGAATGCCAAAATGGAATCCTGTGCACATACCAACAAGTTACAATTTACATGCCCGTAATTTCTGCGGAAGTCTAAAATTGGCTCCGGCCGTTATCCTTATTAGGTTTATTTTGGAACATTACGTCATTGAGCATAAGAGGGAAGTATGATGTGGGGTCGATATAGGTAGATGCCGCCGGTAGTTTTATGAGTGTCAGTGATGTGTGTCGGGCTGGGGCGGCATTGTGATAGTATCAGGAGCGGCACTCAGCGGCAGTGCGTCGCTACGACGCCTGTGCTTTCTACATAAGTATATGAACTGTGTTCAGAATATTGATAGTGTTGTGTCTACTGCAGTGCTGTATATATTGATTTTCACTTTAACTCTAAGCCCTTTTTAATGTAAGTAGGCCAATAAACAATCTGATTATTATTATAACACAATTCCACTGTATTTGTTGTAATATTTTGTAAATAAGTTAGTAAATATTTACAATAAAGTGCCAATTAATAAGACTGTCAAAAACAGGTGATCTTATATATTGATTATCTAGTTATGACACTTCATATACCCATAGTTTACTCATTTAAACTAAAATATATTAATCAAAAACTTTAATGTTACTATAAGAACCCCACCCATACATGACACAGATTGGTCTGTGCATGTGTGTGTTTGTGTGTGTGTGTATATATATGATTGCAGTGCTCCAGATCAAGTTGCATAGGTATTGATTACCTTAAAGGTTGAGTGATATGTGCATTCATTGTCACAGCTCAAACTAGGCCACTTGGTATAACTATAATTACTCACATAGTTATGATTATAATAACTTTTGTCAGTATGTAGTATGAGAAAAGGATTTCATAGTTTAATATTACTTTATGATATTTTTGAGATAAATAAATTAGAAAATTATATCACCATAACAGGGAACTTATTGCTTTATTGTAGATTGGATTAGCAAACTGTGACAAAAGGTTAATAAACCAATAAATTCGTTTCAAAAAACAATTCCCGTCCTGACAGTCGGGTAAAAACTCTATACAATTCTTTAAAATACTATCCTACTGCTGTGAAAGGGATCTTGCTTTGACTTTGTCTGGAGTTTGTAGACATATTGCCAATTAGTTGAATTGCTTAATTTACAAAATTAGCTCAATTTGAGACAGATCTTACTGTGCCTCTGTTCTTAAACTTTATCCCAGCGGAGTTAATGTTTATGAAAAGAGAGGTTAGCCAAGAATAATATGCCCGAAAAAAAATGTTTATTAATTTATTAAAATTCATCTTCTGTGCTTATCTCTTCTACACTTGGACGAAGTCCCAACAGGTGACGTCTCAATCATCTAGTTAATCTGTTGTATCTAATGGATTTCTAAGTTATTTTTAATCTTCCCTGATATTATTTTATGATCAAATAATTTTAATCTTTCTTAGTATAAGGGTGAGGTGACATCTATCATGTGAACCAATGCTGATATATGTGACACAAACCTTAGTAACAATAAACATCTTTACTGGATCTTGCTAAGTGCTATCACTTATCTCATAATTAAAGAGTTTACTAGACATAAAGTCTGATAAAAATAGCTGATAGTATTATAAAGTCCTTAAATAATAATAATAATAAATAAGAAATTGCATAAAGAAAAATGATTATGGTGTATTGTTTTAATTATAGTAATAGAAATAAGTATGTAGTCACATTGTTGTGCCATGCCTTGTATTGTGGGTTTGATTCCCACACGAGATAAATATTTATGTTAATTGTCTATAGATTTTGTTATGAATCTAGATGTACTTTGTTCTATGTTCTAGAAAACAATACTTTAAAAAAGAAATCAATGAGTTCCTTATACTTTATCAGTCTCGTAATAACCATGAATGATTCTTAACATCGAAAGTACTATTCTAAAAACTTATCATTTTGTTTTTGATTTGGATAAACTCTACAGAGATTGAGATTTCCTTCAAATGTACCGCTTACTATCAGGTGGGCCGGACCTCTGTTTGCCCTGTGACGTGGTACTTATATTCAATTTGTTTTTTTCTTGTCTTCACCCTGTTCTCCAAAAATATTATTAGTTGTCGCCCGCGGCTCCGCAGAGGTTTGCCCACGCGTATTTCGACATTATACATATATGGTTAATACATACTCCTTGCAGTAATAATTATATAAGTGTATTAATTTATTATTCACATAGATAAATGCTTATAATTTAAAACAATGTCCCACAAATCTGCACAGGTAGTTGTAGGGCTATTTTTCAGAAATCGCATATTTTTTCGGGATAAAAGTAGCCTATTTTATTCCCTACCCCAAAACTACTGCAAAAATAATTTTAGATCCCTTGCTCTGTGAAGAACAAAGTAATCCATCCCACGCACCATATATTTAGACTGAATAAAGAAAGTAAGAAGTATGTATATGTGCTATTTCAGACTATAATATATCTGTGTGCTAAATTTCGTCCTTTCGTCCGTTCTGGTGTTATTGAGTAACAAACATCCATTCATCCATTCTAACTTTCGCATTTATAATATTAATAGGAAATAGGATACGAAAATTAAGATATAATGCAAGTGCTTAAAAAGCATTTAAATTTGTTATCATCAGCTCCACAGTACATTACATTGAGGTGAGTCACAAGGCCGTGTGATGTAATCGTCGCCTGGTAGCAGACACAGCACAGATAACTTACAGTAATATAATACAGACACCAAACCACACCTTTGCAGGCACAGACTGAATAAGACGAATGTCTCTTGGAATTTTTGCCGATAAACTAACACCTAAAGGTTTAAATTACCTGAACAGGTATTCTGTTATGCAGTGGCGTAACAATATCCAGTTGCTACAAATTCATCGAAAAGGGCTACCGCGTAAAAAATGCTTGATGTTGTACTAGAACAACATCAAGGAGTTATTTCTTTTAAAAAATTTTGTTCTCGCCTTGAGAGAGGCCCTTTTGGGCCCACAGTCCTGGTTGAGTTTTGCCCTCTCCACTCATTCACCCTATAATTACGCTAGGTACTGAACTTATAGCTTTTCTATGAGAGAGTATATTTATTATTCATGTTTTTTTTTTGTTATTTACAGTTAGCATTGCATGTTTATCTAAACAATTGTGTAAGGTATAGCATTTTCCATGAAGTGTTATTACAGTTTGATTGGACATTATCTCCAAGATAAAACATAAATGATATTGTTCTTGTGATAACATTACTTGAGAATAGGTTTGCATTGCAAAAGATCTTTTATACATCATACTTAAACCTAAATACAATACTAATAATTAAAATACTAATACATTGTTTGTTTAAATTAACCTTCCATATAGTCCATAACACACAGGACAAGACAGGACCGTTTGCAGTGGCGTAAATTAGGTGAGGCCTATGTTCAGCAGTGGACGTCGTTGGGCTGATATGATGATGATGATGATGATAGTCCATAAATCGACTAATGAAAATCGCTTTTTAATATATCCAGCCATACTGGTTTTGGAGGTCAAAAGATTAAACGTAAAATAACTTTTCGATTGAAACTGAATATATTTTCTCTTAACTAAAGTTGGAACAGAACATAATTCCTATCTGTAATTCTGTAGTGTCTTTTATTCGTGACAATCAAGAGGCGATTAAAAATTTGGAGGTTTCTTGATGATGGATCGCGATCCATTCGCTTTTGGGAATCACCGATTTATCGTTTTTCTTCGTTGATCTTCTAATTTCATGACCCCACTTCACAATAGTCAATAATGGGCGATTACGAAATGAGCCATGATTACCACAACCACTGACACATCACACTCATCATCATCAGTCCAAGTCTAGCTGTTTACAGGCCTCCAATTATTCGCAGTCACGTGGTATCGCCCATTATATGGACGCCGTCCATAGCCTTATGACCAAATATATAACAATTCGTGTATTAAGATAAATATAATTCGTCTATGAAACTTTCTATGTCGTACAAGTCGCATCTGCGTGTAGTTGGAAAGAAAGAGCTAATACATACGATATTCGATTTCTGTCGCAGAGAGAGTCTTGATTTTTTTTTATTATCTTCGTAAAACCAACAGCATATTTATATTATCATCACATAAATACTTTATTTGTTTTTTATTTATAAATCTTTATTTATAAAGATAAATTGGATTAATTGGATTCTGTTTGTGGATGTATGGCCGAAAATATTTTATGAGTGCTTGCGGTTCTGTGAGCGTGATGCATGAATGTGTTCTTTTTCTTTTATTCTTTCATTGTATCATATTTTTTCTTTTTTATTAATGCTGTCAGTGGTATTTTACCGTTGCGTTAATTATAAATAAATAAACAACAATACAATAAAAAACATTAAAAAAAAAATACACTACTTCAAATAATAAATATTCCAAAACAAATTAATATGCACTAAAAAGTAAAAAATAATTGCGTATTTTCCTACAACTTAATAAATCAACTAACTTTACTAACTCAACACATACCTATGAATAACAAACAATTATCAAAATATTTTCAGAGTTCTCCTAAGTAAAATGAAAAGAAAAATATTAGACTACTTAAAAATCAATTCAATTATTACGATAATATTATAATGTAAGTAGGTACAATTATTGTTATTTTTGGAGTAGGTGTCAGCCAACTAAGATAGGTTTGTTATTTATTATCACTACAAAACATCATTACAGTTTTACACCAGTTGTAAGTAGGTACATAAACGTGAGATTTCTTTTTAAAATTGTAATGTAAAATAATTGTAATGTCACAGATATTGTCACATTATATTTTCGTTTATCAATATTCATTTGTTCATGGGTTAAATATTAGGTATCTGTATTTTTGTCGTTTGAAGGTCGCAGATATTGTCGTATAAAAGTTCATTTAAAAAATAACATCTTTGGTATAGTAATTAGTTATTAATTTAATAGTTAGTAAGTTCGTATTATTATTGCTAGGTTGTTGGCGTTTCCTTGGCTGACACCGTCTGTCGAATTGATAACCTCCTCCTTTTTTTGAAGTCGGTTAATAAATAAGGCTATATTATTACGAGAGTTGTAACAAAACTATTTTTCTGTTTATTTTCCTGTGTGTAGTGTGATGTCAAGTTAAAACTTGACCTTCTGAGTTAATTAATACAATTTTGATGAGATCACAGAGTGCATGACGCCACTGGTTTTATTTATAGGTTTACTTTCATTATATTTATATTTTAAGAATTGTTGCTTAAGATAAGATAAGCACTTTATTGCTGTTTTTTTACTAAATTTACATTTGAGGATCGGTTTTTTCCAACAACAGTTTTCCCCTCGACAAAGACAATCTTCAAAATTTTTACCTATCTCAGTATCGCAAATCTGATCCATTCTGGACCGGCAATGCTTTTTAGATAATCTACCCGTTTCATTTGCTGATGTTTGCTTCTTTTTCCATCCATGGAGTTCCACTGATATTATTATAATCCATTTAATTTTTTTTCACGCTTAGATATGTTCAGGCCATTTCCATAAGTGCTTTGCATACTTTATTGACATCTTTAAATTTAGTTCCTTTTACATGATCTAATTTTTTTTTTCGAATTTTTCTCTGTTACTAGTTTTTTGCCACGTAAGGCTAAGTAAGATTGTTCCGCGTTTTTTCTAAAGTATGTGTGATATGACTGTTTTTAATGTACTATGTCTGTTGTTACAGTTGATTTGTCATCATGGAACAGATACCACCACCCAAGGAGGTGAAGATCCTCGAGACCGCCGAGGATATTCAGGAGCGGCGAGAACAGGTAATTAGTCACAACGTTACTCTATTAGAGAGTCGACGATAATAATTCATTGTAGTCCAAAGTCCACAAATAAAAGAAAAATAAAAACTTGCCGTCATTAGGGATGATTCATCATTCTTGTTATTACGTCCACAAATATCATTGTTCATTGCCCAATCAATCGGTCATCTTATTGGCGGCATAGTGCCATGTATTTAAAGGTCTACAAATCTGAATGTCGGAGGCAATGGCCCTTTATTACTAAATTAATTAATTGAATGATAATGGATAACACTATTAGTTACGTAGTACTGATACGAACATTCAAATAACATCACGTTCCCTAATGTCTTTTTAAACTTTTGTAATAATGATTGTCCTTTAAATATCACCTAAAAATTAAGACACGGTCACAATATCTCTGAACTTCAATCTCATGTCGGGGTTTCCAATGATTTTGGTCATCGACACCGGAAATGCAATGGAGCGAGCGCGGGGAAGTGACATCGGGAAAGCCAGAGCTTCCAGGTGCATAGATAAAGTGACAGTATTAATGTATTGTAATTGTAACCACAAGAATGACGTACATCTTTAGTTTCATTGAAGTTGAGATATGCGTAGTAAGGGGGACTAAATAACTCTGTCGTTGCACAGAATTGCTATACAAATTAGAAATTACTCTTTTAGTTTATTAACTGATTGCTCTGTAGCCTATAAATGAAACCGCAACCAATTTTTAGAATAATAGAGCGCACTTTTTCACTTTTGGTATATCATTTATTGGCATCCGTAGCTGGAAAAGGTTACACTAAGAGGGTTATGTGAGATTGAAATTATTTTGTAAGAAATTAAAATATATTCTAATGATACTTACGGTCACGGAGTCCAAAATAATACACGTTTATTTCTATAATTTAATGAAAAATAATTCTAAACACACCATAACGGTGTTTTCACACTTGCGATTTTTCTATACTCGTAATGAGCAGATGTGATAAAATCTAAATAACATTTCAATTTTTTCCTACAACCATCTTTTAACCACCATATTTATAATATTATATATTTTTACTTTTAAAATAAGTGAAGTTAAGGACGGAGATTTTCCGACAGTCCAGGATCAGGGCCCTGAACTACTCCTCACTAAGCTTCCTCTATTCCTTGGTTAGAGTGATATTCCACACATTACCACCACTTAGATAAACTGTCGTAGTTTTTGTTGTAGATCTTGTCAAGGTTCGTCTGGCATTGTCCATAGTACAAAACCTCAATGTTCGGTGGTCGACATTGGTAGGTAACTCCGTTCACACCACACACTGGCTGGTATACCAATGGATTGTGATTCTCATACATTGGATACATGCTGCTTGTATACACAAGTACTATATTTAAAAATAAAAATAACACTACAGTCTTCATGTCTTTGATCAACTACCGATTTTCAAATGAATGTCGTTTTTTATTTCTGATATTCCGCCTTAGTTTTCACAATGACCAATGCTGAAAAATTCGGTGACTATAATGAACTTTACGGCAGTTAATTTATAATGTGTTTTTTGAGTCTTAGTAACTGTAAATTTTTATCTAAGCTTGTAATAGCTAATAACTAGTAACTGTAGTTATGTCGAAAATTAATTAATTACCAAGACCTTGTCAGCAATGTAACAATATACATTGTATTTTAAGAAAGTTGAAAGAATACATAATTTGTGTGATGTTTATTTTAATTTTTATTCATATCGTCAGTATTAAAAACATTGCACTTTTTAGAACTTGCATTAAATTTTCTCCTGAAATTAATTCATTAGAATTTTATATGGTACCCTGTATAACAAGGTTTTGTAATTAGTGAAAGGCTGAAAGCTGAATACTTATGTTTACCTTCACTAAATTAACTTAGGTACTTCATGCTCTTTATTTAAATATGTATTTTATATAAGGATTACATGGAGACATAGTCATATAGTT
Organism: Laspeyria flexula; assembly: GCA_905147015.1. Lineage (NCBI taxonomy): Eukaryota > Metazoa > Arthropoda > Insecta > Lepidoptera > Erebidae > Laspeyria > Laspeyria flexula. The sequence goes on from LR989954.1 coordinate 16,254,483, forward strand.
AAGATGGCACAGCCGTAGGTATTTTTAACCCAAGGGTTGAATCTACTATGGTGCAGTTTTGTCGAAAAAATAAGCCTGCTCTAGCACATAATAAGTAATCTATAGGGCAGTAAACTTAGCCCATAATACAAGGGACAACTAATACAGCTAAGAATTAAGGAGGGAAGCACTACTAATATATTGCTCCTATGGTAGTGCCACCCTGCTTACCCTTTAGCGGTAGCTTTATGAAAATTTACTATTGACTATATTCAATAAAAATCTGCACGAACTATGCCTCAAATAAATTCATTTTTATTCTCTTCCGTGGGCGCAATATATTTGATAAATCTGGATTTTTGACTTCACGTATTTATATCAATGTACTAACTCGTTGTTTGTTGTAGGTGTTGAACCGCTATGAAGACTTCAAGCAGGAGGCCCGCGCTAAGCGTGAGAAGCTGGAAGACTCCCGTCGGTTCCAGTACTTCAAGCGCGATGCCGATGAGCTCGAGTCCTGGATCCAGGAGAAACTTCAGGCAGCTAGCGATGAGAGTTATAAAGATCCAACCAACCTTCAGGTAATTAAGAAGTCCTTCTCTATCTTACTTAAAGTACATTTTTTTAGTAGTTTTTCATACTTAGAGTAGCAATACAATATATATACAATAACAATCCGTATACAAATACCATCTTTTTGAACCATATTTTTAAAGAGTTAACCTCTTTAAAATTAATTATATTATATTATTATTATTATTAATATTGTTTGAGACATTTGTCTCAGTTTTGTACCATTAAGTTGTTGAGTCCACGAGACCAGCCTTCACACATATTTTATATTCATTGTAGCAGAGGATTGTATGAAAATAATACCAATTGAACATCCTCTGTGATGCGTGAAGGTCTTCCTAGAAATCATTTTAAATGAACAATTGACCAATGGTTCAGCTAATACCAAAAAAAAATATGTATCATTCTGAGCTGGGTAAATGGCTAGAACTTTTTCTGTTATGCAAGGTCAATATCTGTGGAAAATAATTGAATTATATATAGACTAGCCAGGTGCTTAATTGCTGCATATCATGCTTGTGTTATTCCTCAGCTATTAGAGTATGAAGAAAAATAAGTGGCGTATTATAAATTAATGCCAAGCAGCAATGATCTCCCTTAAAAAAAAACCTAACTATCAAATGAGTTGTTGCCACATGACTTGAACATAGCCGCCCACTGCCGGACATAGGCCTCTTCAAATGATTTCCAATAGGATCGGTTGTGTGCGGCTTTCATCTTACGTTTTGCGTCAGATCATCTGTCCACCTAAAATCTTTGTTGTTCACAGGCCAAAATCCAGAAACACCAAGCTTTTGAGGCCGAGGTGGCTGCCCACTCCAACGCCATTGTGGTGTTGGACAACACTGGCTCCGAGATGATCTCGGCTGGCCACTTCGCTTCAGAGACGATCCGCCGTCGTTTAGACGAGCTGCACCGTCTGTGGGAACTGCTGCTATCCCGTCTCGCAGAGAAGGGCATGAAGCTACAGCAGGCTTTAGTCCTTGTTCAGTTCTTGAGACACTGTGACGAGGTCATGTTCTGGATTCATGATAAGGTAACTATCATATTCTTCTAATACATAATTATATTCATTCCTTTTTAACTGGTTACCAAATTGTAATGTGTGAGTTAGATCAAATATATTACCGTAACGGGGTTAACGTGGGAATTAATAATGATGGAATTTTAATGATCAATATCATCATCTTGATTTAAAAGTAGAATGTAACTACTTTGTATTATATGGTAATACAGTTTGCATTATGCATCCATTTTTAATGAATTAAACCATATGCCGTTTGCTTTGGTAACGGAAATTAGTGGTATTAGTTCCAAATCTGTTTGTAGAATGTTCTAGTTCTTAAAAACATTCACATGTCAGTCATAATAAGGTTAAAACAAAGAGTTACTTGTGTAGGCGTAACCTATTTACTTCTTACAATGGGCGCGGTTGTTCTTAGGCCATATCTAATAATTTGTATAATAGAATGCGTTATATTCGACGATAGGAATAAGAATAGAAATATGAATTTACCTTGTCGGGAAATAGTTATTTTATACTTTATTGCACACAAAGAAAATAAAATATACAAATAATCTTAAAATCTAAACAAGTGTGTACAAAGGCGAGTTTATCTCATATTTGAGTTCTCTAACAGCAAACCTTAGAGTGATAGAGAAAAGAAGTAAGAATTAGAAAATATTATAAATTAACGTCTTTTTTTTACATGTTCGCTTTTTTGTTATTTATGGAGAAAGTTAAATATGAATTCTTGAAAAAATTTAACATCCAACATGTTGACTCCTCAGTTAAATGGCTTTGTAGTTGGTTCTTAGACGAGTAAAAGTATGACAAGATGACGTAAGTGTTTCAAATTGTCTAACACAATATCGTGTGAGAAACACCAGACATGGCTTATTATAACCATGATGATTTAAAGAAAAATTTTTGAAGATAATAATTTATTGTCTTTTATTGTATTTATAGATATATAAGTAATTATGTTGCAAACCTGGCTCTGTCTGAAAACCAGCGCTATTACACTTATGTTTTAGCATTATGCTGAGACAGGGCCGTTTTTCGTACTCATATTATATAGGTCTTATAGTTTATATTTGTGCTGTAATCTGTAAATTGCAGTCTGAAAATATATCGATGTTCTTTCTTTCTTTCAATATGTATACTGACCTGATATGACGATACTGAAAATGCTATTTAATTAAATAAAATCTACTAAGATTGTACAAGCTAAATGTAAATAATTATATTTTTTCTTATAAACTTAATCAACCTTACTGATATTTACCTAATTAGCCAATGTACAATACTTTTACTGTCGATCAACCCTAATATATAAATAACTTACATTAACAGGAGACGTTTGTATGCGCCGACGAGTTCGGCTCCGACCTGGAGCACGTGGAGGTACTGCAGCGCAAGTTCGACGAGTTCCAGAAGGACATGGCGGCGCAGGAGTACCGCGTCACCGAGGTCAATCAACTCGCCGAGCGACTAGTACTCGAGGGACACCCCGAGAGGGAGACCATCGTCAAGAGGAAAGATGTGAGTACATAACAGCGCCTCTCCTCTCTCTCTTTAACTGTTGAAACTGCCGCGTTGGGGCAGCGGGTTTGGTTCCCGGGTCGGGTAAAAACGGTATCGGGTGTTTCTGTAATAAAATTCCTACTTTCAGCCCGGAAATGTCCCGTTAATGGTAATAGGCTCGCCCCCTATTACATGAGACCAAAAATAACTGGAGATAAGCGTGATGTTAGGTAAAATCTTCCTTGGAACTCAAAGAATATTTAAAAAAAGTATTAGCTAAATTGGTAGATGTTCTTGAGTTTTGGGCATAGCAACAAGTTGCAACAAAAATTACAATTAATATCTGCTGTAGGAGCTGAACGAGGCGTGGCAGCGTCTCCGTCAGATGGCGCTGATGCGTCAGGAGCGTCTATTCGGCGCGCACGAGATACAGCGCTTCAATCGCGACGCCGACGAGACCATCGCTTGGATCTCCGAGAAGGACGTCGTGCTCGGCTCTGATGATTACGGACGTGACCTGGCCACTGTGCAGACCTTGCAGGTATGACTTGTGACACTTGCTTTATTATTGTTTTGTATTGGTATTTGTTAATATAGTATCACTATTTGTTTTAAATGCTCTGTTGATATTTGTTATAGTATCACTATTTATTTTAAATGCTCTGTTGATATTTGTTAATATAGTATCACTATTTGTTTTAAATGCTCTGTTGATATTTGTTAATATAGTATCACTATTTGTTTTAAATGCTCTGTTGATATTTGTTAATATAGTATCACTATTTGTTTTAAATGCTCTGTTGGTATTGGGTATTAGAATATCACTATTCTAGAAGACAGAGTCGCGCGTTGGCCACCCGTGGCCATCCAATTTTATTATTTTGATTACCACAAATTCATAACTTTATCTTTATATTTAAATAAAAGTGCTCCTAACTAAATAAAATATGTTCATTATTTGATGTGTAGCGTAAGCACGAGGGTGTGGAGCGAGACTTGGCAGCTCTAGAAGACAAGGTGTCGACCCTGGACGGAGAGGCGGCGCGCCTGGCCGCCATACACGCCGACCACGCGCCCGCCATACACGCCAAGCGCGACGAGATCACGCAAGCTTGGCAGACACTCGTGCAGAAAGCTAAGGTTAGTCTTGTCTTATTTTACAGCTTTTGGGAAAAAAAAAAAATTTTTCTAAAGGAAAACATAGAAATGTTTTTGATCACTCATGTGACTGATAGACAATCCGTCTGTCATAGCTAATTTTCTCAGAAACTAGTGCAACGATTGAATCGAGATTTTGACATATAATATCTGTGTAACGGAAATCAATTAATTTTAGTCATGACCACTGCCTACATGGTTTGGGGAATTAAAGAAAAAAGTTTTGCTAACATATCGGTGACGCAAAGGAAGTGAATGACTCCTTTATAAAAATCCAGAATCGGTTCGATTCTTAGCTCGTGTAAAATACAATTGGGTTCTATTATATGTAGTGAAATTCTCAATATTAGCCTTAGATTTAAAATAAGCTGATTTCATTTTCATGAACATAACATATCCGTGAAATGTAGGTGTAACACACCTCTGCTTACCCCTTATCTCGTCATTAATGATGTAATGTGTACTACCAGGAGCGTCGGTCGGAGCTGGAGTCGTCGCACGCGCTGCACCGCTTCCTGGCGGACTACCGCGACCTCATCTCGTGGGTGTCGGACATCCGCGCGCTCATCTCCGCCGACGACCTCGCCAAGGACGTGCCCGGCGCCGAGGCGCTGCTCGAGAAGCATCAGGAACACAAGGTCACTCACATTAAACGACATACACACGTATACATACACATACATACACACGCAACACATATGCAGGCACAATAGTACAGTTGACATTTATACTTCTTAATTTGTAACCATAATTATATGCATTGTGATACTAGTAAATGTATTTGTTTATAATACATACTTTTCATTTTGTAAAATGCGCTAACGAGATTATGCTTGTATTATCAGGGCGAGATGGACGCGCGGTCGGACGTGATGGAAGCGTGCGCGAGTGCTGGGCAGGCACTGGTCGCTCGCGGACACCGCGCGGCGGGCGAGGTGTCCGCGGCGCTGGACACGCTGGAGCGGGACACCAGCGCGCTGCACCAGCTGTGGGACCAGCGGCGCGTGCTCTACCTGCAGTGCATGGACCTGCAGCTCTTCTACCGCGACACCGAGCAGGCTGACGCTTGGATGCACAAGCAGGAGGTGTGTTTAATCTGTTTATCATTACGTGTCTTATTTAGTAAACAATCTTGGCACCCTTTTATAATATTATTTTTAATAAGATTCTATTGTCACTACTAAAATTCAGATAAAATTGTTAACTGGATACCTACATGTAGTAAGATCTATCTATTAACAATTTCGTTATATCATAGGCTTTCCTCGCCAATGAAGATGTCGGCGATTCCCTGGACTCGGTGGAAGCCCTTCTCAAGAAACACGAGGACTTTGAAAAGTCCCTTGTAGCACAGGAAGAGAAGATCAAGGCATTAGACGAGTTCGCGTCTAAGCTGATTGAAGGTCAGCACTACGCGGCTGATGATGTCGCTCAGAGGCGAGAGATGCTGCTGGAGAGGAGAGCTGCACTCTTGGACAAGTCTCACCAGAGGAGGGCGTTGTTAGAAGATGCTTACAAGTACCAGCAGTTTGAGAGGGATTGTGATGAAACTAAGGGTAAGTTTACTGTCTTTAAAAGAACACTTACAAAAAGTAAATAGATGTCAAATCTAGGGCCTAAATTAAATCATTATAATCATTTCAACCCATAAACATCCCACTGCTGGGCACGGTGAATTTAACCTACTATACCACGCTGGCTAGATAAATACGAAAAACATGGAAACAAGACGTAAGAGTATAATGTATCACCCAAAGGTAGACTGGTATATAATGCCTTTGGCATTAATTATACATTATGTATTAAGTATTAAATAAACAGATTCGGGTGTATTGAAGTTATAATCACATACATAATTATAATACCCTTTGGGAAACACTCCTGTAGAAAGTAAGCCAGTCTCAGTTGTATATAAAGATATACCCTAACATATATGTTGGTTTGATCAGGTTGGATCAACGAGAAGCTGAAGTTCGCGACGGACGACTCGTACCTGGACCCCACGAACCTGAACGGCAAGGTGCAGAAGCACCAGAACTTCGAACAGGAGCTGCAGGCCAACAAGCCCCGCATCGACGAGATCAACGTCACCGGCAACAAGCTGCTTGAACAAGAACATTTCGCTAAGCGTTAGTATTGTACTATATATTGACAAGAATTATAGTAATTATATGACACTTTAGCGGAGCAGTTATTGCGGTCGCAACACCACCAGCGTGTCGCGGATTCGATTCCACTTGAGACAATATTTGTGTGATTCATAGATACATACGTCACAAAGCTTCTTGTCTTACGCAGGAATTGTTTTCACAGCAATCGATCCTAGGATTGATCCGTTGTTTCTGACAGAGTATGTATGCAAACTGATAATGATCTGATATGGTTTTGATAAATATAATTACAACTAAAAACCCTGTCATCACTCGTACAAGTTCAGGCGAGAGAATTCATCTACAATTTGCAGCATATATTCATCATCATCATCATAATTATATCAGTAGGGTGTCACTGCTGGACATAGGTTTCCAAGAGATCAGTTTAATCTCGTGGTACTATCTAAGAAAACACAAACGGTAAACAGTGTTAGTTACCATTCTGCCTCCGATCTCATAATTTAATGTATATTGCATCAAAGTAACAGAGGTCTATAACCAAATTAACAAATTTGCAGCTCAAATCGAATCCCGTGTGGGAGAGCTGGCTGGTCTGTGGGAGAAGTTGGCTCTAGCCTCAGAGCTGAAGGGTAGCAAGCTGCAGGAAGCTGCGGCGCAGCAACAATACAACCGCAGCGTTGAGGACATCGAGCTATGGCTCTCTGAGGTCGAGGGTCAGCTGCTTAGTGAGGACTATGGCAAGGTAATTATAGCAAACACATATATTAATATATAGGTATACGTATACATTAACAGTATCTAGGCGTACGTTTACCGTATCATGTACATGTTTTGACATCTAAAGTATATGTTACAAAAACTAAACTAACTTAATTACATCTATCTTTTTTTATACCAATATGGTGGTAAACAGGCGTATGGTCCGTCTGACGGTAAGCGGTTACCGTAGCCTATGGAAGCCTGCAACAATAGGCTTGCAGACCCTATAAAATCCATTCACTCATATTGTCCTCAACTATGTCATTGGCATTATACTAATAAAACTTAAACATGTGCAGGACTTGACTAGCGTGCAGAATTTACAAAAGAAGCACGCGCTACTGGAAGCTGACGTGAGCTCGCACGCCGAACGTATCGAGGCTATCCGCAACCAAGCCGAGCAGTTCATCGAGAGAGGACACTTCGACGCTGACAACATCAAGGCTAAGAGAGTGAGTGCTCTGATATTGTACTAGTTTTAATGTCCTAAATTTTTTATCAGCAAGTCAATTGACATCTGAATATAAGACCTTATCAGTGTTATAATAGATCTAATTGTAAAATTTGTTCTTAACATTCTGATGACAAAATGGAATATCTCAGTATTTAAACTTTTAATTTTTTTTTTTATTGCAATTTCATTTGTTTTTTGTGGTGACTTTGTTTATGACATGTCACATCACAACTTCATCTGCTTTTCTGTTAAATGGTTTTAATTCAATTTTGCTAAAATTATGATATATTTGGTTTAGGATGGTCTAGTAAACCGTTACACCGCCCTGGACAAGCCGATGGCGATCCGCAAGCGTCGCCTGTTGGACTCGCTTCAAGCTCAGCAACTGTTCCGTGACCTCGACGACGAGGCCGCTTGGATCCGCGAGAAGGAACCTATCATCGCTTCTACCAACAGAGGTCAGCTAAGATAGAACGTTTTTATTTACCTTTTTAATTACCTTAGTATTCGTTTTTTTGATAGCCATATTTTACTCAATTACGGAAAGTTGAGTTTTTTACTAGTAATAGGAACTTACTTTTCAAGTCTTATATAAACTTATTCATTTGCTCATGTGTCATTATAATATTAGTATAGATATATTTAGTGGTGACAATGTGAGTGTACTGACTTGTGAGTGACGCAGGTCGCGACCTGATCGGCGTGCAGAACCTGATGAAGAAGCACCAGGCGGTCATGGGCGAGATGGCGCAGCACGAGGCGCGCGTGGACGCCGTGCGCGCGGCGGGCGCGGCGCTGCGGGACGCGGGGCACTTCGCCGCCGACGACATCGGCGCGCGCCTCGCGCAGCTGCACGCGCACTGGACGCAGCTGCAGGACAAGGCGCTGCAGGTACACCTCCGCCTCTCACATACTGATCCTTATACTACATGGCTACATTTAGAGAGCTATCTAATGGATTCTAATCCATCCATCAAAAAAAAAAAACTTAAAGTTATTGGATCAACTGATAATTCTCAATTACAAAACAGTCTAACAACAACTACTTTGTTTTTTATTTAATGCATTTATTTGGTAGCGTAAGCAAGATCTGGAAGATTCTCTCCAAGCGCAGCAGTACTTCGCAGACGCTAATGAGGCCGAGTCGTGGATGCGTGAGAAGGAACCGATGGCAAACACTCAGGACTACGGCAAAGACGAAGACTCCTCCGAAGCGTTGCTGAAGAAGCACGAAGCTTTGTTGTCCGATCTTGAAGCGTTCGGCAACACTATCAAGTCGCTCAGGGAGCAGGCTAATGCTTGTCGGGTGAGTTACTAACTGATGTTAAGAATAAGATTTGGATATATTTATTTAGTAATACTATACAAGTTGTTCTTATACAAAAAATGATTTTGATGGATAAATTTATGTGTACCAATAGTCTTATATGTTATACTTATATGTTGTGTTCGTAGCAACAAGAGTCGCCGGTGGTGGACGTATCTGGTAAGGAGTGCGTAGTGGCTCTGTACGATTACGCGGAGAAGTCGCCGCGCGAGGTATCCATGAAGCGCGGGGACGTGCTCACGCTTCTCAACTCTAACAACAAGGTACGTTTTAACAACTAGGTACATTCAACAACAACATACGTTCTAACAACAACATACGTTCTAACAACAAAGCAACTAGGTCCGTTCTAACAACTAGGTCCGTTCTAACAACTAGGTCCGTTCTAACAACTAGGTCCGTTCTAACAACTAGGTACGTTCTAAGAACTAGGTACGTTCTAACAACTAGGTACGTTCTAACAACTAGGCATGTTCTAATAACAAGGTATGTTCTAACAACTAGGTAAGTTCTAACAACTAGGTACGTTCTAATAACTAGGTACGTTCTAACAACTAGGTACGTTCTAACAACTAGGCATGTTCTAATAACAAGGTATGTTATAACTACTAGGTATGTTCTAACAACTAGGTACGTTCTAACAACTAGGTACGTTCTAATAACTAGGTACGTTCTAACAACTAGGTACGTTCTAACAACTAGGCATGTTCTAATAACAAGATATGTTATAACAACTAGGTACGTTCTAACAACTAGGCACGTTGTAATAACAAGGTATGTTATAACAACTAGGTACGTTCTAACAACTAGGTACGTTCTAACAACTAGGTACGTTCTAACAACTAGGTACGTTCTAACAACTAGGTACATTCTAATGTAACCATTAAAGATTATCTACTAAGATAGTGGCTCGATTCGTACATCAACAATCTGCCACTATATTTGATTCCAAATGTTCAGTATGATTTGCTGATATTCTAAACAGATCGGCATACCAAAGAAAGTATAAGTACCATGTTTTTAAATGTATGTATATTATTTAAAATTGTTGATAAGAGATAAATTTCTAGAAATTGAGTCATAGGTGACCTTCATTTTACAAGAATGATAATAGTGCAGTTATAATATAATACTAATAACTGACGTAAATTGCAGAACCATTGTGAAATTCCTAACTCGGATGAAGGCAACTATCTTTCGATACTAGAAGTCGCGTGGAGTTTCGCTCTCGTCGTACTTTATTTTACCACTACTCAGCTCCTATTGGCCGTAACGTGATGTTATATAACCTATGGCCTGTCTCGATAAATGGGCTATGCAACAACAACAGATTTTTTAAATTGTACTTGTAGTTCCAGAGATTTACGTGTTCAACCAAACAAACTCTTCAGCTTTATAATATTAACGACTGGCCTGTTGGTCTAGTGGTTAGTGACCCTGACTGCTAAGCCGGAGGTCGTGGGTTCGATCCCCACCCAGGACAAATCTTTGTGTGATGAGCATAAAGGTTTGTTCTGTGTCTGGGTGTAATTTATCTATAATATGTATGTATTTACAAAAAAAAAATGTATTTAAGTAGTATATCAGTTGTTTAGTACCCATAACACAAGCAAATATAATTGCTTACTGTGGGACTAGATGACGCTGTGTGAATGTGGTAGAATATTATTATGTATTAGAATATTATTATTATTATATTAGTTTGGATTGGTAACAAGTTAATAAATGGTGTGGCAACATTTTATACAGACCCTTTCAATCTTTCTGGCCTGATTAATTATTATTATTTAATCAGAGCTATATTTTAAAAATATGTTCAATACACTTTTCAGAATTAGGTGAAAAGTGTGTAAGACGTAAGAAAGCACTGCGTTTACAGTTCTATTTATATGCAAATAATACATTTGAACTTGCGGGGCGTTATTTTCGTAGTAAAATAACTGTAAGCATTACGGATACTTACTTTTTAATACCCGTTCACGAAACATATTATCTTTAAAATATAGCTCCGATTGAAAAAATAAAAATTTAAAATCGCGAAATATGACACTAAATTGCGTCCTTGCCACTCCTAAGTATAAACGCTCTTAGTACATAAAATTTGCATACCGCAAAAAGATGCTGCTGTTGACGTCATTCGTTCCCACATCCGTGACATAGACACAATTGAATGAAGTTAAGGTTCAAATTGATATACAAAAGTTTGTTTTAAAAATGCGTGTCGCCACCATACCCTTATTCGACGTAGCAATAGAAATGGAACCTTATATCTACTTACTACGTATTACAACAAAAAACTTGCCCTTGTAATTATTCTGTTACAGTTGTGCTTACTGATAAATTTTATGTATTTTATTTAGCGTTATCGATACGTTTATCGAAAATAATTTAAGTGTACATATTGTATGTATTAAGTTCTTAACTAAATTAAATTTGTCTAGTATTTTATCAGATAATGTAAATTTATAATTATATATTTTTTTTATGATAAGTCTTCATTCCTTTATTTATATGTCCATTTTGTTACTAGTTATTGCTGTTACAAATTTTATTAAATATTGAGAAAACAATTAATAGGAACTATAATTTTTGTGCACTTTAAACTAATTGATAGACTCATGTAACTAAATTCCTACATTTTTACCCACGACGGAACGGAGACGGTATATGCGTTTGGGGTGAGAGGCTGTGTGTTTGTGAGTTTGTGTGTTTGTGTGTTTGTGTGTTCCAACATAATGCCTTATATCACGGAAACGGTTTGACCGATTTAGATGCGGTTTTCTGTAAAGTGTGTGCGGCTCTTGGGGACAGGTTATAAGATAGGTGTTATGTTAATAGCTCGCCAGGGGGCGCTACAATACACTGATTTCGTTGAATCCTTTGTGCCCTCCTATCTTTAAAACGATTAGACTGATTTCGATACGGTTTTCTGTAATGTATTTGTGATATATCGAGGATTGTTTTTGGATTCAAGATTTTGTATTTTTTTGCCAGGGGGCGCTGCAATAGACTAGGCAAACCTATGTTGATTTCGTTGAAACCTTTGTGCCCTCCTATCTTTTAAACGATTAAACCGATTTCGATACGGTTTTCTGTAATGTATTTGTGATTTATCGAGGATGACTTTTGGATACACGATATTGTATTTTTTCGCCAGGGGGCGCTGCAATAGACTAAGCAAACTTATATTTACAGTTATCTGTAAAATAATTAGACCTGTTACTGTATAGGGACATGTAGCATTGTAGTACTGAGATATTGATTACACTCATGAGGTTAAGCAACTTCGGATAAGGTCAGTTCATAGATGGGTGACCGTTTATGCAATTTTAGGGTTCTGTACCTCAAAAGAAAAAAACGGAACCCTTATAGGATCACTCCGTTGTATGTCTGTCTGTCCGTCTGTCTAGAATATTTTTCTCAAGAACGCATAGAGGTATAAAGCTGAAATTAATATAATTTACTTGGGTCTGCAAACCCTCGGCGTAAAATCAAAATCAAAATTCTAAGTTAACACAATCAAAAGATACAGCTGTTTATGCTCCATTTTTGACGATTTATCTTGACGATCATAATATATAGGGGACTCACCGTTGACCTAGAATCATGAAATTTGGCCAGAAGCTGCAAGTTGCACAAGTAAAGGAAAAAATCCGAAAACCGATCTTGTGTTGTTATATCACTGAATATTAGTACTGAGGTATACAATGATAAGCCTAAAAAAAATTAGTAAGAGTGAGAGTTTATTCCAGACTGACGTTATATAAACACCTACCTACCTTATTTATTCTAACTTATAGGTATCCCGTGCCCGGGGTGTAACCAAATTTTCATCATTTTTGCGATAGCACGCACCGTTTTCGAGATACAAACTATTATAGGTGGAAATCTGCGCTAACGCCGAAGGCAGTCCGGCTACGGCAATCAATGTGCGATAGCTAAACTTAACACCCCCCGATTCAGAGCAATCCGAATCGGACTGATTAGGTTAGGGTTATTTTTTTTTTCAAACCACCCAGAAGTAGGAGCCCCGCGAAGCGGGGCTCCGGCGACCTTTGTGCGACGGATGAGCACACAAGTCAACAAAAAATAAAATATATATAATATTATAGTCGAAGCTCCATGCAAATTCCATTCATTCTAGAGCTTACGGATGATATGCTTACTTATAAGGCGCTCCTTAAAAAGTTTAAAATAAGAAAATTAAAATGATAATTTCAAGTTATAAGACTTACTGCAACAGTAAATTTAAAAAAAATGTGTTTGTTCTATAATTTAGTATAAAACTTTTATTTATCTGTCAAGGTTCTTAAAATTTTATACGAGTTACTTACAGTTAGTAAGATAGGGCGCTCTTTGAAAATAATTAAAATAAAAAACAAAATTAAAAATTTTGAAAAAACCCACGACGATAACATCTATACAAAATAAGAAACTTAACATATAAAAAGGTTTAAATAACTTTATTTTAAATCCCCGACGAAAAGATAATAAGTAGCGTAAAAACAATCCCAAGAAAAATCGTCGGGGGCTGCCAATATCATTACTGTTTCTAGTATTAAATATATATTGTAAACTAAATATTGTTAATAATTAGGCAGGTATCAAATACATAAAACTGCAATACTTTCGTTCATTTCAAGTCAGGGTATGGCAGCCCCCGACGGATTTTCTTGGGATTGTTTTTACGCTACTTATTATCTTTTCGTCGGGGATTTAAAATAAAGTTATTTAAACCTTTTTATATGTTAAGTTTCTTATTTTGTATAGATGTTATCGTCGTGGGTTTTTTCAAAATTTTTAATTTTGTTTTTTATTATTAGAGATTTGCGTTTTTAAACAATACACCTTCCGACTTGATCCATAATATAAATAATAAAAACATTAGTGACACATCTAGTCAGCCACAGTCTATTGTTTTCTGTCTCGAAACGAAAGTATTTATGTAACGCTGCTGAACACGTGAACAATATTCCACGATGTATCGCATTACCGCACGAACGTCCCCATACTATGTTCCGAACTTAAATTTTGACGGTGCAAATTAAAAATGTTACTTTTTACGGCCAGTGTTACTAAAAATATATATTTTTTTATACAAAGAAGTTCTTTAATTTAATGTAAGAGGTTAAGGTAGTTAATCGTTCTGTGATAGTGAAGTGATATTAGTTAAAATGATAGTGTTAAGTTGGTTGTGGGTGATAATTATTGATAGTCTGTTTGTACACAGTAGGAAACGTGATAAGAAGATAGCACGTGTAAGTGATGCAATATTTTTATATTTTGTATGATAGAGTGGACCTTGGTAGCATTAGTAGTATGTGTATAACTAATTTAAACAGTTGGCTTCTGAATATGATTAATAGAGGATCAAATTGTTACTAAACTGGTACCTCGTCAAAAGAAATTTTATAATTTTGTGAATGTTAAACGATCGAACTTGCCTCTTATATAGGGTTAAGAGCATAATATATTAGACAGACGTATCGGTAGGGTGTTTGGCGCAAGGACCGACAAAATATTTTGGGGATTGAGGAGCTCTATATCTATGTTTTTTTCATAATTATTAGCCCTATGCTCTATTTGTTGAAATAGTTTATTAATAATAAATATATATATATATATATATGTATATTTTTTTAATAATAAAAAATACCCAAATTTTCACCTATTAATCGTCATATTATATATTTTGTTTATAGTCATAAGAGTACGAGTTAATTGTTTTATTTTCATGCAAGAGTTTTTTTTATCGTAATTAATCGTTATTATAAGCAATTGGTTTAAAAAACACTGTTGTCGGTCATGCGCCAAACACTCTGTATGAAAGCTATTTATGAAGAAGTTGATGAGATATATGTTTGACTCGAAACAAATGTCGTGCTATGTCTATGCTACTGTCTTTGTCTATGGTAGACACACGTGATGATTTACATTATATATATTAAAGCACATAAAAACACAGACACAGTGAATCCTATGCATTATAACGGGTCGTTGAGTTGCCTGATACGTTCTCATACAGACAGGAAGAGTCAATCAAAAGAAACTCTTTCATAACCGGACAATAATTCATAATAATAATAATAATTTATTCTGCGCAGTATTGTTCATAATATGAGATGGTTGCTCATTTGACATAATCGTTCTTATGATTAGGATTACCCCGTGAAGTAGATGAACATATCGATCATTTTAAAACATGTATACCGTAGCATTACATAAATCACTATCATGTAAAACTAGTTCAAGAATTCAATTTACGATGATAATTCAATTCTGGCAATAGTCTTGTAAGAAGTTTATGTGTGCTACTGTGTGTGTGTAAATGCGTTTTGAAATAATCGATATGTTCAGCTACTTTTGTTGCTGACTGTACATAATAAAACATACAACGTTACAAAAATTATAGATGGTATAGGCGTTCATACCAGTGTGTAGGGGTCAATTATATTTGATGAATATAATAATGACGATATCCTATTGTGTCTAGTTTAACAATATCTGACACAAGAACAAACAAATTACCGTTATATGGATGTTTAACATAGTATTATTTTACCCCACACAATGATATCGCATTCACTCAGTTCCTCATTTCCAAATCAAATTCAACACCATTTAAGTCGACCAATTCTTGAATACAACACGATATATCGGGCCTCTACCGTTCAATAGAGTTTCAAGGATATTTTTAGATAGCTACTAGAAAATTCAGTTCCATTTGTTGTTATCAAAAATTCGCTATGTAATATGGTAATACGAAACAGTTTGTTTTGTTATCGATACAAAGTAATGTAATAAACGGGGTAATTATTTACGCGCAGCGTGACTAATTCTATGGGTGATTAACTATTAACTACGCGATTTTTACACGACATATGAACTTTATAGATTCTTGTGTAGGCGAAAGAAAAAAAAATACAAGTAGGTTTAATTTAAGTAAATATTATTATGAGATGTCACGAAAATAATAAAGTTAGGGTTTGCCCAGTCAGTTACGCCAACATATTAGAGGAATTAGGGTTGCACCACATTTAGCAGCACCAACCCGCACTTTGCTATGCTTGTGTACTTTTCTGTCTCTTAGAACCGTCATTTACTAGAGCGAGATAGAAAGTTAGAACCGAGCGCATCGCCAAAGTCGCCGCGTGTGGACGCACTGTTGCTCTATCTTGTTCTTGTAAATGACGATTCTAAGAAACAGAAAGGCATAGAAACATAGGAATGTGCGATTCTGTGCGGCTAGATGTGGTCCAACTACTAAATTTACTTTGGTAACTAAACTATACAAACATGTGCACTCGATTTTAGACTTTTCTCTCAAAGACGACATCTAATTCGCCATTTTGTTGTCAGGACTGGTGGAAGGTAGAGGTGAATGACCGTCAAGGTTTCGTGCCGGCCGCCTACGTCAAGAAGATCGATGCTGGGCTCTCCTCTTCGCAGCAGAACCTTGCCGACTCCAGCTCGATCGCGGCTAGACAGAACCAGGTCAGTACCTTATACTATCGTACGGATGAAACTACATGCCTCTACGATGCGGAGATCTTTGATATTGTTTCTACCAAGCACATATTTGGTTTATTTTTTTGTTAAATCATGTCTTGTTAGACAACTAAAAATTCAGTTCAAAAATGGAGTTCCCACGCTTAAAGAAAACATCGTATTGTAGTTACTGTTAAATATGTTTGATGTAATGTAAGTGTTTTGATAGTCAGTCGTTACTCTATTTGTATGTCATTATATAAAACTTAAGTGCAGGATAGCTCATACCTATAGACCATCTGAATAAGACTTAAATATTCCTTTGCGTGGTATGTTGAAAGATGATTTCCGAAAATAAGTGTATGTCCCCCTCCAATTCTTAGTTTCTGTCAAATGACTAAATTCTTTCAGCTTTTTTACAATATTGTTATTGATTAATAAATATATTGTTGGTGTTCGTTGTCGACAGATTGAGTCTCAATATGACAACTTGCTGGGGTTGGCTCGCGGACGACAGAACAAGCTCAACGAGACCGTCAAGGCGTACGTGCTCGTGCGCGAGGCGGCCGAGCTCGCCACCTGGATCAAGGACAAGGTAACGTGTAACACTGACATTATCGATAAAGAAAAGTACACCTTATTATGGAATTATGGACAGATACATTGCCTATTATTGTCTGCGGTGTGCAATAACAGAACTGTAATATAGAATGCCTTATATTATTTAAACTCACCCATAATCAAACAAAAATTTTCTCTTTTATTATTACAGTAAAGGACATGTTTTCACTAACGGTTTGTCATCTATTATTAAGTTCAATGGTGTGCAATAACAAAAATTGAATAAAGAATACCTAATTTCATTATATAAGACGTAGACATGCGTAGACGATATGTAAGACTACTCTTTAATAGGTATATTTTTGCTTAGAAATATTATTATCAAATTATTATTTTTTTAATTTAAATATTACCTCGTGTTTATAATTGGCTTGTAACAGGACGCTATTCTTCTTTCAAATTATCGATTTATAAATCGATTAATTGAATTATCGATCGATATTTTTTTTAAGCTTATGTAATCAATGTAAACAGGAGATGCACGCTCAAGTACAAGACGTGGGCGAGGACCTGGAGCAAGTGGAGGTGATGCAGAAGAAGTTTGACGACTTCCAGAACGACTTGCGCGCCAACGAGGTGCGCCTCGCTGAGATGAACGAGATCGCCGTGCAACTGATGACCGTGGGACAGACGGAGGCCGCGCTCAAGATTAAGACGCAGATGCAGGTTTGTTACTACTACCTTTAGATTGGAGACTTTTTACATCGCATTCACAGCTGAAAAGAGTTATATGATGAGAAATGCCACTGTAATTTGAACTTTATAATAATACACAACAGTGGACTGCAATAGGCTGAAATAATGATAATGATGATAAATAATACACAGAAGATAAGGGCAAACAAATTAAATTCTTAAAACTGCCACAGTCCGATAGCTTTTAACAGAACGTCGTAGTTATTAATATTGTATTAAATGATTTTAATGAAAACATAAAAATGTTTACGATCTTTTAATCCTAATATTAATATTTTAATAAAGTACTGTGCGCACCTATAATAATTGACAAGTCTAATTTTGATTTCATGATAAGAAAAAAATGTAATACTAAAACAATTAAATAATAATGTTGCATTACTTAAATACGATCTCAAACCCGTATGAGTAATATTAACACGGGCTATTCATATGCTAGGATTTTTGCTTGTCATACTTAGACAAGAAGAAATCAAATAACAATAATGCGTTTCGATTGGTGCGGAGTTCAAACCTACGGGAATTAACATGTGATTCACCCAATATCAATAGGAACCCACACTTAGAGGTGTCATTAAATGTAAATAATTTGTTAATAATTCGCGTCACAACATCTCTTAAGCCATATTGTTGTAATATTATGTACAATATTCATCAGTCTTCAAATTTTATTCATCATTTCCACCTTTTTTTCTCATTTTCGTCGATTGTAATATTGTAACGTATCGTATGGTATGTATAGGAGTTGAACTCAAAATGGACGTCGCTGCAACAACTGACGGCGGAGCGCGCGGCGCAGCTGGGCTCGGCGCACGAGGTGCAGCGCTTCCACCGCGACGTGGACGAGACCAAGGACTGGATCGCCGAGAAGGAGGCCGCGCTCGCCACCGACGACCTCGGCAAGGATCTGCGCTCCGTACAGACGCTGCAACGTACGTACATACACATACATACATACAACTATTTAAAGCACCACGTCTTTTGTCCCGGATAAGCAAAAAAAAGGCAAAGCTGCAGTGGCCCCCATCGTCATAGGAGGCGTCGAAACCTGAATGCGACCACCATATGTCACCGGTGATTTATTTAGGCTGGTCCACACTGAATGAGCAGTTTCGCTCTGAGCTAGATATAGATCATTATCACGGGCAAACAATGTATTGAGAGAAAAGTTGTGTATTTGAAGGAGCGCCATTTTGAAGTATTGCACCATCTAAAAATGTAACTAGGACCCTTTTCTAACGTATGGTTACTAGTAAAAAAAATACGTTTCGGTTGAATTCAACCAATCAAATGGTTTTTCAACGCTGAATTCATTATTACAGGCAAAAGAAAATACACTATATTATCGACAGCACTAAAATACATTTTCATTTATCGTGATGTTCAAAAGCTTCAATATATTGTGTAGGCAAGCACGAGGGTCTAGAGCGCGACCTGGCGGCGCTAGGTGACAAGATCCGTCAGCTGGAGGACACGGCCAACCGGCTCATGGCCACGCACGGCGACAGCGCCGACGCCACCTACAGCAAGCAGCGCGAGATCAACGAGGCCTGGCAGCAGCTGCAGGCGCGGGCCAACGCGCGGAAGGAGAAGCTGCTCGACTCTTATGATCTGCAGAGGTACATATTAACACTTTTAATACCAAGCCTTTAGACGCAATTGAAAATTTATTGTTTGGGGGACATCGGTGACCCCCATGACGTTAAAAAACTTAAGAATAATGTCACACTTTCTTGAAATTTGCCCTAATCGTGAAACGTTGTTCGTAATGTTTTATAGCTTTTTGTCGCTCTACCTAATTGCCCCAGATTTACATTTTAACAACAATCTCACTGTGGAATTTACTACTTCATACACTGCAGTTCTGTTTTACCATAAAAACGTATAAATATAATTATCATGTTATTTTACACTTCTGTCTATTATGCTCTTGGGCATCCGATGTTTATGAAGAAAATAGATGAGAAATTGTTAAAAACATATTGATATGACGATTCCACAATGGTTTTAAATTATTTTTCATAGATAAACCGTTCCAATGTTAATTTTTTTAAATATTTTTTTTGCTAACAGATTCTTATCAGACTACCGCGATCTCATGGCTTGGATCAACTCCATGATGGCGCTAGTGAGCTCAGACGAGCTCGCCAATGACGTCACTGGCGCAGAAGCCCTGCTTGAGAGACACCAGGTACGTCCAAACTCCAACATTTATTTGATATGTGATAAAATACCAACCTGTACATTGTTAAAGTCATTACAGTTATATTAAGTGACCCCCAGAAGTGACTAATTGTGTGATCATTAATGTAGATTTTTATGTGTACATATTTTTAGAGTTTGAGTTTTGCAGTCATGCCTTATTTGAGTCATGCTATTTATACAAGCATAACTCAAGAAATGGAAATAAAGTTTGAATTTCTTTATAATAATTCTGTACCATATCAAAATCAAACAATTGAACCCAATTTTTGAAGTTTTAATTACAAGATTGGCGTTCCGTGGGTATAAAAAAAATAACGGATGGTGACTGTATTTCTAGAGCCAGCGTTTGGAGATTGACGCGCGGTACGGCATATTGCCGCAGGTCAGACATTGCACGCATGTGTGCTCTTAGCCTAACAACTGTATCCTTGCTGGTCTTGTAACCTTATCACTTGTGGCTAACGTTCTTATACATTTACGATATTGCTAACGTAAGGACACATTGTACGCCAACAAGTGAACGCAAATCTATTATTACTATAAATAATATAAATAAAACCACTAGATTATTCAAAAAGGATCCAAAAGTTATACATACTCTTTAGCCTTGTAAATATAAAAATACTTGTAGCCCCATCCATATTAGCAACCCTTTAACCATTAAAACCAAAATGAGCGACAAACAAGAATACAACCTATCTTTAAAAATAAGGCCGTATTTCTAATTTTCGGATTGACCATTCTTAATGTGACGGTCAATAGAGTAAAAAATATCTTCTGCAAGTACAGTAGTAGTCAAAGGAAATGGAAAAATACATATTACCTAACCCCATAATAAATGTAAGTATATGAACGACTACACAGTTAGGTGAGACCAGCAAGAATAAGAATAAACACCGATGTATGCAATAATACACAACACTTGATGTGCCGCTGTTTAGTTAAGTAAACCGGACTGACTACCAACTCAAGGAAAAGAGGAAATTATACAGTTTTAGGAATTCTTGAATACGTTTTTACTTTTTCACCAAAGTTTGGTTTGGACTTGGGGTATAAGTTTCTTTTTTGTAAAACAAATAACTATGTTACAAATATTTTGTTTGGGTTACATAACATATTAAACCATTACATTGTGACTTCTCTTGTCTAGTTTAAATATTCTTTTAGCTCATATTATATTCTATAAGATCTTATAAACATATTATACCATCTGTTTTATTAAAATGAATGTTATTATAATAAATTATTCTAGAATTTCCTATAAACAAATAAGTTTCTGATCATCCTTGAATTTGCCTTCACTCCGTTTTACCAATACATAATTATAATCATTAATTAATATAATATTAGTGGCGAGGGGTAGTTAGGTACCCTAACAGAACACCTAACAGTTTTTTACATATTATATACCGTTGATAACAAAAACAACACAAGAATATATTAACTATCAATTTTACTTTTTTGATTTTCTATGTTGTGATATAGTTAGTACAGTGAACATCAAAAGTCTAAACGAGTAAAAGTTATTTAAATCATACATTTCCAAATACAATATTGACTTATGGACTAAAGAGTTGTTAAGAGGAATGTCCATTAAAATTATAATTGCTATACCGTCTTGCGTCGGACAAGATGAAAGTAAGATTGAAAATTCAAAGAAGCTTAACTCAAGTATTGAGCTTCTTGCATGGATTGTAGTCCTAATTGTCAAGTGATGAGGCTCTAATTTCAACAACTTTATTGTGTTAATTATAAACTTTTTGTTGACTGTACTACAATTTTATTTTTTGAGTGATTTTTTCAGTGTCTTTTGTGTGTTTGTGATTTTGTCTACTTTTCTATACTATTCTCCAATCTCTGTGTTATTTGTTCTCCAATATTTTCTTTTCTATTCTCTCCACCTTACATGTTATGTGTTCAGTGTACAACTTATGAACAAAACCAAAATTTGACAGATTCTCACAGTGTGTTAACAGTACCAATGTGTAAAAACATTATTAGTTTAATTTATATTTTTTCTTAGATAGTTTATGATTGTCCACAATCGACATTTTCGGTTGCAAAAAAAAAACATTTTTGATATAAACGTAACTTATTTCAACTTATTTTGATTCAACTCTAAGTATAATAGAAAACTCTAAGTATAGTAGTAATAGAAAATTGCAGAGCATTACGATGTTTTCTGTACACAATTTAGTTTTACAGTGAAATGATTATTGTTAGCAATACGTGAAATTCTACAGCAATTGGTAAAAAACACGATTAAATAAATCAATGATGACAAACTAATAACTAAGTTCAGATAAACGAAAATGAACCACAGGCTGCTGAAGTATACTTACTCGTATAACGAGATAGAAGTAACGATATCTGTATGTATGTACAGGAACATCGCACGGAGATGGACGCGCGCGCGGGCACGTTCCAGGCGCTGGAACTGTTCGGTCAGCAGCTGCTGCAGGGCGGACACTACGCCAGCGTAGACATACAGGAGAAGCTCGCCAACATGAGCGACGCCAGGCAGGAGCTAGAGAAGTACGTATACGTGTTTATTATACGTGTGTATCAGGTATTATTCATATCTCTTCTTCTTATCACACAAAAACATCAATGTGACTCCTACAAACCAGGGTCCCGACTCTGCTAACACAATTGTAACACAATGATAAGCCGATGGTCTCATTCGACAGCTGTGATTGGTTTACTTAGTCAATCGCGCCATATTGCCGGCCTGTGATTGGTCGATATTAGGCCATCGGTCTGCTATCGACGTGTGTAATTTTGCAGGATCGGGCCCCTGCATAAAGAGTGAGAAACTTTACCAAAACAGGCTCTTTACACAAGTGGCAAGTTCACTGATTCTATTCTAAATATTTAAATGTCACTTCAATGTATTTGAACTCATTCCTGACATAAGCTACATGTCAAGTGATCAATGTACTAAAGAAACGTAACAAATTAAATTATGGTTTTCTAATTGTAAATTATCGACATACGTTTACTTGTTAGTGACTTCATCATATTATAAGTGTTATAACTACACTCTTTGCGCTATAGCATGGTGCGGGTGTCAGTCTCACTAACATTTCGTATCCGCGTATAAAGTAGCCGCGATTTACAAATTATGACTTAGTATTTCAGCTGTACCACATTCGTAATATATTAAATCATTAATAACTCTAGTAAATTAATTTAAACCCAACCAGAATGTTCTAGTCTAGTCATACAGACAACTGTCACCCGCACCATGCTACAGCGCAAAGAGTTTAAACGAGTCTCCTAGTGACTAAGATAGTCTCATTCTCATTGACATTGTGAGTGTTGTTGGTTCAATATCTACAAATGACAATTATGCGACTGTTGAAAACTATAGAATTTGATAATTTAAAGGCAAAGGCATATATTATGTGGATTTTAATAAATAAACTTATATTTTACAATTTCGTAGGGCTTGGGTAGGACGACGCATGAAGCTGGACCAGAACCTGGAACTCCAGCTGTTCTACCGCGACTGCGAGCAGGCTGAAGGCTGGATGGGTGCCCGCGAGCAGTTCCTGGCGCCCTCAGCGAAGGAGCAAGGTGACATGGCCGACTCCGCTGACTCCACGCAGCCGGACAACGTCGAACAACTTATCAAGAAACACGAGGACTTCGATAAAGCTATCAATGCTCATGTAAGTACATATTGCTGTCTCTGTGTATAATACGTATGTATTTAGAAATATATATGTATGTTTCTCTGTTGTCCAGATCCCATATCACAAGCTTAAATTAGCTTAGCTAGCTAGAAGACGCTGTGTAAAATTAGTGTCTCAATTTTTTTTAATTGGGCTTGGTCTAACTGAGTAGGTTAAGGCCATAATCCACAAACGCTGGCCCAATTTGACTTAGTATGCATGCCAAATTTATCAAACATAATACCTAAGTATATAAAATAACGCAAGTATAATGTACAAGTTTCTACAAAACCATGTATTAACAAGATATGATTGGTCAACAGGAAGAAAAGATAGCTCAACTGCAGACATTGGCTGACCAGCTGATGGCGACTGACCATTACGCAGCCGACGCAATTGACGACAAGAGGCGTCAAGTGCTCGACAGGTGGCGCCACTTGAAGGAGGCTCTCATCGAGAAACGCTCAAGGTACACTACCGCATTGCACTAGGTTCACTTACTCCACTTCTGAAGCATTACTAGTGTGCTTTTATATGTATGCACTTACATTCTCTTTTACATACACGTTCAAAAACGCTCATATTCAGTGAAAAGGAAGCATTCAAATCAAATTTGCATACGTTATTACTAATAAGAGCGTTTAAACCGCTGTTGTAAGTACCATGTTAAATGAACTACGCTAGCGCTTCTCTAGTCACTGCTCGAATATGTACATATTATAATAGTTATATTTAAATTGCAATTTAATTCTATAAAACAGGTTGGGTGACGAACAGACCCTACAGCAATTCTCTCGTGACGCCGATGAAATGGAGAACTGGATCGCGGAGAAGTTGCAGCTCGCTACCGAGGAGAGCTATAAGGTATGTGTACTCATATTCAATTATATCTGTTTAGGGTTAGTAATTAGTAAAATCAATCTCCCAACCTTACACAATCGATTATTTTTAATTAAATATTCCACATGTAACTTGACCACATGTAACTTGACCACATGTAACCCGCGTTACAGTTAAATGACTCTTAACTTTTTTCACTGAAATCAATTTTTAATGAAACTAAGCCTAATATAAGTTGAACTTGCTTTATTATCTAGAAGAAGAAGATCCGCTTATGCACTGTTTTAGACTATAATCTATCTGCTTGCCAAAATTCATATACCTAGATCTTTTCAGCCGTCCTGGCGTAATTGAGAGAAAAAAACATAATAATAAGTATGGTAGTAAACATAATTTTAGACTAATATACCAATGCGTTTGCCTCCAGGACCCCGCCAACATCCAGTCCAAGCACCAGAAGCACCAAGCATTCGAGGCGGAGTTGGCCGCGAACGCCGAGCGCATACAGTCAGTGCTTGCTATGGGAGGTAACCTCGTGCAACGTGGACAGTGCAGCGGCAGCGAAGACGCTGTGCAGGTTCGTTATAAACATAACAGTTACAGTTGGCCTGCGGTCATCCCACTGTTGGGCAAAGGCCTCCATATTCTTTGGTCCAAAAGGAAAATAGCAGTCCCCCTTGCAATTTTCTGTTATTTACAAGTTAACTCTTGGCGGTGGAGTACTCGCATCACTGTATTTTGTCCACTTACTTTTGTTTTTCGTCGATTTGTAAAGTTTTTTTTTTTGCCTTTATCTTTCCACTTTTGAACAAATACCTCCCCGATAAATAAATTTCTCCTCCTGTCTTCCGCTACATAATATACCACGAGTCCTCATAAAAAAATTGACATTGAAATTAATAATAATAAATATTAACGCCAACGTCGTTTGTGTTCAGGCTCGCCTAGCTTCAATCGCTGACCAGTGGGAGTTCCTGACTCAGAAGACCACAGAGAAGTCTCTCAAACTGAAGGAAGCCAACAAACAACGCACCTACATCGCCGCCGTAAAGGATCTCGACTTTTGGCTCGGAGAGGTAAATATTACATGTTTTAACTACATCATGGTTTGTGAAGAAATCGACGAAATTTATTTTACCTTTTATGAAAACTAAACGTCATCTTGATTGACTAACAGTAGGTGTTCAATTACGTTTGCTACGTTGCGTGCTAACGTGTGCGCAAATACTTCTTAGTTTTGTATTAGGAAAGAAAATTTATTCGAAAACAAAAATCTGGTTACTTATTTTTTTAAGTATTGTTAAATGAGCATGATATTGACACGAGATTATTTTGTAGGTTGAAAGTTTACTGACCTCTGAGGACTCCGGCAAGGACCTGGCATCCGTTCAGAACTTGATGAAGAAGCACCAACTGGTCGAGGCTGACATTCAGGCTCACGAGGACAGGATCAATGGTGAGACTCGAATCTTTTATATATTGACACTTTTTTTATACTGTTATCTTCCTCATACGAGTTATATTGTTAGTTAGATTAGCAACATAATTGGGTGTAAGAAGATTTCTGGGCATTGTTAACTGGGTGAAAGGCACACAAGTATCTGATACAATATGGTACTAAAAAATACGAAGAAAATGTAGGTATTTATTTATCAACTGCTGTCAAATCATGTGTGAACAGGAGAAAAAAATTAAAATTATTGCAGAAATATCTTTAAATTCTGCTATACATATTATAATTAGCATTTAGATTGCTTTATATTATTTTGCATTTGAAGAAAATCAGTTGGTTTGCAAATTGAGAAGTCATTAACCCGAACTTTCCGCGTTTGTAATTCTATAGGTACTTACGCTTTTTTGAGGTCGCGCTCATCTTGAGTGGTTGTCATTGTGTTATAAATATGAACCACTAACATTATCTGTAGATTTCGGCAGTGAGAGCTATGTCTTTATACCGTTTTTGTTATGCTATTATAAGAGACGGACGAGAGTCTGGAGTACCCTTAACTGACGAGAGTGTAAGAAAAGATTGATGAACGTTGAAGAAGTGAATTATGTATGTCAGAATCGTAGTAGGAATGCAATGGTCTCTGTCTACCCTTCTGTTGGGAAAGAGGCGTGATCTAAATGTATGTGTTATAATAGAGGTGTGTTACCTGTGTACTGTGCAGACATGAACAGTCAGGCGGACGCGCTGGTGTCGTCGGGCCAGTTCGACAGCGCGGGCATCGGCTCGCGGCGCGCCGCCATCAACGCGCGCTTCGAGCGCGTGCGCAACCTCGCCGCGCACCGCCGCGCGCGCCTGCACGAGGCCAACACGCTGCACCAGTTCTTCCGAGACATCGCCGACGAGGAGTCCTGGATCAAGTCAGTCAACCACACTCTTCTCTAACGTCCCTACTTTAAAATGCCGAACTGCACGAAGTTCACATCGCTTACGTCATTTTAGTACCGTATGACATGTGTGCTTCATTTATTACCAGTTTCTAAACCTTATAGAAAACTTTTTTATAAAAAAATTTTTTCCTTGATTTTTTTTTATGGTGGCAAACAGACAGAAAATCTAATATTACTTCAATATACAGGGAAAAGAAACTCTTGGTGGCATCGGACGACTATGGCCGAGACTTGACTGGTGTTCAGAATCTGTTGAAGAAACACAAGCGTCTCGAAGCAGAGCTGGCTAGCCACGAACCCGCCATCCAGGCGGTGCAAGAGGCCGGCGAGAAACTCATGGATGTCTCCAACTTGGGTAAGTTTGTATTGCATTTATATACTTTCTACACACACTGGCAGAATTATAAGTATACTATGTGAATGTTTTTTTCATTATTTTGTTTTAATTTCGCTCGAATCCTTAAGTTCCTAGTTTAGAGTTAAATGTTAAATAATTAGATTTTTCTCAAGATTGAAGAAGATCAAGATTCTTTAATAGATTAAAAGCGTTCAAAAACTATTTTATTTAGCATCTCAAAAAATTATTACGGTAGATGAAATGCGAAGAAATAACCGATGAAAAATTGAGAAACTTCCTTTTTTCTGTTCCGCTAATTATGCCAATGTGTGTATAATGCTATTATGATATAGGCGTCCCCGAGATCGAGCAACGTTTGAAGGCGCTGGCCCTCGCCTGGGACGAGCTGCAGGCGCTGGCGGCGGAGCGCGGCGCCAAGCTGCAGCAGTCGCTCGCATACCAGCAGTTCCTGGCCAAGGTCGACGAAGAAGAGGCCTGGATCAGGTAATGGTGTTCTATTTTAATATATTATAATGTAGCCGTTGGTATAACAAACAGTAACAAAAAACGTTGTGACAGTTTGAAAAAATATTTATTTACAGTCTAACACAATATTTTATCATATATTGTATAATTGAAAAATTATTTTCAATGGAGCTGATAAACTTGAGTATTCACGTGTAATGAGAATTCTAGCAAGTCTTCTAACGACAGTAAATTTGCTGTAAATTTTTTGCTGAGCCGGCAGCACACTCGACCGGCAAGTTTGACATCTTCGTGAAGAATATATTTTTGACGAGCATTCACTAAAATGATCGTGAAAATGTTCGTAGTGATGTTTGGCTCTGGGCTATATTCGGTTCGACGTCCTTAAATCTGCTCAGGTGTATCAACACCATAATAAGACAACTGTGAAAATGTGAAGTAGACCTTTGCTAAGATGTGTCCGTGTGTTAGCGAGAAGCAGCAGCTGGTGGTGGTGGGCGAGTGCGGCGACAGCATGGCGGCCGTGCAGGGGCTGCTGAAGAAGCACGAGGCGCTCGAGGCCGAGCTGGCGGCGCGCGCCGAGCGCGTGCGCGACCTCGCCGCCGACGGCGAGCGCCTCCTGGCGGACGGGAACCTGCACGCAGACGCGCTCAAGCACCGGATACAGGCGCTGCAGGTCATTACTATTCAGCATCGTCCGACTTCCACTGTTACACTTAGACCTTTTCACAAGAGATTTCCAATTAGAACCGGTTATATGCAGTTCGCATTCAGGACGATTCGAATTTGTCCACTTTACAACCATCAGATATCACTATATTGATGGGTGTCGAGTACGATTGAATGAATCAAATAATTTATAAAATGACAAGGGAATTTTGTTACGTGTCATTTCTATACTTTGATCTTCAATTAATTAATAATTTCCTTAGACAACTCTAATAATTTATTTTTGTTAAGAAAATATAAGTCCACTAAATTAATACATTTCATCAGGCTAAGCTAGAGAAGTTGACGGGTCTGGCGGCTCGTCGCAAGGCGGCGCTAGTGGACAACTCCTTGTACCTGCAGCTGTTATGGAAGGCGGACGTCGTGGAGTCGTGGATAGCCGACAAAGAGACACACGTACGTTCCGATGAGTTCGGACGGGACCTCTCAACTGTGCAGACCCTACTCACCAAACAAGATACCTTTGATGCTGGTATGTACTCATTGCAGCATAGTGGTAATACGATATTGGTTTTTTTATATTAAGTCGGTAATTATGCAATTTTTTTATAATAACTCCTATTAGGTCATTCACTTAAATAACAATGTTATGTACTTGATTACACCCTGTATCCACACACTAATATAATAACACTACGTGGCGTGTACGTAGGTCTGACGGCGTTCGAGCACGAGGGCATCCAGAACATCACATCACTAAAGGAGCAACTAGTGCTGGCCAACCACGAGCAGACTCCAGCCATCGTGAAGCGTCACGGTGACGTCATCGCTCGCTGGCAGCGCCTGCTCGCGGACTCGGCCGCGCGCAAGCAGCGCCTGCTGCAGCTGCAGGACCAGTTCCGACAGATCGAGGAGCTGTATCTCACCTTCGCCAAGAAGGTACGACTTCTACATATTAGTGACTACTCTTCTACCTCTACCTATTACTAACTAGCGAGTCTATCGACTACTCCTGTGGGGACAGTAGGTTAGCATTCCCTTGCAAGGGTTCATTACTGTTAATCCTGGCTGGGCGAGCTGGTCTCACCCTCACTCCTGTAGAGTGCAGAGATGAGTTCAAGGGTCTGTCTTATACTGTTATGGAGAAATTTTTACAGCGGCGAAGACTACATATTCAACATCATGCAAACTTTAACTTTTTTGTAAAATAAACTTTAAAAATATATAAATCGACTTAAAACAGTAAAAAACATTAAAAAGCGAAAATAAGTCGAATTACTTTAATTTAAAGAAAAATATGAGATTTTTATCTAGTTATATAATATGTACTAGATAGCTACTGATCATTGTAAAATATAGGTAATTAACGGTTGATTATTTGTGCCATTATACAATATACATTTATCTGAATGTGTAGGCGTCGGCGTTCAACTCGTGGTTCGAGAACGCGGAGGAGGACCTCACAGACCCCGTGCGGTGTAACTCCATCGAGGAGATACGTGCGCTCCGGGATGCGCACGCGCAGTTCCAGGTACGACACATTACTATTTCAGGATACGGAGACATACCATTGTAACACAAAGTTGTTTTAACACAAAATCCAGATTTGTATTTATATAGTCTCTTTGAAATGGGACTGAATATTTAAAATTGCAAGTATTAGTATTAAAAAAATTTAATACAATATCCAAAATAAATAAAGAGAACAAAAAAAATTGGAATGAAATCACAAATTCTCATATCAACAATTAACACGTTCATGATATACACAGTTCAATATAAAATAGAAACAGTAATACCTTTATTGTGTAGGCGTCGTTGTCTTCGGCACAAAGCGACTTCGAGGCGCTGGCGGCGCTGGACGAGCAGATCAAGTCGTTCAACGTCGGCGCCAACCCCTACACGTGGTTCACCATGGAGGCGCTCGAAGAGACCTGGAGGAACTTGCGCAAGATTATCGGTAGGTATTATTGAAGGTGAGAGTTAAGAGAGGCACAGTGAGTGACCCTCACTTAATTGAGCCACCTGGAAAAGTAGTCCAACCCTACAGGAGACCGCAGCCATAATAACACTAGTGTTGTGTTCCTACTGGTGAGTAGTGGTGGAAGGAAACAAAGGGTCGGCAACGCATGTGTTGCTCCGTGTGTTACAAGCTACGGTAACCGCTTACCATCAGTCTAGTTTCCACTTTAATAATAAATAAATACATTCCAGCTGTTTCCCACTTTCAAGGGTAGAAATTTTTATATGCTTTCCTTCCATCATTCACATTGTCTCAATTCCTTAACACATATTTATTTCGCTATGTGGTTTCCTATACTGACCTGATTCATTTGTTCTACAGCCGAGCGTGACGTAGAGCTGACGAAGGAGGCTCACCGCCAGGAGGAGAACGACAAGCTTCGCAAGGAGTTCGCCAAACATGCCAACGCGTTCCATCAGTGGCTCACCGAGACACGGTATGTTACACTTATATAAACTTGCTAAATTCTCGTAAAAAAATTGGCTCTAGAATCTGTGTGTGTTTAGTTGTCTTTGTGGAAATTATGTCATTTACTATAGGGTTTATTTTTATATTGTGCCAGTTACGACTCTTAAACTTTTGACCGCCACGTCAAATCGGTATCGCCGTGCCTTGAGCGCCAAGCTTTTAAAATACAGTACATTTTTGACGTGCCATGCCGTCATTGGCGTGGTGAGCACATTTTCATTTTACGTGTATCGACGTCTCTGGCGTTCAAAGGGTTAATAAGTTATTGGAAAACATTTAAACGGAACTGCATACAGTATAAATGACTGTGTAAAGCTAACAAAAAGTTATGATACCTTACTTTAGTTTAGTTATGATACGCTACTATTAGGCTCATCAAGGTTATGCAATGTTCGGTAATGTCAGTCTATAAATGGATGGAATGACCATTTGTGGCAGTAACATTCTCGAGCGTCGCCGTGCTTCAAAAGACAAGAAAAGCTTTGTGTTTGTCCCGATAACCACTTAATTTCATAGTCGTTAAGTCCAGTTAAAAGTCTTTTAGGCGACTTGGTAAATTCCAACACAAGGATTCTGTCTATTCGATAAGAAGTGTTATAAAGATTTTGATGTGATGATGTGTAAACAGGTACCGGCTGCTAGGCTGGGACGGGTAACGTATACAGATTGTAGCGTGTTTGTACTAAACATGTGCGCGCTTTGTGGCTTGACAAACTTGCATTTGTGCAGTAGACTGTGGACGTCTCGTACAAATGTACATAACAGATAATATATAGCTATGCCAAATAAAATTGCGACTTATTTGTGAATTAATAGAGCGCATTTTCAAATGGCGGAATAGTGGCTATTGTTACTGCAGATGTGGGTATACTTTGCTTAGTTTTAAAGCAAACAGTTATTGTAATATATTGAGCTCTAAAGTTGTCTAAATTTAGGTTTTGTCAAGCCGATATAATTGTTGTAATTTTTCTATTTGCGTCATCGATGTCTGTCCTATATCGCATAAAACAGATTGGCTTATTTAATGTATTTCTAAAAATTATAACATAACAGCATCACGCCTATTTCCCGAAGGGGTAGGCAGAGGTTTATCACACTCATATTTCACCATCTGCATTAATATCACCAAAATATGAATTAAAAAATAATATCTGTACATACATTTTATTTATTTGTTTAATTATTAATCTGAGTGTATTTTTATTTCCGTCTTAAACACTAATAGATTCACAATATAATAAACACGCTTTACTCAATAAAAAGTAGCTACTACATTGAACTAGCGGGTTCGATATCCAACTCGGATATAAATAATATTGTTATTGGGATCACCTGACAGGATTTTAACTTAAATTCAAGACACACATTTGTATAAAATAAAATAGGTATTAATAAATATTAAAGAATAGATGTGGAATGAACTTATAACGAGGATTTCCGAAGGGATAATATGGGGTTCTTCAAAAAAGGAGTGAATAGGTTTCTTAGGGGTCGGTAACTCTCTGTTGACGCCCCTGATGCTGCAACCGTCCGGACCGTAGGCTTGTTTGCCACCGTCGTGGTATATTAAATTAACACCGCCATAATATAAATCATAGGTAAAACATTTATTCGTTTTTGAAGTTTTGTACATTACACTTTACCTTATCCCACAATATGAATGATGGTAACATAGCACGTGTGTGTCTGCAGCACGTCGATGATGGAGGGCACGGGCTCGCTCGAGCAGCAGCTCGCCACGCTGCGCACGCGCGCCGGGGAGGTGCGCGCCAGGAGAGCTGACCTGCGCAAGCTCGAGGAACTTGGTAATACTCGCACACCTTTACATTACAGAAATACACGATAATATTGTAGCTATCTCGCGATTAAAAAGAGTGGTATGAATTTCTTGCCAGTACATCTCACGGCACTATCCTGTCAGCGAACTGATTGTATGTGTTTTATTTTTTCGGATTATATTTGTTACATTCTTAACTTGTGACTTTCATAAGCACTTTGTAAACTAGATAAATAAACGATATTTCATTTCATAGTTACGTCACGCGCTCTGATCGGCTGCCGAGTCATTTGCATTATGCAAAAAAAAATTATATAGAAAATAAAAAATTCTATAATAACTTAAATTCTATCTTATTCAATACATTTCATATTTTTGTGATACAATGTCAAATACCTTATTTAGTGGTCATGTTCTGATCGATGTTTGTGTGTAGGAGCCGCGCTGGAGGAGCACTTGATCTTGGACAACAGATACACGGAGCACAGCACGGTGGGGCTGGCGCAGCAGTGGGACCAGCTCGACCAGCTCTCCATGCGTATGCAACACAACCTAGAGCAGCAGATACAGGCCAGGAACCACTCGGGTAACTTACCTTAGCTTATAATCATTTATGTCTCACTCTGTTCTTTTATATACACGTTCAAAAACTTGATTTTTCCGAATTATATAATATTTCCATGTACCTTTAATATATTCTTTAGGACTGTAAATTGCAAAAAATGAATCATTGCAGCTATATGTAAATCATGAGATTGCCCACTTAACAAACCTATCATAAATTCTGTCAATAAAATCTATTATTATTAACGAACCTAATAAAGTGTATGTTTATTGTGTACAGGTGTGAGCGAGGACGCTCTGAAGGAGTTCTCGATGATGTTCAAGCACTTCGACAAGGACCGGTCGGGGCGACTCAACCACCACGAGTTCAAGTCGTGCTTGCGCGCGCTCGGCTACGACCTACCCATGGTCGAGGAGGGGCAGCCCGACCCAGAGTTCGAGGCTATACTCAGTGAGTACTACTTGGTGAATTACTAGCTACGCAATTTGCGATTGATAGTTTTCATCTCAAATTTCAAGTAATTGTTAATTAGCTCCAAAAATCTTCAAGATTAATTTCCTTAGGCAGGCCACTTTAGATGTCTTGAACACTAGTAGAATTTTTTTTATTAACAATAACAACTTTGTATCAGATGTGGTGGACCCGAACCGAGACGGGCAGGTGTCGTTGCAAGAGTATATGGCGTTCATGATCAGCAAGGAAACAGAAAACGTTCACTCGTCCGAGGAGATAGAGAACGCGTTCCGAGCCATCACCGCCCACCAGGACCGCGCCTACGTCACCAAGGAAGAGTTATACGCTGTAAGTTTATTTATTTATTTGTGTTAGCTACAGATCCCCTAGAGTAAATTAGGTGAGACTAGCTCCAGTAGTAGACAGAAAAAAATTCAATATCATTTCAACCCATAAACGACTAACTGCTGGGCACGGCTCTCCTCCAAAGAATGTGGAGAGAATATAGTCAGAAAAAGGTTGACATGATGATTTATTTTTGCTTATTTGTCAAAGCAAAAAAGATATTTGTGTTACAGGCGCCCATGGGTTACGGTAACCGCTTACCATAAGACGAGCCGCATGTCTGTTTGCCAACGTCGCGGTATAAAAAAAAATATTTCTATTTAGTGACAATCTTTACAAACTTTTTAATATTTTGTATTTAGTTCACTCATCAGTGTATTTACTTACAGAACCTTACAAAGGAGATGGCAGACTACTGTGTGGCTCGCATGAAACCGTACGTGGACCAGAAGACGGAGCGGCCCATCCCCAACGCGCTCGACTACATCGACTTCACGCGCACGCTCTTCCAGAACTAAGTTGCGCACGTCCGAGCGCGGCGCCCGCCCGCGCGCGAATGACCGCTTATGCAATAAATCACAAAAACATATTGTTTTTTAATTTTGTGTCTTGTCCCACCTCACACGCGCCTTTTCTGCGGTCGGGCGCCACCAGCTTGCATTCATATTTATAGCACTATTCGATGTTTCCTTATTCCACAAGTATATAGACTGAGTATTCTAAAACATTTCTATATTTATCATATATTGTTAGTCTGTTACTAATTGGATTCAAATTTTAATGATTATGTGCGTGTCGTTCTGGAGAAGCGTTCTTGTGTTCGATGTTCGAGCAAGCGCGTGACCCGAGCCAGCGCATTGTCGTCGCCGTACCACGCGGTATGGGAGGCTGAGAATTCCTTTTCTCTGAAGCCAGCAGAGGAATAAGAAGCTGCCAGTGTCTTCGACGTTTTCACTAACATTCAATATGTCTAATGTTTGCATTTCATAAAGTTTATCATTTGCTACAAGTGTTTGTAAGAGCAATGAGTATTTTAATATTCGCGTTAATTGTGCTAAGATTATATTTATTTTTTTGTATTCTCTATTATCTTTTCAATAAATATTTATTTCAAAATATGTACGCTTTTTCATAAATACCTATTGTTACCCAACTGCCAAAAAGGAGGTTGAGTCGGCTGACACCAGCTTCGCCGCCATCAGGTATTTCTTTTAATTTTGGTAACACAGAAATTGTTTCGGAGCTTGGGTGTTTTCCTATGTATATGTATAATATGTATGTATTTAGAAATATAATAGTATGTTTATCAGTTGTCTAGATCCCATAACACAAGTTTATATTAGCTTACCTTGGGCTAGATATCGCTTTAAGTCCCAAAAATAAAATCTGTTTTCTTCCAAATTTTTCCCCAAGTCACAGATGTAGTAAGTTATTTATTCAAAGAGGCTAGCTAAAGGCTTAGGCATGGGTACAAGAGTAATACAACATAATATGATTAATAAAATATGAACTAGGTAGGTCTGCACAGTACATTATTTATTTATGTAATAAATTTTAAAATACATCCATTTAGCCTGTCACTTATTTTACAAACATGAATTTTGCAACATCACTAATCACTATTTACTTCTATAATATTTATGAAAATCCACCAAAACGGTGCAAAATGTATTAAAATTAATAATATAAACATTTAAGCAACTCCAAAGCAAAGTATATTAATAAGTTATTAGCATTGTACATATTTACAAGAAACATAATATTATACATATTTATTTAGAATTAATTTCAATTTTTATGAATTTGTGATAAATTGAAATAAGACGAAATTATATTACAGTACCTACTATACTATATTAAATTAGTATGTTGCTCGCAGTGGTGGAAGTTAGGTGAGGCCTATGTCCAACAGTGGACGTCATTGGGCTGATATTATGATGATGATGATGATACTATAATTATTATTCCATGGCCTCAATAAGAATTGGAGTAACGACGACATTCGACTGTCGATTTAAAAGAAAACAAAAAATGATCGCTGACATTTTCAAACATTTGACACCAATATAAAATTTCAAAATAAAAAGTCGAATATCGAGATTCCTTGAGGCGTACAAGGAATCTTATAGATTCCTTGTTTATAGTATATTTATCTATGTTCATAAATCTCAAAGCGACATTTCGGTATTGACAACTTTGTACAATGGTTTAGTAATCTGAAACAGAATGGTGGGTTACTCCAATATAAAAACTTATTTAGCAACAGACAACCACTCACAATGTGTCATATTACTTTAAAATAATTACGATACTAAGAGATTCACAGAGAATCTTGTTTGATATTATTCTTCAGTATGTCAAAGAGAAGTAAAATTGAAGTGAACACCTACACTGATGCAGACAAGGATATGAATTTATTGTTTTGAAATAGTGCTACTAAATCGACAATACGAGGTCTGGAATGAAGCTCAATTACATTCACTAACCGACTCGTTGCGGATGGCCGACAGGCATGCCATTTTCCTAGATGGCGTGTGACACGAAAGTCGTGTCATTTCTAAGTTCGATGTAGGTAACTTACTCAATTTAAAATTTTGGAAAGAAACAAATCGATTTTAATGTTTAAACAAAAAGGTTATTTCTTCTATACATAACTGATGGCACAATAGACATGCCATCACTTCTATGGCGCCTGACACGACAGTCGTGACGTACCAAATATTTATTCGCCGCCACAAATAGAAGTTTTCAAAAATGGGCGTCGCATCGAATCGGTTAAAAGTCCGAAAGCTAGAAGCTAACGCCAAAGTTAGCTTATCGATTAAATAAAATCCAATTATTTGTTTTAATTCCAGCTACACTTGTGCTCGCTGCAACAGTCTAAACTCCTGCGGTGTGACGAGAGGCTGTAGTTTGTCGAGTAGCGGCTGTGGTAGCGGAGTCCGCGCTGGTTGCATGTACGGGATGGACAAGAGCTCTCGGACCGAAGGACGCGCACGCGCATTATATGTCAGGCACCACTTGAGAGCCGCGATTAGTGATGGAGGGAGGTCTGCAATGGAAAGTATACATTAACTTTGGTCAAGGAGAATTTTTGTATAAGTGTGCACACTATATTATCAACACATATCGTGTAATGGCGTATTGCTTTCATTGATATTTTGAAAAGGGTATTCATTATCAGGAATACATGAATGTGACAGGATAACTCCCAGATGCCGAGGAGTTGACAATATGTGCCGAATTTTATAAGAGTCATATTGTATGTGTTTTTTGTATAACACCCATATTATCAATGAAAGTTCTTCAACCTGACCAATAGAGCTTGACTCTATAAAAAAATTACAATTTCATAGCATAAATTTATTCTATAAAAAATATTAGTTACATAATTGTAACTCAAGAATTACATTATAGGTAGTATACTCACGCTCTACAGGCGGGTAGTCGATACGATAATTGGGGTCAAGTATGGCGGCCAGTTTGGCGAGGTTGGGGATGTGGCCGAACGGCGTGCGGCCGTACACCATGCTGTACAGGATACAACCTAGCGACCACACGTCCGAACGGAATGAGATCTGAAAAATATTTTTATTTGTATGTTTTACTTACAAACATGTTCCAGTCAACACAAACAACATATGACATAGAGGACATAACAAATATGTAGCTACCTTAATAGGAGCACTACCGTCGCCATTACTGACGCCGTACCCCCCGGCGCCGCCCATGAGCGCCTCGGGGCTGATGTAGGAGTACGTGCCGGTCGCCTGAGAGCGCACCACGCTCGTCGCGTCGCTGCTGATCGCCGACGCGATGCCGAAGTCGATCAGCTTCAGTCGCCCGCACACCAGGAGGAAGTTCGCCGGCTTCAAGTCAGCGTGGATCACGCCTGGTACGATATAATTCATTCATCACCATCATATAGACTAGAACGTTCACTGCTGGCCATAGGCCTCCCCAAAAGATTTCCAATACATGATGACCAGTACGCGGCTTGCATCCAGCGCGATCCTGCTGTTCATCTGTCTACATTATGGCTGCGCTGGGCGGTAGAGGTCATTCTGTCATTTGAAAAGTTATAAAACATTAACTATTGACCATCAAAAACACCATGGCGGTAAATGAAAATGCTATCTCTATTATTAAAAATTATAGTGTTAATGAGCAGGTGTTCAGTCCCGAAATTCCGGCGCATTTCCGGATTTTTTGGGATTCTGGCAACCCAAATTCCATTGCACTTTTTTGCAACTCTGTCTATGAAGCAAGACATAGGTACCATGTTCGTGTATATAGTGCACGGCTTGGAGCATCTCCTCCCAGTAGTGCAGCACGAGCGCGGGCGGCAGGCCGGCGCCGCGCGCCTTCAGGAACGACGACAGGTCCGTTTCGCCCACCTCTAACACCATGCGCAGGAACTGGTTCGTGCGGTCGTACTCACTGCAACACGTGTACATACGCAATGGATTAGTGTCAGAACAACACAATATGTAACCATGCTCAACAATACTATAATACCAACCCATTAATATCCCACTGATAGGCAAGGGTTCAAATTGCTCTTTTTTATCTAAAGAGCTGAGAGGGTCTTAGCCTCAATCCCACTCTCTAGCCAAATGTGGATTGGTGGATTAGGTTTCCTCACAAAGTTTTCTTTCACTGTTAGCAGATGGTTAATCAAAGTAGGATTTGATAATTCCCTGTCATTTCAATTCCAATTCAGATAAGTTCTTTTTGAATTCATTAAATTTAAATTGTATTGTTTTTGTAGAACTACAAAAACAATACAATTTAAAGTTACTGCTATTTAGTTTTTTTGTATAAAGCAACAGTGGCAAACAGGTCTTATGAGTACATTGCCCACCCAAAATCCATTTTTGTAAACCTAATACTGTAGTCTAATAGTTTGGGTACACCTTGTTAAGATAAGAAGGACATTCCATATCTGTCATCATCATTACTTTTATGAATAAAGATCATTTTATTCCTATAAATCATTATGAGCAAAAGCTATAATATTGTTGAGAAAAAATACATAATTAAAACCTAAAATAAACAAACTAAATTGTGCTCTATACTTGCAAAAATAACTACTTCCTACAGCTATCTTTTAAATTGTTGAATGTATGACTTGGGAATATAGATAGGTAATTAGGTATACATTAGTACTCACTAGTCAAACAATCGGATGACTCTGTCTGAGTTTTGTAGCTCTCTAAGAAGTCGCACCTCGTTGATATAGCCCTGTGCCAGGTCTTGGTCTGTAGCCAAGTACACACACTTCACTGCATACTCACATGATGTACCCACTTCTAATACCTGTGTAGTTACAATCATACAAAATTACATTAATAACGATGTGATTTCTAGTTAAACAAGTCATCAACTAGAATTACTTTGGTTCTAAGGTTAATATCATTTATCCTTTAAAACACTACTATAGCCTACTATTATAACACTCGCTTTGGTCCGCAAATTACTTATTGGATTAATTCCACCTGATCTGGCCAGTAATGTAATTATAGAACAATATGTTACTTACTTTGTACACTTCACTAGAGCCTCCAACGCCCAACTTTTTAATAAACATGTATTTTTTGTCTTTTATACTTGTTGTTTTGAATAGAATCTTTGAATTGTTGTTGTTGAGTACACCCTGAGGGTAAGAGGGTGTCGCCACATATGACGCAGGCATTGGCTTCCTATTTATTGGAGTTTCAGGCACAGGCACTTGTACCACAGGCTCAGGACGGGGTGGTGGTGCTGGTTGTTCCTCTTTTGGGGGATTTTGGGTGAACAATTCACATCGTACTCTGTCCCTATTCTGTATGGTAGCCTTTTGAGCAGATTTTTTATTACTCTGTTTAGAGCCCGGTGTAAACTTTCTAATGCCAGATTTAATTTTAGGTGTGGCCGATTTAACTTTTTGACCACTGCTTGGTACTTTAGCTGCTTCTGGAGTCTTTTTAATACTCGAGTTCTGAGATTTTGTGTTTATTATATTCTGTGGCCTAAGCACATTACGGTTTTTGCTGTCGGAACTTGGGTAAATATTTGAATTTAAGTTTTTGTGTGCACTATGTATCATATTTTTGTCTTTTGTCAGATAATTCAGGTTGGACGCCCAGTGATCGCTAGAATTCTCTTTATTGTGATCATTGTATGTCATTTTTTTCTCTGAAGCAAATGCTTTGAAGTCTTTTGGTTGAGACTTCACTGTAGGCGTAAAAAATTCTTTGTTTATTTTGGCATTAGGTGATGGCTTTTTTGACACCGTTTGACCAAAAGAATTGTCACTGTCATCACCAGAGCTAAAGCTCGCGTCGGGGCTGTACGTTGATTGCGACAAAGGCATCAAATTGGCTAACAACGCCGACATGGGCATTGGTGCAAACTTGATGCTGTTCGCTGTTGATTCCGTGTTTCCGCTCATTTTATTGAATAATTAACACATTTGAGAGTAAATCTTCAACTTAGTTTCCACTTCCACTAATGGTTACACTTGATTAAAAGATAATAACGCAATTTTTATGATATTTATAACACTTCGTAACTTGTGAGTCCGTTGGATATTTGAACTTTTGTTTGACACTTTGACTGACTTTGACAGATTATAATGATTATTTTCTTTTCTGACGTGTGCTGTTGCTGAGGGTTATATTTCCGAACGAATTATGTTTCATTCCGCATTTCTTTATTTTTGCCTAAAATGTGAAAAGAAAATGTTAATCATTAACTACTAGATACACTATGATACGGATTAGTGAGAAAAGGAAAAATTTAAACAAATACCAAACTGTCTGGTCAAAATAATAATATTCTACCACATTTACACAGCGCCATCTAGTCCCAAAGTAAGCAATTAAATTTGCTTGTGTTATGGGTACTAAACACTGACCTGAATTCAGTGGTACTAAACAACTGATTATACTACTTATATACATTTTTTTTTGTAAATACATACATATTATAGATAAAATACACCCAGACACAGAACAAACAATCATGCTCATCACACAAAGATTTGTCCTGGGTGGGGATCGAACACACGACCTCCGGCTTAGCAGTCAGGGTCACTAACCACTAGACCAACAGGTCAGTCGGTCAGTCAAAATGGCTCTACCAGATGTGAAAGGAGAATAAAAATATAAAGCCTACTTGGCTTTTTTCTTTGACCGGCCCGTTGGTGTAGTGATTTGCGAGTTTAGTGACCCTGACTGCTAAGCCGGAGTACTTTTTATGACCTACGACCACGACTGCCTGTGTGGCACAGGTTTTACCACCTAGTACAAGAATCTAATCAATATATTAAGTTTTCTACATTAGAGTTCTGTATTTATGATATTACCATAATATTACTTTACCACGGTGGCGCGGTATCCGGGTGAAATAGTCAGATCTGCCAACCAGCATATTATAAGGCTAGTGTGTGGATTATGGCCTAAACCCTCTCAGCTCTTAAGATAGAGGAGAGGTGACACTTGCCCAGCAGTGGGACATGGATTACTAATTTTTTTTAATTATGTCCACTGCGAGAAAAGGAAAATTTGAAACAAACCCTATACCAACCCGTCTGGCCAGCGTCGTATAGTAGGCTAAATTCCCTCCGCATTCTCTGGGGGAGACCCGTGCCCAGTAGTGGGACGATTTTGGGTTGAGATGATGTCCACTAGTCTTTCTTTTTTAATAAAAAAATCTGTTTTAATGCGCCTTTTTCCCGAAGGGGTAGGAGGGGTAGGTGGTGGGCCGGTCTGGGAATCGAACCAGGGACCTATAGGACCTACGCAACAGTCTTCCTACTGCGCCATTGAGATTGTTTTGTTTAGTAATGTTCAAATAAAAGAAAACACATAGATCAGTTTACAATGATTACATATTTTGTATAAATTAAGATTATTTAATAATTATTACAATAAAAGTTATATCAAAAATATTTACAATGATTTAACATTTACGATGATTCTGTTCTGTCAGTAGACTTCACAGGATATCTACATTCAGCATGTCCACATTCGCATTTCATCCATTTCGACTTAACCGACCAGAACTTTTCACCATAGTCAAATCTGAAAAAAAAAACAAAAATTATTGTGGTGGTTGGTGGTGTAAGGTTTTTTCGAGAAACTCGCTCCGGTGCTTTATAACATAAAAAAACGTGATGGTGGCCGAATGGATAGTGACAGGCATGCAAATCATGTGGTCCGAGTTTGTTTATGACCGGCAGTACCAAACTGGATTTTCGTAGGCAAATTTGCTGATACTACTTTTTGGATAACCTGTTACATTCTTATCTTGTGACTTTCATAAGTGTTACCTTGTAATCTAGATGAATAAACGAGATTTGGGCCCTGATTCTGACTTATCGGATTGCTCCCTCATCGTAAACTTTTTCGAATCTTAGAACGACGTATTTTACAGCTTAAGTTATTAAGTGTTAGAAATTAATTTACGGTATAGAAAATTAAAAACTGATCAATATAGGATTTTTTTCTACATCAATCTATTTTTTTAACATTCTGTTTTTTAACTTTAAATAAACTGACAGTTCTGGCCGAGAATATTCCGACGGCTCAGAATCAGGGTGCTGATTTGATTTCATTTCCCTTTGTGGAATTTATATGTACTAGTCAAGTGACTTACCATCTGCTGTCGGTGAAGGAAAACATCGTGAGGAAAGCCATATACCCTAGAAGAAAATCTAAGTGTATGTCTGATCCACCAACCCGCACTAGGCCAGTGTGTAGATTGAACCAAACCATCTCAGCTCTATAGCTACAGGAGAGGAGCCCGAGCCCAGCAGTGAGCCATTAATGGGTTGTTGATGAATTATAAAATGAACTGTACTTTACAAGCCGAGACAATATACTAAATTTAGAAGTGCACCGCGGACTGAATAAGATTGGGAACCAATAGTATCTAAACTAATATTATTAAGCTGATGAGTTTGTTTGGTTGAACGCGCTAATCTCAGGAACTGCTGGTCTGAATTGAAAAATTCTTTTAGTGTTAGATAGCCTATTTATAATATAATAATAATATTCTACCACATTCACACAGCGCCATCTAGTCCCAAAGTAAGCAATTATATTTGCTTGTGTTATGGGTACTAAACAACTGATATACTACTTAAATACATTTTTTTTTTGTAAATACATACATATTATAGATAAATTACACCCAGACACAGAACATTATGGAGGAAGTCTATAGGGTATAGGAGCTGAGCAGTGGCCAAATAAAGAACAACGGTAGCGAAGCCCCGCGCGACATCTAGTATTCTATATTATTATTCTATATTATTCGAAAGCTATTCTCGACTAGAGCGATAAGAGAAACTCTTTAATTAATAAATACTTTCGCAATAATTTCAATTTCATGCGATGTAATTATTTCATGGTACAAGTTCATCAAATTAATTATAATAATTTACAATTACAGATCAATTAATTATACAAACAATTGACCGATAATATTAATTAACGAGATTCAATATATACGGTACCGATATTAATACTTCCGCATATCGAAAAACAACCAACCGATAAATTAATCAACAAGTGATACCTACCTATACTACTAAAATAATAATTAAAATAATGAAGTTCTTGAAATTCCTATACCTTAATATTGTTATTGTTTCGTGTAGAAATAAGTTAAACTCAGATTCTTCTATTATATCTATAATAGAGCCTCTACCTAACACTCCGGTGTTGTCAGTTATACAAACAAATACAAACACTTGTCCATACAGGTATCTTCCGATATGCGGTGACGATGGGGTGACGTATCCTAACCTCTTGTGTCGCCCCTTACATCGACAAGTGGCGTACTACGGACCTTGTGCTAACATTGACTTTCGTAATATCGTGCCTCAAATATACAGTCTTTGGTCTAAGTGCTTGTTCGGGAAATGTGGACGGCTGCAGTTTTGATTGGTGCATTAAAGGAATTAAGAAGTATTGGTTTTTATTTTCTTACTTTCAATCTTTCTATTATAAATATAATTATATAAAAATGAATTCCTATTTCCTTTGGTCACACCATACTTTAGAATCAATACGGGTAATTCTTTTTCCGACTGTCCGACGAAGGTTCTTAGGAGGAGGAAAATGGAAAAATTCAGGTCGAATTTGACGGGGGCAGAGCTGCGGGTAACAGCTAGTTATAATAAGTTTTGATGTTCGTTATTCAATTACGCCAGAACGGGTGAAAGGATCATTATAATTATGCATTTGCAACTCAAAATTGGTAAATGGTGAAAATATCTAAAAAATGCCCACGAAGACTGAGGCGGGAATGAAGCGAAGCTCCCGCCTCCCTCAGTGAGTTGGATGAAAGCAGCATACGATCAATTCTCTTGGAAATCTTTTGGGGAGGCCCACGTCTAACAGTGGACGTCCTAAGGCTGATAGATGA
The DNA here is from genome assembly GCA_905147015.1 of Laspeyria flexula. Classification (NCBI taxonomy): domain Eukaryota; kingdom Metazoa; phylum Arthropoda; class Insecta; order Lepidoptera; family Erebidae; genus Laspeyria; species Laspeyria flexula. The sequence goes on from LR989954.1 coordinate 16,298,837, forward strand.
AATACTGACGTGAACTCCTCATCGACGGCGATGTCCCTCGTGGCGAAGAGCGCGATGTTGGGCAGGCGCAGGTCGCGCGACTGAGTCAACACGGGCACGGGCGCCAGGTTGGGCCGGCAACTGTGGTTCATGAACCGCGCCGCGCTGCCGAACTGGGACGCGTCCACGCACAGCTGCGTCTTCTCCGAACATAGCTGCGGACAAACATTCTACTTGTATATGTCAGCAAAATACGACAGAGTGATAAGAGAGGACTATAAAACAGCTTGTTACTAATGTTCAAGGTGAGTGAAGGGTTTAATTCAAAGTTCACGACAAGAAGAAGTTAAGAAAACTAAAATAAAAAAGTAACAAAAAATGCGTTGGAATTTCGACTCGGCAATCAATAATTACATTAAGTAGGTATACAGAGTTAGTTACCTCCTGGAGGTCGTCCTTGACGTCTAAATCGAACATGTAGTAGTCGGAAGGCCTCGTATCGGCGTGCGGCATCGCGAGCAGCTCCCCGCAGTAGAGCGCGGCGCACGAGCCCCGCGGCACGGGCTGGCGCGCGCGCAGCCCCCACCCGCGCGCCCCCTCCACGCGGAACACTTGCGCGCGCACGCACAGCGACCCCGCCAGCGTCGCGCGGCTCACCACGCTGTTGTTGCAGCGCCGCTGTCAACACAACACAAGCAATAAGAGCACATGTACGTACCACACTCACTGTGCAAAAGAGTTATTATACAAGGAACGTTGCTGGGCAAATTTAAATCTTATAGTTATAGATAGAAAATAGAAATATCAGAATAGAAAAATCTCATCGGTACGGTAACTTACCAAGTTACAGCCGCAAGTCTGGTTACACTCGAACAGCATGGGCGGGTCGTGGTAGGGGAAGTTGGCCTGTAGCCGGCCCCGCGTGTACCAACAACGTACACTGAGCGCGCAGCACGCGCACTCGCCCGACGAACACTCGCCGTCTTTACACTCGCAACCCTGATAATTAATATTACATTATGATATAAGTGCGGTAAGTTGATAATTACAGCCGAGGCGATATTGCTAGCCCGAGCCGCAAGCGAGGGCTACAAGGAAGCAGAGGCTGTAATTATCAAAGCGCACGAATGTCATACGACGTTTTATTACATATCGAGGAAATAAATAAAATTCGGACTTTCTTAAAAAAAAACAAATACAGCGAAAAGAAAAAGCGCGCGGAATAATTTTTACTTGTCACAAATTATCGATGCGCGCGCATCAGCGCTTTTTTTTTAAGGCAAAAACACAAAAGCAGCCAGTATTAGGTACTAATAAAGTAAATTAATATTTATGTGTTTTAGTACAGATAAATGGTTGTAATTTATGGTCTAAATTAATTAAATTAAAGAATTAAATGTATATTTTTATATAATTATATCATAATTATTTTATCTCCCAAAGTTAATTTTATTCATAAAATGTTGACCACTTTTCTGACATAAAAATTCTTTGCTTGTATTATGTTGTATTAAGAGTCATTTTGAGAGTTAATTTTATTGTTTATAATTCACTTTGAAATTAGTTTAGTATGTCATTGAAAATAGGCTATATCCCTCTCCAGATCCTAAACTAAGTATTTTAAAAATTCAATTTAGATTCGTTAGGCAGTTTAGCTGTAGAGAGTAACAAACAAACAAAACCATTTATTTATGTTACACACAAAAAATATAAATAGTACAGAAGCACTGATCTGCAGCCGGCCCGGTATCTATAGTGGTGGTACCTGCAAAGTATCTATAGTGTTGTCGACAGAGATGGGGTGCGGCATGACGTGTCGTGTGACGTAGGTGAAGTTGTCCGGCAACGGCGCGTCGTCCACTTCGTTGACGCACGGGATCGGGAACGGCTCGCGACCGTTCGATATGTCGCTGGGGATATAACATCATTACGTCATCAAGTGTTCGTGCATCGTGTGTTAAGAGAATTCGCGTCAGCGGACAGACAACGTCGTATAATTTGCAGCGCTCGTAGCATTGTATTGAGATGTTCATTGCAATCATCGAGGTTAAGCAATGCTCAGCAAGGTCAGTCAACAGATGGGTGACCGTTTCTGTCATTTCATTCGAGCATCTCCGTGCTTCGGAAGACACGTAAAGCCGCTGGTCCCGGTTGTATTAACTGTGATAGGTAGTCGTTAAGATGGAATCATTCTCGGCGACTAGATAACTGCGTCGAGCACACAACTCGCCCGACGAGTTCTCTATGTTATTGTATACCTGGAGAGTAGTGCGAAGCGCGACAGTTTGTCCTTGACGACGATGCTCATCTGCATGTTGAGTGAGATGACGGTCTGGCACTGCGCCGAGCACACCTCCACCGGCAACTCGCCCGTCGAGTTCTCTATGTCCGTCTAACAACAAACAAAAGCTTTTAAACTGACGATGATTTTGTTATTTTTTGGTGTGTACATAAATTTCAGAAAAAGGTTTGTGAGAAAAGAAATCTTATAAAAATTCTAATACATCTCTTTTCTATTTATGTGTTACAAAAATTGTGGAAGGTGTGTGTTAAGTTACCCTTGCGCCGCGAGCGAGTAAGATGACAACACACGCGTAGTGGCCCTGGTGCGCGGCCACGTGTCTGTGAACAATATCATTGAGTAATATATTGCACTCATTATGGATACATTTGTGTGTGAGAATGTGTGTAAACAAATATATTATTATACAAAATTTATCAAATTAGGAATTAATTTTATATTTACAAAAATAATTGAGTCAATTCTACAAAAATATTTGACTAACGATGTCGTGAGTATAAAATGGCAGTGTATATATCTCACAGTGGAGTGTCAGTGTTCGCGTTGAGCGCATGCGCGGCGCGCGGCTCCCACTGCAGCAGCGCGCACAGCGCCGGCGCGGCGCCCGCCAGCGCGCACCAGTGCACCGCGCCGTTACCTTCGTGGTCCGTCGCCAGCGGGTCCGCGCCCGCCTCCAGCAGCACCCTGCGCAACCAGCACGGAGTCTATATTTGTGTGTAGTACGACAATAGCGCCACTAAAATGTATGGAGGAGGCGTATCGGAACATCCACCTTCAATTACTTGTACTGGCACCTCCATGCTGTATATCGACGGCGCACTTTCATTAGTCTATATGACAATATACAGAGTGGAATTTTGTAATGCCACCCGGAGGGAAAGTACTTTAAATACTGGAGATAGATCATTTTATTCAAAAGAAACATTCCTTTATTTTTTAAAAGAAACAAAACTGCATTTAAACATTTCCGGAAATTTGCTTGCCATACCCAGGAATCGAACTAGCTAAAATTCCAAAAAATAACACCCTGTTCTTTTATGACGTTCACCGATAGGGTCAATCATAAGGATAGAAACTGTCTAACAAATGTGGTAAATTAAATAAAAACAAAACCATAAAATCTCAACTTATAAATACAATGAGACAGATAAAGCACTTTTCTTCGCTCTTCCACTTCTCTTCTACTTCGTACTCCTCCACATTGTTCTAGCCGCTATAACGGTTCTTTTACTGTTCATGCGGTGAGATTATGGAATTCGCTTCCGCACAGCGTACGTGATAGCCCTTCTCTAAATGTATTTAAGAGCAGAACAAAACAATATTTCCTCTCTGTGGTTAATATGTAGTGTATGTATTTATTTCTATCTATTTATTTATATATATATATATATATATATATATATATAAATATATATATATATATATATATTTATAGATATATTTATTTCTTGATTTATTGATGGTTATTTATTCAATATTTATTTCGGTATACATTATGGTATACCAAATCTATGCTATTCTTGTTTTCTTTCACCTTTACTTCGTTGTACACTTCTCTTGCTCTCTCGCTATATTTTTCTTTCCTCTACACTTTGGGGTTTGCTGGAAGAAAACTCAAATTTGAGTTAAGCTTGCCTATGTACACGTCTTTTCTCTCTGTGTTGTGCTGTTTTGTATTTTTTTGTGTACAATAAAGAATTAGAATTTTACTCAATGGTCCGTAATTTTTACTTAATTTATGTTCGTAATTAAAAATTATCTTTAACGATACATTTTTTTTTTAAATGATATTCACTACAATAAGGAGGAACTATTTAGTTAACAAGATTACGATATGCATGTTTGTTTGTAATGCAGGTCAAATGAAAAAAGAGATGTGACTTACTTACTTTTGAGGCACTAGAACTACCACGTAAATAACGTAAGTTTGAATTTTATGGTTTTGTTCTTATTTAATTAACCATGTTTGTTAGTAAGATTCGATCCATATAGGTAACCCTATCGATCAATGCCATAAAAGTACAGAATGTAATTTTTTTGGATTTTAGCTGGTTCAACTCCCGGGTGTGGCAAGCGAATTTCCAAAAAGTTTTGAATGCAGTTTTGTTTCTTATTAAAAACAGTAAAATTGTCTATCACTTATATTAAGAGTACATTCCCTCCAGGTGGCATTACAAAATTCCACCCTGTATATTGTATTCCATACGTGACAAGCTCGGCGTAGTCTTTCTCCGCGGCCCACATGAGCGGCGTCCAGCCGCCCGCGTCCCGCGCGTCCACCAGCGTGTCGGAGCGAGACAGCAGCAGCCGCGCCACGCGCACCAGCGCCCCGCGCCGCACGCCGCCCAGCGCCACGCAGTTGTGCAGCGCCGTCATACCCTCCGGGCCCTACAACACACAACAGAAGCCGCACTCACTTTGGATGACAATATCTATACTATATATAAAGCTAAAGAGTTTTAGTTGAACGCTATAATCTCAAGAACTGCTGGTCCGATTTGAAAATATATTTTACTGTTGGATAACTCATTTATCGAAGAAGGCTATAGAAGGCTACATAGCATCACGCTACGGCCAATAGGAACTGAGCGGTGGTCAAACAAACACAACCGGAGCGAAGCCCCGTACAATTTCTAGTAATTATACATAATACGACTAACTCGCACGCAGTCTCAGCGCATTAATAATCCTAATCTAGAATTTCACACGAAATCCTGTCTTTTGAAATGGATGTACTCTTTTTGGTATTATAATATTTATGAATATAATTTAACTCATTTAGATAAGGATAAATTTATGAATAACTCAAAATAGATCTAAAACTTACGGGAAAGTTAACATCGCATCCGGCAGCTAATAAATATCTGATCACTTTGATTATATCCTCCTCCGTTGGTTCTATTAGAGTAACTTCTGCCTTTTCACTCTTCTCATCGTCCTTCTCAGCCTTCTCACTAGTTTGAGATTCTTTGTCACCATCTACCTGTATCTCTTCACCCTCCTTGGTGTTTTCTTTAACCACCGGCATGCCTGGTGACAAAAAGTTACAAGATATGCCTGGTAGGTTCCGTGGGACCCGTACTATCAAGCCCCTTAATAGACTATAATATTTATAATGTTTACATAAATCCAAGTATATAAAGTTGGTAGCCAAGGAGTGTATATAAGTGGATGAAATAAAAATAAAATTAGAATAAACTGTTTTTAATACCTCACCCTTTAATTAAAATCATGTATCGTTTTGAACAAAAAATAGTTACTGTGTTTTTGCTTATTTACCTAACATAAAAAACACAATTATAAGTCGGAGGTAATTAGAAAGTACTATCTTATACTAATTTATTAATCATAAAATAATCAAGTCTTCTTCTTCTCCCTCATCATTATTTTTTTGGCCTCTAGTTAGGTAGCATTTTGAGCATTGGAAAATTCTATGCTCTATACATATTATGTGACACTTATATGTCTCACAGATGTATTGTTTTTTTTTTTTTTTTTTTTTATACCACGACGGTGGCAAACAGACGTACGGGCCGCCTGATGGTAAGCGGTTACCGTAGCCTATGGGCGCCTGCAACACCAGGGGCATCAAGAGCGCGTTGCCGACCCGTAAGAAACCTATTCACTCCTTTTTTGATTGTTTTGCGATCCTTTTATACTGGGCATACGCAACATCTTCGCTTCACACCAGGAGTCGATTTTTTCAAAGTTGGGATTTCTTCTAGTCATATGATCTAGTCACATTGGCTGGAAGGCGAGTTTGTATATTCTTGATCCGTTAGAACAATTGACTTCACTAGAAATATTGCCTGGTTGTTTTAATTCGTGCATTTGTATTCGTCACAATCTCGAGTAACATTTATGAAAAGACTGAAGCACTCCAAAGGCTATTGAGCATCTCGTGCTTGAAGTCTTACTCCTGGAGTGTCTCGAATTATATTCTCATTTCATGTTCGGAAACTGTATCTAGCATAGACAGTGGCATATTCGATTCGAATTGAATAATTTTCCGCAACATCTGCACCACCTGGCCCAGAATCCCCTTCCAACAAATTCGAAGCAGCAGTCGCTGCACTCACTGACGTGGTCAGACTCGTCTTCACATGAATTGAAAATAATATTGTCTTGTTCTGATAAATCCAATAAGAAATATGCAATATCTTAGGTTAGGTTCCAAATTATTGTGTAACTAAAAAAAATATTACCACTTTTTATGAAAATTACTTCAAACTACGCACAGTGTTTGAAATGACCCAAAAAAAATCCCTCTGCTGTTTATGGTATTAATCGAACAAGTAATGCATTCAAAATGCACGAGTAAAACACCGACGCGTCTAATTGAAAAAACTTTTTTTATAAAAAATAATGAACTTTCCGTGACCATGTAAAAAAAATAATTTCAAAACGAAACTGTTCAAGATGTTTATTTTAGATAAATATAGTCTGATAAAACATCTTAGGGCGCATATTTTCCAGTTTTAAGTTTTGGAAAATCTCCTCTGGATACCGAGTATTTTTTTTTTTCAATTTTTCGTTTTATTTTTTCTCTCTAAAAACTCAAGTGTTATTTGTGACTAGCACAGAAAGATTGCTCTTAATAGGGCCTATTACTGATAAAAAAACCACGTTCCACTATTGCGGCTTTTTAGGAGAATTTTTTTTTTTCAATTACACTTTTGAGTTTTTAGGGAGAAAAAAATAAAAAGGAAAATCTAAAAAAAAAAATTACTCGGTATCCAGAAGCGATTTAAAAAAAATAAAAACTGAAAAATATGCGCCTAAAGATGCTTTATCAGACTATATTTATCTAACATAAATATCTTGAACAGTTACGTTTTCAGATTTTTTTTTTTACGACAAGGTCACGTAAATTTCATTATTTTTTATAAAAAAAAGTTTTTTGAATTAGACGCGTCGGTGTTTTACTCGTGCATTTTAAATGCATCCCTCGATCGATTAATACCATAAACAGCAGAGGGATTTTTTTTAGGTCAAATCAAACACTGTGCTACGTAAAAAACAAAGCAACCAATACTTACCTAAAAAGTCACACCGTATGTTTGGTCGGGTCTGTGAGACCCGCACGCGCTTTACACATATCCTACAGCTAAGAAAGCGCGTTTCAGACTGAGGTACCGGTCGGAGGGCATCAAACGACTCCTAACGGTCAGCTACTCAAGAGAATAACGCTCGAAATATAAATTTGAATGAATTATATGTACTTAAGCGCAAGGGTGGGTCTGTGGGACCCTACCAGGCATGCCGAGGGTTAAGTTTCTCTTATACTTTCTTGTCCGGTTTTTGGAGTATGGCTAATAAAACATTATGAATGAACAAACTGAATGTATATAAGATCTATTTCATAAGAATATACTAGTTTTATAACTTTTTGTATTATCTAAATACCTAAAAACAACAAATATTTCAGTTCCAACCATTCTTGCTGCTTTCGGAATAAGGTGAAGATGATTTATGTTAGTTTAAACGTATGATGATATATAAGCGTTGAGCGACAGAGCAATGTACACAGTTCGTAAGTAGAAACAAAAAATCGGGTCGGGTGAAAATCTTATTGCGTTTTTCTATCATTAAATTCTAGTATTGAGATTTTCCCGGAGTTTGGAAAACATATGTTCCTGGTTGATGACAATAGGCTCGTCCCTTGTTCAAAGATAGCTGGTGAGATGTAGGGGTGATACATCTCTGCCTACCCCTCCAGGGAGCGAGGCGTGATGTTGGGTACGTATGTAATGTATAGTTACTATTGATGGCTCGGATGAGCGGCGTGCGCCGGTTGTTGTCGGTGGCGTCGAGGTTGGCGCCGGCGTAGTGCAGCAGGTACAGCGCCGCCGCGCGCCCCGCGCCCGCCGCCGCGTGCGCGCACGTGCCGCCCGCCTGCGACGACAGCGCGCGGTTGATGTGGCCGCTTGATACTGGAACAACAAGTGAACATCACTGTTTTGTCTATATATAAGGAGCGTCGAGTTGATCCTTATAACTTGACGCTCCGACGTCCCTTGGCGTCGGAGCGTCGAGGATATAAGGAGCGTCGAGTATATAAGGAGCGTCGAGGATATAAGGAGCCTCGAGTATAAAGGAGGGTCGAGTATATAAGGCGCGTCGAGTTTATAAGGAGCGTCTAGTATATAAGGAGCTTCGAGTATATAAGGAGCATCGGGTATAAAGGAGGGTCGAGTATATAAGAAGCGTCGAGTATATAGGGGCGTCGAATATATAGGGGCGTCGAGTATATAAGGAGCATCGAGTATAACGGAGCGTCGAGTATATACGGGGCATCGAGTATATAATGATCATTCTAGTACAAGTAAATTTTCCCTAAATACCTAGTTTAGGCAGTAGTTGGTCAACAGAGTCTCCTCTTATTATAGCCTCGCACAGTTGCGTTGGTGATTTGCTGGCCGGTTTTCCAAGCAACTTGAGTTCTATTGGAGGGGAAGGCAGCAAGTCCTCAGGGATGATAGGACCCTGGTCGATCTTGAAGTCAGGAGCGCCAAACGTGAGGTACGCTGGAGTACTGAGGGCAATGAAAATTTTAATTTATATAAAATAGTAGTAGTACACAAGATGATTTAAGAGTAGGTAACCCCCACTCAATAAAAGCCGCCTTCGCCTTTTTTTATAACAGAGGTGGTAAACGAGCAAGCAATAGTATTTCTGCTGGTGACTAGTGAGTGTATAGCGCAATGCGCGTCGCTGTATATGACCGGCTGACAGACGCCAATTGTGATAGCGATAGCCGTACCCCAACCATGACCTTCAAAATGTTTAAAGTAAAAGGCAACCCATAATAAGTATAATGACTCGCCACTGCTCCCTATGATCAGGCAAAAGATCCTTTATTTCTCCACTTCATCTTGACCTTGACCTTCACACACGGTATTGAAGATTCATAAATACTATACAATCAACAATAAGCTAAATGACTCACCACTGTTCCCTCTGATCAGGCAAAAAAATCCTCTTATTGCTGCACTTCATCTCGACCTTGACCTTGACACACTCAGTATTGGCCGGCTGCCACCTGTACGAATAAACGCCGCAGTGAGGGCAGCCCGGCCGTCCCTTTACGTCGTTGTATGGCAAACCGCAGTCCAAGTGGAAGAGGTGACCCGAAGAACATTGGTAGAATGTACCCTGACATTTTCAAAATATATATAAGACTTTAAAATAGAGGAATAAAAAAAAACAATTCATAATATTCAACAAATGGGGTTAGTATAGAGCCTATAGAATGTTGCTTAAAGCAATATCGAAAATTGTAAAAGCTACTATATTTCTATTCAACCATTAATAAGCTTCTTTAAATACATACTTGAGTACAGAAGAGTCCGCAGGCGGGACAGCACATGTGCTTGTCGAGCTGCGCGGCGTGCAGCGCACACGCGAGAAAGTAAGGCGCGCGCGGACCGGCGCGGACCATGCACGCCAGCTCCGTGCCCCCTGCAGCCGCGCGCCCCGGCACCGCACGCCCCGGCCCCGCTCGCCCCGCGCCCCCCGGCCGCGCGCCCCCCGGCCCCGCTCGCCCCGCGCCCCCCGGCCCCGCTCGCCCCGCGCCCCCCGGCCGCGCGCCCCCCGGCCCCGCACCCGTCGCGCGTTCACGCCGCGCCACGTGCGAACATCCCACGCGCACGCCGTCCACTAGCTCCACGGCTTGACAGAACACCGGCTCTACAATCATTTATATTATTTTATTTATTTAAGAAGCAATGTTCCCTTAATAGATAAAGGACTGGCAAACAAATCCACGGAACAAAAAATACCTACATTTTATTGCATTTTTTTGTGTCCTTGTATCAGGTACTATAGTTTTCCGTACAGAGTGACATCAACTTACACCTAGAATACAAAGGAAAAACGTCGCTTCTATTTAACATAATAAAAATTTCTTAATATTTATTTATTTTATTTTTGACTGGCCTGTTGGTCTAGTGGTTAGTGACCCTGACTGCTAAGCCGGAGGTCGTGGGTTCGATCCCCACCCAGGACAAATCTTTGTGTGATGAGCATAAAGGTTTGTTCTGTGTCTGGGTGTAATTTATCTATAATATGTATGTATTTACAAAAAAAAATGTATTTAAGTAGTATATCAGTTGTTTAGTACCCATAACACAAGCAAATATAATTGCTTAATTTGGGACTAAATGGCGCTGTGTGAATGTGGTAGAATATTATTATTATTATTATTTATTATGTTAAATAGAATTTGAACCGACGGTGACTCGCCTTACATGAGATGAGCTCATCATCTATCATCATATATCAGCCCAATGACATCCACTGCTGGACTTAGGTCTCACCTAATTACACAAAGCATAAAATTACGAAAGCTAAAAATAGGACAGCACCCACCAGATAGACCGACGACTTAGTAAAGGTTGCAGGTAGCCGTTGGATTCTTAGCTTTACCTAATATTACATTTCTCTATAAGATAATAGAATATGTCTCACCAGTAAGTTCCTCAGGCGCGGCGTACACGTTGCTGGGGGACTGACAGTAGCACGTCGCGATGATGGTTGACTCGTCGACTGGACAAGTTGCTTCAGAGCCGTCTTCGCCTCCGGCTGGGTTGCTGCACATAAATAACACCAATATATCACAAACAGTAAAGTAATAACGTATTTCTTACGATTATAATACGATTTCAGCGATGCGATTCGGTGAGCTATGTCGGCAACATTAGTTCTCATGCGGATCTCCTCATTTCTGATTCGATCACGCAGGGAAACTCCAAGCATAGCCCTTTCCATGGCTCGCTGAGCGACAGTGAGCTTTCTAATGAGCCCCATAGTTAGCGGCCACGTCTCAGTACCATAAGTCATCACTAGTAAATGTTGCGGCTGGCCGTTGGATGCGGGCGGCTCAAAATCGCTCGATGTGGCGGAAATTAGGTGAGGCCTATGTTCAGCAGTGGACGTCTTTGGGCTGATATGATGATGACGATAATACGATTGTCGATTTTTTGTCCGTTGTCAAATAGACTCCTGACAGTTAGCGGTTACTGTAGCCTATCCAATGATATTGTATGTTAAAAAAGGTGTAGATAGGTTATAAGCGCTCGAAAAGTGGCACACTAAAAATAGTCTTATTAGCAAACTTCATCTCAATGTCCCGTTGACAGCGAAGGTATTTTGACATTGCATTATTACGATATCTATGTGTACGTTTGTGTGCCATTTCCAAAGATGAACGCTATGTAGGTAACCTATCTACACCTTTTTTAACAAACAATATCATTGAGCCTATCTTATTAATCAGTCCTCACGGAGGGTCAATAAGAGAAAATAATTTATAAAACATACTCACCTATTATCGTCCATTTCTGCATCTGATCTACTTGTTATAGGACAATGTGAAGGGTACCTGGAAAACAGAAATGTCTGTAATATATATGGACAAAACTAATAAGTGGTGTGCCCACACCTCATTAACGCAACACAGATATTATTAAACACATCAGTTAGTTATATTTCGTTACTAAATGTTATATAACATTTTGTAACAGTGTGTGGGGGCACCATAAGATAAGTTGGACTTATCATATATTCTCACCATTCTGTGCCATCATCTCTAAAATACTTGACTCTTGGCAGTTTACGTACCGATGATCGCCGTGGTAACCTAACACAAAATTTTGTTAGTCAATATTGATCTACAGCAGTGGTATAAACCTATTGTCTGAGGACCACTGGTGGTACCTGAGGGTTAACAAAAGTGGTCCGCGGAGCGAACGCGCAGACTTGGCCGCTGGGATTATACTCGAAAGATGGAGCCAATCACTTATTAAACTTTTTAATGGTCCATGAGAAGATAGTACATTACTCAAATTGACCCTCACAGCTCACTGCTAAAAGGTTGAGAACCACTGATCTACAGGGAAATAAAAAAGAAACAACAGAACTATGCGCATTTTCCTCCAAAGAGGTAGGCAGAGGTGCATCACACTCACGTGTCGCCAGGTATGTTTGGTTCCATGTAATAGGGGCCTATTGTCACCGCCCGAGCACATGTTTCCAAACTCTGAGCTGATACTAAGAACTTTATATATATCGTCCAGCGAACTGTTGGATGGATCTACGGATGTTTGTTATGTTTCACGCAAAACTACTAAATCGATTTTGATGATACTTTACAGTGTTTAAAGTGGTGCTATACTGCCTGATAATGCGCTCCCGTGGGACATGTGAAGCCGCGAACGAAAGTTAGTTTATTTACACATATTTTCAAGATGTTTTTACTATTCTCTCCAATACAATATTTTTTTGGATTTGTGTACCACAAGAGTAAAGTGTAAGTACAAAGCAAAAGCTGTTAGTCATACGGCTGATTTCCCCATAACACTGTACAAGTATAGTCAACCATATTTTATCTTTACCTACCACTTTTAACAAAAAATTCCATCTAAATTAAAAGTCAATAAGACTCATTATTAATGTTGACGTCGTGGTATTGATGACAACTGTCACTGTACTGATGTCACTTGCAAGCAAAAATAGACATGATTGTTTTGTGTTATGCAAACGACATTTACTCTAAGGGTGGTAAAGAAATTTTATTGTCGACTATACACGCTACTCACATAACTCTGATTTAAACTTACAAAGTTTCTTCCATTTCTGCATCAGAATGTACTTCTTCAGCTCCAGATGATCTGATCCTTTTAGGTTTTGGCATCCTGCAAAACAAAGGAATATCATCAGTATGAACAAATACGTCACTATGAAGTCAGCAAGCAAACAAGTAACAGAAATTCGACCTTTGGGTCAAGTACTACGTAACTCAGTAATCAACTTGTAAAAGCCCTGAGCACGGATTGTCAGAGTCATAGGTTCATATCCTGCCACATGATAATAACTTTTCATGTTTGTTTGTAGTTAGTTAAAGGTTGTCACCTCACCACTAATCAACGTCACCCTATGTCGTGGGTTTGATTCCCACATGTAACAAATATTTATTGACATTGTTACAGTCTGACTGCCGTACTCAGAGACGATATTATATATATTAACTTTAAAGTTTATTTAGTAAAAACGTGTAATACTTAAGTCTATACGCCTAAAGACGATTATTTAATGAAAAAATTGTGTTACTGACAGATTACTGCTAATTGTCGTCTCTGAGTGCAGCAGTGAGCGTACTATGTTGTTGTAAGGGCATGTCTTTTAAAAAAGAAAAAGGAAAGACATAATTATTAAATGTTTAGAAAATTTAAAATTCATTCATCATATTATCAGCTCAATGACGTCCATTGCTGGGCATAGGCTTCACCTAATTTCCTAATTTAATAATATTTAATATTATTAAATTTTAACTTAATTAGATACATACTTACATAGTAAAAAATGAGTCATTAAAAATAATTAACTAACATACCATTCTAACATATCGCAATAGTTGACTCGTATCTTCGACTTTGAGAGACGTTTCGACGAACGCCGCGTTGACCTGACAAAAAATTTAATTCGAAAATTTTGTTTATAACATGTGACACTCGAAAGTGCTATATAAAAATAAATATACCGAATTTTGTCTCTCACTGCTTTGTTGTGGGTTCCAAAACAGTAGGGGTTCCCTGGGACTCAGTGTTTATAATAGCAACCCATTAATGTTCCAAACTTCCAATGCTAAGCAAGAATCTCCTCTCCTCTATGTAGAGAGCTGAGAGGGGTTTAATGAACCACAAATCCTTACATGAGCTGTAGCAGTGGCTGGTGTTTGGGTCGGACTGTCCCATAGACACTCATGAACAAAATGAACATCATCTCTACACAAAAATAACAAGTACAAAACAAACACCTACTTGAGCTCATCATCAATAGTTGGTGAACAAACTTCCCCATCATTCATCCCATGAGACGAAGTATGTCTAGTAGACCGTCTCTGTCTAGACTTATTCTTCTTTCGATCTATAGAACAGTGGAAGTCCTCATCAGATTCCTCGTCAGTTTCTAAAAGCTTACTGATTACATTTGGATCATCATCTATTTCATCGTCCTCGTCGTCTTCCATTTCTTCCAATTCATTCTCCTCAACCAGATTATTTTCTACTTCTGCTCTGTAAGGAAAAAATAATAGAATATTACTTATTACATAATAACATTAGAATGAATCATGAAGTTCAGAAGAATAAATGTGACTATTGTAAAGATTCAGCCAATGTTTATGACCTCACATGAATAGAGAATATGAGGTACTAAATGCAAACAAATTTGATTTTACACAAGTAATAAAATTATATATATACCTAAACCTTCCTTAAGATTCACTCTATTTATTAATGAAAACCGCAATAATATTGTTTGCATTGTTTAGAAAATCTAAGCGTACAGACAGTGGGATGCTGTTTTATACTATGTAAAGACAAGATATAAAATCAATAACAATTAAAAACAAAACTAAAAAAAATAAAACATGACACTGTTTAAAATCTTAGATATAAATCTACTGTTCCTTACCTTAATACAGTTACTAATTTTTTAAAAGATAGACCTTAACCATTATTACCTGTTCTCAATCACATCTTCAGGGGACCTGGCCTTCAGACCAAGTTCACACAAGTGTTTCAACTTCATCACAGTGTTCTGACTCTGACTGTCATCATCAGTAGTGGCTATTTCCAGCACTTCTTCTTCAATAGGAATCACAGGCTTCTTCTCCTCTGTAGCAGCAGGGCGGGCTGACCGTCTTGTCCTAACACCTTCTTCAGGAGATTTATCCACTTGTATTCCAAGACGAGCATTATTCTGTGATTCAAGTCCAATACGTAACTCTTCATTAGCAAGTATTTTAGCAGTAGGCTTTATTCTACGGGACAACCTTTGTGGTGCAGCTTGAGTTTCATATGACTTCTCTTTTCGTGCTATCGCGTTAGCTAGAACGTTGTCAGAGTCTTTGCTACGACTAGAACGTTTAGGAGTGGTATGAGAACTGTCTGACTCATCATTTTCAGATGTTGTTTGTGTGCCTGATTTGTCCATCTTAGGCGAAGTGTCGCTGTCACAGATCCACTCCCACTTCCCGCGCGTCCTACTCGACCTCCTCGGTGCTTCTTCACTCTTCTCTTCAGTAGGAACAATTTTCATGTTGCTACTCTTCGCGTGACTCTTTTCAGATCGAAACGTTAAAACTATACGCGGCTTGGGTTCTTCGTCACCCTTTTCCGTTCTCTTAGCATCTGATTTATCCACACTTAAGTTATCGGTGGATGGCTTTTCAAGTTTTTTCTTAACAGGTGAATCGTCATCCGCATTCATGATGTCTTCAAGGCTGTTGCAATTCCCAAGGTTGGCTTTCTCTTGCTTATGTGAATTATTGTAAGTTACACATTAACATTAGCCAATGGCACAAAAATAATATTGTTACAGAAGACAAAAAAGTAAACAAAACTTTTTGAATTGATTCCCTCAACAGTTTTTACTCGTGCGCGGTCATCATAGGGCAAATTTCAACTTAAACAAATATTATATAAAATTAAATATCAAAGCGTGTTGAAAATCCCATTTTATGATTTTAGAAAACAAAATTTCTACGAGTGGGACTTTAATTTTAATTATATTCACAGAGTATATAACCACAACGTCAAATTCACAGAGTACATTATGCTATACTGGTCAAAATGTACTCCACAGATATACAATAAGGGATACTATATTACTACGATCAACTACGATGTACTCTGTGCCTCTGTGCCACAACCACTGATCTTTATTTACAGGCCACAACCCATTACGTTATTTACAGAAAATGTTGCTGTTCCCAGTTCCAGTATGGTCAAAAAGAGATGGAAATGCCCTGTGGAAATGCCTCAAGTCTGTATAAATTCGAAAGGAGCTAGAAGATGTACCTTCTTGTTGACCGATGATAAAATTATCCCAAAGCGCGTCCATCATTCTGACCGGGTGGTCAGAATGATGGACGCGCTAAGTGACCTCTGTTGGTGGGTACCAACAGAGGTCACTTTGGTTGGAGAAGTGTAAAAAATTAACCGTGTAGACGTTGGTTTTTGACTGGTCAACTAAATAAACTTCCAACCACCTTGCTCCTTTGCGCATCCCCAACTAATGGGAAATAATGATTATTGAGTTGAATTTTAATCGTGTGGAAGAAGCTTCTTTACGATCGGTCCTTGCCAGATGGGGTCACAGTGTGACCCACTCACCTGTAGCTAATTGTTACTAAATTTGCATAAGTTCAACATTAAAAAAATATTTATTAGAATAATTTTGTACCTCTTGATCTGTGCTTTTATAAATTTAGATTCTAAATTAACAAAATCATCAATGGAAATCTCGTCACACTGAGACACGAGAAGTGAGACACTTGCACGATAGTGTAGAAGCGGAAATAATATATATTATGTTGACCCAACCAAGGTGACCTCTGTTAAAGGTTAGATCCGATCCTGTAGATGGCCTTAAAATAAGTTTCCTTGGCCAGAGAAGGATTTGGAGTATGAGGACCAGCGAGCATTATAACCTAGTTAGGTGCTCGTAGATGAGGACCAAGGAACTTATTCAACTTAAAGTAGGACTCATTGTATGAGTCGAAATATGGATTATCTGTCAAGGACTCATTGTATGAGTCGAAATATGGATTATCTGTCAAAGAGATTACTGTCATTATGATGATATGATGACTGTTGTAGTGGTGGGTCATCGTCTAAGTTTTGTGGAACGAATCGCAACCGTTTTGGTGATGATGAAAACGGTTGCAGAAAAGAGTTGTCACGTGTCGTTATTTGGGAACGAAAACGAATACGATTTGTGGAGTGCCTAGAGCGTCAAATTCGTATAAAACTCGGATTTCAGTTAATGGATGAAATTTAAAAAAAATATATAGAAAAAAGTTTACCTATTAAAAACTTGTTGTTAAAAAAAAAAAACTTCAAAGTGAACAAACGAACGTTTTCATTCGATTTCATCGTGTAAAAAGATTTCAGTGCCTCACAACTATTTAGACTACTAAATAGCTGATCGATAACGACCGCTTTTTGCAACCACTGCGGCTGCCGTGTAAAAACCGACAGTATTTTATGTAGGAAAAAAATTGTTTGGTCCACATTGCATCACACCTTTTTCTCCGAAGGGGTAGGCAGAAGTGCTTTACACCCACATTTTATACACCCTGAAAATGAAGGAAGAAAAACGACGAGAACACGTCACAACGAGACGAAAATCATTCTCATAATTGAATTTCATTACTATTACAAAAACAAAAGTTGCAATGTTTTCAATTTTTTAGTTTGCCCAACGAATATTGCTTTGAGAGGGAACTTAAAACGGTGCTATTGTTGCAGAACACAAAACGGTCTTTGAAACCAGTTCATCAAATGCAACGCCCATTACTACATGCAGATGACAGTTGATAACTGATTGCGTGTTATCTTTCGAATTATTCGAAATTGTAATTGTTGATTGTAATGTATTTTTGGAAACCTTATCAGCGTGAATTATTAACAAATTGAGGGTTATTTAAGACGTAGTATTTATCCATTATTCATTTTTAGCTATTACAAAATTGGGGAAACTATAATTAATGATGAATCAATTATTTTTGAGTCCAGAACATGTATTACAAGGAGGATACTTTCATGCTACCATTCGGAAGTTGCAAGAAAAGGATGTTAGCATCGCACCCCACAACATAATGTACCCAGTATTTCTATTGTAAGTAGTTCAGTTATTTTACCGGTTGCTGCGTAGTCTTATAAAAAAACTATACGCATAATAATTGCCGGTGTTACTGTCGCAGTTTCTAATAGTTTCTGAGTTAGTTGTTTACTAACTAAATTATATGAGAGATAAATTTGTAAAATAATGGTAAATGCACCTACCTTAAAACAGCCTAGCCTACCCTAATACTACATGTGTAGCCAGGATATAGTACCAGGGTTGCTTAAAAAAAAGGTATCATGTACATAGACTAGAGTATTTCATCGGGAATTTAAATGGTCTGTAAAAAAATAATTACTTAATGTTATATTGTTAATATTTTGGGAGGTGGGAGGTCTTCTCCCACCCCTGACTCCACCTACATCTGGGTTACTTAAAGTTTAACTATGTTTCTATAGTTTATATAAGTACAAAATTACATTGTGCTTCTTTCCCAGGGAAAATGATGATGCCATCCAACCAGTGGCCAGTATGCCGAATGTTTCCAGATATGGTATCAACCAACTTATACCAGTACTTAACAATCTGGTTGACAAAGGATTGAAGTCTATACTTATTTTTGGCATTATTTCAAACTTACCAAAGGTGAATAAAAACCACTATATTGAACTTTATGTTACTGTTTTTATTTTTAAAATATTTTTATACACTTCTTATAGTTTCTGTAAAAAATCTTATAATAAACTGTTTTCTTATAGTCTCTGTGAAAAAGTGTTCTTATACTTTCTGTGTACATTTAATGAATATACTCTTTTCAGGATGCTACAGGCACAAATGCTGATTCAGCAGATAATCCGGTAATGAGAGCGTTGCCTAAACTCAGGGCAGCTTTACCACAGCTACTTATAGCATGTGATGTATGCCTCTGTCCTTACACTTCACACGGCCACTGTGGCATCCTCACATCTAACGGAGCCATAGACCATGCTGCTTCAGTGAGAAGGATTGCAGAAGTTGCACTCGCTTATGCTAAAGCAGGTGAATAAACTGATTACAGTTAAGTAGTGAGGGTACGTATGCTGTGCAAGTAGCCCCAGGTTAGATGCTCAGGTAGGGTAAAATTAATATTGAGGTTTTTTGCCTTGCAACTCTCAGTACTAGCCCAGAGCTAGGAAATATCCCCCTTAACCTCTGGTATGTGGAGGCAGCATACAAAATTGTACCCGTCGACTGTGGCAAAATGCGTAAAATTAGTCAGTATTCTTGGGACGGATACGGGACAACACAAACAACGGTATATGTACAGATCCGGCCTAAAACGGTTGAGAGGAGGCAATAAAGCTTGCCCCCTATTACCAAATATAGCTAAAAGTGAGTGAAATGTGGGTATAGTGCAGCTATCCATTTGGTGAATGCATGTAGTATAAGTAATATTCTGTAATTTGAAATAAGTATATAATTATTTGTGTAATCATATAGTTTCTCAAGGAACAAAATAGCTAATGACATATACTAAGATATGAAGATAACATTTGATTCGTTATTTTTGTTGTTACATAATTTTTTAATGAGATTATATTTGAATCCAACACAACGAGTATCATAATATATATTTTTATAGATCACTGTATGTGAAAGGTCGAATGTTTTTGTATTGATGTGATTGTTCTGACGTAACGCGACCGATGATACGCGACTCATCTTCTGTCAGGTATGGTGACCCACAATGGTGGAAATTAGGTGTATGACCCACCTGATGGTAAGTGGTTACCGTAGCCTATGGCCGCCTGCCAGGGACATAACGAGTGCGTTTTTATCATTTTTTAATATTTATAGTATATTAAAAGAGATACAGACTTCTAGTCTAGTTTGGGAATCAGGATCAGCAACTATTTGTTAAATATATAATATCCTTTTACTGTGTCTTCATATTATACCTAAACTGTACCGTTTGTGACAATAAACAATTTATTTATTTATAGTTAATTAAAACGGTACAAATCAATTACATCAATTTACTTACAAATTAAAATTATGTTGCCGACCCTTAAAAACAAGTGACCTTTTTCTGACATTAATTCAAAGTATTTCATAAACAGGTGCGCAAATTGTCGCCCCCTCCGACATGATGGATAACAGAATAAAAGCAATCAAAGACCTTCTAGTCTCCTGTAAACTACAGAATCAAGTAAGTATTGTGTGTACATAACACTGTTTACCAAAGTGGGCTTGTTTGTTTGTTCAACTTCTTGCAGTATGATTATGTAGTTGCAAATAGCATTAAAAATATTCAAAGCATTTGCATGGATTATCTTTTAAGACCGAAAATAGTCGGCTTTTTCTTTAATATTTACGACTAGTTGACGCTGTCGCTCCGCCCGCGCGTATGTCGATTCATCTAAAAACAAAAAACAGTGGAAAAAAAAATCCCCACCGGTAAAATGCGTCATGTATTTTAAGTAAGACCTCTACTACCTACTACCTACCCATAACACAAGCAAATATAATTGCTTACTTTGGGACTAGATGGCGCTGTGTGAATGTGGTAGAATATTATTATTATTATAATGTAACAATTGCTGTTTATAATAATGGTTACAATTGCCTTGGTAGCGCAGCGGAAAGTGTATTGCGACTCTGTACAAGAGGTGCCAGGGTCGATTCTCGGGTCGGGAAAACATAGTATTGGGTTACTCTATCAAATCTGCCCGGAGTTTGGAAACAAAATGTGTCCGGTTGATGGCAATAGGCTCGCCCTAAACGATCATAGCTGGCGAAATGTGGTTATTAGTTGTGATACACTTATGTCTCCCTTCAGGGAAAAGTGCTATGTTTTTTTTGTTACACGAACTTCCTCCACGTGAAGTGCCGGTAAAAAGTACAGACTATAATCTCTCTGTGTACCAAATTTAATACAGATACTTTGAGCCGTTCTGGCGTAATTGAATAACAAACATACATTCTAACTTTCGCATTTATAATGTTAGTACATGAAATGAAATCTCGTTTATTCATCTAGGTTACAAAGTAATACAAGTAACAAGTTAAGAATGTAACAGGTTATCCGAAAAATAGTGTCAGCAAATTTGCCTACGACCAGTTCGCTGACAGGTGGGGTCAGTCCTGGATTTATAAATAGGCCGTATAGGCCGCGTCCTAGGGGCGGCAGATTTCAGAGGACGGTCACTTGATTTCAGAGGATAACGAATTGTCAAAATTTCAAGGAAAACGCGTTGTCTAACGACGTTTTTCTACTATGAGGTATTAATAGGTACACATTAACGAAAGGGCTCAGTTAGTTAGTACTACAAATGGAAAATTATTATTTTAGAAAGATATGTATGGGGCGGCTGAAATAAAGTGGCCTACACTCATAAAAAATATAAATAAGAAATATAAGAATAAGAAATAATTTATTCAGGTTTAACTCATACATGTTTACATTTACTATGACATCCACACTAGGCACAGCCTGAAAATCTGGCACTGGGTGGGGTGGAGCTATGAGAAGAACTGGCAATATAATCACGTCACTGTTTTATATAAATAGATAGTAAGTAAAATTTATAGTGTCCAATAAAGTGTTACAACTCTTTATGTACGTTTCAGGTGTCGGTGCTGTCATATTCGTGCAAGTTCGCGTCGTCAATGTATGGACCTTTCCGTGACACCATGAAGAGTTCGCCCATGGAGGGGGACAGGAAGTGTTATCAGCTGCCGCCCGGAAGCGCAGGACTTGCCGCTAGGGCTGCTGTAAGTTTTATTTTAGTATTTTTACAATTTTTATTCGAAATGGGAATGACTTTTTTCTTGGTCAGCACCAAAGCAATGTACACTATTTGTGTTTAGAAACGACATGATTTATTGCGCAGACCCGGCGATTTTGCGTGTACAAAAGTCACACTATCACTGTTATTACACTCTGATTGCCTCATCAGTGTAGTGGGCATTTAGTATCTAACTGATGAGGTGCTAGCTTTGGTTCTCAGGTCAGGTCGAAACCATTGGGTTTTCAGTTAGGTATCTAACTTTTGATAGCAGCACGAGACTTGAAGTTGACGGTGTTGTAGGCTCGTCTTATCTTACTATAAAAAGACAACGCCCGCGCTAGGGAACAAACCGTGTATCGCGGGGGAGTTTACTAACATACATTTAACGACCCAAAGTCCACCTAGACTCGCGACAAATAACTATGAAACACAAATATTTGCTTCGTGTAAATCGAGCCTGCGTCATTCGGCAGGACGGATTAGTGGCGAACTGGCGAGGCGACCATCTTAACCGCTACGGTGATAGTCAAAATATAATATAATTCTATCTGATATCACCCCTATCGTATCAAATACCGTCTCAATGTACTATCATATAACAAGTCTTTATATAGTCATTAAAAAACTAAAATAACACGACTGCGAAAAATCAACAGTTAAGCAAAAAACTTAAAAAAAAAAAACTAGATACAATTTGGCGCCAAAAGTCCACCGTTTTGTTTTTTAAATACCTCTTAGGACACTTGGGTTTTTAGACAAATCTAACGATACCGTTAATTGTTGAAATCCATCCAACCGTTTGGTAGAAACTTGGGAATAAAGAAATTTACGCGCGAAAAGCAATACCCTTCCTGACCGTCGGGTAAAAAGGAATAGAGAACCTGGATTTATACACACCCTACTGTAGTATACTGGGCGTAGTTTTCGGTACCGTGACCTTCACTTTCGTCTTACAATAAGGTATTAGGTCTAGTGACGTCAATATCATTGTGTACCTAAATACAATGGCATAGCAACAATATTATACGAGTATGTTGTTAGTTCAGCTTCGAACGGAATGTTCAATAAATTAACCATAGATACACGTCAGAGTTGTATTAACAACTGTGTGTATTGTCACGTGTAATTATACATCATTATTTTACACTTGTTATTGCCCGCAACTTTGTGCGCGTGGAATTCGATTCCAATGGACAGTATTGTTTCCAATTTATCTTTTGTTTTTTGATTCCTACTTTTGATAGCAAATTTTCAATACTGTACATAATACTAGTCGATGTTTATCCTATCCGACGAGTAATTATAATTTAAATAAATTACAATATTATGAAGTTACCGAAATAGCATCAAAAAGCTTATCTTAACTTTTTTTTAGTCTTGAAGAAGTTTCCAAACTAACACCGGTGTATTACATACTGTCTTAACTAATAAATGAATTATCCATCAATCGTGATTAAAATAATTATTACAACTGTTTTCGCGACAATATCATTATGTTCTAGAACCGTCTAATCTTCGGTAGCTATCTATTAGTAGTCTGTATTTATGCCTACCAGTGATATCTGTCTGAACAAGTTGCCCCCCTATCAGCTGTAGATAATACTTTTAATTTACAGTGTTGCTGA
This sequence comes from Laspeyria flexula, assembly GCA_905147015.1. Classification (NCBI taxonomy): domain Eukaryota; kingdom Metazoa; phylum Arthropoda; class Insecta; order Lepidoptera; family Erebidae; genus Laspeyria; species Laspeyria flexula. The sequence continues at coordinate 16,322,143 of LR989954.1, forward strand.
CCGAATTTATTAAATTAGGTGAATGTTTTTACAAACTTTTATTTATCTGCAATTTGATGAATTGAAGATTTTGTTTATTTTTTGTTTTAACCTTGACCCCTCTGATTGTGTCGGTGTGTCAAGTGAAGTGGCGAGCATTCGTCGAGGTCATTGATATAAAATTTCGGTCTCTCTTTCCAAGATACATACTTAATCACTTGCTAAAGTTACGCTCAAAACTCTTGCCGATAAATATACTGTCAAATTATATAAGTACACACTACTAAACAATTTATGGATTGCAAAATCTGAAATATAGGTATTTTATTTTATTTATTTAAGTTATACTTATATTTTTTTTATAAACAGTTTTACAAAAATTAGTCTTATTTACGATCACTACTTAGTATAAAACAAACTCGTTTTCTCTGTCCCTATATGCCTATGTATGCTTAAATCTTTAAAACTACGCAACTGATTTTGATGCGGTTTTTAGTTTTTTTACCCGACTGTCAGGACGGGTATTGTTTTTCGTGCGTATCTTGTATGTTTTTAAATTTCTTTATTCCCACGAATCTTCCAAACGGCTGGATGGATTTTGACAATTAGGGTATCGTTAGATTCGTCTAGAAAGCCCAAGTGCCCTTAGATAGGTTTTAAGAATAAAAATACTTAAACGGCGGGCTTTTGACGCCAAATTGTAAGAAGTTCAATTTTTTTTTTAACCAAACCTATCGAATGCGATATCAAAATAAAGAGAATCGAAAGGAGATTACATATATTCAAAAAGAGATTATACATAATTGAATGGTTCCAAATTGTAAGTAGTTCTATAATTTTTTTTAACCAAACCTATCGAGTAGAGTATCAAAATAAAGGGAATCAAATGGAGATTACAAATATATACATATGTTATGTATTTAAATTTAATCAGATATAATAATATTACAATAATTTTACGGTCTTTTTAGTGCGTTGCTCTCTGTTGATTTTTTGCAGTGGGGTTATTAAATTTTTTTTATTAATTTTACTTGTTAATAGATAGACTGATTCAAGAGGATAGACTGTTTATAGGTATAAAATACATACCACGCGGGCGAAGCAGCGGGCGGAAGCTAGTTTTTACATATAAAGTAATAAAAAGCAATCAAATTTTACAATTTAATTTGTGATGATAATAGAGCGCACTATTTGAATTGCTCTATTTTGAGTGCCGTTTTTGTTTGCTATGTGCATGTATCTTGCGTCGAGATCTATGCTCAGGGTCGTCTTTATAGTGTTGGGGCCCTGGGCACATTAGGGTCGACGATTTTCTCAATATATATATATTTATTTTGGTAATAAATATCAGTGACCTGATAGGAACTGAAGCCTTCTTGATCACGAGACCCTGGGCACGTGCCTACAGTGTCCGGTGGTAAAGAGGGGCTTGTCTAAGTTCTACGGACAGCGGTAGGCTGACGATTACGTAAACTGGCCCTTTACATCTGATTTGTTGCAGGCACGTGACGTGGCCGAAGGTGCAGACTTCCTGATGGTGAAGCCGGGACTGCCGTACCTCGACATCGTCAGGCAGACCAAGGACCAGTTCCCCAATCATCCACTGTTTATTTATCAGGTAATATATGACGTTAATCTTTGTTTATATTAAATCTAAAACACTCCAAACGTTTGTAGAATCAGAATAAAAAACCTAAATTTAAAAATAATTAAAAACTCGCGTTACTATAAGCATTTTTCATGCTTATTGTCCTATGCTCCTATATCATCATCATATCAGCCCAATGACGTCCACTGCTGAACATAGGCCTCACCTAATTTACGCCACTGCGAACGGTCCTGTGCCGCCTGCAACCAACGGACGCCCGCCACTCTGACCAGGTCGTCGGTCCATCTGGTGGGGGGCCGTCCCACGCTGCGCCTTCCAATACGTGGCCGCCACTCGAGAACCTTTTTCCCCCATCGGCCATCAGTTCGACGAGCTATGTACACTTATTTATTTATCGCTGCGAGTAGACGGTGCTGAAAAAGGCGTTAAGCGGCCATTTAGCGCGTTTAAAAAAACTTTTATTATGGAAGTTTAAATTATACAAAATATATTTAAACAGAATGTTATCTAAAAAAAATATCCACCTAATATTTTAAGAAAATATTTCGACATTTCTAAAGATATTTCAATACATATTAACTAAGAGATAATATTAGTAGTAAATCTAGATAAGGCACATCGCGCTCTTATCTTTTCTCTTGAAGTTAAAGATAATTTTCTATTTATTTTTTCTTTTAAAAAGTACTGATAATAACTTTGATTGTGTTGCAATGTATTCAAATTTATTGTAAGTCTTTTTGTATGTTGTACCTAATCTCGGATATTAATGACCCAATTTTGTGCAAGAATTTTTATTTTTATATTCATTTATATGGTAAACAGGAAATAGTTTACAGGGATGGATTGTGACTGTGCTAACATACTTTCATATGCCTACTTCAATTTTATTTATTTATATATGTTAGTCAAAATTCTCAACAAAGTAAGGAGGTTGTAACTAACTATTTAGGTTAGGTTAGATTTTATAATAATTATATAAACTAACCTAATCTAACAGAACCAGTTTTGAAAACTCGTTTCGTACGAACTTCTACTTTTTTAAGAGTTTTAACCATAGACCTAGGATCCGCGCGCTGCGTAAATCTATGGTTTTAACTGGTATGACTGTAACAATGTAATATGGGTTCGATTCCCACCCAGGACAAATCTTTGTGTGATGAGCATAAAGGTTTGTTCTGTGTCTGGGTGTAATTTGTCTATAATATGTATGTATTTACAAAAAAAAATGTATTTAAGTAGTTTATCAGTTGTTTAGTACCCATAGCACAAGCAAATATAATTGCTTACTTTGGGACTAGATGGTGCTGTGTGAATGTGGGAAAATATTATTATTATTATTATTAATATATTTATGCAGTGTAGCTTTTTAATAAATAATTTTTATGTTGTAAGGTGTCGGGAGAGTACTCAATGATCTGCCGAAGCGGTGACAAGAAAGAGATAGAAACTGTTCTCATGGAGACGCTGACTTGCATGAGGAGAGCTGGTGAGTTCTACTTTTAATACTCTTTATTAAATGTCATAGTCATAATCTTTATTTTCATTTGGATCAACTAAACAATACTTATGAACGTCATACAAAGCCAAAAAAAAAGTCAGTGCTCGCTATTGGCCGATGATTCGCGCCCGTAAATTATTTGACCATTATTCAGTTCCTGTTGGTCGTAGCGTGATGTTAAATAGCCTATATGTATAAGTGTGTATAGATTTTGATAAAAAAATATATCATATGCCAAAACTATCTTTGTATGCAATATCCTCAGCGGCCAATTTTTATGGTCAGCATCAAAAGTAGCCTAGTACTACATTACATATGCTGACTGTACGCCCATAGCTTCGTTGGTGTATTAGTGTTATTATGTACCTATGTAATCTATATGAAATTTATAATATTTGTGTTTGTTTCAGGTGCCGATTGCATCATTACTTACTTCGCGCCAATGATTCTAAGCAAATTGTTAAAACAAAAATAAACACACATTTGATTGTTCTAGAATGTATTTTGACTGTTTCTTTTATGATCTGGGATTGGGCACTCACTTTTGTTCAAATAGTATTGGTAAAGCGAACTGTCCGCTAATGGGAAACCATTATTGGCCATTATAACCATTAACCATTATATGGATAAGAGAGTGGCATGGATAGGCGCCTGTGTACTTATTCTCCACTTTCGGAAAGTTTCCGTTCACGAACGGAGTTCATTTACCGGTAAAGGTTGTAGTTAAATATTGTCACATTTATAACTTTCACATTTTGTATACGAAAACCTATTTTCTACTATATTGTAACTTAGGCCGTAAATACACCTCGTTCTTAGATTAGGAAACTTGCCGATGCGGGAACTTTGGTTGATTGCCCTGAAGAACGTCTTTGTCTAATTTGTTATCGTATTTGTGTAATCTTTTTAATTTTGATATCGTATTTGTGAAATTTTATGATCTTTGGCTCAGCACAAGAATTTGATAATTATTTAGTAACTTTGAAGTCACAATATAGTTCTACATAATGTATGTATAACACATGGTTAATTTCCATTTATGCTATAGCACTAACGTTATCAGAAAAACCAAGATTTGTTGTAATTATTTGTATTATAGAACATGGTAGGTATACTTAAGTGTTGGGCTACATTTAGCTGCACCGAATAGAACTTTTCTATGTTTCTATCCTATTCTGTCACTTAAAACAGTCATTTATTAGAGCGAGAAAGAGCGTGGGTGTGCGGCCGTACGCGACCGTATCAACGAGAAGATCGACTGACACTCTATCTCGCTGTGGTAAATGACGAACATAGAAAAGTGCGCTCCCGTGCGGTTATATGTGGTGAAACCCGTCTGTGTGTGGAGGATAACCTCCTTGTCTATCTAATCTAAGAGATTCGAAAAAGTTTCCGATGCTAGAGCTTACTCACATTTAGAATCAGGGTCCATGTTTCTTGTAGTTTGATATCGGTATCAAATATTATGAAACCTCACTTATGATACTTTTGTTTATATTTGCTCAAATCTTTCTTTGATCTTCTACTTTTATAAGTACATTCACTGTTGTATTGTTAAGTTTTTTAAAAAGTTAAGACATAGGTTGTTTTGTTTTAGGTGTTTAATTTTTAGTTTTTGTAAATCAGTGTTGTGTAAATGTGTAATACGTATTAGAAATTTTATCTATGTAAATTGGTGGACTTTTGATGGAACAAATATATACTTATTCAATAAACTGTGCTACTTGTGTTTTATTTTCTTTATTCCATTTATTTTTGAAGTGGCCCAATATAATAGTTAATAAAAACGGCGTAAAATATTATACGAACTAGCTGGGGTACCCAGCTTTGCTCAGGGAGTTGATGTGGGATTGATACTCTCGAATGTTCTAGTAATTTTTAGAGGGCGAAACTTACATCTTAAAAAGCACGCCATTCGGGTAAAAACGGGAACCTTCTTCATCGACGGGAAATAGAGGATTACTTCCTGATATAACTCCTTGATAGTACCGGAATTCATTTTAAGGCGGCACGCACATTGTACGTACACTTTCTTTTATATTAAATAAAAATTTTTATATGCTTTTTGAAGTATATTGCCAGGTATTTTACGCGAGTAGCCTGTGGGCCAGCTTTACACAAAAATCATACAATGCCCTACGCGTTCAATACAACAACATCTTCAGGGCTCTGTTCCGGCTCCCACGTTACTGTAGTGCTTCGGGCATGTTTGCCGATGCCAGCGTGGATGACTTTTACGCAGTAATGCGAAAAAAGACTGCCTCGCTGGTGAACAGGGTGCGACGGAGCTCGAACCGAGTCCTGAGGATGATTGGTGAACGCCCTGGTTGGCAGATTCACCGAACTGCATGTTAAAAAGGTTCGGTGAGCCTGTCTACTAACTGTGGGGTGTTACTTTTTTATATTTTTGTTACTTTTTATTTTCATTATACTAACATAGCCTATAAGTTATATTGTTACTAACACTCTATGGATCTGTGGTCTGATAATAAATGATTTTTATTTTTTATTTTATTTTATTTATTATTTATATACATAGGTATGACCACGCACAACTTTTACAGAATTGTCCCATTTCAATCATTCTTTTTTATTGGTATACGTCGAAATTCTTCCCGAAGCTTGAAAATTTGAAAAATTAATTTGGGCATGATTGATTATTTCAGTCAGGTACCTTGATCAGCGCCATCTAGTGACAATATAATAATATCTAAGGCCTTCACCTTTCAATGAGAAACTATCAATGTACACCAAGGACCATCCAAGGACTTTAGACACGTTAGGTCACACACATCACTTATCTACAAAATTATTCAAAGATGTTAATAATGAAATATTGTTTACTTACTGTTTACTTTGGTTAGCCTTTTGGGTACGTTTCTTCAGGAATCTGATCTCAATCAGATATTCTATTTATAGGAATTTCCTGTAAATAGAGTATCTGGTTCTTTTTTTTTTAATAGGCTAGCTGTGTATATTTTTAAGATAAGTGTAAATATTTAATTGAATAAATGTATCTACTTTGAAACAGTTGGTTTTTATCTGTATAGCACCTGTAAACTTGTTTTTCTTAACGTACTGACGTGGCCCATAATATGATTTAGTAGTTATTATATTGCATGATGCAACGCAACTTATAATCAGATTCGGTTTGCGTCCTTTGTTGTTAATATAACTTTATCCCCAAAATATAATTTTACATAAAGTATGTATCGCCAAGGTCATGTGGAAATGGAAATGGGGTATTTGTGGTAACTGTGGACCCACAGATAAATATATATGGATATATACCCGACAGATGATGATATTTTATATAAAATTAATAAATTGATAAATTATAATTTTTTTTATTAATTTTATAATTTATTAACAATCTATTTTGATTTGAAAACTTGTTTTGAAGAGACCTATTTCCTTTGTAGATTATTTAATATCTATCTCTGTTAATATATCGTCATGGAACAGAAAAAACTCATTTTTGTTGTACCTATTGAAAATATGTAAAATAAAAAAATAAATAGTAAGTAGGTACCTGTAAGTAAATAATGTAAATATTTGTTTCCTTTCATTCTTTCGCAATTTTTATTTCAAAGTTAGCGCTGCAGAGAACGGGGCCAGTCATAAACGTGGGCCAATCATATAACGCCAAATACGCATACTTGGCTCAATCAGTACGAAGTTTGTGAAACGTCATGAACTTGTGGACCAATCGCGTTAGCCCACGATGTTACACTAGCGCTAAATAATAGCGACGGCCGCGGATGAAACATCAGTTTTTCTTGAAAAATCGAAGGTGCATGAACAAATCTGTGAATTCGTAGCAAGCAAAGTGTTTCATTCTAAGTGGTTGAATCGTGGCAGTGAACTTCAAATTGGAATTAAATTTTAATAAATCATCTGTAGAATTCGGTAATTAAAATTCTATATTACATACAAACTTAAATTCTTGTCTCCTTTCGTAAATTCATGGGTTCTTGAGGAATGTAACCTTACCGATTTATGTGTCAATTTCGAGACTACATTAGCGTGTAATGTATAAAGCTTTATGATTATTAGATTAAATAGAGCCTTATGGTGTCTCAATTCGTTGTAGGTTTAAATATAGTATATTTTATCAGCCTGTAACGTCAGCGACTCAGCGAATTTTCTCGATGCTGAGTGGGCCGGTGCCGCCGCGTCCTACATCTCCCGTGGCCGTTTTATTGTACCGTTAGGATTGTTACTGCCGTTATAGGTGTTACCGGGTACTTTCCTTTTCTTTATGCTGGAATCCGGCCGCGTTTGGCCCGGCACCTTAATGTATGACGTGTACCCTACGTGTTACGTGTCTTTAGTGTCATGTCATCTGGTTTAGAAATTTTACGGTTAGGACAGATGTGCTGAGCGTTGTAGAGTGTTGTAAAACTAATTTGGGTGGTAATTTGTTTCAGTAAATTGTAATATTGGATGCTGAAAATGCGGTGGTGCTTATTAGCGTTGGCCTGTGTGGTCGTGGCGGTGACCGCCGACGACAAGAAAGAAAAAGAGAAGGAAATCGGCACTGTGATCGGTATCGACTTGGGTACCACCTACTCATGGTAAGTTTTTACAGTTTTATGGTTCATCATCATCATTACAACCCATAAATATCCCACTACTGGACACGGGTCTCCTTCTAACATTGTTGGGAATTTAGCATACTATACCACGTCAGTTTTATGTTAGCTTACTGGAATTTGTCCTTAAAAAAAGCAGCATGGAAAAATATTTTATAATTGGATTTATGTAACACATTTACTCTTTAGTAAAGAATTATTTATGAAGGTATCATTAAACTATCACTGATAGCAGCTAGGGATATAGATTTGGAAGATAACATCCTAAAAAGCAAAATTTTATACAGTTTGGTACTGTACTTACAGAAACTTGTCACCAATATTTTTTATTGTTAGTGGATGCTAAATATCTCAGAATCAATATGAAGTGATTCATGGAGTGCCATTTAGTATTCATACAGATGTCTAGTTCATTTGTAAGAGTAGAACTTGTGGTACTTCTACTACTATAGTACTCTTACCTCAAAATTCAATAAAGCATTTTGTTGAAGTAGGTTGAAATAGCAAGCATCAGGTCTAGCTTTACTTAGTTATATATGCCAAATTTCATAAATATCTTTTGAGCTGTTTTGGTATGATTGAGTAACAGATATCCAAGCTAACTTTCAGATTTATCTTATTAGTAGGATTAATATTTTTAAGTAATTGTTGTTTTGAAATGGTATTATCATCCATAAATCCGGTTTATTCCAAACCAGACCCGAAATCCTAACCCGGTCGAGGGTTATAATTCGAGGGTTCATAACCTGACCCAAATTGCGATACTTATAGATAGGCTATCCCTTCTCCTCTTAAAATTTACAATCATTTTATTATCACAGATTCAACATGACTAATAAACAGTAGGAATAATAATTTATGTACTTCATAATTTTTCTTTTCACTATGTTTAACTCCGAATCACAATTCAGAGCATTTAAAATTGCATTAAATTGCAATTTTTCCTCTAATATTTTTATTAATCCTGTTGTGCCACCCTTCAAGACAATTTGTTGTCGTGTGTCTTTCCTGTGTTTTTTTACACACCAACCAACGTCAATAAGTGTTCGAGTTTAATTTTTCATCAGAGTTCATAACGTCCAAAATGTAATTCCAACAATGAAATAATAATAATAATCCATTTATTTCGGGATTGCATAGATCCCATAGATAAATACCTTAAAGAATAACAAAATGTATACATAATAAAATTAAAGGTACATATTGATTTTTTCGTTAATTTCTAATATATTGTGATTTTTATTTTTTTCGTTCATTATATTACCTATTTTGATTATGTGTTTATAAAAAATAAAAAAAACTATTTAGTATCAAAAAAAAAGTAAGTAAGTATATTAAAAAGTAGAGTCCGACCGAAACTGGTTTTCCGGCCGAAACCGAAACCGAAACCGAATGTTCGGCCGTGGCTTCAGTTTCGGCCGAAACCGAAACCGAAACCGAAACTCACGTGAGCAAGTATAAAATTCCTTAAATTGGTGCATTTTACCCATTATTCTGCATTAATTAGGACATGAAATGGAAACACAGTAAATCTTGAAATAAGTTTACCTATACAACGTAATTTAACAAATAAAACACTTCACATTTTTCATTTACAATCTTTTTTTTACATGTGACTTGATCTGTTAATAACAACAAAACAAAGTTACTGACTCAATATTTAATTAACTATACAGGGTCTGTCGTAAGTAATGGATAACCCGTTACCTGGTGGTAGCTAAAGCTAATGTCAAGGTGCAAGAAAATCACATTTTTATTTCAGGGTTGCCAACGGTGTGAAAATGGTATACACATTTAGATTTTTTTTTAAATTATGCTCCTTTGACCACTCATTCAGTTGCCATTTTAACAAAATTAGATATTTTTGTGTATTTTTTTTGATATCGTACTGCTGGAAACTTGCATTATTTAATTTAATTACATTTTGAGTCCTAATTAACGTAAAACATTATTTAAATTAAAATTTTAAGGCAACTTTTTCATTTTTTTTCTTTACTTGTAGTTTTAACCCTTGTTTGTGAAAAAACAGTATGGTGCTATAGCTGCCCATTATCTTAATAACATGTCTAGTATGTGTAGGTTATAAAAAGGTATAAAAGTATGTACTTGAGCGAGCAATAAATACTAGTTACAAGAGCAAAAGAACTAAGCAAGGTAGAAATTTAGATTTTTCAACAAATGCTGCAATTTTGGTGATTTATGTTAAAATACTCCAAGACATGATTTTATTTAAGTAAGATTCTAATTTTAAGTTGAATAGTATCTAGTAACATTTTTATATGCGTTCATAACAATCTATGCGAAAGCTACCAGGGCATGTCAATAATAAAACGAGGTTATTTTCTACTTACAATATTTATTACTATGCTCAGATTACTACATTTAAGTGCTCAAAGTGTTCGACGCGTGCAGCAATGCACTGCGCTTGGGTCCAATTTTATGGCCAACATGATCGGTAGACCTAAACACGTTGGAATTTTTTTACTGGGCCTGTAGGAAAAAATTGTACAGCCATGCATCAAAGAAACTGGCCATGCATGATCAAAAGATCTGTTATTAGGACTTAGGAGATGTAGAGCTTTGCTGCTCGCCCTCGCAGTGGACATTTTGAGCACTTGGTGTAGTAATCTAAGCAATAAATATTGTAAGAAGAAATAAACTCGTTTTATTATTGACATGCCTTGGTAGCTTTCGCATAGATTTTTATCAACGCAAATAAAAATGTAATTAGATACTATTCAACTTAAAACTGGTATCTTAATTGAATAAAATCATGTCTTGGAGTATTATAACATAAATCACGAATATTACAGCATTTATTGAAAAATCGAAATTTCGACCTTGAGTTCTTTTGCTCTTGTAACTACTTAGTATTGCTTGCTTAAGTACACACTATTATACCTCTTTATAATCTACACATACTAGAGATGTTATTAAGATAATGGGCAGCTATAGCACCGTACTTTTTTTTCACAATCAAGAGTTAAAACTACAAATTAAGAAAAAAAATCGGAAAAATTAGCTTGAAATGTTAATTTAAATAATATTTTATGTTAATGAGGACTCAAAATGTAATTAAATTAAATAATGCAAGTCTCAAGGAGTACGATATAAAACAATTACACAAAAATATCTAAATTTCTTGAAATGGCAACGGATTGAGTGGGCAAAGGAGAATAATTAAAAAAAATCTAAATGTGTGTACCATTTTCACACCGTTGGCAGCCCTGAAATAAAAATGTGATTTTCTTGCTTGTAACGAGTTATCCATTACTTACGAGAGACCCCGTATAAATCAATCAAGTACAGAAACGAAACAAAAATTTACATGTAATCAGTTCCATTAAAGAATAACCTCTAAAGAATGTTTGCGTCGGGCGATAACGCACCGACTAAATTTTGTTGCTACAGAGCTATCCGAACGGCGCACGACAATTCCCGAATAGGGCCGCCAAAGCGTTGCCGCGAGAAACGAAGTTAGTCGAGCGTGCACGACAACTTCCGAAATCAGTTTCGGTTTCGGCAAAAGTTTCGGCCAATTTTGGTCGAAACCGAAACTGTCGCCGAAACTTGATTTTTGGCCGAAACTCGGCCGAAACCGAAACCGAAACCGAAATTTCGGTCGGACACTATTAAAAAGTATAAACTCTGATGATGATGTACTTACTTTTATTATAAGAAAAAGGAGAACGGACAGCCTATCTATAAGTATCGCAATTCGGGTCAGGTTAGGAACATACATTCGGGTCAGGTTATGAAGAGGGTTACATTCGGAACAAATATTGTATATTTTTTTAAATTCCTAACCTAACCCTCGACCGGGTTAGGATTTCGGGTCTGGTTCGGAATAAACCATAAATCCTTCATCCGAAGAGACAGTGACACAAATGCAAATTAAGAACTTAACTATTTTTGTAGTTAATTCTTGCAGTTTTGAGCCTTTTACCTCAAAAATAAACATCTTTTGAAGAGTAAATGTTTAAAATAATTGTAGAAAAATTCTAAAAGCATCAATGTTTCTATTGCTCCAGATGAGTGATATCATATACTTAGCAAACCCATACTAAATACAGTATTAAATTAACAAATATAGCTATAAAAGATTGCTCATTTTATTATTTTATTGTCCACAGTGTGGGTGTATACAAGAACGGCCGTGTTGAAATTATCGCCAATGACCAGGGTAACCGTATCACCCCCTCATACGTGGCCTTCACGGCCGACGGCGAGCGTCTCATTGGTGACGCCGCCAAGAACCAGCTGACCACCAACCCTGAGAACACAGTGTTCGACGCTAAGCGTCTCATCGGTCGTGAATGGAGCGACCACACTGTCCAACACGACGTCAAGTTCTTCCCTTTCAAGGTTATTGAGAAGAACAGCAAACCCCATGTCTCCGTCATGACCTCTCAAGGCGATAAGATATTCGCTCCCGAAGAAATCTCCGCCATGGTACTCACTAAGATGAAGGAAACTGCTGAGGCCTACCTTGGCAAGAAGGTGACTCACGCCGTCGTTACTGTACCCGCCTACTTCAACGACGCTCAGCGTCAAGCCACCAAGGACGCCGGAGCGATCGCCGGACTTCAGGTCATGAGAATCATCAACGAGCCTACCGCCGCCGCTATCGCCTATGGTCTTGACAAGAAGGACGGTGAGAAGAACGTTCTCGTGTTCGACTTGGGTGGTGGTACCTTCGACGTGTCTCTGCTCACCATCGACAACGGCGTCTTTGAAGTAGTGGCCACCAATGGTGACACTCACTTGGGTGGCGAGGACTTCGATCAGAGAGTCATGGAGCACTTCATTAAGCTGTACAAGAAGAAGAAGGGCAAGGACATCAGGAAAGATAACCGCGCCGTACAGAAACTCCGTCGTGAAGTCGAGAAGGCCAAGAGGGCTCTGTCCTCCAGCCACCAGGTCAAGATCGAAATCGAATCCTTCTTCGAAGGTGAAGACTTCTCTGAGACTCTCACTAGGGCCAAGTTTGAGGAGTTGAACATGGATTTGTTCAGATCTACACTGAAACCTGTACAGAAGGTATTGGAAGACGCTGACATGAATAAGAAGGACGTCGACGAAATCGTTCTTGTCGGTGGTTCCACCCGTATCCCCAAGGTTCAGCAACTGGTCAAAGAGTTCTTTAACGGCAAGGAGCCTTCTCGAGGCATCAACCCCGACGAGGCTGTCGCTTATGGTGCTGCCGTCCAGGCCGGAGTACTCAGCGGTGAACAAGACACTGACGCCATTGTACTTCTCGATGTCAATCCTCTTACCATGGGTATCGAGACTGTCGGAGGTGTCATGACCAAACTTATCCCTCGCAACACTGTCATCCCCACCAAGAAGTCCCAGATCTTCTCCACCGCCAGTGATAACCAGCACACCGTCACCATCCAGGTGTACGAGGGTGAGCGTCCTATGACTAAGGACAACCACTTGCTCGGAAAGTTCGACTTGACTGGCATTCCTCCTGCACCGCGTGGTATTCCTCAGATTGAAGTTACTTTTGAAATCGATGCCAACGGTATTTTACAAGTGTCTGCAGAGGACAAGGGTACTGGTAACCGCGAAAAGATCGTGATCACCAACGACCAGAACAGACTGACGCCTGAAGACATCGAGAGGATGATCAAGGACGCGGAGAGATTTGCCGATGAGGACAAGAGGCTCAAAGAGCGCGTTGAGGCAAGGAACGAGCTGGAGAGCTATGCATACTCCATCAAGAACCAGCTCCAGGACAAGGAGAAACTTGGCGCCAAGGTTGGTATCATATTCTTGAAATTATTTAATCAAAAAATTAAAATTATTTTACATAAAACAAAAAAAAATTATATTACATAAACTAACTGCTTGTATCTTTGTCTACAGGTAACGGATGACGACAAGGCTAAGATGGAGGAGGCTATCGACGCTGCAATCAAGTGGCTCGAAGACAACCAGGATGTTGACTCTGAAGAATACAAAAAGCAGAAGAAATCCCTTGAGGATGTTGTGCAGCCCATCATTGCCAAGCTGTACCAAGGACAGGGAGGCGTGCCTCCGCCAGGTGCGGGCGGCGAAGATGAAGACTTCAAGGACGAGTTGTAACCAAACAGACTGTAATATACGTGTGATCAGCCAAATGTGATCTCCGATCACTACAGACTATGCGTCGAGCGACATCACCCGACGCATAGTCTGTAACGTAACACGGAAGCGGAGTGTTTTAGCTCGTGTTGTGTATATTTATTGGTGTGACTGAATGTGTGTGCGTGTGTGTGGGGTGTGCGGCGGTTGTCACAGAGCCGAGATCTGATCGAGTTTCTGCCGCTGCGCACGTGTTGCATCTGAAGTGTAATGTTAATTGTAAAAATTTTGCATTTTTATTTTTAGTGAAAGCAATAGTATCGCGTGTGAATTGCGAGAGGCCTGTTTCCATGACTTTCCTACAATCAGTTAATTTGTCTGCCTGTCAAAACCAGTGACAAATGAATTGATTGATATTGTCTCATTTCATCTAAGAGACTACCTCAGTGTTCTTAAATGTATGTATGTAATTATTTTGAGACTGCAGAATTGTTAGTTCATAATTAGCAAAATAATTAAATAATTATGTAGTAATTAAATAATTTCAATTGAAGTACGGAGGAGTACATAAATAAAACATTTTTCTAACGATACAATCTTTTATTTCTTTAAATTTAATAAGAATCTAAAATAAAATAAAACTAATCGCCACAAACGTTGCGCAGTTGGCATCCAACAGAGAGATCGCATGCGGGAGCTGCGATCACAGCGGCTCGAAGTTTCACTTGCACCGTCTCTGTACACGTAAAAAATAATTTAAAACAATATAGGTAACTAATAAATTAAAATACAAATATTAGAGACCTAGACTTACAGTTATCTTAGCTGAGACTACCAATATAATATTAAGGAGGCACTTGTCGTGTGCTTCAGATTTTGTTCATAACAAACATCAACCCATAAAAAATAATAAAACAAACCTATTGGAGCCTATTGGTAACGTAAGAGTTCAATTATAAAAACCGGTTATGAGCATGGCGGACCATGCTCAATGTAGGGTTGCGTAGCAAAAGAGCCTATCTTTATAGCACTTAGGTCCTTTTGTTGAAAAGCGCAGTTTTCACTTTTCCGGCAATTACTCAACAAGCAACTACTTTATCTTAGTCACTATAAAGGATTAATGCTAAGGATTTTGTATTTGGTAAAAAATTATCCAACACCCAAGTTGAACGACTATTACTGCTAAACTAATAAAGTTATCTTAACCGCTATAATTTTCATTTAAAGTTCATGAAATGCATTATCATCATATCCAGCAGTTTAGCTTTTAAAGGAGGCGGGGTGGGGGGGGGGGGGGTGCCGCCCTACTGGAACAAAAATTTGCTCTTTAAAGTTTAATATTTCGTAAATGGACAATGAAATCGAAAAATAACGTTAGTAACCCCCAAGTCATTTTCTTCACCTATTCAACGATACCCCACACGATGGGGTAGACGGCAAAAAAAAAAAATTCATCCCCACTTCACATGTATGGGAGCTACCCTAAAAAAAGTATTTTTCAAAATTTTATACCTAAAAATTACAGCTTTCTAGTACTAACGGTCTCTTAGCAAAACCTCGGACAGACAGACGGACATAACGAAACTATAAGGGTTCCTAATCAGAACTACGGAACCCTAATTACAGGATTAGTCACACTCACATACCTACCCAGTTGTATGACTGCCTATTTCCATTAGCGCGGAGCGGAGAAACGACAAATATTTTTAACCATTAAGAATTGCTTTCTTAGTGCGGAGATTTTATGCAATATTGGTCAATACTTCTCCTGACTTCTTCGCTCCGCATTTTAATATTGGAGAGGCGGCCTAAGAAGCGGATTAAATTATGGACTGCGCGCCTGACTACAGCGCGGCAGCGTTCGACGTCAGCTACAGACTCAAGTCATTGACCTCGTTAACGGTAACAACTATGGCACACACGGCCCACTTTATAATAACTGTGACTTCTGGCCTTGATCTTTGAGTAAATATCGCCAGGCACATAAAATTAATCCCATATAATACATTCGACTTTTCACGCTTTTCCGATCATCCGTCATTCCGTCAACGCATCCCCATACTAAAATGAATACGCCCGGCACATCTTCAGTAAGGAAAGGATAAGGGATGGACCCTAATGGCACAGTATAATTTATAGGTACATTATACATCTTGTGTAGCTACACGTTTTTGCAGTTGTCTCATCATCAGTCTTACCAAATGGCTCAGTTGCGTCAACTTCTTCAGCAGAAATGCCGGCCGCAGCTCTCAATTCTGCCAGCGCTTCCGAAAAGTAAAAGTCCAACTGAAGAAAGTAAAATAAACAAAAACGTTACCTTACTCATTATTTTTTCTAATGTTCTCTCTAAACTTCAATTACGATAGGTTACCGTAGTAGAATAAAGTTACAAAAAAGTTTCGAGAATAAAATCAGATGCTCGTGATCGTCGCCTATTAGTTAAGGCAATCAGTTCTGTAGATCTAGTTGTATTACTTTTGAATAGCTTTGCTTTTTGTTGCAGTAAAGGAAAATACTTTCTAATACTTTCAAAAGGTTATTATTGAGTTCGTAAAGTCATTTTTAGCTAGAGAAAGAAAACACCTTCATTGCAAGAAAAGTAAAATAACTTCTATAAAAATATTCTCATTCAGTGCCTACTGTTTAGTTACCCAAATTTTGGTCACGTTGCGTTGTAGTAACGGCTCCGTGACAATTATAATAATATGTATAATAAAATTATCGAGCCTATAGAATACGGTTACCTGAGTGAGTCAACGACTTGCCAAAATCATGCTGTTTATTAAGTAGGACTACAGACTACAGCACAGATTATACGTAGGTAGTTACATACCTAACCTATACAATATAGATACATAAGCGAGTATTCGACCACAAAATAAAGATAGCATATATTCTGTGTGTGATGCGACACCGATATTTAGTTTGTCACCACAGCCCCCTGATTCTATGCTGTCGGAAAATTTTAGGACAGAAATGTCAGTTTAGTTAAACTTATAAAACGTAATGTTAAAAAAATAGATGGTTGTAGGAACAAATCTTAAATTAATCAGTTTTGAATTTTCTATACGATAGACTATTTTGTAACATTAAATAACTTAACCCGTAAAAGTACGTCGTACTAAGATTCGAAAAAGTTTACAATCCGGTAGCAATCCGACGAGTCAGAATCAGGGGGCAGAGCCCTGATTCTGAACTGTGGACATGCTTCCGCATCGTAAATATGTAGGTAGGTACTTAATAATAATACTTATAAAATACTAACAAAATAATTAAAAATAATACTAATAAAATAGTAGGAAGTTACCGCTGGCGTTATCAGCAGTATCACTGATACGGGGCACCACGTTAAAGGGGTTCCATAATGGGACTAAAATAAAAAAAAATCTTCCCTGGATTTCGCCAAAGATAAAAATAGGCCTAGAGAGGTTTTTTGTTATGGTAGTTAAATTATTAGGAAGAAATCTAGCTAAAAATGACTTTACGAACTCAATAATAATCTTTTGAAAGTATTAGAAAGTATTTTATTTACTGCAACAAAAAGCAAAGCTATTAAAAAGTAATACAACTAGATCTACAGAACTGATTGCCTTAACTAATAGGCGACTCGAAAACAATTTAGGAAAAAAAATGTATCTAGATATTATTTTAGATAATATAATATAGAAGTTAACCTGAAAATCAATGACAGCCTCTTCGTTGTTAGGGTATCGCTTAACACCGGGCGCTCCAATGGGTGCCCTTTTTCCAGTGCAAGGGTCCACGCCTTGGGCTAGCACGCGAGCCTTGCAAACCGCCATGCTTGCGTTCATAAATATTATACTGTAAAGTTGAAAGCACCATTATATGTACAAATTAATAGTTATACGGTTTGGGAAAAACATTAAAATAAGATGGGAATAAAATAAAATAATAGAAACCCACCGATTGGGAGGTGTCGCCATACGATCTAGATATTCGAAGTCACTGCCGTTGCACGGGTACCCAACCAATACCCACCCGTGGTCAACGCAATCCTGTCAAATAAATACAGAAAATATTATGTCAATTGGTTGTATTGTACACGGTAAAAATTATAGAAAAAGAAAGGAACTTGTTCATTCTTCTTTAAAAAAAGAACTAGGGAACAAGCCCCGTGTCGCATAGTAACTTGGTTTCTCCACAGGAGTTCACTCCGTTTCTACACAGGACGGCAGTAGTGAAGGTGCTGCATTAAATCCACCCCAAATCCCGCTGTGACTACGACAGCGTCTACTTATGATGCGATTGGACATTGTCCTTCTCAATACGACTATAATGTGATATTGTACACCCAGACTCAAAACAAATATCTCAGAATCTTACAAATATTTGTCTCGTGTGGGAATCGAACCCACTAAGTTCGTCACTCGGCACGGCGATCTTATTGGCAACCACGGTAATAGTAACAATGCAATGATTTTGTTCTTTAGCTTGTTTTTAAATCTAATAGTGAAACTCAAGCAGCTCCTTCGAGTGAGGTGTTGACCCATCGATTGAGGCCGATTGTTAAATATGGATCTTTGGGTTGATAAGATGATGAATGTCTGCATTAATCATCTTATCAGACCAATGCTTGACACAGGCTTTACCTAACTTCTGCCCCAACGAGCGATTTTGTGCCGCCTGCACCCAACGACCAACCGGCAACCCTTAGGTCAGGTCGTCCCTCTGTCTCGGGTGGTCGCCCTGGTCGTTCGGCACTTAGTAATTTGAACTAACCTTACGAATCAACCGTTTCTTGACTGCTTCGGCTCTAACTTGAAAAGTGGTGCCGAACTTACGAATACGTTCACCAAACTCATTGGCACCTTCTCGAGCCTCGTTGAAAATGTCTTCAAAATTAACTGTAGGTGAAAGATTAATTAGGCAAATTGTTAACGGGTATGATTTTATCAAACACCTAATTTAATTATATTTTCAATGACCTAATAAATATATATTTTTTAAAGTAATAAGTAAGTATTAAATTTCTGCCTAAAATAGTATAATATATCTGGCATCAAAATTGAATCAACAAAACATTAAAAAAAATAGCTTTGATGAAATAATAAATATCGAATAGGTACCACGAAATTTAATATGACACTAAATTGCGATGTATTCCTCTGTATTAACCTTCTTAACGGCCAATGGTAAAACAGACCCCAAAATAATGAACAATATTGAAAAATGTTTCATAAATTAATCATCCTTACGGTAAACCAATCCGAAATGCTTAGCAAGGGCGCGCGCTTGACTTTTGCGACCAGAGCCATGGGGTCCCAGAATAATAACACGATACACTCCCGGGGCCCCTACCACGTGCAGACCTTGCTTGGGGCCCTGTGCTCCAGACCTACAGGCTTGCACTGCATTCAAGCACTTATTGCTTATGCTTGCTACATCGTCTTGTGGATCAACGTGCACTTCCTAGAACATCACACAATTCACAAAACTTGTTGGAACGGTCAGAACGGTAATAATCATTTACTAATTTAACATCCATCCATACATATTATAAAAGGCTTTGTCCTGACTGACTGACTGACTGACAGACAACGCACAGCCTAAACCCCTGGTCGTAGCGACTTGAAATTTGGAGGGTGTGTTTGTGCTAATGTCTAGAGGTGTACAAAGAAAAAACGGATTTTTAAAATTCAACCCATAAGGGGGTGAACAGGGATAAAAACGATTGTATGAAACTTTTTTGTTTTTAACTTGAAAATTATTTTGGGGTACTACTATCAAAATAAAAAATACCCTCATCAATATTTTTGACAAGGGTGGCTTTGGAAGGGTGAAATTGGGGTTGAAATGTTGTATGAAAAGATCTTTGTTTTGAAGTTAACGTTTTGCAAATTAGTATTGGGATAGGAACTTAAAATGTTGTTTTTAATATTTTTGATAGGGATGGGTTCAGGGGGTGAAATATTAAATAGACAGTACTCCCGAGTAAGTACACCATCTTTATTAATTTATTTTAGCTGCCCCAGGTAAAAATGTGCGTTCTCATTGAGGGACCATACCCTATTTTTGAACTTTTAAATGTATCAACCTTTAGTAAAAGTTCTCAAACAATTGTAAATTCAGCCAAAAATTTGTAAAAGCTGGCACTCAAAAGTTACAGTCAGTTAAAGGTGGTCCCTCAGTCGTGCATGGCAGGCATCCATATCTCAGAATCTAGATAAAATTTAAAGCTGCTGTAAATGAAGACTGTTAGTAAAAGATTTGTTGAACTAATTTACAAAATATTAACTCTTCTTGTTCACTCAGTAAAAAGAAATAGCATGCAGAAGGTGGTCCCTCAATTGAACACCACTAGTTCACCGTTGGTGGAGACCAAAGTAAAATTCAGATATTTTGAATATGTCTAGCGTTAGTAAAAGTTCTAGAACAATTGTAAATTCAATGTCGAGTTTCTAAAAGAAGCCATTAAAAAGTTACAATCAGTTAAAGATGGTCCCTCAATTGAAACGCTTCTCAAAAGAAAAAGTCAATTTACGTAGCATTCGCTAGTTATTTTGATGAAAAGTAAAGCTTAACCTTTAGTAAAAATTTTTACTAAAGACTACTTCAGAAAAAACTAAAAAAAAATATTGGGTTTTGTAGTTATTAGTAAGCTAATTATTGCGAAAAAAAGGGGTTGAGATGGGGTAGTGACATTATGTATTCTTAATCCGTCACTACACTATAATCATAGTTAATAATGTTTATTTTCACCCGAATATAAGCGCCGATTTACAGGTTACAGGATTAATCCATTTAACTTGTAGACGTGTGGTCACCTCGCTCTTAGTTTTTTTCGCAATAATTAGATTACTAATAACTACAAAACCCAACATTTTTTTTTAGTTTTTTCTGAAGTAGTCTTTAGTAAAAAATTTTACTAAAGGTTAAGCTTTACTTTTCATCAAAATAACTAGCGAATGCTACGTAAATTGACTTTTTCTTTTGAGAAGCGTTTCAATTGAGGGACCATCTTTAACTGATTGTAACTAATGGCTTCTTTTAGAAACTCGACATTGAATTTACAATTGTTCTAGAACTTTTACTAACGCTAGACATATTCAAAATATCTGAATTTTACTTTGGTCTCCACCAACGGTGAACTAGTGGTGTTCAATTGAGGGACCACCTTCTGCATGCTATTTCTTTTTACTGAGTGAACAAGAAGAGTTAATATTTTGTAAATTAGTTCAACAAATCTTTTACTAACAGTCTTCATTTACAGCAGCTTTAAATTTTATCTAGATTCTGAGATATGGATGCCTGCCATGCACGACTGAGGGACCACCTTTAACTGACTGTAACTTTTGAGTGCCAGCTTTTACAAATTTTTGGCTGAATTTACAATTGTTTGAGAACTTTTACTAAAGGTTGATACATTTAAAAGTTCAAAAATAGGGTATGGTCCCTCAATGGGAACGCACATAGGTAAAAAACATCGTTTACAAAGAAGTGCTGTGAACAGCTCTACCCAGCTAATAGCGTCTAACTATAAAACTATATCCACGCGAGTGACGCGCCGCCGGCAAAGGCTAGTAATAAATAAAAATAACATTAAACATGTATAATAATAATGATGCGTTTTCTGTGAATGTTCAAATAAAACCAACATTTTCTGGTGCGTAACTGTGGAGGTGGTTTAGAAGGTCCGAACTTCCCTACATGAAAAGAAAATAAAAACCGCGAATATGTATTAGACAGATGATATGATTACCTACAAAATATAATTATAATAGCGCATACCTACATATAAATCGACGTATAATTTACAGAAACATGATAGGTACTTAGACAGTTATGTACGAGTATGTGACGAAAAAAATATATTTACGTTTAGAATAATTCTACTTAGATATGGGGCTTCAAGCACAGAAATCGACCCCTAATGTGAAAGTTATCTGGCTACCGTGCAGAAACATATTTATTTCCACAGAACTGAAAAGGACTTTTTTCGTCACCGCATTATCTTACCTAACGTTGTACATTCATAGACCAAAACTTTAAAAAACTTCTGGCTCATAAGTCAGCTTCTTCCGATAAAATGTATGTATGAAAGATACCGTTTAAGAGAAGATAACTGCTCAATTCAGTAGCTCACCTTCAAAGTAGCTTTGAACGCATATTTGAGGCCTTCGAAGTCTTGCTGGAAGAAGTTCCTACGGGGAGTACGGTTGTCATACACGCTCGGAGCGGTGGGAGGTGTCTTCATTATTACTAACGTCACAGTCGGTAGTACCCCGTCTTGTTGTAAGCAGCGTGCTTCACGGAACGTGCATGGGTGGTCTGAGATACATGTTTAGTTAAGTTGGATACAGTTTGGGTTAACTTTCATTGGTTGTTAAGTAAGTCATAAACCGCATGCGAGAAATGGCGAAATGCGGGAATCCGAAACTACTAGTGGTGTCTAAAGTGTGTCGATGTACCTATGTTACCCTCAAAGACAGCTAGAAATTGCTAACATAATCCTCATGCCACAATGCCTTGTCCCTTGTAATGGTATAATAAGATGACATCGATTATATTTAATTTACTGTGATTACCGTAAAGCTAACACATCGTGAGCGTTTTCAGCAAAAAAATTGCGATGTGGATGTTTTATAATGACCAGACCGCGTTATTGTTTTGTCTAGTTATGACCTTGATCTTTAATCCTTGATGATATATAATATTTCGTTTTTTTTTGGAAATATTAGATAAATATTATCCTATACATAAGAATATAGAATCTTTTTGTTCCGTCGTAGTCAGTTTCTGTGACTCATGAGCTTACAGTATAATAGCTAGGTACTCCTACTTACTTACTATCCATCGGATCGCATGTTTTTTTTCCCTTAATACTAGATGGCAGGATGTTATATAAGAAGGAATTATTACCATACATCAGCCATCCAGCTTGAGGCACGGGATCTTTTTGTAGTATAGATCTTGTTACCGCTGATAAGAGCTCGGATGAAACACACCCTTTCGTATAATCATCGTGCTGTTAAAGAAATTTTAAATAAACATTTGACGGTTATTTACTTTACACGTAGGTACCTGAGGTCACATGCTATAATATACACATACCTTTATTTTCCGTTTAATACCCAGTAAATAAATACCTAAAACATTTCACAACTTTGCGGTAACAAACCCAATGCTAACATATCTAGGTACCGCACATTGTCACCTAGTAGGTAGGTACTACTCGAAACGCATGCATCATGTTCTATGACAGCTAAGATTTTTTCCCATGCAACGTTTTGCGTCTGTATGTAACCAGACATCAAGTTATATTGCTCTATGATGAATATTAACTAGGTATAAGGTATATAGTAGGTAAGTGAAATGTTATTTTTACTTTTTCGTAACGGTCAATGACATAGCGACGTGTGATTACAAAGCATCCTAGATACTTTATCAATTGTTTCGCCAGCCCCTTCGCATCTAAAACAAGAAAATATTTTTAGGTTTAAATTGCACTGCTAAGAAATGAAACATCATCCATTATCAGCAACCCATTACTGTCCCGCTATTGGGCTTGGGTCTCCTCTCCTCTAACTGAGCTGAGAGAGTTCAGGCCATAATCCACAGAATCCATACACGCATATTACATACACTTAGAATTTCTTCCAAGATATGTGGGTTTCCTCACTTAGGTACCAATATTTTTCTATCATTCAATCTGATCAGTATTTTCCTTTATTCACACCTGAAGAATGCTATAAAGAAGGACAGTACGTATCAGCCAAACATTCGTATTCGTTAGGTAGGTAGGTATTTAGAAGCGTTTAGTGTTTTTCTTCTATCGTACGAAGTTCAAGGCAACAAAAGTAGCTGAAAGTATACATAATTTCAAAACGTAGGTAGGTATGTATACTCTAGCATACATAAATTACATATCAAGACTAGTGCTATTGAATTTAATATGTTAATTCAATTCTGGCATTATTAAATTATGAAAATTGAAAAAAGGCGTTTTGAAATTTTGATTATAATAATAATAATAAGCCCCCTAAATCTAACCATACGTCCGAGTCGAACACCAGACTCACGTGGGGGGCGGACACGCGATATTTAAGTTACTGGCGCGGCCAACATGGCTCTGGGAACCCAAATATGGAGAAATGTTGTTAAGAAGTAAACGTATAGGACAGCGGTCCTATACGTTTACTTCTTATAGGTGTGCCCCGGCGATCGCCCCCGGGCAGCGGCCCGGGGGCGATCGCCGGGGCACACCTGGAGCTGACGCTGGGTGTCACAGTATGCGAACCGTCAGTGGGGTAGAGTTGAATAGGCTGGCTCCCTCCGGATCTTCCGAACAGTCGACAGCCAACCAATACAATCAGAATCAAAATGTAAATTCAGACAACAATAGCTTAAATTCTTCTCTTTCAATAGTTGAACCTTTCAGTCCGTCCACAAATTCATATAACCCAACACCGGTGTCTTCTGCTGACGAAAATTCACGTGGAACACCGACCCCAACCTTAAGTGTTGCGCAGGAGGTGAATGCCTTTTTACCTGCGTCCACTAAGGCGGGAAAAGCACGAGTACGTATGAGCTGGAGTCAAGATGTAAACATATTTATCATGCGTACTTACTACTACATTACAAAGCTAGAAACTGACATGACTACATACAGGAAAAATCTACACCAAATTTTCTCGACACAATATCCACATGTTAAAGTTACTCAACAGAGAGTTTCAGATCAAAGAAGAACTATAGTTAGAAACAAACTTTTACCTGCAGAATTACTAAACCAATTGAAAGAAGAAATAAGATTACAATTATTACAAGAAGATACAGATAATTACAGAGAAACCATACTTCTGGAACCCACACAAGAACAAACAGAAACATACTCACAACCCTCCCAACTTAACCCTTCTCATACTACTTCATATTTACAACAACTCACACAGCCTTCACAAAATCTTTTTACCCAAATATCACACATATCTACACAAACAGACAATTTAACTCTAATATTAGAAAATGAAGTAGACACTTTTGTTGATCGGAACCCTGTAATAGAATTACATGAACAACAATTGCTAGATAAGCTCAAAACAGCACTCATACAATATTCTGGAATGGACCCAGGGTGTAGACCAAGACTTCCTAAACTAAAATACAGTTTTAAACTTAGACAGCTAGTTCATATATTTAACACAAATATACTACCTCAATTCGATAACAACGATATTTTACTGACAGATTTACATACTCTTGTATATTGTACTGCTTTAGTTATAACTGAAAAACTTAATTACAAAACTATTTTTAACAAAAAAATATTAAAACGACTTCAAATCAGTACTAAAAAGCGAAAAATAAACTGAATTAGATATTTAATTCCAAGCTAAAAAATACCTACCTACCTGTTTAAAGTATAATACTCTATTACTAATCTGTTTGAAGTCGGTGCCAAACCTAAAGAGTTTGTTAAGCTACGTACTACTTAGTACGTACATCTGTTACCACTCGTCGCTCGTCGCTCGCTCGCTACTTCACACCACCTCGCACTTGCATGTACCTAGTGGACGGCTCAAACTGAGTGATACAACCTCATTAGGCTGGCACCGACTTCAAACAGATTAGTAATAGAGTATTATACTTTAAACAGGTAGGTAGGTATTTTTTAGCTTGGAATTAAATATCTAATTCAGTTTATTTTTCGCTTTTTAGTACTGATTTGAAGTCGTTTTAATATTTTTTTGTTAAAAATAGTTTATTTTTCCATTTTTAGTGTACTTTTTATCTAGCAGATTTAATAATACTGGCTGGCAAACTAAAACGGAAAACCGAAATAAAGAATCTTCGATAGAAGGGAACGTCTATTTAAATATTCTAACAACACAAACTGATTGTAGAATAGAGGAATCTCAAAACTCTCAGCTTTTTATGTCTTTCTTTTTTCCTATAAAATGCGACAGGTAACAAGTATAGGTATACAATGCAGGTTAGATACTATATCGAAAACTTAAAATATCATCTAAGAATTCAACAACTTTATCTTCCATCAAGAGCTCTCACCTCAGACACTTGAAATAACACAACTTAAGGTTTATACATGGATGTGATATTTAAAGAAATCATCTTCTTACTCCTAAACATTAAGAAGTTTCCTTTCCAGTGACAGCTCACCTAAATAACCTACAAGAATATAACTATAGGTTTATAAGTACTTATAATGTTGAAAGAATTATCCTCCAACTCCTAAAAGTTAAGGAGTTATACCTTCTAGTGACAGCTCACCTGAATAACCTACAAGAATACAACTATAGGTTTATAAGTACCTATAATGTCGAAAGAATTATCCTCCAACTCCTAAGAGTCAAGGAGTTATACCTTCCACTGACAGCTCACCTGAATAACCTACAAGAATACAACTATAGGTTTATAAGTACCTATAATATTGAAAGAATTATCCTCCAACTCCTAATAGTTAAGGAGTTATACCTTCCATTATCAGCTCACCTAAATAACCTACAAGAATACAACTATTGGTTTATAAAAACCTATAATGTCGAAAGAATTATCCTCCAACTCCTAACAGTTAAGGAGTTATACCTTCCATCACCAGCTCATCAACACGAGATGTTGACTATCAGACGTAAATACTTGAATAAGTTAAAAAAATATATGAAAAACGTAACATGTGCCTATAAAATTTGAGGGTTGCCTTCGATTTCCCTGAGATTCCATCATCAGAACTTGATGTGATGAATAGGGGACCAATTCGGAAGTATACCCTTTCAAACAAAAAAAGAATTTTTTAAATCGGTTCAGGCATCTCTGAGTAATCGTTGAACATACATAAAAAAAAAAAAAAATACATACAGTCGAACATATAACCTCCTCCTTTTTTGAAGTCGTTTAAAAATAACAGAATACACAGGTGCTAGAACAAAACATAATGACAAACCACCATGGCAAATACGATTAGAAAAAGACATAGAAAAACTTAGAGCAGATTGCGGTAGGCTCACCCAATATATAAATAACAATAGGTCAAATAAAGTAATAAAAAGAGTAGAAGCAATATTTAAAGATAAAATTACACACACTAGACATGAAAGCAATAACAAGAAACCCGAAGAATTTTTAGACACTTTAAAACAAAAACTTGCATTAAAGGTACACAGATTAAGAAGATACAAAAAAGCACTACAACGTAAGAATGATAATATTTTATTTAACACAAATGAAAGAACTTTCTATAGGAATTTAACCCAAAACAATACTACTTCAGTAGAGAACACAGAATTACCGACAAAAGCAGATTTAGAACAATTTTGGTCCAATATATGGGAAGACCAAGTCCAGCACAAAGACCAGGCAGAATGGATAACAATAGAAGAAAGCAAATGGAATACAAAAGAAGAAATGGAATTTGAAGAAATCACAGAATCTGATATAAAAATTACAACACATAGACTACACAATTGGAAATCACCTGGTATTGATAAAGTTCATAATTATTGGTTTAAAAAATTGACTTCATTACACAAATCCTTAGCTAGAAATTTTACAGACATCATCTTAGGTAAACAAAACATACCGGAATTTATTGCCACAGGACTAACCTATATATGCTACCAAAAAATAAATACTCGTCACAACCTTCACAATACAGACCAATCACATGCTTACCTACAATAACTATATAAGATTCTAACATCAACAATAGCTAAAAAAATTATTAAACATGTAGAAAACAACAATATAATAGCGGAAGAACAGAAAGGATGCAGGCAGGGACACATGGGATGTAAGGAACAACTAATTATTGACTCTACTGTTCATAAACATGCTAGTACAAAAAACCGTAACCTACATTGCACATACATCGATTATAAGAAAGCTTTTGACAGTATCCCACATACATGGCTAATAAAAATTTTAGAAATATATAGAATCAACCCAACCATAGTCACTTTTATGCGTAATATTATGTCTCACTGGAAAACTACACTACACTTGAGCAATCAGAACAACCAAATCACAACCCGACAAATATCCATCCGAAAAGGCATTTATCAAGGTGATTCCCTTAGTCCACTGTGGTTTTGCCTCGCTTTAAATCCTCTGTCAAATATGTTGCAACAGTGCCGAGTTGGATATACTTTGAAGGACACCACACAAGTGACAACCATCTCCCATCTCATATACATGGATGATATAAAATTATATGCAAGTACAGATAAAGGTATGAAAAAACTAATAGAAACTACAACCAAATTTAGCAAAGATATCAATATGGAATTTGGATTAGTTAGATAAATGTAAGACAGTACATATAATAAAAGGCAAAGTAAAACCAGGAGACTATGAAGTAGATGACAGTAACAATATAACAGCAATGGAACCGAATGATTTGTACAAATACTTAGGATATAAACAGTTAAAAGGATTAGACCATACAAACATTAAAAAGATTTTAAATACAGAATACCAAAACAGAATAAATGCCATCTGCAAAACACAACTATTAGGAAAACATCTCATAAAAGCACTGAACACTTACGCTATTCCAATCTTAACTTATTCATTTGGAGTCATCAAATGGACCAAAACTGACATTGAACAGATAGAACGAACTACACGCACTACACTAACAAAACACAATCACCTACACCTCAAATCAGCAGTAGAAAGACTTACAATAAAACGAAACAGTGGAGGTAGAGGCTTAATAGACATC
This sequence comes from Laspeyria flexula, assembly GCA_905147015.1. Lineage (NCBI taxonomy): Eukaryota > Metazoa > Arthropoda > Insecta > Lepidoptera > Erebidae > Laspeyria > Laspeyria flexula. Next base: position 16,350,591 of record LR989954.1, read on the forward strand.
AATCATCTCTGGCAAAAACAAATTCATCGACTAAAAACATTTTTCCACACAAAATCTGCAACAAGTAATATTCATAAAGCTATAACCCAAAACGACCACAATTACACTCAATTAAATTTATCCGAACAGACATCAGAAAATCCCTCTAACCACGATCCACAAATACAGAAAATAGATAATTGGAAAAAGAAAGTGCTTCATGGACGGCATGCTCATGACTTAGAACAGCCACATGTTGATACAGTGGCTTCAAACAAGTGGCTACAAATAGGTAATTTATTCCCAGAAACAGAAGGTTTTATGATAGCTATTCAAGATCAAATAATAAATACTAGAAACCATAGAAAGTACATAATCAAAGACCCATCCATAACAAATGACAAATGTCGCCGATGTCATATTCAACCAGAAACCATTCAACACATAACAGGAGCATGCACAACACTCACACAGACAGACTACACACACAGACATAATCAAGTTGCCAACATCCTTCACCAAACATTAGCACTCAAACACAATCTTATCCAAAACACAAATACACCTTATTACAATTACACACCGCAGATTGTATTGGAAAATAACTCCCATCCTCCACTATAACAGACCAGATATAGTTCTTCAGGATAAAGTTAAAAAATATACTTACCTCATAGACATAGCAGTTCCTAATAGCCATAATTTACAAAAGACAATCACAGAAAAAATAAGCAAGTATGCAGAATTGAAAGAGGAAGTAGGAAGGATATGGAGACAGGATAAAGTATATGTTGTACCCATTGTACTTTCAACAACAGGTATCATCCCCAAACATCTCCATCACAGCCTAAAATTATTAGAATTACCAGACACTATTTATACCAAACTTCAGAAAGCCGCTATTTTAAATACATGTAGAATTGTTAGAAAATTTTTGCAAATAGATGAAAACGACATATCACAGCAGATACTTACAACCTAGACATCACACACTACACGCTGCATTTACTTGGTTAAAACCCGTAAATGTAGTAAATACCAGCCTAAAAGCTGAGAAAAAATAGTTTCCCAATAATAATAATAATAATCCATTTATTTCGGGATTGCATAGATCCCATAGATAAATACGTTAAAGAATAACATACATATATTTATTATGTTCAGCTACTTTTGTTGCTGACCGTACTACCGTATTTTCTTTCTATTCATGGAATTTTTTTAACACATACCTACAGCATACAATCGCTCTATTGGAAATCTCTTGAGGAGGCTTATGTCGAGCAGTGGACGTCCTACGGTTGACATGATGATGATGATGATGATAATGATGATATTGTACCCGTATCTATCAAATAATTTTGTAGAAAGTGTAAAATATTACCTATATGGAGATTCGGTTCTGTTAATAAAATAACTCGATCCACGTCTGTGGCACGATACAGATGCTGGTTCAAGTACACCTTCATATGTTTTATGTGATCCTTTGGTAGGTTAATGATCAGATCCGTCATCATATCCTGGCAAAATAATGTTTAACTCACAATAACTCTTTCTAGAGAGGTATCTCAGTCGGAGTCTCGTCTGTCTGTTTCATTTTGAAGGCTTTATTGATCTTGAACTAAACTTAGTAACTTAGTATTTCAGGGAAACCTTTTATGCATACCTACTCCATTCCATCCACTGTCATTATAGACTATCCAAGTAGGTATCCATGGTAGTCCATTGATTGAATCCTATAAATACCTAGGCTGTCATCAGTATAAGACTCATTTTTATTGGTCGATACGGTCTACAAGCGGGGTACGGACGATAGCATGCCGTTCATGTGCGAAATTACCAACCGATAAATTTCATTCGCTGTTAGATCAAATGCGGGCAGTAACAGCATGCAGGCGCTCCCCGCATTAGACCTAACAACCAATATTATAGGTATATTTAGACTGAATTGATAGCGCATATTCATTAGTCGGTATTCCGCATTCGGGTATCGACACTACCGACTCCTTCTACACCACTCCCCGCAAGCGGTTAATTAACGACTCAGTTTGAAGTCTCATTTTGCGAAATGTTGCGAATTTTATTCCGATACGGTAAATATTTGCAATAATGAAACAATACGAGACCTTGAATAGCTTGTACAGTCTATATTTTTCAAGGTACGGTATAAACTTTAAAGGCATTGTCAGTGGTCGTTTTGTGCTATCAGTTTCCGTCATTTTGTTCTGAAGTATAAAATTATATTAAACGAGATTAAAGCACGCTTTTTAATATCTTCAGGGAAATTAATATTATTATTTCGTATGTAAACAAAGTATAATTTTTTAAAACTGGAATAGAGTGCACAATTTTTTTTAATGTCACTGTAAAAAGTATGATTCCATAATCTAAATTTCTTATAAAAAATTTCTCTTCTATTTGTCACAAATTCACAATATATAATGTAGCGTACTATAGATCACTAGATTAAATAGTAACTTCTGTTTGAAATAGTGTACCTACTTATCCGTTGCGTTTGGTATGATCGTACCTTTAGGATCCTACAAAAATCGAGTCTCGGTCTCATAATTTATACGCAACATACGAAGTCTATGTTTAACATATATTATTATATATTTTCTGAAATTAATCAGATATTTGAATCCAGTACTAGTCAGGGGATAACGCCATATTTATAATACTTTTCAAGATTTTATGGCGGTTTAATATTTTGTAAGCTTTGAATTTATTTTTGTATTTTATTCTAAGCTATTATACCTACTATACTCCGTCAATATAGTATTTTATAGGTAGGTACATAATTAATGAAACGCTCAAGACTCAAGACTGACCACAAACCTACACTTTCACAGAAAGCATTATTATATTATGTCTCTTATTTCACGGCGATACTTCGAATGGGATAAGACACCCCCACGGCCCCCACCATATCATAGCTGCACTATTGTAGTACAGCTATGATTTGTCAACGGCAAGTGTAGAGCTATTGTATGATATTATGGAGTCAAGTAAAGTAAGGCTTTGTAGTGATCGGTCATCGGTGTCGGTGGAATGGTGATATCTCACATACGGGAACAAAGTCCCCTGCCTTATATTATTATTATTTCCATTTTTCTGGTTTCTAAACGTAAAAACACACATCAGTAAGTACATGACATCTGTCAATTTCATTTCATATGTTGTCAAAATGTTGAGGTTATGTTTACGTAATTTAACTTGATTCGAAGAAGGAATTAAAGACAAATTACCGGTTGCATTCGGTTGTATGTTATGACAATAGCTAGAATGAGGGGTCAAATGTCTTACGACTCATTGATAAGTTGCAGGGGCTCGATAAATACACCATGTGATTTATCCAGTCGCCGGACACGAAGACGACGAGGAGACAGATTTTTTCTGTAACATAATTGCCTTTTATTTGCGTTGTTAGCCGTCCAGCAGAGGAGTGACGTGCACATGAATAGCGTCCATTTGTTCCGTAGATATTTAGCGAGTAGTGTACTAGTTAGAATGTCGTCAACTAAAAATTATGAGGTATGTTATGTAGGGCTAACATTATTTACTTTGATATCATTTTTAATAAGTTTAACGTTACGAAATTGTTATGAGATTTTTACATATTGTGAAGTTTTCTAATTTTACGACGTCACGAGGTTGTATGTGTACCAGGGCCTTTTCACCAATACTATTTCTTGTCTTCAAAATAGTTTCATATTACTTTATCAGTACTAGTTACCTTATCAGTAGAATGTCGTAATTATTTATAACAATTTCATTAACATAAAAATTGATTGAATCCTAGTTGTTTGTAAATATCAACTAGTATACACTTTTGCACTTTATATTTGATTGTTATTTTTTATATATACCTACAATAGGTGAATGAATTTTTTGTAAATTTAATTATGTTATCAATATATTGTTTAAGTCTAATTAGCATGTATAATGCTTACAGCAAAAAATCTTTTATTGTGAGTAGTATTTTAAAGTTTAAATTCTACACTAATAAATATAGTCTAGCATGTTCAATTTGCATACCAGAAATGACAGGAAAATAATACTTATGGTATCAAATATTTAAATACTATTTTCCTGAAACTATACATACTCACTGTTTTGTTTTAACCAGTGCTGCCAGCTTAGTGTGTGAACGCACTGTGTACATTATAATAAGTTTTAATAATAATTAAGGCAATAAACAAAGATAGTAATATGTGAGGGGTAGTCGCTGCTTCATTTTACAAAGTGAGAGCAACTAACCATTAATGCCTACTTGTAAATGTAGATAATATTTTTAAATGTAGAAACATAATTATAATTATTGTAATGATCCTCAACTAAAGCTAAATAGTTTGTTGGTTTTGAATGCTAGGATCTCAAGAAGTACTGATCCGATTTGAAAAATTCTTTTAGTGTCAGATAGCCCATTTATCGAGAAACATCATGCTACGGCCAACAGGACCTGAGCAGTGGCCAAACAAAAGCGACGGGAGCGAAGCCCCGCGTGACTTCTAGTAATAATATAAATGGGAAAGTTTCGATGGATGTTTGTTATTCAATCATGCCAGAATGGTTGAAATATAATACACAGATAGATTAGTTCCCGTCGTTTTAGTTTGACCGATGCTAATGTCTGTAGCGTGATACATCTTTCTCGATAAATGGGCTATCTGACTCTAAATATGTTTTCAAATCAGACCAGTAGTTCTGGAGATTAGCGCATTCATCCAAATAAACAAACAATACAATCTACAGCTATTTAATATTAGTACCTATAGATAACGCAAAAGGCATTAGTTTATCACAGAATATCTATGGTTCCTATTAAAAAGAATTGTTTCTTACAAAGTAAGGGTTTGAAAGTTGCTGTGGTCTAAGAAACCGAATTAGACGTGGTTGGAGACGTGTGCAGCAGTTTATGTAAAATAAATTGTGAATATAGTGTAAAATATAGTATTATTGTTGCAGGATGCTGTATGTAAACTAAACTCGCTTCAATCAAATAAAGCTAACATTGAACAGATCAGGAAGGACATCAGAACAGGGCAAGTAAGTAACATAGTGGCTGAACTTCAACAGGTAAATAACTTTTATGAATCTTGCATGATTCATGAGTATGCATCGGAACACATCTATCATTTGGTATGTATCTACAGTAGACACCATAATGCAGTTGGTGAAATGATCGTTGACGTCGATGTTGGTGAGAAGTGAAGTCATGATGATATTTGAATTTCAAACTAAGCCAAATTTTCCTAAGGCCAGTTCGCTGACAAGGTTGAGTCTTATGAAGAGTTGGCAAAAAACTCAGGTCACTCTTTCGCCGCCAATTTTTTTAATCGCCAAAAAAATCATATTTTTAAGCAGCTTCAGCAAGGATACAGTGCTACCAAGTAGTGTTGTTCATTTTTTTTTATGTATCGACATTCATACGGCGCCTTGCGCCGGCGCCAGCTTATGCTAGAAGCATTAGCTTATGGATACTAGACAAAAATTTAATACTCAAATATTATTTTTTTTTAATTTATACATTACACCCAGAAACAGAACAAAGAATTGTGCTCATCACACAGAGATTTGTCCTGAGTGGGAATCAAACCCACGACCTCTGTCTTAGCCGTCAGAGTCACTAACCACTGAGCCATGGTGGCTACAAATTGCAGTCAGTTAATTTAGGATAACAAGTATTTAGACTTCATTTAAGAAACTGCACTGTTGGTGAGCTATCTAACAAAAACATAATTTTACCATCTATGCTTAATCCTATGTAATGGGGGCCAGCCTAATGTCATTAACTCACATATCCAGACTGCGCTGATAACTAGTATTTCAAGGTAGAAAAACTCATTCCGCCTTATTACAAAATATGGACTAAGTATTAAACCAGGTTTAAATTGACATAAGCCATTGTTTTAGTGTCAATGTTGTCAATTTAAACCTGGTTTAATGCTTAGTCCGTATTTTGTAAAAAGAGGGCAATATGGTTTTTGTCTGACCTGGAGATCTAACCCGGGACTTCTTACGCAGCCGTTGAGATGGTGAACAGTCTACAAACAAATTCAATATTTATTATGGTACACTGATCATAATATTTACACTAAAATTATAAAGATAGAGGAATCATTTGTATTTTTGTATGTAACAAATAAACTTAAAAACTACTGGACCAAATTCAAAAATTATTTTGCTGTTAAAAAGCTACGTTATCACTGAGTAACATAGGCTATATAACACCACGCTACAGACAATAGGAGCTGAGCAATGGCCAAATAAAAAGCCTCGGAAATGAAGCCACGCGTGACAGCTAGTTTTAGTTATAAACAGACAATAGCACCGTCATTCATTTAAATGGGAATCGTAAACTCAAGGTGAATACGTTATTCTGTAATCATATTTTCCAACTAACCTCACCATCTATATATGTAGCTAGTTAGCTAGATACACACATAATGAGTTTTGAAATGTTAAGTATAATATTACGCCCTTTAATGAACTAATGCAAAAGCATACCACGATTGATTGTAAAAAAGTCTGCCGAACTGAAACGACGTTAGTCGATGCATGGCTTTCAACGCCGCACCGCTGTGCCGGTCAGAGTGGGTAGTGTTAGGTTTATTTCCGTTACGGAATTTCTTGATTCGGTCGCCGCGCTCACCCGCGATAAAAGCTATGCAATAGCTTAAAAACATTTTATGGTTTATTTCAGAAATGCACGAACTTAAGAGATATGGAGAATTATTTGTTAAGAACTGGCGTGACGTTGACGAAGTTGGATGAATTATCTGTGATACATGTTGCTGGCACCAAAGGGAAGGTAAAAACTTGACTTCATCTTAGCGCCTCGGCTGAACTAGTATTAAGGGTTTGACAGTTTATTACACTACATGATATTCAGGATCCCTATAAGGCACCGCCTGAACACCGAGTAGTGTAATATACTATTGATCTAATAATATATTGTACTACACGGTGTTCAGTAGATCCCTTAAAGGGATCCTGAATAGCGTGAACTGTAGTGTAATAACCCCTTTATAAAAAAAGGCTAAATTGAAAGTTTTAAGTCTGCCCCGAAAAGAGCTTATGAAAGGGCTGCACCAATTTTCAATAAAAATGTCATCATATTCATGTCAGCTTTCAAACAAAAGAAACTGCATTAATATCGGTCAATTCGTTTAAGAGCTACGAGGGCACAGACAGCTGCACACGTCAAACTTTTAACAACCATCTTTTTGGGTCGGGGATAAAAAATATTGTTTGTTATTATGTATCGTAACATACACCTACATACATACCTAGTCGCATCCTAAACTTAACAGTATGTTAAATAAGTAATAAACAGTTCTGTGGTGCTGGTTTTTCTTGATAGGTATATAGGTACATCAAAATCATTCCGCACATTCAAGGCAAGTCACAGACGATTTTTGATCGAAATAAATACCTACAGCTAAAACCTTCCGTTCTAGTTAGCAATGTTAATTACTTATACTTATATTATTATGTAAGTATTTATAATGGTTGAAAATTTAAACTTAGTATGAGATTTTTTTCTACATCCATCTAGTTTCCATCATTTCCATCAAATTCCCGTTTCGGGACGGAGAGTTCCCGACAGTTCAGAATAAATGTGATAACCGAAGGTATTCGAGATAAAGTTGTGTGTTTACGTTTAACTTACTGTTTTAGGGGTCAACAAGTGCAATGTGCGAGTCGATACTGCGCCACCACGGGTTCCGCACAGGGTTCTATTCGTCGCCTCACTTGGTGGCGGTACGCGAACGAATCCGACTGAACGGACAAGTCATCTCGGACGATCAGTTCGCGCACTACTTCCATCAGGTGTATGACATGCTGGATAGCACCAAGGTAATGTGATTGGCGATTTCGAAATTTATTACTTTTTATGTAAGACTATTTTCATGTGGCAATTTGTTGTATCATGTATCTCGACGGTGGCAAATAGAGTGTGGTAAGCGGTAAGCGGTTACCATAGTCTATGTGCGCCTGCAACATCAGAGGCATCAAAAACTAGTTGGCAACCCTTCAAATCTGTGTAGTGACGGATTAAGAATACATAATGTCACTACACCATCTCAATCCGTGAGTGTCGTAAAAGGCGAATAAACCTTATCCAGAAAAGCGCATTGCGAGAAAAGGAAAATTCGAAACAAACCCTATATCAACCCGTCTGGCCAACGTGGTGGCTAAATTCCTTCAACATTCTTTGGAGGAGACCCGTGCTCAGCAGTGGGACGTTTTGGGTTGAAATGATGAACCCTTCAAACTCTCCGGAATGAGTTCTAGATACCGTTACTTACCAGTAGACCCAGTGCAACCATGTGTCTTCAGTTTTGAATCTCTTTTGAACCGATTTAATTTTTTTTCGCATTATTGTTGCCGATAATGCGAAGATGATTTTAAACTAATAAAACAAAAAGCACAGTCGGTTACGGAAATCGGACGGAGCCGCAGCAACAGCTTTTTTTGTAATAAGAGTCGCTTAATTATGATAACGTTCAGGTGCACGAGGGTGACATGCCGAAGTACTTCGCGTTTCTGACGGTGCTCGCGTTCAATATATTCCTCAAGGAGAAGGTAGACGTGGCACTGGTGGAGGTGGGCATCGGCGGGGTTGTTGACTACACTAACATTCTAAGGTAATATCAGTATTAAACCTTTAAATGAATTTCATGTGTTATGCTGTCTATAAGGGGGAGAAAAATCTCGAAATATCACAAGAGAAGGGAGGGTGTAATTGGGATACCACGTCTTCATTAGTTATATTTACACGTATTCATTATGAACATTAGTTTTCTGAACCTAATAACGTCTGAACTCTGAGTTGACACTTTTTACGTTGTTACTTTCTTGTTAATGTGTGTTAGGGCACATTGGGTATTTCCCGCTCAAACTGAGCCACCTGCCTGGGGAAGTACTACCTCCACTGTACACGCACAAAACTGCAGCTATAAAACATAAAGGACAGACGGACGGACATGACAAAACTATTAGGTTTCGTTATTTGCCATTTTGGCTACGGATGGCCCTAAAAGAAAATATACTTGCATATTCTGATTTTAGTATGTATCTTTACAGAAAAGTTCCTGTAGTGGGTATAACAGCTTTAGGTTTCGACCACACATCGATACTCGGTAACACGTTACCGGAGATCGCGGCGGCCAAAGCGGGCATCATGAAACGTGGCTGTGAGGCGTACACTGTGTCTCAGCGACAAGACGCCATGGACGTATTGAAAGAGTTCGCGATCAATTTTAAGGTTAATTAATATCTATGAATTATCTCATTAGAAATTATTTTGAACAGGGTTCTGCCGCATGGTGGTCGGTAAGAGCGAGCCTATGTCCTTCCGCAGGTCATAGACTATCTATATGTTAAATTTCATGAAAATCGCTTCTTACTTATCGCTTTGTTCCAGTGTCCATTAACAGTTGTTCCTGACTATAAAACGTATACATTCCCAAATAGAGACGAGGTGCATTTACCTGTAGACTTAGAAGCTTACCAAACCAACGCGTCTTTAGCTATTCAACTTGCACACGCATGGATGAGGATCACCAAACCTTGCCACAGGAAAAACGGCATTAAAAAGGAATTACATAGCGGTCAAAATGGTATGGCACGAGTTGGGTTGGAGTCTATCGTTAAATGCGTTACCAAGGAAACAATGGAAGGATTGGTGACATGTAAATGGCCCGGGAGATATCATGTCGTGAACGCTGAGTACGCGGAATTTTATTTGGATGGAGCTCATACGAAGGAATCGATGGAGATCTGCGCGCAGTGGTTCAGAGATAACAACAGGTACAAGTCACACTTTACTAATGCTCTTAATTAATTATCCATTAGGCTTGAGACAGACCGCGGTGTTGGAATTTATTAAGTCGTACAGGAAGCTTCCAACTTGACTTCGATTACCACATTAAGTAGCTTACTTGATGTTATGGATATGAAATTTCGGATCTGGATACGGATACGGATATATGAATGTATTAAATGAAATACGTATAATGATCACCATGTGTCGGTTATATCTGGCAAATGACATAGCGCCACATTGTAAACGCAAGAAGAGCGCATATGCAAGATGTTAGAATTGGCCATCGAGATGTTATTATAAGATTAAGAAAACAAGTGGAAACAAATTAAATGCTCTGTCATTATCATTAAACGTATACATTTCTAATCGTGATTGAATTTTCGAAATAATATATCGATTCTGGCCCATTGTATCAATTTGATAAATCGTAACGTACTGCAATATGCACTTACACATAACTCGAGGCAGTATTCATCAAACATAATTACGGTAACAATATACACTAATAATCAATTTTGATTTCAGATTGCCTCACAAAACTCTGATATTCAGTGCAACAGGCGACAGAAACGGCGAAATACTATTAGAACCACTACGGGATTTAGGCTTCAGTACCGTGTATTTCGTCATACCGACCGCTTACAGACACACCAACGAAAACAATGACAATTATTCTAAAGTCGAGGAAGAAGAATATGTAGCCAGGTGTCAGAAACACGCGGTAATTTGGCGGGAGTTTCACACAGGCTCCATAGTAGACGTCAAAGTCGCCAACTGTGTGGTTGATGCTTTAATCAGCATTAAAAAAAAAAAAACTGTCGATAGATCATCTGTACTAATAACAGGGTCATTACATTTAGTTGGAGCTGCCTTGTCGATATTAGATCCCAATTTAAAGGGTTAAGTATAATAAAGGTTATGAATTAATTTGATTGTTTTATTCGTTTTAATATGATAACCTTGGTATTACAGTAGGTAGCATAGTAATGCTACCTACTGTAATACCATACCCTATAGTAATAGGGTGGCAGAATTTTGAGCCAATGATACGAGCTTTGAGCGCAAAGGCACGGCCACGTGCCATTAAACCACGGAGAACCGCACGACCATGGAGGTCTTTAAAACTAAGCGTTGCAGAGACCTGCATTTTTGGCAAATAACAGATTGATTATGTAAAAATATAAAGAAAAAATCCTAGCTTCATATTTAAGGAGCTTATAAGCAGCTATAAAACCCCATGGCAGTGCCATTGAAAAGGTGCAATCCACGTTATTTACGATTATTCACGTTACTTTACAATTTAACTACTAAAAAGTGCTCTCTTCCTCGTAGTCAAACTTTTTAGTGAAAATGGTTTTACTATGAGGAATTACGTTTCCTCGTGGTCAAACTTGTCTAACGACCCTCCCTGTATAGTTATGTACAGTCAATCAAAAAGTGCTTGTTCATAAGCTTAAAAAGGCTTCCTCTCCCAAACTGTTTAACATTGTATTGTGAACAAAGTACTAGGCTAGCATAAGCTTGTAGGAGGTTGTTATAAAATTATATACATAATTCTATAAATGTTTAGAAATCTCTTACACGCTTCTGTTATCCTAGTACTAAATTATATCGTGGGCTTGTTGACATATGAACGTCGATACGCGATGTGCTCATTGGCCCTCTGCACAAAGTACTAGGCTAGCATAAGCTTGTTACCTAGTAAGCTGATGTTACCGGCGTCTATAGGTTACGGTAATAGCTTACCGCGGGCAGGCCGTACGACTGTTTGCCATCGTCTTGATATAAAAAGCCCCTTGCTATTGTTAAGACCTGTAGAAAGTAAATGACAAAAAAAATAAAACACAAGTAATAAAAATATTTCGTCTATAATAATTTAATCCAACAGTTACTAAATTAGCGCCAACATATTGCTAAAATTTGGCACTTTGCAATTAAAGCACAAACGATAGACACTATGTATACCTAACTATCTATAAACATAATTACATAGAAGTATAAATTATAATAAGAGTGCGGTTAGATTGATAGATACGAGGCCAAAACCATTTAGCATGGGTACACGTGTTAATGTGTATATCAGACAGTGTAGTAATAGAACACGATCGTTCCTTCGCGAGATTAAGTGACCGATGTGAGCGGTTTGCATTGCTTTACTGTATAGAAGTCAATACAAATAGGTCATTCCCCACTTTCCCAATCGCGCGAATGAACGATGATCGCGTTCTATTAGCACAACGTCTTAGGATCGCCAATTCGATGAGTGCACAGAGCGAAAAATAAGCATTTCATACCCAAAGTGGTGATTATTGACAAACAGAACGGCCTAGTAGGGGGCTGTCAACTCTACATATATTAAAACTGTCAAAAGCATTCTATAGTTATTTTACTTTTATTAATTTGTTATAAACACAATACAGATAGTAATTTAAAAATCCTAATGTGTACAAATATACAATTTTGGATCTGAAGCCCCATTACGACTGTACACAACATCCTTAAAACTACATAACTTCAGTGAGAACTACTACATATAACTTAAATATTTAAAAACAGAAATTAACAATACTGAACTTAAAATCTATAGCAAATATAAATATAGATTCTTTAAGTTTCTATTTTACAGGCACAAGTCTCATTTATTAAATACTCTCTTGAAGACAACTAAATTATCTTAGATGTCAACTTTAGAGCAATTTGTGATATATTCGGATTATTATTATGAAAGACATTATTATTGAACAACAAACAGTTGTGGGACACGTATCACGTTAGCACTTTAAAATTTAGCTACTTATTAATTTGCAGTGTCGATACGAAACAAGGTTTAATAAATTTACTTTCACGATAGGTGAATAGTTTGTTTTCCAAGACGTGCAGAGGCTTGTCTGTTTCTCGTATTACTGATGTTTCTGTAACATTTCATCTGACGTGACTGTGCTCTGCTGCATCACTTTACACGCTACCCAAATTGTAAATTACAAAAGATTGTAACTATCCATTTTTTTAAAAAGAGTGGCGTGAGTTTCTTGCCAGTTCTTCTCATAGCTCCACCCCGTCAGCGAATTGGTCGTAGGCAAATTTGCTGACACTACTTTTTGGATAACCTGTTACATTCTTATCTTGTGACTTTCATAAGTTTTACCTTGTAACCTAGATGAATAAACGAGATTTCATTTCATTTCATTAGCCACTACGATGGCTCGTCTGACATTTTAGGCAATAAAAATAAATTATGCAAGCAGGGGTCTAACCGAAAAAAAAAGCAAGTGGTCTATGAGATAGAAAGTTTGTTTAAACTCTGACCAAGTGTACTTGCACTAATATAGTGGTACATAAACACGTGATCTATCACTTATTAAGTAGGTACTTTTAGTTTTATCTACAAAGCTACTTAACCACACGTTTTATTGCGACACACTATCATATATCTGTGTATGTTTGTTTGGTTGACCGCGCTAAACTTAGGAACTACGGATCCGATTTGAAAATTTCTTTTATTTTTGGATAGCCCATTTATCGAGGAAGGTTATAGGCTTTATAGGCCATCACACTACAGCAGCACAGAGCGAAGCCCCAGGCATCAGTTAGTTTTCTACAACAATGTTTAGTATCGGCAACAAGTGCCCATAATATATATTCGATAGCTTGGCCACGTGATCGCGCTCTTATATTCTAAGCGCACATCAATTTTATTCAAAATGTACATAAATAAAACATATATACCTATATAAAATATATACAATTGAAGCCTCCGTGGCTGTGGTTGGTGACCCTGACTGCTGAGACAGAGGTCGTGGGTTCGATTCCCACCCAGGACAAATCTTTGTGTGATGAGCACAATTATTTGTTCCGTTTCTGAATGCATGTATCTATAATATGTAGGTATGTACATATTTACAAAAAAATATATATTCAAGTATTTTACAAGCATTAGTTTAGTTTGGGACTAGATGGCGCTGTGTGTGAATGTCCAAACATTATTATTATTACTATAAACTACATTCAACTCATACAGCTGCGTCAATTTTACTTTCAAACATCAGTCGTCTATGTCTAATAGGAATACGAAATACGAAACTATGGCCAAATTATTCGGTAACTATAAAACTAATTATTAAAATATTGCAACACTGTCATTAAATTGACAGCGTAACAATGTTAAAGGATCGGTTAATCTAAGTCTTCTAAAACGAATGATATTTTATCTGATATTCTAAATTTGTTTTGGGTAAACAAGAAGAGCTCCCGCCAATTAAAACTGCTGGAAGCTACGGATTGCCACTAATGATAGAATAAACCTTCAATCATCGCATATGATTCGTGTAGGTAGAAAAGCGAGTTAATAACAAATTACGGGGACAGCAATGCCTCCGGTCAAGTCAAAGCCGTACCATATTTTAAAAATAAGTTAATTTACTTTTACAACCGTTTATTATCTTATTCATATTTTCACTTAACGCGGTTTACCGCAAGTCAAATTTATCTAGGTAATCAAAGCAGAGCATGCTTTTATAAAAAAAAGAAAGCTTGTTTTAATAATTAACATTGTCGAAGAAAATCAGTTGTTGAGTGAGTTGTAGTGGCAATGACCCTCATTTCCTGCGTCTGTTTTCATTGACGACAGCTTTCCTTCCCCAGTACATCTAAATATACATTTATATATATTATCTGTACAAATAAAATAATACTACAACAATTATTTGTCCTGTTAACGACTATTTATTGTATGACGTCACATTTAATGGATGTTTCGTACAAATATTGTAATTATCTTATTATCGTTCGTTCGGTATCACAGAATCTTAATGAAATATGGAGGATATTCTTTGTACTGTTCTGAACCTGTTGGTAATTTTGCTTGCAGAGGTAGAGGTCTCGTCAAACTTCTAATTCGCTCTGCAGTTGACCCGCTGCTAATTAACGATGGAGTGCGTGTTGGGGGTGGGAATGGTGCTTCGTGTTCGGAAATGCTCGGGCCGCCGTCGGGCGATACGAATGGACCCGAAATCATCCCAAAAAAGTTAATTTACTATGTTAAACAGCAGCGGGGTGCAACTTCAGAGCTAACTAGATGTTTGACGAAACCTCTACAATTGAACGTAGTTAATGTAATGCAAAATGAATCCAGCCAATGAAAAACCGTTTTTTGAATTACTGTCATAAATGACATCATCAAGACTAACCTGACTTTCTTAAATCTTCCTTCCTCACCACTCACTTTATTGCACGGTTCAACACGCATTATATCTAATCATCATAAAACTCCTATTGTTACAAATTTACTCGTATTCAGTAAACGCGTGGCGGGCCGGTTTTAAAGCTAGAAGGCGTTTAATCAATTTTATTGTTTTAGGGGTAAGAAGTAAGAGAACAAGCGACACATTCCAGCATCATCATCATCATCATATCAGCCCAACGACGTCCACTGCTGGACATAGGCCTCACCTAATTTACGCCACAGTGAGCAACACAAGCGATGCTGGGATAGCATCGCTTGTGTATTACACACATATCACAGGTGTACTTATCTTTTATTATTTAAGCAGCTTGTACAAAAAGCACCGGGCTAGAAACGTGTTAGGAACCGCTGTTCGTGTATCTACATCGGTAATACTGAAGATGGACATTATTAAAACATGGTAGAACACTACAGAGAACCCTCATAACAAGCTGTTGATAACATCCACATAAAGTAACGTGTTAAGTATAACAATCTATAGAAGCAGGGCGGCGGTCTATTAAGGGCCACACAGACGACCAAAGCGTAAAACCAACTGGATGTCGTGTCCGGCGAACTGATAGTCTGTAGGGCCGTTAACAACAATGTATTGGATATCCGCTGAAGGCGGTCAACTTTGTGAAAATGAAATGAATGCAGGACATTTTGGGAAAGAGGGGAGGTGTAACTATTCGGCATACCTACTATGTAAATTTAGTAAAAGCACGTTGAAGCAGCTTGCGCCGTGCGGCACTGATAGTAGTCCAATCAGTCCCCATAACACATGCACCCTAAATAGGTAGCTTTTTTTTCACTAATGTACAATCTATAAATTCATTTCCTCTGTAATATTGACCCCTTAATACCAAACCGAATCTTAATTCCGAACACTAATGTTGTTATATTTAATTCGAGGTGATCTTTTTAGATTTGCTTGCAATAGTAGCTGATAAGTTTTATGAGGAGCGAAAAGTAAACTGTTTCGTTCGCCCCGTTCGGAGACAAAGCGTAAACATTTATCCGCCAAAGTTCCAAGGTTCGATTGTATGAGAAGAGAGAGAGGGAGATATGAGACCATTTATCAGCATATACGGCTAATGTCTTCATCAAAACCTAAATTCCATAAATACGGTCCTGATGGTGGCCAAACAAGAGTCACAACTGAGGCTCAAACGTTATTAGTGCAATTCATTCGTGACGCGCAGTGAGTGCCCGACGACACTCCGACCTTCTATAAAGCATGCGCATGGTACACTTCTATGGATTGTTATACATGGCTGAGGCCTGAAGCGAGTTTACTAATAACATTTACTCCTGGACATACAATCACGGATTCGTACGTACGTATAACCACTATAAAGCGATATAGCTCGGACAGGATTGCTCAGGCATACTTAGCTCACGTTTGATGGACAAATTTTTTGGACGTTTCATTTTGGACGAATAGGGTATAGTTTATCTATATCTAAATAGACGTATAAGTGCTTGTATTTGAAAATTACACTTAGTGATGTGATGATGCATTTTTGTACATTTAATTTGTTACTAGAGGTACAATCTCTTACCAATTTCCAGAACCATAAGTCTACATTTTAGGATATTAGATGAACTACAAATTAATGTTTTGATTTACTTTTTTATTTTACAGTTTTATCGACTCTATTCAACCAACGTAAAACGTCACAATATGGTCGCCATTATTTAAATTTCATTTAATTATATACTAAACTGAATGTGATGAGAAAGTAATCATAAAATAGGCCCCGATTGGCCTCAGCCTCTTACCTTTAAAGCCATTAACGTCCATAAATAATAACTATTATAAATGACAAGTAGTTCAGAACTTGTGACTCAGACTCGGATGCAATTCGACTACGTTGTGTATATCAATGATTGGTATGTATTGTCTGCACCATACGCCTGCAAACTCACAACTACCATCATTCGCTGTACTACGCACTAAGCAGACAAAGCCGCAAGCAATAGCTAGGGTTCAACGTCACTTCCGTTCGTGAACTACTTATCACCGAAAGTCTAAAGCTATCATTTGATAATTTGTTCTTGAGAGTCAGAAGTCTTCGTGTTGTGACAACATGTGATCGGAGGGCTCCGCTCTCTCGTCTCCTGTCGACTTTGGTCCTCCTCCTTGCAGCAGCTCTGATTGTCAACTGGCGTCGCCTCATGAACGATCACGACGGTCTCCTTCTTACAACATTTCTCTTCAGGAGGCGGTTCCTGTTTCTTCTTACAACAACCCTGACGTTCCGTCCTAAGAAGTTGAACATCTTCCACAGATGGACTGTCGTCTTTTTCATTCTCATGCTGACAGTGCGACGTTGAAGCTTGCATTTTTTTCATTCTGGCAACTTTTGAAGGGCAGTTTTTGGCGCCATAGAAGCAAGTGGCGGTTTGTTCGTTTGTGCTGCCATCTTGTGAGGTGGAGGGCATGTAGTGTGAGGGCTGGACGCATGTGCGTGTTTGACAGATGAAGAAGTCTGACTCCGAACTCATTGATGAATCTAGTAAAGGAGGCGCTGTATTCTCAGCTGTAAAAAGATAAATAAAGATAATTATAGAGAAAGCTTTTTACTTTTAACTAATTATAATAGGTTTTTCAAACTAAAATATATCAAACCGAAATAATAAAAACTAAATAACATTCATAGAATGGTGTTAGCAATGTTGGTTGCAAGCGGCACAGGATAGCTTGCGGCTTGCAGTGGTGGTAAATTAGGTCAGGCCTGTCTGCCTGTATAAGTGGATATCGTTGGGCTGATATGATGATGATTATTGTTGTTAAAATTTTATTGATATTGTTCCTTGGCTTTGATGCATTTGTTCAAACAACATAATAATAATTATGTACATAATTTTGCACATTTATCTATTGTAATATAGATTGATTATAATATTTATGTATCAACTTAATAATTAACACATCGTCATGTATTTAGGTACACAAATGTTTTGCAAAACCACTACTTATATAAGTACGATCAGCCAAGTTCCTGCTCGACCAATTACCAAACATTTGCTGTGTGTTACTGGACTGTTGAATCTTCTTGAATAGACTTGTGCTGTGTTATTCGGACTATTGAACGCTTTAATGTCGATAGTACATGTTAAATGGACTTGAACTTTCATCATCATCAACAATCGGAAAATGTCTGGAAACTGCTCGACCAGGATGTTGGCTGACTGTACCTAGCAGAATAACAATAATTTAAATAACATAGCGACATGCCTTTTAGGCGCAGAGCAGACGACGGTGCGGCGCGGGCCGGTCATTTGCACGGCGAACTAGAGAACAAAGGGAATTATATACAGCTAACGTACACGGCGGCAAAAAAGACCGCGCCACCAGTGCCCGTCGCGGCGTGACCGCGGCTGAGCGCCGTCCATAGAACAATCCAGTTTGTATGTACCAACGCAGATGGCGGCGCGGCGCGGGCAGCCACGCTCAGACGCGGTCTTTATTGCTTCGCGGTCAAAAAGACCCGCACCACGCCGTCGTCTGCGCAGTTAAACGTCTTCATGATAGGTTAATGAAGTACTGGCTATGTAATACTAGATGACACAGGGTCTGGACAATAAAAAGTTGATCATCTAGGCCATCTCTGCTATATATTATAGGTATAAATATACACATCTACGGAGGTTCTAAGTCAACATAAAAACTAAGAATGAATGTAGTAATAAGAATAACATTACATTAAGATCTGCGCACATGTGTTTATAATCAGTTATGGGTCCCATTCTACTTCTCCCGTATTGGAAGGGCTCAGGTTACTTCGCGTACTACGGTACTTGGGTTACTACGTGGGTCCCCTTCGATCGTTTCAGGTGTTGAGCGTAGTTGAACCGTCTTGTAACTGTTAGAATTCTGGGGACTCTGGGGGCTATGAAGAGTCTCTAGTTCGACTGCGTCCACTTTCTGACATTTTCTATCCTTACAGTCTTTAAATTGTTTCTTCAGTCTTTTGCAACGATCTTTGGGAACGGGGATAGGAAGGTAGAGGTTAGTACAAAATTGTTAGGTACCCTACAGCACAGCGGATAGCATTTTTCATTGATAATTTCATTTTCAAGCTTACAAGCGCTAGAAAAGCATCTAAAATGTAGCATGGGTGAGGATGCAAGAGCCTGTGAGCAGCTGTATGAATATCCGCGAAATAATTCTATGTTTTCGTAACACCATCGAGGTTTGATTATACATTAGCAATGAAAGATGCTTTCCGCTGGTATTTAATTCACCATTGCGCTGTTATTAAGTTCACAACAGAGACCGCTCCCGATAATGAAAAGAAAAGGTATCACAGATGGCGTCGTTGACCTCAGTCGTGGAGTGAATGTAGATACTTATTAGAAAGTGTTAACAAGAGCACTTTTTTGAGCTTAGAAATGCAGAAATAGTCAGTTGGCTTATCGTTTTATACGATGTTTAATGTCATGGTGTTGTTTTGTTTACAGAAGTATAGGTATATATTTTTATTGTATAGAAACTATATTTGTCTTTTAGTAACATTGTAGAACAATCTGTTTTTATTCTCAAAAAAAACCAAATGATTATATTATTTAGAGCATTTCAATAATGTCTCAAAAGCTCAGATCGATAAAGAGATATGGAGCAAAAACTCGAACGCGAAAAGCAATAAATAAAAATTCGTTACGGAATTTTATATATAGGTATATTGTGAACGAAAGAGGAAATATAAACCCAGAAGATTAGTATAGAATTGTTAGTTGTGTACGCTCCTTATGCCTTCTGATCGTTACACCTTAGGCACAGTTTAAATATCAAAGTGAGTCATATCCACGCGCCTCTGTGACTGGTCGCATACTTAAGCGGATACTAAGTAGAGGCGCGTTTGTATGAAGTTACAATACTGTATGTAATTATATTTATACTGTGCCTTAGGGCCATAGTACACACGCTACTTTTACCAATTTTGCAACTGCATCAATGCTGGCATCGCAGTTTGGCGATTCTCTGCGTTCCATCACAGTCATTGATTTACCAATATTCGGCGTCACCCTCCTAGACACATAATCATGTACTTAAGTGACGCTCAAAACTGACGCCGATATATTTTCAAATTATAATTACATTTTTAGAAAATAGTTTTTGTAAAATCAGTCTTATTTAATAAAAACACATTAGAATTGCTTTTAAAACACATTACTTATAAAGCAATAAAACCTTTTGACGTTCACACTCACGACAGCGAAACAATTGTGTGACAATTGAATTTTTTTTTAGTTCTATTTTGAGCATTTTGATCGCTGAGTGTGCGTCTTGCGCTTTTAAATGTCAATGATCGCGAATGACTATCGGGTATTTTAGAAATACTGTCGCTACTTTTAGTATCTAAAAAGCAACCTGATCTCAGATCGCGATGTTAAATTAAGCGTGTGTGCAATGGCCCTTAGAGAGCTTTAAACAATTACTTTGTTATTTCACTCGTGCCATAATTGGCATGTCTCACCTTTATAAATATGGACATTCATTTATGGATAGTAATGTATGTAGAATGGTTAAACAATGTATGTCTAATAATAGTGAAAGGATAACGTCACTAATGTGTTTGATTAACGAGAATATTATATCAATATTGTGTAGATCATGACTCAACCATTTCATTCCACTAAAAGACCGGGGTTAAGGGATTACGGAGGTTCAACTCCAATTCCAAAATGTCTGATTAATACACCTCCGATACCGACTTCAGCGCCGACACTTTTAAATCCGTGGTCGAAAACAGCGCATACCTCTAAATAATTCGAAAATGACTGTACTGATGATATTATGTGCACTACAATCGACCAAACGACTTAGTCTTCTAACTTGTTTCTAACACGCTTTCTCACAGTCTTCACCCATATGAACATTGAATGATAAATTTAAATATCGTGATCTAATTTTTGTAAATTTCAAATGCCGAGATCGGCGAAATTGAGCGTCAGCAAAATCTGGCTAGAGATCTGAAGAGATAGGATGGTCCTAACTCTAATCAATTTTTTTTGTGTTTCTTTTTAAAGATTTTTTTAATGCAATTCCTGTTACATTTTATTTGGGCGAACAAAGCCACAGTCGCAAAATGAAATATCGGAATTTCGAAAAACGTCGAATTAACAAAATGCCTTTTCGCAAAAAGCCATTTTCGACAATGCCAAGTTCTTTCTTACCAGTATCATCGCACTCCGGAGTACATCCGGTCTCTCTTTTCGTGGTGCAGCATTGCATCTGTAGCCTCGCCAGCTTAGGACCCCATATGAAGTAGCCTGGACCAAATAAAATGAATATTATAAATAAATTAATGAGACAGACTGGCTCGCTAGCACAGCCATATTGTACGACTGCTGAGGGAGAGTATTTGGATTCGATCTCCGCGTCGTCGGGCAAGAAGACAACGCCCGCACTGGGCACAAGCCCTACGTCGCGGGGAACTTTCCAAACATATCTACAATGAAAGGACATAGTACAATCAGAATAGAAACAAATATCTATGAATCACACAAATGAGACGAACAATCACACAATCGAACACGAATCAATCGTGTGGGAATCGAACCCACGTCACTTGGCACGGCGATGTTAGAGGCGAGGCGACCGCCTTAATCGCTATGCGTAGTGACGGCCAAGTGAATTCTATCTTGAAATTCTCAATATCTGTCCGTAGTCTAGAAAAATGTTTTCGATGAACGACATTAGGCTGGTCCTCTATTACATGGCGAAATGTGAGTATCACACACACCTCTGCCTACCCCTTTTTAACCTTCTTCTTCTTAACTTTAAGTTATGACTTATGAATCAGCTCATATTTTCTCCCTCACCACTCCCAAGCTAGTGTCTTGAGCCTTAGGCTAAGAGCGTATTAATTCGTTGCCATTTTAAAAGTGCGAAATAAAAATCGCAAACGTCTCGACGACAAATCGCTTCAAGTTATACAAAATAGGTTCAATTAAATGTAAGAGTTCGCATTTGCTGTTTTAAATTCCAAAACGATTTATTTTCGCAGTGCGTTTAGTATATTTTTTCTTGTGGTTCAAAGATTTGCAATATTTTTTCTTAACGATTTTATTTATCTTCAGCCACCTATTGTTGGAAACAACTGGCTTTTTGTTTAGTGGTAAACACTAGTTAGGTACTCCTTTCAATTGAGTACTATCTTTACAAATGAGCCACAGCGATTTCTTCTCAAGTCTTAACCTCGTCAGCAAACGCGCCTTATATTAGGACTCAAATGATCAGAATCTACACTAATGTTATAAAGAAAAACAATTTGTATTTTTCTTTGTAATGAATGAACTCAAAAACTATTGAACCGATTTAAAAAAACCTTTCACTAATAGAATGCTGGATTGACACTAACATACATATTTAATCAAATTCCACGACAATCGACGCGGACAACTGGTGAATAAAGAAAGAGCCGAAAGTGTTTGTTTGGTTATTTGTCACGTTTTTACACCTTAACCAATGAACTGATCTTCATTAAAGGTCATATCGAGATAAGACTTTAGGATCTGTCGTAATGCTGCAGCATCGTAAACTTTTTGGAATCTAAGAAGGAAGTGTATTTACGGCTTAAGTTACGTTTTTTCTACAACCATCTATTTTGTAACATAAATGTATTTTTAACTTAAAACAAATTGGCATTCCGGCCGAATATATTCCGACAGGTCCCCACAGAGCTCTGGAGAAGGGTACAGTATACATTGTTACGAACTACAACGCTGGCTAGCTTGTATGTTATAAGAAGATATATTTGTACTGACCAACCATCATGCCCAAGACGACAGCGAGCAGCAGCTGCACGTTGAACACCATCACGGCCAGCATAAGGAGGTACCCCACAACGTTGTGGATCATGAACATGACCGACTGATGAGCGTGCAGCAACACTCTAAATACAAATTATAAATAAATATTTTGACACATTGTTTTTTACACAGCGCCATCTAGCCGAAACTAAGCTAATATACGCTTGTGTTATCGGATCTAGACAACTGATAAATATAAGTACATACTACCTTTACTAGGTACTAGGTACTATCTTTTATATTAATGAAACACGGCGTGCGATATCAACGGGTTTATTTGAACTGGCTTACAATAACAACAACTCGACGACGAGCGACTCGTAGGGCACGCTATATCTAAACATTACCTTACCTTAACTCTAAAAGTCAAAACACACCAATAAAGATAGCGTATAATGAATGTCAGCGTATCCTGGGCATATATATATATATATATATATATATATATATATAGGGGCTGAAATTGCGTTAAGTCGTGCTAACCCGTCGCAGGGTACCCGTCGCGGAGTCCGGATTAAGTAGTGTCGCTAGTTCAATTTCAACGTTGTAAGTATATACGTTGTACAGTCGTGATCGCATTGCAAACGTCTCCTCTCTACGCCGCGATCGCATGCGCGGGTCCCCGTGTCGAAGTAATTTTGTGTAAAAACGCCTGTTTTTAACTTCTTTCGGCTCTAAAGGAGTAGGTTGGGTTTTTACATTACCCCTGAGCATACTACGCATTATTTCTGTTAGAATATATATAATGTAATCTATGTTTGCGTATACAAATTTCATAAACGTGATGTTTAATTTATGTAACTTCCAATCTTTTGACGGATGAAACCCGGACAAAAACGAGCTCATCTTTGCACATATAAGACCCTTGGACCTTTGATACGAGGCTTGAAGCAGTCCAATACTTATGTCTTCCTTGATAAAAGCCACCATGGCCTACAGTAGCACTAATTTTCTTACTTGTTATAAAATTCGCGACTATCCATCATGTCCATTGAGCACATGATGTGTAGCTTTTAACTCACTCCCTCTCCGTGGCGATACGTGATGAGGTTTAAGACCAAACCGCAAATCAAATGAAATATCACGTGTATTTATTCGTACAAATATCCTAAAATATTTTCAGAAAATTACCTTTCAATACAGGTATAAGCTGGAAAATGACGCAACATGAAAATTATATGGTTTATAAATCGCGCGTTCAAAGAAAAAATACACTTGATATCTCACTACACCCCCCTTCCGTCCTGTGTTTAATTATATTATTGAACTAACCGCCATCTGAACTTATTGCGGCTGATATGTGCGCTGTTTGTCTTGCGGCTTGTCGACGGCTCCGCATTACCCTGTTCCCTGAAACAAAGACAAGAAGCATAATATTATTAAGTGCCTATTTAATTTCTATCTAGCGACCTCTTCAGCTTCACAAATGGGTGCAAATTTCCAAATTTGTCCGTTGTTTTCTAATAAGTTTCCTTACATACTTGCATCATCATCATTGACTGTCACCGTGGCGCAGTGGTTAAGGTGGTCGCCTCGCCACTACATCGCCGTGCTGGGTAACGTGGGTTCGATTCCCACACGAGACAAATATTTGTGTGATTCATAGATATTTGTTTCTAGTCTGGGTGTACTTTGTTTCCGTTAGTTTCATGTTTGTAAAGCTCCCCGCGGCTCCCAGGGCTTGTTCCCTAGTGCGGGCGTTGCCTTTTAAAAAAAAAAAAAAAATCATCATCATATCAGCCCAATGACGTCCACTGTTGAACATAAGCCTCACCTAATTTCCGCCACAGCGAGCGATTTTGTGCCGCCCGCATCCAACGGCATACATACTTTATCCGGATAATTTTACAAACACAACAAAACCGGTGTGACTCTGCTGCATCACTTTACACGCTACCCAAATTGTAAATTACAAAAGATTGTAACTATCCATTTTTTTTAAAGAGTGGCTTGAGTTTCTTGCCAGTTCTTCTCATAGCTCCCAAAGCCAACTGGTCGTAGGCAAATTTGCTGACACTACTTTTCGGATAACCTGTTACATTCTTATCTTGTAACTTTCATAAGTGTTACCTTGTAACCTAGATGAATAAACGAGATTTCATTTCAACTTATTTACCAAACCGTTTTATACATTTCTTGTCTTCTTACTTACATTCAGAAATTTATTATTATTTATAATGTACTTAGATGTTGTGTATTATTTTATTATACATAATCTTACAAAGGCTTTAGATTTGAAAGAGATAGTTCAGCTTAGGTACGATTCAGACCAACCGGCTCGCATCGGCCCGCGCCGGGCGGCATTTTACAATGCGTTAAAGAACATTGAAATGTATCAACAGTAATTACAGTTCATATTTGCATGCAACTTACGCATAGTTACCTCCGTCGGCATCCCGCGACGCGTCGCGACGGCCGACCGGCTCCGACCGTAAGTTGCATGCAAATATGAACTGTAATTACTGTTGATACATTTCAATGTTCTTTAACGCATTGTAAAATGCCGCCCGGCGCGGGCCGATGCGAGCCGGTTGGTCTGAATCGTACCTTACAGAGTAATATGATAAACATAAACAATCCTCGGGTATACTGTAGGTACGTATTGACCTTCAATGTAGCGCAAACCAGTGCATCGTATAACGTACAAGAATTGTATTTATGTTTATTTATATTATAGATTTTTACGTTTCGAAAGAAAAAATTGAATTACTATATAAGATCCTTGTTGTCTGTCCGTAAACATAACCAATATGATACATCCCATTGAACTATAATCATGAAATTTGGCATGAGGAAAGATTTTGGCCTAACGAACAAAAAGTTCGAATTCACATGACAAATGATAGCAAGAGCCACTCACGCTATCACTACATCACCACAGTAGCTTCTATTAATGATATTTACTTATATTACAAAGCATTGAATTTATGTAAAGCTTAGCGTAGTACATTGTCAATGACGAAGATTTTTGGTGCAAAAGCGAAAAAATATTTTTATCTAGGTATAGGTAAATAGGGTTGATTTAGCCCCGCTAGCATCCCATCGTATGTATGTGTTTGCTTATAATAGGAGAAATATCAGAACAAGATTTCAACGTGCCTCAAATAGCTACCTACCCAAAATATGTCCCTATCATTACAAAATGAACAAAATCTGCCAGGTGAATAACAACAATAAATCTTTGACACACATGTTAGCTAATTATCCAAATCAAATCGCAATTTTCCTGTAAATCTAAAATTTTACACTAATTTAGCTGGTGTTGGTGTTATCAGCTTAATGTACCTAATATACGTACAAAAACAAATTTCCAAATATTCCCAAGGATTTCTCATAAAATCTGAAAAAAACATAACAAATATCATAACGCAATTTCCCCCGAAGGGTTAGGCAGAGGTGTGTATTACACCGACATTTCACCAGCTATGTTCAGCTCCATATAACAGGGGCCTATTGCCATTAGGCGGCTGGCGGCGGCGGCCTACACTCAAAACAAATTCGTGCACCAATATGACATAAGTTTAGAAAGGAATACATAATACTGTGTTCTAATACTTGTAATTGTTTTGTAAACATTAACATTATAGATTATTTAATCATGACGCATCACGGTATTGCGTCAAAACAAAACACCTGTCTTAATGACGGCTCTAACACTCTCTACGCGAGATCGGGTTAAACCGAATGAGAAAGCAGAACGGGCGAGGCGAAACGAGAGGAGACAAAGGGATGGTAGCATGTATGTAACGTACATGATGTTTGTTATTGTTACTAAATGACTGCAATTGTTTAACCATACAAAACCTCAAAATTATTATTAGTATTTTCTAAAAACAGGCATCCTTATAGGGCTACCACACTCGTCGAGTCTCGAAGTGCCTCGCTGAGAGTGTACACTTGTACAGGCGGGGATAGAATCGAAAGGATTATTCCACTTATCCCCGTTGAATATGGGAATTTGAGAACTTTTCTTTCAAATTTGTGCAGGAAAATTTCAAATTCACATTGATTCCTCATCAATTGGAGATTTGAAACTTTCATTCAATGTGGATAGATGGAATAACCCAGTCAAAAGACGTTAAATGTGAAAAGTTAGCACATATTTTACGTCTTTTGGTATGCCTTTGGGTATAAAACGGTAAGCATATCGGTTAGTGCTCAGGTACGTAATATTTTTTGTGCTAAATCACCTGACAAGCGGGATCAACGGCCGGTTGTCAGTGGTGAGTACACGGTTAAAGTTTACTTTATCTACGCTCTCGTATAAAAGTTCTATTTAACAAGAGATCTATTCCGTAAAGTTCTGCTATTTGGCTGCTCTAATTATCGGAAAGTTTGATTATCTCTTTGAAAAGAAAGTATCGATTACATGAACACATTGAAGCTATACTTAGTGAACATCTTACCGCCTCAGGATCATAAAATGTTGCTAGTTTTTTATTACCTTAATTTTTCCAATTCGTAAGGAAACGTTTTGAGGCCAAGAAAATCAGTCAATCCGTTCTCAAGTATAATATATATAAAGTATTTTAAAACATCAAAAAAGTAATTCAAATGTTGTAATTGTTATTAGTTATTTCACATTATGAGGCGGCGACAAATTTAAAATAATCAAACATCACAAAATTCTTGTGTTATAAATGGTGTAATTACCAACTTTGTTTTAAATATACATTTTGATAAAAAAACTCCTAAGAAAGAATTATTAATTTAATTTTAGAAACCGGTTAAAATTGATTGCAAACTAATTTCATTCCTATTCTTTGGAAAGTAAGTTCAAATTACCTTGACAGAACACAGTTCGTATAGCGGATATTATAAAAACCGTTAATTACACGACTTACTTTACACTTTCCACACTTAGAGGTAATTATAATTGTGTACTAATAATTGTAATATGCCCGTGCAATACGGAAGCTCCGCAAAGGGTTAAAACGTATGTTACATTAATTTGTAATGCTAGGCAAATGGGGGACTTAATTCGTCTTGTAAGCTTGTGTAATCCACATACAATAAAACAATACTCTCATGATTGCTAATCTATTAATAGTTAACACAGTTCTAGTGAAAGGTATCTGTGTCAATGGCATGCTACGGTTACGCACTTAATTATGTTACATTTCTATGTAGATACGTTTCATTATTGAAGTCATACGACCAAGGTCAAAATATCAACGAATTGCCATGAAGTAGTCTAATTATTATATAAGTAAAATTAAAAATGAAAAAATGTGGGAATATCTAAAAAGTAAAAACAGCTTCGGTAAACAATGGTTTGGATTAACGACTGCAATGTTGCGTAAGTGGAAACAGGCGTTTTATAGTTAATTTAACAGTGCAATCATGAATTCATGATCACTCCGACATCAAAGTACTTATTTGATACACATACGAGTAAATACTCTGACTGGCCTGTTGGTCTAGTGGTTAGTGTCCCTGACTGCTAAGCCGGAGGTCGTGGGTTCGATCCCCACCCAAGACAAATGATGAGCATAAAGGTTTGTTCTGTGTCTGGGTGTAATTTATCTATAATATGTATGTATTTACAAAAAAAAAAAATTAGTATATCAGTTGTTTAGTACCTATAACACAAGCAAATATAATTGCTTACTTTGGGACTAGATGGCGCTGTGTGCATGTGGTAGAATATTATTATTATTAATATCTTATCATATCATAACCGTTATAATGTAAAATAAACTAACAGAGCCATCTAACAACAATCTCTTTTTAGTTACGCAATGTCTTTTTAGTTACCTGTTACAATTCTTATGTATGGCATATTATTATCTATAATAATATTAAAAAGCTGAAGAGTTTGTTTGGTTGTACGCGGTAATCTCAGGAACTACTGAACCGAATTGAAAAATTATTTAAGTATTGGATAGCTCATTTATCCAGGAAGGCTATATAACATCATGCTACCACAAACAAAGATCTACAGGAGCGAATTATCGGACAACAGCTAGTGATTCATAAAATTGTAACCTGATGAAAGTATAATATGCGGGGGTATATTTTAGAGTCACAGAAGCCAATTTTTGTCTGCTTGTACGCGCATCACACATAAACTGCTTCATGGAATTAAATGCTGTTTTCACCATTGTGTTGCTAAAGGATATAGGCTACTTTTTATTTTTATTTTTTAATGACAATTGAAATAAGATTTTTTTTGTGTGATAAATGGTACAACTGTAACATAAAGTTAGATCCTCATAATTCACCAGTTTTGACGAAGCTGACATTAATACAGAAACTTCGGCATTGTTCTCTTAGATTGTATTCAGAGTTAATCTAAAGATAAATATTATATAGGAAGTTTGTATTGCCACGCGACGCAGCAGTGTCGTGTGCAAAACAACATGTTGCACACGGCACTAACGTACAGTGTGCCAAAATACCCTCCAAATCGTCACCTGATCAAACACTCACTTTTTTAACCCTAGGGTGTGTTTTAAGCCCGTTCGATGTTGGAGTTTATTAAGTCGTCCAGAAGTAGGGTTACCAGGTGTAAAAATCAAAAGACCGGAGAAAAGGCCTGATTTCCATGAAAAAGTCCTTAGGTTTTATACAGTTTGAGAATTTTCTCTCAAAAACGTATTATTATCATTTTATACACTGCGGCTCTAGCTCCCGCGTTGCAAGCAACTTACTTAGATAAATAAGTATTGATTTTAACTGCAATTGTTACCAAAAGAATATTATTTTTAGTTTGTTTCACTTAGATAAATAAGTATAGATTTTAACTGTTCAATTGTTACCCAAAAAAAGATTATTTTAGTTGGTTTAACTTTTAATTAAAGAGATCTTTAAAATGTAACCTGTGCTTTATTGAAAATCCTGAGATATCACGAGATTTGCAAAATCCGGCCGCATTCCTGAGAAAAGTCGAAAATTCCTGAAATCTCAGGACAAATCCTGAGATATGGTAAACCTACCCAGAAGGCTTCCAACTTGACTTAACGACTACCACATCTATAGATACTATATATTGTTATACTATTCCTATAATCACTACTTAGTATAAAACAAAGTCGCTTTCTCTGTCCCTATATCC
This sequence comes from Laspeyria flexula, assembly GCA_905147015.1. Lineage (NCBI taxonomy): Eukaryota > Metazoa > Arthropoda > Insecta > Lepidoptera > Erebidae > Laspeyria > Laspeyria flexula. The sequence goes on from LR989954.1 coordinate 16,380,504, forward strand.
CTATGTATGCTTAAATCTTTAAAACTACGCAACGGATTTTGATGCGGTTTTTTTTAATAGATAGACTGATTCAAGAGGAAGGTTTATAGGTATAAAATACATACAACGCGGGCGAAGCAGCGGGCGGAAGCTAGTAATATTATAAAGAGGTAAAGTTTGTGAGTTTGTGACGTTGCAGGGGGTAATCTCGGGATCTACTGAACCGATTAAAAAAATCTTTTAGTGTTGGATAGACCATTTATCGAGGAAGGTTATAGGCTATATAACATCAAGCTACGGACAATGGGAGCTTGGCAGTGGCTAAATAAAGAACGACGGGAGCGAAGCCTCGCGCGACATCTATTAATATTATAAAGCTGTACAGTTTGTTTTAACGCTAGGATGTCAGGAACTACTGGACCGATTTGAAAAATTCTTTAAGTATTGGTTAGCCCATTTATCGAGGAAGGTTATATGCCATATAACATTACGCTATGGACAAAAAATGCTGCCTCGGTGGCGCAGCGGGAAGTGTATACGACTGCTGTGCAAGAGGTCCTGGGTTCGATTCCTGGGTCGGGTGAAAATGGTATTGGGTTTTTCTATCATGAAATTCTAGTATTAAGATTTTCCCGGAGTTTGGTAAACAAATGTTCCCGGTTGACGACAATAGGCTCGCCCCCTATTTCATGGGACCAAACATAGCTGGCGAAATGTGGGTGTGAAATACCTCTGCCTACCCCTTCGGGGAAAAAGGCGTGATGCTATGTTATGTTATGTTATGGACAAAAGGTGCTGAGCAGTGGGAAAATAAAGAACGACCGAAACGGATTACGTGCCTCACTATGCCACACAATGTACCTAGTTTATTTCTTGTATGGGCTTGTGGCGGAGTCTAATGTTGGAAGTTATCAAGTCGCCCAGAAGACTACAATGTAGTGTAGGCACATAAATGTTTTATATGTAATAAATTTTCGCTAGCTATGTTAGATCCTATTTAGTAAGTATACTAATTAAAAAAAAATAAGATTTCAATGAGCATTAAAGACATGAAACAGAAACAGAATATTTATTTGTCAATGGAGGTAAAATTTACATTAGATCTTGGGTTCTTGAATTAGATCGCTACATTATACCCATAGGCATACAAATTATAGAGCAGCATCGGTTAAGAGATTACTGTTCAATACTAACTATAATATTGTTTATAAATACATCATAATGAATTGCATGTTCAAAGGTCTGTTTGTAATCGTATTCAGAGATTACGTTATTATAATAATAATATTTCAACACATATACACAGCGCCATCTAGTCCCAAATTAGGTATATTTGCTTGTGTTATGGGTACTAAACAACTGATATACCTGCTACTTAAATACTTTTTTTTTGTAAATACATATATATTATAGATAAATTCCACCCAGACACAGAACAAACAATCATGTTCGTCACACAAAGATTTGTTCTGGGTAGGGATCGAACCCACGACCTCCGGCTTAGCAGTCAGGATCACTAACCACTAGACCAATAGGACAGTCTATTATGTGAAGATATGTACAGACTACAAATATCCGTGGTCTCTGACTACAAATATCCGGACCATAAGAGTACACTTGTACAACTACGGCCCGATCCTGCTAACACAATATTGTGTAACACAATGTCCAATGGTAAGCCGATGGTCGCATTCGATAGTTGGCTTACTTACTGCCTCACTCAGAGACGTCAATTAGTAGTAATCTGTCATTAACACAATTTTGTCATTGAATAATCGTCTTTAGGCGTATAGACTTAAGTATTACACATTTTACTGAATAAACTTAAAGTTACGTAACGTCTCTGAGGCTGAGATCTATAGAGCGTACTTGGACTTTGCTCAGACTTCACTCCAACAAAACTTTGCTCAGCCTAATCTGAGCCAAAGCATTGATTTGGAATCTATAGACAATGTCATTGCTTAGCCCGCGTACGAGTAGATGTTTCATTTCATGCATCATCTTCTGCTGAATTCTTTGTAAAATAAAAGATAAAATCAATGATACAATACTTTTTGTAGTTTATAATAGTCCAAAAACTCCGTTTTCTTAAAATTACTAGATTATTTTTAAATTTTGTTGTCTAATATTGGTTAAATGTAATAAATATTAAGTTATGAAAGAAATTGAGTAAAGGATCGCTAATGACAGCTGTTCAATGTTCAATGAATGTTATGCGACAAAGTTCAATAGTCATTTTAAAATTATGACATTTGTACACCATTATTTTTTACAGTATAATAGCCAAAGATTTTCGTAAGTCGTCGATTTTGAGAACTTTGACTTTGCTTAGCTTGGGCTTGGATAAAGTCAAAGTTTGCACTATAGATACCGATTTTGTCTTATCTCGAAAGTTTAGTCAGAGCAAAGTCCAAGTACGCTCTATAGATCTCAGCCTGAGTACGGCAGTTAGTCAATATTAGTGACTATTAGATATAAATCCGTCGGTCTGCTATCGACGTTTGTAATTTAGCAGCATCGAGCCCCTGGTGTGTTGTATTTGTCTTAAAATTGTCATATTTATGAAGACAACTTACCGCTCACTAAGCAAATTGCGTCTTTCGATCGAAGTGTGATGTCGTATCTTCGATAACGCACAATATTGAATCTTCGCCAAGTACACCTGCAATATGTTGATTTACTTAATATTGGGCATATAAGTAAACGATATATTTAATTTTATAAATACCAAGAAACATAAAAGAATAGTATGTGCAGTGGGTTTCCTCACGATGTTTACTTTCACCGTTAGTTATGTCACAAGATTAGTTAGCGACTGTGAACTGGCAACCGTATTATCTTGATTTTGATAACTTGAAGAAGATGAAGAAACAATGTATTTGAGTCAAGTAAACAACAGAATAGCGGCCTACACAAGACATCTATTCTCCAAATTTCATTGATATACAGCTAGTAGTTTTCAAGTAAAATGCCTGTGCCATACGGACGGACAGACATGAACTTTCCATTTTTCCATTTTTACCATTTTGTCTACGGAACCCCTTAAAAATGAGATAGGGTATGACATGTTTTTTTATTTTTTATTATTATACTACACCACCAACATAGTCGGTGCCTATTCTGACTGTTCATCCATTCATACCAGTTCTCGCTTGTTTACATCTCGCACTTTCATTCCGCATACTTTGTCTTTCTTGCATTCGTCATCTTTTAAACTGTTGGGTGTCCCACCTAATATATACTGTAAGTATATAACTCTATCTATTATAATATTTGTTACTACCTATCTGATGTTGTCTTTAATATATTTACAGGGTTTATTTAGATAGGACATGTTGCCCGTTCACAGTTGAAATATAAATTCCACAAAGAAAATCCACATTGGATACTGCCAGTCAGAATCGTACACGGACAGCATAATTTGCATGGCGGTCACGTATCTCTTTCTTCGCATACCAAGACAGCTCTTAAACAAAATTAAATTGTAATACCTACCTATCCGTGTAGCGACGGATTATGAATACATAATCCAGTCTCAACCCGTGGGTGTCCCGGAAAATTCGAAACAAACCCTATACCAACCCGTCTGGCCAGCCTGGCATAGTAGGCTATATTCCCTCCACATTCTTTGGAGGAGACCCTTGCCCAGCAGTGAGACATTTATGGGTTAAAATGATGATGATGACATGATGATGAAGGTATTTCAATTTTATTAAATTTAAGAGCTGTTAATTTATTATTAGGAAACAAATAAGTAGGTATCTTTATTCCATAGTTAAATTATTTTAGAAATCTCTAGTAATTTTTATTTGAGTAAACGTTTTTTGGACTACGGGATTTTTATAGTCTAAGATAGTGCCAGTGCATTTTGTAATTTTTGTGACACTAAAAATAAATAGGTACCTACTTAGTATTTTCTTTCTTTCTGATCTGTAGCTATGCATTATTGTGGTCGGTAAACGGTTAGTTATTTAATACACATACCTTCACAGTAAAGATAGGTAGGTATAGATACACAGGTAATACAGATTTAGTGTAGAAATAAGATTTAGGTTTCTATGAAATTGCACTATACTACATTATTAGAAGCAAATATAAGGGCCATAGCACATTCGTTAGGTACTTTTAGCATCGGCGATCGGCGATTTTGCGACAGCATTGATGCATCGCATTTTGGGGATTCTGCATTCCATCGTAATATTAAAATCGCGTTTTAAAATTCTGTCGCTTCATTTAGATTCTAAAAAGCTACTAAATCGCCGATCACCGATGCTAAAAGTCTGAATACTAACTTTGGAGGCTTCATAAAACAAAGCTATAACGAACAGCAGTATCCAAGTAAGTGCGAAGGCCCAGAGCGTGGTGATGTCCAACCCCGGAAACATAAACTCCCCCAAATCGTAGCCGAACCAGAAGGTCATGCGCATCATCTTGGCTGCTGACTGTGCTGTCCACCCGCCTGCAACAATTCATTACATTCTGCAATTAGATATTTACTATTTTTATTACACCACGACGACGCCGACGGCCATGTTGGCTCTGATGGCAAGTGATTACAGTAGCTTATGGACGCCTTAAACCCAAAGGGGGATTTACCCTATCGAAAGTAGACGATATGGGGCGCTGATCATGTCGGTTACTTTTTCCTGATCAGCTAATAACTATATCACTAGTCAACAAAATATTTAATACCTACATTAAAATAAATTATCATAAGCACGTCAAATAGGGTATATTTATTAAAATAGGTATTCCCAAATTTCCCAAAAAATATACCTAGGTATTTGTTACTCGTATACCTACTGTAATTCGCGCGTTCAGGCCATCATGCACCGCGCTATTGATTAAAATTTAGTTCTGTTGTCCATTTTAGAGATGCGTATCAAACTCTCAACTAGAAACTGTAAACTGACAAAAATTGTACGAAATGTTATTCGCAGTGCGTACTAGGTGTAAAATACTATACGGAATTAACTTAAACCTGTACATTACTTGTGTACCTGTCATCATCATCATCATATCAGCCCAACGACGTCCACTGCTGAACATAGGCCTCACCTAATTTACGCCATTTTTTGTACCTGTACTGATAGCGGAATATAATACGGGAGAATTAAAAACTCGCGGTGAAATATCTTATGCGGACATCCATTCCACGCCTGCGCTACGCTTTCGCCGCGTCTTCATCTTATAACGTTTCTGACAGTTTCTGTATAATTCAGGCCCTAAGGTAGTCCGCAAGAAATCGCTTTTACCGATAAGACTGCCCATTGTCACTACCTTTTTCTTTGAAGTTCTTTGTAATTATATAACTTACATTAATTGCGGTGTACAATTAAATGTTCTTAAAATTAAAGCAATCTATTACTATGACGTCAAAATGATCTTTCGCTCATAACATACTAACATAGTTACATTTTTTTTTAATAAATTATACTACAATATTTCTTAGTACAAATTAAGGTGGCAGTAACAAGTTAAAAGTAAATCTCATTTAATTAATCTACATAGGTTACAAAGAAACTAAGTTATAAGTTAAGCGATACACATAGGTACTGCAGATCCGATAAGATCCGTATCTGCCCGCAATTCTGTCAATCTCGCTCTTTATATAAAATTCACTAAGCAATGGACACAGCGCAGAATATATATACCTAGGTACAGTTTTTCATATAGAATCTGTAAGAAGAGACATTAGTATTATTTATTTAGATATCTTCTTTAAGAGCGTATTTACAAACAGAATGACAACGTAGAAATTTAGTGTCATATTTTGTGGTTTTTCAATTTTTATAGGTAGGTAATTTAATCGGAGCTTTATTTTAAAAATAATGTTTGCTTCCTCGGCGGGAAGTGGGAAGTGTATACGACTGCTGTGTAAGAGGTCCCGGGTTCGATTCCCGGGTCGGGTGAAAATGTTATTGGGCTTTTCTAACATGCAATTCTAGTATTGAGATTTTCCCGGAGTTTGATAAACAAATGTTCCCGGTTGATGACAAATAGGCTCGCCCCCTATTTCATGGGACCAAAAATAGCTGGCGAAATGTGGGTGTGAAATATCTCTGCCTACCCCTTCGGGGAAAAAGGCGTGATGCTATGTTATGTTATGTCTATGTTACGTTTACTATATATGTAAGAACTAAGAAGTCATTGCGTTTATAGTTCTATTTATATGCAAATATCATATTGAAAACTTGCAGGGCGTTATTTTCATAGTAAAATAACGGCTACTATAACGTAATTCTAAAAAGTGTAACACGCAGAGCACGATATTAGGTGGGGCATCGTCTGTGGAATGGCACCACACTTGCACTTCAAGACGAAGCTATCAGAAAATTCCCACCTGGACAATTTATCTTTGGTTCGGCCGACCTGAGTCCATTGTCTATTATAAAGACTACCAGGTAAGCCGCGGTAAATCATGGCCAAGCGGAAAGCTCTCCAATGGCTTAACAAAAAATCTCTGGGAGTCTAACGCATTCTCTCCACAACCTGCATCTTTCCTTTCAGATATTATTTTTTTTAGGCATTTTGCAGCTTTGTCGCACAGGGTTGTGACTGGAAAGTGGGTGTCGTGTATAATCTATGAAATTCTGTACAATGCTATAAAACACGAACTGTGAGCCCCGGCAAATAATGCGTTGTATAAAATTAACAAATCACTAATAATTATAATAATGCATTATATTCCATTTAATCTAATTTTATCTTTTGTTTAGTTTCACTGTTGTTTATTATCAAATCTTACAAGTTAAATTTAAATGACTTTTCGTGTTGGATTTGAGCTGAAATAGGATGCATACGTAAATGGGACGCATTGCTACATTATTATAAAATGGAGTTGATTTAGTATTAACATTATCAGCGACTCACACATCAACCAACAGTCTCAATGACGTGTAAAAGCCATCATAGTCATTGTACTACACGTGTAATACAATCGAAAATAAAAACAATGCAGTTGTGAATTGTGTATGCTTATCATACATACTATGTCAGTGCGAACAGACTCAGTAATGATTTATTGTTATCTTATTGTTACATATTATATGTAGGTATTCGTTTTGTTATACAACGTTATACTTTGTTTATACTAAAGTTGTTACACTCTAATCGTCTTTTTATTTGCAGAATCATAAAAAATGTAAATTTAGAAATAATTAAACGTCACTGCATTTCTCATACATATTGCTGCTGCTGCCGGTCGAATATTGCCGAATATCAGTAGTTTATGTACATATTTAATTATTTTGTTATGTTGCAGCACAAGACGTTAGGCGGCCATTGATACACTACAAACGGTGTCCAAGCTTTTTAAAATTTGAATACATTTTTGACAAAAAATATACACCTAAAATGGTATAAAAACTACTACGTGCTACTTATTCTGAACAAACTACTTTCAGAATTCCCACAAAGTAGGAATAAAAGTGTATTATCTTTTTGACAATTAGTACAGTCAGCAACAAAAGTAACTGAACATATCCATTATTTCAAAGCGCATGTATACCGAAGCATACATAAATTATGTACCAAGCTTAGTGCTAGAATTGAATTATCATCAATTTTTCAACAAGAAAAACGGATTCTGTTTCATGAACGTAAACTGCACGAATGCAACGGGGAACGGGGGAACGTCCATGCAGCAGAATTAGATTTTTAAATAACTCTGAACCATGCGTGTGTAGTGTTTTTGTAAACATATTAGAACAATGGCGGCCATGTTTAAAATACGGACGTGCAAGATTTATTTTACCAATAGAATTGTGACTGGGTATTGTATTATTTAAATAGAATTTGTTTTAATTAGGACAGACTATATTGTTGCCTAATTCGTAATAGTTTATATAATAGTCAAATAGATATGTGCTTACATCCTTTTTCAGTAAACTGCGGGTGACTAAGTATTTAGAAATACCTATAAAAGGGAACGACTTCATTGTTTGTTCCTAGGCTTGTCAAGTGAACAGTCGGAATTTTCTTCTTTAGTCAAACTGATTAAACCACGAAGGGTAAGATATTCAAATAGATTATATGTACATACTTAATTATATCAAATATCTACATAATTACTTTTTTTTGGTGACGCCAATAAACTGGCAGGCCGTGTACTGACACAACTTGTATTTGTTTGCGTGTCAGTAAGATTTTTTTATAGCAGCAGCGTCTTGGGCCTATGGCTCACAGGCTCAGCGTCACAGACAGCATTGTCGTCTTACGTTCACAGAAGGTTGTCACTGAAGTTGGCAATAAACCTGCCAAGTTATAACCTGCGTCTCATAGAGGCACCCAGATCAGTGGGCAGTCTGTAGGGAATGTATCATTACTGAATAACTCTGGTGTGACGACATAAACACTTTTGAATCAGACTGGTGGAATACGCCAACGGACAGGCAAATACAGAAAGTAATAGGGGTGCTTCCTCAGCGATAGGGTGGAATAGACTGAATGAAAAAAAAATAGATATATTTTCTCATTGAAATAATCTATTGCATTTTTCGCAGTCCAGAACTCATAGTCACCTAATTTTTTTAATTGTTGCTTGCCGTGCCATTTTGTCAAGGTAAATGTGATAGTTTGTGGGTTTCAGCGCCGGGTGGCTAAAGAGGAACTAAAGTGAAATTACAAGGCTAGGCAAGTAATTAAACTTTATCGATTTTTGTCAGTTACCTAGTCGTTTAATTCAAATTCAAAATATTTATTTTGAATGGCAAATATCATTCAGGCCGCTAGTTGAATGGCGCCGTTTAGTAAAACGGCTAAGCTGTTAATTAAACTAGCTTGTTGCGACATATATTATACTACTCGGCCAAAACGATTAAGTACATGACAGCTAGACATTTTTAATTTTAGAATACTAACTGCCGTACTCAGAGTTGTTACTTAACTTTAAAGTTTCTTTAGTAAAAACATGTAATACTTAAATCTATACGCCTAAAGACGATTATTCAATGAAAAGACAAATTACCTACTGCTAATTGACGTCTCTGAGTGCGGCAGTAACTAAACCAAAAATTTAAGAGTGCTAAAGTGATCATTCATCATAACCACATTTCTATCATGCGCCTATTTTTTTTGGTCGTGTAGTACTTTTTTGTAATAAGACTGTATTTGACATTTTTACATACAATTTGTCGATATATTTGATTAGACCAAACATAGCTGGCGGAAAGTGGCTATGATATAACTCTACCACCCCTTTGGAAAAAAGGACTGGCGCTATGTTATATGTCAATATCTAATGTATTTTAATAAGATAAACTTAACAAATAAGTTTATATGTCAAAGTAAATAGGTAATAAATAGGATTAATTATCACTATTATACTATATATTTTATCAGACTGTGGTTCACCTTAGAGATTCCATTGGTCTGTTTTATCAAAATTCTGGTATCTAATTAGGTAACAACTTTATCACTACTCACAATATTCAACACTTTGTGGCTATTGAAGTAATTGTTTCCTCATTCCTTTGACAAGATAATGAAAATAGTTAAGGTATTAAAATAATAAAATGTCCTCTAGGCCTTGGACGATTTTATCTATGAAAACTTTCCTGAAGATACAAGTAGGTCGAGTAGTTTGTAAGATTACCTACCACTTGCCAGGTGTGTCCTGCATGCAGTTGGAACGCGTCAACCAATAGGTTAGCTATTCCTTGAATCACAATGAAACTGCTATCAACTTAATTTTTTATTTGTAAATGCATACTTACATATTATAGATAAATTACACCCAGCCAGACACAGAACAACAATTATGCTCATCACAAAGATTTGTCCTGGATGGAAATCAAACCCACAACCTCCAGCTTAGCAGTCGGCTTAGGGTCACTAATACTCATTAACCACTAGGCCAACAGGCCAGTCTTCAACTTACATTCTATTTGAGTAATCTAAATTCAAATTTAGAATATCTAATGGCCGCCATAGACATTCAAGGAATTTGATAAAACAGGCTGGTTCCAACAGTTTGATCAAATTGGCATGATCTTTCAGACGATCACACACCTTCATGCAGGCTTGAAGCGGTATCAGTTCAGTGCCAATTGTTTATGTTCCATAAACAGGATTCATTTTGGTATATTTGTAAGAATTCTTCTAAGACATCGCGGTTTGACATTGTGCAATGCAATACGTCCGCAGCTACAAATGAGGGCTCGCAACACACACACACTCAAATTATTTATAAAACAGTTTGATCAAACTGATCAAATAAAAATACGAAAATTCTCTGCTGTTTATTGTCTCTAAATAAATAAAATAAAAAAATTATATTTAAAGCTAGGTTCAGTGGTTAGTGACCCTGACTGCTGAGACAGAGGTTTTGTATTTGATTCCCACCCAGGACAAATCTTTGTGTTATGAGCACAATTATTTGTTTTGTTTCTGGGTGTATTGTATCTTTAATATTGTATGTATGTACAAAAAAAAGTTATTTATGTAAGTATTATATCAGTATCCATATTAAAAGCATTAGCTTAGTACTTATGTGTATATTTTTATTTTATTAGCATCTAAAAAACTATCTATAATAAATAAATCTTTCATTATTTAACAATTCAGTATCAATTTATTAGTCTGCCTAATTTTAAGCAATTCACTCAAAAGGGGTCAATAAAAATATCCCAACATAAAAACTCATTACAAAATTGTCACACTTACCACAAAACGATTGTAATGTTGTTCACTCCCTTATCATTTATATATTTATTTACAATCTGGTCTGCAGATATCACAGTTAAGCGATATTCTTATCACACATTTTATTGATAAATTAGAAAGTAAATATCACTGTCCACTTAGTTCTGATAACACAAACACTTATTTCAAAGACATTATTGAAGACAAAATATCAACAGCCGAAACTTGTAATTCACTATCTTGCCCCTATGTGATCTTCGTAAAAACTTTTATTACTACAATTTTACGGAACCTTAGAAATACCATCGTCGATTTTATTTGCAATGCAACGAGACTAGCAGGGTATATGTGTTCTGTGGAGACTAGTAGAGTAGAACCACCTGAACCACTACGTTTTACAAAATGTATAATTTTCATATTTGACAGACGTCACTGCCAAGTGCCACTGTCAGTGTCAGTTATTTAGTCTATTCTATTTTTTTTATATGGCAATCGATAGTTATTATGCTAATGTCAGACGTGCGAAAAACATTAACCTCACAATATGATTACTTGATAATAATATAGATCAGTGGAGGAAAAGCAAGTGTGCGGCGGGTTTTGGCTATTGAATTGTAGGTATATATGAGTAGGATGATATAATTAATATCCATATAGGTACCTTTTTTTTTCCACACATTCATACAGCGCCATGGATCTAATCCCAAATTAAGGAAATACATTTGCTGCTGGCTTGTGTTATGGGTATGATATACTACTTAATACATTTTTTTGTAAATACATACATAATAAAGATAAATTACACCCAGAACAACAACAGACACATAGAACAAACAATCATGCATATCACACAAACATTTGTCCTGGGTGGGAATCGAACCCACGGCCACGACATCCAGCTTAGCAGTCAGGGTCACTAACCACCACGAAAGATATGATGAGAAAGAGGAAGAAAATCAATGATGCTGATATGGTCTAAACTAGTACTAAGTCAAAAGCATCCTGTGCATCAACACGGGTAGCTTATGTCCAAAACTTGATGTCTTAGGCTGAGATCTATAGAGCCTAGTTGGACTTTGCTCAGACTTCACTCCAACAAAACTTTGCTCAGCTTAATCTGAGCCAAAGCATTGATTTGGAATCTATAGACAATATCATTGCTTAGCCCGAGCACGAGTAGGTGTTTCATTTCATGCATCATCTTCTGCTGAATTATTTGTAAAATAAAAGATAAAACAAATGATACAATACTTTTTGTAATTTATAATAGTCCAAAAACTCCGTTTTCTTAAAATTGCTAGATTATTTTTAAATTTTGTTGTCTAATATTTGTTAAATGTAATAAATATTAAGTTATGAAAGAAATTGAGTAAATGATCGCTAATGACAGCTGTTCAATGTTCAATTAATGTTATGCAACAAAGTTCAATAGTCATTTTACGAGCCAGATCGCCGAATCGTTCTCTAAGTGACTCCTCACTAGAGCTGCAAATAATGCCTTTAGTGCCCCAATATTTGTAAACTGATTTGCCTGTCTTAGTACAAAACCTTTACAGTATAATAGCCAAAGATTTTCGTAAGTCGTCGATTTTGAGAACTTTGATTTTGCTTAGCTTAGGCTTGGACAAAGTCAAAGTTTGCACTATAAATACCGATTTTGTCTTATCTCGAAAGTTTAGTCAGACAGAGCAAGTCCAAGTACGCTCTAAAGATCTCAGCCTTACAACTGATATGATGATGATGATATAACAAAATTTTGAAATCTTAAAATACATTTTGACACCGATTTGTACGAAAATTCTATAAGCATTTTCAGATTATCGTTTATTTTCTTTATCTTTCTCACACTTGAGAAATTATGAACATAACAAACGGAGACACACGATGCACGCACGATTGGCATGAACTTTGAATTTGGTAAACGGTGAAGATCATCTTTAGTTGGAGTGGAGGTTTAGTTTTTTGTTTCATTTGTTTATTTAATGTTACGTGTCAATGTAATGTGTTATGTGCCGTATTACAGAATAAGAGTCATATTCTGCATAAAATAGAATAATGTTACTTTTCACTTGAAAATGTTTCTTTTTTTAAAGCTGTCAGTTGCCCACGGGCAGCACTGTGTGTCAAAAAAGGCTTAAAGAACGTGGACCCATCATTACACAAATTAAAAAAAAAATTGTCAAAACAGTCAAATGTCACAATAAAAATCAAAATCATACACAGAGTACATTATGCTATACTGAAAATCATAGTAAGTTACTAAGTTACTAGTAAGTTACTATTAGTAACTTTGATGTATATTTAAATATAATACAATTATATAAAAAATATATACAATCAATTTAATAATATATTATATACAATGGAGACCCAAAAGCAGAAGAAAATACCAAAAAAGCTCGAAGATATGACGAAGGAACAAATTCGTGAAGCTATTCTAAAAAAGCGAGAGTGTAACGAAAAGGCCCAGAAAATTGTGGAAAGTCTTTTGGAACGTGGCATTACTGAGAAATACTTCCTTCATTGTCTCCCGGACATAAACCAAGCACATTTACAAGATGTCTTCGAAGAGAGATCTATTATTCATATGTGTGGTTATCCCGTTTGCCAGAAAACGCTGTCAGTGAAAGACATACCGAAACAGAAGTACAGGATATCGTTGAAAACTAACAAAGTATATGACATCACTGCTAGAAAGAATTTTTGTAGTAATACATGTTATAATGCATCAATGTATGTGGAGAAGCAGATGCTTACTAGTCCATTATGGTTCAGGGAGTATGAAAACATGCCGAAATTCCATTTGCTAGAAGCAAATGCAACTGGTGGCATGGGAGAAGAGGTTGATGTCACACTTGTAGATAGAGTTAAAATATCTGATAAGAAATCATTCACATCTATCAATGAATTTACTCAAGCAAGTCTCATAGATGTGCCTGACAATGCTCTAGATGATAACAGTATTAATGATGCTTATGAAAACAAAATTGAATTGGGTGAACAAAAACCTGAAACTAGTAATAAACAAGTTGATGAGTGTACAACTGAGATGAGTAACCACAGCTTCAATCTTAAAAAAGGAAATGCAGAATTAAATTTAAGTAATAACAATACACTTAAAACAAATGATCATCAATCATCAGCATTAGAAGAGCAACTAAATCAAATAGGCACACTTGTTCCTAAAAAATCTGTTCCAAATCCCTTAAATATAGTTGGAGAAATTGTAGAGAAACCTGAAAAGAAAATAGATCCAATTCTTTTTGCCACTCCTGTATTGCCTGTCACTGAAATTGAAAATAAGAAGTCAAAGATAACACAGAAAACTCAACCGTTACTAACGGCACTTACTATTGAAGTAGAGAAATGTTTGGCTGAATGGTTTACTTTAGACACTATGCTTCTTTTATTTGGAAGTGAAAAAGTCAGTGAAATGGTTGCCGATAAAAGAGAATGTATCAAAGAATATCTTAATAATTATGGAAACGGAATATTTTACAGCTCCAATGCTTATGATCAGTATCAAGCTTTATGTAAGAAATTAAATATGTTAGAGTTAGAAGATAGAAAATTTGATAATGAGACATTGAAACGGGAGACAAGACCGTTGCCAGACTACAGAATTCTGCAAGAAGAAAGTAAAAAAATGCAGTTAAAAGTAAAAGCTTTTTTTTCTGGAGCAACCGAGATACCCGTACCATTTATAGAAGAACATGTACAACCACTTGAAGAGAACAAAGGAAACACCACCAACCTACCTTTAGTGGATAAAAACTCACAAAACGCTTTACGTAGACGAATAGTATGTCAACATTTAAACAAGGTGTTGCCTGATTTATTGCGTTCATTAGGATTATTGAGCTTGCAAATAAGTGCGGATGTTCATTTGTTAGTCAACACTTTCAAATTGAAGGCAAACAATATTATGTTTAAGCCAATACAGTGGAATTTAATAGCTATAATTTTTATAAAACTATTGTCTTTACGGGATAAGCGGTTGGAATATTTATTAGTCCAACAGATGGCATATCAACATATGCAGTTGTTGTTATTAAGTTATAAGCAGGACGGTGGGTACTTAGACAGATTAATAAGCTGGCTCACCGATATAGACAGATTATTGGACACTAATGAGACTCAGTTAACTATAGAATAACAGTACTTATTGTAAGACCTGCACTCTGTGTACTGGAAGTGGAAGTGGTTTATGACAAAGGCGTAGTGGTTAAGGTAGTAGCCTCGCCTCTGACATTGCCGTCGTGCCGTGTCGCAGTGGCGTGGTTTCTATTCCCACACATGACAAATATTTTGAGTGATTCCTAGATATTTGTTCTCAGTCTGGGTATACTTTGTGTGTCCGTTATTTGTACCTATGTTTGTAAAGTCCCCCAAGACACAAGTCCTAGAGAGTGCATTGTCTTTTATTTAATAAAATAAATGGTTTTATTTAAATATTTATAAAAAATATTATTTTTTTCTTTCATTATTATTTATCTACTAACTGACTCAACTCAGTTATTCTGGTCAGTGTGCTGATATAATGATGATGTAGTGGGAAGGGTATAGCAGCTGTAATATAGGTTTTTACTTAGCATGGCTGGCTACATATTGTCAAGTGTAATATCGGTGTGTACTGCCAAAACGATTTGAAATAAAATTATGACAAAAATATTAAACTTTTTTAGCTTTACAATAATGTCTGCGAAACGTTACATGTATGGAGTGCCCCCCTTAAAACTATTATATTTATTATTTAACTACAAAATCTAGTAGCAACCCACACAAGACACCCCAAATTTCATCAATATACGACGAGTAGTTTTCGAATAAAATGCCTGTGACATACGGAGGGATGGATGGACGGTCGGACGGACGGACATGATTAGGGGAGAATGGGGGAAATACGAACGCGGGGTAATCCCGAATGCAAGGGTTCTATTAGGTTAGAAAGACATGGCCGTATTTTGCTACTCGCCAACTTAAAGAAGTTGAAGTCAGTAACACAGCGGAGTCGGACGCACGCAGCATTCAAGGTACGAACTTTTCATCATTTTGTATATTTTTTATGTAATTATTTCTTAAATATAAATCGATGTAACTTCTACCAGTTAGATATAGCAATTTCACTATTACGTACTAGAATGAATACTCATACAATAATGAGTAAAATGACAATACGCTGACGACAGAAGAAATATAACCTACTTATAATAATTTTTATCATTTTAATTATTTCAATGCCGCGGAACAATGGCTAACAGGCTATGTCGGGTAATCTCGAACGTTCGAAACTACCCCGTAAAATGTAGGAAACTATACTACCTATACAACTACTTAATTATGTTAGTTCGTTATTACCCCACTTGGTGTTCACCTTACACGAACTCGGTAAACACGACCACTAAGCGTTTTGTTTCAGTTGCTTAATGTTACATTTTATTGAAAAAATGTAAGTGTTAATCAAACTTAATTTTAAAGCAAATAGAGAAACAGAGAAATTTATATATTCTATTGTTTTATCTGAGTTTGCTCTTAGGTGTTCGTGATTCCCCACTTTCCCCTATGATGAAATTATAAGGGTTCCGTTTGTAGCCATTTTGGCTAAGGAACCCTAAAAATCAGCTACACAAATTACGATAGACTAATAATAATTCTGCTCTTAAATTCTTCATATGAGTAAAGTAACATAATCCAAATTTGCTGTGTGCAATATTCCGATCGAATAACGGCCCTCCAATTAAATAATAAAAATTGAAAACTACGAAATATGAAATTAAATAATTGAGACGTTGCTACTTTGGATGTAAATACGCTCTTACTAATTATATCTCACCTCTCATTTCACTGCGCAACCTCAACCTTGTCAGCGAACTGGCTTTAGGAAAAGCAAAGCTAACGCCTTTTTGGTTTTCGCTAATAACTTGTTATAGGTCATATCATGACGTATGTCATTTTCAGGAGTTAGTCATGACTTAATTTACTAAAATCACTAAACCGTACCTAGTGGTTAAATTCTTTTTATAATTACTTTGTACTGAACCCACAAGCTAACAGTTATTAATTCTTTTCTTTTCGGTTATACATATTATTCTCTTTGTTCAACTGAGGCTGTCGCACAACAGGACCACTTGGATCAACAAATGTATGTAATTTAAACTACATAATTTGATAGGTAAGTACCTACGAGATTATAAAATCATGTATTTATATAGTCTAGTAAATGAGTGCTCGAAATGGTACTGTAGAGGGAAATGTCGAAAGCAGAAACTTTGACTTAGGAACTTTGTTTGGACTAGTTAGGAGATAAACATATTTAAAGTAGCCCGAGGGGGGGAGCACAATGAAGGTCCCATTTTTTGGGTTTTTGCTTACATCTCGAAAACAGTGCGCCGTACGAAATTTTATTATAGTACACAATGAAAGCTGATAAAATTCTCTACAACATTGGCTTAAACATCTTTCATCTTTTTTACTATCTCCAATCGTGGCCTAGTGAAATGTGTTAAATTCTCTAGCACAGGTACCTACCATTTTTTTTATTTTTTTCTTATCTTGAAACTGCTGAAAACTAAAATTTGAAAACGAACGGGCCGACTGTCTGTGATTGGTGGTAACCCGTTGTCCTAGGTGAGCGACGCGATGCGACGCACAGTGGGTCGAAACTGCTGTAAAAGGGACATAGGATTCTTTTTTTCAAAATCCACTTTAAAAAAATACCTATCGAAAGATCTTGTCATTCTGATCAATACTTGCTATTACACGTTTTTCTCTAAAACTAATAGTTTGCCTGGAAAAAAATATTTTCTCTTTTAGTTGTATGGAATGAAACCAAAAGTACTAAAATTTGGCGAAGTCTTGAGAGGTCTTGCTTTGAAACTATTATAGGCTTATTCTTTGGGTTGTTAGCTATAATTTTACGCTTTCAGCGCGCACCCATACTTGCCCGTTCAAAAGCTATGAGGGTCAGTAAATTGAAAAAAAAAATAAGTAAAAAGTATTTTGTATTGATAATATCATTCATAAAATAATTTTGTTACATTATAATACTAATTATTCGGTAATATTAATAATTTGGAACGCATATTTTATGAGAAAAAGTACATACAAAAATAAATTCAAAAGTTATGAGGTTCAGTAAAATGAAAAAAAATAAGTAGGAAGCACTTTTTTAATAATATCATTGCTAATATAATTGCTTTATATTTAAATAATTATAATTCAAATATATTCATAATTTGAA
This sequence comes from Laspeyria flexula, assembly GCA_905147015.1. NCBI lineage: Eukaryota > Metazoa > Arthropoda > Insecta > Lepidoptera > Erebidae > Laspeyria > Laspeyria flexula. The sequence goes on from LR989954.1 coordinate 16,398,367, forward strand.
AACATATATTTATCGGACAAAGTACTTACAAAAACATATTTACAAAATTAAATAATAACCTATAAAACATAAAAAACAAAAGGCTTTACAATAATAATAACTCTAATAATAAAACTAACTCTAATTCTACTCTAATAAAATTATTCACATCACTATCTTGTAAAGTATGTACATCTATAAATACTAATTCAGGGTCAGTTGGAAGGAAGAGACATCAAAAGCATTATCGACTGCTCTTGGTAAGAGAACCATTTTTCCTTGTTTCAGCATTTTTGGCCTAAGAAAGGTCAGTTTTGGATCAGACGATAAGAGAAGATTATGCAAGATATCTTCATTTGTCGCTGTTCTACTTACTTTTCTAGAATGAATCTCTCTGTATTTACGAAAGTCTTTATTTCGAGCCTCTGATGCTTCTGTTAAAACAAAGAGGTTGTTTTGTATGCACATAATCTCTATGGCATACCTATTCTCTTCTTAAATTCAAAATCTACATATTTGTCATGTTGATTGAGTCAAGTCATTATCTTTTGTTATGTAGCTTGACTAACATGTGTTTCTGGAGATCTTTAGATATGTTGTGTGCCTATATTGTGTGTGATTGGGAATTATGATTATATTGTAACAACAAGAATAATTTACAATATACATATATACAGAAGCTAAACTGCGTTTAATTGTTAATATAGAACAATGAGGAAGTACTCTTCTATCAGGTTATGGGACCTGCAAAACCAACAATGAGTAATGTTGGAAACCCTGGAGACACAATGAGTAATGTTGAAAATCCTGGAGACACAATGAATAGTGTTGTATCGCATAACCAAGGAAATATGAGTTCTAATCTGCCAACAATGGAGAAATTAGATGGCAACGGAAATTATGATTCTTGGAAATTTTTAATGGAACTATATCTTGTCCATGAAGATTTATGGGAGTATACAACCAAGACACCAGAAGTGGGTGATGTGTTGGCACACAAAAAGGATCAGAAGGCTAGGGCAAAAATTTGCCTGATGTTAAAGCCTCACTGTCTAGTCCACGTTCGCCAATCAAAGACTGCAAAGGAGGCATGGGATGCCTTGAAGGCTGCATTTGAGGATAAAGGATTAAATAACAGATGCAGATTATTGTCAAAACTTGTAAGTTTGAAATTAGAACAGTTTGAGACAGTTTGTCAATATGTGACAACTATAATGACAATAGCGCAGCAATTGTTTGATATTGGAAAAGAGGTGGATGATGAATTGCTAGCAGCATTAATGCTGCAAGGGCTTACAGAGACATTTCAGCCTATGAGATTAGCAATTGAAAATTCGAATATCGTATTAACGACAGATTATGTGAAAAATAAACTTTTTCAAATGGAAGACACATATACAGCAAGTTCCAGTACTGCAACGAGTAGTGCTTTGCAAGCAAAGAAGAAATGGACTAAGAGCAAGAAACCTCAGTTAAAATGTTTCATATGCGATGGACCACATAAAGCGAAAGAATGTCCAAGAAATCCGAAGCATAAGAAAAATAGTATGACATCATTAGCAATGGCCAATGCGGCAATAAGAAGTTCTGATGTTTGGATTTTAGATTCCGGAGCGACTAATCACATGACAAATAATCGTAAAAAATTGTCAAATTATAGGGAACTTAAGAACCGAATAGGTGTGCTATGTGCTAATGGGAGTATGGTATATGCTCAAGGAATTGGTAACGTTAATGAGGAGTCAGGTATGTCAATTAGAAATGTTCTATTTGTGCCTGGACTTGCGTCTAATTTGCTGAGCATCAGTACATTGGTAAAAAATAATCTTGAAGTAGTGTTTGATAAATCTGGGTTCAAGGTCGTGAATGGAGATGGATGTAAGGTCACTGGAGATGTTTTGTGCAATGGTGGTGTAGAGAATGGTATCTATAAAGTAGAAACCTATTTACAGGAAGCAGCGTTAGCGTCAACTGCTTCTGACCAGATTATTCTGTGGCACAAACGTCTAGCACATATTGGAGTACGTAACCTTACACTTCTTAAAGAAAAAATGGCCAATGGAGTAAGTTTCCCTAAATTTTCTAATAAATTAGAATGTGTAGCTTGTGTTATGGGGAAGCAAACTCGACTACCATTTAAAAAGACTATTGTCAATAGGGCAAAGGAGGTCTTAGGTCTAGTCCATTCAGATGTATGTGGACCGATGAGTGAAAAATCTTTTGGTGGTTGTCGATATTATCTCACTTTTATAGATGACTATACAAGGAAAACATTTATATATTTTTTGAAAAATAAAGATGAAGTGTTTGACAAGTTTGTTGAGTTTGTAAAACTAACAGAACGGCAAACGGGTAAAAAACTTAAAATTTTTAGATCCGATAATGGCAAAGAGTTTGTCAATAGGCGGATGAATGCGTTTTGTACGGCACGTGGTATTCTTCATCAACTAACAGTGGAGTACACACCGGAGCAAAATGGAGTAGCGGAGAGAGCTAATAGAACTATAACTGAGAAAGCAAGGACCATGTTGGAGGAAGCTGGTCTAAGCCGACAGTTGTGGGCTGAGGCTGTTAATACAGCAGTGTACCTGAAAAATAGGTCACCTACAGTGGCGGTGAGAAATATGACGCCAGAGGAAGCTTGGTCAGGACGGAAAATAAATTTAAGTCACCTTAAAATTTTTGGGTGTAAGGCTTTTCTGCACGTACCCGACCAAAAGAGAAAGAAATGGGACTCAAAGAGCCAAGAGTTGGTTCATGTTGGATATTGTGAGGTTACAAAAGGTTACCGGCTGTGGAATCCAAAAACAAAGAAAATTTTAAAAGGTAGAGACGTTATTTTCTTTGAGAGTCAAAAATACGGCGAACTTAGTCAGTCTAAAACTGTTCCATCAATAGAGACTATAATTCCATTGGAAAGTACTCAAGAGATAGAGGAAATTCAGGAGGATGATGAGGATGAAGTTTCAGAAACTGTCAATTTACAGAGGCAAAATCAATGTATTCCTGAACCTAGAGAGGTTACCACAGAGGTGGACACTGAAGAGGAAAACTGGGCAACTTCAGATGAGAGAGAAGAGTCAGATGCTGAGGATTTGCCGGACTTGCCAGATTTGCCACACGTTGAAGTGTCAAATAGACGCTATCCATTGAGGGATAGGAAGGAAAAAGAGTTTCCTGACTTTGTAACATATAAAACTACGATGTTACAAGATCCATTAAGTATAGAAGATGCTCTATCCAGAGAAGATTCGGCTAAATGGAGAGCTGCCATTGAGGAGGAGCTAGATGCTTTAAAGAAGAATAATACGTGGACACTTGTGAAGCCACCGAAACAATGTAACATCGTTGATTCGAAATGGTTATTTCGAATCAAAGAAGAGGCGGGGGGAAATACTCGTTATAAGGCTCGACTTGTTGCAAGAGGATTTAGCCAACGCAGAGGTGTTGACTATTTTGAAACATTTTCACCAGTTGTCAGACACAGTTCTTTAAGAGTTTTAATAGCACTAGCTGCATATATGGGTCTAAATATTGATCAAATGGATGTAAAGACAGCATTCTTAAATGGAGAGTTAAATGAAGTGGTGTACATGAAACAGCCTACAGGCTTCGAAGTAAATGGCAAAGAAAACTACGTGTGCCGTTTGGAAAAATCTCTTTATGGTCTGAAGCAAGCTCCAAGAGCATGGAACACAAAACTTCATTCAGAGCTGATGAACTTAAACTTCAAGAGATCCGAAAATGAGCCATGTGTCTACACGCGGTCACAGCATGGGAATATGATTATAATTGCTGTTTATGTAGACGACATGCTTATTTTCTGGAATAACAAAAAAGAGATGCTAAAAATTAAAAGCGAATTGAAGTCTAGATTTGAGATGAAAGATCTAGGTAAGGCAGAATTAATGTTGGGCATTCATATTGAGCAAAATAATAGAGAAATTAAATTACATCAAGAGAAGTATGTAAACAAACTTTTACAAACATATAATATGGAAAATTGCAAGCCAGTTGCATGTCCAGCTGTACCTGGGCATAGGTTAGAGAAACCTATTGGAAGGAAGTCAGATGAAAAAATTCCATATCGTGCATTAATTGGTTCACTTCTTTATTTGGCAGTATGCACGGCTTAGGAGACAACTCGTCCACTTTGAAACTGGGACCTGGGACCAATTACACCTTTTCTAATTTGATAATAGGCAACTGGGCCCAGCTTCGTTTAGATATTGGGACGATTAGTTCAATCTAATATTTTCTAGGGGTTCATTGGTCCCAAACCCAATAAAGTGATAATGGCTGTAGCAAAAGGAAATAAAACATGATTAGTTGATAATAATAATAATATTCTACCACATTCACACAGCGCCATCTAGTCCCAAATTAAGCAATTATATTTGCTTGTGTTATGGGTACTAAACAACTGATATAATACTTAAATACATTTTTTTTTGTAAATACATACATATTATAGATAAATTACATTACATTATCCGTTTTATGTAATAATCATACAAATAATGACTAGTTTTTATTCCATTATTTAAAAACGTTCATAACGCAAACATAACTCATACAAAAGATACACTTTTTCAAAACCAAAATAAAAAAAATTAAAACAAAAGGCTTGTTAATTGAGGTAAAAATTTAAGTACCTAATTGAAGCAGTAAGTAATTAATTGAAGCCTCGGTGGCGCAGTGGTTAGTGATCCTGACTGCTGAGACCGAGGTCGTGGGTGCGATTCCTACCCAGGACAAATAAATCTTTGTGTGATGAGCACGATTATTTGTTCTGTTTCTGGGTGTAATTTATCTATAATATGTATGTATTTACAAAAAAAAAAATTAAGAATCAGACGTCTTGTACCCATAAAACAAGCATTAAAATGTGCTTACTTTGGGGCTAGATGGCGCTGTATGCAAAAATGTCTGAACATTATTATCATTGTCAATCAATTCTCTTAGAATTTCTTCTCAGTTTTCTTTGTGATTTAATGGTCACAGCGGTTTTTTTTTAATATTCGTCGTTCGTTAATTCATTAAAAAATACCCCCAATACGTATACTATTTTATATGATGACTGTGTTGGACCCCCAAAAGTGATTTATTTAATAGCTATTTCGAAAAACAATACCCGTCCTGACAGTCGGGTAAAAAACAAAATAATGCAATTGAGGCGTGCAATGCACGTATAACCTAAGCCAAACTTCGTAGTTTCTTAAAAATAGAGAGTAAGTAAGTTATTACTTTGGCAAATTGTAAAAGGACGAATATTTTAAAAAAACCGCTGTGACCATTAAATCACAAAGAAAACTAAGAAGAAATTCTTCGAGAATTGATTGACAATGATAATAATGTTCAGACATTTTTGCATACAGCGCCATCTAGCCCCAAAGTAAGCACATTTTAATACTTGTTTTAGGGGTACAAGACATCTGATTCTTAATTTTTTTTTTGTAAATACATACATATTATAGATAAATTACACCCAGAAACAGAACAAATAATCGTGCTCATCACACAAAGATTTATTTGTCCTGGGTAGGAATCGCACCCACGACCTCGGTCTCAGCAGTCAGGATCACTAACCACTGCGCCACGGAGGCTTCAATTAATTACTTACTGCTTCAATTAGGTACTTAAATTTTTACCTCAATTAACAAACCTTTTGTTTTAATTTTTTTTATTTTGGTTTTGAAAAAGTGTATCTTTTGTATGAGTTATGTTTGCGTTATGAACGATATTTTTAAATAATGGAATAAAAACTAGTCATTATTTGTATGATTATTACATAAAACGGATAATGTAATTTATCTATAATATGTATGTATTTCAAAAAAAAATGTATTTAAGTATTATATCAGTTGTTTAGTACCCATAACACAAGCAAATATAATTGCTTACTTTGGGACTAGATGGCGCTGTGTGAATGTGGTAGAATATTATTATTATTATCAACTAATCATGTTTTATTTCCTTTTGCTACAGCCATTATCACTTTATTGGGTTTGGGACCAAAGAACCCCTAGAAAATATTAGATTGAACTAATCGTCCCAATATCTAAACGAAGCTGGGCCCAGTTGCCTATTATCAAATTAGAAAAGGTGTAATTGGTCCCAGGTCCCAGTTTCAAAGTGGACGAGTTGTCTCCTAAGCCGTATGCACACGGCCAGACATAACTTATGTGGTGAATCATCTGAGCCAATTCAATGAATGTTACGAAGAACAGCATTGGATAGCAGCTAAGAGAGTACTGCGGTATCTTAAAGGAACAGCGAATCGGGGAATAAGGTATTCTAGGGAAAGATTTAATTATGTTCTTGAGGGATATGCTGATGCTGATTTCGGAGGTGACTCTGATCGTCGCTCTTACTCTGGATCAGTCTTCCTTATTCAAGGAGGAGCTGTATCATGGCAGAGTACAAAACAACGTACTGTTGCACTGAGCACTGCAGAGGCAGAATATGTTTCTTTGTCAGAAGCAACTAAGGAAGCTATATTCCTTAGAAGATTTGTAGCAGAAGTGACTGGTAAAGAATTCAAAAATCCTATAACTATTCTTTCAGATAGCCAGTCTGCAATTGCGATTGCTAACAATCCAGTCCAACACCAGCGTACAAAACATGTCGATGTGAGATATCATTTTGTACGTGATGCTATAGAGTCAGGAGTGGTGCAGGTGGAGTATCGTCAAACCGAGAGGATGGTTGCGGATGCTTTAACCAAACCACTTTCCTGTAGCAAGCTTGAGTGGTGTGTTAGTGCTATGGGATTGTGTGTATGAGTGTTGTGAGAAGGAATGTATGTATGCATATGAGATTAAGGAGGAGTGTTAAAACAAAGAGGTTGTTTTGTATGCACATAATCTCTATGGCATACCTATTCTCTTCTTAAATTCAAAATCTACATATTTGTCATGTTGATTGAGTCAAGTCATTATCTTTTGTTATGTAGCTTGACTAACATGTGTTTCTGGAGATCTTTAGATATGTTGTGTGCCTATATTGTGTGTGATTGGGAATTATGATTATATTGTAACAACAAGAATAATTTACAATATACATATATACAGAAGCTAAACTGCGTTTAATTGTTAATATAGAACAATGAGGAAGTACTCTTCTATCAGCTTCTTCCGATAGTTTTCCGATGGGTAAAAGTCCAAAGTGCTTTATTATATCCGTACCGTGCACTAACAACTTATGTACACTAGAGGGCATATAGTACCAGGGATATAATTCAACATAATTATAACATGCCAGTGTCTTTACAAAATAACTAAAAAAGGTCTCTTGTTCACCAGAAGCCACTGTCTGCATAATTATGTGGAATATTTCGATTAGCTCCTCATCAATCCCTGTGATGCGAAAAATACTTCCTACTTATTATTTTTTTCATTTTACCGAACCTCATAACTTTTGAATGTGTTTTTGTAAGTACTTTTTCTCATAAAATATGCGTTCCAAATTATTAATATTACTGAATAATTAGTATTATAATGTAACAAAATTATTTTATGAATGATATTATCAATACAAAATACTTTTTACTTATTTTTTTTTTCAATTTACTGACCCTCATAGCTTTTGAACGGGCAAGTATGGGTGCGCGCTGAAAGCGTAGAATTATAGCTAACAACCCAAAGAATAAGCCTATAATAGTTTCAAAGCAAGACCTCTCAAGACTTCGCCAAATTTTAGGACTTTTTGTTTCATTCCATACAACTAAAAGAAAAAATATTTTTTTCCGGGCAAACTATTAGTTTTAGAGAAAAACGTGTAAAAACAACTATTAATTAGAATGACAAGATCTTTCGATAGGTATTTTTTTTAAGTGGATTTTGTAAAAAAGAACCCTATGTCCCTTTTATAGCAGTTTCGACCCACTGTGCGACGTAAAGCGACCAATTAAATACTTCAGGCGACGCGCGACGTGTGTCGTCGGACGGGTATTGTTTTTCGCGCGTATCTTGTAGTATGTTTGTAAATTTTTAGTTTTATATTTTCTGGCCGACAATTTTGGTTTGTAAAAAATATAAAATAAATAATAGAAATAGTAATACTTACGGATGGTATGTAATTCCTTGGCTTTTAGAAATTTTGCTGGTATATGTAGTTTGTGCAATATCTCATAACACACGACGGCATTTTTAGGTGTTTCAACATTTCGACATTTCGTTCATCCGTTGACGCAGTTACGCGACACTGAGATGAGGTCTAGCAGACCTAAGCCTACTTTTAGTGTGCCACTTTTCGAGCGCTTATAACTTATCTACCTACACCTTTTTTACCCGGCTGTCAGGACGGGTATTGTTTTTCGCGCGTATCTTGTATGTTTGTAAATTTCTTTATTCCCGCGAATCTTCCAAACGGCTGGATGGATTTTGACAATTAGGGTATCGTTAGATTCGTCTAGAAAACCCAAATGTCCTTAGATAGGTTTTAAGAATAAAAAGACTTAAACCTCGGGTTTTTAACGCCAAATTGTAAGAAGTTCAATTTTCTACAAATATATTCAAAAAGAGATTATACATAATTAAATGGTTCCAAATTGTAAGTAGTTCTATTATTTTTTTTTAACCAAACCTATCGAGTAGGGTATCAAAATAAAGGGAATCAAATGGAGATTACAAATATATACATATGTTATGTATTTAAATTCAATCGGGTATAATAATATTACAATAATTTTACGGCCTTTTTAGGGCGTTGCTCTCTGCTGATTTTTTGCAGTCAGGTTATTAAATTTTTTTAATTATATTTACTTGTTAACATACAATATCATTGAAACTAACACTACTCTATCGTCTCAGAACTTACATAATTATGTAACGTCTGGGAGCTCTGGGATCTCAATATAATACTAATTAGAGAATAATAAATAGTTTCAGGCGGGTGGGCAACACAGTCGGCAGCCAAGATGTCGACGCGCCAAACGTTATCGACAGGGGATTTAGGGGAGTTTTTGATCGCGTCGGCTGTCCTCCTCGCGACCTTGCCCGCAGGGGGTCTTTTTACTTTGCTGATGCTTGCGGGAGTAATTTATGATGGCGGCAAAGTTAGTATCCGTTCCGTAGCGTAGCGCTTAATGCCCAAATTTACATTACTGCTGAATGGAATGGAAGCGAATTTTGTTAGTGAAATTATATAAGTATATGTTATACTTATATAATTTCATTTTGAATCATTTCAGATTATTGAAATCTAGTTTCTGGAATTCCCCTATTCATTATTCTATATAAAATTTGGTTCCATAAATTCGCTTCCATTCCATTCCGTGGCGGTGTAAATTGAGCACAAGGTTCGCCTTGCCACTAATATGGCCGTGATGAGTGTCGTGGGTTCGATTCCCACACGAGACAAGTATTTGTATGTACGAGTCTGGGTGTGTGTACTTTGTGTCCGTTAGTACAATTGAAAAATGAAGCTAGTAGGTATCTTATGTACCTATATCGTATGCTTCATTATGCCCATAACCATACGCGGCTGAATATAATTATTAAGCTGCCAGATGAACGGTGCCGTTTAGTAAAACGGCTTGGCTGTTAATTAGACGACTAATTAAGCTGGTTGGCTGTGCGATAATATAGGTATATATGTGGCTGTCAGATAGTTATAGCCGTGATATAATTATATCCCTAGGAATAATTATAAACCGCAGCATAATTATACGAAAGCGATTAATTACCTACTATCTTCTTCTTCTTAGCGCGCCGTCTCCTTGAGAACGTTGGCAATCATTATAGCAATTTCCACCCTAGACACCGCTACTCTAAACAGGAAACGCGTACTTTTCCAAACCATTGCCGCAGATTTTAGCCATGATATCTCATCATCATCATATCATATCATCTATAATGTCACGGCTATAACTATCTTACTGCGACATACTCGTAATATATAAATATTCGCAGCTGCTGCCCGGTGTTACGACTTTGGCATGGAGGTAGCTGTCACTCTGAATTAATACATGGGCTATTTTATTTATATACTCGTAACACAGGGGGTCACTGTATGGGCCCCGCAAGTTATAAACTTAGCTATACCTACCAATCGAAAATTTGAAGGCTAATATAAATTATGCAAAAGTTGAGTGAGTGAATGATCAACAAATATACACCATACACATTACACACTCATAAATTTTCGCCTTTATACTTATTAGTAGAGTAGTGTGATTTTGCTCATACCTAAGTATGTGTGTAAATTAACATACCTATTGCAGACGTTTTTGGTGTATCTTAATACTTTATCGAAAAAATTGATAAGAAAACACGCTGATTACGAAAGACGCTATTGGAAATGGGAACGGTAAGTTTCTTTCATAAGTATGACAATTTTAACAATGAGTAGGTAATCCCCGCCCCGCTCTAACTGAGTCGCCACTTGGTTTTCCGTGGATAAAGAAAATTTATCCATGTTGGCATCGGTATTTTGATGACAGCGTGGTATCCCATCAGTATGCACGATCTTAGGACACTAAAAGCTATAGCTATCGAAATGTTAGGGTGAACGTTCGTTTCAAGAACCGAGTCGCGGGCACAGCTCGTTATAAATAAATTGCTGTATGAAAGAAGCGATATAGCCGAATGTGATAAGTAACCGGTATGAAAATCATACGATCCGAGTTCGATTCCGACCGGCGGCAGTATCAATATGGATTTCACTTTGGAATTTTTACGTAGTACATACTAGTCAAGTGACTTACCATCAGTCTGTTAACGGTGAGCGAAAACATCTTGAGGAAACCCACTTTTCCTAGAAGAAATTCTACGTGAATGTCTGAATACCAACCCGCATTAGGCCAACGTCTGTGGATTATCGTCTAACTAAACACTCAGCTCTCTAGATAGCGGAGAGGTGACCCGAGCCCAGCAGTGGGACAATAATGGGTGTAAGAATACTAAAAAACTAATCGTTCTAAAGACTAAGAAGGATCTTTAGAACTGTCTACTGTAAATTATTTTTCTATATTTTTAAAATTATCTTGATAAAGTTTGTGTGGAATCTTTTTAGAAAATCAACAAGGTAGTAAATTGGGAAACTTGTGCCCGTGTGAAGCTAGAGATCACTAGTACGAAATTAAATGACTGACCTGTTGGTCTAGTGGTTAGTGACCCTGACTGCTAAGCTGGAGGTCGTGGGTTCGATCCCCACCCAGGACAGATCTTTGTGTGATGAGCATAAAGGTTTGTTCTGTGTCTGGGTGTAATTTACCTATAATATGTATGCATTTACAAAAAAAAATGTATTTAAGTAGTATATCAGTTGTTTAGTCCCCATGACACAAGCAAATATAATTGCTTACTTTGGGACTAGATGGCGTTGTGGGAATGTGTTAGAATATTATATATAAATTCCTTATTCCCAGTCGTCACCACTGGCTTCGTTAACACTGGGGACAAACGAGAAAAAAAATACCATTTGTTGCCAGTGGTGACGAAACGGAAAATGAAATATTAGTTGTCACCAGTGGTAACGGTCCGGATAAAGGAAAATCTCAATTGTTTCCAGTGGTGACGCTTGAGATTAGGAATTCCCGATTATTGTCAGTGGTAGAATAATACATATTTAAAATAGTACCTAGTAGGTATTTTATAATATTTAATAAAATTTAATATTCAAAATATTGTTTATGATTTTAATAACTTTTCCTACTTTCCGACAGGACACTACTCTACCTACCTACCCTACCTATCTACCCTCTACATACCTACCTATCCTACCTACCTACCTACATGAAAACTAAAAAAAAAACCTAAAAACCATCCTTATTTATTTTTCAAATTAAACATTTATCTTGATTACTCAAACTCCTCTTTATTTTATTACCCGACTGCCAAAAAGGAGGGTAATGTTTTTCACACGTATGTATGTTTGTGTTAACGGAAATGTATGTAATCCGTCATTTTATACAATTCCTAGGAAATGTATGTAATTCCTAAAATCAGACAGAAATGTGTTAAATAAAATACATTTCTTAGGAAATATTTACATTACCTAAATAGCAATCGGATATGTAAAATATTTGAGATATTATTGGGTACGCGGAGATAGCAGAGCGAGGGGAGGGTATTAAACTTAACACCCCCCGATTCAGAGCAATCCGACTCGGACTGGCTAGGTTAGGGATTTTTTTTTTTAAACCACCCAGAAGTTGGAGTTAGCCCCTGCTCAGTTAAGTGAAATAGTAAGAAGATTTTGATAGCACTATCGAACTTCACAAAGTAATAATTTACATAATAATAAAATTAATAATATTGACTGACGAAGGCTACTTTTTGGCAAGGCAAGGCAGTCAGGTTTTTTATTGTTTTTTTTTTTCCACGAGTAGTACAATTGAACATATGAAAATACACCACTGACAACAACTGGGATTTTTTTAGTCCTAACTGTTACCAGTGGCAACAATTGGGATTTTGGTGGTTCACATCTCACCACTGGCAACAATTGAGGTTTTAATGATCGATCTGTCACCACTGGCAACAAATGGTTTTTTTTTTTCTCCTTTGTCCCCAGTGGGAACGAAGCCAATGGTGACGACTGGGAATAAGGGAATTAAACAGGCCCTTAATAATATTTTTTTTGTGACATTGTTTCAGAGGATCATGTTGTCGGTCGACTAAAGCCTTGAAGTGGTGCCATTGGTGGGGCAGCATGCTTAATCAGACAGCACGGTGAGTACAATAACTAGGTAAACCCATTCCTATCCTGTTTTTACAAGCTGTAGGTACGTGTGTAACTTTCAAATCTGACAAATCATTTTATGATTTGTCAGATTTGACTATGACCTATATATATACTTTAGACATGTATTGTGTTTGACATTATCTATGAACATTTAATTTAATAATTTGATACATTATTCTGTACTGGTCAATTGTATTTACTTCTATATGTTACAAACATTTTAATTTGCATGCTGAATGTAGTAGGCGAAGTATGACGAACTGTATATAATATAATATAAGATCTGTAACTACCATATTTCAAGCAAATAAACACTATCTAATCTAATCTAATGACCACTTGTAGGTATCCGATGGAGCTGTAATTTGGCATACACCTTTAGTTCCGGTGACAATACACTATTCCAAAATCAAAATTTCTAATCATTTCAATATGGCCTATAGGCTTATTTTACCTATATGGTATTAATCTATATCTAAATGAATGTCGTTGTTATAATGGTAATTTAATATAGAATATTTGTACCCTTTAGGTACGATTCAGACCAACCGGCTCGCATCGGCCCGCGCCGGGCGGCATTTTACAATGCGTTAAAGAACATTGAAATGTATCAACAGTAATTACAGTTCATATTTGCATGCAACTTACGCATAGTTACCTCCGTCGGCACCCCGCGACGCACGACGGCCGACCGGCTCCGACCGGCTGCCGTCGGGTCCGCTCGGAGCCAGTCGGCCGTGTGTCGTACGGAGATTACGGTGCAGCAACAGCTAGCGAATCATTCAAGTTGTGTTCTTCAAGCGATATTTTAAATAATATTTCACTTTACGTCTACGCGGCGCAAAGAGAGCGGCACTTCTGGGCGCTTGCAGTGCGTACGGATTCCAGCGGACGCTGTCGGCTGCTGCGGCACCCGTACGGCTACCGCGGCAGCCGTACGCATGCCGCGGCAGCCGATCGGCTGCCGCGGCACGCGGACGGCTCCGTTCCGATGCGGCGCGACGCGAGCCGGTTGGTCTGAATCGTACACTCTATTCTATATACCTAGTCTAAACAAATATCTTACAAGATATCGCAGTATAAAAATATTCGTGTGAGAAAATAATTAATCTCGGCCGTAGCATCGCGTCGTAATGTGTACGTGGGGATTCTGGCCAGAAGAGTAGAAAACATTTAAAGTATATAGTGCATCATACTTTACATAAGACCATCTAATGAGCGCATTCTGCTCAGTATTTATATGCTTGTCCGGCCAAAACAGTTTTGGTCCTAAATATTCTAAGTATATGAACAAAAAAAAAAGAAATTTGGACTTTTTAGGTTCAGGTTTAACCTTTAAGACTCTTAACCTGTAAAACCCTAGACTAAAAAGTATAAAATGAAAAATAATAAAAAAAGGTTTTTTTAAGGACAAGCTTTCAATAAACAAAAACGTGAACTAAAAGGTAAAAAATAAATTTAAGATTGATTTGAGGTTGATTTCTATCACTACTCAACAAATTTCAAATTTAGTATTAAAATTATCTGAGGTTTAACTATGTGATTCTTATTTCTTTCACCAAATATGACAGGATTGCATAAATAAAAGTTTTCGGTCACATCTCAGTTTTCAGATATAATGGCAGGTCAAAAATAACAATTTGTGTAGGGATTGAACTAATCTTATCAATATTTTGTATGGAAAGGCGAAGTTTTTTGGGACTGGCTGGCTTTTCTCTTGTAGTGCAAATCAGGGGTATCTCGGATGAGGCCCCAACAGTAATCTGCTAGCATAGCGGGCGCCCATCTTCCTTGGTTACGTTTTTCTATCGCCGCAACATCTTGATGAAAACGTTCACCTTGTTTATCGCTAACTGAACCCATATTTTCAGGAAAAAAGCTTAAATGTGAGTGAAGGAAATGTATTTTGAGCGACATATTGCATCCCATTCTATGGTAACAGTCCAACATTCATTTTATTTTATCACGAAAGTCGGGAGATTTGTTGTTACCATAAACATTTTTGGTCACTTCTACAAAAGCTTTCCATGCTTCTTTTTCTACTGAAGTAAGTGTAGATATAAAAGATGGATCTTTACTCATTTTCTTTATATCCGGACCTACAAATATGCCTTCTTTTACTTTTGCCTCACTAAGCTTTGGAAACTATTTCTTAAGAAACTAAAAAGCTACACTTTAGTGATTTAAACGTTTCACGAAGTTCTTAATGAGTCCCAATTTTATGTGTAGCGGCGGTAAAATGATTTTATTGGCTTCCACTAAAGGCTCATTCTTAACATTTTTTTGTCCAGGTACAAAAGAATGACGTAATGGCCAGTCTACGAGCACCTTTGGCTAATGTTCCTTTACAAAATGTTCTGAACGCGTTCAACTATCGCACTCATAAAGAAAGCAGCAATATTTTGTATACACCCGACTGCAATCCAGTTAAGAAAGAAACCAGTTTAAGATATGCACAAATTTATTACGCACGATTTATTGATATTTATAACTTCCCGGTCGAAATAAGCTTTGTAGCAATTTTTAATTAAGTCCAAAAGTGGTTTTTGCGTAAATTCGCCGCATATATAACAGAAAAGATCTGGATTGTTTACACACACGCATGACATCATAAAGAATAGCTATCAAACTAACAAATAGTAACGATTGTGTTAGCAAATCGGTCATAATTTCGATCTACCCTCAGTCTAAAAATAATAAACAGGTGAAAACTAAAAATATTAAATTTCTCTTTTTTTAGATGTGACAGAAAGTTTTTATTAATGGTGATATTTTTTATTAGTCATCCTTATTATGAAATAGTACAAGCCAGAACCAGATATTTTTTTATCGTTGAGTAGTGTTATATGTCATTGTATACATTCATATATGTAACATGAAATGAAATCTCGTTTATTCATCTAGGTTACAAGGTAACACTTATGAAAGTCACAAGAATGTAACAGGTTATCCGAAAAGTAGTGTCAGCAAATTTGCCTACGACTAGTTCGCTGACGGGGTGGAGCTATGATCTGATAATTATCAATTTGGTTTTGCTTGCATTAAGTACTAGCCCAGCATCATGACACCACCTTGTTAGAGCATCCAAGTCATATTGCAAGCGTTCATATGCAATTTGAGGATTTTTATCAGATATTACAAGACAAGTATGAAGCATCATCCGCAAACTGATAACATGTACTATGAATGATGAATTTACTCATATTATTCACATAAGTCAGAAAATGTAAAGGACCTAGCACAGAGCCCTGAGCCGTTCCCTCAGTTACAGACACGTGTCCACTGCATATGTCATCAATCTTCACGGTGAAGGTACGGTTTTTAAGATAATCAGTACACCAAGTCAGTAATGGGCCACGTACTCCGCAGTGATTTAATTTGTCAACTAGTTGATCATGCACCAATGTATCAAACGCGCGTGAGAAGTCAATGAAAAGAGCCAGAACATATTTTTTTGTCATTTAGGTGCTTTTTTACCTCATCAGTAAAGTTTGACAGAAGAGCCGAAGTACTTTTACCAGACTGGACGCCAAATTGGTATTGATTAATTACATTATGCTTCCTATAAAATGTATGTATTTGTTCACATACATATTTTTCTACTATTTTATCTACAGATGAGAGCAGTGTTATTGGGCGGTAATTAGAGTAATCATTTCTTCTACCCTTTTTGTGAATCGGTCTTACACATCCTTCTTTTAGATTATCCGGATATATACCGGTTATAACTCTTCTATTTATTAAATCAGCAATAGGGCTAGATATACAGTCACTAATCATTTTAACATCTGATACCTTAATATTATCCGAGCCTGGTGCTTTCCTTGAACTGAGATTTTTAATGATCTTTTGAACACTGCTAGCTGAAGCTTTTTTAAACAAAATACTTGAATCCAGAGGATGACATCTAACTCTTGAGTCTGATAATTTTATGTAACAATTAGGTATAATGTCTTTAACTGTTCTGTCAAAACTATTTGCAAAATTATCTACAATGTTCTTTGTAGAAATTCCTTCTTCTTCTTCCTTCCTTCTTCGAATGCCCTATGTATAGCCGTATCGATTGAAAGAGTCACTCTGCCTAACATTTCATTTACAATTTAATAAATTTTCTTTGTGTTTTTAAATTATTATTGATGTTACGTATATAATATTTGTTTCGTTGTTTTCTATAATTTTATGAATTTTATTTCGAGTTTTATTATATTCTAATTTTAATTTTGGGTCATTTAAACTATTTTTCCATTCAGAATAAAGTTTATCTCTTTTATCACACAGATGAGTTATATTATTATCTATCCAGGGTAATCTAAATTTTTTTGATTGTTTTCTCGACAATTTACAGGGTTCATTTTTCCTTGAAAATTTGTTTGCTTTATCAAAGGAATTATATATTAAATTTAAAATATCATTAGGGGAATTCATACTTTTTGTCTTTGTCCATTCAACATTGCGGAGTTCCTTTTAAAAAGTTTCATAATTAATAGTTTTTTTTGTTCCACCCTGTATACACCTAGAAACTCTCGAAGGTTCGTCAACGCAGGCAAACATAATGCCGCGGTGATCCGCCACACTGTGGGCTGAAAATCGACTTTCATAGACTTAGGGATTTCAATTTCTAAGTATCGGTTTTTTTGCCGGATATTGGTCCCATTAGTTGTTACTATTTATAAAAATGATATCTAAGATAATTTGATTCGAAAATAATTGAATTATAATTTTTTTTCGAAAAATTTGTATGGAGCTAGGATGAAAAATCCGTTTATTTCAAAAACGGCGCAATTAACTGTAATATCCTCATAGATGGTTATAGTACTAATTATTTATGATTTTTTGACATACTACACATAACGGTAAAAAATGCCGTTTTTTTTTAAAAATCGTCAAAGTTTTGAAAATTTTCCATGCCTTGTCTAACGTCAAAATTAAGGAGTACAGACTTTTAACAAGCCGTAACACGAGATAGCATGGTGCTTATACCCTCAAAGGACACCTAGAGTAATATCTGATCTAGATACATATTTTTAAAGAACTTTATTTAACACTAAGTTTGTCTTAAAACAAGTCATTATGGGTTTTGAGCATTTGACGGTGCTTCCAGCAAAAGCAGGTACAAGTAGAAAATGGAGTGTGAGCAAGATGATTCATTTTCATTTTCATGACGTCTTTGGTACCACTAAAACTAACGGATGGAGAGAGCACTTTATGGACGAACCCAAAACCATGCTCGACTTGGTATTGTCGTCCAGTTAATTTTATATTTGTTAAGGAAATTGAAGCAGTCGTAATTGATCAAAAAATCAAATGGATGATCAAATTAAGGTTCTTGTACCCACAAAGTGCAGTAATGGTAACCAAGTAAATCACCAACTAATGATGACAATGATCGACGCTAAACTCTGCATGTACCTTTCCAAAGCGAGGTCAAATGCATCGTGTTACTTGTACTTGTACCAATACAAATGAACCATTTGGATGCTGTTACATCGAGGACCGTGTCTTCTGACACATACGATTTTAGATTGTCATCCTTGCACGCTCGAATAAATTGTATGGAATGTCTATTGCATATTTCTTACAGGCTTGACTTCAAAGAGTGGGCAGCGAGAAGTAATGAGCATAAAGAATTGTTACAGAGCAGAAAAAAGATTATACAAGGCAAATTCAAAGATGAGCTCAACATTTTAATTGATATCGTTAAACAAGGTTCGGGTACAACTAATGACGGAATACAGCCAGGAAGTTTTTTGAGTTTCCCGATAAAACTGCGGCGATTACCGGACTGGATGAAGAATTAGTAAGAAGATTTGCCGTGATTCTTCAAGCAATAACGTCTGGGGAGAAACTCGACATAATCAAATTTAAAGATTATGCCCGCAAAACAGCTGAAAAGTACGTGGAATTGTACGACTGGTACTATATGGCGTCAACAGTACATTAACTTTTGAAACATGGGGCTGATATAGAAGAAAAAAATGATATCGTGCCTCCTCCTAAAGGGAGTTCCATCAGAAGAAGCTTCAGAGGCCCGTAACAAAGATTTTAGGAGGTTTCGGGAGCATCATTCACGAAAAAGAAGCAGATAGGACTCGAATCAGGATATCTTAAATATTTATTTATTTATTTAAACTTCATACACTAAAACAATGTATAGGCGGACTTAATGCCTAAGGCATTATCTACCAGTCTACCTTTGGGTGATGCAGAGATATGTCAAAGTAGGTGCATGTATAGCAATAGTAGGTAGTTATGAATTTTTAGAATACGTACATAGTATATAAATATACATATAAAATATTAATAAATAATATATAATATTAATATATAATAAATATTTATATAAATAAATATATATAAGTATGTAGATAAGAAGAATCTGCCAAACTATCCTTTTAACAACAGTTCACGAACTTTTCTTTTAAAAGTGAAACGGCTTGTGCTCATCCTGATTTCCTGAGGCAGGGCATTCCAGAGAAGGATGGATTGAATAGTGAAAGAAGAATGAATAAAATCAGATGAGTGGGAATTACAAACAAGGAGGCGATTATTGGAGGAGCGAAGGTTTCTATTGTGGACAGAGCTAAAATATTGAAAGTAAGGCGTAAGGTAACAAGGGGAAGATGGAGATGTTAGGATAGAGTAAAGAGTGGTGAGAGCTCGTAAATTACGACGTTGACGGATGGGAAGCCAATTTAGCTGGGAACGAAAAGCAGACACATGGTCATACTTGCGAAGATTAAAAATGAACCGAATGCAGTTATTAAGAAGACGGTCAAGTTTGTTTAGGAGATCTGCATTCAGGTCAAAATAACTCACATCACCATAATCGATTATAGGGAGAACCAAAGCTTGCATAAGCGTTGTCTTAGTACTGCAAGGAAGA
The DNA here is from genome assembly GCA_905147015.1 of Laspeyria flexula. Lineage (NCBI taxonomy): Eukaryota > Metazoa > Arthropoda > Insecta > Lepidoptera > Erebidae > Laspeyria > Laspeyria flexula. The sequence continues at coordinate 16,417,919 of LR989954.1, forward strand.
AAGTTTTTTAAACGATAAAGCGCACGTAGGGTACCGGTGACTTTTTGACTAACCTGGGTCACTTGAGCTCGCCAACTTAGAGTAGAGTCAAGAGTTATGCCTAAATTTTTGACAGTTTGGCAAAGTTCGACCTTAGTACCATCAAAAGTGATAGGAGGTATTGTGACTGTGTCCAACCTGCTCAGTAAACGTTGACTGCCTATAATAATCGCCTGACTCTTAGCTGGGTTCACTGTCAGACCGAAACTATGTGACCAAGTCTTGATATGATCCAGGTCGGAATTGATCATCTTAACTGCTGACGCTACACAGTCCACACCTGCTTGAGAGTAAATCTGCAAGTCATCGGCATAAAGATGATACGCACATTGAAGATTTTTGGTAATGAGATTAATAAAGATTGAAAATAATAAGGGAGAGAGAATACCGCCTTGAGGAATGCCAGAATTAGTATTACACCAGTTAGCCGCTTGCTCGTTTAACCGCACCGATTGCTGACGACCTCGAAGATAGCTAGAGAACCATTCCAAAGCTTCAGAAGATATCATATGATGGGAAAGGATGGCTAGAAGGATATCGTGACTGACGGCATCAAAGGCCTTAGAAAAATCAACTAAAGCTAATACAGTAACTTTAGTGTTCTCCATGCCCTGTCTGATATCGCCAGTCACTTTGAGGAGTGCGGATGTAGTACTGTGACCCGGTTTAAAGCCAGACTGTAGTGGACTTAATAATTTGTTGAGGTGAATATGCCCAGACAGTTGCTTGTGCACGCAGGCCTCCAGTACTTTGGATAAGAAAGGAAGAATGGATATAGGACGGTAGTGATTAGGTAGTGAGGGATTCTGCACCTTAGGTAACGGGATAACGTGGGCTTTACGCCATGTGGAAGGCAAAGTGCCTGAAAAAAGGGAAAAGTTAATGATATGCGTGATGGGCGGAAGGACTTGTTCAAGAATGGTGGTAATCATGCGTCGGCTGATGTTATCGCAACCCATTGCATTGGATTTGACGGAAAGGATGATCTTTTTGATATCTTCCTGAGCTACTGGAGAAAAGGAGAAGTTAGGTATATTGGGACGTGGCAGACTAGCTATGTAACTAACAGTCTGATTCCTGATTTGATGATCTACTGGAGTACAAGAGCAGAAATGCTGATTAATATCGTCCAAACCAAGAGACAGCTGAGAGTCAACGTGTCGCTGTCTACCGATACCCAAAGTTCCAAGGAACTTCCAAATATCAATTCCAAATATATATAAATATGCTACTTTTTTCTTTGGATCCTGTGCTCAGTGCACAAAGACCGAAGTAAGATGCCAAGAACAAGCAGTTCTTCTTTCCTGAAACTGGATTTAATTCAGTTTCAGTAATTTCAGGAAACTGAATTCGAGTTCTTGGATGTGTCCAATCTGGATTCAGACTCAGAATTAGAGTCCGACGAGAGTGATAAGGAAAATTAGGATTGATATTATTAAACGGTTTTATTTTAATATACCTACGTTTGTTATTTAATTTATTTTTAGTAATTAGTTTTAAGTTTTATAATTTGTAAACTTATTGTAAAAAACTGTAATTTATTGTAAATATAGCAGATAATTCTTTTTTATGTTACTTGTTGAATCAATATAATAATTGTCCCAATGTATTTATATTATTAAAATAATACTTTTTTTAAACATAACATGTTTTTATTGATGTTTTTCTTTCTTATTTGATCCTAGGAACCGTTTCATATTCTTATTTTAATTTGCATAAGTTAATAATAAAATATAAAGTAATAGTTAATTTTTTTTTTAAATACCTATTTCAACAATAATTATATGAACTAAGCAATCGTTATTTGGTATTCTAACTTGTGCCTAGAATGAATACGTTGTCATTAAATGATTTGTTTTAAGACAAACTTAGTGTTAAATAATGTTCTTTTAAAATATGTATCTAGATCAGATATTACTCTAGGTGTCCTTTGAGGGTATAAGCACCATGCTTTCTTGTGTTACGGCTCGGTAAAAGTCTGTACTCCTTAATTTTGACGTTAGACAAGACATGGAAAATTTTCAAAACTTTGACGATTTTAAAAAAAAAAACGGAATTTTTTACCGTTATGTGTAGTATGTCAAAAAATCATAAATAATTAGTACTAAAACCATCTGCGAGGATATTACGGTTAATTGCGCCGTTTTTGAAATAAACGGATTTTTCATCCTATCTCCATACAAATTTTTAGAAAAAAATTTATAATTTAATTGTTATTGAGTCAAATGATCTCAGATATCATTTTTCTATATAGTAATAACTAATGGGACCAATATCCGGCAAAAAAACCGATACTTAGAAATTGAAATCCCTAAGTCTATGAAAGCCGATTTTCAGCCCAACGTGCGCCAGTACGACATCAAGCACCGCAGCGAACTGGTGTAATGTTGGGAAACGTGCAAAAATATGGTCGATACATGACTTAGTAATAATAACATTTTTTCTAGTTTCTATTCGGGTGTAATCTGTTATTCCACACATCAAACCATGTTCGCTGAGTGTCCCTAAGTATGAGTCTCTAGATGCTGATATACCTACCTTTGAGATTAATGTTAATGTCACCCATAAGTAGAAAGTTGTGTTTTAAATCAAACTCGCAGACTGGCTTAATATTAACCTTCTTACCCTAAACGCCTCAAAATTTAACTTCATTTGCTTTACTAAATATAATAATACACAACCTTCATCTGAATTCGTAATTAAAATACACAATTGTCACAATTCTCATAACACAAACTGCTCATGTGTATCAATTGAAAGGCTTCAACATGTGAGATACTTAGGAGTTATCATCGATCAGCGGCTTTCGTGGCACACACACATTGAGCAAACTATGAAAAGAGTCAGGAATATGATATGATAATTCAAAAATTTAAGACACTCTGCTTCAAAAAATCTCATGATACAAGTCTATACAAGCCTAACTCAATCTATCCTTACTTACTGCCTGCCATGCTGGGGCGGTGCAACAAAAATAAAATTCTTAGAATTAGAACGTGCGCAAAGATGCTTATTAAAAGTCATACTTTTCAAACCCTATCGATTCCAGGGCCTTTACCACGCTTCTGATGTATTGTCGGTTAGAAAACTTTATATTCTACAAGTCATCCTAAAAATACACAGCTCACTTCCATATGACCCGGGAAAACTAAATAAAAGACGGAATTACTCTGTTGTTCAAACTATTATTTATTTATTTATTTATTTAAAACTTCATACACTAAAGCAATGTATAGGCGGACTTAATGCCAACTATTACTACTATTACTATTTTTATACTAACTACTTATGGGGAACTGGTGAATGACAGGGTAAAACCTAACTCTAGACACCAGCAGCTCCTCACCAAAACAGACTTGTACAACAAGAATTATCTCGGTGAAATTGTTTTATAATAATAATAATAATAAGCCCCCTATAACCAACCATACGCCCGAGTCGATCACCTGACGCACGTGGGGGGCGGTCACGCGATAATAATTCACTAACGCGGCTAACATGGCTCTGTCAGCATCCTCTTCATGCTGCCTATTTCTATCACTTTCTTCTCCTTCTATTTCACTTTCACTTCTACCTCTACTCACATATCTGTTTCAGGCTTTAACTTCACACTTATATTGGTTATTTTCATCTTGCCTTTTCCTAACACACATACCCTAATCTTCTTTCAATTTTTCTCTCTCAATCTCTTATATACTTATACGAACACTAAATTTATCTATTTATATAATCTTAAGCTTCCTCTATCAATCACTCTATGATTACTCATAGACACACAAAATACATGAAAATGCGCTTGCGAAATAGAGAATTACCCCAGGTGGGTACCGGAGCTCCATGCAACGGAGAATCCCGCCCCGAGCCTTCGGGTTCGGGCAGCCTCTCGTATTCTGGGGGGGGCAACGTATCGCGCAAAACTGCCCAGTCTCGCACTGTTGTAGTCCAAAATCACCAAAATCACCAAAAATGCTCATTTATATCAAAATCATCATCACCAACACCATCATTATCAAAGTCATCATCACCAACGTCATCCTCACCACCATCCATCATATCCTCCGACCACATGCTCTTCTCTAGCATACCATCGCCCGCATCAACTCATAGTCTTTATCGTTCATCAAACTCATCACCTTCATCGTCAGTTACATCACATTCAACCCGTTCGACAAGGTCAACAACTGTTGTGCAGGAGGCTTTGGCCACTAACCCTGCACCCACTGCTGGCCAAATACGTGTGCGAAAGAAATGGACCGAAGATATGAACCGATTCATATGGCGCACATACTTGATTATCACTAAATGTGAGACAACACAATTAAATAGCTATTTAGAGCCACTCCACCAAGAATTCTCCAGTAAATTTCCTGAAATGCAAGTAACAAGACAGCGTTTAGGAGATCAAAGAAGGGCCATCCTTAGAAGTAAGCTATTGCCACAAAGCACAATAGATATAATACACGATGAAGTAAAACAACAAATACATACAAACTCATACACTAATAGTCAACACTTAACACATACTTTGCCACAAAACGATATTACAAGCAATAGTAGAATTAAATGGACAAACGAAATGAACGAAGATATTATCAGAGGTTATTTTGAAGTAACTAAGTTAGAAACAAATAAGACTGCATACCGAAAAAAGTAGCACGAATTATTCATACAAATACATCCACACTTATCACACATTACTGAACAAAGAATTGCCGACCAAAGAAGACTGCTTTTTAATAATAGAATAAATAAAATAGATGATTTAAAAAAAGAAGTACAATTAAAATTAAGAGAACCAAATAGTCAAGCACAACTTGATGTACAAATTGATATAATAACAGATAGTATAGATCATAACCAATATCAAGGTACAACAGACACTCCAATCACTCTTACACAAACACAAACTCTTACTCAAACCCAAGTTGTCACTCAAACTCACATAGAACAAGAAAACTATCTACTTTGTAAAATAGAAACACAATTTAATAATGCAATACTACAATTTAAGGACACAAACCCAGAAACAAGACCATATATACCTAAACAAAAAACATCTCGCAAGTTCTCTAAAATTATCGATCTGCTCAATAATACAATAGTCCCGAAGCATTTAAATCACGAAATAGATTTTACTACTCTTCATACAATAATCTATTCAGCAGCATTTGCAGCAGCCATATGCAATGGCACTAGATTGCAATTAGATGAAAATTGTGTGAGAAGTAGATATGATAATAAACCTAATTGGCAAAGAAGTATCGAAAATAAAATAAAACAGTATAGACTAGAAATAGGTAGATTAACACAATACATAGCAGGAAACAGAAGTAAAAAAATACTAAAAACCGTAGACGAAATAAGAGAGAAATATAAAAGCCATTCACAACACGAAGAACTAAACACTGAACCACAACATTTTCTCGACACATTAAAACAAAAGTTAAGCGCAGCTTCTAACAGATTAAAACGATATCTAAATTGCACAAAACGTAAACAACAGAACCATACCTTTCTTAACAATGAAAAACAATTTTATAGAAACTTAGGTAACAATGATTCACATGACACCAACCAAAGTCCGAGCACCCCGTCACCACAAGATTTACAGCAATTTTGGGCCAACATATGGGAAAATCCTACACTGCATAACGCTAATGCAGAATGGTTATCAAAATTAACAGATACTGAACACATTAACATGATGGATTTTGAGAATATTCCCATAGATACTTTCATTCAAATCATTAAACGTACACACAACTGGAAGGCACCAGGAACTGATAATATTCACAACTATTGGTACAAGAAACTCACATGCACACACCCATTCATACATAACCATATAAGTCAGTTTATACGTTCACCAGATACAATGCCTACTTTTATCTCGCACGGTATTACATTCATGCTACCAAAGGGGTCAGATCCCAAAAACCCTGCTAACTATCGACCAATTACATGTCTTCAAACTATTTACAAAATCATTACAGGATGTATTAGTTACTTAATTTATAAACACCTAGACCACCATAACATACTAGTAGAGCAGCAAAAAGGATGCAGAAAAAATAGTCAGGGTTGTAAGGAACAACTAACAATAGATGCAATAGTTATGAAACAAGTACACACTAATAATAGAAACATTCACACAATGTACATAGATTATAGAAAAGCATTTGATTCAGTTCCTCACAGTTGGTTACTCTATATACTACAACATTACAAAATTCATCCTATGTTAATAACATTTTTAAGTACAGCCATGCTGCAATGGCAAACAAGACTTACTCGTAAATTAATTCAAAACAAAACTTCACTGACTACTGAACCGATTAAAATTCAACGAGGTATCTTCCAAGGAGACTCGCTCAGCCCATTATGGTTTTGTATTGCATTGAACCCCTTATCAGAGTTACTTAATAACACTGATATGGGATTTAAACTAAAACACAATGACTCTTCTCACACTCTTTCTCACTTATTATACATGGACGACATCAAAATATACGCAACAAATAACACTCAACTTTCGAAACTCGCAGACATCACACAATCATTTTCTACAGATATAGAAATGCAGTTTGGGGTAGACAAGTGTAAGATACACTCAATTATCAGAGGGAAATCACAGAAAAATTCTTATATTCTCGATACTGGCAAAAAAGGAGTGAATAGGTTTCTTAAGGGTCGGCAACGCGCTCGTGATACCCCTGGTGTTGCAGGCGCCCATAGGCTACGGTAACCGCTTACCATCAGGCGGACCGTACGTCTGTTTGCCACCGTCGTGGTATAAAAAAAAAATAAAAAAAATAGATCACATGGATGAATACAGCACATACAAATATTTAGGTTTCCATCAATCCAAACAAATACAACTTAAACAAACTAAGTTAGATTTGATCAAGAAATTTAAAATCAGACTTAACCGAATTTTAAGAACACAACTTAATTCGCGCAACAGTATCAAAGCCATTAATACATACGCCATACCTGTACTCACTTACTCTTTTGGAATTATAAGATGGTCTCAAACAGATTTACAAAAATTGCAACGCATAATAAATACACACATGACCACACATCGTAAGCATCACCCAAAATCATGCATACAACGCCTCACACTACCACGACAGGATGGGGGGCAGGGTTTAATCGACGTTCAAAATTTACACAATACCCTTGTAAGCAAATTGCGAACATATTTTCATAATAAAGCTGAACAATCCGAACTTCACAAATACATAACAGAAATAGATATAAAATTTACCCCACTTAATCTCAGTAACCGAAATACGCAAATAAAACTAACCAATAGACAAGATAAATTAGGTACATGGTCACAAAAGTCACTACACGGGCGACACCTAGCTGATCTAGGTCAAGCACACGTCGACAGAGATGCGTCGAACGAGTGGCTCCGCCGCGGGGAACTATTTCCTGAAACTGAGGCTTTCATGATCGCCATTCAAGATCAAGTAATAAACACCCGTAATTACCAAAAACACATCCTCCGCTTACCCAACTTACCATTTGATTTATGTAGACGCTGCCATAGTAGTTCTGAAACCATTCAACACATAACCGGAGCTTGTAAATCTATCGTTCAAACTGACTACAAACATAGGCATGACCAAGTTGCATCGATCATTCACCAAAACTTAGCCCACATACATACGTTTATTTCAAAGAAAGTTGCTTACTACAAATACAAACCTGAGACAATATTAGAAAATAGCCTAGTCAAAATATATTGGGATCGGACAATTATTACAGATAAAACAATACACTACAATAGACCTGATATAACAGTACTAGACAAAACCAACAATTCCGTTTTTCTTATAGATATAGCAGTATGTAGCACGCACAACCTACTTAGTACATATACAGAAAAAATGACCAAGTACGTTGAACTGGCGACGGAAATAAAAAGGCAGTGGCAAGTAGATAATGTTAAGATTTTGCCCATAGTTATCTCCACAACAGGTATTATCCCAAAATCTCTTAAAACCAACCTAAATTTTCTCCAAATGCCCGTATCCACCCTCACACTAATTCAAAAAGCAGCTATCCTCAACACCTATCGTCTTACCCGAAAATTCTTGGCTTCATCATCTTCTACATAAACTGATACACTTGGCTTAGGCCCGTGCATCAGTTGTTTTAACCCCTAAAAAGGAGACAAAAAAAACAAAAAAAAACAAATAATAATAATACTCTTACGCGCCAGATCTTATGATCTTCCTTACTATGTAACTTGCTTTCCATTTCCTTTTTATTGTTTTTCCTAAATTATATAATTATTGCACCACAAATATATTTATGTAATAGGTATCAGAGGAGCGGAGTCGCCTAACACAAGCAACCCCTTGCTTAAAAGGCGATTTCCAATTGTAAACCTAGCTGTTATTATTTGTGTAATTGCAATAAACATTTTCTATTTATTTATTTATAAACTTGGTAATGTGATCGTCTAGTTCTTTGTTAAATCGGTTATGTGTTTCCTCTATTATTCTATGGCATCATATACTTACTGGGGCAATTCATGTGATATAGAATCTACATTTCTTCTACAGAAAAGAAGTTTACGCATTATCTATAATATGCAACGCATTGAATCGCTAAGATAGGTATTATTATAATTATTCCGCCACCTTTTTGAGTCGTTCTTAGTTGTGAGTGCAATCTATAGCCGGGTAGGTTATACAAGTGAACTATAATATCCGAGATACCTACTTCAGTTAGAATTATGAGTTATCGAGGTTTCCAAATTCTTCCCTAAACGCCTTTTTTACCTCTCTGCTGATATCTTGCACCAGTTTCTTGGCATCAACAACCGGAGCCATCTCTGTAGATCCAGAGGTTTCGTCGTCATCGTCATCATCAACTTCTTCGGGTATGATAAAAGAAGACCTTCGTGAGATATTTTTTAGACAATCTTCACAACTCCACTCTATCCCTGGCGAGTTCCTGAGGGTGTTTAGCTGTTTATTGGACAGTTTTGAGCACGCAGGATCACCGTGGACTATATTACCACATCTACTGGTGTCTGGTGTCCAGGCACTTTCTTGGTAACATTTTTTTTACATTTTACACACTTCCTTATCACCATGACTGAGAATGTGGGTAGAGGTATACTTTTTGTAATAGCACATGACCGTTTTCTTTCGTATTCTGACACAGAATGTGACACAGAAACTCTTTCAGCCTTATAATATTATTTTAGACTAGAAGTCGCGCGGGGTTTCTCTCCCGTTCTCTCGTTCTTTATTTGGCCTCTGCTCAACTCCTATTTGCAGTAGCGTGATGTTATATAGCCTATAACCTTCCTCGATAAATGGGCTTTCCATCACTAATATAATTTTTCAAATCGGTCCAGTAGTTCCCGAAATCCCAGCGTTCAAACAAACTCTACAGCTTTATAAAATAATAGTATAGATTCTACTCTAACGAACGTCGCTTGTTTGCACGCGAAATAGAACCTTATCGCCACTAACGAGCGTTCATATTCCGTTGGTCACTGCTGATACGTAACTAGTTTAGCGTCAAGAGTACACGGGTTCCCTCTCACCGTTATAGGTATCTTAATATTGAATAAAAGTGTTTAGTTAATTATTATTTTGTAGGTATGTATATGTCGCAACCAACTGGTTAAAACAGCCATTTAATTAACTGCCTAGCCGTTTTACTAGACGGGCGGCGGTGTTCAACCATAGTGTCAATAGTCAATAGTTTCAACTAACTGCCTGAGTGATATTTGCCATTCAATTAAACGGCTAGGCAACTAACTTGAATCGACAACGTTTAACCCCTTGTCTACCCTAGTCATATAAATTGTATTTAATTAATTTAAATTTGTATCTTAAAAAATAGATTCGTACCCAAAATAGTAGATCTATCACCAAAAAGATAGATCTGTCACCAAACAATATTTTGGGCGGATGCGAAATGGATAAGTTAGGTTAGAAGCCTGATATTTCAGTCAAAACTAGTTTTAACCGACGTCTTTGGTTAAAAGTAGTATTCACTAAGTTTTTCAGTCAAAAGTAATTTTGACTGAAACATACCTATAGGTATATTTTCTAACAAATATAAAAACAAACGTATGCTGACGGGGGGGGGGGGGGGTGTGCTGGGTTGGGACTTTTACCCAGGAAACGCTGACATTAATTATATGATAACTTATTTATAGTTTCAGAGTGGCCTGTTGGTCTAGTGGTTAGTGACCCTGACTGCTAAGCCGGAGGTCGTGGGTTCGATCTCCACCCAGGACAAATCTTTGTGTGATGAGCATAAAGGTTTGTTCTGTGTCTGGGTGTTATTTATCTATAATAATATGTATGTATTCACAAAAAAAATGTATATAAGTAGTATATCAGTTGTTTAGTACCCATAACACAAGCAAACATAATTGCTTACTTTGGGACTAGATGGCGGTGTGTGAATGTGGTAGAATATTATTATTATTTATTGATTAAAGGTTCTGGCTGCACCAATTTAACACGATTTTTTATGCGGCGCACGTCGCTGCCGGGTACGGCCTCGCAATGGCCGCGATGGGGTTCAACCCATACGTGCTAGGCGGTTACATGTCCGGCTTTATGGTTGGTAAGTACCTAAAAATACACCCTATAACATACCTACTAGTTCTAGCCGTGTCGCAGTAAGATAGCTAAAGCCGTAACATAGTTATGTCACTAGGAATATATACCTAATTATAAAAATAAAAAAAATATAATACGAAAGCTATTCAATACTGTCTTACTCGGATTAGATCCTATGCAGATTACCTACTCTTGTCTCCCGCCAGTGACGGATTAAGACTACTTGATGCCCTAAGCAATCCATGCCTGTGGGCCCCCCTATATCTTCCCTATATCTAGTTGACATACGCAACTAGAATCGGTCTTTAAACCTTTACCGCCTAAAAATATTAGTTTTTTTGTAAAATAAGATGATGAGATGTACTTTAGAAGTGGAGTAGGTGTGACAACAATAAAAACCAAAGCACAATTTATTTATTTATTGAAATGCGCCTTGCGGCTTTTCCGAGCATTGAATTCACGCAAGGTAGTATTAACAGTTCCATTTAAATTTCACAAAAATTGTATTACGTACACATAGAAGCCGACCGGCACAATTACTCAAAAAACAAAACATTTGATTGAAACATTTTTGCGGAGGTGCGGCGCGCCAGGCTTGGGGCCCGCGTGCTAGGAGTGGTTTGTGATTGGCTGATCGCAATTCCGGGGTATTCGAATTGTCGAATGCACTAGCGCGTAGCGAGTGGACAAGCGGAAGTGGGGTTATGACTCTAGGTCGGACTCTATTTCAACTTATTAAAACGCGCGAATTTTCAAATTAGTCCTAGAAACTTTTTTTGGTGTGGTTTTTGGTGACGTGAGAGTGAGACGTGATGCCCTAAGGACGGATTTTTTTTGTGCTTCTTCTGGTGCCCCCTCAGACGTGATGCCCTAGGCAATTGCTTAATTTGATTAAGGGTTAATCCGTAACTGTCTCCCGCTTTGCTATGAAGGGAAGTGGATCATTTATTTCCAACTCCTCTAATTACTTCTGATTACCTTTAGGTACGTAAATATTGAGTCTAACTTATAGGTATCCCCGTTACCTAAGATATGAGAAAATAATAATTGTTTTCGTCAAGAAGTATGGTATGTGGGGGCACTTGGTACCAACTATGTATTAGAAAACGGTAAAAACATTTTGTGAACACATTGTTTAGCAATATTAGCTTAAAAAAAAGGAATTGAATAATTTAGTAGCGCTAAAGCACAGCATACGACAACTGACCAGTCACCCCAAGTAGCGCCCGTTCACGGGCATGACGCACAGACCAGCCATCATTCTCTTTAACCATATTTGAGGGAAGAGAATGACCCGGCCAATACGACACCACAAGCAATGACAGTTTAGTGAGCATGACAATCGAAGACACTTGCTTAATAGGAAAGAAAAAATAAATGATCTCAAAATGCTTCCACTTTACAGTAATAAGTGAACAAGAGTAAGATAAAAGTTATTCCTGCAAAAAATAGATTAAGAAGCGAGCAACTAGTCCTATGCCTTTTTTTCAATAGGCGCTTACAATTTAACGCTATATTTAGATGAAGATATTTATTCGCCAACACGGTACAGTAGGTAGTTGTTAGTAATGACTAGTTAAATCCAACATATTCACCTGTTTTATGGCATTCGAATTTTACAAGTTCAATTAATCCATTTTTAAAATTACTTAACTAACATCTACACAGTTATTAATATATAATAATATGTACACGATACACCTGTAATTGGACCAAGATAATAAACATTCACGTATTTAACATTGTATGACGTATCCATCTATCATTTTTTTAAATTAACTTTTAAGTAGTAAACTTTGACGTATCTAATCAAATAACAAATGAAATAAACAACAAATCTTCTCTTCTAATATTAAACAAATGTATTTTAATAATAAAACAGTTATTTTATAACAAAACAACAAAAAGACAAAAACTAAAATGAAACTCATTCTCTAAATTGAGTTGACAATAAAACTGAGATATTTAGGTGTTCGAGCCTACACTTGAACCACATTTGAGACTAACGTTTCGGTATTCGTCAACACCATCTTCTATCCTGCTCTTATACTAGGTTAAGTGAGACGACACAAATATACCTGTCCTTGTCGCACTCTCATCGGGCAGCGCGCTGCGGCCTTCTTCCTCAGTACGCTTTCGATATTCGTAAAGTCAACACGTCACTCTAAGTAAGTATTTTTTCTCTATCCCTACGGCGTTTCGAACCCAACGTCGAGACATTACCGCTCGGCGCCGCAAGGCCCGTACCGCCCGCGGCACATGAGTCGTATCCACTCATATTATTCATAATCGACTGAGGCGTCTACCGTCGACTTGGTTGAGGTGAGGGGCGAAGTCAGATAACCTCCTAGTGAGCCAGGGCCTTCTGCTCTGGCCGGTGCACCCCGGGCAACGTCACTCGGCAATTCTTGGCTTCTCTCATGAGAAGTCATGCATATTGCCGGGTGACGGCGAATAGTCTGACATCATACCGTAAGCCGGTCCTTAGGGGCTGGAACGGGGGCCTCCACCTCTCGGGGTGGGGGCTGCGAGGAAGAAAACCTCTATAAAAATTATTAGCGGGTGGCGGCTTCGGCCGCCGCGCTTAAACCGTAGCCCGGCCCTTGAGCGCTGGAGCGGGGGCCGCCACCTCTCGGGGTGCGGCCGCGAGGAAGGAAAACCTCTGTAAAAAATCACCGGGCATATAGGGGAGGGGAAACCCGACCCTGCCAACTGGTAGATCGTTATCCCGTCGAGTGTCGTTGATCACGTCTAGCGGCTCGATGGGACCGAGGGGCTTGCCTTAATTGGCCGGCCCGCGAGAAAGAAATCTCAATAAAAACTTTGGGAAATGCCTGACGCATACCCCTCGGTCTTGGGGAAAGAACCGAGGGGTTATGTGGGGCTCGCACCCACTAAAACCCCAAGGTGTTCCTCTCGTCGCGCTCTGCTGTGGTCACGGGAGCGCAGGAACATTCGTCCGCGACCACAGCGACGATGGCCCGCTACGGGCCCCCTCTCTGCCGGAGCTTAGCTCCGGCGGTGACGTGCGGGAACACGCACACGCCACCAGAAGACGCTCGCGGTCGACTTTCCCCAAAGTCGACCGGTCCTGGCGTGGCGGACGCGCTCAGCCGGGCGCGTCCTCTTCTCGGGCCATTACGGCGGGAGGTCGCGGGCGTAAGCCGGCTGATCGGGTCACTGAGGGCATCGTCTTCCCTCTGCCGTTCCGCCTCCTCCTTCTGCCTCATCACCTCTTCGCAGAAGGAGAGCACTGCTCCCCAGTGTAGTGTATGTACACCTTTAGTTAAATGTATTGTTTAAGTAATCGTAATTTTATACTTTCCTAGAATTAAGTTAAGTAAGCATAATTATAAGTTCTCGCATAAACTCTCGTTCCCGATCGTGGGAACAGAATAAATCTGGACTTCTCAAAGTAAAGACGTTTCATTTTCTAACTACACTTCATGGCGACCCTGCCAAAAAAAGGTCACAATTTTGTAAAGTTTAAAATTAAATTCGGTGGTTGGTGTTATTAAAAAAAAAAAAAGTTTTAAATTATGGGGATGTACAAAAGAAGAAACTATCATCGCGCAGATAGCTGCTGGTAATGGCCAAAACAGCAGTGATGAGCTATTCGCGTCAGCACCACCAATATCCTGCTTACATTAATGGATGGACAGACAAATGAATCCAAGGGCGTTACGTCGAAGGCAGGCTTCAGCACACATGAGGAAAAACGCTGCCTGTGATGATGGTGCCGGTGTACCCGCCGTGTAAATGTTAAAAAAAAAAAAAAATTGACTATATTTAAAATTTAAATAATTTTAAAACAATTAGTCCCGATCTAAAACATAAGTGATTGAAGTTACATAATACCTATGCGTCGCGTAGTGATGATTAGTAAGTGAACAGTTATTTTTACTATAAGACAGACTGTATAATGTTACCGGGAGATAACGACAAGGACAATATTATAAACAAACGTTCGTGAAGCTCTACATTACGGAACTTTTTAAGAGTTAAACTGTGAGTAAGGACGCCCATATTGGTATTTAGATATTAACTTTAAATTTTTATTATTACATAAACGCATTTAAGATGCATAATTGTGTTAATTCAAGTAAGTAATTAGTATAGGTTTTAATAAACGAATATAATATGTAACAATTCATAAACTGTGCACGGAGACTAACCGAACTTGATGCCTCGCGCCGTATATGGAATTGTTTCGCGTTGCTTTCTTATCAAAAATATAGTTATGAGAATTATTGTTGTAAGGAAGATACTTAGTTGCTAGGATGATTTTATTACATTCTTTTATGTTTTATTTTTAGATTATGGCCGATGATTTTGTTAGAATATATGAATGTTTGGTGGACATTAGTAAATATTTAATAAAGAAAGGACAAGCTAGATTTACGGGTTCTATTGCGATAAATAAGTTGAAAGAGGCTGAGAATTTATTTGGTGAGGCAAAATTACTATACTCCAGTTTGTCGCATGATCTAAACCCCGATTTATTGATTCAATTGTCCACCTACTATGATAATATTCAAAGTGTATATTTTAAGATAAGTCAGTTGTGTGTTTTGCCTCCTAGTAAATATAAAGTTTTAACAATGGAATTCGACATTCGAACGGCGTGTAATTTAATTCCTTTTATGGATGACAAGGAAGTAACCACGAAACGATTGATTGATGCTGTGGAAATGTATGCGGATATGTTAGACGATGTGGGAAAAAATCTTTTAATAAAATTTGTGCTTAAAGGTCGCTTATCTGAGAATGCTAAACTCCGTTTGTCAAATAACTATATCTCCGTTTCTAATTTGATACAGGATTTAAGGAAACATTTATTGACTACTAAATCTTTTACCGCCATTCACTCCCGCCTCCAAAACATGAACCAAGGTTTTAGGTCGATTGATGAGTATGGTTCTGAATTAGAAAAACTTTTTACCGATTTAACTATCTCACAAGCAGAAGGGGACTCGACAAAGTTCGCTGTTCTAAAGCCATTAAATGAGAAAATGGCTATTAAGAAATTTTCAGATGGGTTAAAAAATTCAAGGTTGAGCACCGTCGTGGCTGCTCGCAACTATAGTAGTCTCAAGGACGCCATACAGGGTGCTAAGGACGAGGAAGTACCAGCGCCTTCTACGTCCACTAAGCCGGACGTCATGCAGTATTCCAGAAGAAGTCGAGGTAGGTTTACGCATTTTTCGGGACCAAGGGGTCAAGGCCAACGTGGCCGCAATTATGGTTCTTTTAATAATTATAACCCACGTGGTAATGGAAGATCTTTTCATAATTCTAATCGCGGTAGACCTTTCTCTCAAGTGAATTTTAATAATGGCCGATACAATAATCGTGGTAACAGGAGAGGATATAATTTTAATCGCAATAATATTTACTCCGCGCAACCCACACAACCGTCAGCGCAAGCCTCAGCGCAAGGGGTTATTTCCCAAAATTCTAGTGAAGGTGAAAATTCTCAAAATATGAACAATAAGCAGTTTTTTCGATTTTAATAATTATATTTTGGCTTGCAAAGGGCGATGTCAATTTGTAACATTTTATTCAAACAATAGAAAATATTCATTTTTAGTAGATACGGGTGCGTCAATATCTATTATTAGAAAAAATGAATTACCCGATTCCACACGTATTTGTTATAATAGTACTACTATAAACGGAATAGGCGGACAGATTAACTCTTTGGGATATGTAACCTTAAAACTTGTCTCTACAAATAATGACACGTTTTTCCATAAATTTTATGTTTTTGAAAATTTGCCCTTCAAGGCCACTGGAATTTTAGGGTTAGATTTTCTTTCTACTTATGGCTGTAATATTGATTTGGCCTCCAACGTGTTACTTATTAATAATGCTGGTAAATTAATTTATTTACCTATCTCACCTAGACTCGATTTAACGTTTACAAATAGTAATTGTCTAGTATTACCGGCTCGAAGTGAATCGCTCCATTACGTACATTTAGGTTTTGATACGGTAGATGATTATGTTCTTTGTTCGAAGGAGATAGAGAAAGATATTTTTCTAGCAGCTGCTATAGTTAGACCTAAGAATGGTAGGATACCTATCAGAATTCTCAACGTAAGAGATGAAGAAGTTAGATTAGAAAATTTTGTTCCAGAAGTAAATTTTCTAAACGAGTATAATATTTTTTCGTTTGATAAGACTAATTCAAATGTTAATAGAGCCGAAACTTTACTTTCTTTATTAAATTTAAATCATCTTAATTCTGAAGAAAAGAGTTCAATCGAAACAATTTGTTCAAAATATTCTGATGTATTTTTTCTACCAGGAGATAAGCTATCCACCACCAACGTTTACGAACAGTCCATAACACTTAAACCAAACGTTAATCCTTCATATGTTAAACCATATAGATTGCCTCAATCGTTAAAGCCTGAGATTAATCGACAAATTGAGCAAATGAAGAAAGATGATATAATAGAAGAATCCTCAAGCGAATGGAATAGTCCAGTGTTACTCGTTCCCAAAAAATCTGAAGGTTGTAAAAAGTGGCGACTGGTAGTGGACTATAGGAAACTCAATGATGTAATAGTCGATGATAAGTTCCCACTGCCGAACATCACCGACATCTTAGATTCGCTTTCAGGCTCAATGTATTTTACTCATTTAGACCTAAACCAAGGCTATTATCAAGTTAGTTTATGTCCTGATAGTCGTAAATATACTGCTTTTTCAACTAGCTCGGGTCAGTATCAGTTGAAGCGTCTTCCTATGGGATTGAAAACTTCCTGTAGTAATTTTAGTAGAGTGATGTCAATAGCTATGTCTGGTCTGACGTATGATAAATGTTTTATTTATCTTGACGATTTAATAATTTTTGGGCGAAATTTAAATTTTCATAATAAAAATTTAATGGATGTACTCGAAAGATTAAGAAAAGTAAATTTAAAATTAAATCCAGGTAAATGCCAATTTTTGAAAAAGGAAATATTGTACCTTGGGCATTTAGTTTCTGCTGATGGGGTATTACCTGATCCAGAAAAGACAATAGTTTTACAAAATTATTCTGTACCAAAAAATGTAGAAGAAGTGAAACGCTTTGTAGCTTTTTGCAACTACTATCGTAAATTTGTACCATCATTCTCTGAGATAACATTACCTTTAAATCGATTGTGCAGAAAAAATGTAGTTTTTAATTGGACTACCGAATGTCAAAAATCTTTTGAGGTTTTAAAACAAAAATTAATTAGCCCACCCATACTTCAGTACCCAGATTTCTCAGAATCAAATGAATTTATTTTACAAACAGACGCGTCAGGTTTAGCTATTGGTGCAGTTTTGTGTAACAAGGACTTAAGACCTGTAGCATATGCTAGTAGACCATTAAATAAGGCAGAATTAAATTATCCCACAATACAAAAAGAACTGACTGCTATAGTCTGGGCAGTTAAGTACTTTAGACCATATATTTATGGTAGGCATTTTACTATAATGACAGATCATAAGCCACTTATTTATTTATTTGGTATGAAAGATCCCTCTAGCAGACTTTTGAAGTTTCGTTTAGTTCTTGAGGAGTATGATTTCAAAATAGTGTATGTGCAAGGAAAAGATAATGTAGTAGCGGATGCATTATCCAGGGTAAATGTGACCTCCAGTGAATTAAAAAATATGAATGAGAAAATTTCGGAAGTAAATGTCATGACTAGGGCACAAAAAAGAAGAATTGATGAGGAGAGTAAGAAGGTATCACCGCCAATTAGTAAGGCTACCGACAAAGGGTCTGATCAGCCTAGAGTCGTGGAGTTACTAAAGAAGCCAAGTGATGTCGCAGAGATGATTTTGTTAGAAAAAGATAAAGTTGATAAATATAGAAGAGATAATATGATAAGTTTCGAGGACGAGTGTCTCGCTTATATTCCTAGTAAAATGATATTATGTGTAAACCTCAGCTTTAGGGCACATTTCTCGCGAGCCGAATTTGTGACTAAGTTAGAGAAGTTTAGCAAACGTATAAAAATAAAAGAACTATGCATAGTTAAAAATAATGAAAATGAAGAGTTTATAAAAGTTTTGTGTAATGAAATACAAACGTTAAAAGAATGGACCGGTCCGAGAGTATGTATACTAAGAGGAATAAAAAGAATAGATGACAGTAATGAAAAACAATTTATTTTAAATGACTTTCATTTACTGCCCACCAGTGGACATTCTGGTGTGCGCAGGATGATAAATAACATCAAAAGACGATATTTTTGGCCAGGTATCGATAAAGATGTTACTGATTTTGTAAAAAAGTGTTCCATATGTCAGAAGACTAAATACAGTAGGTACACCAAACAGCCGATGACGATAACAACAACAGCGTCGTCAGGTTTTGAAAAAATATTTTTAGATTTGGTTGGCCCTTTAGATAAAGACGAAGATGGAAATTGCTATCTTGTAACGATTCAATGTGAACTAACTAAATTTATTGAAGCATATCCAATAAAAAATAAAGAAACTGTAACTGTAGCAAGGTCATTTATACAAAATTTCGTTTTACGATTCGGTATCCCTAAAGTTATAGCTACTGATAGAGGTACGGAATTTATTTCAAGCACTATGGTTGAAGTTTGCAAATTATTAGAAATAGAAAAATTAACTTCGACAGCATATCACCATCAATCAATCGGTTCACTCGAGAATGCTCATAAGCATCTAGGTGCATTTCTAAGGACCTATTCAGGTAAAAACGGCTTTGACTGGTCGCACTGGATACCATTTTGGTGTTTCAGTTATAATAATACCGTCCATTCAGAGACGAAGTACACGCCCTTTGAACTTATTTTTGGTAGGTCGTGTAATATACCTAATAATATTAAGAATAATAATTGTAATAGATTAGATCCATTATATAACCATAATGACTACTCTTTAGATTTAAAATATAGGTTACAAGTAGCACTTAAGGATGCTAAAGATAATTTAGAAAATAGTAAAGAAAATAGAAAACTGTTATATGATAAGAAATGTAATCCAGTTACTTATAATAAAGATGATTTAGTTTTAGTTAAAAAAGAAGGAATTAAGAAATTGGATAATATTTTTGAAGGCCCTTACATTGTATTAGAGGATATGGGTCCTAATGTTAAAATTATTAAACACAATAAGATAGAATTGATCCATAAGGATAGAACTAAACTATTTCATAGTTAATATTTTATTTTAATTTTTATAAAATCATGTAAAAAAAAAGCAAAGAGCTCTGTGTTTTTTTTTTTTTCTTTTGCCCCCGGAGGTGTAGTGTATGTACACCTTTAGTTAAATGTATTGTTTAAGTAATCGTAATTTTATACTTTCTTAGAATTAAGTTAAGTAAGCATAATTATAAGTTCTCGCATAAACTCTCGTTCCCGATCGTGGGAACAGAATAAATCTGGACTTCTCAAAGTAAAGACGTTTCATTTTCTAACTACACTTCACCAGTTCGTCTCGCTCTCCAGCATGGCCTTCACCACTGCTGGGGGCGAGAGATCCTCGCCTATGATCGAGGCCAGTGCAGCGCGCTGACCCGCCCACGCCCCGCACACCTCAAGGGTGTGCTGGGCTGTGTCCTCCGGGGAGCCGCAATGATGACAGATACATTGCGGCTCCCTCCTCGCGACCCGGCACAGGTACCTCCCAAAGCAACCATGCCCCGAGAGCACCTGCGCCAGGCGATAGGAAAGAGGAGCCGCCTGGTCTCGCCACTCAGGAGCTGGAGCGCAACATCATGGTCCGGGTTGGGACCATGGTGAACGCCAGGCTGGAGGGCTTGCAGGACCGTCTCCTGCCAGCCAAGACCCTCCGCCCTCCTCTGCGGGCGGATTCCGAGAGGAACAGGGAAATCTCTTCCCCTGTTCCATCGACGTCGCGCGCCGGTCTGCCTTCGTCTCCGCCGCGCGCCGGATTGTCGTCGTCGCCGCCTTCACCGGGGCGCCACCGGGCGCACCCGCGCCCAAGAGCCTGGACGCACCTTGGACCACCGTGGTCAAACGGGGGTCCAAGGGAAAGGCGGTGGCTGGCAACCGTGCAGCTGCGCAATCAGCAGCTGCACCGAAGAGGGTGCCCAAGCTACGGCCTCCGCGCTCGGCTGCAATTATCTTGCAGCTGCAGCCTGAGGCCATCGCGGCTGGCGTGGACTACGCGGCCGAAATTGGGGAGGCCAAGGCCAAAATTAGGCTGGCCGACCTCAACATCGCGGCCGTAAGGTTCAAGAGGGCCGCGACTGGGGCTGCCCTCTTGGAGGTCCCAGGGGCGGAGGCTGAGGCCAAGGCAGACGCCCTAGCTGACAAGCTGCGGGGAGTTTTACCTCCCG
Organism: Laspeyria flexula; assembly: GCA_905147015.1. Lineage (NCBI taxonomy): Eukaryota > Metazoa > Arthropoda > Insecta > Lepidoptera > Erebidae > Laspeyria > Laspeyria flexula. The sequence continues at coordinate 16,438,886 of LR989954.1, forward strand.
AGAAGGTCGCCGTCTCCAGGCCGGTAAAATGCGCGGAGTTGCGCGTAAACGGCCTGGATGACTCCGTCACCACGGAGGAAGTGAGGGGGGCTCTGGCGTCAGCCGGCGGGTGCTCAGTGGAGGCCGTCAAGGCCGGTACAATCCGCCGAGCCACTGGCGGCACGGGCTCCCTCGTCCTTCGCTGCCCCGTCATGGCAGCGAAGAAAGTGACGGAGGTAGGCCGCCTCCTTGTGGGCTGGGTATCAGCACGTGTCGTTCTGCTAGAGACCCGCCCAATGAGGTGCTTCAAGTGCCTTGAGCTTGGGCACACCCGAGCCACGTGCACCTCGGAGGTGGACCGCGGCGACCTGTGCTTCAGGTGCAGCCAGCCAGGGCACAAGGCTGCCGGATGTACGGCGGCGCCGCACTGCGTTCTGTGCGGTGCTGCCAAGCGGCCCACGGACCACCGGATGGGCGGGCCTAAATGTAAGGCCCCGTCCCCATCCAAGTCCAGGAGGAAGGCTGGGAACCGAGCAACTGCAAGCTCGTCCCAGCCTGCGCTATCACCGGCCAACGCCGGTGGCACCGCTGAGTCGGTGGGCGCAATGGAGGTCCAATAGATGGACCTCCATTTCCTCCAGGGGAATTTAAACCACTGCGCCAGAGCGCAGGATCTGCTAGTGCAGACTCTGGCGCAGTGGTCCATTCACGTGGCCGTGGTGTCGGAGCCCTACCTAGTCCCTAACAGGGGCAACTGGGTGGCTGATGTCAGTGGAATGGCTGCCATCGCCATCCAGCCCGCTCTCGGGGTGTCTGGGTTCGCGAGAGTGGTGAAAGGTAGGGGCTTCGTTGCAGCCCTGTTGGGCGAGATGCTGGTCGTGTCAGTTTATTTCTCGCCCAACGGGACCCTCGCGGATTTCGAGGTGCTCTTGGACGAGATCGGAGAGGTGGTCGGGCGGAATCACCCGACGCCGGTTCTGGTTGCGGGGGACTTCAACGCCAAATCTCCGGCGTGGGGGTCCCCCGTGGCCAACGTTCGGGGGGGAGAGCTGGAGGAGTGGGCTGCGGCTCACGGCCTCTCTCTCCTCAATCGTGGTTCCGTCCCGACGTGCGTGCGAGACAACGGCTGGTCGATCGTGGACGTCGCATTCGCGAGTCCCGTATTGGCTGGCCGTATCCGGGGCTGGGCAGTGGAAGAGGACGTGGAGACTCTATCCGACCACAATTACATCCGGTGGTCGGTCTTTGCATCCAACGGCCCCGGGCGCCCGATCTTGCCCGAGACCAATCGACGGTGGGTTATCAAGCGCCTCGATAGAGAGGCGTTTGTGGCGGCGGCCCTGACACAGGCATGGGTGCCTGAACCTGAGGGGCCGGTGCGGATCGAGGAAGAGGCTGAATGGTTCCGGGGTGCTATGACGAACGTCTGCGATGCAGCGATGCCCCGGGCCAAGCTCTTCTCCCCGCAACGCCAGGTGTACTGGTGGTCCGACGAGTTGACGGACCTACGCGCGGCGAGTATAGCCGCGCGACGCCAGTACACCCGAAGCCGTCGACGTCGTATCCGCGACGAAGCCAGAGAAGCTCTCCTGAAGGCTGCATACCAGGAGACGAAATCAGCCCTGAAGGTGGCGATCTGCCGGTCAAAAGAGGTCTCTAAGGAGGAACTTCTCGCCTCCCTCGATAGAGACCCATGGGGTCGCCCATACCGGCAGGTGCGAGGCAAGCTCCGTCCATGGGCACCACCTGTGACGGAGACTCCAGCCGCATATGCTGGAGAGGGTGGTGTCCACTCTGTTTCCGCACAGAGAGGAGCACACGCCTCCACCGATGGCGCCACCTTCGGCCGAGAGCCAGACCGACGACAACGTCGTCGAGGTGCCCGAGGTCACGGCAGCCGAGCTTGGCGCTGCCGTGCTACGGCTCCGGAGCAAAAACACCGCTCCAGGGCCGGACGGAATCCCGGGCAAAGCCTGGGTGATGGCCCTCGACGACGACGCCCTTGAGGGTAGACTCCGCAGGCTGTTCTCAGCCTGCCTGGAGCAAGGGCGTTTCCCACAAATGTGGAAGACAGGCCGTTTGGTCCTCTTACGTAAAGGGGACCGCCCAGCCGACTCTCCGTCGTCCTATCGACCGATAGTGCTGTTGGACGAGGTCGGGAAGCTACTGGAGAGGGTGGTGGCTTCTCGCATCGTCCGGCACAAAAACACAACACAAAAAAAAAAAAAAAAAAAAAAAAAAAAAAAAAAAAAAAAAAAAAAAAAACAAAAAAGGTGGCGTTGGCGGTGTCCCTTGACATCGCCAACGCCTTCAACTCGATACCTTTCGAGTGTATTACCTCTTCGTCACCGTCTCTGACTACCTGCGAGATCGCGTCGTGGTGTACCAGGGGCAGGAGGGTCGCTGCCAAAGGCGGATGTCGTGCGGTGTTCCCCAGGGGTCGGTGCTTGGACCCCTACTGTGGAACATCGCCTATGACTGGGTGTTCCGCGGCAGTAACCTTCCCGGCGTGGGACTGACGTGTTACGCTGATGACACGTTGGTAACGGCGGGACTTCCGTCAGGCGCAGTTAGTCGCTACGGCGGGAGCCGCCCATGTCGTCGGTCGTATAAGGCGGTTGGGCCTAACAGTGGCCTTACACAAGTCGGAAGCGCTGTGCTTTCACGGACCCCGGAGGAAGCCACCTCCCGGGGCCCAGCTCATCTTGAGCGGTGAGAGCATAGCGGTGGGAGCGGCCATGCGCTATCTAGGTCTCATTCTGGATGGCACATGGTCGTTCAAGGAGCACTTCCGACGGCTGGTGCCGCGACTCACCAGCGCCGCCTTGGCTCTCGGCAGCCTGCTCCCCAACATAGGGGGACCGAGCGCGTCGTGTCGTCGCCTGTACGCGGGGGTCATCAGGTCGATGGCTCTCTACGGGGCCCCAGTGTGGGTGGACGCCCTGTGCGCCAAGAACGTTGCCCTTCTGCGACAACCGCAGAGGGTAATGGCGCGCAGAACGGTCAGGTGCTACCGCACCGTTTCACACGGTGCGGCCTGCACCTTGGCGGGGGCCACACCTTGGGAGCTGGAGGCCATCGTGCTGGCCAACGTGTACAGGCTGACGGCTGAGTTCCGCAGCCGAGGGCTATAGCCCTCACCGGAGGAACTGCGCCACCTGCGGGGCCGATCTCGAGAGGCCCTGTTTCACGGGTGGCAGCAGCGGCTTGCGGAACCGAGCGCCGGTCACCGCACGATCGAGGCCATTCGGCCCGTTCTTAGAGAAGTGTATCGGCGGGTGGCGGCAGTTCGGGCGGACGGGCGGTCCCCTCTGCCCGAACAGGTGCGCGAGTGGCGCGAGGTCGCCCGCAGAGCCACCGTGGTTAAGTGGCAGGGTCGGCTGGGGGCTCCACGGGCCGGTTTCTGGACCGTGGAGGCGCTCCGGCCGATCCTTCTGGAGTGGATGGGGCGGCAGCACGGGACCCTTTCCTTCCGACTGGTGCAGGTTTTGTCCGGGCATGGGTGCTTCGGGCATTACCTGTACAGGGTCGCTAGGAGGGAATCGAGTCCCGTCTGCCACCACTGCGACTGCGACGACGACACGGCGCAGCACACGCTGGAGTCTTGTCCGGCGTGGGAAGGGCTGCGCCGTGGCCTCGTCGCAGTCGTTGGAGAGGACCTCTCGCTGCCGGCCGTCATGAGCTCGATGGCCGGCAGCGACAGGAGTTGGGAAGCGGTCGCATCCTTCTGCGAGGAAGTCATCTCGCAGAAGGAGGCGGCGGAGCGGCTCCGGGAGGAATCTCTCCTTGCGGAGCCTATCCGCCGCCGGCGAACTGGGGGCGTCAGCGAGCGCATATGCGCCTGATGCCGCCATAGTAAAGGCTGCGGGTGGGGGATCGGGGTTCACTTCCTCACCCGCTCCTTTCCGCGAAGGTCGACAGCGTCCCCGGTGCACCCGGACGCTGTCGTTCGGTGTTAGGGCCCGAAAGGGTCCGGTGTCGGTGCCCCGTAAGGGGCTGTCGCTGGGTGGGCTGCTGATGTTGTAACAAGTTCCAGGGCCCACCCATTACGGCGAAGCGACGGTGCACAGAGGGGTTTTAGTGGGTATTCCGGTCCTCTTAAGACCGGCGAGTCCCACATAACCGTCCCGTGTCCCCGCCCGGGGCGGTATGCGTAATGCATTTCCCCCCCTAAAAAAAAAAAAAAAAAAAAAAAGGGCTCTCGGGGCATGGTTGCTTCGGGAGGTACCTGGGCCGGGTCGCGAGGAGGGAGCCGCAATGTATCTGTCATCATTGCGGCTCCCCGGAGGACAGCCCAGCACACTCTCGAGGTGGGCGGGTCAGCGCGCTGCACTGGCCTCGATCATAGGCGAGGATCTCTCGCTCCCAGCAGTGGTGAAGGCCATGCTGGAGAGCGAGACGAACTGGGGAGCAGTGCTCTCCTTCTGCGAAGAGGTGATGAGGCAGAAGGAGGAGGCGGAACGGCAGAGGGAAGACGATGCCCTCAGTGACCCGATCCGCCGTCGAAGGGTAGGCGGGAGAAGGCGGGCTTACGCCCGCGACCTCCCGCCGTAACAGCCCGAGAAGAGGACGCGCCCGGCTGAGCGCGTCCGCCACGCCAGGACCGGTCGACTTTGGGGAAAGTCGACCGCGAGCGTCTTCTGTTGGCGTGTGCGTGTTCCCGCACGTCACCGCTGGAGCTAAGCTTCGGCAGAGAGGGGGCCCGTAGCGGGCCATCGTCGCTGTGGTCGCGGACGAATGTTCCTGCGCTCCCGTGACCACAGCAGAGCGCGACGAGAGGAACACCTTGGGGTTTTAGTGGGTGCGAGCCCCACATAACCCCTCGGTTCTTTCCCCAAGACCGAGGGGTATGCGTCAGGCATTTCCCCAAAAAAAAAAAAAAGGTGACCGTAGTCCGGGCTGGGATGGCTGACGTCTGGTTTGAGACGTCGGTCGTCTCAATTGAGGCGACCGTCCCCTCAGTTGGGACGACTGTGACCTCAATTTCGGGCGACACGACTGTCGCACCACTCAGAAAATAACCCAATGATATTTTTCTTTTAGAACATGGCGCAACTAACATCTGTGGGAGCCTTAGCTGTTGAATCTTGTGAGGAAAGCAACAAGGATATAATATCGGCTAGGCCTCGCTAGACGAAAACTACCCTCATAATTAGAGGGAATGGAAAGTTTACGATTACTCCTTTGAGGATTTGTTTGGGGGTAACCAAATCCCGGCAGCAATAGAAGCAAAACTTAGATTTGCAATACCAACAGTGGACTTAGCACGGGCGTTCGACCCATCAGCAGTATCCCTGTCGGAGCGGTCTTACAGGGCAATAAGATCATCCATCTTGAAATGGCCTTTAGGAAGAGCTCTCTACGCTCCGCACACGATAATTTTTTTTTTTCTGAAAATGGATAAGATACACTCCCCATCATATGACGCTTTCATGACCACCGTGAGAGAGCTGATACCGAAATTTGCAAGAAGACGGGAGGCTCCCATGGAATTGGAACGCCTCAGCCCATTAACAGGGACGAAACCTTCTACAATCTTAAAGCGGCCCATTGAACATTGCACTGGCGATGTGTATCAAGGCCAAGCAAAACGTTCACCTAGCCGTTTATTTGCTCGGACAGAGGAGAATGAAACTCCTCCAACGTAAGGTATTAGCGCATTTTCATTGCAACATTTACTTGCTTCGGTGCTAAGCCAGCAAATGTTATTGTTTAACAAGATGCTGAGTATGCAAACAGAACAAAATAAAAATATTAAAACCATCCTACAAAATCAACAGTCGAGTGTAGCACAAAGTATACACCAGTCCGGCGACGACACGTTCAATAAATCCTACGACTCGCTTCCAGACAGTACGCAATCTGACGAGGTGGTGGACTGCCAGATCCAACGGAACCCTTCACCCCAGCTGGCTGATGTTCAAATATCTAAAGAAGCAGACCTCCGTAAGAGGATTGTTGAGGCACAAAGGAAGTTATCAGCACTAACAGAGGCCAAAAGCTCCGGTATCACCTTTGACTTTATGCCATCTACCATTGAACAAGAGCCCAAAATCAATCAAAAATATTATGGGGTTCTTCAAAAAAGGAGTGAATAGGTTTCTTATTAAGGATCGGCAACGTGCTCGTGATGCCCCTGGTGTTGCAGGCGCCCATAGACTACGGTAACCGCTTACCATCAGGCGGACCGTACGTCTGTTTGCCACCGTCGTGGTATAAATTTAAAAAAAAAAATAGATCACACGAGCAGAACCATCAGCTGTAAAATATGGTCTGAGCTGTAAGAGATTAGGTGAAAGTGGCTGGTGCAATGTAAGGTATGCGGATACTCAAAAGCATTTTCAAGCAACTCCGGTGTTTACCTCTCTGAAAGCAAACAATATTCTGGCTGAAGTAACGCCAAATTGGAAATTGGTGGAAACTTTAGAAAAGTTCGACTTAACCTTAGGTGCCATAACCAACGGTCTCATCCAACAGAGGATGATTTTCCAGGATCTTTTAGAGAGTCTGCCACCAGACATTAAGAATGTAGTGGGTCGAGGTTTTATAGCTGCAGATTCCGGATTTAGGAAGAACTCTGACGCAATTCTACAGTATGTATGTGGGCGACGTGTAGAAGTAATAAAACAGAGAAGAGAGGTTTACAAACCCCCCAATACAGCGTTTAAAGATATATTGCACGATATTCCACCATCAGGGACTCATCTACTTGAAGATGAGGCCCTAACAGATGTAGTAAAAGACCTGGGAGGTGTACACAAACTGTTCCCCTATAAAAAGAAACAACTTGCAAACAATAAGTCAGTTCCCCAGACGACAAAGTCTAAAAATTCTCAGCCGTTTCACCATAGGTTTCGGGCCTCTCGAAACTCGGGGAAAAAAAATCCCCCATTCGTTAAAGAAGGTGAAGGAAGGGGACGCCAAAAGCCTTTTCCGTCCAAAGTACATCAGGGAAAAAAGGAAGTGATCGGAAGTGACCCCTTCACAGCCAATTTTACACATCGCTGGAGAAATGCACAAACCTTTTAAAAATATTGAAAGGCTACCGGATTCCATTCAAGAATACTTATTCCTCTAATCGCAAGATTTACCCGCATAAATGCACAAAGACATTGCACGCGACCTTCGACAGAAATGTCAGAAGAAATAAAGAAAATGATGCGATCTCGTGCCTTACAACGCAGCACGCATCAGTCGGGGTTCCTATCTTCAATGTTTTTAACGAGTAAGACGGATGGAGGCTATCGTCCGATTTTCAACCTAAAAAGACTCAACACCTATATGCACCGAAATTCCGTCTATTAAATCATCATCAGATTTCATCTCATTTGAGAAGAGGAGATTATATGATGAAAATAGATCTTTCCCAGGCATATTTTCATGTACCCATCGATCAGAATCATCGCCGGTACTTATCTCTCTCCTATGAAGGAGAATTATACGAAATAAAAGAATACCAGCGCTATCTTGATATTATTATATTTCAAGGTAGCTATTGCTGAGTTAGGACCATTTTTGTTTCTCACAAATAGTAATAAGTAATTTCATCTACTTTACTGTATTATGTTTAAGTGAGACCAAAATAAATTATTTTTCTTTCTTTCTTTCAAATGACGTGTCTACTATTCGGGTTGGCAAGTGCCCCTTCAGCATTTGCGAAAATTACGAACTGGGTGGCTCAGCAACTACATCAGAAAGGCCTTCGAGTGATAGTATATATCGACGATTTTCTGTTTATTCACGAGAGCCCAGTAATACTAGAAGAACAAGTTACGTTTGCCAAAAATTTCTTAAGGAACCTCGGGTGGCAGATCCATCAAGCGAAATCATCAACTTTAGCTTCGACTACAATAGAATATCTGGGCATTACCTGGAACACAAATCAAAACACCAAGGGACTATCGTTGACCAAAATTCAACAGTTACAGAAGTGTATTCTAAACCTCCAGAGACAGTTGGCACGATGCCAAAGTGATTCTGGGCAGATTAAACTTCGCATCATTCACAGTCCCCTTAGGACGACTTCATTGCCACTCAATCCAGAAAGCGTCTCGCTCTCTACGGCAAAATCGACCCCATCGGAAATCTCCTATGCCACTTGCCGTGATGATTGGGGTCCGAGATTTCTTACAAAACGATAATGGTACAATCCGACAATCGAACGTGCGTGGCATACATAAACAAGCAGGGTGGCACCAGGTCATCGAAGCTGTTGAAAGCCACAATACAAATCCTAGAATTATGCGATTTGATGAAGTGTCACCTAACCGCTCGCTATATTCCGGGAATATACAACTGAATAGCGGACAAATTATCGAGAGACAAAGCCTTACCCGAATGGCATCTCAGCAAGAATGTAGTTGCCTGGATATTTCAGAAGTTAGGCACACCGGAAATAGATCTTTTTGCCTCGAAGAATTCAGCGGTGGTGCCGTTAATCACAGTACGCTTTTATTTGATTCATTAACGAGACCTCTCTGGTATTAATTCTTGTCAGGCAGCGCCCGCAGATAATAAACACGTCTCAAATGTGGTTCAAGCGTAGGCTCGAACACCTAAATAGAACCGTTTTCCCTCCGAAGGGTAGAAAACGGATACTTAGGTTTCAGCCGTAGCTTGAACACACCTGCAGGTCTTGCCGGCTCAAAGTACTGAGGAAGAAGGCAGCCGCGCGCTGCCCGATGAGAGTGCGACAAGGACAGGTATATTTGTGTCGTCTCACTTTACCTAGTATAAGAGTAGGATAGAAGACGGTGTTGACGAATACCGAAACGTTAATCTCAAATGTGGTTACGGTTCAAGCTACGGATGAAACCTAAATATCGGTTCTATTATTATCAAATATCAATTAAAGATTAATTAACAAATGAAAGGCTTGTTCAGTTCACATGACACGTCATTATTAGGTACTAATTATTTTGAAAGTAGCTCCTTATAATAATTTAATATATTAGAAGAATAAGACGTTTTTATGCTTTAGTACAATCTCGTAAAACTCGCGAGATCACGCCCATTTTTCGGCTGAGATCAATCTCGCTAAAAATGGCCGAGATCTCGCGAGAACGAGCTTGCATTTCTTATCCCAGACATTACTCATGTTCTGAGAAACAAAATGTAGACAAGATACACGCTAACTTGTGCCGACGGCGGCTAATTTTTAGGTATTAAAGGTATCGGTACTAAAGGTACCTACAGAAATTTTTAGTAACTTTACTTATTTTCTGAGTGCTGATTTTTATATAGGTATGTTATACAGAATAATGTTAATAACCAATAACCAAACTCCCAGACATATCCAAGGGGCGGTTTTTTCACCAGACGCTTCAAAGTTCGAAAAAAACACTCAAATTCCCTTTGGGGCTTAAGATTTCGCAAACGGATCCCTAAATAAAAAAAATATGTAGCAAACTAATAATATTTTTTAAAGACCTATCTAACAATACCCCACACTATGGGGCACATAAAAGAAAAAAAATATCCCCATTTGATTTGTAGGAGAGGTAGGCTTAAATAATATTTTTTTCAAGATTTTTTCATAATAGTTTGTTGGTGTGACTAATCAATAAATATCATCACTTTTATTAATTGTATTAATTAGATCGCAATAACCATAATATATTATACCGACAACAGTCGTATCGCGTACTCATATAGCATTCTATCATATCTAAGCAAGTTATCTTTCCAATATCAATATAGTTAATTAATTTATCTTTTAGTTTTATTGAGCTTTTATCCCAGGTTGTACGGACCGTAAAAACAATTTCAAGATAGAAAACCCAATACCGTTTTAGCCAAGACCGCAGCAGTCGCACAATACCGCTCTGCTATCTAGGTAATCTGTGGCTCTGCGCCAACGAGCCAGTCTGTTCTTCATTATTTACCTACATTTCGTTTATTTGTTACAGGCTATTGGTTATTCGGTGCTAAGCGGGCGATAATGGAATTGAACTGCTGCCTCCTCCAGCCCGAAGCTGAGATGTTAGATTTGGAGGGCCCGGTGTCCGAAATACCTGGTAAGAACACTACTATTTTAATGTCAATAACAGCATGATTTGCTTACTTAACCTAATTTAAATTTATAATTATAGCCATAACCATTATAACCAAACCTCCTTATAAGAATTACTCCCTTTATGTCGAGTCCCGTTATGTCGAGCCGAAAACCTTGTCTCGCTTCTATTACCCCTATGTCGAGTCTACGTTTTCTGTCCCGTTTCTATTCCCTTTATGTCGAGTTTCTTTACCACGCTTCTATTACCTTTATGTCGAGTTTAATAATGTCATATTTAGAAGTACAGTTAGATGAAAAAGTATCTTTTAAAATAAAAAAGTTTATTTATTATACGTCATCATCATGCATATGCAATTTCAGCCTATTGTAGTCCACTGCTGGACGTAGGACTCTCCTAACACGCGCACTAGCACTCTGTCATACGTTCTAGACTATATTGACTAACCGAAATTCAATGACGCATTGGTGATGAATATTTAAGTAGGTACTAGGTACTAAATTATCAAATTTGCAAGTGTGTAAAAAATTGTACATGGTGCATTTTATAACAAATTAATTATATCTAAGTAGGTACAAATTATGTTTAGACAAGTAAATGTAGTAATCAGCAATATTATCTAGCACAATGAAATGGCATTGCATAAAACTAAGTATTTAAATTAGTAAATAGGTTGATTAATTGTTTGTTAGAATGATGCGGTAAGGTTGCATGGATCCTACCGGATGCAACTACATGTGGCCTTCGTGTAATTTGAATATCCTGATAAATTTCTCCTTACCCATCCTACAGCGTACCGAACACCTGTACCTAGGTAGGTACAAGCGTTTCCACTGAAAATTAGGCTCACATCGCGGCGCCTTTGAGCATAGGTACATATTTACTGACGCACGCGCGCACGTCGTCGTATGGCTCATTCGCGGCATGGTCTCCACTTGCGCAGCCGCGGCTCGAGGCAAGTGCTCGACTCGCAGCTATTCAAGTAAACCCGGCTTAATAAGTATCTACATTTTACTGCGCTACGCACCACTGAAGTCAATGAAGCCACCTGCGATAGCTTTAATTTTTATTTTCAAGAGTGGTCTCGCTCTATTCTAAGCTTAGTAATAGAGCATAATATGGTAAATGCCAGCGGAAAGCATCTCATTCATATAATTGCATGTAGGTATATAACACTTGGGACCACAAAATACCTACTTTTTTTGGGATATGGTTTTATGTTCTCTAACTAAATTTCAATACATATGACTAAGAATTGCTCTGCCTATAAATTATTTTATTTGAATTGTATCTGGTTCCTTAGAAAGGGTTCTATAAAAAACCCTAAGGGCTAATTGTTATATATCCTATTGTTATTAATGTAGCTAGCTAGCAGTAAGGCTGAGATCTATAGAGCGTACTTGGACTTTGCTCTGACTTAACTTTCGAGATAAGACAAAATCGGTATTTATAGTGCAAACTTTGACTTTATTCAAGCCCAAGCTAAGCAAAGTCAAAGTTCTCAAAATCGACGACTTACAAAAATCTTGCTATTAAACTGTAAAAAATAATGGTGTACAAATGTCATCATTTTAAAATGACTATTGAACTTTGTCGCATAACATTAATTGAATTTTATTTATTATAATTACAAACTTACAACTATCCTTACCAGGCTCCTAATGCGATAGTGAACATTGAACAGCTGTCATTAGCGATCATTTACTCAATTTCTTTCATAACTTAATATTTTTAGGGTTCCGTACCTCAAAAGGAAAAAACGGAACCCTTATAGGATCAATCGGTTGTCCGTCTGTCTGTCTGTCTGTCAAGAATTTTTTTCTCAAGAACGCGTAGAGGTATAAAGCTGAAATTAATATCATATACTCGGGTCTATAAACCCTCGGTGTAAAAAATAAATAAAAATTCTAACTTAACGCAATCAAAAGATACAGCCGTTTTTGCTCCATTTTTGCCGTCCAGATAGACGATCAAAAAAGTCAAAACCTATAGGGTATTTCCCGTTGACCTAGAATCATGAAATTTGGCAAGAAGTAATATCAAGTTGCACAAGTAAAGAAAAAAATCCGAAAACCGATCTCGTGTCCTTATATCACTGAATATTAGTACTGGGGTATACAATGATAATTCTAAAAAAATTGAGCAAAAGGGAGAGTTTATTCCGGACTTACGTTATATAAACACCTACCTACCTTATTTATTCTAACTTATAGCTATCCAGCGGTCAGGGTGTAGCCAAATTATCATTATTTGTGCGATAGCACGCACCGTTTTCGGGATACGAGCTATTATAGGTGGAAATCTGCGCTAACGGCGAGGACAGTCGGGTGACGACGATCAATGTGCGATAGCTTAACTTAACACCCCCCGATTCAGACCAATCCGACTCGGACTGGTTAGGTTAGGGTTATTTTTTTTTCAAACCACCCAGAAGTAGGAGACCCGCGAAGCGGGGCTCCGGCGACCTTTGTGCGATAGCCAAACTTAACACCCCCTGATTCCAGAGCAATACGACTCGGACTGGTTAGGTTAGGGTTATTTTTTTTTTCAAACCACCCAGAAGTAGGAGACCCGCGAAGCGGGGCTCCGGCGACCTCTGTGCGATAGCTAAACTTCACATCCCCCGATTCAGAGCAATCCGACTCGGACTGGTTAGGTTAGGGTTTTTTTTTAAACCACCCAGAGGTAAAAATATGATAATTTTTATTGCACACCTTGACCTATCCCGTTACCTAATCATACTTACATTTTAATCACAAAAAAAAATCCGTCCGGAACGGAACCCTCGGTGCGCCAGTCCGACTCGCACTTGACCGGTTTTTTTACATTTAACCAATATTAGACAACAAAATTTAAAAATAATCTAGTAATTTTAAGAAAAAGGAGTTTTTGAACTATTATAAATTAAAAAAAGTACTTATTGTATCATTCGTTTTATCTTTTATTTTACAAAGAATTCAGCAGTAGATGATGCATGAAATGAAACATCTACTCGTACGCGGGCTAAGCAATGACATTGTCTGTAGATTCTTTCTTTCTTTTCTTTCTTTCTTACAACCACACCAAACGGACCGCATCGCATCGCAAAGAACGGACGCGGACGCATCCGACCGCGTCCGGCCGGATGTCGTCGTCGCACACCTACGTTGCTTTCGGCTCTACAGCCCACGTCGCACCGCATAGAAACGGACGCGACCGTATCCGATCGCGTCCGGCCGGACGTCGCGTCGTCGCATATTACCTTCACTTCTTTTCTTCTTCTTCTTTTTCATAGTTTTGAGCCTTGAGGGCAGACGGGACGGACTTTTGCGCCAAACAAATCAACTTTTCCTCAATGTCCATTATTGCGTGACATCAGTCTACACAGCGCGTGCACTTTCGAGAATGTGATCACGCCTCCGAGCGCACGCGGCGGAATCCGAACGCACGCGGACGGAGCCGATCGTGTATCGCGGCATGTCACCGGCTGTGTTTACCCGTGCGTGACTTGGTAATATAAACTTTAAACACTGTATACAAGATTTAATTTCGTTTAAAGTTTGTAAAATTTCTTTCGCTGCGGTGCGATGCGATCGTTTTGTGTGGTTCGACCTTAACTCATCCATGTACTAAATAAATAAAAATAAATAAGTTATTTAAAGTTTTGCACAAATAAAATGTACATCATTGTACATAGGCAGATTAATGCTAACAAGCATTTTCTAACAGTCAACCATACCTACTGATGATTTAGGGCCCTTTAGAATTATTTGAAAGGAATCAATATTTTTTTCCAGTATAAATGTTTTTGGCGGAAATTAGGTGAGGCCTATGTTCAACATTGGACGTCATTGGGCTGATATGATGATGATGATGATGATAAATGTTTATGCTTATATCTCAAAACTAGTTTTTGTTTGAGTCAATTGAACAAAATTATTATTTTTCTCGTATTTAGCAGACCATAATTATACCTATTATCCGCTGAACTGAAGGATAAATTAGGTACTAACCAAAGATCATCGCCACACAGAAGAGCATGATGCCTGCTGCCTCAGCAGGGGTAAAAGAAAATGTATGGAAAAGCGCGCACTCGAAATACGGGAACAACAGTGTCCTGGAAAGCGTGGCAAAAAGAAGAAAAAGGGAAAGTCGAAGCGAAACTCGCCTGTAATGTATGATAATAACCCATGTGATGACAGTTCGACTATAACGTCGTATAAAACGTATGATGATGAGTCATGTGATGACAGTTCGACTATAAGGACTATAACGTCGCATAGAATGTATGATGATGAGCCATGTGATGACAGTTCGACTACATAGGACACTCGCTTTGGATGCGATACGGACCTTGAATTGGGATCCAAACGATTATGAACACATGAGCACACCATAATGTAGGTACCTAATGTTAAACTTATTACTTATATTCATGTGGTAGTTTTGAAGTTGACTTAGAATCTCTGTAAAAAATACATAGCATCACGCCTTTTTCCCCCGAAGGGGTAGGCAGAGGTGTTCCACACCCACATTTCGCCAGCTATGTTTGGTCCCATGAAATAGGGGGCGAGCCTATTGTCATCAACCGGGAACATTTGTTTACCAAACTCCGGGAAATCTCAATATGGAGTTTCATGTTAGAAAAGCCCAATACCATTTTCACCCGACCCGGGAATCGAACCCGCGACCTCTTGCACAGCAGTCGTATACACTTCCCGCCGCGCCCATCGAGGCAGTTATAGGCGTAGAATATAAAGATTAAAGATTAAAAGAAGATTAAAGATTCTTTATTTGCCAAAGATATGTATTAAATAATAGGTAATGATACGATTAGTTAAAGCAATAACTATATTATATATATAAAACCATTCCTGCTGGGGCGACGTTGTTCGAGCAGGAAAATTCTAAGCGAATAATCGGAGAGAGAAATTTTGTGTATGGGCAGAGAGCTTATATTTGTGGATAAATGTGCGCTGAAAATATAATTTATGGGTCTTCAGGTTTTCAAGATATTGCATTCAGTTTTCAGAGAGCTTTATTATACGTTTTCTCATTTATTCATGATTATCAATAAAGCGCTATTACTTGGAAATATAAATATTTTCTTAAATGTCTGTCACAAATTATCACAAATCAAGAGCTACTCATGTATAAAATTCTACAAGCGCACATACAATAGTTTTAGAGATATACAAAATATCTTTCTCGCATTATTAAAATTTTCCTGCTGGACCAACGTGTCGGCCGCAGGTAGGTATATACATATTACTGTTTTTTTTTTCCAAAACAACAACACGTAATATATTTTTATTTGGCGCAAATTTACAGCAGATTACGCACAAATTATATGTACATACCACTCATACCATAAAAAAATTTCAAAAGTTATGTGTATTGTGAATGAATCAATGGTCTGAATTAAACGATTATTTAATTTAATTTATATGACTCTAGGATTCACTTTCCTGCTGGGGTAACGCACACATGAATCTTAATGACAATAGATGGATTATGTAGGTAGTACATAATTTTTATTATTTTGTTTGAACATATAAATCCATCTTATCTAATTAACAATTTTACTATAGTTACTATTTTCTTTATAATCATGAATGTATTTGAATTGCTTTTAATATAATATAGTTATGTTATCTTTTTGTTTACAACGTAAAACGACAATCTACAAATATAATTATATAAATAAAATAATAGCCATATAGATGTAATAATTATAATAAATTACATCTATATGGCTATTATTTTATTATATTTATTATTAGTTAATCCTGGTATATTTTTTAGTTTATTGTTTCGCAGTTATAGTTACAGTTAATCTGTATTCTAATTAATAATCTAAAAAATAATTGTTATATCTATTAGTAATATTTAACAATTTTAAGCTCGAGGCTGTGGAGCCGCACCTTAAGAGCGTACTTACAAACAGATGGCAACGACGAAATTTAGTATCATATCTGGTGGTTTTTAAATTTTTAATATTTAATCTATATTTTAAAAATGTATGTTTGCTACACTTTTAGATTTAGATGAAAAGTGTGTAAAAGGTAAGAAATCATTGCGTTTACAGTTCTATATGCAAATAACACATTGGCCTGTTGGTCTAGTGGTTAGTGACCCTGACTGCTAAGCCAGAGGTCGTGGGTTCGATCCCCACCCAGGACAAATCTTTGTGTGATGAGAGCATAAAGGTTTGTTCTGTGTTTGGGTGTAATTTATCTAATATGTATGTATTTACAAAAAAAATGTATATAAGTAGTAAATCAGTTGTTTAGTACCCATAACACAAGCAAATATAATTGCTTACTTTGGGACTAGATGGCGCTGTGTGAATATGGTAGAATATTATTATTATTATTGGAAAATTTCAAGGCGTTAGGTATTTTTGTAGTAAAATACCTGTAAGCATTAGGTACCTACCGATATTTACTTTTTTATACACTTTCTCGTGATTCTAAAAAGTGTAGAAAACATATTTTTAAAATATGGCTCCGATGAATTAATAAAAATTGCAAACCACAAAATATGACACTAAATTGAGACGTTGCCATTTTTTTTGTAAATACGCTCTTAACTATTTTTTTTTTGTTTTTTATTCACAGCTGAAAACAACGCCTCCTTTACTAGATTCAGCCTACTTCTTCATCTGTCAAGCACGAATGTGTGTGCATCCAGCGTCACACTACTTGCCTTCCACCTCACAAGATGGCGGCACAAACAAACAAAGCGCCACTTGCTTGTATGGCGTGCCCTTCAATAATTATCAGAGTAAAAAATGCAAGCATCAAAGTCACAGTGTGATCGAGTGAATGAAAAAGACGACAGATTCAAGGGTGGAAGAAAAGGAAAATTTTGTAATGTAAAAAGCTGACAATCGGGATTATTCATGAGGCGACGCCAGTTGACATTCAGAACAGCAGTTTCACGTTGACGACATGTCGTTACATGAAGTATTTAGATAAAAAATAACAAGAAAATATTTGTAAGTATTTAAAAAATAATTATATCGTCAGTTATTATAAAATAAAGTTATAATACTTTAAATACCACCCATATGTAGTAACAACTGCCTATCATTTGTGCTTTTTTCGAAAGTGTCAAAATTTTAGCCATATTTACTTTTGGAATATATAGAAAAAATATTTTATTATTTTGGTTTTATTTTTAGTCATACAGATTCCCCAGAGGATTGACTTGCGATTGACTGTAAATGTGCGCTAAATAAAAATATAGTCCGTGTTATCTTTTTGAAATAAAAAAAGAAATAACGATTCCTGCTGGAGCGACGTTGTTCCTGCAGGAAAATTCTAAATTAAATTCTTTCCAAAATCTTTGGAGGAGACCCTTGGCAGCAGTGGGACGTTTGTGGTTCTTGACGCTTATAATAACCATAAAAAAGTTTCAAAAGTTTACATAGCGGGTATACTATAGGTAGTAATGTGAACTTCACATTGGTATATTCATGGCTTCATATAAATTTGGCCATTTTTCTTTCTATAGTTTTTAGTACATCATCATAAATGTAAATTTGTTCATTAATGTGTTTCAAACTTTATTAGGTACCTAGTTAATTACTATTAGTTAAGAATCAATTTTTCATTAATTTTGAAAAAAAAAAGTGCTTCTTTAGAGTTATAATAATAATATACTACAACATTCACACTTGTGGGGTGCTTGTGGGGTACTAAACAACTGATATACTACTTAAATACATATTTTTTTTGTAAATACGTACATATTATAGATAAATTACACCCAGACAACAAACCTTGATGCTCATCACACAAAGATTTGTCCTGGGTGGGGATCGAACCCACGACCTCCGGCTTAGCAGTCAGGGTCACTAACCACTAGACCAACAGGCGAGTCAAAGTTACAACAGTTTAGTAAAAGCAGTACGACAATCACTTTAACAGTTCAAATAAAACCACAGAATGTTATAATACTTTTTATTTTCATCATTAATATAATAATTAGAACATTAAATGAATGATATTAAAATAATGCCATACTCAAGCTTACATCTAAGTTTTTGTTTCGACTTAATCACAATTGGATGCGGCGGGCGCGGTTGCTCACTGTTACGAGAGATTCTAAATATTCTCCTTAATCCCTTTAAATAATAACAGTAAGTATTTAAAGCACAACTTAACAATAGATAGATGAACCTGTCAAACAGCAATAAAGGGCCTGATCTTAACTTTCATCCAGTTTCCGTTCTAGAATCAGTTTTATTAAAGGAGGCGGCCACATTTCCGAATCGTACGTATGTATTAAGGTGCATGTTCCGATACGCCTCCTCCATACATTTTACTGGCTCTATTTTACTGAACTAAGAGACTTGTTTACATAAAACAATTCATTTTATCACTTTTCTACAATAAATAGACCCGTATTTTTTTCACGTTTTTAGGGTTCCGTACCAAAAATGTACAAATGCCTTTATGGTCCCGTTTTGTCCGTCTGTCACAGTGTTATATCTCGAAATCGACTTATGCTATAGACATGAAATTTGGAATAGTTTTAAACACTGTGAATGGGTTTTGTTTCAACTTTTAAAACCTATTAAAAGTATGATCCCCCCTATAATTCATATAAGTGCGTCCTCTAATCCGCATCGTACGGGTCGCACGCCCTTGGAGCTTCTGCTCCTCGGAAATGCCGACGCCGATGCTCCAAGGGGCTCCTAGGAGCAAGGCAATCCGATTGCTGGTAGTAGCATCGGTAAATCCGATTGCTAGTGGACGCATTGCAGAAAAAATAATCCGTTTGATACGATGCGAAATGTGGTCGCCTACCTTTACAGGTAAAGATAATGGTAGAAATTAGAGGGTTGTAGAAAAATATATCATATTTTTCATTACCATTTTATAGTTGTCGTAAATACACCCCCGTTTCTTTTTGAAATCTGGTTTAAAATGCGAGTTACGTAAACATCTTTACAATATCATTCCACTCCTAAAGTGCTTTGCAATGCCTACTTATGCAATATAACCCACAACGCTGCGGTTTGTGGTCTGCGTCGCAAATAATGTTTTTCACCGCTAACGCATACTTCCACGGAACATTCTAGACGCTTTTCATACGATTATGTGTCCGACACAGAAAACCGCATAACGCAGCTATGTGCGTTAATATCGCTGAACCAAAGCTTTACATAGGTACCTTTCTTAGTCACTAACTATAATAATTCAGGAGACGTTCATTAATCACGTGATATTTTTAGCAGCTTTTTACACTTCCCCGGTGATGTGTGGTGAATTTCTGGACCAACGGCGGGACGTTTACTGGTGAATAGCTAATTTTACAAGGTGTAAATTGGGCAACACTGAGCGTCGCGGGCAGAGCTAGTTAAAATTGCAACTAAATTGCAACTTAGTTGTGACTGCCGCCAATTTATTAATCAACTTACAAATTTGACATGTTAAACGTACACTCGGATATTCGACAGAAGTCTTTTTGACTCGTAACTATTTAATAAACTTATAAAATAATGTAATAGGTAAATTAAAACAATGAATAGGCATTTCGTTAATAGGCATATCACATAATTAACATTTGAATTGGAGGTTTAGGTTTGGATTTAGTGGAAGAGTTCACCTTTCGGCCTTTCGTGGAAGTCCTATTTTTGGTATAAATATGTATGTATACCATGTATATTTTACGGCAATGTACGTAATTCAGGCATTTCATAGAATGTTCAATGAATCTATTATAATACCGGACTGTTTAGGTTTAACTGTTTACTGTTTTAATTAGTTTATATTTAAAGATTATACACATTGCCTAAAACTTGTTTAGAATGCCTAGGCAGTCTTAAAATTCCAGAGTTGGATACATTGCCGGTGACACATATACATAAATTAAATAATAAATATTATCACTATAATAAGTTACTTAATATCACTAAATTTGTCATTTTATGGTCTGTGTGTATCAGAGTCCGACTTAATTGTATTTATTTAATTTTGTGTATCCCTATTATAATTTATTCAGACTAGAATATATATAAAACGTACAAAATGTCCCGAACAATATTGCACTTGTAAAATCTTAACAATAACTGGCCAATATTTTGTGTAATGCGATTTTTGTTTAGGAATATTTCTAAATCAACTACTTAGATATATAAATCGCTAAAGTTTTATTTTGCGTTGGCGTACCTAGCCGAAATTATGATTCCGTCATTTGTCTCATAACAAATACTATATAATAAATGTAATGAATTAAATTCTATAGTTAGAGGAGAGGAGACCCGAGCCCAGCAGTGGGACTTAATGGGTTGCTGATGGTGATGAAATGTAATGGCCCAATTATTCACATAATATAAAATGGAGGCAAACCGCGCCCTTTCTCAGATGCGAGGCTCCGTCAGACAATGACAATTAATTATAGTTAAATAAATATGGCCATGCATGTCTTCATATATCGTTCACTTCAGTATACCTTTTGGACGCCTTTATTCCTCTATAGCCGAATAATAATAGTGTTTTTATTGGTAAAACAATATACCGCATTTTCGTCTGTCAGCTATCACGGCTTTGGCCCTTAAGAGGTTTTAGGACCATATGCTCAGCTCTTTATCCAACGTAAAGTAATAAATACATCACAATATATCTTACGTATCCAATTTCTTGTCGATATCTTACATACTTCTCATTGGGAACTGAAATTTTATTCTCTTTGATCCAGACGGTATATTCCTTCCATCGTTATTTATCATTGATTAAATATTTTTCTAATTATCTGTTAGCTGAAAATTCACTCTAACCAGAAACAATTAAAGGTTATAATTGTATGAAAACTAATTTCATTATTTATTAGCTATATCTTTCGACAGATACTGTACACGCACCAATCGGCGGCAAACATTTGTATACTCACACACGTGTAAGATATATTTTATTTTAAAACTTTTACTTATTGAAAATACTCGATACATCAACATGTACAGGACAAGGAGCTTCGTTAAACCTAAACAATAAATGTTTTGAAACCCTAACGTCAACAACTAACATGATAGTTATTGGAATGAACCTAACTGCAACCTTAAACATCTTTGGGAACAACTGCTTTAGGGTCCTGAATATGTGTGGATCAACCTGTATCCTCGAGGCACATGCTAGTCTTGCAGAAATGTTAATGGGAAGACGAACAAAGACACCTGTACAAGTTAAAATACAGACCTAACCATGGCGGATCCCATCGTCTATATAACAGCGACACAGCTCTTAATTTTAGCGAAAGGCGAAGCCGTACATTTTTACGTTGGCAGCCAGTGACCCACCTGATGATAACCAATAACAATGCCAAATAATCAAGTACCGGGGCACCGGTGACGATAAATACTCTAGCTCGCTTTTATTTAAACTACTAGTTGCAAACAGGCGTTAGGCTCACCTTACGGTAAACGGTTACCAGCTACTAGTTAGCCTATGGAGTATGAACGCATTCAGCATAAGAGGCATCACAATGCACATATTTTTATACTTGTATTACTTCGCGTTTCTTCACCATTCGCTAATAATTCGGTGTCGATGTCATAAACGTCAGTCCACAATTTGCCTGTCAAACATTAGAGTAGTATTATTTATTATCTATAAACCCTACATGCATAATATTCCGTTACACGTTTGTATTAGAGACGTGCCAAATAGTCGGTCATGCCGACTGTCCAGCCACATCGTAGTCGGCCACTATTCGGCAAAGTGCGCCGAATATCCGGCTTCTTATTTTGCATGTATTTCTCAAAAAAATGTATGTAGGGGGAATTTTTTTTGCTTTAATGAATAATAACAGTATTATTATCTTTACACATTTTATTTATACTGCAAATGAAAATCAAGACACTGGTCCCGACACGCTCGCAGGTGGTTGCGACAAGCGTGCAAATCGGCTAGTCTGCCAAATTCATAAACGGCACATCTCTAATTTGTATAATTCGAGAAATTGAGGGATTTAGACGTTTCTTTTATTATTTTGTGTGTAATTCGAAGAGCTATTTACATAATAAAAAATATAATAGGAACTAAGCCATACTTTTTCTGAAAATGTTGATGTAAAAAGATATTGAATCGTCTTTCGAGGAGGAAAAGGGGGAATATGAAACGTCAATCTCGACCAATGTTTTATCTTCTAATCTGTCTCGAGTTACAATTGTCTCTATCACATACTACGTTGGCAGACTTGAGGTAAGGGCCAAGCGCGACGGCAGGTTTCTCTGAATAACTATCTTTCAAGTAGTAACTGGGAGCCACGGCTTTACGTGCCTTCCGGATATCTATGGACTAACCACAATGAGCGCAACCATTTTAGTACAAACATGCCACGAGCGCCTATTTAGCGCTTTAGCTAGATGACATAACTATTTCGACTAACAATTTAAATACAAACGAGGTTTTTCGATGAGCATCGAGAAGCCCAAAGACGTGACGTGACGTGTAAGATGTTAATGACACTTAAAATACGAGTGGCTGAGTGTCAACAGTCGCGTACGTTCCTAACGATGATCACAAAATCTTTTGTAAAAAAATAAATTTAACCAAACTATAACTTTAACATCCCCTTAATAATAAGAATAAAATGCAAAATTTATTCAAAACCTTAAAACTATCGAATTTATATTACAACTCGTGTATTTTCCTCATAATTTATAAGATGAGTAAATGTTTACTTTAGCAAAAAAAAGTGCTACAAATTGAAATAGACAACTTGTAATTTTAATAAATTAATTTCTAAACACTGTGGATAATGTGATGTCTCTCAGAACTCATGTTCAAGCTTTCAGAAGAGCTCGCTATCGAAAAAAATATGAAGACACGAAAAAAAAAAACAAAATATCATCATAAGTATATAGCATCTCTTTTGTTTTCGATTTCCATCACAAGTCAATCCCAGATATGTGTGAGGCATTTCTAGTAAGTTTAATAGCACGGGTACTGTAACATTTCATTATTTATTATTTTATTACGCATCTTATTTTTCGAAAAAAAAAGTAAAACAGCTTATTGCACCCAAATGTTCTAATTAAATGTTGAAAATTAAAACTGACATATTTAGTTACCAGTACCACGAATTGGTGAACCTATCATGGTAGTGATTGACTCAATTTTATCATTATTGTTATTTTTTTAGATTGGCTTCGTAATTCTTTTATTTTATTATTACGGGTCAGTGACGTAAGGAAGTCAGGTCTGACGGCCGGGTTTCAGTTCCGTTAGGGAACCATCCTCAGGGCGATTGCGCAACTTTCGCCGCAGCGTCACGACGCTCCCTTACGTGAGTGACCCGTAATGTAATACAAAAATATGTCTACATCTCACGTTAGTTTTAATAGTATTAAGGGCTTCCTAATAATTAGAATGCTAATAATAACATTTAATTTGATATAAACTGCTGCGGCAAGTTGTCGCGATTTGGATTTCCTGGTCGGACAAAAGTGGTACCTAATGGGTTTTTCTATCATGAAATTCTTAGTATCTACCCGGAGTTGGAAACCAAAGGAGCTGGTTAGTGGCAATAGACTTTGCCTGTTATTAAATGGGACGTAACATTGATGGCGAAATGTCGGTCTAACCCACCCCCTTGGGGAAGAAGGCGTGACGTTTTATTATGTTATCATGCAATAGCTTTATAATTTGATTGAAATATCACGACATCTCTAGTATTTTCGAGGCCAAAATTCAACAATACCTTGTTATATGAAATTGACTATCATCATCATATCAGCGCACTGCTGGACATAGACCTTACCTAATTGCCGCCACTGCGAGCAAATTTGTGTCTGTGAAATTGAATATAACTCATTTTAAAGAAACTGAGAGTTCTCTAAAAGATTGAGCAGCTATTTTGAGAGAGCACACATTGTTTTAGACATGTTTCAACAAGAAACATATAAGTGCAAACACAACATAGTCATATTATTATAGGCCGAACAACTTCTATGCGGACATCGCCAACGATCGAAGTTCTACTATTTTGTTGCGCAACATGTGAATGGTTCTAATAAGAAATTAAAAGAACTTGCTTTCATAGTTTGGTAATATTATACCAATATTTATGAAGTAAACATCAATTACCTACACTGTTTGATAGATCATACCGAATTACTGCCTGGATGGCGTGGCTTTTTCTGTATAGAAATTCTAAATAACTACCTGGCATTGCGTTCGGGCAGTGACAATAGGTTCGGCCCCTAATATTTGGTTATTAAACTGGAGGTGTGACGCATCTGCCTACCGTAAAAAAGACGTAATTCTATATCATATATAGTTAATTATTAAGTAGTGTTACTTTGTCTTTATGTATGCAATCAATCTCCATTAATTTCCCACGATGTGCAGATAAACATGCATATGTGTATTCGGGCCGAAATTGATGTAGTATTAACAATAACAACATTTGAGTATGTCTGTTTTTGTAAAACCAATTAAATTAATAGAAACAACTTTTGTATTGTTTTGACATATTTATAATAAGATGTTACCACGGATATCTAAGAAAATATTTTAAATTTAATCTTAACTGAGAGCACTGTGAGAAAAGAAAAAAATCGAAACAAACCCTATACCACCCCGTCTGACCAGCGTGGTATAGTAAACTAAATTCCTTACACATTGTTTGAAAGAGACCTGTGCCTAGTAGTGGTAAAATCCAATTTGACAGTATAAACATTCTACATTGCTTTTGGCCCGAGTATAGATGGTAGCAATCGGTCATGATCGAGCGTGATCTATGAGGGATGGCAATCATGTTCGTACCATGACTGTTATAGACCAGTCATGACCAGAGGACACGAGTAATTATGGCTTGTTACTAATTGATCCACATGTTACACAACAAAATGTTTAGGAACAAATACGTTTCGCTTACAAATGTTTCTGTCACATAAATATTGTATTAAGTAACATTAAATAGATCGAAATCGAATGATCAATTAAATTGGTCGATCATACAATTTTGATGGTTGTGTACTTCAATATTGTTTTATTTTTGTTGGTAACCATTTAATTATAAATTGTTAATTTGATAAAATTTAAAGAGACAATGAATATTCTCTTATAATTAGCTACACTAATATAAACAGTGTCGCAGAAAGGTCTAATCGAAATTTAAAGGGTCAATTACATTTTCATTTTCACAATTTTCCAAAAAATTCACAAAAAATGTTCTAAAATCAATTCGGTGTATTTTTCTTTTGTAATGTTATTTGAAATTATAAATATTGTTTCTGACATTAATTTAAAAACTAAATATATTTATAGTTAACTTTTAATCTGACCAAACTTTCCTGTAACATCGTAGGTATGTCCAAAATAAATATAAACGCACTAACATCGAATCAAAAGCTCCGTTTTAAGAGTTGTAAATCAAAACAATGCTCATAAATAATTCCAACAGATAACATAAACATGATACATAAACTACACACTAACAATTTATTTTTATTTTACAACTCCGAAAAAAGCAAATCAGCTGTCAATATCTCGAATGAAATGATGCCCTACAGGCAAAAGGATATTGGTCCGACCGTGTGCGTTGCTGCCCTGGTACTGACCAAATCCGATACGAAACAACTGAATGTAATCTACCTTTGCGTGTTACAACTCACCTTTTTACTCTTTCTAATATGTCAGTCTCTCGCTCGCACGCAAATGTCGAGGGACAGTCGTTGGGTAGTTGGGATTCGGTCGGTCCTCTAACCTATAGGGCGGGTAAATGCGCGAGTGCGTGAGTAACCACAGGAGCCTTACTGTCGTGCCCGGCGTCACTTAGGCCATCAGCTCCCAGTACTGCATGACGCGCTCTCCGGATGACGTCATACCTTGCGGCCGGACGAAGTTCATTTCTATCGTTTTGAATCTCTTCTTCAGTTCCGCATCAAACGACTATGGGAGAGAAATGATAACAATATTATTTAAACGGCATATTTATGGGTTTCTTGTTCTGAATTTAGTATCAGTTGCAACTCGATTTCTATATCATCAGATTCAGTCTTTTACCGAAGTTGACTGCGATAATTATAATCGAGTTGAACAATACGTAAACCGGTAATTTCGAGCATAAAAACATTGATTACAAAATATGTTAAGTGCGGGCGTTGTCTTTTTAAAAAAAAAAGAAAAAAATATATATATATATTATAGGTAGGTTAACCCTACAGTCGTCGCGCGGATTACAATAGTAATCCACCGTTGCAAAACTGAGTATTTCAGAAAAACTACGAATTGGAGTTGCTTGTCGCTCCGTGTACTTTATACTGGATAGTTGACGCATGCGCTCAGTGCTGCGCAAGCGTCGATCGCGTGTGGTTATGTAACAGGAGTCCTGTAAAGTTCGCGGATTACTATTGTAATCCGCGCGGTCACGCAGGTCACGAAATAAAAGCACTCGTAGATCATGTAATTCATGTCACAAATTCGTTTGCCCTGACCATTCTAAATATGTATGTCTCATACATGCCTCTTGTTTAGAAACCAATGATTAGTTTTATTATTTTATTTAAATTTAATTTTTTATCTCAATTTTAAACTAAAGTGCCATTTTTATGTTAAAATAATGAGAATTCTTTTTCTTTTTTTTTTTAAGTACTTAGAGTTAATATTTTATGTTGTGTTCAATTAAATAATTAAGAATACTTCATGTTACTTCGTTTTTAAACGGAATAAACCAAATTGATTACTACATTCTAGTTTTATTCTTATTATAAAATGGATTACATATGTAATCCACGCGACCACTTACGTTCCTTTTCCTAGCGCGACGACTGTAGGGTTAAGTATTACATGGTCATTTCGTTCTTGTATCAACTGAATTCAGTTATGTATTTTTTACTATATTGTTACGTGTTTTCGTATTTTGTATAAATATATTATATTTTTTTATTTTTATTAGTGGAGTGGTACTGACGCTGGGTCCGTCGGGCGGCGCGAGCGTGGCGGGCGCGGCGCCGCAGTGCAGCAGGCGCGCGGCGGCGTGGCGCGGCGCGGGCGGGCCGGCGCGGCGCAGCGCCGCCACCTCCCACAGCGACGAGCCCAGCGCGCGCGACGCCGCCGCGCACGTCTCCTCCATCACGTACGGGTCCGCCGACACTGCCGCACAACATTATCTCACACCTTTAAATCTAATCTAATTCACTTATTATCAAGCTAACATATGAAAATAACATTAGAATGTAACAAGTTATCCGATAAATTGTGTCAACAAATTTTTGACCAGGGGCCAAATCTGCTAACACAATCGTAAGCCGATGGTCTCATTCGACAGCTGTGATTGGCTTACTAAGTCAATCGCGCCATATTGCCGGCCTGTGATTGGTCCATCGGTCTGCTATCGATGTATGTAAATTAGCAGAAGCAGAATCTAGTTAAACTGGTCTGGAATCCAGAAACCATGATATAATATGGTGGAGAAATGCATTATTAATAACCAACAACACTATTACTTACTTATATTAGGCGAATCCTCGTAGCATATCATGCGCTTGAGTGCGGGGTGTCGTAGCAGTAAGTTAGCTACGAGTTGTAGAAGACCTACGGCGTCCTCCGCTGAGGCTACGAGTGCCAATCGAGACAGGCGCTTGGCAAAAGCCGCGACTAAGCCCTCTGGTAAGTGACTGGATAACAAACAAAATTATCTAACTTTAACTGTAATATCTGGCTTCGGTCCGCGTGGTATCACTACAAAAAGTTGCCTATGTGCGATTCCAAATTACAGTTTATCAGTGTAGCAAATTTAATTTCATACAGATCCCTTCAGCCTTACTGGCGCCATTTAACTCTTTAAACTGTATAATAAAAAACGTTGATGATTGACCCTCCGTTAGCTATGGAACGACAGGTCGTGCCATGGACGTGCAAAAGGTTAGTAACAAAAAACAATTCAAATTTTCGCATTTATAATTTAAAATTTGAAATCTGCCGCAGCGCGCGCTCGCCGCACCGAACATTTATATTCCTTCGTTTATTCTTGTAAAATTACAAGTTGGTCCAAAAATAATATTAAAATTTACATAGATGTATGAAAAATTTCAACTGAATCGGAAACCAATAAGTGCTTATTTTACTTGCAAGATACCATTACAGACTGCGACAGAGGAAACTAAATAAAATCTTGCAAAAATATGTTCTTAATTTAGTAAACTTACGTAGAACTAAGGAATATATCGGCGAGATGCATGAGGCGCTTCTTGTACCGCGTGGCGAACATCTCTGGCTCGAACATGGCGTACAGACGGTCGTACATGTCCGGGTAGTCCACGTTGTGCACGCGGACTAGCTCCAGCACGCCTTGCAGCGCCAACATGCTGATGGGACCACCTGAATATTATAATATTATTATTTATTTCAACTTTGTCATTTTATTTATACACAAAGAAAAATACATAAATTAATTTTACAATTTACATAAAAACCACGAAACAAAGGCGAGCTTAACTCAGTATTGAGTTATCTAACAACTATTATTATATTTTGGGTTAGATGCTATGAGCTTCTTTGCTACGTCGACCTGTTTCAAGCTTTGGCTTTGTATGACGTTCATAAGTATTATGTATTTAATCTACATGAAATAATGGATTTGACTATTGACTTATAGGATCGCCTGTAAATATCAATACATTACATCATTATCTAAATTATGGGACCTCCTCAACGAGTTGGATAAATAGTCCAAGACTGCTCATGAAGTCATGGAGGAAGGCCTTGCTTAACAGAGGGAAGACGCGTGTTAACTGTAAGTAGTACGAACCAGCGTCGAGACTATCGCACAGCATGTCGGTGGCGAGGTGCGGCTTGGCCAGCAGCGGCATGACGCGCTCCACCAGCAGCAGCAGCGCGCGCCGGTGCACGCGCGCCTCGTCCAGCAGCGGCCACTGGCACGCGAAGCCCCAGCAGCGGTTGGCGTAGCGCCGGCACACGCCCGGGTTGTACGGGAACGGCGCCTTGTCTACTAGCAAATGTACTATTGACGTGTGTCCAAACACAACTGTTTATGATTCGTCAGTCGGTGAGTGTGGGTGGATGTATTTTAACAAACAATATGGACAACAAAGCAGCTATCGGGTTTATTGAATAAGTAGTATCACAATAATATTTTAAGTATGCGACGAAATACGAAAAAAATAAAACACGAACAATCAAAAGTAGTAATATACCTAAAAAATAATTAAGAGAGTGGCGTCAGTAACTATTATCTAATCTGTGGCGGCGTGTCTCGGGTGTGCCCCGCAGTTTTGCTGCCCAAAAATTTCTACATATGCGAGAGTAAGAAAGGAAGAAGTGGACACAAAAGTTAAAAAATGTACTATGGAAAATAGCACAGCTTATCCTAGTCATCCGTCGAATATTCTCCGACATTTTTGTTTATTATTTCAAGTTCACGAATGTTACCTTCATTAGCACAGAGCAGTTTCTCTTCTTTCTCCTCATTATCCCTCTCCTTAAGCTTGCCCTTGTTGTCGAACACGATCTCACACACCAGCAGCTTGTCCAACAACTCCAAGTAGTTCTGCATGTAGATCGACGTCGGTGATCTGACAACACAACCACATGTTAACCGACCTAATATTTTTAACCGATCAAACAATAAAGGCTGATTTACACGGCGCAAGTTTTGCATCCCACTTTTCGTGCTCACTTTGTCTTACTTGTAAATAAAAACGGAGAGGGCATGAGAAATGCCTGGCAAAACTTGTACCGTGGAAAAAGGCTTTAATATGTTCTTATTACCTATTTTGACTAAGGCGACTGCAGCTGCGTCTTATTTGGACATGAAACAGACTGTGTGAAGCCAGTAGTTTGCTAGTATTCTAACTAACTAGAATGCTTACTTGCGATAGGCGAGTGTGGAGAGAACCTTCAGGCCGTACTGCTGCACGTCCCTGTACTCTGTGAACTCTTGGAAGCGAGCTATCGGCGCCGACATTGACACATCAGAGTCCAGCAACATACTAAATATATTCTGTAACAATATCATGCTTGCCATTCAATACTTGTCCATACAAGGGGTTGAAGGGGTACACGATTTGTCAGCTACATGAAATCGCATCTTTTTGCCTCTAAATAATTATCCGGACTCATACCTTATCTGTGACACCCGTGACGTAGGTACCCTTAAAAGGCAGAATGTCTGTGGAACTCGGGTGACAATTCCACCTATTTACGGTTACATAACTTGTTCTAATCATGTTGATCCGTTGTTCCGTTGCAAAGCGAAAGTACTTAAAACCAAATTTTCCAAGCAAAAGACCTTTCCGATTACATAAACCCTAAACAGGTTTATTCACACAAATAAGTTTCGCAATAACAAAACATAGAGTTATTTTGGGCGACGATTCAGCTCTGTTACGGTTATTTCTTTAACTAATGCACGTAACAGTCCGCAGTTTCGTAAACTAAGTTACGGAGCATAGCACGTAAACGTTACATTGTTCATAACTGGCTGTGAGAGTAATGCAATGTGTTCGATAACTTAAATATATTTGTTATTTGAATTACCTACGTAAAACGTGCTTGCTTAACCGATCTACCACTTTAGCGATGTTCAATCATCATCAAAATAAAAGAAAATGGTGTCGATTTCTTGCCAGTTAGTATCATTGCTCAGAAAATTAATCGTAGACAAATTGGCTGTCACAATTTTTTTCGGTTTACTTTTTACAATTCAAGTGTTATATAGTTGTGGACAGCTAATACAGGTTTATTGATGACTTATAAAGGACAGCTCTAAAACAAGTGAGATTCTACGGAGCTACTGTTCAAAATTAAAGAAATTAGGTCGCAGAAAGGTTGTAAATTACGTACCTTAAGCCTGACAGATGGGAAGTAATATCCAGTGGATTCCTCAAGCGGGTGCTTGCCCTCAGCCTGCATGAGCTTGCAAGCGGTGACCAGGGCCTGGAGTCGAGAGTTGGTGCGGCCGCGCTTGATGCACTCCACCGCGCGGCTGTGCGCCGCCTCGTAACATTCGCGCAACCATCGCTTGTATTCTGCTTCTGGGCTGTGTTCTGACAACAAAAATAATTTACAATAACAAAAAATATAGATTGACGCATACTTTCACGAAAGAGTAGGCAGTTAGTCATCTACATATCGCCAGTTATAGTAGGTCACTGGTCACATGTAATCAAGAAAGATTCTTTTGATAGAAGTAGTCTGATACTGAGACTACAATAGGAGAAACTGAATAGCACTGCTTCAATATGAAATATATAATAGGGGCTATACACATATTTATTACACCAAGATAATGGATATGTGATGTGTTCTTGATAATACTCTTCAACATAACAATGTTAGGCTTTGTTTTCATCTCTAGTACATTTAGTGACAACTACTTGATGATTATGAATTATGACATCATGTTCAAATACGACTAGACTAGAAGTCGCGCGGGACTTCGCTTCCGTCGTTCTTTGTTTGGCCACTGCTCATCTCCTCTTCACCGTAGTGTGACCTTATATACTATAGCCTTCCTTGATAATTGGGTTATCCAACACTAAAAGATTTTATATCTGTAACACTGACCTTAAATCCTATTCTTTGTGAGGAGAAATAAATATATTATTATTATTATTTGATTTTAAGATAATCTATTAGGTTATAGGTGTTGATTTTTGTTATGGGACAAAATTTGAAGTTCATCAAAAATTGTAAAATAGTGTTCAATTCCACTAGCTAGCTACCAAGAGTAACTTTTCATTCATACCATGTTTGAATATTGTGATATACGTAATTTTAATTGATATTAATATCTTTACATTATGTAGCAAAGATGATTAAAAAGTTTTGATTGATTTTAATACAATAAATTAACAATGGTTATTATCATCATATAACTTATAATATTTTTTTATTAAATAATTATAACATTTTAATCAAAAGTACATACTTTCTTGTCACTAGTCACATTAGTTCAACAGCTATCATTTTATACAGTTACTTGTTGTTACCTTTCCTTTAAACTTTGTTTAGCCATTCCACAGCTCCTATTGGTTGGCGAGTAATGTTTTAGCCTTCGATTTTAATTAATGGGCTAAAAACTTTTAAAAGAATGTTTCAATTTGGTTCAGAAATTCCTGAGATTAGCACGCTTAATTAACCAAACAAACAAACTGTTCAGCTTTATAATATTTGTAAAAATGAAAATATTAGTCTGTGTATATATCTACATACCTATATTTATTAATCTGTCGAATTATTTTTTCAAATTACATCTCCTTTTATTCACATTAAAAGCTTAGTAAAATACTAACAAATATATATTTGGCTAAAGTCAAACTATAGGAACAAAAAAGGATGTATAATATACAACATATAAATAACCTAGTAGGTATACAATACCTACATGTATTGTGCTTGACCTTGAAACTATAACTGATAGTACAAAAGTACAAGGGATACATCACTCCGGCTTTGCTTTGCACTCCACAAACCAATCTACTCGCAGCATACAAACATTGACAACATATTATTAATCAGTTTATCTATATAAAGCTACGGTACATAACGCGTACCAAACACATTACAAGAGTGCCGCTTATTAGTGTTCAATCAGTCTTTTATATAAGCAAACATTATCACATGTCAAAAAATGTGATGACAAGAGTATCGTCCTTTAACATTATTGGCTCACGTCTTCACAAATGCCAGTTTAAAACTTTCGTAAAGACGAAATTACACGAATACGACGCATATATACAAGTAAAATCAATATTATTA
Source organism: Laspeyria flexula (assembly GCA_905147015.1). Classification (NCBI taxonomy): domain Eukaryota; kingdom Metazoa; phylum Arthropoda; class Insecta; order Lepidoptera; family Erebidae; genus Laspeyria; species Laspeyria flexula. Next base: position 16,471,593 of record LR989954.1, read on the forward strand.
AGGCGAAATATAATCTATATTTCGGTATTAACTCCGACACTTACCTGCAGGTTTCAGAGGTACAATACTCTCGATTAGGTCACCTCGTCGCAACAGTTCAGTAAATATCACTTCCACAGTCAGTAACAAAGGCGTGTAATTGTCCGTCTCTGCCTGGAATTTAATAAATAACCATCAATAAAAATCGTAACCTATGACGCAGTTAATGGAAGCTAATTTAACAAGATTACTTTAGTTGTGCATACCTCAAACATCTGTAATATATCAGCAAGATTATTTGCATGTTTCCGTGAATTTAAAAACTCATTTGCTTTAATGCGTAGCTGCGCCGAAATCATTTTTGATAAATTTTGTTGAACAGCAGCCATTTTTGTATTGAAAAGAAATTGTCATGTCAGACGAGCAGAAAGACAACTTCAGAAAATTGACTTCAGTAAAGGTACGTTCAATTTTAACGATTCAACTAAATTATTATAGAAGTTTAAGGTTCTAAAAATAAGAGGTTCTATTTGAAAGGATATAATAAAATATGACTTCAATAATAATTTTTCAGGATCGAGTATCATGGCGCGTGTTGGGAGAGGCCTATGACCAGCAGTGGACTGCAATAGGCTGAGATAATGATGATGATGATGATGAATAATTAAGAGCGTATTTTATTTACAAACAGAATGGCAAAGTCGCAATTTAGTGTCTTTATTATTTAATCGGAGCTACACTTTTTACAATTACAAGAAAGTGTATCAAAAAGTAAGTATCCGTAATGCTTGCTTATAGTAGCGTCAAGATCTTTATAAAGATTTGAATCGTTTTTTAAACGGTTTTATTCAGTTATATCACGCGCGGTGGGTGAAATTTAAATGAGTGTAAAAATTTTATTTTGGTTACCTATGCGTTTGTTTGAGTCATTTTGACCTTTCAATCTTTCAAGTAATTGTCTGTGGAAACGAATTGCACAAGCACCGCACACATGTCAGTTGTCTGTCACTCTCACAGTAGCGGCTTTTGTTTTGAAAGGTTTTTTTCTTGAATTTGTGTGTTTTATCAGTAAAGTAGAAAATGGATGGAGATTTGTATGATGAGTTTGGTAATTATATCGGGCCTGACTTGGAGTCGGACTCAGATGATGAACAAAGTGTATATGGGCAAGATAACAGGGACGCCGACGATGATGCCATGGAAGAAGATGAAGATGCCGATGCAGAGCCGGAAGCAGCTCCCATGTCCGTCGTATTGCACGAGGACAAACGGTAACAATATACCTTATCTCATAAAATTTTCCAAACAATGTTTTTGTATAAATTTTTTGGTTATGTTGTTTGATGGATATGAATAGCATACAGGGTCAACACAAATACTCAAAATATAGTATATTCTAGTTTTTTTGGGCATTTTGGCAGCAAAATATGACTACCCCATAGCCATGGTATTAATGCCTGAATAGGTGTGATTTTATGTTTTTATTTGGCATGTTTTTCTTCAACATGTACCTACCTATGTACTTCAATTCGGACTTATAAAACACTTAAATATATAATTTACAAACTACTCTACCTGTTAGTCTAATGCTCTATTTTGTCTGTAGTTTTATTTACGTTTGTAAATAGTAGTTACTTATCAAATTACAGATATTACCCACAGGCAGTGGAAGTATATGGGCCAGACGTAGAAACGGTTGTGCAAGAAGAAGACACGCAGGCGTTAGACAAGCCTCTAGTGGAGCCTGTGAAACACAAGAAGTTTCAAGTCCAAGAGCAGAGCCTCCCAGAGACCAAGTATGACATGGAGTATTTGGCAGATATGCTCGACAACACCAATTTGATGAGGAATGTTACACTTATGGGACATTTGCACAATGGTTTGTAATGTTACATTTATGATTTAAAAAATTTGTGTTACTTCAGTAAAATAAAAATATTTATTTTAAACCCCCTCTCCTCACAATGGACCTTGAAGGCTGACTACATTAGTCTTTATTGCCACAAATACTGTAACAAAAATGAGTCCCATTTGTGTGATTGCCCATTATGGTCATAAGATTATTTTTCTTTCTAGCTAATATTCTAACTCCTTGGGCATCTCAGTAGATAGTACTATGTATTAGACATTAACATTTGGGAAATTACGGTAAGATTTTAGTGCAATAAATACACATATAAGGTATATGTGTATTTATTGTTAAACAGCAACACTATCTTGACAACTTAATATTTAACATGTTTTATATATGTTTTATTTTTATGGCTCAATTCCCTTCACATTGTTTGGAGGAGACCCGTGCCCAGTAGTGGGACGTTTATGTGTTGCAATGATGATATATGTTTTTATTAAGTACATACCTCACTGATTATCTTTTTTTTTCCAGGCAAAACATCTTTCGTAGATTGTTTAATCAGGCAGACTCACCCAAGCACAATAAACACTGACACTACAATACCAATGAGGTACACGGACACACTGTTTGTAGAGCAGGAACGAGGTGTGTCCATCAAGTCTATGCCTGTCACACTGTTGCTCAAGAACATAAAGGGCAAGTCTCACCTCCTGAACATTATGGACACACCAGGACATGTTAATTTTAGTGATGAAGTCACTGCTGCCTTGAGGATTTCAGATGGTATGTTGTTTTTTACCCCGCTTTTTAGCTGCTTAGCAGTTCTATTAAATCCTTTTTTGTATTCAGTACTTTTTACAACAAATCTCTTATATCCCCTTTCATTCTTTCTACCAACAGGCGCTGTCTTATTCGTGGATGCTGCTGAGGGTATAATGCTGAACACAGAGCGTCTTCTGCGCCATGCTGTCCAAGAACGCGTGCCTCTAACTCTCTGCATCAACAAGATAGATAGACTTATACTAGAGCTGAAGTTGCCCCCCGCAGATGCTTACTATAAGCTAAGGCATATCATTGACGAGTTGAACTCCATGTTGGAGACACACCAGCCTCAGGATAACCCTGATGAGCCTGCTACAGTGTTTTCACCATTATTAGGTAAGTTGTGGGCCCTTATCCTGAACTGTCGCTAAAGTTTCCACCCAAGAATATGCTTTATTTACAGATATATATTAAGAAGCAGTTGAAGAAGGTCTTTGCCAAAAGGCAAAAACAAGGGACAAGATTTAAAAATTTAAAACCATTGTATATTGTAGTACATTTATATAATTAGCCTTTTATGAAAATGAGAGCTATTTATTTATTTTATGTTATGGAACACACACTGTTTGCTCATGTCGTGATATAAAAACAAATTGAGATGTGTGTCAAATTTAACTTTAAAGATTCAGACACCGCAACATGTTAAACTAACTAAAAGCTATTATTTTTCAAAGCAGGAGAATTTGTAAGGGTTGTTATATTGTTTGTTAGGTAACGTGTGTTTCGCATCATCGCTGTACGACGTGTGCTTCACGGTGGAGTCGTTCGCGGCGCAGTACGCGGCGGCGCACGTGGGCGGCGGGCTGCGCGCGGCCGACATGGCGGCCTGGCTGTGGGGCGACGTCTACTTCAACGCCAAGACCAGGCGCTTCACCAAGAAACAGCCGCATGCTTCCGCGCAGAGGAGCTTCGTCGAGTTTATATTGGAGCCGTTGTACAAGATTTTTGCACAGGTGAGTTATATTTTACTTAATTATGAGTTTTTTCTTTAATTAGTCTGATGGTGTGCTAGATTTAACAACAAAATTACTTTTAAAGTCACATTCTTCATTCGATTGAGTTGTGCAACTGGCAAAGTATAGATTGTATGTGTACCACAGCCATAATATATTGTGGACTGTGGTTCCAATGATGAGTAGTTATCCATGAAGTTCTATTAGGAGATTCCTTGCACTCTGTTATTAACAATATGTTCGCCAGGTGGTGGGTGACGTAGACGACACACTACCCGCCGTGCTCACGGAGCTCGGCATCAAGCTCACGAAGCAAGAGTCCAAACTGAATGTACGTCCTCTGTTGAGGCTCGTCTGCACACGCTTCTTTGGAGATTTCTGGTGAGTTGCATATTATGCTGGGAAGGAATCTTATAAATTTAAAAAGTTGAATATGAATAACATTTCATTATAACATTAGGTTTATGATTACCCTAGTGACTCAGAGTGTACACGACTGTTACATCGTCTCCGGGTAAGGCAAATTAGTATTACATGTCTTTGTACCAGTCCGATGTCTGGAAATGTGTTCGGTTAATAACAATGGCTATCTATTACATGGAACCAAACATGGCTGGTGAAATATGGATGTGATACACCTCTGTCTACACCTTTGGGGAAATAGTCGTCATGTTATGTTATTTTGAGTTCAGTACTCATGGACGTTATGTTTGCAGTGGTTTCGTGGAGATGGTGGTCCGTCACGTGCCGTCTCCGCTGGACGCGGCGCCGCGGAAGGTGTCGCACACGTTCCGCGGGACGGAGGGCGAGCTGCGACAGGACATGCTCGCGTGCGACCAGTCGGGGCGACTTGTCGCGCACACCACCAAGATGTACCCCACCGATGATTGCACCTTCTTCTTGGTACGTTCTATGTGCTTGTTGTGTGCACGTCCAAGGTGTCGCACGCGTTCCGCGGTCGGGACCGCAGCACGCGGCAAAAATATATAAATAATGCATTAATAATGAACCTGTTTCAACCTTTAAACCAGCGAAACTACCACAGTCGTCAAACGAAAATGCGCTCTATTGCAAGCTTGTGTGTTCTCATTAGTCTGTTATGCATCTCTGGCGTTAGCCGGGTCATAGAAGAATGATTAACGTCAGATTTATTTGGCAAAAGACCTGAGAAGCTACAACTAGGTACACATACCTAATTGTCAAGTTTCTCAGTAGAAAATTGAAAGACAAACACGGTGTCGGTTGTAGGTACTAGCCCGCATAATGTCGGGCACGCTGTACGCGGGACAGACGGTGCGCGTGCTGGGCGAGAACTACAGCACGCAGGACGAGGAGGACTCGCGCATCATGAACGTGGGCCGGCTCTGGATATTCGAGGCGAGGTACAAGGTGAGTGCTCACGCGTTAATACAGCTATCTTTACTATGTGTACTATACTATAGAAGTATAGACCAAGCAAAGTACAGAGGCTATCTTGACGTCTAATCTTACGACAAGCGACCCGGAATCAATGTTACAACTTTTGTTGTCTGAGGTTCGATGCTTGGGCCCAGTAAAATGCAACTGGAATGGTATTTTAGTTCTCAAATATAATATTTCCCGGTGTTGTAGACGTCCATGGGTCCATGGGTTAAGAAGTACTGGACTTCTTTAACATTTATTCAGCGCCACCGTCAATTAAAAAAAAAAAAAAACTAGCTATGCCTATACCCTAATATTTTAAACGTTTTCTATCACCACTAAACTTGTCTACAAAATTGTGCGAACGCCTTCTAAACTTGGCCACCGGCACCATGGCTGCTAACCGGGTATGTGGTGGTGCAGGTGGAGCTGAACCGCGTGCCGGCGGGGTGCTGGGCGCTGGTGGAGGGCATCGACCAGCCGATCGTGAAGACGTGCACGGTGGTGGCGGCGGACGACGCGGCCGAGCTGCACACGTTCGCGCCGCTGCGCTTCAACACGCACGCCGTCGTCAAGATCGCCGTCGAGCCCGTCAACCCCTCCGAGCTGCCAAAGATGTTGGATGGACTCAGAAAGGTATAGGCTACATAGCATAAAACAAAGTCGCTGTCGCTGTCTGTCCGTCCCTATGTATGTATACTTAAATCTTTAAAACTACGCAACGGATTTTGATACGGCTTTTTTAATAGATAGGCGGATTCAAGAGGAAGTTTTATAGGTATAAAATACATACCACGCGGGTGAAGCAGCGGGCGGAAGCTAGTATATAGTATAATATCTTACTATAATATTATACACTAACTGTGCCAGAGACTTAGAGTACAATTTCATAGTGTTTTTATTCTTTCACGGAATCCTGCTATTTTTAGTATCTTAAACTACTAACTCCTTGTGAAATTAATTATCCGCTAGTAAAAGTCCCGTAGAAATCGGTTCATTTGTTTCGGAGTTTACCTAAAACAAACAGACAGACGGACAAAAAATTTTACAGTGTGTTATTTCCTGAGATTATCGCGTTCAACCAAACAAACAAACTCTTCAGCTTTATATAATTAGTAGTAGATAACGATGAGTGTGTCTCGCGCAGGTGAACAAATCGTACCCGCTACTATCGACGCGCGTGGAGGAGTCGGGCGAGCACGTGATCCTGGGAACTGGCGAGCTGTACCTGGACTGTGTCATGCACGACCTGCGCAACATGTACTCGGAGATTGACATCAAAGGTGACCTTGAATACTGTACCTCGTCAAAAAGTTAAACATAAAGAGAGCACACCGTAAGAGGGCGCCGCGACGCTCAATATGGGAGGGCGCCAGATTATAGCGAGCACGTCAACATTTGTCTAGATGTTATCTCTAAACAGTGTAAAACAAAGTCGCTTTCTGCATCTGTCTGTATGTATATCAGCCTAAACCACCCAACTGATTTTAATGCGATTGCTATAATTATAATAATAATAATATTCTACCACGTTCACACAGCGCCATCTAGTCCCAAACTAAGCAATTATTTGCTTGTGTTATGAGTACTAAACAACTGATATACTACTTAAATAAATTTTTTTTTTTGTAAATACATACTTACATATTATAGATAAATTACACCCAGACACAGAACAAATCTTTATGCTTATCACACAAAGATTTGTCCTGCCCCCTGATTCTGAGCTGTCGGAATATTTTCGGCCAGAACTGTCAGTTTATTTAAAGTTAAAAAACAGAATGTTAAAAAAATAGATGGATGTAGAAAAAATCCTATATTAATAATCAGTTTTTAATTTTCTATACGGTAAACTAATTTCTAACACTTAAGCTGTAAAAATACCTCGTTCTAAGATTCGAAAAAGTTTACGATCCGGGAGCAATCCGATGAGTCAGAATCAGGGCCCTGGGTGGGGATTGAACCCACGTCGATAATAATGTGTATTGTGTGCTACAGTGGCGGACCCCGTGGTGTCGTTCTGCGAGACGGTGGTGGAGACGTCGTCGCTGAAGTGCTTCGCGGAGACACCCAACAAGCGCAACAAGCTCACAATGATCGCCGAGCCGCTCGAGCGGGGGCTGGCCGAGGACATCGAGGCCGGCGCCGTCTGCGTCTCCTGGGACAGGAAGAGGCTCGGCGAGTTCTTCCAGACCAAGTACGTTTGTTAATGTTCTCCTCGTCTCACATACCTTTTGTCCACTGTTCGTGCATGAATTTTTCAAATGTCATCAGTTGGATCGAACCTGCATCGGAGTGCAGCAGTGGATCTAATTAGGTAAAAATGATTTTTG